>CM042840.1:51284324-52550157 GCA_023653725.1 Bungarus multicinctus | reverse complement strand
GAGAGAATCTCCGAGAGCTATGAATCACAGACCAAAAGTTGAGCTACTGGAGGAAGGAAGGCAGTCCTACAGGAGACCTACAAACCCAATTGGAGCTGAGCAGTTGCTGCCCCCACTGCATCACTTTAACCCTCTCTTTAATACAAGTTATAAGGCTTGCATGAAGGTTTCTTTCCCTTTCTTATGATGAACACTTATTATAACATTGAACAGCTTAGGAGCAGGCTAGATATGAGATGGAGGATATGTTCTCTACAATGTAGGTTGACATATCCTCTGCTGAAGGGTTAAAGCACTGGGCTAGAAAGCAGGAGAACGTGCGTTCTAGTTGCACCTTAGCCATAATAGTCAGCTAAGTGACTTCTGGCCAATTACTCTGAGCCCAATTCACCCCAACTGTTGTTGTAAATAAAGTAAGAACATTTCAAACTTTTCTATGGGCTACAAGCACATGCTAAATATTTTATCTGAGAAAGACAACATAGCCTACTTAATTATATCTTTTTGGATTAGGGTGCCTTTAGTCAGCATTGACTACTACCAACTGTCTGGAGAAGCTCTGCAATTTCCTTGACAAGATTTTAGAAATGGTTTACCATTACCTGCTTCTTAGGGCTGAGAGAGAGGGCTTGTCCCAAGGTCACACAGCTCAGTTTTATCTTAAAATTTACTAGGTTTATGATCCAGCTCTCCTGGAGCTCAAGGCTGTCCTCAAATTTCTCCCCATAACAAACCTGTGAGCTAAACTGAACCAAGACAAATAGATTGGCTCAAAATTACCCAGGCAGCTTATGTGATCGAGGGTAAACTTAACTTCCCAGACCTACTCCAACAGCTTAATCATTATATTGCATTTTTATTTACTTCAATCCTTGCTGCAGACTTAGATCTTCTCCCATAATGTGGAAACATGCTCATGACTTTTTAGATGAAAATTAGCAACTTTTCATGATCAAAATCTTACAGAAATTTTCTCCTTTGATTTTTGGCAGCCAAGAGCTTCAATAGGCAGGATGATAAAATGACCTTACTAGAAAAGATTGAACCAAACTTTTGCTCTTTTGGAGGTGGTGGGATTTTGTTGGTTTGGTACTAGGAATGTGCATTCAAAAAGTACGCACCGGATATACTGTTTATTTTGACAGAACATCCTGAAAGAAGGCCAAAGCAATCTCCCACTATAATTATATTCTCTATAAATCTACAATGTTTTTGATTTTTGAATGTGAAAGAAATAATTTTCCTTTCCATTACATATCATGCACATCCTTTTTCTGCTAATCAGTGGCATTAACATCTATTTTTAAAGTTATATTTACTCACAGATCAGGCACACCATAGTCCAGAGATTCTTCAGTTTGATTTTTGCTATGAACAGAATCACCTTCCTGTATTCGACCTACTTCTTCTTCTGTTATTATATCAAACAGTGTATCATCTGTGGACTTAGTGGCCTCGTTTGTAACTGTGCCAGAACGAGAAGACATAAAAATATTATTTGTGTAGCAGGAAAACTTCATTTTGGGGAAATAATTGTAGGGTTGGATTGCCAGAAAAGACATTAAACAAATTGCATTGATATTTTACCAATAGACATTTCTTATGTACTGTATTTCAAAAAGTAACCACTGCATGCAGAATAACAGTCTCCAAGATTTGAAATGTGGCTGTTTCTAATAGCATAGAGGACAGATCCATTTCTGCCTAATTCACATAAACTTTCATAAAGGTAGATTCTGATTTTTGAGCTGACGGAGAATCTATTGTATTGATAGATTTTGAGTGCTGCGTATGTACTATTAAGGTTCTAATACCTAACTACCTGAACACAGGGGTGGGATTCAAATTTCTTAACAACCGGTTCTGTGGGCGTGGCCTAATTTGTGGGTGTGGCTTGGTGGTCATGTGACTGGGGTGGGTGTGGCTATGTAGTCTTGTGATGGATGGGCGTGGCCATGTGGCTGGCAATCCAAATTTAAGTGGTCCTCACTTAATGACCAGGTGCTCGCTTAGTGGCCAATTGCTTAGCAAGTGCTTTTTGCCAGTTTCCAAGGCTGGGGGAGGCCCAGACAAGGCCCGGGCAGGTGGCCATGTGGTTGGCAACCCAAATTTAAGTGGTCCTCACTTAATGATCAGGTGATTGCTTAGTGGCCAATTGCTTAGCAAGTGCTTTTTGCCAGTTTCCAAGGCCTGGCGAATCCTGTAGAGGGCAAAGCAAGGTGTGGGCAGCTACGGGGAGAGCTGCAGAGGGCTGGGCGAGGCCAACTCAACATCACGTCTTTGCCCTAATGACTAAGTATTAAAAAAGATATACCAAAACAAAAGGTAGTTTATTATGTCATGTCTTTAATGCTTAAATAATAAAAAAAGTACACAAAACTATATTGTTACAACATTCTAAAATATTAATCAAAAACTATTACATAACAAAACTACAAAAAATAATAAAACTTATTTAAAGTACTGCCAAATTGCTTTTCTATTATCGTCCTGAGTTACAGTTTTCTTGTGTTTAACACGAGCATCAGCTGTGTGATGATGTGCCCCTAACCACTTCTTTACTATAGGAACAGGGTCCCATTCTTGCACAGGTAAGCCAATTAGACTGATGGTCAGTAGGTTTGTAATATTGGAAACTGTAAGGCGACTTCTGCCTTCTGAACATATTATGTTCATCTGCGAGAAGTCCCTTTCCGCTTCTGCTGAACTGACTGCAATAGTTTTAATAATATTTCTAGCCTTTTTAATGCTGCAAGGAATTGTATAATTTTTAGAATCTTTTAGTACATTTTCTATGAAATCACGATAATCATTAATATTGATTTCACAATTGAAAATTTCACCAAATTCAACCAATTGTCCTTCAGCTGCTCTCCAAAGAACCACCACTTCTTCAATGTTCAATAATCTGGCTCCAAATAATTTAGAAATTTTAATTGATCAATGTCTTTAAACTGGCAGCCTGTTTTTAAATGTTCGCAATCCATCAATCTTTTCTTCAAATCAGCTACAAGGAAGTCCCACAAATAGATGATTTTGTATAACATAGTTTTAAAGGTTTCTGAAGTAATTAATTCATCAACCTTATTTTCATATGAACCCTTTTCTTCTATAAGCATTTCAAATTATCTAATTGATCTTAGCACAAGTTTTTCAGCCTTTATAATGTCTGTGTTTCTCGCTTGCAATGCATTAGAAAGGAGAGAGATTTCAGTTAGCACATCAATCATCAAGGCCAAATCAGTGAGAAAATATGAGTTTTCAAGATAGGCAGCCATACCGGAGTGTTTTTTAATTTGAACAGAAAAACTGATGTAGCGTTGGGTAAGCCCACCACACAGCTAGGGTTGATTTTAAACTACAGGCAGCCCATCTTGGTCCAAAAACTCTACCAATTTTTATAATTTCAATCTCAAGTTGTTCAGAAATTTTATTAAGTTCAATTAGATTCTTATTCAATTGATGGAAAATAGAATATATGTTATCAATAAAAATTTGAAAATGATTGATTTGCTTTATTTCCTTAATAGAATCATCCAAAACAAGTTGAAGACGATGGTTTAAATAGTGCCATATTATAATATTTGAAACTCTTTGGCTATCCTATTGCTTACCCCAGATTTTCTCCCAAGCATAACACTGGCTCCATCAGAGCAAAATCTAATTAAACATTTCTCCAGATAGTTTCTATTAAACCCAACTTTATTCAAACTTCCTATAACCAAACAATATATCGTCTCTGCATCTTGTTTATCTAATTTTACTAATTCAAGTAAAATTGTTAGTGAGAAAGCTGGACCCTCAACTTTTAAGTACAGCATAAGAACTGGTTTGGAAAATATTGTTAAGGTTTTGTCAATTATCAAACAGATTTTGTGAGTTTCCTCAATAATTTTGGTAAATAAATGTTTCCTGATACTTTTGCAATGAAATCTACTATTGCAACTGCAGTTCTACGTGAATGCAACCCTGTTCCCAAATCTACACTGTTTCTTTTTTGTAACTTAATCAGATCTTCTATATATGAAAATGGTTTTCACATTTATGCCAGACTATGCACTGTAATAAACACTCTACATGTATTTAGTATTTATTTGATTTGTCAATTGCTTACAAGATACAGATATAAGAATAAATATACAGTAGTTTTGAATGCATGAGATACTTATAAGAAAAATAAAAGAAACAATAGGACAGGGACGTTAGGCATGATTGGTGCACTTATGCGCACCCCTTACAGGCCTCTTAGGAAGGGGGTGAGGTCAATAGTAGACAGTCTAAGGTTAAAGTTTTCGGGGTTTGGGGAAAAAACCACAGAGTCAGTTAGAATATTCCAAACATTGACTACTCTGTTGCTGAAGTTGTATTTTCTGCAGTCAAGTTTGGTGCTGTTAACCTTGAGTTTGTATCTATTGTGTGCTCTTGTATTGTTATGATTGAAGCTGAAGTATTCATTTGCAGGTAGGACATTGTAATGTATGATTTTATATACTATATTTAGATCGGACCAGAGGCGGCGTAGTTCTAGGTTTTCTAGGTCTACAGTTTTAAGTCTGGTGGCATAAGGTATTCTGCAATGAGTAGAGGAGTGGAGAACTCTTCTTGTGAAATATTTCTGGACTTTTTCAATTGTGTTAATATCAGATATATGATATGGGTTCCAGACTGATGAGCTGTATAGGACGCAGCTTACTTTAAGGTACAGGTGGGCTGATGAGCTGTATTCAAGTATAGGTCTAGCAAAGGTTTTGTATATTCTAGTTAGTACTGTGATATTACCAGAGAAGAAGCTACGTAGTATTAGATTAACAACTCTTAATGCCTTTTTGGCTATGTAGTTACAGTGAGCTCTAGCATTTAGATCATTTGAGATGAGTACTCCAAGGTTCTTTACAAAGTTTGGATCCTCAACAAGGTCTTAACTATTTAGCTTGTATTTTATTTTCTGATTTTTTTGCCAATATGTAAGACAGAGCATTTATTTGTTGAGATTTGAAGTTGCCATTTGATTGACCATTCTGATACACAGTCAAAGTCTTTTCGGAGGGTAGAAGTATTGTCTGTGGTGTTGAATAGCTTACATCATCAGCGAAGAGGATGCAGTTGCTCTTAATATGATTACAGAGGTCATTTATGTAGAGTATGAAGAGACTTGGTCCTAAAACACTGCCTTGGGGGACACCACTGTTGACAGGTACAGAATTTGATAGGACACTCCCAATTTTGACCAGGTACTACCCAGATATTTTTCACTCATCTTCTCCAGTCCTTTGCTTATGACATCCTGCTCCCATTGCTTTAACTTCTTTGTACAGATCTTGTGAGCCTTAGATGAGAAATATTCCTTCAATTTCTTTCTGAGGGAAGCTTGTTGGATTTCTTTACCCTGTCCTGATGGTTCAATTTGGTAATTCTTCCACTCCTTAGCTCCGTGAACACCTTTTTCTTTGGTCGGAATTTCAAATCTTCTGCAATACTTGCAACCTAATTTTTTATGGGAAACGTCCAGTCCATCATATTTTTCCCTAAAATTATTGTACTGCTGCAGTATCCACCAGTCAGGAAGGTTCCCTTCAATGTCTGATTCAGCTCTTCCAGTACCTGATGATGTGCTGGCTTCTTCCTCTGGTCTTGGTGTCGATGTTGTACTGGCTCTTTCCTCTGGTCGTGGTGTGGATGATATGCTGGCTCTGCTTTCCTCAGACTCCAATGGTTGTGGTTGTGATTCTTTTGGATCTCCTTTTGTTTTCTTGCCAAAGAAAGCAGATAAATTCATTTGCCTTTTCATCTTGGCAATATTCTGCAAAAAAAAATCAATAGTGGTTTGGACTTGACTGTTGTTGTAAGTTGAGTGGTGAAGGCAGTGGCAAGAGAAGGAAGCAGGCGAGGAACAGAGATCAGTAATATTCAGTTACTTTTAAGAGTCCCTGACACTATAGCTATTAGTGTTTAAAAGATGTTATGGAAGAGGAACAAGTTTCACCAGACAAGAATGAGACGGAACCTAAAGTGGATTTGAAAATGACAGTCTATAAAAAAGATGTTTATTTATTTATTTATTTTCAAGATTTATATACTGCCCCCTCTCCTTGGGGGACTCAGGGCAGTGTACCCTTAGAAATATGTTGAAAATACAATAATTAGAATAATTAAAGAATAAATTTGGTTGTTAAATATCGGGATGGGGCAAGGATTTAAAAAAGTAAAGATTAAGAGCAATTATGGCCGAATTTAAAGTAAATGAAAAACCCTAGGCCAGACTGGTTTGATGGAATAGGTGAGTTTTTAACGCGCGCCGGAAGGTCAAAAGGTCAGGGATGATCCTCATCTCTGGGAGTAATTTGTTCCAGAGGGAGGGCGCCCCCAAAGAGAAGGGCCACACCCTCGGAGTCGCCAGCCATCCAGCCGGTGGCACTCCGAGGAGACCCACTCTATGGGAGCGTACTGGCCAACGGGAGATTGATGGTGGCAAAAGGCGGTCCCGCAAATACCCTGGTCCCAAGCCATGGAGCGCTTTAAAGATCACCGGAAGCCAATGCAGCTCGCGCAAGAGTGGTGTAACATGAGAGCCCCGAAAAGCCCCCAAAACCACCCGCGCAGCCGCATTCTGCACCAGCTGGAGCCTCCGGGTGCTCCTCAAGGGGAGTCCCATGTAGAGAGCATTGGCACAGTCTAGGCGGGAGATAACGAGGGCGGATGTGACTGCGAAATGCATCCCGATCTAGAAAGGGCCGCAACTGGTAGGTCCTACGGACCTGATAGAAAGCCCCCCTGGTGACGGCCGCAATATGTTCTTCTAACGACAGCCATACGTCCAGGAGGACACCCAAATTGTGTGCCCTGTCAGTAGGGGTAAGAGTTCCCCCCCCAGTCAGCGATGGAACTAGCTGGCTGTATCGGGGTGCTGGAAAGCACAGCCACTCGGTTTTGGCTGAGTTGAGTTGAAGTCTGTTTCGCCCCATCCAGCCCCGCACAGCCTCCAGGCACTGGGTCATCACTTCAACGGCTTCGTTGGGGTGGCCTGGGGTAGAAATGTACAGCTGAGTATCATCAGCGTACTGATGAAACTCTACCCTAAAGCCATGGATGATCTAACCCAGCGGTTTCATATATTTCAATGTTGAACAGTAGGGGTGAGAGCACCGACCCCTGAGGAACCCCACAGATCAGGGGCCTTGAGGTCGATCTTTGCCCCCCTGTCAACACAAATTGTGACCGGTTTGAGAGGAAGGAGGAGAACCACTGCAAAACAGTGCCCCCCATTCCCAGTCCCTCCAGCCGATGCAATAAGATATTGTGGTCGACAGTATCGAAAGCCGCAGAGAGGTCTAACTGGACTAGGACAGAGGAATAACCTTTGTCATGGGCCCTCCAGAGATCATCTACCAATGCGACCAGTGTCGTCTCCGTGCTGTATCCGGACCTGAAGCCTGATTGGTGTGGATCTAAGTAGACATCTTCATCCAGGTGCTGGGGAAGCTGTTATGCCACCACAGTCTCAACAACCTTCACCACAAAGCGAAGGTTGGAGACTGGACGATAGTTAGATAACAAATTTGGGTCCAGAGATGGTTTCTTGAGGAGGGGTCTTACTACCGCCTCTTTCAAGGCAGCAGGCAGAAATCCCTCACTCAAGGAAGCATTGATGATACCCTGGAACCAACCTCGTGTCACCTCTCGAGTGGCTAATATCAGCCAGGAGGGACACAGATCCAGTAAACAAGTGGTAGCATTAAGCTCACCCAGCATCCTGTCCATGTCCTTGGGGGTCACAGGGTCAAACTCTTCCCAGATGACCTTCCCCAATTCCACTCCCAATCTCCCGTCCAGAGTTGCCCAGTCAGAATCCAACCCACTCCGGATCTGAGTGATTTTGTCCAGCAGGAAATTCGAAAAATCCTCAGCCCATCCCTGCAGAGGATCCTCCCACGCTCTCAGTTCTAAAAGTGAGCGGGTCACCCTAAAAAGGGCGGCTGGGCGATTTCCTGCGGATGCGATAAGGGTAGAAAAGTAAGAGCGTTTTGCTGCCTCTATCGCCACTAAATACGTCCTAATATAGGACCGTAATAGTGTTCGGTCAGATTCGGAGCGGCTGGCCCTCCAACTACTCTCTAGGCGTCTTTTCTGGCGCTTCATCTCCCCTAGCTCCTGAGTAAACCATGGAGCCGAGCAAGACTGACACCGGGTCAGAGGCCGCAAGGGCACGACTCGGTCAAGGGCTCTAGTCGCCACCCTATCCCAAGTGGCCCCCAAGTCCTCAGCCGAGTCATGTGTTTGAACACCGGGAAACGGCCCAAGCTCCATCAGGAACCTATCCGGGTCCATCAGGCGCCTGGGACGGAACCATCGTGTCGGCTCCGCCTCCCTGCGACGAGGGGATGCAGCCTGGAAGTCCAGTCTAAGGAGCGAATGATCTGACCATGACAAGGGCTCAATAATAACGTCCCCTATACCCAGATCATTCTGCCACTGTTCTGAAATAAAAACTGGGTCCAAGATGTGACCTCCAGTGTGAGTAATTAATTAATTGGGTCAGGCCCAAGGTTGAACTTCTGAGCAATCTCCAAGGTTTTGCCAGCCGAAGGTAGGTTGAAATCCCCCATGACCATCAGCCTAGGAGTCTCAACTGCTAGGTTGGCTACAACCTCGAGGAGCTCAGGCAGGGCCAATGTCACATAGCAGGGAACCAGGTATATGATCAATAGGCCCATGTGAACCCCGGAACCACATTTCACAAAAAGGGATTCACATCCGGTTGTCTGAGGAACAGTGGATTCCCTAGGATCTAAGTCCCCCTGAATAATTATTGCAACCCCCCCACCCCTCCCCTGGACCCTCGGCTGATGAAAAACCCGAAACCCGGCTGGGCACATCTCCATCAGGGGAACACCCCCCTCTTGTCCCAGCCAGGTCTCAGTGATGCCCGCCAGGTCCGCTCCCCCCTCCTCAATTAATTCATAGATGAGGGGGGCTTTATTAATTACGGACCTGACGTTGCATAACATCAGCCGAAGGCCCAGGGCCGGATCATTCGAACAGCCCAGGGAATGGGGCATAACCAGGGGGTCGGAGCACGCCACCACCCGTAAATAGCGGGGGCGAGCTCCCACAACATGATATGGCCCCCTGTTAATGTCATATCTGCCTCTCCCATCAATTGTGTCAATAGCCATCCCTTTCTCCCTCCGGAAATAAACCCCCATCTTTGATCTGACCATCCCCGATTCCAAGACCTCCCGGTCGCGTGTGTTCTCCGGGCTGGTCACTATCTTAGGTGAGTTTTCCCCCAATCCCCACCTGGTTGCCCTCCCTAACCCTGATAAAATTTGGATATAAATTGGTACAAATGGGCACCACGCCAGAGCATTTCCTATGGCTATGCCACCTCTCGGGATCCCAGGATCCGTCCTTAAGGTAAGCTTTTGGAAGTCCGGAGGGCCAAGTCAGGGAAGGGGGGACATTCCTCAAGGACATTCCAAATGTTGCACTGTTTATATAAAAGAATGGCTGATATTTTCATAATTACAATTCATTAATTGAAAAAGAAACACTTAAAATGGAAATACTATTAACAAACCAAGGGAGTTTGTTATTTTGTGCCATATGATTACAGAGGTCATTTGTGTAGAGTATGAAGAGACTTGGCACAAAAATCTTTCCTAGCCAAGACTACTTACCTGGACCAACAGTCCCTAATGGAATGCTCTCTCTATAGCAGAGAGAGAGAAGCCAGGGGAAGCCATGTTTGGTCACCTAACCTTTTTAGAATGCAGCTTAAAAATATTCTAAAGCTTTCTACAGCCTTATGCAGATATATATAGTACAAAAAAAATATAATAGTACAAAATCATCTAAGAAGTTAGATTACAAATGGAATTGATAGGCACATTCACAGAGTAAAACTGAATTCTTTTTCTGAAATTTATTCCTCAGTTTAAAAAATTGGAATATATGAATTCAGTATTGGGCACTGCTAGTGTAGCTATTCAAGAGGATATAGTGTCCAGGTTAGCAAAAATGGTAAAGCAACATATAGATTTAAATTTTAAAACCAGAAATATTTTGTTGGTACCCACATAAAGGGAGTACAATACATATTTAATATTACGTGTGTTAACAATGACTAGAATTGTTTGCACAATAGTGAAAAAACGAAGAGATCCCCATAGATGAAAATGAAATTTAAAAAATTACAATGTGCAGAAATAGATAGATATAAGAGGTAGAAATCAGGCGGAGAATGATCATTGCTATGTATGAATTAAATACAGAAGGTTGATAATTAGAAACATGTTGATATAATTAACAAAATTAGAAATAAGTCAATACAAAAAAAGTTAAATAATTTTTCTGTTACATTGCTGTACTTATTGATATTTGTTTCTGCTTTGCTTTTTCATTTATGAAATATTTTATAATATTTTATAATATAAGTATAACAGAATTACAGAGGTAAGGTAAAGTAAGGTTATATTGTTGTAGAATAGATTGGTGATGATGAAATGAACATTATAAAGTAGATTAGTAAAAATGATGATTTGCTCACATCAAATGATGTAATATTAGTAGTCTAGTAAGTAATTAATAATAGTAATAATATAAATATATATAGTGGATTTATGATATAAGGATTGATGAAAATTGGAAGGGAAAGACTGCAGAGATTATGCACAAGTGATTTGTACCAACCAACACACTATGCAACTGAAGATGGTTTATGTTTTATGTTTGTTTTGTTTATGTATAAAAAAAATAAAACACTTTGATTTAAAAAAAATTCCATTTATGTATGCATGCAGCTTTTTGTTACATTGATGTTGCTATATACTGATTTAAGCAGAAACATACAATGTATAACGTTAATGTAACAAGAAGTTGCCTGTCTCCTTTTGGTAAGTTGCTTTTCTTTATTTATGTATTTATATATATTTTTTACTATCTGTTTTTGTTTTTATTAATCATAAAAACAAAACAGATAGTAAAGAAATAAGCAAACACATAAATAAAAATTATTTTACTATTCATATTGACATTTCTTTAAGCAAAGAAGAAACATCAAGATGAATAGTAAAATAATTTTTATTTGTGTGTTTATTTATTTCTTTAGTATCTGTTTTGTTTTTATGATAAATAAAAACAAAAACAGATAGTAAAAAAATAAATAAATACATAAATATCAAAAAGCAACTTACCAAAAAGGAGATAGGCAAGTTAGCTAGCCAACTATGTTGGGGTCCTCCTCAGTCTTCTAGCTTGCTGCTGCAAGGATGGCCGGCACAGGAGGAGGTAGGGGACTGGCCCAGCAGAACTTGCTGCTTTGCCTCCTCACTATCAATCGGTGGTGGGAAGGCAAGGCAGCAACAGTGGAGGGCCGTGGCTGAGGGAAGATGGAGCGGGCAAGGTAGGGAGCATCAGCAAGGGCGGTGGGCGTCCTGGGAGTGGGCAATCGACCAGGACTGGCGACGATAGGTAGGCGACCGGGTTGGAGGTCGTACTTACTGATCCGTGTATTCAGAGGCCGGCAGGATAGGCAGTCAGGGCGGGTGAGGATGGCTAGTGGCGGCGGCGGCTGAGGCTTGCATCTTCTTTAAGGTAAGGAAAGCAGGTCGGACTTGGGAGGCAGGCTGGGCAACACAGGCCTGGGAGACAGGCCTCCGGGCGAGGATGGTTAGCGGCGGTGGCGACTGGGCTGTGGCTTGCCCTCACTCACTCAGCAGAGCGGCAGAAGGCAGGCAGCAAAGGCTGGCTGGCTCAGCTGCTGCTGCTGCTGTTGTCGCTGCTGCTGCTAGTGTGAGCGATGGCGCCGAGCGAGAAAATTTTTGTAATTAGGGCACATGCACTATAACTAGGGGCAGGATGAGGTGGCCGGGGGAGAATGAGGAAGGGATTTTTGCTCCTGAACAGTAAAAAAGCCCGTTTTTTAAAAAAAAAATGATTTTTTTTACTTTGGAGCGGCGGATAGGGGCGGGGGGTGGGGCAGCGAAAGGAGAGGCTGGTGGGGGAGAATGAGGAAGGGATTTTTGCCCGTGTGCAGTAAAAAAATGTTTTTTTTTAAAAAAAACAGGGGTTTTACTTTGGAGCGGCAAATAGGGGCGGGGGCTGGGACAGTGAAGGGAGGGGCGGGCAGGGGAGAATGGGGAAGGGATTTTCATGCGTGTGCAGAAAAAAACCTCATTTTTTAAAAAAAATTGTTTTTTTTACTTTGGAGCGGCAAATAGGGGCGGGGGCCAGGGCAGTGAAGGGAGGGGTGGGCGGGGGAGAACGAGGAAGAAATTTTTGCGCATGCGCAATAATAAAAATCAATGTTAACAATCAATGTTAACAACCAGTTCTATAGAACCGATGCAAACCGGTAGAAAACCATCCCTGCCTGAACATGAATGAAGCATGCATTTGAAAGAAAATCCAAAAGCTTTAGGTGCTCTTTTGCACACATTTCCACCATAGTGAAAATAAAGCATTGCACTATTATAGGAAAAAAAAACAGATCATTCTAGCATGTCATCATCCCAGTTTCACAGGATAATTCAATTTCCTCATTAGGACCTCCTAAATTAGGAAATATATCCTGCATTACTTAACAAACTGACCAAAAAAAATCTGAAGTTTTGTAAAGTCACAGTAAATTCTGAAAAATATATTGAAGCTCACCCAAAATTTTGTGGACCAGGGACAATGGTGAGGCTAGCAGACTTGATGATGAAGATGATTCTTCTGGTGTCAAGTTTAATTCAGAATCAATAGGATTGGCAGTCACTTTTTTTAAACAAGCTCGACAACAACGTTCTTTCTTTCCAGTTTGCTTTGAAAAGGCATAATTGTTGCAGCAGTAATAGCAGAAAATACGTCCACACATTCTAAAAAAAATGAAGTAAAAATATATATTTAAAATTAAGGTGTTAATGGGACACAATAAAATTGTATCTGAAAAAAAAAATTATTTTATTATCAAATAATCACAGCAATCAGAAATTATTTTTAACAGATTCATCTTGAACCTGACACTTATTTTTTTTATTCTATACTTTTCAATACAGTTTGTTCTCAGTAAAAGTGTAGAATGAAAGAAAGAAAAGACGATGAACCTGTTAAAATAATTTCTGGTTGCTGTGATCATTTGGCAATGAAATAAAACATTTTTTTCAGGTATAATTTAATATTTCTAATGATTTCAAGGAGATCTTTCCCTTCAGTTCACCAATTAAAAGATGACATCCTGCTACAAAAATGATTTCCTAATAATACACTTACACATATGTTCATCAAAATCTGAACCAATTCATTTTTTGCCATCAAGAGCAAAAACGTTGCTTCTGAGTAAAACATGCCTATTGCCCTTCTCTCTTTACTCCTGCCTTCCTTCTCATACCTATAGACTATTGCTTTATATATAGTTTCGTAAACCATAACAATACAAATAAAAGACCAATAATGTTCTAGGAATATTGGATCTGAGAGTTTATATTAGTATCAGGCTACAGAACTTTTTCCCATTTAATTAGCAAGAATGAACTTCTGAGAACCAAACGTATCAAAAGGAATCCTTTATTGAGATGAGACAATTCATGTAGGACTTCAAAGCAGCGTCTGAGGTCCCTCAGGCATACAGTGATAAGTAAGGGACTTTAGAACCACTCCCCTTATCTTGATATATAATGAAACAAAAGCCAATATGTTAATTCCCCTCCCAGCCCTTCTGTAGGAGCGATCTTTCTCAGTTTCCCAGGGCATACCTAATTTCCCCCCACCCCCTTTTTAGAACGGACTTTTTCCAGAGATTCCCTGGAAATACCTCACTGTGGAATTTTTATGGTCTTCTCATCTCCTGGCTATGCCTCTCGGAGGTGATAAGTTCTGGCCATCTGTCTTGTCTCCCTCCATTGTATCATGTGTGGGTTATACAAATTCGATATAAGGTTAAATATATTCAGGTTATATCAAGAAAGGATTTCTTTATTAGTTCCCCCCCCCTTTTCTTTTTCCACTGAAGAAATGACAGATACATGGATCTGACAAGAGTTTTAAAAGTTTTAAAAACAGTCAGTGTTGTGATTTAATAACTGAATAGGATGACTGAGAATTCTGTTTACAGAAATGCATACAGATTAACTACCCATAGCAAGATCTGTTACAACTCTCTGCAAAAATATTGCTGCAATGGTTGCAAATGTGAAAAATGGTCATAAGTCATTTTTTCAGTATTATTGTAACTTCAAACTGTTGAAGAACTGGAATTGTTGATGAATGATTCTAAGTTGAGACTCTATGATCAAATATTGAATTCAAAGTAAAGCAACATTATTAAAGATTCTGGAGTATACAAATAGATGAATCTCTTCCTACAGGCTTTTACTTGTATTTGATGAAACACAACTTAGTAACAGCTTAATGAAATAATAGTAACAATTTCTTTTGGTCTGAATCACTAAAACTTTGTGAGAGTTTCACACTGGAGATGGTGTTTATGGAAACTGCACTTCTGACTCTAAGTAAGTGATTTATTTATTTGATTTGTCAATCGCTTACAAGATAATAGGTATAAATATAAACATAGTTATGAATACATGAAATGGATACATATAAGAAAAATAAAAAGAAACAATAGGACAGGGACAGTAGGCACATTAGTATGCTTATGCACGCCCCTTTTTTTGGTTCAAGTAACTCAGCACTTCGGATAAATTACAGTTTTACCCTAAAATTAGAGAATATAGAGTCCTTCAATGGACTCTGTATTCAATGACACTGATTGAATACAGATTAAGTGAAGGGATAGAAAAAGAACTAATTATTGTGGCAGCATAACTGAAGCCCCTATCATTTGTGTGTAACATGACATTAACTAAATATCTTTTGGAAGTGTTACTATTTGAATAGTATTTTGGATGGAACTAAGGACAAACCCAAATTTGTGTATAATACACAACATAAAAATAAATTGTGTTGATTATTAAACATCAGGCTAATCATCACTGCTCATCATCTCAAATACTGACCTGCAATGATGTCGGCGATTCATCCAGCCAAATTCTTTTTGACATTCTAAGCAACTGGTGACTTCGGCATCACCAAGCCATCTTTGTTCTGCTGTGAGTTTCTGCTGAAATTCCAGAGCATCTGATTTCTGCCAAAGAGCATCCTTGTCCCTTTCAAAAGCATGTATGAAAAATAATTTGTCATTTGGTAATTTGTGTTTTAAAATCTTAAATCTGGTCCCGTATAGGAGAAATTCACTTTATTAAGAATTGTCTGATAAATCTGAAGTTGTTTGGTGTCCTGAGAGGTTACTTTGATTTTTTTAAATTTCCTATAGTATATAAAAAGTTTTAGTAAGTAGCCATATGTGTTGATCATGGCTAATTTTAAAAACATATACAAGTTTGCATCTGGTTAATTCTTCGATGGAACTACCAGGAAATATGAAGGTAATTGCCTAGCCTGGGGGCAAAAGGGGAAAACTATTTCCATATTGCCAAAGCAAACTTTATGGGCAATCCATGAACTCACCAAAAGTCCAGCTTGAATTGAGGGAGACTTTACTTTTTATAGCACATAAGAAATGTAAAAATAAAGTGTACACACACACACACACACACACACACACATATTCATATCAATAAATGAAAACAGAATTCTGGTTCATTAGAGAACTAGGAAACTCAATGGTATCCATTTGTAATTAATTATTCCTTGTTTCTTCCTTTAGCAGAAACAGATAATAAACTATGATTTTGTGATAAACATTATGTGTGAACTAGGACCCGCATTTTGAGGCTCTTTCAACATGTTTCAATCATTAGTCAATTTATATCTTAGGAGTATAATGACCCAAAGTTCCCACATGAACATATTGTTAAACCAATAACAGAACTCTTCTGGTTTGTTTAGCCAAATTTCTTACATAATGCCATAAACTGATCATCTGTTACAATCCAAAAAGTTTTGGCTGTAATTATTGCAACTAAAAATGGTACAATCAACTATGAAATATAAGAGGGTACTTTTTCCCAATGATGCATTGCATATTGGATGACTCTGCTTTCAAACTGAATAAAATCAGCACCAATTTGTGGTGATTTGTTCATTCAGATTCCTTTTACATATCAATAGGCTATACATTAGGCTCTGATTATAATAAATGGCAAATATTCAAAACATTTTTAAAAGGGCAAATATTTTTTGCAGAATTTCACATAGAAGAACATAGACTAAGGAAGAATAAATTTACGAAAACGAACCAGATAAAAAGGCTACCAAACACCCAAGGAAGGTAATTTGTTACAAGCATATAGACAGAAAGCATTTGGATCTAATGTTAAATAAACATTACTAGAGAAGAAGCACTTTTTTCTCTGCAACTTTAAATGTCAAGCTATCATCCACAAACCACAGGATTTAACAAATAGTCAAACATACAATGAAAAAAATTAGTTAACAGGGCAGAGTGTGATGCCACAGCTAGATAGAGGTTATATTGCTTCCAAACAATTACACATGCATAAGAAAAAGATACTGAATATTCCTGAGTCTGCAAATAAATTCTTCCATTTTAGATTTAAAACAGAACGTATTTGCAGATTAAACAATATTAATTTCTTCTCATCAGTATTAATTTCTTTTCATCAATAAAGAACAAGTGAGCAAGAGTGTATTTGGGCTGAAATGTTATCTGACCACACCACAATCTTTTCCTGTGTTGAAGTTGTGATGCAATCAGACTTTGTAGTCAGTGCAAAGGTTTAAGTATTTATTGCCTTATCAATATAACAATAAAATGGAAATGTTATTGGTATCATACATAAAAATGATGGGATGGATAAAAGAAATGGATTCCCTATGCCCGTGATAGTGAACCTATGGCACACGGCTGGAAGTGGCATGCAGAGCCATTTCGGCCGACACGAGAGGTCACCTGGAATAGCCCCCACTGTGCATGTGCGCCCACCAATCAGCTGATTGGCAGGTATCTGCCATGCATGCGCGGGGAGATGCATGCACATGCATAGAGATGCATGTGGGGCTCACATACATGTGCAGAGGTGCATGGCACATATGGGCATGTGCAGAGGCACGCAGTGCATGTGCAGGGAGGTTGCGAGTGCATGCAGAGGCGTGTCGAATGTGGCGGTCACATGCATTATGTGCAGAAGCACATGGTGTGTGCAGGGGGGCCTGCATGCATGCACAGGGGATGGTGGGGTCACACGCGCATTGCATTATGCATGGAGGCATGCATGTATGCACACATGTGCACTTTCGGGAAAAGGTTAGCCGTTACTGCCCTATGCTCTTATTGTTAAGAAGCTAAACTTTCAATACTAGAATATTTGATAGAATAAGAGTTGGGAGGAGCCTTGGAGGTCTTCTAACCCAACCCACTGCTCTAATTCTATACCATTTCAGACAAATGGTTGTCCAATCTCTTCATAAAATCTGGATACATTGCTCTACTGATTATTCTAGCTATCAGGAAACTTATCCTTAGTTTTAGATTGGTTCTCTCCTTGATTGGTTGTTGATATTCCTTATGATTTAAGAATGAGTTATTTATAGATATAGATTACAGGAAATCCTCAATTATGGATTATAACTCCATCACTAAAGTAAAATATCATCTGACTGCCCTGAATTATATCCGTTTGGTTGCAGTTGTGAAGAAAATCACCCACAATCATTAAGTGTGAAATCACATGACCATGACTGCAACTTCCTCCAGCTTTCCCAATGACTTTTTAAATCAGAAGCTAGCTGTGAAGACTGCAAATGGCAATTATGTGCCTGCAGGAAGTTGTGACTGTTATAAATGCAGAACAGTTGCCAAGCATCCAAATCAAAATTACATTATTGCAGAAGGTGCTAGAACATATGCAATTTCAAGGATCTATCACAAATCTGTTTTCAGTATTGTAGTTTCCAGAAGTTGCTGAACAAGCAGTTGATAAGATTACCTATTTATAACCATACTTACAATGGAATATGGTCATTCTTTATTCAAACAACTGTATAAAAGTTCAATATATATCTATGTGAAACTAGGTTCTATTGTAGGATTGCTTCATTTTTCTCTTATTATTTTTTCGACCATGTTTCCCTGAAAATAAGAGTCTTATTTTCCTTTGACCCACAATTCCCCCTAAAATGGCTAGGGCTTCTTTTCAGGGAGGTCTTGTTTTTTTCCCCATGTACTGGGAGGCAGGGGTGAGCTGCCCCTCATGCCTCCTTGCCTAACAGTCTTACCAGAAGCTTGGCCCATGGAACAGCTGATCAGCAGGTGATTTCCTCCCACCTCCTTGAAGAATTGCGGCTGCTTTTGCAGCTGATTGAGGCTGCAAAAGCAGTAGGAGGCCCCTTGTGCCTCGGGCCCCTTCCAAGGACAGTCTTACCTCAATTGGCTGCAATGGCCCACGTTCTTGGCACACCCCAGTCTCTACCTGCTCTTCTTGCTGGTCCTGCTGTTGCTGGAACACTTTTGGCCACTTGCAGCTGAGCGTTGCTTTTGGTTATCCTGCTGAGCTGTTCCTGCCTGGTGGGGGGTGAGTTGTTGTAGATCTATGACCTCTGGAGCATCCCAGAGCGCACAGCTGGCATGAGAGCTAGCACCCACTAGGGCCAGGGCCCAAGGAGTACCAGGCTCAGTTCATAGCCCAGCTCCTGCAGCACCAAGTAGATCTGCAGGAAGGCACTCAGCAGCCTGAAGGTGTTGGCAGGTGAGGCAGCATGGCTCTACTGGTGGCCCCTGTTGAAGGGGCTCTGGCAAGCCAGTAAAGATGGTGGGCGCTCCAGAGGATGTAGATCTCGGAAGACTTGCCCTGCAGCAGGCAGGAGCAGTCCAACCAAGAGCTTTGCCAGGAGGAAGAAGAGCTCTGGTGAGGCCAGCACAGGCAGTTGCTCATTCCAGTAGCTGCAAGCCAGTGGCAAGAGCATCAAAACCAAAAAGCAGGACTCAGCTCTTTCCTGAAATGAGCCTGCAGCTATTGCTCATGGAGTGGGCAGCCCCGTGCTGCCTATGCCATCCTGGCACGTTTTGGAAGGGAGATAAAAATAAATCCTGCAGTCTCTTGCTGCTGCTGTGCAAACCCCAGCATGGGCAACAATAGCTGTGCCTTCTCCCTTCTAAAACATGCTGGGATGGACGGCACCGGCAGCAGGCAGAGGACAATCCAATCAAACCTCTGTGTGCATATGTGTGTGTGTGTGTATGTGTGTGTGTGTATAAGAGAGAGAGAGAGCGCACCACTGCCAGCCCTGGTACACAGTAACTCTCCGAGATTAGATCAAATCTCTCTCTCTCTCTCTCTCTCACGCACACACACACACACAGAGGTTTGATCAGATTGCCCTCTGCCTTTGCCTGCTGCTGGTGTCTTCTCAGCATGTTTTGGAAGGGAGATAAAAATAAATCCTGCAATCTCTCGCTACTGTTATGCAAGCTCCACAGTAGCTTGCACTTTCTCCCTTCCAAAATATGCTGGGACAGCACCAGGCAGTAGGCAGAGGGCAATCCAATCAAACCTCTCTGTGTGTTTGTATCCCAAGATTGCAACATTGAAGGCCTGACAGGAAAATGCTGTTTAGCAAACATATGCAGGCCCAGCTCAGCTATTTTGCAGAGGACGTTCAGGCTCTGAAAGGGTGGCAGCTCTGCTGTTTAGATCTGCAGGCTCAGATTTTCCTGCTGATTGATGAAAAGATTCCATCCTGAGTCTTCGGTGCTGCAATCCTGGGATACCCCCAGCTTCCTGATGCTGCTCCAGGGCTTCCACAGTGCCAGGAGTGGGGAGGTCATTGGAGGAGCTCCATGCGGCCCCCATCTGGTTCCGCTTCACCTTTGCCAGGACGGTGGGTAGAAGGGTGCTGTCCTTGAATGGGCAGCCCCGAGTGTCATCCCAAAGTCTCCCTGCCACTTGGTTTGGGGTGGACGGCTGTATAGCTTGCTTGAGTTGCAAACAACCTGGGGATTTGGGCGGCCTTTACTTGGCCAGTATGCCTGCAAGATCCCTGGTTTCCGAGGCTGACGAGGCTCAGTGTTTGGGCTCCAGCGCACTCTTCTCCTCCCAGGCAGCGGCTGCAAATGCATGGCTCCTCCGGCTCAATGAGTCTGGCCTGCTGATCTTGGCCAGTGGTGGCTTTGACCCATTCCTGGCCGCCAACATTGTGGACAAGAACCGACCATGCCAATTGCGCTTCATGCCTGCGCAGAAAGAGCCCGCATCAGCCGCTGCTTCATGTGGGAAAGGAGGCACTGCAAGGGAACCCATTTGTCAAGTTGACCAGGTGGGTGTCACCAACACAAAGGCCGGGCCTCGGGGTGCACCTTGAGCAGGTGCTGAGCCAGAGGCAGAGGAGGGTCAATCCCCTTACCCAGTTGCCCTCCATCATTTCTCATCAAATGTATGTGTGTGTGTGGGAGAGAGAGACAGAGAGAGAAACAGAGAGAAATAGAAATGGCAGAGAGGAAACCCTTTCAAAGAGCGTTGCCTGCAATTCTTGTTACTTCCCTTTGTCATTTCTCTCTCTCTCTCTCACTGATCTGTGGGTTGCGGTTAAGGGGCCAAGGTGATTAGGGAAGGGAAGGGCTGGCCATTCCCATCCACTTCATGAGGGCTTTTTTTGGGGTAAGCTTATATTAGGCCCAACCCCCAAAAATCAGGTGAGGGTTTAGTTTTGGGGTAGATCATAATTTGGGGAAAACACAGTATTAAACAAAGCAAACCAAAGATCTCACAAACTACTATTGTGTTGCTGTTATAACAACACAACACAGAACATTATAACATTATCCAAATAAGGGGTCTCCATAATCATTTCATCTCCAGAGCTCTTCAACTCACCTAGATACTCCTAATACAAAAACATTAGGAAAAGTAGTAAAAAAATGTGGTATTGCCATATTCCAGAATATAAAATTGAATAGTGAATTATGGAATAAGTTGGAGATTGGACTTCTGAAGGCTGAAAATTTGATGACTTTCCCTTCTATTCCCTCATCTAAGTCATTTATGAAGATATTGAAGAGTATTGGATCTAAGATGGTGCTTTGTGGTACCCCACTGCTTACTTGTCTCCATGTGAATGTAATACCTTTAAGGACTACTTGTTGAGTAGGGTTTATCAGCCAGTGTCATGCCCTTGGTGGAGACTGACTCTGAGGGAGAGAAGGAACAGCAGACAGGGAGTGAAAGTGTGGCTCTGGAGGTTGTGGAGGAGGCTGGGGAAGGGCAGAGGCCGGATGAGCAGTCAGAAGAGGACCCAGGCCCATCCTCTATCCATCCTAAGGCATGCAGGGAGGAGAGGATAAGGGAGAGACGTGCTCTACTCAGGAGGAGAGCGCCTTGATCCTCTTCATGGGCTGCAGGTGCGAGAACTGCATAAGAGTTTGGACCTGCATTCTGGCAAACGCTGGAGACAAAGCGTGTTTTATTTTAGTTTGAGGTTATCTTGGTTGGCGTCCTTCCAACAGACTATGCCTTGTTATCTCCTTGAATTTGGTAAATACTTCTGTTCCGTTGTGGAAATTTCATCATTGTAGTTCGTTTGGTTTTTATTTTCACCTCTATCTGCTCATTAAATTCAGACAGTATTTCTTTTGAAGACTATTTTTGATTACATTTTATCTCCAACTGAGAATTATTGAACAGTGGGGCCAAGTTGGAGGCATTAAGGGACATTTATTTGTTTTGGATTTTGTTATATTTGTGTTACACTCTGGGTCATCACAGCCAGCACAAATCCATCTGGTAGTGATGCTGTCTATTCCACATTTTTCTAGCTTCCAAGAAGTAGGTTGTGGTTTAGTTTGTCTTACTGAAATCTAAGTATACTATGTCCCCAGCATTTTGCTGGTCTGCTAATTTAGTGACTTTATCAAAGAATGAAAATAAGATTGGTTTGGTATGTTCTGTTTTTAACAAACACGTGCTAGCTACTACTGTGTTTCTCTGAAAATAAGATCACGTCTTATTTTCTTTTGGGCCTCAAATCATGCACTAGGGCTTATTTTGGGGGAGTGCCTTTTTTTTCATGTACAGGAGGTTCATTTCTTCTGCTTGTTTGTGGTAAGGCAGAAAGCCGTGCAGTGCTCCAATGGCATTGCCACGAGATGGAGGTGGAGCTCCCACATATGTCCCCTACTAGCTTACCTCAGGGCCCCCACAGCCAGGCCATGCATGCCACAATATCTGCCTCACCTCATGACCATGGCAGCAACGCACCACTTGGCCTCTTGCTCTGTTGTAGCTGCAAGCAGAAGAACTGGGCCAGTGGCCCTTGGGCTCCTGCTGCATATGCCTGCTGCTGCTGCAAAGCAGGTGTTAGGATGTGGATGTCCTGGCTGCAAGGGTCCTGAGGTAAGTCAGTGCAGGGTATGTGGGGCAGCTCTACCCTCCGCCTGCAGCACCACAAGCAACCAAATAAAATGGGCGGGCAGCTGCACAGGTTCTTAAAAAGGGCTTATTTTGGAGTAGGGCTGATATTAAGCACAGATGTAAAACATGCTAGGGCTTATTTTTGGGATAGGACTTATTTTTGAGAAAATGAAAGTTATAATTTTATTTGCTTCTAGTTGTTTGCAGATGTTTTTTTTTATTATCTTTTCCAGTATCTTCTCAGGTATTGATGTTAGGCTGATTGATCTGTAGTTTCCTGGATCTTCCCCCATCCCCCTTCTTAAAGTTGGGATCAACCCTTTACAATCTTCAGGTACTTTCTTGATTCTCCAGGATTTTTGGAAGATATGGTACAATGGTTCTGAGATAACATCTGCCAGCTCCTTCAGAATTCTGGGATGTAATCTGTCAGGTTCTGGTGATTTATATTCACCATGGCCAGATAGGTATTTTAACATTTTCTTGCTTATTTTAATTTTTATTTCTAGTTTGTCTTTTACAGTAGGTTTTTTGGTACATTGGGCTATAATTTCTTTTTGTGTGAAGACTGATGCAAAGAACAAATTAAACAAGTCTACTTTCTCCCTTCTGCATATTACTTCCTTGCCATCTTCTTTCTTTAGTGGACCTACTGTTTCCTATCTTTTTTCTTGTTATTAATTTGTTGAAAGAAACTTTTTAAAAATTATCTTTGACTTTTATCCCTGTCAGCCCATTATATTCTAAGGGCTGGAAGCAAACTCCATTTCTGAATGATCACATACTTCCTGGGTAAAGGAGGAAGAAATACTGTTTCTTCTAGAATTCCAAACGGAAAAAGCATAATTAGTGCTGCAGAGGAGAATACAATATATTTAGAATATATTAAATTGAAGATTGTAGATTTTAAGATAACTTTGTGTGGCATTGCCAACCATGAATTTTTTAATATAGAAGTCTTTAAATTCTGTAGCAGTAAAATTTAGAAGTGAAAATTAGATTTTTCACTTGATAGTGAGGGTACCTAAAAATAAATCTACCAACCTGAGAAGTTCAATTAACTTTTCTTCCAGGAACTGCTTTGTTCTAGTTAGGTCATTCAGTTCAACCAGTAACTTGGCCTCATTGTTGTCTTGCTCTGATTTCATCTTGTTGAATTTACCACAGTAGTCTTGAATTTGTTCATTTGTTCTGTTGATTTCGGTCTGGGCTCTGTTCAAAAACATATTCCGTTTTCCTTAACTGCTTTTATTATTATCCAGATTACAATTAACAGAAATAATACTGTTAATCTTCACAAAGTATTAAATATGATAATGATTCTAGCACTACTTTATGTTCAAGTACAGATAAGACTCTTTCAAAAAAAGTTATCGAACTGTCAACATAGATTTTTTTAAAAAAATGAGATATTGTGAAACAGCAATCATTCTTATATTTTACATGTATTTAGAATGCTCATAGAGATCAGAATGTAGATCAAAATTGAATATTTGTAATTGATAATAGATTCCAATCTGAAGAACATAGTTAACCACACCCATTTAAGAGCAATTTGGCCTACCCTGGCTGTTGCAACTATACACATAGTCTTCAAGTTATATTATGGAGCCTGCCAATTACATTTGTAACCTGAGGATTCGTAGGAGTAAATTGATCACAATCACTCCCTGCTTTCACTCACTCATTCACTAATCAAATGCATGGGTAGTTAACTGCACATGAGATATCTCAGGGTAGGAAAGGCCATGGAGGGGCCTAGTGATGCAACAGGCCACCTGCTTAAGAACACCCAAGGTGTCCCTGACCCACTAAAATACTTCATGCTCCCCACAATTGTTCCCCACCGTCCTGCTACACCAGGTCACTTATCTTGCAAAGATCTAGCGAGTTGTCTCCTCTCCAGCCTCTCTGCTGCATGAGACCACAACCCTCAGAAACTTCCAATCTCGACCCACAAAGTGTTTGGAAGCCAATGAAATCTGTTGCCTAAAAGTGTGCCATTAGCTTCCAAACACTTCAGCAAGCCATTGTAAAAATCTTTTGCCAGCACGAATGGAGTTTGGGAGAGACACGCCAATCCCTCTCAAGCTCACTCTTGCAGACAAAGGGCTGCCAAATCCAGCAACGAGATTGTTTCCTTGCAGGTTTCAGCAGTCCTTTGCAAAAAGTCATTGCCGGTATGAATGGAATTTTGGAGGGACATTGCCCACTCCTCACAAACTCGGCTTGTATTAGCAAAGGCTTTTTGCACAGGGTATCGAAGCCTACAGGGACACAATCTCCCTGTAGGCTTCAGCAAGGAAAAAGCAAATAGAGGGAAGGCCTGAAGGACCAAAGCTTTTCCTCTGTTTGCAAAACCATTTGCCGCAAATCTCATCCAGGCCTCAATTTGCAGAGAACATAGGCCTAAAGTAGCGCAAGATCATGAAAGATCAGTAAAATGAATACGTTAGGTCTCTGTTCTCTGAAAAAGCACTGAAGGCCTGAAGTAAGGAAGCAGGCAAAGAAACCACAGCAGAAAGGAGATCTTCATAAAGTAATTGAGTCTCCATAGGCACAATCCCTGTGAAGACCCGGCCGGGGGAGAAGGAATAGGCAGGGTGAATGTTGCAGCACTTCCGCCATTGCTCGTAAGTGTGAATGATGGCTGTGGTGATGCAACATTCGTAACTTCAGGATTGGGTAGTAAGTGCTTAGAAGGGCTAGGTCGTAGTTTCAAATGGTTGCTAAGTGAACTGTTGTAACTTGGGGGTTACATGCATTGAATTACCACTTACAAAGTTTTTTTAGGAAATATTAGAAGGGAATTATCAGAGTTGATTTTCAATGTATTTGAAACAAATTTGTAGTGGGTAAACAATATTTGAAAATCTCTTATCCTTAAGAAGAACAAGAGATTTTCAGGCACAGCTCTAAGGCCTCAGAAAATTCTCTTTTGTTCTGCACAAAAGATGTAACAGCTGTAACAAGGCAACTCTTCTGTACAAGATAATGCAAAGGTTGATTTTAAGTTGGGGAGAGCACAAAGTATCACTTGACAGCATACTTAATTTTGTTAGCCCTGATTATGTCTCCCTTCTTATTCTGTTAAACAGAAATTTATTTCTGCCACTGTGTCTTGGCTTGCTTGCATGCTTATTTATTTTATTCACAATCATATTTATAAAGCTGCTCATCTCACCAAAATCGAGTCTTAATATAATTCTTGTGATAATCATGTATAGCCTATAAGTTTTGATAAACTATTTATCTAATCTAGAAATGTATTGTATGAATACATAGTATTCACATATAAATGGTGTTATTGGTTGCCATCAACAGCCTCTCGCCGCCCAGTGCGCTGCCACAGGGTTGGCCTCCTTGGGGTTCCGCTGCCTGGTCGTTGCCCGTTGGCGGCCCCGAGGGTGCAGGCCTTCTCTGTGGGGGCTCCCTCCCTTTGGAATGATTTGCCCCCGGAGATACGGGCCATTACCAACATTCAGACCTTCCGGCGCGCAGTAAAGATCCTGTTTTTTCAACAGGCCGGCCTGGCCCAGTAACGATTTTTGGGGTTTTTAAAACTTGGTATTTTAAATTTTTAAATTTTAAATTTTTTATTAGTTTTATATTCTCAAATTGTATATTCGGCCTCTAATGTAATTGTTTTTAATGTGTTTTAATTGTATATATTGTTTTTGTTTTTAGTTGGCTATACACCGCCCTGAGTCCCTTTTTTGGGAGAGGGGGTGGTATAGAAATTTAATAAATAAATTGGTTCATTTTTACTTTTTTTCTTATGGTGAGGCTATTTTTGTGTTTTTTATAATTTCATGTTAATTTTATTTATGTGCATTCTAATAAATATCTATTAGAAACCTCTGAAGAAAGAGCAGAGTAAATATTTGCAAACATAAAAATAATTAATATATGTAGTCTTCAACTTACAACTATTCATTTAGTGACTGTCCAAAGTTACAACAGCACTGAAAAAAGTGATTTATGAACCTTTTTTACACTTACAACCATTGCATGATCAAAATTTGGATGCTTGGAGAAGTCAGATTCACTTTACAACCATATTATTACTTTAACAACTGCAACGATTCACTTAGCAACTGGGGCAAGAAAGGTAATAAAATGGAGCAAAACTCATTTAACAACTGTTAAATGTCCAGTTTCCTTGCTTAGCAAGAGAAATTTTGGACTCAACTATGGTTGTATAACCTGTATAACTGTACAATACAATCAAGGGAAACACATTATGGGCCCTCAGTGATTTTTATTACATTTGACTCTTGAAATGTTGAGAATATTATGAACTAAGAGGCTGCCTCCTGCAATTAATGGGAGAATGCAAGATCAACATTCAATCAGTGTTTTGCCTTCCTTTCACATTTTCAGTTCATGTTATGTGCACTGATTGATAATTCCTCCATTACTGAATGGAGAGGAATTGCTTTTAAACTTTAGAGGCAAAATTATCTGGTTATCTTTTTTAAAAACGATGAAGCAATAGCTTCTCTGCAAAATGCAACAGTAGCTGATCCTCTATTGTGAAAGAAAAGTTGTGTTGATTCAAGGAGTTAAAAGTTATTTCCATCAAGCAAAAACAGCTGCCCATTTACTTTTCACAATAAATTTAGCATAAGCAATTCACAAAGTATGATTTGAGATGTATCACAACTGCAAATAAATCAGATCTGCTGACAAACACAAAATATGGATATCTGGAAGTGCAAAGAGGAGAGTATCTTCAATATTATTGTCCTCCTTGATGCAAATGATGGGGACAGTGAAGAAGAATAATTTCTTCCAGTCACTTGATAATCATTGGCATCACTGCTCATCATAAAGGAGCAATGCAAACAATAGAAGGAATTATTTTAATCTCTGAACTATAGTTAGTCCTTGACTTATAACCATAATTGAGCTCAACATTTTTGTTGTGAGACATTTGTTAAGTAAGTTTTGCCCCATTTTATGACCTTTCTTGCTACATTTGTTAAGTGAATCATAGCAGTTGATAGTTAGAAACCCAGCTGTTATGTGAATCTGGCTTCCCCATTGATTTTGCTTGTCAAAAGTTTGCAAAATGTTATCACATGACCTTGGGACCCAGCAATGGTCATGAGTATGAACCCTTTGCCAAGTATCTGAATTTCCATCACATGATCATGGGGATGTTACAAAGGTTGTAACTGTGAAAAATGGTCGTCACTTTTTTCAGTGCTGTTGTAATTTTGAACGATCAGTAAGTGAACTGTCATAAATCAAGGACTCCCTGTATGATCAAATATTTATAAAATCACACACATACACACGACTGAAATAATTTCGATTAAGCTCTAACCTTTTAAGATCTTCTTTAAGTTCTGCAATTTCTTCATCTTTTTTTTGTTGGGTTGCTTTGTACTCAGTCACTTCACCCATGGAAAGGTTCAGTTTTGCACACAGGTCTCTTTTCACAACCTAGCAGCATGATATTTTGATTGCATCAAAATAGAGCAGTATTTAATCTCCTACTTAGAATAAAAATAATAATAAAGCAGACAATTTGGTTTCCATGTGAACATGGTGTTAAGGGATTATAGAAAATACTGTCCAAGTAGATGTTCAGAGAGGAACAATTTGATGACATATTAAGTTGATAATCTATGCAACATTTTCCATCAAAATGGATAGCCATGCAACTTTATCAAAGAGTATCTGACCACTCAACCCAATATAGCTCAATGAACAAAAGCTATTAAAGGGATAAGGATAACACTGCCATACATTACGAATTTCAGAAATCACCAAGACTATTATAACCACATAAACCAACCAATGCCCTCCAAAGCATCCTAAATAAACCAAAGCACCCAAGAGACCCGTAAAGAAAAACAAGAGTCATCTGCAACATACACTTTTCCACACATGTAGGACAAATGGGTAGAAGATTAGCTGAATACATTCATGAACTAGCAGTGAGAAAATACGATGAAAACTCTTAATTTCAAAACAGAACACATGGATAAATGTAAAGTTTCAACAGGGAAAACTATCAGTATCTTAGACCAAGAAGCCTGGAAGCCTGACACTCAGACAAATCAGCTATCAACAGGCACACAGAGATAAACAACATGATTGTACATGGCATTCAAATCAGACAATCAAAAAGTAAAAAAGAAACAAAAAGACCAATTATCAAGAAATAAACCACACTCCATCAAGGAGCCACCAACTCAGGCAAACAGTCTAATTAAGGAATCACCAACACCCAATCCCATCAACAAATAGAGCAATTCCCTTGTATATAAAAAGAATGCAAACCCTATTCTCTTCTAGCACTGGTGATTTTGTTTGGTAATGAAATAGCTGCAAGAATACAAGCAATCTCTGAGAATATCAAGGACTCCATAGTTCAACTCTGAGCTATAAATATAATCTTCAATACTATATCATATGCTTAATATTTTATGGTCTGAAGAGTTGGTTAATTTTTATTAATGCTGTATGCTACCCAGAGTCACATTGTGTATGTGACTATGGCTTTCAAATTATATACCAAATGTATCATTCTATAGAAGACAATAGATTTAACAGCCATGGGATACAGCAAAATAGGTTACTGTTACAATCCTCGTTTATCTTTTACTATACGATAGATGTCCTTCTGGAAGTTACACAGCTCTTGTTGGAAAAGGAAAGCAAACTCTGCCAAATAATGGCAGAGTTTGCTCTCCTTTGCTCGGCATCCATAGATCACATGGCTGCATCCAGCAAGTGACTGCCATTTTCAGAATGGCCGCAATGAACTGTAGCTGTTTTAAAATGGCACTTGCCAGTTGTGGACATAAGTGTGTAGCTTGAGTACGGTGAAGGAAGCATGCCTAGTTTCACCTAGCTGACTGTGTGGCTTGAAAGCAGGGGCTTTGTGCAACCTTCTCCTTCCCCAATGCTTCTTGTTCAGAAGCCATACAATCAGCTAAATGGCACAATTGCAAATGTGCCGCATTGGGGAAGAAGACTAGGCTACTCCATCCATAGGTAAGGCTGCACTGCTAGAGAGCTTTGCTAGCCAGCACCCCTTGACCACTCCAAAAATGTCTACTTCTGGGACTGGACCACATGGCTTAGGGATAGAGCAGTCAACTCTTCTTTCCCAATGCAATCCACAGAGCTTCCATAACAAGATCTACAATAAAAGGAAATGAATGATTGGTGATGTGGGGATGGGGAGGAGCATATGAAAGGAAGACTGAATGCCTATGGGTTCCATTGGGGTGGGATGGAAGAAAGTAGAGGGGAGGGGCATGCTATAGTGGGTCTGCAGTTGGTCATAAGTGGTATTCAGCAGGTTCTGACCAGTTCTGGAGAACCAGTAGCGGAAATTTTGAGTTCAGAGAACCAGCAAATATCACCTCTGACTGGAGATTTTACAGTATCCTTCCCCTGCCATACCCACCAAGCCACGTCCAAAGAACCAGTAGTAAAAAACTTTGAATCCCACCATTGGTCATAAGGGTGAATGACTCCGGAGATCTAATTTTGAAACCAAGATATAAGTAGTTTTTGGAGCGTCTGTTGTAATTTGAGATGATTGCTAAATGAACACTACCTCTACTTGTTTATTTTCTGTCTATGAATTGGCTCTGTATTAACATACGTTATTAATACATATATTAATAGTAAGACTGACCAATATTGTTCTGTATGGAAGAGGCTTAGTGCTGTTTAGAAACAGGCATTTTTACATGTGTTTTAACATGTATTTTAGAGAATTTTCTTTGTGCTATATTATGCATATTATTTACATTTATTTACAATACTATAAATTATGCAGGATACAATCGGGCCAGAAGTTTTGTCTTCTGAGCTTTCACTCGTTTGCTGGAGTCCATCCTCAGGAAAGTCTTCTGTGTTTGGGATATTTCACGTATAGTATTTACAGTATATGATGCCTGTTGTGTATAGCTTTTTAGATGTAAATTGGGGAGTTGATGGCTGGCTATTAAGTAGTTGGCTGTTATAATTTTTTTTCCTGTTTTTCTTTCTCTAGTGTTTCTCTGTGTTAAAGAAATAAAAAACTTTTTTTCTATATTGTTTAAAAATGGTGATCACAATCTTGATCTAAGCATTCTGTTTAATAAATACCCATGGAAGTGTACAGATTCTAGAAGCTACATGCATAGGCACAATGGAACTATGCGCTGAAGAATTTTGCATCCTTGTCTCTCAAGCTTTTCAAAGTTTTGGTCTCATTATGGTCAGAAAACAGGAAATCAGTTAAAATTTTGAATCAGTTTATGCTAATGAGTATAAACTGAGTTTGCAGGTCTGTTCTCTTAAAATAATGTTCAAGATTGAGGTAGCTTACAAAGAGTTTACAGACTTTAAGAAAATCATAAAAATACATGTAGTATAAAGCAGCGGTCGCCAACTGGTGGGCTGCGGCCCACTGGTGAGCCGTGAGAAAATTTTGGTAGGCTGCAGAGAAATCTCACATCCAGAGCACTCCCCCAAAGCAATTAATCCAGGCTGCGCAGAAACACAAAGCTGCTCAGCCCACACGGCCCACGGGAACCCTCCCCACCCACTCACTCCTTACCCGGAAAACTTGTCTGCTAAGTTGCTATTTTTCCTTTTTCCAACCATCATCTCTTCTGCTGTGCTGGGAGATTTAGATTAGCTAGGAAGCAGGAAATGGTTGGATTTCTTGCTAAGCGCAGCCAAACCTCCCTTAGGATTGAAGGTTTGTTTGCAAGCAAATTCAGTGCAGACTCACGGCAAGCAAATTTGAGAGACTGAGCTAGCTGATGGTAGATAGATAGATAACTGAATGATTCTGTGAGCAATTCGTCTGCTTTGCCTGATTTTGGATAAAAGTTGCTTTTTTAAAATAAAAAATTCAATAATTACACGCATGGTGTGTTGTGAGTTAATTTTGTGAGTTTGCTTGCAAGCAAATTTTATGTGACAGACTGAGCTAGCCAATGGCAGATAGATCGATCTCTGAATGAATCTGTGATTCTGTGTGCAACTTAATCTGCCTGCATTGCCTGATTTTAGGTAAAATTTGCTCTTTTTTATAAAAAATTCAATATTTATATAAATATTTATAATATTTACATACAAGCCATGCCCAGCCAGTCACATGACCACCAAGCCACACCCACAAATTAGGCCACACCCACAGAACGAGTAAGTGGTCCCTGGGATCTAAAATTATAAGTTTGGTGGTCCGTGAGGTCCAAAAGGTTGGCGACCCCTGGTATAAAATATTGTACATTTCTTGACAATAATCATGTTCTAGCTGCCACACCAAAATTTCAAAATCAGATTAAGCTTCTTTAATTTAAACTTCCTTAATTTCTTTAAATGCTGGAATATATTTTCCACTTATTACTGAATCAAGAATGTAGTGGAGAGAGAACACAATGAAACTAATTTAGCAGATTAGATGTCTGTTAAAGGGTAAATTATATTTACGCAATTTATGACATTTGAGTAATAACATAAATGATACAAAATTAATGTAAACTGAACTGCCTCATCCAGACTATGTTGGATGCATTATCCATAACTTGGGGGTAGATGTCAAGACAAAAATTGGATCCATTTGTATCCTCAGTTTGCTTAATGGGAGAGAAGGTGTTTAATCAAGATTTTATTGTACCAGTACTAGTAGGAAGTCTTCCTACTAGATGATCAACATGCTTCAAACATCAATAATTAGCTCAGTTGAAATAGTTTTGTGAGTTTGTTTAATTAAATATCAATTAATATTAGTATTAAATATTAATATAATTAATTAAATATAATAATTAAATTAAAGTTTCAACCTGCATTTCCTTGAGTACCACTTCTGCAGTATACGCTTGTTGGTTTTGTTCTACAAGTTGTTCCTTTAATTTTTCACACTCTTCACTGAGAACCTGCAAGGTACAATTTAAAACAGAACAAATAAAAATGATTTTTTCCCAAATATTATGCCATTTTCTGTTGATTTCAGGAACCAATTAGGGAAACTGTCATCATTACAAGTGCAACAAACAAAAGCTTCTATGAGATTTAGAGGCATTCCTTGCTTAATTACCACAATTGGGATTGGTTAGTGATCACAACTGATCTTCACTAACTACGATTGACCTTCACTAAGTAAATACAACCACTTAAGTTGAAAATCCTGTGACCCTGGTGGGTTTATGTCATCATTTATGAATTAGTGGTTAAACAAAACATCTCGTGACCATGCTTGTGATTTTACTTCCATATTCTCTATTAACTCTGCTTGGTCACTAACAATGCAGTTGGAAAACAAAGACTATGGCACCTATGGTGCCATATTTAGACAGGGAAATCCCAGTCATATTAGCAAATGAAATCTGAGGGCCAAAAAAAAAAAAATCAGTATTATCATTTGGACCATCTACCGCTCACATAGGGTCAGAATCCACATGTCAGCACCAATTCCCCTGTCTCCCCTAGTGATTTTTTTCATCTCTGGGCTTGCTCAATTTTCACCATTAAGGGAATAAGTAAAAGGCTGTGTGCATGGATCAAAAGCTTGTGTATATCCTGTTCTATCAGCTCAAGAGATAATAAACCAAATCAGGTTATCTCTCTAGTTCCAAGTCTTTCTTTCTATATACATAATAATTCAGCTTGAAATATATCAGGGACTGGTATGCAAACTTATTTCCTGTGGTATTCCTGGGAAAGGTATTGCAGAATCTATTTTCCCCTTAAAATATTTACAGTTGAATATTATTGTGCTTTCAAGTTGGAGTAGAGCAAAGGATGGGAATTGAATTTTATCCAAGGGCTAAATTAATACTCCTCACAATATTCAGTGGATTAGATGATGTAAGGTGAAAAACTTTCCTCCTGGAATAATTATCTTTTCTTTTGGTCAAATGGCTTTCAACCTTCATTTAACTGGAAGAAATTGGCACTTTTCCTTTGGGTACTAAGGCTGCAGATGAATCAGCAGTTGCAATTGGTAAACTTGTAAGAACAGCTCTGTGTTCAAATGAATATAAAATTGCAGCCTTATTTAATCAAAAAGGAACCAAAATTTACCTTAATTTTTGTCTGATACTTTAGAATTTCTGTGCTCTGTTGAAATTTGATAGTAGCTATCTCTTCTTTGCTGGTTTCTTGCAAACTTTTGGTTTGTTTTTCTGTCAATTCCAGCTGAGTTTGCAGGTCAGGTACAATGGCAGCACAAATATTTGAATCTTCCAGTTTCTCTTGTAATTCCTGTTTCTCTTTCCTGAATCTTGTCAGCTCAATTTGCATCCTCTCTTGTTCTTTGATTGATTTTTCTTTGATAGCTCTGAGCTCCTCTGTGACTTGGGAGAGCTTCTCTTCTATTTCTGTCTTTTCAGATGTCAGACAGCAAATCTGAATACCCAGCTCAGCCATGTCCATGTTGGTTCTTTGGAGAAGGTCTTTGATTTCCATGTTTTCCATATTAACAACTTCCAAATCACTCCTGACTGTGGATAATTCCTTTGTCAGGCACACCACATTCTTTTCCAATTCAGCTTTCTGTTGGGCTACTTTTTTCCATTCCTTTTTCTCCGTTTCCTCTTCTTCTTTATATTGAAGTAGCTGCTGCATATGGTTTCTGTTCAATATTTCATTTTGCTCTTTCAGCTGCTGAGACAATAATTTTTGCTCACTTAAAACAGATTCTGTGACATCCAATTTGCCCTGAAGCTTTTGTTTCTCTACAGCTGTCTGCTGAAGCTTGGCTTTAAACTCTATAATTTCTTCCTGGAGTCTAGATATCTCTGCCCAACTGATATTCAGCTGTTCCTCAGAAACAGCCAGTCTTAATGTCAAATTTTTAGCTTCATTCTTTTGATAAGATACTAATTCCATTTGGGCTTTCTCTACAGAAATCTTTTCAGAAGTAAGAGATTCAATTATTTTTGCTTGATGAAGGCCATTTTTCTCAAGGGTTTCAATTTTAATTCTATACCCCTCAGCGTGTTCTTGAAGTTGACTGCATTGGCTCTTTAGGCCTTCTAGTAACTCAATTTTCTCTGTGACTTGTAACTTCAGAAATTCTTCATTCTGCCTTGAAGAAGACAGATCCTTTTCCATTTGCAGATTATGTTCTTTGGCATTCTGGAGCTCTTCTTGGACTACACTTAAGAATTCTGCAATCCTATTTTCACTTTGTTTCAATTCTTGGTAATCATCTTCCAGAGCCTGCAATTTTTCATCAAAAAGCTGGTTCTGTCTTGTAGCATTTTGCATGTTTTTATCCAACAGCTTGTTCTTTTCTTGAAGTATTTTCTCCTTTTCATCCACAGATACCATGACGTTATCTATCTGACTCTGGAGTTGTTTCTCAGAGGCTCTTAATCGAGCAACTTCTCCTTCTAAAAATGATTTAGATATATCTAACTTTCTGCACTTTTCTTCCAACTTCTGATAGGTTTGCTGCTGTTTTGTATTCTGGGATTTGAGATTTTCATTCCCTTCAAAATAATTTCTGAGTGAGGAGCATTGTTTCGTGATCTGGTGTTCCATTTCCAATATGCTTGACTTGAGATAGTCTCTTTCCATAACAACTTCCCCTTTTTGCTCTTCTAAATTTTTCACCATGTCATTGAGTTTTGCCAGCTGCACTTCCAGCAATTTAAGATGCTCCATTAATTTTTTTATTTCTTGTCCCATTGTTGTTTTTGTATGACTTAGTAGCCTCTCAGATTCTGCCTTTTCTTTTTTTTCTTCCTGAAGTTTTTGCTCTAATGATTTTACATAATCCAGTATATCTGCCAGCTGGATTTGAAAATCAATTACCATTTTGTCTTTCACTGCTAGCTCTTTCTGAATTTCAGCCATTTCAGTAATCATGGCTTCTAGATTAATAAGCAATTTTTCAGATTCTTCCTTAGTGCTAATGGTAAGGCTTTTCAGTTTCATTTCAAATTCTTTCTGATTCTCTTCTTTCACATGGAGTTGCTGTTCCATAATTTTAAGATGAGAAAGAAGTTCACTATGCAGTTTCTGAGCATCAGCCTTCTCCTCTTCTGCCCAACAAAGCTTTTTAAATAACCCCTCAACCTTTAGTACAGACTCATATTGACTGGTGGCCTGGTGAATTTTTTCATCCATAAGACTATTTGCTTTTGCTGCAAGCTCCTCAGTTTTCTTCTCTGTTGATTTTAGTTTAGCAGTAAGTTCATCAATCAAGAGATCTTTCCTGGCCAACCAGATTTCCATGGTTTTTACCTCTTGATTCAAAAGAAAGATTTTGGAATCAGGGGCATTTTTCAAGGACTCCAGGTTCTCAAGCTTTGCAGAGCATTCTTTCTGCTTCTCAGTTGCATTCAGTTCTGGTGTCTCTAAATATTTCTGGAACTCCTGAATGGTGCCCTGAGTATAATGAGAAATCTGTTTTTCTAACTCCCCTAGCATTTTTCTTAGCCTGTCATTCTCTTCTGCTATATTGCTGTTCTTCTCTCTTTCCATTTGCACTTGCTGCTTCTGAAGGCCAACGGTGACCTGAAGCTCTTGCTTTTCTTCTTCCAGATGCTGGATTCGATCTTGTAGTTCCTTCTGGTGCAGCTCTACCTGGTCAAGATCCATGTGCAAATCATCTAGGCTTTCAAGAGATTCAGTATTAAATAAGCTATTCTCGTTTGGGCTAGAAAGATTCTCTGGAGCCTAAAAAGAGAGAAAACATCTGAGTTAGCAAAAAAACTGTTTATAAAACGCTTTTCAGTGCCTGGAGAATCCTTATAATAGTCTGGTAAAGCAGACCAGCAGGGTTTTTTTAGTATTATTACACAAAGTTAAAGTACAAATGAGGAACATATATTAATTCTGATAATAGGGCAACTGCCTAAATATAAAAGGATATTGACTTATGATAAACATTTTTAAAAACAGCCCAGAAGTGAGGAAAAGTGATGAATCACCACAGTGAGGTTATTCATCAGAGCTTTCAGAGAGATAACATTACTGCTTCCCTCATTATACATTTATTGGCCAATATAATTACCTGCGCAGGACTGCTCACCAAACTGCTCATACTTGAACTGCGGCTTGGAGGCTTCCATAGGTAAGCTGAGGAGCCAAGTGACCACAACGTTCTCCTGAACATGGAAGAAGGATTATTTTAAGAAAAAAATGTTTTCCTGTTTTGAAGCAAAACTTTTAAAGATGAAACTGATATTTGTTTATATTTTTAAGAGAGCTTCCTACTTCAGTTTTTTCATAATTTTGAAGTAAATGTTAAATAAGGCTTACCTTCTACAATTCTTATCCTACAAATTATAGGTTTATACAATATTCATCACTTGCATTCCATCTTCTCCTCTCATGTGAGTCTTCTGCATCAATTGCTTCTTTTTGTTTTTATTACAACTTTGAATAAAAATTTCAGAATTCAGCTCTTCTTTGAGCCCTGCCTGAGAGTTATTAGTTGGCTCCTTAATTGGTCAACTTTACCAGGATTCATTTGGTTCAGAATTGAATATAAAGATAGTTACAATTGGTTGCTTAGTGACCATTCAATGTTCCAACAGATCTATCTGGGGATACTTACGACTTAGATTCCAATGGTTGGGCCCTCCTGCGGTCATGTGACTACACCTTGAGTGCTCAGCATTTACAGCTGTCTGTAATGTCTCATGGTACTGTAATCAAGCTCTGAATTTGCAAAAAATCAGTATTTACAGCTGACTTTTGACAAAACCACACTTGAAGCAAACCATGTTTGTTTAATGATCAGATCTGCTTAATGACCACTGCAAAAAAAGCCATAGAATTTTATGACTGTCACAACTGTGATGGGCAGGCTCCATTATGTCCATAACTTAAGAACTATCTGTATGTCCTTACAGCTGCAATGTGTGTTTTAAAAACGTTGGATGGTAGATATATTTCTGATGGTCATTCTCAATGTCTGATCTGATCTGGAAATATTGCAAAACTGTGAAAAGTCAGTATTATTTGACCACTGATTATATAAAGAAACTTTAATACAGCCTGAGGCAAAATTGCTTTATGAAAATTATAGACTTTATAGAAGTTTTTCTAATATAGTGACAGCAGTTTTGCATTACCTGGAAAATGTGGGCCAACCAGCATCTAAATCATAACCTCTTGAGGCCAAATCAAATTGAATTTCAGTTAATTCATAGAGGTAACCAACAATATCAGAACTCAGTTTTGGATTGAGGAAGGGACTTCTTGCATAGTACCAGTCACTTTAAAAAATGAAAAAAGAAAAATGAAAAAGCAATTTATTTCCAGATTTTTCAACAAGATATACAATAATTACACTGTGATATAAATTCAATTAAGTAATCACCACTACCAAGAAGAACAAAAACAGTCATGTTTACCTTGTTACTTTGGTATTCATAAAACACTGTTGTAAAGTGTCTGCAAGCCTTTGGTGCACTAAAGAGTAGCGAATAAATGCCCTGCCTTTACCAAGAGAAGTGCGGAGCTAAAAAATAAAACAAATTTATTAAAAATGCTTGATTTCTATTACTATGTATAAGGATTTTAAGAATTTGTACAGCCAATGTTCACCAAACCAGCAAATAACAAGATAAATTGTTGCCTAGTTATAGAAATATTTGAGCAGAACTGCTTCGCTATAAGATATTCACAATAAGCCTTTTCAGATATGAGCAAAATGGGCCTGGGATGCAAACACAGAAATGGCTGATCCAGAATGTCAAAAATACTTTTTAATAGCGAGTATAGAAGGAAGGAGTAAGAACTTAGTAAACATTTAGACTCTGGGTTTTCTTTTTATTGTGATACAGATGTCATTCTGGAAATAATGAAAAGAAAGATTACACATAAAGAAAACCAGGATCTAGCATTTTATCTCTGCACTGAGCTTAAATAGAAAAGGGAATTGTCTTTTTTAGATTAAATAATAATACAAATGGAAAATTAGTAATAGCTTAAATATCAAAGAGGAGATAGTTTAGATATTTGGCTGGATTTGGAAGTCACATTAAACAAAGAATCTTGGCATAATAAATTGAGGAGTTAACAATAGATCGGTTAACAACACATATAGTAATAGAGCCTTTGATTGAATGACAAGCCCCCCCACCCTCTGTTCCAAAGTATTGCAAGGAAAATTGAAGAGGGAGTGACCTTACACCATGCAACCAACATTTGTATTTGCCCTGATGTCATAGTTCTACCAACTGGACTGTAGGCTGTAGACTGCTTTAAGTATTGAGTCACTCTGGCAGGGAAAATAAAAGAGCAAGTCTGGGTAATAGGGAGTTTGGTCATATTGATCAAGGAAGAACTTGGATGGCACATAAATTATCATAATTGACTCTTAGTCTTTTTGCTTAGCTATTAAATTCCAATATAAAGGCTTTGTGATTGTAATGTTAAATGTGTATATATCTCCACAAACATCTACATACTATTTCTCTGACATGAGGGTGAATTTACAGCAAATCCTGATAGAACTAATTGTAAAAACTCACAATACAGTTTTCATGAAGTTGGTGTCTTCGCATATTAGTAATCTGAATATCCCCAAATAATTTCATTCTCTATTACCTTTATGATCCTTTAGGGACCAGAAAAGAAATACTGCTAGTATTAGTTGTATAACCTGCTAACTGTAGATTGCAAATTCTAGCAGACGAAGACCAAATGTTTGTGTTCCCTTTTACTTACCATTGAAAGAAATCAAATAGAATTTTAAAGTACATATGACTTTAATAGTAATGGGTCCCTTATCTCAAACGTCTGGTTTATGTAAGTGATAGTGACTACCGACTGTGGCTGTTAATTTCTACTTCGACCACACAATTGATAGATAGGTTTGATTTCATCTAATAGTTCACCAGGACTGAAAGATAAAATGGACCAGAGTGGATGTGAGGCCTTTGACCTAATATATTGAATCTGGTCAAGCCCTGATTCTGGTAACACAGTTATTTCACCTTGCATATATGTCAACTGTGTATTTATAGTCTATAAAAATCTAAGTGCAAAATTAAGAAAATTCTTAACTGAAAAGGCCCTTCATAGAAAGTAACAGATGTTAATAAGAATAAGATTGAATCGGGAGATAAGAGGGCTTAAAATCAAACAAGAAGAATATAAGGTCCAAGCATTTGCTGACAACTTAGTATTTTTCATAGAACAACCATTGGAGACGGGACCAAAATTAATACAGGAGATAGAAAAATTTGGGGAAGTAGCCGGCCTTAAAATTAGTAAGGAGAAAACTAAAATGATAATTAAAAATCTAACAGATGAACAGAAGAGGAAATTAGAGAAAGAAACAGGATTGCAGATTGCAAAGAAAGTTAAATATTTGGGCATCTGGCTAACAGCGAGATGCTCATCAATAAAAGATGATAATTATATGAGTTTAGTACAACGAAGAAAGATTTAGAAGGTGGGGGAAAATACAGTTATCTTTGCTAGGAAGAATTGTGGCCATTAAGATGAATATTCTGCCAAAACTACTCTACCTGTTTCAAACAATCCCTGTGAAATTGGGCAATATTTTTTTTTTAGATCTAAATAAAATAACTTGTATGGGCGGACAAAAGAGCAAGAATAAAATTAAGTGCATTGCAGAATAGAAGCAGAGGTGGCTTTGAACTCCCAGCTTGAGAAACTTACTATAAAGCGGTAGGCCTAACATGGATTAGAGCAGCGGTCGCCAACTGGTGGGCCGCGGCCCACCGGTGCGACATGGAAAAATTTTGGTGGGCTGCAGAAGAAATGGCGCCCAAAAGCAATTAATCTGGGCCACGCAGTCCTCTCGCCTCCCAGCTCTTTGAGGGACCCTGAGTCAGGTCCCTGAGATGCACGCGCCAACCCGGCAGCAGCAGCAACAACAGTCCCCACCCCCAGTGCCCACTGTTAGCTCTCCCCATTAGTTCTCTAGCTTTGAATTGCTCCCGCCTCTCTTTCCCCCCCCCCACGTGTAGGCAGGCAAGGAAAGGGAGACGGAGCTGTGCGCAACTCTCCACTCTTCCAGCCCTTGCTGCCTCTCCCAACATCGAAGCCTCGGAGACACAGGCAAAGCCACTGCAGCAGTAACCTCCTGAGTTGCCTTAGCATGCTCGGTTAGTTAAGAATCGCCCTACCCAGAGAAGGAGGTGCTGGAGGAGGAGGAGGAGGAGGAGGAGGAAGAGGCAGTAGTGGAGAAGCAAGCAACTCAGGGCACTACCGCTATGGCAGCTTTGCCTGCATTTCTGAGACTTTGGTGTTGGGAGAAGCAGCGAGGGCTGGAAAAGTGAAGCTGCGCTCCGTCTCTTTCTTTCCTGTCTGCACGTGGGTGTGGGGGGGGAGGAAAGAGAGAGAGCCGAGAGCAATTCAAAGCTAGAGAACTAATGGGGAGAGCTGACAGCAGGCGCTGGGGAGGCGCTGGGCTGTGTTGCTGCCACCACCATGTGTGGGAGCGTGCATCTCAGAGACCTGAGCCGGGAGGCGCGGGAACTGCAAGTGGGAGCGTTTTGTGGTTTTTAAGATCTCCTGGAACGTGATAGATTGGTGTTTTGTAGGTCTTGGTGAAAGAGTGATTTTTGTTTCACCTTCTTTCCTTCACTGGTAGTATGAGAGATGTTTTCTCTCTCTCCCCCGCTCCCCCACCATCAAATAATCATTGGCTGTGGCTGGGTTTGGCAGCGAAGTGCTAATGCAAGCGAAGTGTCCCCAGGGACACCTTTCCTTGCCTGTCTCCAAGTGAGGCTGGAAGAGCCACCTCCCCGCCCAGCTTTTCCTCGGCTGCAGATCTGAGCTCTCTCAATCCTCCACCTGGTATCTGAAAGGCTCTTCTGTCTCTTTGGAAGGTGCAGGTGGGGTCAGGCTTCCAGCCCGGAACGTTTTATGTTGTTATCATTAAGCATTTACCTTTTGGTTATAATTAAATAAGTGTGTGTGTGTATAATTTTTATATTTTATATGTGTGTATGAATGTATGTATGTATGTATGTATATACATAATATATAAATATTAAATTTATATTTAATATTTTTTTAAAAAATATTAGCTTTTTTAAAAAAATCGTATTACTGGTCCTCGGGATTTAAAAGTATGAATTTGGTGGGCCCTGGGATCCAAAAGGTTGGTGACCCCCTGGATTAGAGGATGGATAAACTTAAAAAATAAAAGAATTATATTTCTGGAAGGGCGCGATTTATAGATGGGGTGGCATGCCTTCATGTAGAGTCCCAGAAGTAAGGCCCATACATATTTCCACAGACATATCCTAAGGGACTCGCTCATACGAATATGTGAAGAAATTAAAAATAAACATTACATAAAAATCTTAGGATGGGTACCCACTATGGAGGCAATGATACACCCCAATATATTAGAGCTAGGAAGAATGGCTAGATTTTATGAAATTTTGGACCCCAAGGAGCATTAAGGATCAACCAGGAATTAAGAGATCTGGGACTAAATATAGACTGGTGGCCGTACCTCCAATTAAAATCAAGATATAAAAAGATCAAGAGAAATTAGGAATTGAGGTAGAACCAAACCAACTAGATAAATTAATGATAGGTACAGAGGAAAAATTGATATCAAGGATATAATTATTTATTAGAATATGATTTGGCAGAAGAAATAGTGAAAGAACCGATAGCTGGGATTGGGCCAGGAATTTGGGACATAACATAGAGCTGGAGGACTGGGAAGAGATCTGGAAAAAAAACTATACAATAACAAAATCAGTGGCATATAAAGAAAACCTATATAAAATGGTGGTATCTAGCCCCCTCAAGATTGGTTAAAATATATCCTAATTTAAGCCCAAATTGTTGGAAATGTAAGCAATCACCAGGAACCTTCTTTCATGTATGGTGGCTATGTCTGAAAATTAAGAAATATTGGTCCAAATACAAAAATGGTTAGAGGAAATTATGAAAGTTCAAATAGAATCTAAAGCAGAAATATTTATCCTGGGAATTATTAAAGGGAATTATACAAAAGAGATAAAATATCTAATCCTGCATATAATTACGGCAGCGAAATTAGCACTTGCACAAAGTTGGAAAGGAGATTCTATGCCGACAAATGGCTTAATAATCCAAAAGATTTTCGATTGCGTGGAAATGGACAAACGTACACTGGAATTAAAAGAGAAAGAAAACAAGTAATCAAATAAATAAGAATTGTATAGTTTAGAAAGATAGAGGTATATATATAAGAACAATTAGGAGTATAAACGCGCTGGATTAAGAATTAAATGTAAGTACTGTCAAAATGGATTGTAATATATACAACATTTTCATTTTAAATATCTGTATTGTATTTTCTATTTTAATGTTTTCAATTTTCAATAAAGATTATTTTTAATTTTTTTTTAAAGTAACATAAAAGGCCCTCATCAAGAGAACCACTCCCTGAGAAAAAGATTAAGGCTAGCTATGCATTCAGCATAGAACTATCCATCAAATATTTGTGTTACAAGGCTCTTGGGGAAGATCTCCAACTCGCTGAATTATTTAAATGTCACAATGACAAGTAGGCTCCACTCATAAAATTTATTTACTCATATAAATAACTTTTGCCAAATTCCAGCTGACTGGGAGATTTCTATTGTGGTCCCACTTTTTGTATAACTGAACTTTCCAATTATTGCTTCAATACCAAAATTTTCTGAGCAGCTGTCAAGTTGGCTTATATGGCAGGAGAAAAAAAGGAGCACTGAAAGAACTAGTGTTGGTCTACTTGTTGATAAACAGGAAGTGATCCTCACATGCATTATTGGATTGGCAGCCCATAAAATTAAATTATATGGTTATAATGACAGAACAATATATTTTACTTACTTCTGAAATAGATTTGACAAAGCGAATCCCATCATTTGCACCTTTAACCTTACCCAGACAGTCACAAAAATAATCCCAGTAGTCCTTTGGATTGCCTAGTAAAGTGGATTTTTCCTTCTGGTCAAACTTTGAAACAGAAAAAGGGAAAAGATACCTTTAAAGCAGTGATGTATAAAATGATTCTAATGTGTCAGAATTAAATGAATTAGTACAAGCTAATTTTTTGGTATAGGAGCCTGTACCTATTAATCATTTGAAATGAGATATGTGATCTAATAATGCGATTTGTGATCTGTAAATAAATCACTCAGATAGCCATCAGCTACTGTCAGATCTGTGTATCTGTCATTTCCTCAATGGAAGAAGAAAATGGGGAAAGACTGATAAAGAAATCCTTCTTGATGTAACCTGAATATATTTAATCTTATATCGAATTTGTATAACCTACACATGATACAATGGAGACATGAAACCCAGATGGCCGGAACCTATCACTTCTGAGAGACAGCCAGGAAATGAAGCGACCATAAAAATTCCACAGTGAGATGTGGCCTGGGAAACTCTGGAAAAGATCGTTCTAAAAAGGGGTTGGGGGGAATTAACATGTTGGTTCTTTGTTTTACTAAATACACATCAGGATAAGGGGAGGGGTTTTAAACTCCCTTATCTATCTCTGTATGCCTGAGAGACCTTAGATGCTGCTTTTGATTCCTACATGAATTGTCTCATCTCAATAAAGGATTCCTTTTTGATATGTTTTGATACGTTTTCAGAAGTTCATTCTAGTTGATTGAATGGGAAAAGTTCTGTAGCCTGACAGCTACATTCTGCTGAACTTTAGAATGAGCAGTTAATTGTATTACAAAACTCAATGATAGCCATGAGAATACACCCTGCAGTTTTTTTTAATTCCTGCTTACAACTAAATTTCTGATTTTTTTTTGTTTAAATACAAAACAAATAGTATTTTTATTCATTTTTATTTTGCTTTTCTATAAATGGTATTTAAAATTCACAATACTTGATATTAATTCTGTATATCTTAATTTCCTGAGTCCTTACCTGCAAGAGGTACTCAAGCTTATAAGAAAACTTGTGCAAGATTATACAGTCATCTGTAATTGGTTCTCCTGCTTCTAAAAATATTTGTTCAGTTCTGTCACAGCATCTTTTGGAAAGAACACAATGCAATCATTTTAGTTAATTAAGAACAAGGAATGACTTTACAATTGTCTTTTTCCCTCAGAGAAATCTTGAACAGTTTTATTTTATTTATTTATTTTTACTTGTCAATTGCTTACAAGATAATAGGTATAAGTAAAAACATAGTTATAAATACATGGATACATATAAGAAAAATTATATATATATATATATATATATATGTGTGTGTGTGTGTGTGTGTGTGTGTGTGTGTGTGTGTGTGTGTGTGTGTGGTGTGTGTGTGTGTGTGTGTGTGTGTGTGTGTGTGTGTGTGTGGTTCTTTGGTAATTCGGGTTTTCTCCCGCGTAAAATTGGAAGTATCTAGGCGACGTTTCGATGAAGTCTCATTCATCATCTTCAGGCATGTGTCTTCGGCTTTGTGCTTCTCGGAGTTAATGTGAGCTTGCAGCTGTTTCTTCATTTTAACTGTCAGTGGGGGGGGGGCTTGATTGGGTGGGGGCATGGCTGTGTTCTGATTGGTTGGGGGGTTGGCTGTGTTCTGATTGGCTGAAGGTGTGTTCTGTTCAGGTGGGGGCTTAGTTGTGCTCAGGTTAGTCTTAATTGCTGGGGGATTTGAGATGGTGAGCTGTGATCCTGCTGTTTGGCTTCGTGTTCATGGTCGTGCCACATCTGCATGGTGAGCGTCAGTTCCCTTCATGTATGGGTTGGGGGGGGGTTGAAGCAGGTTGTGATGCAGCTGTGGTACGGCTTCTGGTCCGTGGTCGTGTTTCATCTTCTATGTGGGTGTGAGTCTGCTTTCTACGTGGAAGTGTGGTGGTAGCATCTTGTGTGGTCTTCGTGGGTATGGATCTGGTGTCTTTCTTCATGTTAGATACTCATTTGTTAATGAGGGCGGGTTTCCAAATGGTTGGTAGGCGAGAGGTATCATCTCGTTTATTCATGCTGTGTGGGCGTTTTTCTATCTCTATGGCTTCTCTGATTATTCTGTTGTTGAAGTGTTTGGTTTTGGCGATAGTTTTGGTATTTTTAAAGTCAATCTTATGTCCTGTGGTTTTGAGGTGTTGGACCAGGGAAGAAGTGGGTTCTTCTTTTTTGATTGAGTTCTTGTGTTCTTCATTGTGTTCACTTATTCTTCAGTTAGTTTGTCCAATGTACGAGGTGGGGCAGGAAGTGCAAGGGATTTCGTATACTCCTTGGTTTTCTAACTCAATTTTGTCTTTAGGGTTTCTTAGGATGGTGGATATTTTTCTGTTTGTGCAGAATGCTGTTTTAATGTTGTGTTTTTGGAGGATCTTGCTAATTTTGTCTGTAGTGCCTTTTATATATGGGAGGGCTTTGCCGTTCTCTTGAATTGATCTGTGCTGGGTGGTGGTGTGAGAGTGCGTATAGATAGCAGTTTGTATGTGTTATCTTTTGGTAGATAGTGTGTCCTAGGGAGCCATTGGATTTTTTGTATACTAAGACATCTAGGAAGGGGAGTTGATTGTTAGCTTCTGCTTCCATTGTAAATTGTATTTTGGGGTGTATGTTGTTGAGGTGTGTGAGGAAATTGTTCAGTTTTTCTTTCCCGTGTGGCCAGATTATGAAGGTGTCATCTATGTATCTGAGCTAGAGTTTGGGTTTGTGATCATATTTTTCAAGAGCTTGTGTTTCAAAATGTTCCATGTAGAGGTTTGTGATGACAGGTGAGAGGGGTGATCCCATGGGTGCTCCTTCTATTTGTTTATATTTTTGTCCATTGTAGGTGAAGTATGTATTGGATAGGCAGTGGTTGGTCAGATCTAGGATGTGCTTGGGGGGATTGTATTTGTTTTGGATGGCTGTCAAGGCTTCTTTTATAGGCACAGATCAATTCCATAGCCCAGACACTCATCTCCAGAACAAAATGCTTAGCCGACGAACAACACCTAAAAACCGAACTACACACTCTCACTAACATACTAACAGCCAATGGATTCCAAAGAAAGAACATTATTCACCTAATCCAAAAAAAAACTCCAACTAAAATCCAAGACAGAGAACAAGAGAACGGCAAAGCCCTCCCATATATAAAAGGCACTACAGACAAAATTAGCAAGATCCTCCAAAAACACAACATTAAAACAGCATTCTGCACAAACAGAAAAATATCCACCATCCTAAGAAACCCTAAAAACAAAATTGAGTTAGAAAACCAAGGAGTATACGAAATCCCTTGCACTTCCTGCCCCACCACGTACATTGGACAAACTAACTGAAGAATAAGTGAACACAATGAAGAACACAAGAACTCAATCAAAAAAGAAGAACCCACTTCTTCCCTGGTCCAACACCTCAAAACCACAGGACATAAGATTGACTTTAAAAATACCAAAACTATCGCCAAAACCAAACACTTCAACAACAGAATAATCAGAGAAGCCATAGAGATAGAAAAACGCCCACACAGCATGAATAAACGAGATGATACCTCTCGCCTACCAACCATTTGGAAACCCGCCCTCATTAACAAATGAGTATCTAACATGAAGAAAGACACCAGATCCATACCCACGAAGACCACACAAGATGCTATCACCACACTTCCACGTAGAAAGCAGACTCACACCCACATAGAAGATGAAACACAACCACGGACCAGAAGCCGTACCACAGCTGCATCACTACCTGCTTCAACCCCCCCCAACCCATACATGAAGGGAACTGACGCTCACCATGAAGATGTGGCACGACCACGAACATGAAGCCAAACAGCAGGATCACAGCTCACCATCTCAAATCCCCCAGCAACTAAGACTAACCTGAGCACAACTAAGCCCCCACCTGAACAGAACACCCCCCCAGCCAATCAGAACACAGCCATGCCCCCACCCAATCAAGCCACCCCCACTGACAGTTAAAACGAAGAAACAGCTGCAAGCTCACATTACTCCGAGAAGCACAAAGCTGAAGACACAAGCCTGAAGATGATGAATGAGACTTCATCGAAACGTCGCCTAGATACTTCCAATTTTATGCGGGAGAAAACCCGAATTACCAAAGAACCACATACAATACCCGCGAAAACCTCAGAAAACAAATATATATATATATATATATATATATATGAAACATTATATGTGTGTGTGTGTGTGTATGTGTGGTAGGCACATTGGTGCGCTTATGCATGCCTCCTACAGACCTCTTAGGAAAGGGGTGAGGTCAATAGTAGACGGTCTAAAGTTAAAGTTTTTGGGGGTTGTGGAAAAAACCACAGAGTCAGATAGAGTATTCCAGACATTGACCACTCTGTTGCTGAAGTCGTATTTCCTGCAATCAAGTTTGGTGCGATTAATCTTGAGTTTGTATCTATTGTTTGCTCTAGTGTTGTTATGGTTGAACCTGAAGTATTCATTGACAGGTGGGATATTGCAATGTATGATTTTATATACTATACTTAGATCAGACCGAAGGCAGCGTAGTTCTAGGTTTTCTAGGTCTAGAATTGTTGGCAATGTCATATGCTAGTACAAAATACCACACTTAAAAAAGCACAATTATTCTATTACAATTTAATCAAAATACAAATTAATATAGCATTAGGCCTACTTTATTTATTAAATTTATTTGCTGTCTATCTCACCATACAGCTACTCCAGGAAACTTACATTAATAAAAAGAAAGAAAATGAAAGAAGTTGTAAACAGAAATAAAATAATAGAACAATATTATATTTCTCTCTGGTAGAGTCAGACTGATACAACTAAAGCATAACGTAAGAATCTTAAAGGCTAAGCTTATATGCATGTGACAATGCCATAACAAAATGAGAAAGAGAGGTGGGGGGGAGAGAAGGAGAGGGAGAGAAGGAAAGAGAGAGAGAAAGAAAGAGGAGAATTATCAGTCGAGGGTATAATGCCTATGCTATACATACTTTAGGAGAAGTAGCATTAAATTTTGCAAATTGTATAACTGCATATTTTATCTTCTTTTATTTGGGAATAAACTACAGTTCCCTACAAGTTGAGGAATAACTGAAGAAAACTACAAGGCTTCAGGTTACCATACAATATATGCACAAAATGTGGGGAACTTGCATTTATGATTATGTAAGAGAGAGAAAAAATCTGCTAAAATGGCTGCAATCCAAATCTCCAGTCAATGCTAATAAAAATAGATCTGTCATTCTTGGAATCGCTGTGGTACATTTTCAAGAATCTTTGACCAGGGAGAATGAAAAACTATAATTTAAACATTACATAAGGTCTGAAACAAGACTGGAATATTCCAACAATCAAATGGTTTCCACTAGTAGTTCTCAAAAAAAAAAAAAAACTAAATAAAACCATCTACAACTTGCAAAGACTACTTAAAACTGAACACAAGTTCTGCAAATGTTCTTCCTACTTGACTATAAAATTAATTTCTGAGTTGCCTGGTGAGCATTTAAGCATTTCACAAGTCAAGTGTAGAATTTAAAGAAGATTCTCATTGGATAGTTGTAACAGACGGATATTCAGGACCCTACATTGTCTTATTCTTGTATCATGAGAATATTCCTGTTTTCCTATAAAAGGATGTGATATTCGTATTGGAATAAATAAATAGATAAACAAGCAAATAAACAAGTGACATGTACCCTGCATATCCCGTATAATCCTCTGTAGCTGAGTTTCACTACTACTTTTTGCCATTGCTGAAACTAAAATGTGGAGATTGCTCTTTTCAATTTCTCACATAGCTAGGTGAAAAAGGGAGAGTTCATGTTGTCAGTATTCTTTAGGTTAGTGGTAAGTAGTCATCTCTTCAGTATTTTTAAATCTAGAAGAAAACAATATTTAGAGTTACAATTGCTAACATTCTAATTGTTAAAAGTCATGTTTAATGTCTGCCTAATTTTTAAGTCATAATGTTTTTTCCCTCTCTCAAATTATACATTTCTCAAGGTTAAGACAAAAATCATCAAGGTTTTCATATTAGCAGTCTGCATTTTAAAATGTTTACCTGTTTAGGCTTCCAAAGGGTCCTTAAACGTATTTCAAAACATGGTAACATTGTAAGAGGCCTGTTTAATTTTCTTTTAAAGTTTGAAATGAGTTTAAAACTACAAATATATATGTATCCATTTAGTACCTTTTGGGGGGAAGAAACAAAAAAACCCCATCACTGAAAATTAATGTCATAGATTTAGTTTGGGGACCATGACAAAGTTAGGCATAGAGATACACCATAAATAAGGCATCCAAGTATCATTTTCAATGCTTTCATTGCAACCGTATGAAATGTCGGTAAATAGAATATTTCTTGACTGCTAGTTCCTTTACAGTTGACAGTGGATTATAAAAGGCAGAAAATACTCAGTACCTAAATATCTTCATAGTCAATTCTAATATCATATTGTGGGTTTGTTGTTCAGGTTTAGGTAACTTGGAACTGACACATAAATGGTTTATAATGTGTTCTACATTCAGAATAGAAAGGAATAATAAAGTTGTTTGCGCACTATGGCGATGAAATCCAAATGCAATCAAATGCAGTCCAAATTCTAAGTAATTCAAACTGTGGTAAAAGATGTAGTCTGAGCTAAGAAGTATTATGGTACTTCAGTTGTGGTCAGTTTTGGCCCAGTGACAAAAGCCAATCCTGTGATGGGGATAATTACAGAAAGAATAAAAAATAAATTAAGCATAATTGGTTGTATTTAAATCTGATGGCTCACATTTCAAAAATACATTGTACAGTTGAACAAAATGTTGAAAAAGATACTCAACATTGTGAAAAGGCTAGGGGAAATTCATTGTATGGGAAGCCTGCAGGTTTTTCATTCTTTTAAAGGGATGCTAGATCTGTGTTCAGAAATAGCCCAACTGGCAAGTCATAGGAGTGGAACATGTCCCCGTCAGCAAACTGTTAAAACAACTTTGCAGGTGACTAAATACACCACACCTGTCTCTCTCGTTGCCTAACTTCACCCACTCCATATAAGAGAGATTGATTTGCTGTGTGCTTTTGTTAGCATATGATATTTAGGTGAGAAAACAAAGCAACCAAGGTAATCATGAATTTTCTTTAAACAGCAAATTTTCTTTCCACATACGTTTCTGCTGTCTTAGGGCCATTTGACCATACTTTTCTCACAAGCCCACTGTTTATTCAATAACCCGGTTGTGCCCCAACATGTTTTATTCACATAACTAAATACCTGATGCAATCCAGCAAATATTTTCTCAACCAAAAGAGCTGCAGCCAAGAGTTTGACTTAACCGGAGACAAATGAGAGAAGAATCCTGTTCGCATTAACTAGTTGCTTCCCTAGAAATGCAAAGGCCCTGTCTGCTCCTTCATTCCTCTTTTCTGCAAATCGATGTTGCGCTTAAAGTGCTTATCTGCTGTTTGTGATGGGTTATCCAGAGACTAACCTCCAACGCTTCTTTTAGAAATCAGAAAGAAAACATTCCAAACAGAACGATAAATTGCAAAGCGACGAACTAAAATGACCAGGATGTCGTTCAAAAGCGCGTGCTTGCGGAAGGCGAAAAAGAAAGGAAGGTCTGTGTGAACTAATAAGTTATGCTGAAAAGTTAAATGGGACTCTTTTCCTGCCATTTTAGCCCTGTTAAGCCTCGACGTTTTCAACAATCATTACAGCCAGGACACTGTAGCGAATCCAGAAAAAAAAAACAAGTGGAAATAGTAAACTTGGTGCAATAAGACATTTGACAAAAACAAAGTAGATAAGATAATCTTCCACCAACCACTTTCTGAAGAAATCACCTTTATCGGGGTGCTTGTACGAGTTGGTGGATGGAGGAAAGCAGGTGGCATTATTCCAACAAAACAAACGCACATTACCTCAAACTCAAGGCAGCCATGACATAGCTAACATCTCCATATTTTCCTACGATTCCCATGATTCACAGAGGCAAAATAATTCCCGTGGCTCTTCCGGGCAACTTTTTTTTAACCATTTCACTGCAAACCATAAAGCAGCTTACTGAAAAGCTGGTAGTTTTCGCGTGTGTCTGCAAAAATCAAAGTTCTTGAACACTGATATACTAATATATCTTTTTATGATTGAGAATTGGCTTAATAAATTCATTGGTCCACCAAGGTTTGGGAATTTCACTGAAGTTTTGTTTGGGTGGTGTTAATGTTTGTTTAATTTCAGTATTTATCCCATTCCAACCTTTTTCCAAGTGTTGCCAACAGACTCGGCATCCTGAACTTGATGTTCGGTTCGAGCTGCCAAGAATTTGATCCCCGAATTTGAGAGAAAGAGACACTTTTGTTTTGCAGAGGCATTTTTGGCCATCGAAAAATAGAAATCACCAAATAAATTCAGGCAAAGCAAAAAGCATTTATTATGGAAACACCACATATTTTTTTATCAGAAACAGAAACAAATGATATATACATTTCTGTACATAATATATCAGAAAACAAGTGACCAAATAATAAAAATGGGTGAAGGCATTTAGGTGGGTGTCATCATCATCATCATCATCAGTGTGAGACTTTAACAGTAGAGTAGTGTATTGTAGTGTACTGTGTGAAGTATACCCCAAAAGGACAATGCCAGAAACCACATACCACCAGAAACCTCAGAAAACAGTGCCAAGAGATTCAAGCCAGCCCTACCCCCTTTAAGAAAAGGGGAAAGCACCAAGAAGCACCAGCTGAAAGGAAAAACTCAGAGCAGCCCTGCTAATGGCTGTTACAAAAGTAACAGAGCTGACAACAGAAACATTTAAATAGAGCCATTAAGATAAGGAGAATCAGCTGTGGTGGCTGCAAAATTTTTGACAACCAGTTCTCTGCCCTAATGACTGGCTGGGTGTACGTGGGTGGGCATGGGTGGGTGGGATCATGTGACTGAGTGGGCATGGCCAACTCGATGTCACTTGTTTGGGTGGTACCTATATTGGACAGGCAGGGTTATGTAAGGAATCCAGGTGTAAGAAATAAGAAAATTCAAAAATAAAATGTAGGTAAATATGTTAGAGATGCATATAATCATTCATTATCTTGCTCTAAGTTGGCTGGAAAAAAGATGTGCTGAAAGTACGCTAATATGTAACAGTGTTGTGTTAGAACAGATATTTCTTTGTTCTCGGATCATTAAAAGAGGTCCTGCTTGAAGGAACATTCCTTAATGCCAAGAAGATAAGATGGGTAGTTATGGGGAGGTATTGAAGGAGATGATGTTGTCTCCATAAGGCGTTTTGGATTAGCTGTCATTGGTCACTGGACCCAATGTAGGAGGGGCATGGGGGTATCGGGATAGAAAAACTATAAAATTAAATATTCTGATATTTCAAGGTATAGTTCTTGGTTCAAACTTCATGTTGAAGTCAACTAAGATCCTACTGCTGTTTGCAAATAGCTCTTTTTCATTGTATGCTTTGATTTAAGCTTAAAAGTAAAATCTCTGTGTTTTCACCGATCCAAGTTCTTATTATCTGGAGTCATTTCCAACACAGGGGTCTCTGGTGGGGGGGAGGAGGAAAGAAAGATCCAACCTGTTTGTCTGTGTGTGTGCATGTGTGCGTGTGCATGTAAGAGAGAGACAGATAGAGCACATCGCCGCCTGCCCTGATATAACTCTCCAAGATTGGATCAGAGATCTCTCTCTCTGTCTCTCTGTCTCTCTGTGTCTGTCTGTCTCTCTCTCTCTCTCTCTCTCACACACACACAAACACACACACGCACACTGATTTAAGCAGGCTTAGAAAGTCTGCCAGGCCCATCATGCTGTGGATGACCCTTGCTTGCCCCTTTGCCTGGTTCACGTTTTCCCTCCCCAATCTAGCTTGGTGCAGGTCAGCACAGATCACATTGCCTTTTCCAAGCCCACTGTCAGTGGGACTGGGTGCCAGTGAGGACTGGCTTTATACCTAGCTTTGTCCAGCCAGGGGAAAATGGATGGGGGCCTGGGGAGGAAGCCTGCATCAAACTAGACTGGGAAAGCTGGCTGCGAGAGGAAGAGAAGCTAGGTGAGCTGGACCCAGATGCTTCCTGGTTTCCCTCATCCCAGAAGCAGCAACTTCACACTCTCCTTTCTCTCCTTCACATGGGATTACCCAGCAGCGGAGACAGAGAGGGAGAAGGGGACAGCTGCAGTTGCTAGCGTTCAGGGGAGGTGCCACACAGAAACACCCCCCCTTCTCCTTCTCTGTCTCCATTGTTGAGCAATCCCGTGCGAAGAAGGGGGCTAGCAGAGAGGGGAAGAACACAAAGTTGCTGCTCCCAGGACACATCTGGGTTTGGCTCACCCGGCTTCTCTTCCTTTCTTAACCAGCTTTTTTGGGCTGATTTCACGTCATTTTCAGGCCGTTTTTAGGCTGTTTTCAGGCTGATTTTCTGTCCAAAAATGCCCCAAAAACGGCCTGTTTTTATGCACAGAAATGTATATATCATTTGTTTTTATTTCTGATAAAAGGATTTGGTGTTCCCATAATAAATGCTTTTTGCTTTGCCTGAATTTACTTGGTGATTTTATTTTTCCAGCGGGCAAAGCCTGCACTGTTTTTACTTTCGCTCCACTCTCTGTGCTCAGGGATCAGGAGGGGGTGGTCCTTGCTCATTGCCTGAACTCTATCACTCCTCATGTTCACTGCTTGCTCTCTCTTGGTCATCCTGCCCCCATTCCTCCCTGCCTTCAATCCTGAAAGGCCCTGGTCTGATTTGACTTGCTCCTCCCCATATTCCTTTGAAGCCAACTAAGCCATCCCCTCAATCTCCATCAGCTCCAGCTCCGGCTTATCTTCCTCCTGTCAACTGGATCTCCAGCATGGGATTTTCCCATGATGCATGCTTGCTATTGGTTGCCATAGTAATGGGAAGTGGGGACATGGCATTTGGGTTTGGGAAGTGAGTTGGTGTGGTAAAAGCCCATGTGAATCAAAAGGGAGGTTTGCTCTCAAGAATTACTGTGCTGCTGAGTGGAGTTGTTTATACTCAGTGAAGGCTAATTGTTCTAGAACTCCAGATGGGGGAAATAACTGAGAATGAGTTTCACATGACATTATATGGGATGTGGATTGAACATTCAGCCTGGAACCTGGTGGGAGGGCTTTGGGAAAACTTTCAACCTGTAACTTTTGTGTCTTTTGAACCAGATTTTGCCTTACTTTTGTTTCTGTAATTTCAAACTCAGTAAAACTCTTCTCTACTTCAATTGAGTTGAGGGTTTTCTTTCTTGGGTTTTGAACAGCGGTAGGCCTGACGTTAGGTAAGATCTGCTTTATCGGCCAACCCAGAGACCCCAGTCTACCAAGGGGGCTGAGCACATAATATCCTGTGGAACCCTGGAGTCGACCTCCCCCCAGCCACACCAGTGCCATGAGGAGATGGAATGGCTGGAGGAGCTGCAGCTCAAGGAGAATCCAATCCAAACCAGATGGTCACTGGGCATAGGACACATGGATGACCCTGAGGAGCACCCCTCGCGGGTGACTCTAAACAGAGGCCGGTGGGGAGATTATGCCTTGCACAAAGCTGACAAAGAGGACATCCTGCTGACCCATGTTCTGCAACTTCTACACAAAGTGCTTGAGAGTCGGAGAGCTCAGAGAAGCATGCCCTGCCAGTGTGCGAAGAAGCTGAAGAGGCAGCAGGGGGATCTGCCATTTCTGCAACCCCAGCTACAATTCCTATAGCTCAGCAGGGGCTGGCTCTGGCAACAACTGCCCTGGAAGTCACTGCTATAGCAGCCCAAGTCCCTCCCGGTGGGGGGGCATCCCCTGAAGGTGCCAAATTCCAAAGGGTCCTCAGCTGGTAGTAAAATACAGAGAGAATCCCAAAGCCCTGGGATTCTTCCTAGCTCGAGTCTGGAATCACATTCAGGAGAGGACTTTGCTTCAGATACAGCCTAAGTGAGATGTGTCACCATGACCCTGGAAGGGGCTGAAGCAGATTGGATGGTCATGTTTCACAACAATAATGCCCCCCAGCAGTTTATGATGGCACTCTGCATGTGGTTCAAGGACCCCCTAGCCAAATGCAAGGTGAGAACCAGGATGAAGACCATAAACCAGGGGTCAATAGCTGAATACGACTAGGAGTTTCGTGAGTCAGCCTGCCACATGCATGGCTGGCCCCCACAGGTCCTATTGGAGATGGGCTTAATGAAGAAATCTATCAGAGTTGCATCTCCTGGAGGGGGGGCTTGAAACATTCAGTGCTGTATGTATTGGCAGCCAAGGTGGAAATCGATTTTTCCATGACTGGCATCATGGAAGCTGCAGCTGGAACAAACTTTTCCCCTCTGCCCCTAAAGAAGCCTCAAGAGCTGCTAAAGATGGGCTAGCAGCCAAATTGAGGTTCACAGCAAGTGTGCTTCAAGTGTGGGAAGGAGGAACACCGAGTAATTGACTGCTTCACCAAGCCAAGCTCCAAGCCAACAACTGCCGGGGGCAGGAAGCCTGAGAAGCAGCCAGCAAAGCACCATGAAACAGCACTGAAGGGGCCAGAGGTTATTGAATTCACCCCTCCTGATCAGGAGGAACAGGAAACTCCAACCATCCCAGAGAAGAGTGAGACCAACTCCAATGATGACCCCCTGCTAAGTCACTGGCTGCTAAGTCAGCATGGCACCCATGACCATCCTAGTGGATCTGCAGGTGCCTTTGTCTGGTGCCCAGGGAAAGATGCTAGCCCTTTTGGAGGGTGATTAGCCCCGAGGTGATAGAGAAATTGGGACTGAGACTGAAAACACTGAGGGTGTCCATAGCATTTTGCCAGCTGGATGGGTCGGTGGCTGGGAAAAGCCCAGCTCACTTTGTAACTGAACCGGTAGAGATGTGGACAGGGGATCACAAGATACTGAGTTTCATGGCCTCTGGAATGGAGACACCCTTCTTGCTTGAATTAACCTGGCTCCGAAAATAGAACCCTCATGTGAATTGGAGGAAGGGGTTTTTACAAATCCATTCCACATTCCACATAGCCGGGAAGAGGAGTCAAAACTCCACCCAGAGCCAAGGTTGTGAGGGAGCTTGGAGCTGCAGTGAGTGAGTGCCTAGATAATGAACAGAACCCCCCCCCAAAATACTGGGACCTCAGGGAGGCACTCAGCTAGAGGGACTTGGATGTGCTCTCACCCCATAGCTCCATAGACTGCAGCATAGAAATTCGGGGGTGAAACTCTCTAAGCCAAAGATCTACTCGATGACCCTGTGGGAGCTGTGGGCCTTTATTGACAAGAATCTAAAGCAGGGCTTCATCCAACCAGCTAGGCCATGGGTGGCTGTCCCTGTGTTGTTTTGTGAGAAAAAGAATGGGTCTCTTCATCTGTGTGTGGACTATAAAGGGCTTAACATGGTGTGTGTTAATCCACTGCCCCTAATGAAGGAAATGATGGTACAAAAGGAATTCTTTATTGAAAGGAAGTTATCCAGGTACTAGTCAAAGCAGAGTCTAATATGCCTTCAGTGATATAGTATAGATTAGAACCCCTCCCCTTATTCTGATATGGATTTCATCAATACAAAGAAGCAACATGTTAATTCCTCCCCCTTTTCTGGCGACGTAGTTGAGAAAAAATTCCCAGGAAATTTCTGTCAGAGCTAGAATATTTATGGCTTCTTCTCCTCTTGCTATCTCTCCAAGGGGTGACAAGTTTCCAGGCATCTGGGCTCCAGTCCCCAATTGTATATCATGTGCAAGTTATACAGATTCAATACAAGACTTAAGATATTCAGGTTACATCAAAAAGGATTACTTGTACCAATTGCCCCCCATTCTTCTTCCATTGAAGAATGGCAGATCCCAGATCTGACAGCTGCTTTCCAGAGGGCTGCCATGTATCTGTTGATGGATTCATCCTCAGCTTGATTCCTATCGTAGAATATATGCCTTCGGGCAATGCGGGAGGGTCTGGGTGCATAGTGCTCCCACAGTTTGTCTTCTAAAGTGTCCCATGAGACCATCTGTAATAGTTGAGGTGTGATGAGGGCCCTCGCAGTCTCAAATAAGTCTGTGCCACTGTGGCTCAGGACATAAAACTGCAGAGGAAGATCCCGCCCTTGGGGGTAAAATTCAGTGGGGAACCCCAGAAATTGGGATTCTTCCTGGCACAAGTGCTCACCTATATGCAAGAATATGGGCAGAACTTCCCGACGCAGGGGGCCTGAGTGCGAGTCATCACCCTGGCCCTCGAAGGAGCAACTGCCAGATGGATGGTAATCCTCCTCAACTTTAATGCCCCAGAGCTGAGGAACCTCGATCGATTCATGTCATTCCTATGCCACTGCTTCAAAGACCTCTTTGCTGATCAAAAAGCCCATGACTACATTGTAAAACAAGGCTGTCGCCCTGTGGCCGAATACACCTAGGAATTTTGTGACCTGGCTGGCCGAGTCAACTGGCCAGAAGATATCCTAGTCTGTTGGACAGCAGAAGCACTCAACGATGACTTGTACATTGCCTGCCTGGCCTGTGGAGTTCCAAACCTTCTGCATGAATGGTACCTGATAGCAGAGGAGATGGAGATAGACATGGCCTGTAACCAGTACTGCAGTGGCAGGGTTTGGAGAAGATCCTTACCCCAGGGGAAGTGGGAGTTTTTCAAACCCCAAACCACCATGACTCCAGGACCATCTGGCTGTTTTAAGTGTGGAAAGGAGGGGCACTGCACAGCAGAATGCCATTCAAAAACCCCTACCAGAAAGCCAGACCATCCTTTGGGGGGAACCCTGGAAAATCCAACCCCCGAGGGAAAAAAAACACTCTGAGAAGCCGAGAAACTGTGAGATTTCAGTCCCCCCCAAACCCAGAGAAAGTACCTCCAATGCTCCGAGGAGACCTGAGCCAATCTGAAAGCAACCCAGAAGATGACCCACTAGTAAATGGTTTTAAATTTGGTTTTAATTGGTTTTAGTCCTTATTTTTAAACCCTTGTCTTGTTTTTATTATTCAGCCACAATATTTAATCTTTTTAATTGTTTTTAATTATTGTGTTATTATTGTATTTTTTAATGGCTGTACACCGCCCCGAGTCCCGCAGGGAGAGGGGGGCGGTATATAAATCTTGTAAATAAATAAATAAGCGACCCAATCAAACCACTCATGCTACTCCTAAGGTTGTTTATCCCCAGCCGAGGGAAGGGGGAGGAAGAAGCAGCGTTATTGGATTCAGGATGCACCCAGTGCCTAATCAACCCCATCCTAGTAGAAATCCACGTAAGGAAAATAGAAAACCCCTTTTTTTCTGCCAATTAGATGGAACTATAGCGGGGGAAGGAGCCAAACAGTTTTGCCACAGAACCATTGAAAATAGAACAGGGGAAACATAGTGAGATGCTTACATTCATTGTAGCCCCAGGAATGGAAGGGCCACTAGTCCTAGGACTCACATGGCTACAGAAATGGAATCCAAAAATAAACTGGAAGAGTGGAACCATACAGTTCCAGAAACATGTAGCATTTGCAAACATCCCGGGGGGAGGGGGGAGAGAAAGAAAAGAGAAGAGAGAACCAGCCATGGCCGGCCAGCTGGCTGAACCCATTAACATCCCCAAAGAGTACCATGATTTAGCCCAAGAATTTAGTGAGGAGGCTTCTGATGAACTCCTACCTCATTGCACCACAGACTGCGCCATTGAGATCCTACCAGGGGCTAAACTTCCAAAACTGAAAATGTATTGCATTGTGATGACTCAGTGTGGGAAACAAAATAAACAGTCACAAAAAACAAGTAAAGCCCCTTTTACTCCTTCACTTTGCTTCCAAGCTCCAAATATCCTGGTTCTCTCCACTGTTCTGTGTTTGGCCCGCCCACCCGCCCAGTCTCCTATACTCACTTTTATGGCCAGAATTCGAAGCGCAGCTGCTTTGCGTGGCGCAGAATAGCGCCACGCAGCAGCTGCTGCAGCAACCGGCATCGTGCAGGCTTGCAGGAGGAGAGGTAGAACATTTCTGCGCCTGCGCAAATGCCTCTGAGCCTGCGCAAATGCCTCTGCGCCTGCGCAAAGTGTGTGTTTGGTGCGCATGTGCACGCAAAGTGTGTGCATGCGCGCAAAGCACGTCCACCAAGCCAACCCACCGAACCAGTAGCAACTTTATTTGTATTCCGTCCCTGGTTCTATAGAACTGGACAGAACTGGTAGAATCCCACCTCTGGAGGTGCTCGGGCAGCACCTTGTTTATTAACTGCACAAACACCTCCGGGGAGGGCCCGCAGTCCAAAAGGCATTACTTTAAATTGGAAGCTCCCTAGGGGATAGTTGAATGCTGTTTTCTACTCATCTCCCTCCCTAATGTGAACTCAGTAGTATGCTTCTCTGAGGCATAATTTAGTAAAGACTTTTCCCTTGGCTACCTGAGACATCATATATTTCATGAGAGGAAGGAGATATAGGTTGTTTATACCTTTAAAGTCTACACATAATCTCATAGTTCCATCTTTTTTTTTTCTTTAAATAGGATTGGGGCTGTGACACGTGGCTTGGCTGGCTCAATGAACCTCCTTGCTAGGATTTTGTCTATGTATTTGCGCATTTGCTGGGGCATCATTGCATGCAGTTTGGGTTTGGGTAGTTTTACCCTGAGGATGATTTCAATGGCACAGTCCGTCTCACTGTGGGGGAATAGGAGGTCGTACTTGGCCTTGCTGAACACTTCTGCAAGGTCCTGATATTCTTTGGGGATCTATTCAACCTCTGGGGTTTGTCAGAGGTAGCTGCCAATTGTTCTGGTGGGACCTTGAAGGATTTTCCTTTGTGGGTGATGCTTCTATTTGCTGGTGCAGGAGTGGTTGGGGTCCTCTAGCTCTCCCCAGCCTCCAGGTGCCCCCTTACCACCAGGTGGTTGATTCCCACTTGTCTAGACAAGAGAGCCCCAGTATGACCGCACCTGTCATTTTGGGGGCTATTATGAATTGAATTGCTTCCCAGTGGTCCGCTAGCTCTAGCCTCACTGGTTCAGTCAGATGGGTGGTGTAGGCTCCCCCCAATAGTGATCCATCAAGCTGTTTGAATCTGATCGGATGGGCCAGTCTCTTCGCTCTAATCCCCAGTTTCAGGACCATGGCTAGGTTAACCAGGTATCTACTGCAGCCTGAGCCTATTATACCAATGACTGCATCTCAAATGATCCATCTGTTAAAATACTGAAGTTTGCTGATGACATAACAGTCATTGGTCTCATTCGAGACAACGATGAATCTGCATACAGAGAGGAGGTTATACAACTTGCCTCGTGGTGTAACCAGAACAATCTGGAACTGAACACACTCAAAACCATAGAAATGGTGGTAGACTTTAGAAGAAATCCTCCCACACTACCACCTCTTACAATACTAGACAACACAGTATCAACAGTAGAGACCTTCAAATTTCTAGGTTCTACTATATCACATGACCTAAAATGGACACCTAACATCAAAAATGTCATCAAAAAAGCACAACAAAGAATGTTCTTTCTGCGCCAACTCAGAAAACTCAAACTGCCCAAGGAGCTGCTGATACAGTTCTACAGAGGAATTATTGAGTCTATCATCTGCACCTCTATAACTGTCTGGTTTGGTTCTGCAACCCAATAGGACAGATATAGACTTCAGAGGATAATTAGGACTGCAGAAAAAACAATTATCACCCACCTGCCTTCAATCGAGGACCTGTATATTGCACGAGTCAAAAAGAGGGCTGTGAAAATATTTACAGACTCCTCACATCCTGGACATAAACTGTTTCAACTCCTTCCCTCAAAACGACGCTATAGAGCACTGCACACCAGAACAACTAGACACAAGAACAGTTTTTTCCCGAAAGCCATCACTCTGCTAAACAAATAATTTTCTCAACACTGTTCAACTATTTACAAAGTGTACACTACTATTACTGTTAATCTTCTCATCACTCCTTATCGCCCATTCCCTCCCACTTGTGACTGTAACTTTGTTGCTTGTATCCTCTGTTTCCTAGTATGATTTGATGTTGATTGTACCTTATGACTATCATTAAGTGTTATATATTATGATTCTTGATTCTTAACGAATGTTCCTTCTTTATGTATACTGAGAGTATTTACACCAAGACAAATTCCTTGTGTGTCCAATCACACTTGGCCAATAAAGTATTCTATTCTATTCTATTCTATTCTATTCTATTCTATTCTATTCTATTCTATTCTATTCTATTCTATTCTATTCTATTAGGGCTTAAAAAGTGCCTTGCCCCCCTATAGGGCTGTCGGGCATATAGGGAGCATGAAGGGGTGGATTGGTTCATTCACCATTGGGTTGTTTTCACCTTCATCCTCACTGTCATAGGAATCCGGCGATTGGTCATCCTTGGCTGGTTTTCCCCCCTCTTCGGCTGAATGGGGAGGGATCTCTACAGCTTGGATGTCTTTTCAGGACATGTTGGTTGCATGCATGGTGCCAAATTCCAATCACACTTTGGGTGGTGGCTCTGGCTTGGGTTTCGGAGCTGGGATTGTACGTGCTGATGCAATGTGGCCCATCCCTCTGCTTCTGTAGCATTTCAACTGGCTTTGTGGGAGTATTGGTTTTGAAGGTCAACTGTGCTGCTGCAGCCTCCTGTCAGCCAGATGGTCTCCGGTCTGATTGGCCTCTCTCCTTGGTATCCAGTTGCTTCTGCATGTCATTGGCATGCAATCTGCAGTCACCTTTTATGGCTACTCAGAACCACTTGGTTTGGAATGTCCTGATAGGTGGTTACTTGGCCAATTTGCTTGTCCAGACTTGAATAAGTGAACTAATAGTCACTCCAGCAAAGGGGGTAGCTTCCCCACAACTCTTCTGAATTCATGGATGTGTTCCTTAATGGATCACCCTTTTCATCCTCCATGCACTGATCATCCTCCACCTCATTAAATCTGGCTTCTAACTCTTGTAGGAAGTCGTCAATGTCTTGCAGCTTGGGGGATCTCCTCTAATGGAGGGCTGCTAGCCATTCCTTTGCTTCTCCCTCTAGTCCCCTGGCAATGGTAATCACCATGGCTCTGTACAATGGGTAGAGTACCATGGCTCTGTACAATGGGTAGAGATTGCCATAGCACTCTAGGTGGACTCTAGCAGAGTCAAGGAATAGAGCCAGTTGATCTAAGTCCCCATTGAATTTCCCCCTGAATCGGGGCAGTTCATTCAGCACTGCTTCTTCCTCATCATTTTGTTCCCCATATGCCTGTGCTTGATGTGTTTGGTGATCTCCCTCAGCTCTAGTTCATAGGGGGGACACTCACTTTGGGCAGATTGCCTCTTGCAGCAGTCTGCGGTTCATTCTCCTTCTAGTGGGTGCTGCATTCCCATCTGCTTCCACTCACTTCAAAGGGCTCAGTTGCAACCCCCTCTCTTTTGGGTGGCACAATGCTCCCTCATCATGAAGGGTGGTTTGGTCAAATTTCTCCCTCAACTGCTCTAAAGATCCCTCCAAGGGTTTTATCAGAGTTTTGGGGAGTCTGGCCTGTATTCAATCCCTTATCCATTCCAGTCTTCCTAACTCACTCAGGGTTTTCCCCAGCCCTGGGCTCTGGGTTGGGGGAGCTCAATCTCAGCTGCTTTAGGGACTTTTTTCCACCAATACTCATCCCTTTTCATTTTGGTTGCTAAGATGGGCATATTGGCTGTCTTGGCTTTGATGTCCAGGGAAGGCTGCAATTTGGTTTTGATTGAGCTGCTGGTTCCTGGAGTTCTCTGGGTGGGGGCAAATTCTATCCTGCACTGGGTTGCCTGGAGCAGGCTCTCTTCTGATAGTCCACCCTCTGCCATGGGAGCCTGAGTTTCTCTCCATGCACCCCCACTTTACTCCCCAAATGGAGAGTCTGGAGCTCAAGAATCCCCACCATTTTTATTAGTTTTGAGAGATTTGGCTTGCTGTCAGGGTTCCGACCTACGCTCTAATTAAATCATGAGCCTCAGGCCAAGCTTCAAAAGAAATCTACTTATTTATTAGGAGTTTCATGTCAGCACTTTGACCTCACTTAATTCATGCCTTGGTTCTGACCCTGTTTCCCCCTCCCCTCAAAGTATGTCATCAGTCACATTCCCCAATGAAGCAATTTCACGGGTTGTAGAAGTCACTCATTCATGTAGATGACCTCCATGGAGATGACCTTGAGGTTGCTGGCTGGAATGTGCTTTGTTTTGACTGAAATGCAAGTTCCGTAATGCAACCGCAAGACTCGATTCCCCATCCCTCTGCCTATGGCAACTTGAGAGCATATCAGGAATGCTTCACGAGTTGATAAAATCAAGTATAAAGGGGTATTAAAACCTAATAGGCCCAGTTTGTTCACCAAAGAAATGTAAAGAATTATTGTGTTGAATGCCAAACTAAAATCAACAAACAGCATTCACATATGAGTATTCTTTTTCTCCTGTTGCACCAAACTAAAATGCACAGGAAAGTGCATCATCTATAGAGCAGTTCTTTCAATAGGCAAACTGTAATGAGTCAAATATAGGGGGAAAGCATGAAACTATATAGTCCTTTGCCAATCTGTCAAAACACTTCATCATAATGGTAGTGAGTGCGACTGGATGGTAATCATTAAGGCATGTATGTGATTATGGTTTTTTGGACACTGGTACAATTATTGCAGTCTTTTAAAACATGATGGAACCACAGCCTAATGTAACAAGAGATTGAAGGTGTCTATGAAAACAGTGGGCAGCCAATCAGAACACTCCTTAAATACTTGTCCAGGGATATTATCAGGACCTGCAGCTTTTCAAGTATTGACTTTCTGCAGGATATTCTGAACAGCAATTGTATCACACCTGAGCACCTGCTTGCTGGAATGCCTTCCTTGCTGGAATGTTGTTTGTGTCATCAAGCTGACAAACGAACATATTTAGCATGTTTAGAGTGTCAGTGTCACCCTTACATGTCAGTGAAGCTGCCTTATAATCAGTAATAACCCAAATACCTTGCCACATACATCTCAGGTCCATAAAATCTTGAAAGAAATTCTGTACTTTCTGACTATAAGCCCACTTTGCTGTTTTTATAGCAGATCTCAAATCAGCTCTTGCTATTCTAAGTGCTGCCACATTGCCTGGTTTGAAAGCAGTGTTTCTCACCTTAAACATCGAATGGACCTCGGAAGAGCAGAGCTGATGTCACGGCGATACGGTGGAATTCCTGAGTGTCCCTAGGGAGGATGCCAAAATCCCAAGAGATGGTGGTCCCATGGACCTAAATTGTTCCGGAGGAACAACTATCGAGGAGAGTACACTCTGCTGATCCCAGGGATACCGCAATATCCCTGGTTGATCCAGAGATAGCCTCTCTAGCCAACTCAAAGGGAAAGTAATCAAAACTAACTGCTGCAAGGCTGGGATAGACTCTGGCAGAAAGAAGGAAAGTGAAAGCATGGTTGAATTAGGTGAGAACGTTTTTATTACTATTAAAAACAAGAAAAGAGCCTCCTGGAAAAGAAAAGGGTGAAGAGAAAGCCAGATTTAAAGGGTGGGTGGTAGTTAATCCCCCCCTGGAAGAAAGCAGCAAGGAAAGTGGTTTCCAGCACAAATAGAAAGAGGAAGCCATTAATTATAGAGTTAAAAGACAAACTTTTTTTTCTACAATTATTTTTAAACTGGACTGGATTAATTGAATTAACTGAACTGATGGGGAAAATGTGATTAAGGAAAGAAATTGGATTACATTATTTTTGAATTGATTTTTCCCTGGCTTTTAAATCATTTTATTTTTTTTTATTTTTTCCCCTAATTTTTTAAAGACCCTTCAGTAATTTTAATTAGTCAAAGTTAAAGAGAAACAGTGCAACAGTGCCACTTATTGAGGGGAATTGAAAAAAGGTGAAAGAAGGGAATGAAATATTGAATTTTCAAAGTTGATCTTGAACACTGAGCAGACTAAATAAGATACAATTTATCTATAGCGGTAGAGGGTTACAGTGAGAACTCATATTATAAACAGTGTAACCCTTGGACACTAAGAGAAACAAAGAAACAAAGAAGCAGAAATTAGAACACCTTTCACTGAACTGTTTGATATTGCTTTCCTATTCCCCACCTTGTCTAAGTTGTTTGAACAGAGTGGCAAATTGCACAGTGAATATAAGAGATTTAAAATTGGATTTTTATTATTCATTCTAGTGATACTATTGAGATTTTTTTTATTCCTTATATTATTTTTTAATCTTTAGATTTTATTAATTTCCCCATTTTTTTATCTTTTTTGGATATTGGCTTCAATGTTTTCTTTATTTTCTTTTTGACTTATATTGTATCATTTTCCTTTCTTTTTTCCCCTTTTTCTTAAATATCATTTGGAATTAACCTCTTCTTCTTCCTTTCCTTTTTTTGGATGGTGGTGGTAGTGGTGGAGGATCTATTGGATTTGGACTTATTTTTTCTTCACTCTTTTTTTTGGGGGGGGGCTCTTTTTTAAATTGAGCCTCTTTTGGTAACCTGTTTTTTTCCTTGTCATCTCCCTGTTGGATTGTACAGTAACTTTTTAAAGTGAATTTAGATATAGAAGAACCTGAAGAAAAGTTTGTTTACTTTTTTCTCTCTCTTTTGTTTCCTTGTATTTGGGGAAAGATCTTGTGGATTACAATTTGATAAGAGACAATTTTAAAAATTTAATAGTTCAAGATGAAGAAAGCAATAATATCTGCACCAACTTCAGCCTCATCATCAGCGGTATCCAGTCCTAGAAGTCAGAACACTCTCAATTTGATTATCCAACAAAAACAGTCAGTGACAATGTAAGTGGAAATTAAAGCAATACTACAAACAATGCAAGACCAAATGACAAGATGGATGAAAAAGTAGGGAAAGTAGATGAAAAAGTAGGGAAGATGGAAGGGAAAGTAGACAATGTAGAAAGGAAAATAGAGAACATACAACAAATGATGGAGAAGAATGAAAAAAGAATGGGGAAAGTGGAAGACAAAACATTGGTAATAGAGTAAAGAGTAGGAGAAATGGACTATAGATTATCAAGATCTGATCAAGTTAAGGAAAAGAAAATTATTATGCTAGAGATGGACAAGGCTGACTATTATTTAAGATTCCAAAATGTTGTAGAAGAAAAAGATGCAAATTTGGCAAGACATAATGGCAGATATACTAACAGTATTTGGAGAGGAGACAAAAGAGAGAATGATAAATGACATGGATTAAATTTTCAGAGTTCAGACCAGATATGGAATGAGACATAAACTGCCAAGAGAAGTCCACATTAGATTCATAAAGAAGGCTATAAGAACAGAGATATTAAAGGTGGTGGAAGATGAACCATTAAAATGCAAAGGAAAGGAGATAACAGTGCTGAAGCAAATACGTAGAACCATAAGAGATCTGAGAAAGGAGTATCAGTTCTTGACAAAATGTTTGATTAAAAGAGGAATTAATTTCAGATGGCTGATACCAGAAGGAATAATGGTGACATGGCAAGAACAAAGACACAGACTAGATACAATTGAAAAAGCAGAAATATTCTATGATCAATACTTTAGAGAATATGAAGGAGAAAAGAAAAGAGAAATGGACATAATAAAATTACAAGAAGAAGCCACAGAGAGAGAAGACAGATAACAAAGAGAAGAGGAAATAGAAGTGGAAGAAAGAAACATCAGGGAAGAGGAAAGAGCAAAAGATCAAAGAAAGATGAGAGTAACAAGATCAACAGTTGTCAGGCTACAGAACTTTTTCCCATTCAATTAACAACTTCTGAAAACCAAACATATCAAAAAGAATCCTTTATTGAGATGAGACAATTCATGTAGGAGTTCAAAGCAGCGTCTAATGTCTCTCAGGCATACCGAGATAGATAAGGGAGTTTAGAACCCTTCTCTCAATGTGTATTTAGTGAAACAAAAGCCAGTATGTTTATTCCCCCCACCTCTTCTGTAGGAACTATCTTTTTCACAGTTTCCCAAGCATACATCTCACTGTGGAATTTTTATGGTCTTCTCATCTCCTGGCTGTGCCTTTCAGAGGTGATAGGTTCTGGCCATCTGGGATTCCTCTCTCCATTGTATCATGTGTGGGTTATACAAATTTGATATAAGATTGAATGTATCCAGGTTACATCAAGAAAGGATTTCTTTATCGGTCTCTCCCCCCACCTTTCTTCTTCCACTGAAGAAATGACAGATACATGGATCTGACACTAGTGCCTATCACAAATAAAACCATGGAAGAAGAAATTAATGACATTTAATATAAATGGACTAAATCCGGCAATTAACAGAAAAAGAATATTTAATAAATTAGAGAAACTAAAATTGGATATAATTTGTTTACAAGAAGTGCACATTACAAAACAATATGAAAAAATATTAGCCCATCCTAAGATTGGGAAATTATATTCTACATTGGCACAACAGAGTAAAAGAGGAATAGCATTATATATAAAAGACACTATAAAAACAAATTTAATCTACCAAGATGAGGAAGGAAGAGTTTTAATAATTGAAATGTTGATGAACTATAAATGAACTTTACCACTGGCAATTTATGCTCCAAATGAAAGTCAAGAAGAGTTTTATGACAAACTATATAAGAAAATAATAGAACTGGAATATGAACATGTTTGCATTATTGGAGATTATAGTTGATGTCAAAAAGGACTATAAAACACAAAAGACAAATAAAAAGAATAGAAAAATACTACCTAAAGCCTTTTTTAAAATGGCAGGAGAACTAGCAATTCAAGATGCACGGAGAGAAAGATACCCAGAAAAAAGACAATACACATTTTATTCAAATAGACATTTATCTTGGTCTAGAATAGATATGATATGGGCAACAACAGAAATAATTGCCAATATGCAAGACATAAGTATAGAAACAAATACATGGGCTGATCATAATCTGATTAAGATAGCATGGAAATGACAAAAGAAGAGGTCAAGATGGACAACAAATAATCTACTACTGAGAGAGAAAGAATATATTAAATACATGGGAAAGGAATTAAAAATTTTCTTTGAACAAAACAAAAAAGAAGAAACTTCATTGCAAAATGTATGGGACACAGCTAAAGCTTATATAAGAGAATTAACAATAACATGTTGGAAAGAGAAATAGAAAGAAAAGGCAGACACAAAAAACATTAGAAGAAGAGTATAAAAAATTGGAAGAAGAATTACCAAAAAAATCTGCAAAGGAAAGGAATTAAAAATAAAATAAATTTGACAAAGCATAAACTGGAAATAATAGAAAAAGAAGAACTAGTACAAAAATTAAACAATCTAAACAGAACTTTTTCAAAAATGCAGACAATCCAGAAAGATGGTTGGTGTACAAATTAAAAAGAGAGAAAGAAAAGAAAAGGATATCTCGATTAATGGATGATGAAGAGAATCTGTGTCATAAAAATGAGGATAAAAAAGAAACAATACAGAGAACTATACAAAGAAGAACAAGTGGAGACAAGAGATAGAAGAATACCTAAAGAAAATGGAAAACCCAAAGTGCTAGGAGAAACTAAAATGATGTTGGAAGGGACAATTACAATGATGGAATTAACAGAAGTAATCCAAAGACAAAACAATGGAAAAGCACCAGGACCAGATGGCCTGCCACCAGAAATGTATAAAGCCTTACAGGATACTATAAGTGATGTGTTATTAGAAGTTGTAAATGAAATTTTGATTAAAAATACCTAACTCATGGATGGAAGCATATATTACCCTCATACTAAAAGAAGATACTCATTTACAACAAGTGAAGAACTATAGGCCAATATCGTTGTTGAACTTGAATGATATGATATTTGCATCAATAATGGCTGAAAGATTGAAGAGATACCTAAATTACTTTATACACACTGATCAAAATGAATTCTTACCTAAGAGACAAATAAGAAACAATATGAGAATAATTTTAAATACGTTGGAATATTATGAAGCACATCCTGAGAAGCAGAGGGCATTGGTATTTTTGGACGAACAAAAGGCATTTGGCAACATGAATTGGCAATTTATGTTGATACAAATGAAGAAAATGAAATTTGGGGACAGATTTATAACCATGATTAAGACTATATATTATAAACAACATGCAAAGGAGAGTTGACTGAGAAAATACACATTGAGAAAGAAACAAGACAGGGATGTTCTTTGTCACCATTGTTGTTTATATTAACTTTAGAAGTGCTAAATAGAGCTGTTAGGGAAGATAAAGAGATAAAAGGAATGGAAATAAGAAAAGAGTACAAAATGTACAAATTATAGGCATTTTCAGATGAGTTGTTTTTTTATATTAGAAGAACTTCTAGGAACAGGACCTAAGTTGATAAATAGATTAGAGGTCTATGAGGAAATGGCTGGATTAAAAATAAACAAAGGAAAACAAAGATATTGGTGAAAAATAAGACAGAGAAACAGAAAAAAGAATTGACAAAGGGTACAGACATTCAGATTGTTAAAAAAGTTAAATATTTAGAAATGCAATTTACAGCAAGATGTGGAACAATTGAAGAAGATAATTATTATAAATTGAAACAGCAGATAAAAACAGAGTTAGAAAAATGAGGCAATATGCAACTTTCATTAAAGGAAGAGTGGCGGTGATTAAAATGAATATATTGCCTAAGATACTATATCTGTTTCAAACAATTCCGATAAAGTTAGAAAAAGGTATTAATAAAATGCTGTTGAAATATACAGTATATGGCAAGGAAAGAAAGCACAGATAAACATTAAAATGTTACAGGATGCTAGAACCAGAGGAGGCTTACCTAACTGGGAGATTTACTATCAGATCACGGCCTTAACATGATGAAATAATGGATACTGTTGTGGAATAAAAAAAATTACTAATGTTGGAAGGACATGATTTACAAATGGGGTGGCATGCATTTTTATGGTATAGAAAAAGGAAAACACATAGGTATTTTCAAAGACATGTCATCAGGGATGCATTGTTATGTATATGGGGGAAAACTAGGGAGCAACACTATATGAAGATACCAGTCTGGTTATCAACAATGGAAGCACTTGTATATCCAAATGTTTGTTACTAGATTCAAAGATATTTTAAATGAAAAGGGTGAGACAAAACTAAATGAGAAATAAATGAACAAGGATTAGATATAGAATTGTATTCATATATGCAGATACAACACAGTATGAAAAAGACATTAAAGATGAAGGGTTTAATAAAGAGTTGACAGAATTGGCTAAAATATTAACAGGAACAGAGGATAAACTGATTAAAAGATTATATTGTTATTTATTAGGTGCAAGCTAGAAGAAGAACAAGTTAAAAAAACAATGATAGCATGGGCAATTTTTTTGGATATTTTACAGAATTGGATAAATGACAGAAATTATGGGATAGGAATTATAAATTGACAATATCGACAACATACAAAGAGAATTTGTATAAGATGTTTTACAAATAGCACTTAATGCCAGCAAAATTAGCAAAAATGTTTAAAGATAAATCAGTTAAATGTTGGAAATGCCATCAAATACCAGGAACATATTACCACATGTGGTGGATTTGTACAGAGGCTAAAAGGTATTGGATAAAATACATACATGGTTGAAAAAAATGATTAAATAACATATAGATTTGAAGCGTGAAATATTCCTATTAGGAATGGTACCAGAAAGTTATAGTAAAGAAAAGACTTACTTAATTATACATGTTTTAACAGTGGCTAGAATTGTTTTTGCCCAAAACTGGAAGAGTGATAAGATACCGATACAGGGAAAAATAATTGAAAAATATTTGAATGTGCAGAAATGAATAGACTGACACTAGAATTAAAGAAAAAGAAGAATCTGAATATTATATGGTATGGGATCTATTTTATCAATGTATAGAAAATAGAACAAATTAAAAGGGATTGGATGTATCTGTAGAGTAATGAGAGAAATTAATGTAATAGATTTCATTTATATTATTTATATGGGAATGTGATTATTGTTGTATTGTTAAATTTGATAAGAAGAATATTATTAACAATGGTTAAATAATTGAAATATGTACCTAATCGACACATGGTTGAAATGAAATGGATTTATTGTATATAAAAAAATAAAATTAAATTAAAAAAAATTACGTGAACATTACACAGACCTCCTAAGAAATTCAAGGTTTCTTATTTGCTCACATAGCAATCTTAATCATAACAATAGTCTTAAGAACACTGAAGTCCTCCATACATTTTTTAATATAAGCAGACAAAATAGACGCATACTAGTTCACACCAATATGTTGTCCATTCATTGCAGCCTCTTTAAATACTTTCCAATTTATGCCCCGAAAACAGTCTTGTAGAACTTCCATAGCTCCTGCCAGCAACACTCTCACTTTTTTCCTAATTTTTCTCTCTCTAATTAACGAAGGCTTATATGCTGGCATAAGCATCAGAGATGATCTGAGGAGCCAAAAAGAGGGTGTGGCAGCCTTAAATTGTTGTTAAATTTATGTTAGAGTAAAGTAATTCCAGTACTCCCACCTCTAGTAGCTAAGTCCACATATTGATGGAAATTAGGGAGGGCTGTTTTCAAGAAAATACTGATTCTGGATGACATTACATAAGGAGCAAATGTATAGGTTCCCCAGCTGGGTTTGTATCTTTGTTAAAACATCTAGACCACAGCAGGAGATGCTTAAAAAATGGATTATTGGGAGAAGACCTGGCAAATTGAAGACGTCTTTGTGTAAGTAGATTCCATAAGCATGGCAAAAACCAAAGAAGCAGTGAGTAGCTCTCCAAGGTGAGTAGACCTGGAATCTCTTCAAGTAGATCGGTGGGAAATTGCCCATATGTGCTGCCAATAGTTCTTCCTTATGACTGCAGTCTTATATACAGGGTTAGAATGCCAGAAAACGAAAGGATTAACCAATGATTGCACAGATTTTTAAAGGACACTGTGATGGCTTCCCTGAATGCCGATTTAGACAATGAGAATAAGACAACCTGGAGACTTTGGAATGGGATGCAGAAGAGTGCTGGGAAGTCGATGAGGGCTCTGAGCCAGGAATGAAGAGGCCAGGCACAGAGGAGAGGTCACTGGAGGGGCAACTGCACAAATGGCTGGCTAAAGAAGGAAAAAGAGAGGCATTGCTGTAGCTGACTCCACTGGAAGCGCAGGATGAGATATGCAGCCACTACTGGCCAGCAGGGATGAGGATGAATTGTCTCCTCCTCCTAATCCATGGACATGCAGGGTTAAGCAGAGGCAGGCATAATGGTGAGGCTACTCATGCGGTAGCAATTTTACCCTTCCTGAGGAGCTACACTAATGAGCACCTATTTAATTGGATGGAGTTGGGGGTTATTGGAAACAACTTCCCATTCTCCTGCAATGTATATGTTTTGTGTTATGAGTGAAATTTGGTTATTATACTTGAGAATATAAAGAGCCGAACTGAAGCCATTTTGTGTTCGCAGTTTGAACTTTTAAAGCTCAGAACAGTTATGAAATGTGTTTTTGTGAAACAAATATGTTAGATTGCAAAATTGTGTGCTTGGTTTAAATTGGAAATTTGTGCTGGGGAGCTCTGACATTATAAATGTCACATTAAGGAATATTAATGTTTTCTTATAATTTTCTGGAATTTGAAAAACAGGAAATCTGAAAATGTTGGAAGTTTTCCATGGAAGGTTGTATAACATCCATATATGGAAATAGGAAATGTTATGTAACCATGTGATTTGATAAACCTGTATAAGTTTTATTCACCAAATGGAGGGGTCTCCTTCCTCCTAGAAAATGTTTTTTTTTTCTGGAGTAGAGAGGGGTCCATTCTTCAGTATTTTCCCTAATAAAGCATCCTATGGATCAGATTATCAAAAGTCTGTTGTATCATTTTTATATGCTTTTAACATTTTGTTATCATGCTCTTGGTTTTTATTTTTTTAGATTCTTTTTCTTTTTCTTTTTATGTATGTATGTATGTATGTATGTATGTATGTATGTATGTATGTATGTATGTATGTATTGAATACATGAACAGTGTGGCATTTGGGTATCGTTAGTTTTGATACCAAATAATAGTAATAATATTGACAATTTTAGTGATCTTAGTTACATTAATCATATTCACATCATTATAATAAAATTAGACATAATACACTCATCTTTCAACTTTTTTAAAAAATAATTTTTAATAAACAATTTTTCTTATATATAACATCATTTCCATTCATTACAATGCTTTCGTGATGATATGCATGCTTTAACATAAATCTTAACTATCTATACATTGTCTATATTGCTTAATCTATCTTTGTTCACTATAACTTTTACCTTATTATCCTATTGTCGTCTTCTCTATTCAATTCCATATCTATTATTTAGCCAATCATACAGTACATTCCACATCAAATAATAATCCATTTCCTCTCTTTCCTTTATCTCCATGTTCAACTTATCCATCTTGGCACACTCTAGTATTTTTCTAATCACATTTTCCTCTGATGGCATACTATCATTTTTTCAATTCTGTGCGTAAGTTATTCTTGCTGTAGCATTAAATACTCTGATTTCTTATCATTTTTCCCTTTATTATACCTAATAGAAAAATTTCTGGTCTTAATTTAATTTGCTGTTTAATTATTTCTTCTATCCATTTTTTTTTCTTATCCAGCATTTTCTTGCTACAGGGCATATCCACCATGCATAGTAATATGTTCCTTGCTTTTGTTTGCATTTCCAACACTCAGATGATCTGTTTGGGAACATTTTTGCTAATCTAGCAGGTGGTAGGTGCCATCTATTTTGTACAAATTTTCTCTATATGATGTCGACATCGTCAATTTATAATTCTTTTCCCACATTTTTTTCCATTTCTCCAATTCTATCATGTAGCCAAAATTTTTTACCCAAAACAATCATCATTTCTTTAACCCTCTCCACTTCCATTTTATATTCCAACAAATAATTATATAATTTTTTAATCAATTTCTTCTCTGTATCTTGTAATATCTTGTCTAATTGTGATAGTTATCTATGTATCTCATGTCTTTCTGTATCTTTCTTGTATCACTCTACCTCAATTCATTGTTCTTTTAATTCATGTTTTGTTTTTAATATCCCTTGTTCGTTTAAGATATCCTTGTACCTTACTATCTTACCAAGATTTAACACATTTGGGTATATGATGCTTCCATAATTGATAACCAGATCGGAATTTTGTCATAATGATTTATTTTAAACTTTTCACAAATTAATAGCAATGCATTTCTTATTTGGTGTCTTTGGAAATAACTATGTGTCTTGTTTTTCCCATCCCATAAAAATGCATGCCACCCTAATGGTAAGTCATATCCTTCAATTGTCAATATTCTTTTGTTTTTCAACATTACCCAATCTTTGATACATGCTGCTATATAACATAGTTCCCAATCTGGCAGAGCAAAACCCCCTCTCTTTCTACTGTCCTGTAACAATTTTAATTTTATTTGTGGTTTTTTTCCCCCCAGCCAAATAAACTTTGATATTAATTTGTTTAATCTTTAAAAAAATTCTTTCCTAACCTTATTGGTATCACTTGGAACAGAAACAGAATTTTTGGTAATATGTTCATTTTTATTGCGCCATTTGTCCTATAAACAAGAATTGCAATTTCTTCCAATTATCCAAATCCATCTTAATTTTTGTTAACAATTTTGTATAATTATCTTCTTTAATAGATATACTTTTCGCTGTTAGCCATATTCCTAAATATTTAACTTTTTTGACAATTTGCATTTCCAATTTTTCTTACAGTTCTTTGTTCTGTTTCTTAACAAGTTTTTTTGTTATAATCTTTGTCTTATTTTTATTTCTTTTAAGCCCTGGCACTTTTCCAAATTCTTCTATTTTCCAAATTAATTTGGGTCCCGATTCTATCAGTTCCTCAAACAAAAATACCAAATTGTCTGCAAAAGCTTGGACTTTATATTCCTCTTTTTTTATTTTGAGACCTTTTATTTCTTGTTCCCATCTAATCTGTCCAGTAATACTTCTAAAATCAGGATAAACAACAATGTGATAGCGGACATCCTTGCCTTACTCCCTTCGATATTTGAAATTGTTCAGTTAACTCTCCATTTATTATTACTTTGGCCATTTGTGTGGAATATATTGTTTGTACCCTTCTTATAAATTGCTCCCCAAAATTCATAATTTCTAATTGTATTGTAATAAACTGCCAATTCAAATTATCGAAAGTCTTTTGTGCATCTAGAAACACTAATGCTAATTGTCTTCCAGAATGTACTTCATAATATTCCAGTATGTTTATAATTGTTCTCAAATTATTTTTCATATGTCTTTTTAGTAAAAATCCATTTTGATCTGGATGTATCAACCCATTTAACACCCTTTTTTAGCCTTTCCGCAATTATGAATGCAAATATTTTATAATCAGTATTCAATAATGAAATAGGCCTATAATTCTTTATTTGTTGGTGGTTTGTTTCTTCTTTTGGGATTAATGTTATGTATACTTCCAACCAAGTTTTGGGTAATTTCGCTTCTACCAGTGCTTTGTTATATACCTCTATTATAGTTGTCTTTAATGGCTTTTGTATATTTTTATAAAGTTCTACAGGTATTCCATCTGGGCCCAGGATTTTATTGTTCTTTTGTTTTTTTACTGCCTCTGTCATTTCCATCATCGTTATTTTTTCATTTAATATCGTTCTTTTTATCTCTTCAATTTTGCTTACTTTTTTCTTATCCAAATATTCTTTAATGTCCTTTTCCATTATATTTTCCTGACTGTATAAATTCCTAAAAAAATATTTAATAATTTTTTTTCTCTTCTGTTCTATGACATATATTCTCTTTGTCTTCTTGCAATTGGTGTATTATTCTCTTCTCCTTTTCTCCTTAATTTATTTGCTAGCCATCTCCCAGCTTATTCACATGCTCAAAAAAAAAATTGTTTTGCCCTTCTAACTTTTTGTGTCATTTCTTCCTGTTCTATCAAATTCAGTCTATGTCTTATAAGTTCCATTTTCTTTTTAACTTTACCTTTTTGAGGGTTGTTCTGTAATTCTACTTCCAGTTTGTTAAGTTCCTCCTGTAGAACTTCTTGTTGATATTTTTCCCCCTATGTTTTCTTGCCACATATGCTATTGGCAATCCTCAGATATACGCCTTTGCTGTGTCCCAAACGTTTGTGTTGTTCCTTCTTTCCTTTTTTTTTTTTTGAAGAAGTCCAACTCCCTCTCCATCATTTGTACATATTCTTTGTCTTTTATTATTGCTTGGTTCACTGTCCATCTTCCTCTTCTCTTCAGTCCTCTCCATATCGCTTTTTATTGGATTATGATCAGCCCAAGTGTTGGTCATTATTTCTACTTCTTCTGTATCATTTCTCAATCTTGATGCCATATCAATTCTTGACCATGAACAATGTGCATTTTTCATTTCATTCCCTCCATATATCTTGTTAGTTTAATTCTTTTATCATCTGAAAAAATGTGCTTGGAAGTATTTTCCTCTTAATTTTATTATGTTTACTACTTTTATAGTCATTTTTAACCTCCACCACTGCATTGAAATCACCTATTAAGCACATATTTTCATATTCGGTCTCAATTATTTTTTCGTGTAATTTCCTATAAAATTCTTTCTATTATTGTTTGGTGCATATATTACAGTAAGCAAGATTTGTTTAAATTTATTATTCTTTTCATTATTAATACTCTTCTGTGTCCATCTGTATATATTTGTTTCACCTTTATATATCCTTAATATATACAGCAATTCCCCTCTTCTTCTGTTGCACTAAGGATGTGTAGAAATTCTCCATTTTGGGATTTTCCAGTATTTTAGCATGGTATTTCTTAACATGTACTTCCTGAAGATATATTGTATCTAGGTTCAATTTCTGTATTTTAGTTAACATTTGTTTTCTTTTTGCTGGGGAATTTGGCCCATTGATGTTAATTGAGAGCATCTTTATTTCTTCCCTGATCTTGTTATTTATATATGGGCCTTGCCCTTCTAGTTGTCTTTATCTCTTTGAATTTTGATTCATATATCCTGTCTTGCCGCTCGTTCTTTTTTCTTTCTCTACCTCTTTCTCTTCTATTAATTCTTCCATTTGGCTTTTACTTTCACTCTCTTCTCTACTATCTTGTTCCTCCTCTGTCATGAAATACTGGTCAAAAAATTCATGTGCTTTATCGGGTATGTTGATCCTAAATTTTTTATCTTGTCATGTAATCAAGATACCTTCTGGGAGCAGCCATCTGAACATCATATTATATTTATTCAGTTGAGTAGTTAAAAATTGGTAACATCTTCTTTGTTCCCTTACCCTTGTGGGTATCTGTCTTAATGTATGAATCTCTCTTCCTTTATATGTTATTGTTCTCTAGTACACTTCCTCTCTTCTACTTTTCTCTCACTCTTCTACTTTTTTAAAAAAAATCCACTCTCTTGTCATCAGCTATTTCTGGATCATAAATTTTCTCACTATCTCTGAAGCATTGTCTTCTATTTTTCCTTCCTGCTGTCTTTCTGGCTGTCACGGCTCCAGATTCACCATTACTGGACAATTTCTTTCTAGCTGGAGTTCAGAGGTTTCTTCTCATCCATCAGGGAGATCACCTTCTCCCTGCCTTCTTTGAAACTTCCCCTTTCTCTTGCCATTATCTGCAGGATTCAAGTTGCCCAGGGGTAGGATTCAAATTTCTTAATAAATGCTTCTGTGGGTGTGGCCTAATTTGTGGGTGTGTCTTGGTGGTCATGTGACTGGGTGGGAGTGGTTGCTGACTGGGCATGGCTAGGTGGTCATGTGACTGGAGTGGGCATGGCCAGGTGGCCATGTGATTGGCAAACCAAATGTAAGTGGTCCTTGCTTAATGACCAGTTGCTTAACAAGTGTTCTAATTTACGACTGACCTCCACAGAGCTATTTGGCCTGTTTTTGGTGTTTTGACAGCCACACACACACACACATACACACACACACACTTATGACCTACACAGTCCAACACAGTCTTGGTGATCACATGACTGGCTAGGCATGTGGTCATGTGACTGGCTGGGTGTGCTGGTCATGTGACTAACTGGGCGTGGCCAACTCGACATCACTCACTTTGAGGGGCGCTTCTCCTCACCCGGCCTCTCATGACTATGCAGAAGCTGCAACTATCATAAGTGTGAAAAATGGTCATAAGTCACTTTTTTCAGTGCCATTGTAACTTTGAACGGCCACTAAATGAACTGTTGTAAGTCAAGGATTACCTGTACAAAAATATAAAAAGCTTCTTTGCTTGCAAAAAGCTGCCCTAAATACCAATCATTAGATTAAAAATACCTGCAAGCCAGAGTTGCAAGTCAGGCAGGGTGCCAGAGCACCTTGAGGAATGAAAATAGTTAAAATGCAGTGATAACTATCAAACAGCCAACTCTTGCTCATAAAGTGAAACCCTTTAGCAGAGAGGTCATTTAACCTCTCCAGAAAGAGCACACCCAGGAGAAGCAATCCTTAGATCCATTTGCACCACTTAAAGACACCAGCTGGTCTCACTCACCCCACAAAATATCCTAAGGAAATCATCCAGGAAAGATCATGTGCCCCCCAGAAAGGCAGTAAAAAAATCAGTGCCAAGCTTGCATCCTGCCTCTTGTAAGTACACCCCAAAAGGACAGTGCCAGATATGCCCTCACCCTTCTTATCCTCTTCCTCCTCTTCGTTGTATGGGGTTCCCTCTTTAGCATAACTTCCAGCTATTAAACTGGTATATTTAAGGTTCTTGATGATTCTCATTTTTCATTCCAGTTTTTACTTCTTGGCTCCAGCATTTTTGTCATATATTCAGTATATCAGTTAAATATGGTATAGTAACTAATGGTATCTAATTTTCTGTTCTGCTCCTTCAATAAGCAGCTGTGGTGATGTGGTAAATCCTATTTTTAAAGGATATCTAGAATTTATTGTAGTCGACATTGTTAAAAGCCTTAATATATCAATAAAGCAAAAATAGGAAGTTTTTTTCAGAACTTTCTTGCCTTTCTCATTATCTGCCCTCTTCTGAATCTTGCATTGTTAACTTTTCATAACAGATCATTGTATAATGAAGATGAATTACAGAAGTAATGAAACTCTGTTTACTTTACAGGAAGGGCCTGTTGATTAGGACAGCATTTTGGAGATTGATCATCTTCCTAAAGGCATACTTGTTATAGCATTGTTTTTGGCAAAAAATTCCTTCATTCAAATTTTCAAAAGATTGCTTAAGCTAGTTTGCATTCTATTTAGCTGCTTTTATTGTTCCACCTTTTAACATTTTAAATGATTTAATATTAATTATTTATTTATCTATGCTAGCAGTGTAAATGTAGAACTGTGGGGTATAAATATTCAATACCACAAAACTTATTTCCAAACAGTGAACATTAAAAAACACTATTGATGATGTGCTACTGTAAAGTATCACACAGTCTGGTTGGGTTCTGTAATATGATTTACACTTCTACATAAAAATAGTAATTTTTAAAATTTGTTTTGGCACTTTATGTCTTCATTTTTTCATTATTATTTTCTGTTAATGCCTCTGGTAATTTCCAAAATACAACTTGCATTCTTTAAATAATAAGAAATAAATAGCCATTCTCTGAAATATATCTGAAGTATTACCTCTTCCTTTTTAAAAAATAATATTGAAAAATGCTAATAAGATCTAAGTGACATTGTCAGAGAAAAATACAAATCAATGCCTCAATATTGGATTATTAGTTCCTAGGATAACAAATCACCTCTCTACCTAGATTAATTCTGCTGGATGCAGTCCCATTGATTCAATTGTGGCTGATGCAATATTCAAAGACTACAATACAAACAAACAAGTAAATAAAGGAGAAGGATGGGAATCAAAAAGCTTGCAATGCTGAATTAATCTAGCAAACATATTTCCTAAGTTTGGATTTAGACAATTTTTTAATGACCTAAATAGTCATTTTTGATTTCTGCAGTACTGTGTTGGTTATTTTTCTAAAACCTCTTTGGTACATTTATGCCCCTGTGCTGATTGTACAGGTATCGGATGTGATTCTGCCTAGCTTCACCAGCTGCTTCCTGTCTGTTAGGAAGCTTATGATTCACTTACAAGTGTGTTCAGGTACCGCTAGTTGGTTTAATTTACTTAGAAGAGTGTTTGGAATGATGGTATTGAATGCTGAACTGAAGTCTACAAAGAGGACCCTTGCGTAGGTATTTAGAGATTCAAGGTGTTGTAGGATGTAATGCAGAGCCATGTTAACAGCATCATCTGTCGATCTATTTGCTCGCTATGCAAACTGCATGGGATCTAACAGCAGATCTGTGATGGTTTTAAGGTGGGTCAGCACAAACCTTTCAAAGATTTTCATAACTACAGATGTTAGAGCAACTGGTCTGTAGTCATTCAGTTCCTTGATGGAGGGCTTCTTTGGCACTGGGATGATGGTAGAATGTTTGAAGCAGGAAGGAACATAGCACATCTCTAGTGATCTATTGAAGATTTACAAAGTTATCTAAAATTCTCATCTCCTTTCTATTATCATTTCTCATATTATCATTTTTTCCTGTCACATTTGTCATTTTATCAATCCTTATTTGTAAATATAGTTGTCCCCTCTAGTTAATAATTTTGAGCTAACCACCTTCATTCTTCCTTAATATCAATCTCCCTATTTAGTATAAAACACAAATATATATATTTTTCTCAGATTCCACATTATATTTTCTCTATGAATCATCTATACATTACAAAGTACCATTTTCAATATATTCTTATACATCCCAACATATTACTTGCGAAATCTCCTTCCTTATACCTTTTTTTTTCATCCATTATCCTTCACTCTTTGAACAATATACCTTCTTTTCATCCTTGTTTGTTTCCTGTTCCTCATCATTTTCTGGTCTTAATTCCCTTTTCCCCCATTCTTATTCCCCTCTTATTCTCATTGTTGTTAAATGATTTTTCCTTTGCACTTCCTTTTTCTGCTTTTCCCTTCTCTCTTTAACCATTTTCTGAATCATTCTCCCTTTTATCATCTTGTCAGACCACAATTTTTTAAATTCTAATTCCTTTCCCCTCGCCCCCCCGCTTAAATAATTGTTGTTCATTTTGTTTTTCTAAGTTGGCTTCTTCCTTATAGAACTCCTCCCCCTCTGGTTTATTGTGTTCTTGTGTATCCTGAGTCACCATTTCTAATTTCTGTAATACATAATTACACATTTCAAGTTTGATTTTTATCATGTCCCTTGTATCTTGCATATCCAATCTTATGTCTTGTGAGTCCAGTCTTATATCAACAAGTAGTTATATTTGTTATATTTTCTTTTTTCTTTTTATTTCCTCTTTCTTAATAGTTGAAATCCTCTTCTTTGATAGGTATATTCAATCCCAGAGTCCAATATCTTATTTCAGCCAATATCTTTTGAATTTATTTTCAACAATTCATACTCTTGAGTCTTTATTCCAAATCTTGTAATTGGCCTCCCAACTGTTTCTCAAATTACCGGGTGGTTCTATGACAATAATAAAGTTCCTTTTATTTTCTTTCAAGTTCCAAGATCCAAACTCTCAAAAAGACTAGACACTCATTTTAAAATGGACTTAAGTTTTCCTGTACCATCAAGTGGTGCTCTTGAGTCTTTTTCTTTTTAACTTTCTTTATTAAATATAATATTTTTATTAAGTTCACTAATTTCAATCATTAGCTATTCTTTTCAACACACTCAATTCCAGCATTTAGTTATGCCCTTTAAGTGCCCACAGTTCAATATATGTCTAGTTTAATTTTTAATCCTTTGTTGTGTCAATGTATTTTCCTTTAAATTTCTCCTCCAAATTAGTCCAATGGAATAATCAAATCCAAATTTAAAAGCCAATTTCTTTCTCACTTTCTCTGGTCACCGCTTCCACACATTTTCCTCCAAAATAGCCCTTTAATTTGATGCCGGGGTATCTCAAAAGCAATATCCTTTGCCTGGTTCACACTCTGCTCACTACTTCTTTCTCTAGCACAAAACTTAGTTTCCCGGAGTGTTCTTCATCTTCGTAGTGGTCATTTTGGGACCATCACCGGAGCTTGCCTTTGGGATGGATTTTCCTGTCAGGGAGGGGAGTTGCAGCTCCCCTCAGTCCTCCAGGCAATTTCCCCCCTTCTTCACCACCTCACGAGGATGGCTCCGGTCTTGATCAGGACCCTCCAGCAAGTGAGCTTGGGTGAAACCACGCACGATCGTGGATTCACACCGACTCAGATGAGGAACAAACTGGAAGGCATCGGAACGTTGCCATCACTTTGTATATGCAATTTACATGCTTATTTTCTCAGATTCAGCATTCCTTTGATGCTACCACTTGATTTCCAGTAAAAGATATCTTTTCACTAATTAATGGAGTCTAAGTATTTCTTTCTTGGATTTTGAATGGAGCACCAGCTGACATTGTATTTCATTAAAAAACTCCAGGTATGATATATCCTGCTATTGTTGCCTACAGATTTTGCAAAATAAACTTGAGAGAAAGATATCACAGATAGGGGCTACCACTGAGGCTCTAGCAGTGAAGGCAGGCAGTGGAAGCAGCATGTCCTGGAACTGCACCGGTGGTGGGGAGTTTGCTTCAGTGGCTTCAGAGACAGCAGCAAAAGGCAAAAGGGGAGCAGTGGGGCGGGGAGAGTAATGGGAGAGAAAGGAGAGCAATGGGGGTGCTGGTGAAAGGAGCACAGCAAAGGAACAGGGCAAATGGAAAACAGTTTGGGGTGGGAAAAGAATGCACAAAGGAATGGGGCAAATGGAAAGAAGTTTGGGGTGGGAAAAGAATGTACAAAGAAATGGAGCATATGGAAAGACGTTTGGGGTGGGAAAAGAAGTTTGGCATGGAAAAAGAATGCACAAAGGAATTGGGCAAATGGAAAGCAGTTTGGGGTGGGAAAAGAAATTTGGGGTGGAAAAAGAACACACAAAGGAATCGGGCAAATGGAAAGCAGTTTGGGATGGAAAAAGAATGGTGGCCGGGGAGTTTGCTTTGGTGGTGGCAACAAAAGGCAAAAGGGGAGCAGTGGGGGATGGGGTAGGGGAAGGAGAGCAATGGGAGAGAAAGGCAAGCAATGGGATGGGAGAGTGCAGCAAAGGAACAGGGAAAATTGATAGCAGTTTGGGATGGGAAAAGGAAGAAAGCAGGGGGAGGCAGCTGCAGAGGGGATTTGAGCATACATCCCACCCTCCCAATGTACCTCCACATGCGGAGGCAGACCTGGCTGCCATAAGCAGGGCCATCACCACCCGCTTCTTGCGCCAACAAAATGAAAGCAATAGGGGCCCTACAGCAACGGCGCTGCTTACGGAAGGAAGCCATGTCAGCCACCACTGCTGCTTGTAGAGATACTTTGGGAAGGCAGGTGGTGGGGTGCTCAAAGCTAGGAGAGTGCTGCATGGCGGCTTAGCCAGCCCGCTGAGCCTGGAGATAGGGGGAGCAGGTAAGTAGGCTGGGCAAGGCCTCAGGAGCTACGGGAAGGGCCAGTGAGGGCTAGGCAAGGCCTTGGGAGTTACCGGGAGGCCCGTGGAGGGCTGGATAGGGACGGGGCAGCATGACCTGCAGGCTTACCTGTGAGCAGACGCAGCGAAAGGCAGGCAGCAATGGCTGGCCTGGCGGGCAGGCAAAAGCAGGCTGCAGGCATGTAGCGCGTGCACACAATGTTGTGCATGCGCGATAGGGACTGACTGGGCAGGGAGTGGAGAAGTGGGCGGAGAGGGGCAGGGCCAGCCAGAGGCCTGATTTACCAGTTCTCCAAACTACCGGGAATGGTAACAACCGGTTCTATAGAACTGGGCCAAACTAGTAGAATCCCACCCCTGAAGCTGCCCTTTAAGAGCCTGCACACAGGAAAATTTGGACTATCAGAACAGTGCCCCATTTTTTTGAGCCCATTCACCATGATGTCATCACTGGAAGCCCCTCATCTTTCAACTTCTGATCCTTTCCTCTACATATTAATTTTAAAATATTATATAGAAATATATATAATAATATTTTTCCCCTTTCTAACTTTAACCTTTATTCTGAATCTTAATAATACAAATGTTATATTAGTTGGTATTCTATTTTTATCCATTATCTCTTGTTCATTTTGATATTTCAATTCTTGTTGGCTTTTGGAATGTTTTCCATACTCTTCCCTTGGCATTTTATATAAATTACATTAATCATACTCATATCCAGAGGTGGTATTCAGCAGGTTCTGACCAGTTCTGGAGAATTGATAGCAGAAATTTTGAGTAATTCAGAGAACTGGCAAATACCACCTCTGACTGGAGATTTTACAGTATTCTTCCCCTGTCATGCCCACCAAACCATGCCCACAGAACTAGTAGTAGAAAAATTTGAATACCATCACTGCTCATATTATTATAGTAACATTGTAAGTATCATGATTAAAGTTGTTAACATTGTAGTATTTGCTCCACCATGTATATAATCCTCCATCATTTAATTATTCAGTATTTTAATACACATTACTAATAACCATAATAATTATTTAAGTGTACATAATACAATTATCTTTCACCTTCTGGTCTATTCATCTACATACTGATTTTAAAATATTATATAAGAATTTACGCAACAGTATTTTCCTTCTTTCTAATTTCTACCTCTATTCTAAATCTTACTACACAATTCTTATATTAATTATTCTACTTCCATCCATCATCTCTTTCTTGTTTTAGTATTTAAATTCTTCTTGATTTTTTTGGCATGCTTTCCATACTCTTCCCTTGGGATTTTGTATCTCCATGCATCATTCATATTTATTCCAAATGTTTTCTTTATCTTTACCTCTACCTTTCACTGCCTATACTTCACTATGTCTATCAGTGTCTCTATCTTCTCTTCAGGAATGTCTTTCTGTTTATCCAATTCTATTTCTTGATCTCTTAATGTGTAATCTGCCTAATTTGGATGATCTCTTCCTTCTCCTTGTCTTTTGGATTCATTTGTTGTTGTTGTTGTTGTTTTTAAAATAAATTTATTTATTCAGACAATTAGAATAGAATAGAAAAGAATAGAATAGAATACTTTATTGGCCAAGTGTGATTGGACACACAAAGAAATTTGTCTTGTTGTAAATACTCTCAGTATACATAAGGAAAAGATACATTCATTAAGAATCAAGAATCATAACGTACAATGACTTAATGATAGTCATAGGGTACAATCAACATCAAATCATACTAGGAAACAGAGGATACAAGCAACAAAGTTACAGTCACAAGTGGGAGGGAATGGGCGATAAGGAGTGATGAGAAGATTAACAGTAATAGTAGTGTACACTTTGTAAATAGTTGAACAGTGTTGAGAAAATTATTTGTTTAGCAGAGTGATGGCTTTCGGGAAAAAACTGTTCTTGTGTCTAGTTGTTCTGGTGTGCAGTGCTCTATAGCGTCGTTTTGAGGGAAGGAGTTGAAACAGTTTATGTCCAGGATGTGAGGAGTCTGTAAATATTTTCACAGCCCTCTTTTTGACTCGTGCAGTATACAGGTCCTCGATTGAAGGCAGGTGGGTAATAATTGTTTTTTCTGCAGTCCTAATTATCCTCTGAAGTCTATATCTGTCCTATTGGGTTGCAGAACCAAACCAGACAGTTATAGAGGTGCAGATGATAGACTCAATAATTCCTCTGTAGAACCACATCAGCAGCTCCTTGGGCAGTTTGAGCTTTCTGAGTTGCCGCAGAAAGAACATTCTTTGTTGTGCTTTTTTGATGATGTTTTTGATGTTAGGTGTCCATTTTAGGTCATGTGATATAGTAGAACCTAGAAATTTGAAGGTCTCTACTGTTGACACTGTGTTGTCTAGTATTGTAAGAGGTGGTAGTATGGGAAGATTTCTTCTAAAGTCCACCACCATTTCTACAGTTTTGAGTGTGTTCAGTTCCAGATTGTTCCGGTTACACCACGAGGCAAGTTGTATAACCTCCTGTCTGTATGCAGATTCATCGTTATCTCGAATGAGACTAATTACTGTTGTGTCATCAGCAAACTTCAGTATTTTAATGTTTCTCTTTCTCTCTCTCTCTCTCTCTCTCCCCCTCCCTCCCTCAAATCCATGGCTGGGCCATGGCCCACCGGTGGGCTGTGAGAAAATTTTGGTAGGCCACAGAGAAATCTCACCCCCAGAGCATCCCCACAAAGCAATTAATCCAGGCTGCACAGAAACACAAGGCTGCGCCGCCCACATGGCTTGCGAGAACCCTCCCCGCCCACTCATTCCTTACCCAGTAAACTTGTTCGCTAAATTGCTATTTTTCCTTTTTCCGACCATCATCTATTCTGCTGTGCCGGGAGATTCAGATTAGCTAGGAAGCAAGAAATGGTTGGATTTCTTGCTTTCTAGCTAATCTTTAGATCTTCGGCTCAACACAGCCAAACCTCCCTTAGGACTGAAGCAAGCAAATTCAGTGCAGACTCACAGCAAGCAAATTTGAGAGACTGAGCTAGCCGATGGCAGATAGATAGATCACTGAATGATTCTGTGAGCAACTCAATCTGCCTGCTTTGCCTGATTTTAGGTAAAAGTTGCTCTTTTTTAAAATAAAAAATTCAATATTTACATGCATGGTGTGTTGTGTGTTAATTTTGTGAGTTTGCTTGCAAGCAAATTTTATGTGACAGACTGAGCTAGCCAATGGCAGATAGATAGATCTCTGAATGAATCTGTGATTCTGTGTGCAACTCTATCTGCCTGCTTTGCCTGCTTTTGGGCAAAAATTGCTCTTTTTTTATAAAAAAATCAATATTTATATAAATATTTATAATATTTACATACAAGCCATGCCCAGCCAGTCACATGACCAATAAGCCACACCCACAAATTAGGCCACACCCACCGAACCAGTTAGCGGTCCCTAGGAACTAAAATTATGAGTTTGGTGGTCCCTGAAGTCCAAAAGGTTGGCGACCCCTGCTCTAAACATCTTTCAAGTTCAATTCCATTGCCATTTTATTAAATATAGTTGGGAGTGTTCTCTTTTTTAAAATCTTTTTACTACTCTTATAGTCCTTTTCTATATCTGGAACTGCATTGTAGTCTCCTACTATACACATAATCATCTGTTCAATTTCTGTTATCTTCCAATGGAGTTTAGAGTAAAAATCTTTCTGGTTTGTGTTTGGAGCATATATTGTTACCAACAATGTCTTCTTCTGATCTAAAGTAATTTCTGTAAATAACATCTTTCCTTCCTCATCCTTATAAATCTGCCTCGGGTTTAGTCAATCTTTTTTTTTTTTTAAGAAAACTTTATTGAATTTTATTACAAAAAGAAAATAAAATAAAACATAAAAATATATAATTCAATAACAACTGTTTGTGGTGCATTATCATATAGCAGTCATTTGTGTGATAGTGATAATTTATACATAACTATGCTCTTATTCTATCTATGTTCTATGTTTAATAATCAGCTATCCTTAGTCTGTCTCCGATCTATCCAATTGTACCATTGTTCCCATACCTTATAAAATATTGAAGATTCCTTATCTTTTAAACTCAATGTTAATTTATCCATTTCAGCACAATTCATACCTTTTTTATTAACCAGTTCTTCTACAGGTGTGAATGACTGTTTCCAGCACTGAGCAAAAGCAATCCTGGCCGCAGTCAATATATGTAATAATAAGTATTTTGTAGTCTTTACATATTTTTTTTTGAAGATCCCCAATAGGAAGAGCTCTGGTTGTAAATCTAATTGTTCATTGGTAATTTCCTGTAGCCATTTTTGGATTTTTAGCCAATATTTTCGAGCCTCTGGGCAAGACCATCACATGTGATAATATGTTCCCTCTTTTTTCCCACATTTCCAACATGTGGGATTCAGTTTAGGGTACATTTTCGCTAATGTCGAAGGGGGTAAGTGCCACCTGTAAAACATTTTATATGCATTTTCTTTATATGTTACTGATTTTGTTAATTTATAATTTCTATTCCATATAGTCTCCCAATCTGCTAACTTTATATTATGTCCAATGTTTTGAGCCCAGGCAATCATACATCCTTTCACTACTTCTTCTTCCAGTTCTACTTCTAAAAGATACTTATAAATTTTAGTAATTTTTTTTTATCTGATCCTAATAAGATTTTATCTAGTTGTTGTGGTTTCAAATATATATCCTTATTGTATCGGCTTTGTATTTGAAGATAAGCCCACCAATCTATTAGCAGCCCTTGTTCTTGGAGCTCTTGTTTTGTTTTTAAATTTCCATTTATATCCAATAGATCTTTATATTTTAACATTTTATTCAGGTCTAGGTTATTTGGGTGAATCATCACTTCCATTATAGATAGCCAAATTGGGATTTTTATATAATGTTTCTTTTTAACCTTGATCCAATTGTATATCAGCGAATCTCTGATCAAATGTTTATAAAAATATTTTTGTTTTGTAGGTCCTATTTCCCAAAGGAATGCATGCCATCCCCTTTGAAGGTCATAACCTTTTATAACTAATATTCTTTTATTCTTTAAATTAATCCAGTCTTTTAGCCAAACTAATGCTGCTGCCCTTTAATATAATTCCCAATTTGGTGATCCAAAACCACCTCTGCTCTTCATATCTTGTAACAATTTCATTTTATTCTGGGTTTCTTACCCTGCCAGATGAATTTTAATGTCATTCTATTGAGATTATCAAAAAGGTCTTATCTAGTTTAACTGGAATGATTTGGAATAAATAAAGAAATTTTGGTAATATAGACATCTTTATGGCTGCTATTCTTCCTAATAATGACAATTGCATTTTCGTCCAAAGTTCTAAATCTTTTTGTGTTTGTTGTAGTAGCTTATTATAATCGTTTTCCTTTATCATCTTGCAGTGTGCTGTCAGCCATATTCCCAAATATTTAATTTTCCTTGTTGTTTGAAGTCCCAGCACCCTTTCCAATTCTATTATTTGTAGATCTGTTAGATTTTTTACTAAGAGTTTCGTTTTCTGTCTATTAATTTTTAATCCCGCTACTGCTCCGTATCTTTCTAGTTCCTTAATTAATATTGGTCCTTTTTCTATCGGATCTTCCGTAATAAAGGCCATATCATCTGCAAAAGCTTGCAATTTATATTCTTCAGTTTTGATTTTTAATCATTTTATTTCAGAATTTGCCTCACTCTTTCTAATAATATTTCTAATGTTAATATGAAGAGGAGAGGGGACAATGGATAACCTTGTCGTACTCCTTTTTCTATATTTATAGTTTGAGTATTCTCTCCATTTATTATTATATTTGCTTTTTGTACTGAGTAAATTGCCGTTATAATATTCTCAAATTTAGTGCCAAAATTCATATCGTAAATTTGTTGAATCATAAATTGCCAATTGAGATTATCAAAAGCTTTTTGAGCGTCCAAAAATACAAGCGCTACCTGTTCCCGCGGATGAGCTTCATAATATTCCAAAACATCCATTATTATTCTTAAGTTGTTTCTAATTTATCTATTTGGGAGAAATCCATTTTGATCTGGGTGTATGTACTCATTCAAGATTATTTTTAATCTGGTAGCAATAATAGTAGTTTAGTCAATCTTTTATGTATACCACAATACCTCTCTCATTTTGATTTGTCAGGGCCAGATACAGTTTGCCTAGTTCAGGGAATTCTTAAAGATCTGATTGCTGATTTGAAATATGGACTTCTTGCATACATATGATATCTGCATTTTGCTTCTTAAGTTTTTCAAATACCTAGTCCTTTTTATTGGTGAATTTAGACTGTTTATGTTAATTGACAATAAATTAATTTCTCTTTCCATGTTACTGTTTGTATAGGGCAGTTCTTGTCTCTTTTCTTACACTGTTCTCTTCTGGGTTTGTTGTTTTCTTCTTCCTCTCAGGTTTTCTGTTCTTTTAGTTCCTGTTCTGTTTCCTTAACTTCAGACATTTGCTCTTCCTGACTCCTACTCTCCAGTTCCTCCCTGTTTTCTTGCTCCTCTTTGCGTCCCAAATATCGCTCATGAAATTTGTGTGCTTTATCCAACAATTTTGTATTTCTTTTCCTGCCAAGATATTAGAAGTCCTTCCGGGGTGAGCCACCTAAACACAATCCTGTTTTTAATCAGTTGAGATGATAGAAACTGATAGTTCCTCCTCTGCTTTTTAACTCTCCTGGGTATTTGTTTCAGCATCACCACCTTGTTTCTCTTGTAAATTAATGGCTCATCTCTACTCTTTCCATACAACAGATCTCTCATTGATTTTCTGGCAAACCGTACATGGACTTCCTGTGGTAGTTTGTGTCTATGCATGTAGTGCGTATACACTCTGTAGACCTCATCTATATCATTCCCAATCTCTTGTTTATCTTTCTGGAGGGCTTTTGCTATCAGTTCTGTCATGATGGTGCGTAAGTCTTCTTTCCTATCTTCAATGATATTCTGAAACCTGAGGAAGAATGCCACTTTCTCCAATTCCAAATGGATCACTGATTCCCAAAGTTCACAATACAATACTTTCCGGTTCTGTTCTGTCTCCTCTAATTTCTTTTCCACACATTCAGTTCTGGCTTCCATGGTTATCAGTTTCTATTCATTGTTCACCATCGCCTCTTGCATTATTTCAATTTTGTTATCCAGTTTCTGTATGTCGTTTTTCACTCCTCCTATATCATTCTTCATTTTGGTTTTCAGGTCCTCATGATTCCTTGCTATAAGTTCTTCAGTCCTCACCATCATCTCTTGCATCATAGTCAGATGATGAGTTAGAGCTGAGTGTACTGTCTGTAAAGTTAAATGTGGAACTTGGCTTCTCTACAGCTAACATTGTATCTAGTGACCTTTGTCCTAATGGGGAAGATATAGTTGCTGTCATCTTCTTTCCTGTTTTTACAGTTGTAATCACCGTCATTTTCAGAGATTGTAGAAGAGTCTTCCAATCTACCATCGAATAGCACTATTGAGAATACTCCCCATTGTCTTTGTTTTATATTATCTGGTATTACGCTTTTACAATAAAATCTCTCCTATCCTGTATTTGATTTAGTAACTGCTCAGTTAATTGCTAACCTTCTACTACGTCTTGTATTTGCAATATCAAATATAAATTTTAATCATTAATTGCCAAATATAATCAAATATAATCAGTAATCAATAATCAGTAGTCACTAGAATCTTAATTAATTAATTAATATGATCAATTCATTATATATAAATTTTAAGAAAATAGTTAGAAAATCCTAGACACAGTATCTGTTAATCTACTATAAATCCACCTTCATTTTCACCACAGTTACAAGTATAGAGATTCTTATTTATACTAAAAAGGTTTCCAAAAATAGGGAGGGGGGGGGAGAAAGAAAACAATGATATTAATTTTACCAGAATATTATTTCTTATTCAAATATATTCAATCTGTTATTATTCAATATTCAATAGTTGTTCTAATAACTCTATATCTCTATTTTATGACTATTACATATATTAAATATATTAAGTATACGTATTATAAGTGCTATTTGCAAAACCTCTAATCTTCTTTCTTCAGTGAGCAGTTCTTATTTCAAGATGTTCTCTTTCAAAAGTGCACAGTCATTATCACTCACCATTTCTTCTACTTCGCTTTCTCATTATATGTCCTTCACGTCCTCCACAGTTCTCACCATTGCCAATTCTCCTCTCTCAGTAGTCTCAGTCAAAATTTGTTTCTCTCCTTTCACTTCCATCATCCACAAATACAATGCAAAAACCTTCAATCTTCTTACTCCACTCAGCAGCTTCCTGTCTCAAGATGTCTTCTTTCAAAAGTGCAGTTACTATAGCTCTTCTTTTTGTTTTGCTTTCTCACTGCATGTCTTTCACAGTTCTCACCTCTGCCAATCTCTCTCTCTCTCCACTGTCTACACATAGAAAAAAGGGAAAAAATGTATCTTCTCTTCTTTCTCTCCCCCATCTATGCCCTGTCAGTCTCTCAGCATGAAAATCAGTCACTCAATCCACCATAAATGCTCCTACCAGCAAATCTGCTGCCTGATTTTATCTCTCGTTCAGAGCTTTCCTCTTCTTACACTATCACAGATCCGCTTAGTACTTTCCTTTTATCTCACTTTTCCATTGCTAGTCTCATTGCTGTTCACTCTTTACTTCCTTTATCGGTCTGTCAGGCAGTCACATCTCTGGTTCTGATCATGGAGATCATCCTCTTTTGTGCCGGTTTTCAAGATTTCTTCTTACAGTATCAGGGATTCACAGCTCTCCCCAACACCTCCGAATGTTATCCTCTTTATTGCTGGTCCCTCCTGGATCTGACTTCACTCCTTCGAGCTGCCGATTGCAAAAATTTGGGCATTCAGAACGGTGCTCCATTCCTCTGCTCCGCTTCAATGTGGCGCCACAACCGGAAGTTTGGATTCATTTGTTGTTTTATCAGCTCTATTCTTTCCTCTGTTTTTTCTACTTTCTGCTCTGGTCCTGGTTTTCTTGATAGGCTTGAACACTGGGCCCTATCTAACAAAATGAAATTTAATGTAGAGAAAAGTAAAGTCTGACATTTAGGCAAGAAAAACCAAAAGTACACATATAGACTGAAACCAGGCTTAATAGCAGTAACTGTGAGAGGGATTTTGGAATCTTAGTAGACAACCAGCTAAATATGAGGCAACAGTGTGCAGCAGCAGTCAAAAAAGCATTAACAGAGGGATACAAACAAGATCAAGTAAGATACTAATATCACTCTATAAAGCCTTAGTAAGATCACACCTAGAATGCATCCAGTTTTGGTCACCACACTGCAGAAAGGATGTTGAAACTCTAAAAATCTGCAGAGAAGAGCATCCAGGATGATTAGGGGACTGAAAGCTGAAACATATGAAGAACAGTTACAGGAACTGGGCATGACTAGTTTAGTGAAAAGAAGGACCAGGAAAGACATGAGAGCAATATCTGAGGGGTTGCCACAAAGAGCTATTTTCCAACGCACCTGAAGGCCAGACATGGAATAATGGATAGAAACCAATCAAGGAGAGATTCAAACTAGAAATAAGGAGAAATTTTCTGACAGTGGATCTCATCTTCTGCAATAGCTTAAACTCAATTTATGGCCTAAAAGCTAAAGAATCTTTTTCCAACAGTGATCACAATATGATTGATTTTTGTCTCAATCTGTGTCCTTGCAAAGAGAATCATAATGATGTGACTCCAAATTATACTTTTAAAAAAGCCAACTATGATCTCATAGCTGCCAACCTCACACCCCTTGATTGGTACCTTTTGTTCACAGGTTGTAATACTGCAGAAGACCATTAGAAGACTTTTTTTGCTTAAAGTCAATAGAGTCATTAACCTTTATGTATCAAAATAACCCCTAAAGCAAAAAAAACAAAAACAAATTACTCATAACAATAAGAAAATTACAACCCCCCCAAAAAAATATCTTCGGTGAGAAAAAAACCTGGCTACTTTAAAAACCAGTATAAACCCTTATGCCACTAGATAAAGGACAGAATTTTTATTTTTTTTATTTATTTATTTTTATTTTATTTGCATTTATATGCTGCCCTTCTCCGGAGACTCAGGGCGGCTTACAGTCTATGGAGCACCATGATAAGTGCTCAGCAATAGCCTTCATTCCATTGTATATGCCTGCTTATTACTAGGGCTTTTTTTGGCCCCCCCAAGCGGCATTTTTACAAAGTCAGCTTATTGCCCCCAACAATCTTGGGTCCTCAATTTACTATCCCGAGAGGATGGAAGGCTGAGTCAACCTTGAGCCTGGTGGGATTCGAGCCTGCACTAATTGCAGGCAGCTTGCATTAAGTGCTAGATGATTAACAGCCTGCACCACCAAGGCACCAATGCACCAATTACCATTGCAAACAGGAGGAAGAGTTGTTAAACCTGAGCCTTCTATCATTTTGTAAATGCCAAACTTACAGACTTGAAAACTATTCCACCCCTAAAAGGGCCTAATGGGAAAGAGTGTAACAAAATGAAACTATTAAGGCCAAGCTCTTCAATAGGTTCTTCAGGTCAGCCTTTGTTGATAGCAATAGCTGCTGCCCCCCATTTCCTACTTGCACCATAACAAATTGTAACAATTTATTACATATTGATTTTACAGTAGAGATAATGTTGAAATGGCACTACACAACCTAAATCTTTATCTATTTGCCCTGATGGATTATGTGCCTACTTCTTGAAAAAGCTTGCCACTGCTCTAGCCGAACCTCTATGCACAATCTATGAGATATCTTTCAGAACCAGCTCCTTGCCTAACTTATGGTCATTAACTACAATTATACCTATTTTCAAAAGAGAGAATCTAGTCTAGTAGAAAATTACAGACCAATCTCACTGTGTTGCGTCCCCTGTAAAGTAATGGAATCAATTATAAATCAACCCATCACCCTCAACTTAGAAACAAACAACCTGCTTTCTAACAAGCAATTTGGTTTCAGGAAAAATTTGTCCTATAATCTGCAATTCCTACACTGCAGAAACATTTGGATCACATATCTTGACCAAGGTAAAGCAATAGACGCAATTTACATAAACTTCTGCAAAGCCTTTGATTTAGTGATGCATGACAAACTACTTGTCAGGCTACGGAACTTCTTCTCATTCAAACAATAAGAATGAACTTCTGAGAACCAAACGTATCAAAAGGAATTCTTTATTGGGATGAGAGAATCCTGTAGGAGTTCAAAGCAGCGTCTGAGGACCCTCAGGCATACAGTGATAGATAAAGGGGTTTAGAATCCCCCCTCCTCCCAATGTTTACTTAGGGAAACAAAAGCCAATATGTTAATCCCCCTCCCAGCTCCTCTGGGAGGGGATTCTTCCCTTTTAGGAAGGGTTTTTCCTCGTGTAACTTTCCCAAGACGTACCTAGCTTCCTCCCCCCACCCCCTTTTAGAACGGACTGTTTTTTGAGATTTCCCAGAGCACTTCATTGTGGAGTTTTATGGATCCCTCATCTCCTGGCTGTGCCTCCCAAAGGTGATAGGTTCCGGCCATCTGGTTTCCTCCCCCCCCCCCCATTGTATCATGTATGGGTGTGCATATTCGATACAAGGTTAAATATATTCAGGTTACATCAAGCAAGGATTTCTTATCAGTTCCCCCCCCCCCCCCTTTCCTCTTCCTCTGAAGAAATGACAGATACACGGATCTGACATCCTGCCCTCCTTTAAAAAGCAGATGGGTCTACCTGGAAAATAAAAATCATGCGTTACATGTGCAGTTCAGGATGGTTTATCAGGGTATATTAGGTGGAACTTTCGTAGTAATGTGGGTGCTTTTACATGTCTTTTGGCTACCCACTCGTTTTCTGAGGAAGGAAGGTGTTTCCAAGCTACTAAATATGTGTGGATCCATGGTAAGTGCGTGAATCAAGGATGTCTTTAATTTCAAAATGTTGTTTCCCCATGTATCATGATGGGGTTGGGGGTGTGGGAAGGGAGGGTCTGAGGTTTGAAGTGATCTCCGGTTTGAGCAAGCTACAATGAACTACTGGGTGAATCTGCCTAAGAGTTTTTGGAAGATGAAGCTCTACCGTCACGGGGTTGATAATTCTGGAGATGGGAATGGTCCAATGAATTTTGGCCCTAATTTTCTTAGAAGGTTGTAATGATTTTAAGTATTTTGTGGACAAATATACACGGTCTCCAATCTTGAAAGGTTTAGGTTCACAGCGTTTTTTTGTCTGCTTGAGTTTTGTAAACTGCTCTAGCTTCCTGTAGAGATAATCTTATCACTGGCCCACATGGCTTGTATTTAATCCATCCACTCCTTAAGGGAGGGGATTTCAGGTTCTTTGGTGGGTAGTTCCAGCATGGGTTGAATCTTGGCCCGTTGCTACGTGGATGGGGTGAACCCTGTGCTACTATGGACTGAGTTATTGTATGCTACCTCTGCGAAAGGAAGAAGGGTCAGTCCAATTGTCCTGCTGGTAATTAATAAAACATCTTAAATATTGTTCTAATACGCAAATCACTCGCTCTGATGCCCCGTCAGTATGGGGATGGTTCGAAGATGATAATCCCTGGGTGGAGCCTAATAGGTTTAAAAACGCCCGCCAAAATTTGGATGTGAACTGAACACCCCTATCTGAGATAATTCGTTGGGGGGCTCCATGAAGGCGATAAATGTGTATTAGGAACATCTTTGCCAACGATCTGGCAGTTGGGATCTTTTGACACGGAATAAAATGAACCTGTTTGGAAAAAAGGTCAGTTACAACCCAAATGACAGTATTCCCAGCACTTTCGGGAAGTTCCACTACAAAGTCCATAGAGATCTCTTTCCATGGGGCAGAAGGGTCTGCTACTGTTTGTAAAAGTCCAGGATATTTTCCTTGTCTTCTCTTTGCAGCAGCACAGATGGGGCAGCTCGCAACATAGTTTTCAATGTCCTTTTTGAGGGACGGCCACCAAAATTGTCTTTTGATGAGGTGCAGGGTTTTTACAAAACCAAAGTGTCCTGCTGTTTTAGAGTCGTGGCAGCGTTTCATGAGTTCCATTCTCTGGCTTGCAGGGACATAAAGCTTGTTTTCTACCCAAGCCAGTCCGTCTTTGAGTGAGCACGTGTTTCTGTTAGCCTGGAACCAATCATCTTTAAGTAGTGACTCCTTAAAAATTGACGTCGTTGTGTCTTCAGTCAGGGATGATTTTTTTTTCTCTTGTGCCCGGGTGAGTACCTTGGCTGCTAGTTGGGTCGGTTGGATCATCGGTTTTATAACTTCAATCTTTTTGCTGTTGTATTGGGGTTTCCTGGACAGTGCATCTGCTAAGAAATTCTTTCTCCCAGGAAAATATTTGAGGGTGAAATTAAAACGTTCAAAATATCGAGCCCACCTTGCTTGTTTTTCGGAGAGTTTCCGTGGATTTCTCAGAGCTTCCAGATTTTTGTGATCAGTCCATACTTCAAAGGGGATTTGGTTTCCTTCCAGGAAATGTCTCCATGTGAGCATTGCCCACCACATAGCAAATGCTTCTTTCTCCCATACAGCCCATCTTTGCTCGGTTTCCGTTAGTTTCTTAGATGTATAAGCACATGGTTGTAATGTGTCCACTTCCATTCTTTGGAGGAGGACTGCCCCAACTGCAACATCACTGGCGTCTGCTTGGATGACAAAAGGTTGTTCGGGATCTGGGTGTTTAAGGACCGGTTCTGCTGCGAACAGGCGTTTGAGTTTCTCAAATGCTGCTTGGCATTCCATTGTCCAGATGAGGGGTTGCCTAGGCTTGGGTTCCCCCCCCCCTTCGTTTTTAGCAAGTTTGTGATAGGGAGGGCGATGTTTGCAAAAGCTGGAATTGGCGATAAAAATTGGCAAACCCCAGAAAACTTTGCAATTGTTTGCGTGTGTGGGGTGGATCCCAGTCCAATACAGCTTTCACTTTCTGTGGGTCCATCTCTATTCCCTCATGGGATATTCTGTACCCCAAATAGTCAATTTTCTCTTGGTGGAACTCACATTTGGAGAGTTTTGCATATAGTTTAGCGTCTAAGAGTTTTGTGAGGACTGCACGGAGTAGTTTGATGTGTTCTTCCATCGTTTCCGTGTAGATTAAAATATCATCAAGATAAACTAAAACCCCTTTAAATAAAAATTCATGAAGGGTTTCATTGATCAATTGCATAAACACTGCAGGTGCTCCTTGCAGTCCAAACGGGAGCACTTTAAATTGGTAGCATCCCAATGGTGTGTTAAAAGCAGTCTTCCACTCATCCCCCTCCTTTATTCTGATGCGGTAATATGCTTCCCGTAGGTCTAACTTTGAAAAAATTTTTCCTTTCGAGAGGTGGGCTAACATGTCCTTCATGAGGGGGAGTGGATACATATTTTCTATGCAAATGCAGTTCAGTTTTTGATAGTTAACGCAGAGACGTAAGGAGCCATCTTTCTTTTCACGGAATAACACTGGGGCCGCTATTTTTGGTCTGGCGGGTTCGATGAAACCCCGCTTTAAGTTTTTATCGATAAATGCTCTGAGTTCTTTCAGTTCTCTGGGAGACATGCTGTACATTTGTGGTTTTGGGAGTTTAGCCCCTGGTAGGATTTCGATAGCGCAGTCTGTGGCTCGATGGGGTGGGAGTTCATCACAAGCTACCTCACTAAATGCTTGGGCCAGATCCTGATACTCATTGGGGATGTTAATGGGTTCCACAGACTGTCCAGTCATGGCTGATTCTCTGTCCTCTTTCCCATTCTTTATCCTTTCCTCAGGTCTTTTTGCAATTATTACATCTCTCTGGAATTGTATGGTCCCTGTCCTCCAATTTATTTTTGGATTCCATTTCTGTAGCCATGTGAGGCCCAGAATTAGTGGCTCTTCCATCCCTGGGGCTACAATGAATGTGAGCATCTCCCTGTGTTTTCCTAGTCTTATTTTCAATGGTTCTGTGGTAAACCTGGCTGGCTCCCCCCCTGCTATGGTTCCATCTAATTGGCAGAAAGCGATGGGATTTTCCATTTCTTTCAGTCGGATTCCCAATTTATCTGCCAGGGAGGGGTTGATTAGGCATCGAGTGCATCCCGAGTCCAGCAACGCTGTAACTTCCTCCCCTTCCCTTGGCTGGGGATAAACAGTCTCAGGGGTAGGGTGATTGGTTCAATTGGTTTGCTTACCAGCGGGTCATCCTCCGGATCACTTTCGGACTGGCTCAGATCCCCTTGGAGCGTTTGGCGTTCTTCCTCCGGTTTGGGAGAGGTTCGGAATCCCACATCTACCCGGCCGCTCAGGCCAGTCTCCTTCCCTCGAGGGCTGGATGTTGTGGGTTTCCTCCCTGAATGGTGGTCTAGCCTTCTGGCAGGGGTCTTCGAGTGGCATTCTGCTGCACGGTGCCCCTCCTTTCCACACTTAAAGCAACCAGGCGTTCTTGGAGTCATGGTGGATCGGGGTTTGAAAACTTCCCGTTTCTCCAGGGGTGGGGATCTTTTCCAAAACTTACCAGCACGGTACCTGTTCCGAGTCATGTCTATCTCTGCCTCCTCTGCCATCATGTACCATTCATGCAAGAGGTTTGGAGCCCCACGGGCCAGGCAGGCAGCGTAAAGATCATCATTTAGTCCATCTTTGAACCAGCAGACTAAGATATCCTCTGGCCAATCTACCCGGCCGGCCAGGTCACGAAATTCCTCGGTGTATTCTGCTACCGGGCGACGACCTTGTTTCACGACTCTGATGCGGTCCCGGGCTTTTCTATCGGCAAGCGGGTCCTCGAAACGGTGGCATAAGGCCGTCATAAAGCGATCTAAGTTTCTTAATTCTGGGGCATTGACGTTGTGGAGCGTTACCATCCATCTGGCTGCCGCCCCTTCAAGAGCTAGGGTGACAATTCGCACCCGGGACCCTTGGGTTGGTAAATCCTGTCCATATTCTTGCATGTAGGTGAGCACTTGTGCCAGGAAAAATCCCAATTTCTGGGGGTCTCCATCGAATTTTACCCCCAAGGGCGGGACCTTCCTCTGTAATTGTATGTTTCTGGGTTGGCCAGGGTTAATTCCCTGATCCGGGGCGTTTAAGGGTCGGGTACCTGGTGTGGCTGCTGGTTCTTCAGCTTGTCCCTCTTCCCGCTCAATCTCCGCTGAATCCGGGGTGGCGGCTCGGGTTCTCTCACTTTCTGGTTCCTCGTTCTCCTGCGTTGTCGTCTTTGTGCATCCCCCATGTCGAGGTTTTCCAGGGCTTCCCTCACTAGGTGATTGATGTACCGTCTCATACGGTCATCGGCCGGCAGCTCCTCATCCCATTCTTCCTGATTCGATAGGGCCTCTAGCTCCAATTTCCACACGGGTTTGCGATTTCCTCGGGTGAGGGTTACTCCCCTGGTCCTTCCATTCCAGGTGTCTCTCTTTCCTACACCTATAGACCACCGGGGCTTGGTGGAGGATTCGCAGGCAGCCTCGCTGTTTTCGATGGGGTGCATCGAGTCAGTATCTGACTGGGTAACTGTTTCTCCCCAGCATTCGGCTCCACCTTGCTCCTTGCTGCATTCAGACATTTTTTTCTTTTCTTGCAGGATCCCCTCAGTAGAGTGAATTGTTTTTAAAAAAAAAATTCCCTCTCCGGGTTGATCTCTATTGCAGACGCTGCTTTATGTCAGGCTACGGAACTTCTTCTCATTCAAACAATAAGAATGAACTTCTGAGAACCAAACGTATCAAAAGGAATTCTTTATTGGGATGAGAGAATCCTGTAGGAGTTCAAAGCAGCGTCTGAGGACCCTCAGGCATACAGTGATAGATAAAGGGGTTTAGAATCCCCCCTCCTCCCAATGTTTACTTAGGGAAACAAAAGCCAATATGTTAATCCCCCTCCCAGCTCCTCTGGGAGGGGATTCTTCCCTTTTAGGAAGGGTTTTTCCTCGTGTAACTTTCCCAAGACGTACCTAGCTTCCTCCCCCCACCCCTTTTTAGAACGGACTGTTTTTTGAGATTTCCCAGAGCACTTCATTGTGGAGTTTTATGGATCCCTCATCTCCTGGCTGTGCCTCCCAAAGGTGATAGGTTCCGGCCATCTGGTTTCCTTCCCCCCCATTGTATCATGTATGGGTGTGCATATTCGATACAAGGTTAAATATATTCAGGTTACATCAAGCAAGGATTTCTTTATCAGTTCCCCCCCCCCTTTCCTCTTCCTCTGAAGAAATGACAGATACACGGATCTGACACTACTGTTTAAACTAAGTTCTTATGGTATCTCTGGATCCCTGCACAAGTGGATAGCTGCGTTCCTGTTAAACTGGCAACAATTAGTCAAAATAAGGAGGGCCTTATCAAATCTGATACCAATTAACAGCAGTGTCCTCCAAGGTAGGGTTTTAGGACCCACACTCTTTCTGCTTTACATCAATACCTATGCGATCATATTAAAGGCTGTGTCCTCTTCACCATGACATAAAATTATTTAACACCACTAACAATGCTGCTGTTCTAGAAAGTGATCTTGACTATGTGTCAGAATGGTTGCGTAATTGGCAACTCCAAATCTTAAATAATAAATGCTCTGTCCCACACATTGGCAATAAAAATTAGAATACAAATACAAGTTGGGCAGAAATGATCTCGTAGATGACCCTCACTCTGTCAAGGACCTAGGAGTACTCATCTCAAACAATCTAAGCCCCAGAGCTCACTGTAACAGCATTCCCCAAAAGGCATTAATAGTTGTTAACCTAATTTTGCTTCTCCTCTAGTATCATTGAATTGCTAACTAGGCATACAAAATCTTTGCCAGACCAGTTCTGGAATACAGCTTGTCTGCCTGGAACCCACACTGTATATTGGACATTAACATGATTGAGCAGGTTCAGAGTATTTCTCGAGAAGAGCACTCTACTCCTCTACTCACAATAGAATTTCCTACGCCTCCAGGTTTAAAATTTTGGACTTGGACAATCTGGAACTGCGTCACCTGCAGTCTGATCTAAGCATAGTACACAAAATTGTCTGCTATAACATCTTGCCTGTCAATGACTTCTTTGGCTTCAACCACAATAATACACGGGCAAACAATCGATACAAACTCAAGGTAAACCACTTCAAACTCAATTGCAGAAAATATGACTTCAGCAACAGAATGGTCAATGTCTAGAATGCTCTACTCGACTGTTGTTACAGCCTTAAACCCTCAGAGCTTCAATCTCAAACTGTCTACTGTGGACCTCAACCCATTCTTAAGAGGTCCTTAAAGGAGCGTGCATCAGTGCACTAGTGTGCCTACTGTCCCTATCTTACTGTCCCCATTTATCTGTATTTACTTCCTTTGTTCATGTTTATGTTCATACCCATACTTGTTATCTTGTACATGTTTGACAAATAAATAAATAAATAAAATAAGATTGATCTTGAGGCCATTTTTCCTGGCCTTTGTTGTAGCTGGCCATGCCTTGGCTGCTCGGGGAGATGCTCCATGTGCTCTCCACCTCAAGACATTGGCCTGACCCAGATGCTTCTCTCTGCCACTGCTCTTGCTGGTGCAACAGAGAGTGTCTTGTGCAGCACAGTGAAATTTAGCAGCAGTGAGCCACTACTTTGAGTCCAGTAAGTCTCATCTGGAAAGCACAGCAGTGGAGAGAAGCAGCCATGTTGAATATTGATTCTCTCTGCTGCAGTGCTTTCAGGGTGTGACTTACACGACCCAAAGCAGTGGTTCACAATTGCTAAATTTTGCTATGCTACAAAAGATGCTGTTCTGGAAGGCCACCAGCATCAACAAGGGCCTCAAGAAGCATGTGCTCTCCACCCTGAGACGCTGGCCCAACCTGGCTGCTTTTCTCTGTTGCTGCTCTTGCTGGTCGCCGGGAGAGCATCTTGCACAGCAGAGAAATTTAGCAGCCATGAGCTGCCACTTTCCTTTAAGTCCCATTTGGAGAGTGCTGCAGAGTGAGCTACAATGGCTGGGGAGCAAGGAAAGCTGGTAAGGGAACCAGAGAGCAGCTGGGCTGCAGGCACGACATAGTCTAGGGCCTAGTTAAGCTGCAATGGATGGTGAGCAAGGCAAGTGATTGGCCAAAGCAGATGAGGCGAGAAAAGAAGTAGCTGTAAGGGGCGGGGTGGGGCGGGGCCAGCCAGTAGTGGGATTTGCCGGTTTTCCAAACTGCATAGAATCTTAACAACTGGTTCGCCTGGACCGGTCCAAACTGGCTGAATCCCACCTCTGGGGACAGCTTATTCTCCAAAGTACCTGAAGGCAATACAAGAAGTAACAGATGGAAACTGATCAGAGAGATCCAACCAAGAACTAAGGAAACTGATCAAAGAGAGATCCAACCAAGAACTAAGGAAACAGTGAGAACAATTAATCAGTGGAGCAGTTTGCATTTAGAAATTGTGGATGCTCCAGTTTTGGAGAATTTTAAGAAGAAATTGGACTACTGCTTTTCTCATTACAGTCTTATTGTAGAAAACACATTAAGAATTTTTTAAAAATGGAAAGCAGTTGAGACACAGTGAAAGAACCTATCCCTGAAATATATAAGATTTTTTTCTGATGCTTCTCTCCTCTTTAAATATACTTAGATTCTTATTCCATATATAAATGAAAAGTAGGAGTTTGGGGATAGGAGGTGGTGAAAGATGTTCAATTGAGAACATTGAAAACAAAAGATGTTTGTGATAACAGTATAAGGTCCAAACTTAGGTCACCAATAGTGCCAAAGAGAGGGATTCAAGCAGAGGCTTGGAGAAAAGCAGTTAAACTAATTCTACTGATCCCAATCTTGATTCTATTAATATTATGTCCTTTCAACAGAATCAGAGCAATGCAAACAAGCTCACTTCAAATCAAACTGATACAAAATGAATTAAAAATTCCAGTATCTCTCCCCACAAGAATGCAAATTTTCTAATGTATTTCAAAAAGCAATTTTCTCAAATAACCACATTATAATCTTTTAAAGATAATTTTTGCAGTGCTTGAATTTCGGTATTATTATAAAACAGTACATGAAGAGATATTCTAGATTACATAGGCCTAGATAGGTCTTGGATTGCCATGAAGCCACATTAAATTGAAAATGAGTTTGGAAAGTTAACTTTTTGAAAACTAGAGAGGTGTTTCAACTCTAAGGAAACCAGAACCTCATGGAGTTCTCATAACTTCCCAATATTGAAACATTGCTTTTTACACATCCTCATTTAGAGGTAATACTGAAGCTATTTTTTCAATTATTTAAACTATTTCCCTGTTCTCCTTTCAACAAGCATAATTAAAGTAAGAATAAAATCCCTACAAACACTTCCTGTCTTTTCTTTCATTTTTTGCTGGTCAGAATCATTTAACATTACTCTATTCTCTTTTTTAAAATAGACTTCTCTTTTTTCTTTTTCTGTTCTAGTCAAATTATGTGAATGTATGTGCTTTTGTTATTTCCCCTTTTTAATACTATACTTTTATGGCTATTTGTCTCTTAGTATTTGTGTTAGTATTGTTTTACACCGTGCCAATACTTATTTCTCCTAGAGTGTTACTCTATGAAAGAAAAAGATGGTGTTAAAAGCACTGATTTGATGGCATATAATCAATTAATCAATACCTTTTTATTGTTATATCATTTTATAATTGAACCTTCATCCCATCTCTGTGAGTCAAGTGTTACAAGCAATCTACATTTTGATTATGTACTTTCTAATAAAAAACAGAATGGAAAATCATTACCGCATGTTCTACTCTCCATGGATCAGGTTCTAGCAGATGAATAGAGCCACCACTTTGGTGATCTAACTTGCTATTTTCCTAGAACAAGCCCTCTTTAGAGAGAGCAATTGATGAATGTTTTCTCAGGCAAGAAATTCCTCATTTTTTATCCCATATACTTCTTAGTAAATAATTAGGATTATACTACTTGTAAACTTCATTACATAAGCAAGATCAATTTATTTACTTATTTATTTATTAAATTTATTTGGTTACAGGGAGATAACAAATTACAGGGAATCTTGACATAGAACTATTTATTTAGTGACTATTCAAGTTACAATGGTGCTGAAAAAAGTGAGTTATGACTTATGACTCTTCACATTTAACAATTGTTGTAGCATCTCAGTTATCTGTTTAAGAACCTTGGAAATTGACATGTATTTATGATGGCGGCGGCATCCTAGGGGTACATGATTGCTGTTTGTGATTTTCCCAGCCAGCTTCTGATAATTAAAGTCAATGAGGAAAATCAGATTTATTTAGCAACTGCAAGTTTGACTCAACAATTACAGTAATTTGCTTAACAATCATGGCAAAAAAGGTTGTATAATTGGCCATAATTCACTTAACAATTGCTTTGCTTAGCAATGGAAGTTCTAGTCCCAGTTGTGACCATAAGTTAAGGACTACCCTTATAAATGGCATGCCTTCACAGATGGTGCTTGATACTTCACAGATAAGAAGATGACAGGACTGAACCAACTGACTGGATACACCCTAATTTGGTAATATTCTTTATCTTATTAAAAAAGATTTTGTGAAAGAATTATGTTTATCTAGGCAAATATTAGGTAAGGAATATACTCTTCTTTTATTCTGAAATAGTGGAAAATAACCACGAGCCTTTTAAAGTCCTATTCTAGCCTTCCTTGACTAGCTATTCTCCAACTATGTTGAGATCAAACATCCCATATCTGATAGTTATGACATATCTTAATGCAGCAGAATGGACAAGAGTACTCTCTATAAGTAAATACTAGTATCCCAAAAAGTCAGTTCACTCCTCCCCTTCCCAAAAAAAGTAAACAAGGAAAGTAAATGGCAGTTTGGCTATGCAATTTGGGGGGAATCAGAATGAGTCCACAATAGAGGTATAAAAAAAGTGTTAGACCTCTGAATGCATGGTTGCAATCATGCTGTTTATTTTTAACCCTCCCTGTGAATATTCTTGGTTCTTAAGATATTTTGCCTCCTTTACAGCAAGTGAAGATTTAAAATGATTACTGAATACAAGTCAAAGGGTTAGAACAGCAAGTAACTGCACTTCAGCTAATAGTGGAAAATTAAGATATATCAGTTACAAAAAGAGAGATGCCTCATTATGAGATGACAGAAGAAATAACTCTCCATAAGGAAGAGAAGCTAGTAAACAAGATTGCTAAATGAATCTGGCTTTCCTATTGAATTTGCTTGTCAGAAGGTCACAAAAGGTGATCACATAATCCCAGAATACTGCAATCAAAAATATAAATCAGTGGCAAAGCATCTGAATTTTGATTCCGTGATCTTGGGGATGCTGCAATGGTCATAAATGTGAAAAATGGTCATAAGTCATTTTTTTCAGTAACTTTGAACGGTCAGTAAATGAACTGTTGTAAGTTGAGGACTGTTCATAGATGGAAGCAAGGGATACAGGAAATAATGTTCAGGTCTTTGAAGAGAAAGCAAACTCTGTAACTTCAGGAGAAAGAAAAGAAACTGCAGAAAACATGGAAGGATGGTGATTGTATCTATAAGCATCTGTGGGGCAGGGGAAGTGACAAGTGCATTACAATTGAAACTCATCGCTTTATACATGATTTTTGTGATATTGTAATACAAATTTGAACAAGTGCGCAGTGATATCATGATCTGTCATGTTGGAACTAATACTTTTGCTGTACCCTTCAAGATAAAAAGAGAAGAGCTGGGATAATTTGTAATTTGCCATTATTGAGGAACTTAAAATTACATATTTCCTACCAGATTTACTGGCACATAAAGTGTGCTGTTGGCATGGATGAGGAATATAATAGAACAATTTCCAAGGCATATCACTTCCATTGAAATGATCCCTTTTTGCTAGTCTACAAGGTGATACGGGTAATTGTTGCTTAATGACTAACTTAACAGCCATTCAAAGTTACACACACAAACATCCTTGTCATATGTTTGCATTTCAGACATTTGGAAACCAGCTCACATTTACAATTAATTGCAGCATGCTGCAGCAATATGACTGCAATTTGTGATTTTTTTTGCCATTTTCAGCAGTATATAACAAAAAAAGTGTACATTGGATATATTGGATTCACTTAATAAATACGAACTGTAGTTTGCTTAATAACTATAGTGACTTGCTTAAAATTGAATCAGGTTACATGGTGACCAGCTTAACATTCACATTGACTTACGACCAAAATTCTAGGCTCAACTATGTTCATATGTTGAGGACTATCTTTAAATGACTACCTGCAAAAAGTGTAGACATTGAAGATTTAGGGGGAAAGTTCAAGAATCTGGATGCAAGATGGTTTCCACATCCATTTTTCCAGTCCATGAAAGGCTTGAAAAGAGAGAGAATAATGATAACCTGAATGAAAATAGCATTATAAGGAAATACTTTGTTTCTGAAATAGTAGTCTGAGTTACCTGCAGAGGTGGTATTCAGCCAGTTTGGATTTTGAGTAATTTGGAGAGCCAGCAAATGCCACTTCTGGCACCCACCTGCCCCCACTCTGGCCCTTTCCTGTCCCAAATTCCCTTGTTTTTTTTATCTCAGCTGATTCACGTGGCAGAGCAGATTGCTGTGCCTCAGCTGAGCTAAAAAACAGCTCACCTCATGGGCACTGACACCAAGGGCGATCTTTGAGTGCTGCACTGTGTAAAGTGCACTCTCATAAAACCAGTTGCACCACCAGCTGGCCCCATCCTGCCCCACCCTGCCCTATATATCTTGCCTTCGCGCCGCCAGCTAATCTCCGCACCTCTGTGCCTTGCCTACTATGTTCACCAAAGGTAAACATGCTGCCCCTCACCATTTGCCTCGGGTCAGAATCTGGAGACCTGCCATTTCCCGGCTCTGACCTTGCCCCAGAACTTCTGCCTGTCTTGGCCAAGTCAGGGAACAGACCATTCCCCTGCTCCAGGCTTGCCCTGGAGCTTCTGCCCATTCGCCATTTTCCTCGGCCGGGTCGGGGAACATGCTATTCCCTGGCTCCTGCCTTGCCTCAGGCCTCCGCCCACATGCTGCCACCCCCCTCTGGCCTCAAACTGCGACTCTGCAGGCCAAACCAATTTATTAACTGCAGGCCCTACTATGCTAGACCGAAGGGCCACCGGGGACCACCGGTGGGTGCAGGAGGGCCAAAGCAGTTTGGGAATGGACGAACAGTTCTTCTTACATTTAAGAATATCCATCCAGAAAGCACTGCAGCGTAGATCTTGCAGCTGTTTCTTCCATCCCTTGCTGCCAAGGCTTTGCTCATGGAGATGCTCCATGTCCTCTTCGAGTCAGCAGCTGCTTCTCTCTGCTGCTGCTCTTGCTGGGAGAGCAGACTGCAATTTAGCAGCTGTGAGCTGCCACTTTGGGTCCTCTAATCCCATACGGAAAGCGCTGTGGCTGAGAGAAACAGCATTCAATATGGCTGCTGCTTCTCGGTTCCTCAAGAGAGCAGAGATGGAGGGGAGCAGGCCCTGAAAGGCTGCTTTGTTGAGTCTCTCTGCATGGCAAAAGCTGTGTATACACATGCACTCACATTTACAGCGAACTGGTTGTGGGTTTATTTAAAATCTGCAATATGGATTGCTAACACAAGATTGTTCCTTGTAAAAAATGCATTTGGCCAAGGCATTACAAACTTTATCAGATATTAATCTCTTCCCAGAAGAAGGATGTAAGGATGTGGAGATGGTGGGGGAAGCTATAAAATAATTTAGTGAAACATTGAAAAGAATATTGACTCATACATTTATGAAAAATAAAATGTGCTTCTAATAAAGGTGATTTCATTAACATGTCCATGCAATTTTCTTGGCAATAATAAAACAAAAATAGTTTGTGGTTGTGCACAACAAATTCACCCAATACTCAGGTTAATAAGAAGTAAGTATTATTAAAGGCTTTAGTAAAGAGCTGGTTGTCAGCTTTGGAATCCGTATTCATCACTGCCACATAGCTTGAGAAAGAGGGAGGGGGGTGATTTTTATTCAGTAGCTCTAAGTAGACAAAATAGAATTCTTTTGTTAGTTCAAGGTCATAGAGAAACAAAAAGGAACTTACTTTGGGATTGGTTCATGTCATGTGATGATGAGAGAAAAGGGGATGGTTTGTAGTTTCTTTTACTCAAGTAAAAGAAACATTTGAAAGAGAGATGTCAAAGCAAATTTTATTTAGATGCATTCTTAGCCTGGTCAAGGCCAGACTCGACTATTATCTTTGTTAATGGAAATTTTTTAATTAAATGCATGAAAACAGCTAAAAATATTACAACATATTAAATGCTTCTCCTGCCAGTTCTGGTCTCAAGGAGAGAGGGAGGGAAAGAGAAAGAGAGACTCTTTTAAAGTATCAGTAAGAAAATGTAAACATAGCTGTGGTGTGGCTATATGTTAAGATACTATCTTTAAGTAGTTTAAACAAAGAATATACCTTATATAAATTGTATAATATGTCTTTCATAAGCTACATGGTACTCTACATTATAGAAGATTACAATTTATTATATTGTATCCCATATTTACTTATTAACAGATTAACAGAGTTGGAAGGGACCTTGTAGGTCATCTAATCCAATCCCCCACCCAAGCAGGAGATCCTACACCACTTTTGACAAATGGCAGTAAAATCTCTTCTTGAAAACCTCAAGTGATGAGGCTCCCACAAGTTCCAAAGGCAAGCTGTTCCATTGGTTGATTATTTTCACTGTCAGAAAAATTTTCCTTATTTCCAATTTAAATCTTTCCTTATTCATTTTCCATCCATTATTCCTTGTCTGGTCTATAGGTGCTTTAGAAAATAGCTTGACCCCTTTCTCTCTGAGGTAGCCCCTCAAATATTGGAACACTTGCTATCATGTATCCCCTGGTCCTTCTCTTCACTAGATTAGTCAAGCCCAGATCCTGTAACCGTTCTTCATATGTTTTAGTCTCCAGTCCCCTAATCATCCTGGTTGCTCTTCTCTGCATTTTTTCTAGAGTCTCAACATCTTTTTTATAGTGTGATGACCAAAACTGGATGCGGTACTCTAGGTGTGGTCCTACTAAGGCTTTATAGTGGTATTAGCACCTCACTTGATCTTGATTGTATCTCTCTGTTAATGCAATTTAGGATTGCATTGGCTTTTTTGGTTGCCGCTGCACACTGCTGGCTCCTGTTTAGCTGGTTGTCCACTAAGATTCCAAGATCTCTCTCACAGTTACTGCTATTGAGCCTGGTTTCACCCAGTCTATATGTGTACTTTTGGTTTTTCTTGCCTAAGTCTATGATTTTACTTTTCTCCACACTGAATTTCATTTTGTTAGATAAGGCCCAGTATTCAAGTCTATCAAGATCCATCTGGATCTTGAACCGATCTTCTGGGGTGTTTGCTCTTCCTGCCAGCTTAGTATCATCTGCAAATTTGGTAAGTTCCCCTTCTATTATCTTATTAGGTCAAGCTTTATTAACTTTATATCTTTTTTCTTATAATAATAACTTTAAAACATCCCCTACACAGTTAATTTCTTCTTAGGCTCTCCAGTCTGATCCACAGTGTTGCATTAATTTGATACATTAATCACAAAAGGCAATAAATACTTTTCCAGCAATAGTTACACACTATGGAGAGTATTAATGTGCTCCATGTTTGCTCTTTACATTCTCAGGTCTTCAGAATAAAGACATTTGCAAAGATAGTTTTGGCCTGTGGAAGTGTCTGTGTCTCAGAATAAAGATTATTGCACAAGTTACGAGTATGACTTTGTCCCAGAATCAAAAGTCTGGGACAATGTAACAACTGATCTCACAGTCTGGAAATTTTAAATGCTAATTGAATTTCAATTCTATCTCCTGCCTTATGAGTGAAGTGTGGGCCCTACATATAAGAAAATTCTTCAATGTTGTCTGGCTGCAAGTTGTTGCTAGTCACACACCATGCTATGTTGTTGCTGGTTCAGACAACCATGCTATCCAGGGTGCACCACGAGGAGGCAAACTAGCATCACATCCCAAGACAAGCAGTACTAAAGACTTATCAAAATGAGTAGTTATTAATAGCCTGATTTGGCTTAACAAAAAAGATAAGTAATTAAAATAATTAACAAATTAAAATTTCAAAGCTCAATCTTTGAATCTCAATACTTAATTTCAATACTTATGGCAGAAAAAAAAACAAGTTGTTAAGCTAAATTGAAGATAGTTGAATCATCAAAATATGAAGTTGAGATTTTAGCCAACAGAAATGTGACTTCTTCAATTTCTGTTATTTCCCATGTAAGACATTAAAATCATAGAATTGTTAGGTCATTTAGGCTACCATATCCAGCTCTTACTCTTGAACAGAAATATATATTCTTCTTATAGGATGGTATTAAAATATTTTTATTTACTACATTTCAAATTATATATAGTTATTTTTTAGAAGTACCATATTGATCCTTGATTACCTGATGACTTCTGACATTATATGGGTTCATACACTAACCTCATAATCTAGCTATTTGGCTTTGCCTTAGTGCTGTGTAATCCTAACTGTTATTATTTGCAGATCTGTGGTTTAAAGTTCAATATTACTTGTAAATCCAGCCAATTCAGATTTATTTTATGAGGTGGGTTAAACCAGCCATTGAAATGACCAACAACCATCTGTCATTAAATATATATGTAGCAAGGGAGGGGGAGAAGAAGGGAATAAAAGAATGAGGTTTTGGTGGGTAAAGGAGGAAACAGAGGGAGTGTGAAAAGAGCGTTTTTTTTCTGTGGGAAAAGCAGGAAGATAAGGATAGGAAGGGATGTCTGGGGAAAAGGAGGCCTCAGAGGATAGGAAAAGAGGGGGAAATGGAAATGGAGAAAGAGGCCTGGGGAAAGAGAGTGAAGGCAATACGCAAGAGAGGCTTTTGTGGACTAATTCTGAGGGAGAAAAGGGGATAGGATAGGATAAGAGAGGCTTCTGTGGGGTGAACTTGAGGAAGAGAAGGGGATAGGATAAGAGAGGTTTCTGTGGGGTGAACTTGCGGGAGAGAACGGGATAGGATAAGAGAGGCTGATCGTGATGAACACAAATTAACGGGATCTGATGGATTACATTCCAGAATTCTAAAGGAGCTGGCAGATCATCTCAGAACCACTCTTTCAAAAATTTTGGAGCACTGGGGAACTACCAGAGGACTGGAGAAGAGCTGATGTGGTTCCCATCTTAAAAAAAAAAGTGGGGGGGGGGACAGATCAGGAAGCTACAGACCATCAATACCCAGGAACATATTGGAAAAGATAATAAGAAAACAGATCTGCCAACGTCTAGAAATGAGTAAAGTAATAACTGCTAGTTATTACAGCACAGTTTTGTTAAAACAGATCATGCCAAACCAATCTTATTTCATTCTTCAACATAGTGACTAAATTAGTAGACCAGTGAAATACTGTGGACCTAATATATTTAAGGCATTTGACAAAGTAGACCATAACCTATTTCTTGGTAAGCTAGAAAAAAGTGTTTAAAAAGAGTTCTAAATGAATTTATACATCCAATCAAAATGGTTTTTATTGAAAAGACAGTTGAAAAATAATTTGAGAATGATTATGAACATTAGAATATTACAAAGCACATCCTGCAAAACAATTAGCACTGATCTTCCTCAATGCACAAAAAGCATTTGATAATTTGAATTGGCAGTTCATCAAAAAACATGAACTTTGGGGAAAAAAATTATAAAGATGGTGCAAACAATATATATCACACAAATGGCAAAAGTAATAATAAATAGAGATATAACAGAACAATTTCAAATTTCTAAGGGTGTAAGACAAGGATGTCCACTGTCACCATTGTTATTCATTTTAACTTTGGAAGTGCTACTTGGACAGATTAGATGTGAACAAGAGATAAAAGGCCTTAAAATAAAAAAAGAATATGAAGTCCAAGCATTTACAGACTATTTGGTATTTATCCTAAAGGTACTATTTGAAATAGGACCCAAATTAGTCCAAAAAAATAGAGAAATTTGGCAAAGTGGAAGGTTTTAAAATAAATAAGAACAAGACAATGATAATAACAAAAAATCTTAAAACAGCTTAAAAGATACCTGAATGAATTAGTGCATGTTGACCAAAATGGCTTCTTGCCAAGAAGACGAAATATGAAATAATATGAGGATGATATTGGATATATTGGAGTATTATGAAGTTCATAATGAGAAGCAGGTACCTTTGTTATTCTTAGATGCAGTTATAGTTAATGAAGAAGTGACATAATGTTTTCAAATTAAGAAACACACAAGACGGGTGCTCATTATCACCGCTATTGTTTATATAAATTCTAGAAGTTTTGACGAGAATGATTCAAAAAGACAACCAAATTAAAGGTTTAAATATTAAGAAGGAAGATTACAAACTGCAAGTGTTTGCGAACGATCTTGTTTTTATCATAGAAGAGCCATTACAGTCAGGTGAAAAGCTTATGGAAGTACTAGAAGAGTATGGGGAAGTAATTGGTTTAAAAGCCAACAAAGATAAAACCAAAATATTAGTCAAAAATTTGTCAAACATACAAAAAAAGGATCTGGTCAAGAAAATAAATATTCAAATAGTGAAGAAAGTGAAATACTTGGGAACACAGCTAAGGTGCATCACAATTAAGGAGGATAATTATATTAACTTGAATAATCAAATAAAGATAGATTTAGAACCTGCAACTTTCCTTTAGGAGGCGAATTGCTAAAAAAAAAAAAACATCCTACCAAAATTACTATTTCTTTTCCAAAATATACCCATAAAACTAGGGAAACAATATTTTGAAAATTTGAATAAAACAATATTGAAATTTATTTGGCAGGGGAGAGTGTCCTGGCATTCTTGTACGGTATGGAAGCAGCTCTGTAGCGGACAAAAAGGCTCTACAGAGAATCATTAAAACTGCCCAGAATATCACTGGGCTCCAGCTACCAGCCCTGGATGTTGCAATGCTCTCTACATGGGGCTCCCCTTGAAGAGTCTCCGGAGGTTGCAGCTGGTCCAGAATGCAGCCGCACGGGTGATCGTGGGTGCCCCTCGGAGCTCCCACGTAACACCGCTTCTCCGCAGGCTGCACTGGCTTCCTGTGGCCTTCCGGATTCGATTCAAAGTGGTACTGATGGTATTTAAAGTGCTCCATGGCTCGGGACCTGGGTACTTACGGGACCGCCTACTGCCATCATCAACCTCCCGCCTCCCAGTATGCTCTCACAGGGTTGCCCTGCTTGGGGTGCCGCCGCCTGATCGTAGTCGGCTGGTGGCCCCAAGGGTGCGGGCTTTCTCTGTGGGAGCCCCCTCCCTGTGGAATGATCTCCCCCCGGAGATACGGGCCATGACGGATATCCTGACCTTCCGGCGCACAGTTAAAACCCTATTTTTCAAACAGGCCGGCCTGGCCCAGTAATGGGTTCTTGGGTTTTAGATCTAAATTGGGTTTTAATCGCTAAATTTTATATTTTTAATTTTTAATTAATCCCTGATTTTAAATGTCTAAATTTCTTAATTGGATGGGATACAGCCGGACTCGTTTATTTAATATATTTTTAAATTGTATTTAAATTGTATTTATTCTAGATGTATGCTATGTGTTTTTAGTAGGCTGTACACCGCCCCAAGTCCCTTTTTGGGAGAGGGAGCGGTATAGAAGTTTGAATAATAAATAAATAAATAAATGTTATCTTCACATCTCACTGTTTGAGGAAGTTGCACAACATTCAAAGAGACTCTTCCCATCCTGCTTACAACCTTTATGAACTGTTGTTGGCAGAAGATAGAGAACAATTAAAACTTGGACCACACGTTTTCTGAATAGTTTTTATTGCAGAGCTATAATTGCACTTAACAATGAACTTAAGGGCCACCATCAGTGAGCTTTTGGACAGTATTACCTGGTCTGTTGTGCAGATGCTTGTGTATTTTTAGGAGGCGGGGAATTTTGGTGGGTGAGGAGGTGTTTGTGGATTGTCATATGTGAGTGCATGTTGAGTCTGGTCTCTGGGGATTATGTGAATTTTGTTGCATGTATACTGTGTATATATGTACAATGACAGTAAAGATTTCAATTAAATTAAAGGAAACAATGATAACATGGGCACAAAACCTTGGCTACGCTATAGAATTAGAAAAATGGAAAAAATTGTGAGGGGGGAATTATAAATTGACAATGTTAGTAGCGTACAGAGAAAATTTATATAAAATGTTTTACAGATGGCACTTACCCCCAGCGAGACTAACAAAAATGTTTCCAAATAGATCACCAGAATGTTGAAAATGTAAACAGAATCAAGGAACATACTATAATATGTGGTGAACGTCAGGGGTGGGATTCAAATTTTTAACAACCGGTTCTGTGGGTGTGGCTTAGCTGGTGGGTGTGGCTTGGTGATCATGTGACTGGCTGGGCATGGCTTGGTGGTCATGTTATTGGCTGGGCGTGGCCAACTCAATATCACTCACATCGAGGCATGCATCTTCTTGCCTGGCCTCTCATGACTGTGGGGATGCTGCAACAGTTGTAAGTATGAAAAATGGCCATAAGTCACTTTTTCCAGTGCCATTGTAACTTTGAATGGTCACTCCACACAAGCAAAGTACCAGCAAAGGAGGGGAAAAAAACTCCAGAGACGTTCCTGTGACAGGAAGTCTAGTTCTGCCAAGAATGTAATAAGGGTTAACAGAGAGACAGTTTCTGCAAATAACACCAGAATGTTTCCTTCTTGCCTTCCTTGCAGGATTAGGCCAGTAATTTCTTCTAACAACCGGTTCTCCGAACTGCTTAGAATGTTAACAACCGGTTCTAGCAAATAGGTGTGAACTGGTAGAATCCACCCCTGGTGAACATGCCCAGTAGCACAAAAATATTGGATGAGGATAAGAAGGTGGATTGAGGAAATAACTAAACAACAAACAGAGTTAAAACCAGAGATATTCTTACTAGGGATAATAACAGAAAAATATGACCAAAAATACAATATCTAATGCTACATTTAATAATGGTGGCTAGAATTATCTATATGCAAAATTGGAAAAATGGTATTATATTGTCTGAGGAAAGTGTGATAAGGAAAGTATTAGAGTATGCCGAGATGGATAGGCTGACAATGGAAATAAAAGATAGAGGAGAAACTGAATATTATCTGATTTGGAATGCATGGTATAATTGGTTAAATAGTAGATATAAAGAGAAATAAAGAATATGAAATATTATAGTATGATTAAAAATATACAGGATATATATTATAGTGAAACAATATATATAAAGGAATGTATGTATGTATGTATGCATGTATGAGTGTGTGTGTGTGTGTGTGTGTGTGTGTGTGTGTGTGGTGTATATAATTAGGTATATATAATTAAACTATGTAAAATAAATGTATACCGACACCAAAATGTTGCAAAGAATGTGTCAGGTTACAGAACTTTTTCCCATTCAATCAATAAGAACGAACTTCTGAGAACCAAACATATCAAAAGGAATCCTTTATTGAGATGAGACAATTCATGTAGGAGTTCAAAGCAGTGTCTGAGGTCCCTCAGGCATACAGTGATAGATAAGGGAGTTTAGAACCCCTCCCCTTATCTCGATATATATTCAGTAACACAAAAACTAATATGTTAATTCCCCTCCCAGCCCCTCTGTAGAAACGATCTTTCTCACGTACATTTCCCAAGATGTACCTAACTTCCCCCCACCCTCTTTTTGGGGAGATTGCCCAGAGCACTTCACTGTGGAATTTTTATGGTCTTCTCATCTCCTGGCTGTGCCTCTCAGAGGTGTTAGGTTCTGGCCATCTGGCTTCCCTCCCTCCATTGTATCATGTGTGGGTGTGCAAATTCAATATAAGGTTAAATATATTCAGGTTACATCAAGAAAGGATTTCTTTATCAGTCCCCCTCCCCAATTTCTTCTTCAATCCACAAGCATTTTCTGATTTGAAACCAGCATTGCAAACATGAGTTAGCCTGGGCAATATTCAAAGAGCTGCTGTAAAAGGAGAAGATAACATTTATGTACCAGAGATAGAAGAAACTTAGAACTTACCTCTCCACCCTTATTGCATCCGCAGAAAACCGCCCAGCTGCCTTGTTTAAGGTGACTCGCTCCCTCTTAAAAGTGGAGTCGCAGGATGACCCTTTGCAAGGTCGAGCTGAGGAATTTTCCATATTTCTCGAGGATAAAATCACTCAGATTCGGAACGATTTGGACTCCGACTGGTCCTCTCCGGATGAGAGGGCGGGATCAGATATCGGTGAGGTCAACTGGGTTGAGTTTGACTCTGTTACCAAAGAACACGTTGACAGAATACTGGGGGGACTGAATGCTACCACTTGTTTATTAGACCCGTGTCCCTCCTGGCTGGTTCTAGCCACTCGGGAGGTAACACGAGGCTGGTTCCAAGGCATAATTAACGCTTCCTTGAGAGAGGGGTTTCTACCCACTGCTTTGAAAGAAGCGGTGGTTCGTCCCCTCCTCAAGAAACCGTCCTTGGACCCAGCATTACTATCTAATTATCGTCCTGTCTCCAACCTTCGCTTTATAGCGAAGGTTATAGAGACCGTGGTGGCACGTCAGTTCCCGCAGTACCTGGATGAAACGAATTATCTTGACCCCCTCCAATCGGGCTTCAGGCCCGGGCACAGCACTGAGACGGCGCTGGTCGCGTTGATAGATGATCTCTGGAGGGCATGGGACAGAGGCCATTCCTCTGTTCTGGTACTTCTCGATCTATCTGCGGCTTTTGATACTGTCGACCACAGTATCCTATTGCATCGGTTGGAGGGGCTAGGGATTGGAGGCACTGTGCTTCAATGGTTCTCCTCCTTCCTCTCCGACCGTTCGCAATTTGTGTTGACGGGGGGACAGAGATCGTCCCCGAGACCCCTACTCTGTGGGGTGCCTCAGGGGTCGGTGCTCTCTCCCCTGCTGTTCAACATTTATATGAAGCCGCTAGGTAAGATCATCCGTGGCTTTGGAGTGGAATTCCACCAGTACGCTGATGATACTCAGCTGTACATCTCCACTCCAGACCACCCCAACGAAGCCGTCGAAGTGATGACCCGGTGCTTGGAGGCCGTACGAAATTGGATTGGTCATAACAGACTCCGTCTCAACCCGACCAAAACCGAGTGGCTGTGGTTTCCTGCTCCCAGATTCAGTCAGCTTATTCCATCGCTGACCATAGGGGGAGAGACACTTTCCCCTGTGGAAAGGGCACGCAATTTGGGTGTCCTCCTGGATGTGCGGCTGTCTTTGGAAGACCATATTGCAGCCGCCACCAGGAGTGCTTTTTATCAGATTCGTCTGATCTACCAATTGCGACCCTTCCTGGATCTGGGCGCACTTCGCACAGTCACCTCTGCTCTCGTCATCTCCCGTTTGGACTACTGTAATGCTCTCTACATGGGGCTCCCCTTGAAGACTCTCCGTAGGCTACAGTTAGTTCAGAATGCCGCCGCGCGGATGATCATGGGCGCCCCTCGGGACGCCCACATAACACCTCTTCTCCGCCGGCTACACTGGCTTCCTGTGGCCTTCCGGATTCGATTCAAGGTGGTACTAATAGTATTCAAAGTGCTCCATGGCTCGGGACCTGGATACTTACGGGATCGCCTTCTGCCACCAACAACCTCCCGCCGCCCAGTACGCTCCCACAGAGTCGCCTTGCTCGGGGTCCCACCACTAAATCACTGCTGACTAGCAGCCCCGAGACTACGTGCTTTCTCTGTGGGAGCCCCATCCCTCTGGAATTGTCTCCCCTCGGAGATACGGGCCATGTCGGACATCCTTACCTTCCGGCGCGAAGTCAAGACCTTGTTGTTCAGGCAGGCCGGACTAGCCAATTGAATCATTCGGGTTAAATTTTAAATTTTAGATAATTTTTCTGTTGGGTGTTGTTCTTATCCATTTTAGATTTTTATTTATTTCATTTCCGTTATTTGTACTGTTTTCGTTGTTGAATGTACACCGCCCCGAGTCCCTTTTTGGGAGAGGGAGCGGTATAGAAGCACGAACAAATAAATAAATAAATAAATAAACATTGTACAATGTCTTATATGTATCTGCATTAGATCATATTCTATTGAGTATATCCAAGTTAGACAGGCAGGGCTATGAAATATTATTTGCAGGAGGACAGTACTTCATTAAGAAAAATGGAAAGATAAGTACATGAGGGGTTAAGAAGGATGGCCTGTATGTTCTAGGAAGGCAGGAAAATAGTTGTGCACACGCACTTATGAATGCTCCTACACATGGCAACTGTATACATTTGTTGCATATGAGATTGGGGCATGCAAGTTTTGACATACTGCAGAAGATACCAGGCCTAGCAGAGGGACTTAGGATAAAGAAATGAAATGTATATTTAGATTGCGCTGTCTGTAAGGAGTCAAAGTCCAGGGTGTACCCTGTAATAAGAAAAGCTCAAGGAAAACAAACAGAGCATTGCAGTTAAAACATGCTGATTTGGTTGGCCCAATGGCGCCCTCTTTAGGAGGAGCTAGATATGCCTTTAGGGGATTCTACCTGTTCAAACCATTTCTATAGACCCGGATGTTACGATTCTGTCCAGTTCGGACAACTAGTAAATTATGTCCCTGATTGGCTCCGCCCCCTCCAGCCACCCCTCCCCTCCCTGTCCAGTCAAACCTGATCATGCATGCGTGACATCGTGTGCATCACTGATTGCATTCTCCCCCACCCACACTGTCCTGCCCAGCCACTCCTTATGGTATTTCTTTTTCTCCTTCTGACAATCAGCTGTTCTGATGATCAACTGTGCCGGTATCCACCTTGCTGTCTTACTACTTCACCCAGGAGGCTACCCTGAGGCCCAGGAGGCAAAAAAAATGGAGCGCGGGGTTTGGAGGAGGGTGGAGCTGGCGTCGCGACAGTATGGCATGCAATCTTGAGGCTCCAAGATCGCCGCTGATATCTCCGCTGTTGGACGGTCCCACTGGACCTAAACCATCCCGTAGAGACGGTGACAGAGAAGGACACATCCTGTCAATCCCAGGGACACCGCAAAGTCCCTGGTAGATCCAGGAGAAGCCCTTTTTGCCAGAGGCGGAGAGCTGCTGAAGCTGGGATAGCTCCAGAATGGAAGAGATCTGGAAAGAAAGCATGTCAGTTTGGTGAGATTAATTTCTACTTATTATTTTTTGAAGAGAACACCCTAAAAGACTTAAAGTGAAATTAAAAGTGAAGACAAAAGAGGTTAAGCGGCGAGATTAAGCTAAATTTAAACTGAAGGGGTTTTTTTCCTTTTTATTGGAACTTGGAATTTGGTTAAAGCTTCACAATTTTAAACTGGACTAGTCTTTTCCTCTAATTTTTTACTTTTTAAATAATCTCTTTGAAAGTCTCTTTTGACTAGGACTCTTCTTTTTTTTAGCTTTTTCATTTGCGGCTTACCTTTTTCTTTTAAAGACTGGCTTTGGATATATGAGGGGAAGTGAAAGTGAAGGGAAATAAGTAATACTGCCATCTAGAGGCTTGGATACATTGTTTTTTTTTCTCTTTTTTATTTATTTATGCAGTGGCGTTACATTCAAGGACTCTGAGCCTTTTACTGAAAAGATAGTGGGATGAGCATGGTAGATTGTTTATACAGGCGCTCTTCTGTGAAACTATTGATAGCCAGAGTCTGGAGTTGAAGTTGAAAGAAAGAAGATTGAAGTGACCTTGAAAATAGAACTGGAAATTCTGATTTGATTTACCAAAGAGCCTTGGACATTTAAGTGGCAGTGGTTTGCTCCCAGTCAGAATTGTTTGTCATCCTTTTTTTTTACTTCCCCTCCAGCTGGATTTTTATGTTTGAATTTTAGCCTTTTGATCCAGGAATTAGAATATATTTTTCCCCTTTCCTTTTCCTTTTTTTGGTGTACCTTTTTTATTAAAGGGAATACACAGACCTCTATTTTTTTAAATTTCTTTTTTATTTTATTTTTCTATTTTTTCACCCTCTCTTCTTTTTACATTTTTCTTTTCTTTTTTTAAACTGGAACCAATTGGATTTAGGTAAACAAGTGCCTGAAGATTCTTCCTTTTTCCTTTTTTATTTTGTCTCTTTTTATTTTTTATTGGGGTGGCAGTTGTCTGCCCCTGTCTCTTATTCTTCTTTTTTTTCATCAACTATTACAAGATGAGTAGAAAAATAGTAGCCTCCGCTTTTTCAATACCAACATCTACTCTTCACCATCTGGAGGACAATGATCAATACAGATGATATTACAGCAGAAGAAGGAGAATTGAAGTGACACTGCAGATGATTATGCACGGAATCCAAAATATACAAGCAAAAACAGATAACATTGAAAAGAGAATGGAAAATAGAGAGCAAAGAACAGAAAAGACAGATGAGAAAGTTGAGAATATCCAACAGATGATAATGAAATATGAGGACAAATTCAAGATAATTGAAGAACAAGGTGTACAAAGAGATAAAAAAATTGGAGATATTGATACTTGATTGAGTTAAGTTGAAAGAGACAAGAGCAGATCATTGGAATGGGAAATTGACAGGTTAGAATTTTATCTTAGATTCCAAAATATAGAAGAAGAAAAGGGTGAAAACCTTGCTGAAATAATGACAGAAATCCTGGCAGAAGCCTTAGAGATAACTAAAGAGAAGATGATGGATGGAATGGATGAAGTGTTCTGTGTCTGTACAAGATATGCAATGAGAAATAAACTACCAAGACAAGTGCACATTAGATTTATAAAGAAAAATATTAAAACACAGATACTGCAGGTGGCAAGAGAGAAAACACTAAAGTATAAAGACAAAGAAATTGTGGTACTGAAGCAAGTACTGAGAAAAGTGAGAGAGATGAGAAGAGAATACTTATTTCTGACTAAAGGATTACTTAAGAGAGGAGTAAATTACAGATGGCTAATACCAGAAGGTCTCATGTTCACCTGGCAGGAACAAAGACACAGAATTGACACAGTTGAAAAAACTGAGCTATTCTAACTAGAATATTTTAGAGGAAAGGAGGAAGATACAAGAAAAGAAGAATCACTAATAGAATTTCAAGAGGAGTGTACAACTGCAATTGAAAAAGAAGAAGGAGCAGTAGGTGGTGTGCCCTGAGAACAACGGGAACCAAGTTAGAGCAACAAATCCTTCCTATAAAATCTAAAATGGATGAGAGAAAATTGATTACGATTAATATAAATGGACTGATTTTAGCCACTAAAAGAAGAAAAGCATTCCACAAATTAGAGAAATTAAAGTTTGATAAAATCTGCCTACAAGTACATATTAAAAAACAACATGAATATATACTGAAGCAACAAAAATAAGGGAAATTATTCACATCATTGACACAATGTAAAAAAAGAGGTGTGGTCTTATACATTAGAGATACAATTCCTGCGGAACAAATTTATACAGATGATGATGGAAGGATTTTGATGATGGAGATAATGGACAATAATATAAAAACACTTTAAATAGCAATTTATGCTCCAAATGATAACCAAGAAGAATTCTACAGGAAATTACATACGAAAATAATTGAACAGGACTATGCTAATATTTGTATAATGGGAATTTTTAATGGAATAATTAATTATAAATTGGACTATAAAACATAGAAAACAACAAAGAAAATTAGAAAGACATTGCCAAAATCCTTCTTCCAAATGATTGAGGAAACAAATTTAAAAGATGCATGGAGAGAAAAAAATGTGGAAAATAAACAATATACTTTTTATTCAAAAAGACATGCATCATGGTCTAGAATAGATATGATATGGATGTCAACAGAATTACTTTCTAATATACAAGAAATCGAAATAGAAACAAGTACTTGGGCAGATCACAATCCAATGACTGTTATATGGAAAGGACAAAAAATCTAGATGGACTTTAAATAATACGATATTAAAGGAAAAAGACTTTAAACAGAAAATAGAGAGAGAATTGGTTTTCTTTTTTAAGGAAAATAAAAAAGAGGATACATCTTTACAGAATTTCTGGGACACAATGAAGGCCTACACAAGAGGTTTGATAATAGAATATACAAGAAAAAGAAATATAAAACAGAAAAAAACTTTTAAAACACTGGAAGATGAATATAAGAGACTGGAAAAAGAGTTACAGAAATTTCCACCAAAAAAAGACATTAAAATTAAAATGGACATAACTAAACATACAATGGGATTAATGGAAAAAGAGTTAGCACAAAAAATTAAAAAGTACTAAACAGAATTATTTAGAAGATGCAAACAATTAACAGGTTAGCTTATAAATTGAGAAAGGAAAGAGAATCAAGAAGGATAAACCAACTAACAGATGAACAAGAACATGTCTGCTATGGAAATGCGGAGAAGAAAAAAGTTATACAAGAATGTTATTGAAAATTGTATTATCAAGAGAATATTCCACAAGAAAGAATTAAGCAATATTTACAGAATGCGAATTTACCCCAGATACTCAAAGACATTGAAATAATGTTAGAAGGGAACATAACGATGATGGAACTAACAGAAGCTTTAAAAAAACAAAACAGAAAAGCACCAGGTCCAAATGGTTTGCCAGCAGAATTTTATAAGACATTTCAGGAAACACTGAATCTTCAATTACTAGAAGTTATGAATGGAGTTATGTCAAAGAAGAGAATATCTAAAACATGGACTTTATTAACCCTGATCAAAATGGATTTCTGCCAAAGAGACAAATTAAAGATAATATGAGAATAATTCTGGATACTTTGGAATACTATGAGGCACATCCTGAAAAGCAAATGGCTCTGATGTTTTAGATGCACAGAAAGCCTTTGACAATGTGAGTTAGTGATTTATGTTACTACAACTGGAACAAATGGGCTTTGGTAAAAAATTTATTCAAGCTATAGAAACGATATACTATAAGCAAACTGCAAATGTTATGATAAATGGAGAGTTAACAGATTCTATAGATATAAGAAAAGGACTAGACAAGGCTGTCCACTGTTGCCTCTGTTGTTTGTGTTGACATTGGAAGTGCTGAATAAGAACATTAGAGAAGAAAAAGAAATAAAAGGAATTAAAATTAAAAAGGAAGAGTACAAATTGCAAGCCTTTGCAGATGACCTGGTATTTATACTAGAGGATCCACTGGAAACAGCACCTAAATTAATAGAAAGTATAGAAGAATATGGAAAAGTAGCAGATAAATAAAGATAAAACAAAGGTATTAACAAAGAATATATTAGCAAGACAAAAGAAAGAGTTAGAGGAAGTCTTGGAAATCCAGGTCACAAATAAGGTTAAGTATTTAGGAATATATATATAACGGCAAGATGCAGTACATTGAAGGAGGATAATTATCTTAAACTCAAACAACATATTGCGACAGATTTGATAAAATGGGAAAACTTTCATTTGGGAGAATATCTACAATTAAGATGAATGTATTGCCTAGAATTTTATATTTATTCCAGACAATTCCAATCTGATTGGGGAAAGAGTTTTTTGAAGACCTAAATAAAATAGTGTTAAAATACATTAGGCAAGGAAAGAAATGAGAATAAAATTTAATCTGTTACAAGATGCAAGAATAAGAGGAGGTGTCAGGCTACAGAACTTTTTCCCATTCAATCAATAAGAATGAACTTCTGAGAACTAAATATAAAGTTAAATATATTCAGGTTTCATCAAGAAAGGATTTATTTATCAGTCCCCCCCTTTTCTTCTTTCACTGAAGAAATGACAGATACACGGATCTGATAGGAGGATTCGCTTTGCACAATTGGAAATTATATTATCAGGTGACAAACATGATGTGTGTAAAGGACTGGATAACATTAAGGAACAGTAGATTATTGACTCTAGAAGGACATGACTTGCTGTTGGGATGGCATGCTTTCCTCTGGTATAAGGGAACTAAAACACAGGGGTTCTTTAGAAGATATTATATTTGAGAGGCATTGTTTTTAAACTGGAAGAAGATAAAAAAGCATTTTAAAATTCCATTATGGATATCTACTATCGAAGCTTTTTCTTATCCAATAGCATATAAAAAGGAACAAACAAACAAATATGGTGAGATATTGAATGAAAAAGGTGAACTTAAATCTATGCAAGCGTTGGAAGAACAAGGTATAAAAATGAATTGGTTTTTATATGTACAAATACAATCTAGATTTGATAAAGATCTTAAAACAAAAGATTTCTATGATAAGTTGATTGATTTAGATAACATTTTGATGGGTACTGATGAAAAGGTAATTAAAAAACTCTATAGACATTTATTAGAATTTAAATTAGAGGAAGAACAAGTTAAAGAAATGACGATTGCTTAGGGGAAATATTTTGGATATGGGATTGATTTAGAGAAATGGCAAAAATTGTGGTCTCAAAATTATAAAATGACAATGTCAACTGCTTATAAAGAAAATTTGTATGAGATGTTTTACAGGTGGCATCTACCCCTGACGAGAATTGTGAGAATGTTAAAGAATGTTTAAGAACAAATTGGATAAATGTTGGAAATGTCATCAGATACCTGGTTCATATTACCCTATGTGGTGGACATGTTCAGACGCAAAAAGATATTGGACTAAAATCCACACGTGGTTGGAAAAAATGATAAAACAATATGTAGACTTTAAACCAGAGATATTTTTATTGGGAATTATACCAGAAATATACAATAAAAAATTGAAATACTTGATTGTAAATGTATTAACAGTGGCTAGAATTGTATTTGCTAAGAATTGGAAAAATGAAAAAATACCTATGCAGGAGGAAGTTATTAAGAAAATTATGGACTGAAATGAGTAAATTGACATTTGAAATTAGAGAACAAGAAGATAAACAATTTTATATGATATGGGACTTATTTTATCAATGGCTAGATAAAAAGACATGGCAATGAAAGTTTGGTAATGGAAGATCAATAGATTGATATAGAATACAATACAAATATATAACCATTGGATAAATGTATAATATAAATGTATAATAAAATCTAGAATATCTGTATAAAATGATGGAATAATAGTTTAATCAAATGAATGATTAATAACTGATAAAATATATAAGCATTTACTAGATTGACAATTTGAAAATCTATATAACTTGTGAGTGAGGACTATGAAAAGATAGCACAAAAGATCTGTAACCAACTGACACAGTGTATCTATATAATTGGAAGATGGTTCTATGTTTTTTATGTTTTTGTCTGTAAATGTTTGTCTTAAAAAATAAAAATCTTTTTAAAAAAATGGAGAGTGGAGTGTGTGTGTCCATTTTTGGCCTCCTGGGCCTCAGGAAAGCTTACTGGGAGCAAAAATACCCCCCAGGAGGCTTCCCTGGGGCCTAGGAGGCCAAAAAATGGAGCGTGGGGGGTGTTGCAAAAAAAAAAAAGAAGCCGTGCCCACCCAGTCACATGATCATGCCCACGTAGCCACTCCTATCTAGCTACACCCACAGAAACCAGTAGTAAAAATATTTTCATCCCACCCTTGTATGCCTTAGTCATAGTAGTTGACTACAGTAGATATGGGTTATGTTATCTGCTAAAATGAAAAATAGAAGTATTGCAACAATTCAGGCAATGGGTAACACTTGTAGAGTGATGGTATAGTTGTAAGATATGCCAGCTGAAAACAGACAAGGGAACAGAGTTTATGTCTGGCAAGTTCCAAATATGGTTAAGCAGTTTAGGCATAAGGCATAGATAAACAATCCATATTCGCTGGCTGAAAACAGAATGGCTGAAAGAAGGAATAGTGTGATACAGACCATGAAGGACTCATTGCTTGTTGATGCAGGCATGAGTAAAGTAATTATATAATTAACAGGATATGGAGTGTGGCAATAAAGGAAATGCCACATTTCCTGTTGTATGGAAGGAAACCCTCCTCCTTATCTAAAGACATTTGACAGTTATGCCTGGGTGCATATTCCAAAAGGCACCAGGAGGAAAGGACCAAAAAGAAAAAGAAAAAGAAAAGCCACAAAGCTTATGTTTGTTGGGTATGAGCCAGGATCCAAAGGATACAGGTTTACAGATGGAACTAGAAAGGTAGTGATTTCAAGATCTGCTAGTTTTGCAGAGCAGAATAACTGGGATATGGTGCATGCTAATCATGAGGTATTCATGCCAATGCATAGTATTAATTTACTAGAAGGCAACTTGATAAAGGAGAGACAGGAAACTGGATCAGAAGTAGATAGATATAGAAGAGGGTAGACCGATAATACCAAGAAGGAATAGATAATACCAAGAAGATCTGAAAGGAGTAATAAAGTTATACCTCCTGAGCGGTTCACTGCAAGTGGGGTTAGAGTATATAGTATTAGGTATAAGCCACAAAATTACCAGGATATGTTGCCATTGCCTAAGGTAGAACAAGAAAAATGGAAGGATGCTATGGACAGGGAAAGGGAATCTGTGGATGTGTATCTGGTTTTTACTCCCATGAGATTACCAGAAGGACAAGAGGCAGTAGGCTTGTTCAGAAATAATCTGGTATGTACAATTGCTAAAGGATGTAAATGTCAGGCTACAGAACTTTTTCCCATTCAATTATCAAGAATGAACTTCTGAGAACCAAACGTATCAAAAGGAATCCTTTATTGAGATGAGACAATTCATGTAGGACTTCAAAGCAGCGTCTGAGGTCCCTTAGGCATACAGTGATAGGTAAGGGAGTTTAGAACCCCTCCTCTTATCTCAATATATATTCAGTAACACAAAAGCTAATATGTTAATTCCCCTCCCAGCCCCTCTGTAGAAACGATCTTTCTCACAGTTTCCCAGGGCATACCTAATTTCCCCCCTTTTTAGAACAAACTTTTTCCAGAGATTCCCCGATAACATCTCACTGTGGAATTTTTATGGTCTTCTCATATCCTGGCTATACCTCTTGGAGGTGATAGGTTCTGGTCATTTGGCTTTTCTCCCTCCATTGTATCATGTGTGGGTATACAAATTCAATATAAGGTTAAATATATTCAGGTTACATCAAGAAAGGATTTCTTTATCAGTTTCCACACACACCCCTTTTCTTCTTTCACTGAATAAATGACAGATACATGGATCTGACAGTAAATATGAATGTAAAAGAAGCTGTACCAGTGTTTGAAGAAATGTGGCATGTATAAAAATGGCAACAGGAGATAGTGTTGTAAGCAGGAGCAAACATGTAGACATCAAATATTAGACATCAAATGTTAGGGAGGCTGTAAAGGAGAAACTGATAAAATTCAGCAGTGTTCTACTGACTGTAATATAGCTAATATATTAACAAAGCCTGTATCTGTGGACAAAAATCAGGAACATGTTAAAGCATTTGGATTATCAACTGTTCAGCTTTAAATGGAGCAATGTTAAGGTATTGGAGATTTAATAGCTGACCAGCTATTGTGAGGCTGCTGAAATGCTGATACAATGAGAATGAGTCAGCAGGATATTGCCGCTTTAAGACTGAGGTTAGGTCAGCAGGGTTATTGCCACTTTAAGAAACTGTCTATATAAAGGTGGCCATGAGAGATGTATATCTCTCTCCTCATGTTCTATCTCCTTCATAGTTCTCCATGCAGAATAATGAAGACTGATTGCTTACAAGATATTTGCCTAATATGTATATGTACGTATATAGCAGTCTTGTATATAAACCACTGTTAAAAGACAAAGCCTCTGTATGCTGTGTTGTGCTCCTGGATTGTCTCACAATAGTAGTCACGCTGCAAACACTCTGACAGGATAGAATAAGAGAAGCTTCAGTGTGGCAAGGCTTCTGTGGGGCAAGCATGATGGAGAGAAGTGGGATAGGATAGGAGTGGCTTCTGTCGGACAAACCTGAGGGAGAGAAGGGGATAGAATAGGAGTGGCTTCTTTGCAGCAAGCCTGAGGAAGAGGAAGAGATAGAATAGGATAGGCTTCTGTGAGGCAAATCTGACAAAGAGACGGGGAAAGGTAATGAAAGATTTCTCTGGGGCAAGCAAGAGGTAGAGAAGGGCATAGCATAGGAGAGGCTTCTGTGGGGCAAACATAAGGGAGAGAAATGGATTGGATAGGAGAGGCTTCTGTGAGGCAGATATGAGAAGAGAAATAGATAGGAGATGCTTCTTTGAGTCAAGCCAAGCGGCTAGATTTTACTGGTTTGGCCCAGTTCGGACAAACTGGTAGTTCCAGCAATAATTTGGCCCCACCCACCCACCCCTGCCCTAGTCTGTCCTTTATTTCTGTGTTTGGCAGCTCAGCTGATTTGCATGGCACAGCAGATTGCCATGCCTCAGCTATTTTACTCAATGGGGCTGCAGTAGAAGGTAAGTATTAGAGTTGAAAATGGGTGGCTTTCAAATGCTGCCCCAAACCAGTTGTTACACTGGTTGAATCCCACCACTAGGCAAGCCTGAGATAGAGAAAAGGATTGGATAGGGGAGTCTTCTATGGGGCAAATCTGAGGGAGAGAAGAGGATAGGATAGGAGTGGCTTTTGTGAGACAAGCCTGAGGGAGAGAAACAATTAGGATGGGAGAGGCTTCTATGGGACAAGCCTGGGGGAGAGAATGGGATTGGATAGGCGAGTCTTCTGTGGGGCAAACCTGAGGAAGAGAAGTAGATAAGAGAGGAGAGGTTTCTATGGGGTAGACCAGAGAGAGAAGAAGGGGATAGAATAGGAGAGACTGTTGTGGGGCAGACCTGGATCAGAGAAAGAGATAGGATAGGAGATGCTTCTGTGGGGCTAGCCTGAGGGAGAGAATGGGATTGGATAGGAGACTCTTGGGCAAATCTGAGGGAGATAAGGGAATAGGATATGAGAGGCTTCTGTGGGGTAAAGCAGTGGGAGAGAAGGGGATAGGACAGAATAGGATAGGCAAGGCTTCTTTTAAGCAAGGCTGAGGGGGATGGAATAGGTGAGACTCCTAGGGGGCAAGCCTGAGGGAGAGACGGCTTTAGGATGGTAGAGACTTATGTGGGTCAAACTTGAGAGAGAGAACGGGAAAGGAGAGTCTTCTTTTGGGCATGCCTAAAGGAATAGGATAAGAGAGGTTTCTGTGTGGGAAACCTGAGGCGTACAACTTGGATGGCATCTCTGCTTCTGGTATGAGAAGAATAAAATTTACAGATACTTTCAAAATCACTATGTAAGAAGCTCACTGTTTGATTGACATTTCCAAAATGGCGGCCGGAGGGCGTCCCCAGGATGGGCTCTGCTGGAATAGCCAGTTTTAGGGGTAAGCCTCTTCCCCTCTGGGTCCCCCACCAGTGGCAGAGATGGTGAAAGGACCGGGGGGGGGGGTTGGTGAAGCCACGGGGTGATGGAGCTACCGGCAGAGCTGGAGTTGCCCGGATGGTTCTCGGGCAGTGGAGGCTCTGCCACGGTCGGATTCCGGCGGCCATGTTTGGTGTTCGGTGGCGGCAGTGATGATCCCGGATGGCTAGTGGGGCTGCGGATGATGCCTCCTTCCCCTTTAGGTCCCCACCGGTGGCAGAGTTGGTTGGACCATGGGGGGGGGTTGGTGGCCCCGAAGGAACTGGGAGACATCGCTGCCGCAGGTTCCAGAGTCGCCCGGGTGGCCCTCGGGTGGCGGAGGCACTGCCACGGCCGGGTTTCGGTCCTGTGTTCGGCATTCAGCGGTGGCGATGCCAGATGAGGAGTGGGGCCGCGGATGAGACGTCCTTCCCCCCTTGGTCCCCACCGGTGGCAGAGGTGGTTGGACCGGGGGTGGTGGTTGTAGGCCCCCAAGTAGCTGGAGGGCGTCGGCATCGCCAGAAGCTTTAGAGTTTCCTGGATGGTTCTCGGGTGGCAGAGGCCCTGCTGTGGCCGGGTTTCGCACCTGGCGTTCAGCGGCGATGATCCCAGATGAGCAGTGGGGCCGCAGATGATGCCTCCTTCCCCCTTAGGTCCCCACCTGTGACAGAGGTGGTTGGACTGGGGGGTGTGGAGGGTTGGTGGCCCCAAAGAGCCTGGAAGGCGTCGATGCCGCCGGAAGCCCCGGAGTCATCCGGGTGAAGCTGCGGTTGGAGTTTCCTTCCCCCCTAGGCCCCCACTGGTGACAGAGGTGGTTAAAGGGCCAGAGGGGGTGGAGGCCCTGGAGGAGCAGTGGAGCGGCAGAGGTGGCAGAGGAGCTGTGGATGACATCAAAGCCACCGGAGGGTCTCTTGGGCGGCGATGATGTCGGTGAAGGGGGTCTCCTGATCCGACGGCGGCGGCTCCAGTGGAGGAAGTTATGGCTTCACTGATCCCGATGGCGATGGAGGCGGCGGTGACTGGGTGGCTGCGAGGACGATGACGTCGGTGTTGGCAGTCGAGGTCTGGGGCCGTCGCCTAGTTTGGCGTTGGTGCTGGCCTCGGCGATGGTGGTCCCGGCGTCAGTGTTGCCTGTGTCGCAGCCACCTCGATGCCACTGGAGATGGAGATGGTGGTTGAATGAACCGCAGATGTGGGCTGACCGTTTTTGGGCCTGGCCCTGGTTTTGATCGGAAGGGCCCCCGCGTTGTCGGATGGCAGGGACATATCTCTTGGAGCCTTTAAAGTACTCTGCGAAAGACCTCTGGGCCTTGAGGAATGTCCCCCTTTCCCTCAAGTGGCCCTCGAAACTTTCTAAAACCTATCTTAATGACAGATCCTGGGATCCCGAAAGATGGTACATCCGCAGGAAACGTTTTGGGGAGGGTTCTCGGGTATGTAAATTTTTAGATAGGTTTTTAGTGGGGTTAGGGAAATCCGAACCAGGTTTGGGGGACAACCCGCGGGGGTTTGGAGGTAGCCAAGCTGGTACGCACGTCTGGGAGGGCTCAGAGGGTCATGGGTTGAGGAGGCAGACAGAGAGTGGGCAACCAGGGGGGGGGTTCCATTGGCACGATAAGTGGGAGGGGCAGATATGGCGGGGGTAGAGGGCCATATCAGGTTATAGGATCGCGTAGTCGCTGTCTTCAAATGTTAGCATGCTCCGACCCTCTTCACCCGTCTTGCAGGCCTGGTTATGCAGAGTCTCAGACCCTGAGTACCCGGCTGATGTTGTGCAATGCCAGGTCCGTTGTCAATAAGGCCCCCCTGATTTATGATCTTATTCAGGAGGAGGGCATGGACCTGAGAGATATTACCAAAACCTGGTTGGGCCCAGAGGGCAGTATTCCTCTGAAGGAGATGTGCCCACCAGGTTTCCTAGCATTTCATTGGCCAAGGTCTCAGGGAAGGGGCAGTGGGGTGGCGGTGATTATTAGAGAAGTCTTTTGTCCTAAGGAGGCCACTGTTCCTCAGACGGCTGGTTGTGAGTCTCTCTTTGTGAAGTGGGGGCAGGGGGTTCAGATGGGCCTTTTGATAGCGTACGTGGCTCCCTGCCACATATCATCGGCCCTGCCCGGACTCCTCGAGGTGATAGCCGGGCTGGCGGTTGAGACCCCTAAGCTTTTAGTCATGGGGGATTTCAACTTGCCTTCACTCGAGGAAACCTCTGGGGTGGTTCGGGAGTTCATGGCTTCCATGCCGGTCATGGACCTGACCAACTAGTTTCTGGCCCCACTCACATGGGGGACACATGCTGGACCTTATTTTTGTCTCTGGTCAGTGGTTGAATGACTGTAGCTTTGGGGACTTAGCTATAAAACCTTTGTCATGGTCAGATCATTCTCTTCTTAGGCTTGACTTCTATACCACCCCCACCCCCACCGCAGGGAGGCGGAGCTGTGCAGATGGTTCTGCCCCAGGTGCCTGATGGACCCTGAGCGGTTCCAGAGGGAGCTTGGGCCATTTCCTGAGACTCTGGCTCATAACTTGGCTGGAGACTTGGTGGCCACCTGGGATAGATTGGCCGCCGAGACTCTGGACCGAGTTGTGCCTTTGCGACCTCTGACCCGGATCCCATACAGATCCCATACAGCTCCATGATTTACGGAGGAGCTGAGGGAGATGAAGTGACGGAAAAGACATCTGGAGAGTGTTTGGAGGACTAGCCGCGCCGAGTCCGACCGGACACAGGTGAGGTCTCATATTAGAGATAGAGTGGCGAAACGTTTGTATTTCTCTGCCCTTATTGCGTTGACAGAAAATCAGCCTGCCGCTCTGTTTAGAGTGACCCGCTCCCTGCTTGAGCCGAGAGTGCGGGAGACCTCTTGCAGGGCAGGGCAGAGGAGTTTTCCCGATTTCTTTATGACAAAATCGCTCGGATTCGGGGTGGACTGGACTCCAATTGGATGGTCCCGGGGGAGGTGTCCAGGGCAAGTCTTGACACTATTATCTGGGAGGAGTTTGACCCTGTGACCACTGAGGATGTGGACAGGTTGCTGGGGGGCGCTGAATACCACCACATGTTTGTTGGACCCGTGTCCCTCCTGGTTGGTTTCGACTTCCAGGGAGGTGACACGAGGCTGGCTCCAGGGGATTGTCAACGCTTCATTGAGAGAGGGGTCGCTTCCTACTGCCTTGAAAATGGGGGTGGTGCGACCCCTCCTCAAGAAATCTGCCCTGGACCCAGCTGTTTTAAATAACTATCGTCCAGTCTCCAACTTTCCCTTTTTAGTGAAGGTTGTTGAGAGTGTGGTGGTGCGTCAGCTCCCTCAGTACCTGGAGGAAGCGACTTACCTCGATCCTTTCTAATCGGGCTTCAGGCCTGGGCATAGTACCAAAACAGCATTGGTCGCGTTGGTTGATGATCTCTGGAGGGCCCGTGACAGGGGTTATTCCTCTGTCCTGCTCCTGTTAGATCTCTCGGCGGCTTTTGATACTATCGACCATAGTATCCTATTGCGGCAGTTGGAGGGGTTAGGAATTGGAGGAACTGTCTTACGGTGGTTCTCCTCCTTCCTCTCTAACCGCTCGCAATTTGTGTTGATAGGGGGGAGAGGTCCACCTCTAGGCCCCTCATTTGTGGGGTGTCTCAGGGGTCGGTCCTCTCCCCTCTTTTGTTCAACATTTATGTGAAGCCGCTGGGGGAGATCATCCGTAGTCTTGGGGTGCAGTGTCATCTCTATGCTGATGATACTCAGCTTTACATCTCCACCCCAAACCAGCCCAACGATGCTGTGGAGGCTATGCCCCAGTGCCTGGTGGCCGTGCGGATTTGGATGGGCGGGAACAGGCTCCAGCTCAATCCTTCCAAAGTGAGTGGCTGTGGTTTCTGGCGCTCCAATATAGTCAGCTGACTCCATCGCTGGCTATTGGGGGAGAGATCTTAGCCCCCACAGAGAGGGCTCGCAATTTGGGCATCCTCCTGGATGCATGGCTGTCTTTAGAAGATCATATTATGGCCGTTTCCAGGGGGGCTTTTTATCTGGTTCGCCTGATTCACCAGTTGCGGCCCTTTCTGGACCGGGACGCCTTACACATGGTTACTCATGCTCTTGTCACCTCCCGCCTGGACTATTGTAATGCTCGCTACATGGGGCTCCCTGCGGGCAGCACCCAGAGGCTTCAACTGGTGCAAAATGCAGCCACGTGGGTGGTTATGGGGGCATCAAGAAACTCCCATGTGACACCTCTCCTGCACGAGCTGCATTGGTTGCCGGTGGCCTTCCGGGTTCATGTCATGAGGTCACATCTGTTATCCTATTAGTCACTGAACTGACCTTTGGTTGGGTTGGGGAAGTTTCCTTTACTCTTGCTCAGACTCCAGCATCGTGCGGGTGTCTCACCCTTTGCTCACCCTTTCTTCATCGTTATGGGATGAAAATAACTGTATTTTTACACTATGAAATCAACTATGCAAAGATTGGACATTAGATGGATCTCGACATAACCGTGAGTTATACTTTGAGGATGCCTTGTGACCCAATAAAGAAACTTTGTATGGAAGCCTTTGTAGAGTTTGCCTGACTGTCTTTATATTCATCCAGCAATTAAAAGACAGAACAGGAAGCATTTACATATCCAAATTTGGTTTTTTTTAAAATTGTGATATATAAAAACATTTTGGACACTGAAGGGAAATTAAAATCTAAGCAAGAACTTGAAGACCAGGATATTAAATTATCATCGTGACCTCAGTTGCAAATACAATCTAGATATGATAAAGATATACAGTATAAATGTACGGCTTCTATAATGGGCAGACAGTCTTTGATCAGGCATTTTGAATTCTGATGAAAAACTAATTAAGAAAATGTGTAATTTTTTACTTAATTGGAAAATGGAGGATGAACAAGTAAAAGATACAATGATACAAGATAATAATATAATATAGAAATGGCAAACCTATGGGAAAGAAACTATAAATTAATAATGGTAACTTCTTATAAAGAAAACTTATATAAAATGTTTTATAAATGGTACTTACCATCTGCTAGGTTAGCTAAAATGTTTAATAATATGTTGGAAATGTAACCAAAAAATGAGCATATTTTACCATGTGTGGTGGAATTGTGTTAAAGCAAAAAAAAAAAATTGGCAAAAATACATAAATGGTTAGAAAATATGATAGAAAAACATGTAGATTTGAAATCTGAACTTTTTCTATCAGGTATAGCACCATAAATATTTGACAAACAAAATATATATTTAATATTGTATGTAATAATAGCAGCAAGGATTATATTTACATAATATAGGAAAAATGAAGAAATATCATGAGACGAGATAATTAGGACGATACTAGACAATGCAGAAATGGACAGACTTACATTGAAGATTAAACAGAAAGAAAATACAGAATATTATCAGCATGGAACTTATTCTACCAGTGGTTGGAAAAACGGGGGTAGAGATTAAGAATGTAATCTGTACTGTTAAGCAAATATAATTCAGACAACACAATGTTTATTTTATTATTATTTATTTATTTATACATTTTTCTTTATATAAGTAAGTGCTTTGTGAACAGCATATTTTCTGGGTTGATTTGCTTACATAATACTATTTTTCCAGTTCCTAGTTTCTATCTCTGTTGTCTAGCCATTTGTAAAACAAGTCCCATGTTCAAAAGTAGTCTGTTTTCTTTTTCTTTTATCTTCAGTGTCAGTCTGTCCATTTCTGTCAGTCTAATTTTTTTTTATTATTGCTTCTTCTACAGATGTTTCCTCCTTTTTCCAGTGCTGTACAAATATAATTTTTGCTGCTGTTAAGATATGTAATATTAAATATACATTCCCTTTCTCGTGTGTTTTTGGCATTATGCCTAACAAAAATAATTCTGACTGTAGGTTACTATATGCTGTTTTAACTTTTTTTTTAACCATGTGTGCATTTTCATCCATTTTTTTTCCTTTTGAACATGTCTACCACATGTAATTATATGTGCCCGGTCTTTGATTACATTTCCAACATTTGGCGGACCAGTTATCAATGGAATTATCAATTATCAATGGAAGAAAGAATACAACTGTAAAAATTAATATTTTGTCAAAATTATCTTTTTTGTTTCAAATGAATCCTACAAAAATCAAGAAAAAAATACTTGGACAAACACAATAATTTTGAAATTTATTTGGCAAGGGAAAAAAGCTGGAATAAGATTGAAAATGTTGCAAGAATCTAAGAATAATGGGGGCTTTGGGTTATCAGATTGGGAGCTTAACCACCAAGCTTCTTCATTAACGTGGGTGAAAGAATGGATAATTCTCAGACATAGAAGATTATTGTTTTTGAAAGGTCATGATCTCCAATTAGAATGGCTTGCTTTTCTATGTTATGATAGACAGATATTTTCAAAGACATTATGTAAGGAATGTTCTGCTTTTAGTATGGGAAAAGGTGAACGCAAAAATTTGTATGAAAATACCAGATTGGCTTTCAACAATGGAAGCATGTATTCACCCAAATTTAGTAACTCTTGAAAAATTTTTTAACATATAAAATATTTTGAATGCAAAAGGGGAACTTAAAACCAAATGAGAACTACAGAATCAAGGTGTTAATTTGTCATGGTGGCCACATATGCAAATACAAATGAGGTATGAGACAACACAATGTTTATTAAGCACCAATGAAATGTAAACAATAGGAAATTAAAACTTTATTAAAAAAAGAGGAACAAGCTTCTGTGGAACAAATCCAGTGTTGGGCTGCTGCTGGTTTGGACCATCAGTTGGACCCCACCCCCCCATCCTGTCCTTTCTGGCTCAGCTGAGTTGCATGGCACAGCTGATTTCTGTGCCTCAGCTGTTCTACTTACCGGAGCTGCCCTAGAAAGTAAGCAGCTGAACTTAAAATTGCTGTATTTTGAACACTACATGAACTGCACGTTCACAGAACTGGTTGTTAAACCAATTGCAGCTCACATTGGGCAAACCTGAGGGAGAGAAGTGGGATAGAAACGGCTTCTGTGGGGTAAGCCTGAGTGAGAGAAGAGAATAGGACAGGAGCATCTTCTGTGGGAAGTGGCGGATTAAGGCTCACTGGTGCTTTAAGCACTGACAAATCTTGGTGCCCCCCCCCCTTGTTTGTACATACTGTACAAATGAAGCCATATTCTCAACTTTGTGGTGCCCCCTTTGGGCCTGGTGCCCTAAGCACATGCTTGGTCTGCTTAATGGTTAATACAATACTGTCTGTGGGGCAAACCTGAGGGAGAGAAGGGAATAGGAGAGGAGAGGATTCTATGGAGTAAATCTCAGGGGATAGATAAGAGACGTTTCTGTAGTGCAAGGCTTCTTTGGGGTAAACCTGAGGGAAAGAAAGGGATAGGATAGGAGAAGCTTTTGTGGGCAAACCTGAGGGAGAGAAGGGGGATAGGTTAAGAGAGACTTTTGTGGAGCAAGCCTGACTGAGAGAAGGTGATTGGATAAGAGAAATTTCTGTGGGGCTAGCCTGAAGGAGATAAGGGGATAGGATAAGTCAGGCTTCTGTGGGGCAAACTTCAGGGGATAGATAAGGCAAGCTTTTGTTGGGCAAACCTGAGGATGAGAAAGAAATAGGATAGGAGAGGCTCCTGTGGGACAAGCCTGAGGGAGAGACTTGGATAGGATAGGAGAGACTTCAGTGGGGTAAGCAGAGGAATCCACAAAAGAGCAGAGGTGGTGGAAGGAGAGACCAGCAGGTAATTCAAGAGAGAGAGGAGAGAGAAATGAAGAAGGGCCAACCAGCCACATGAATGCCATCTCATCACATGACCTACCTGCTGGACAAGACTGACCATCACCCCTCCATGTGACCTGCCTGCTGAGGGAAGATTGATCACCATGACACTACATTACCCAGGCCAGTAGAAGTGTGAGAGAGGGGAGCTATGTTGAGGTATTCCCCATTAGGAGAATGAGTGCTCTCAGAGAAACGTAGTGAGAGTGGTGATGAATAATACACAACTAGCACACAGATACACTGAATAGTAAAATATAGGTTTTACTTCCAGTAAACGGGTAAGCAAAGTCCAATAATACAGTCCAAGTCATACATGGTTAAAGCAGTCAGTATTCAGTCCAGGGATAATCCAAAAACAAACTCCAGTATCATAAACAAAGTTCAGTAAACATAGTTCGCTAACAGTTGCAAGACTCACAGGAATTCGAGCAGAATGACGATCAGGCAACAGGCAACAGGGAAAATGCAAGGAAAACAAACCAGGTTTCTGGCTCCGTCTTATGGCCGTTGGAGGAACCACACCCAATTATAATTATAGCATTCTCTTAAAGAGACAGTATTAAATGACTATCCTGGTTTATATATTGCCAACCCAACTGTTAGGTGACTATCATTCCTAACATTCTCCCCTTTGGGTAGGACAATATATAACACCTTACAGTTTAAGTCCATATTCCTCACTGCAAGCCTTATGTTTTACAGCACCTTGGGCTTTCGTAAAATGATCTGCAATGTTATTCTCTGACATGCAGTACTCCAGTTTAATCATTTTACTTTGCACACATTGTCTCACATTCAGATATCATAGATCTGTGTGTTTTGATCTTGTCTTTACGGCAAGATTGGAAACCATCTTCATTGCTGATTGGTTGTCTTCATATATAACAATAGAATCCTTTATATTAATTCCCATATCTATCATTATTTGTTTATAACATACTAAATCCATACGTAATAGAGACAAACATGAGAATTCAGCTCCATTGTTGATAAGCTTAGATATTTTTGTTGAATAGACCACCATCCAATTAACACCTTTCCTAATAATACTACAGTACCTGACATTGATTTATGTGTAGATACTTCTGTAGCGAAACTTGCATCTGCATATGCAGTTAAACTTAGTTCATCCTTAGGCTCCAAATATAATGCATAATGCATCGTTTGTTTAAAATATCTCAACATATGCTTAGCAGCTTGCCAGTGCCTTTCAGTAGGCTCAGCATTAAACCTGGCTAATTGGTTAACATGATATGCTATGTCTGACCTAGACCAATTACTAAGATAGAATAAGCTATCAATTAATGACTGATAAATGTCTTTATCAAAAACAGGACTTTGCACATTACAGTGACTAAACTCCTGGCTCATTGGTGTCTTAGCCGGTTTACAAAGTTCCATTTTAAAGTTCTTCAATAACTGGTTAATTTTATCTGCCTATGAGATTTTGTAGCCCCCCCTAGTTTTATCTGTTTTCAAACCAAAATACTGTTTAATCTCACCTAAATGTTTGATTCTAAATTTCTTCTCTAACAGTGAAATAATCCCAGTAGCTTCTTGCTCAGTTTTGGTGATTAATGCTATATCATCAGTGAACAATAGCTACAATGAAACTACACCATCACATTCCTTTTTGAATAAACATGGATCAGCCATGCCAGCTACAAAACCTTTATGGGTAACAGTTGTCGCGTTGTCGCGGTTTGCTCGTTGTCCTTAGGTTCTCTGATCAGCCTGTAGAGCCCCCGCAGGGGTGAAATTTAGAGGGACCCTCGCGAGGGTGAGTACTTAAGTACTAGAATCAATAATTGACACAGACACCATAGTTTCTCAAGGTGAGAGAGCACGTTGTGCCCGGGGTAGATGAAGAAGTCCCCCGATTGCAACGCACCACCCTCTTTTATTTTGCAGTTTCATCAGGGAGGGGGGAGCGAGACATATGTGAAGAGGAGCAAGGAAGTATAATTCTAATGGCGCCATGGCAGGATGCGACCACTGTTGTGTGCTAAGATAGCGTGATTATCTATTAACAAGATTTTTATGGTCAGCTAGTTCCTGTAACTATTTGCCTACGTGTCGTGCCAAGCTGAGCTTATCATGCAATTCCTAACTTGAAAAGGTCATTCTTACGGCCTTATGTCAAGAGGACTCTCGAGGTTTACTACAAGTCCTCTTTTCTTTGTTTTTAAGGTGCCGCGATATCCGATTCAAAATATAAGCCTTTCTCCTTTGGAGTATCATAGTGCTTGGATAAGGACATACCCTCCGGGACATCCCGATCCGATTGCACAACCTCGTTCAAGGGCAGGTTATCAGTGTCAGAGTCGTCATCGGAACATAAGTGCAAAAGCGGAGCCTTGCACTCCTCAGTTGGGATTGCCATATATACATGATTTTGCATTAAGAGATTAAGTTGCGCAGCAGCTTTAGCTTCGGCAATAGCATTTAAACTACGTTTGATCATTGAAATAAAGATAGGTAATAAACAGGGTAGCAGAAAACATCCTATAGCAATTATAGCCACCAAAATAAAAATAGCCTTTAAACCGGGAAACTTGGGGAGAAACTCGTCAAACATTCCCCCTATGTCCACTCCCTTCCATGTTTGCACAGGTACATGCGCCAGTTTTATCATTTTTATGGCAGCCTCATCTACAGCCTTCATGCTGTTATCAATTTCAATGCAACAATCGGTAAGGTTAAACTTTCCACATACCCCCCCTTCTTTTGCTAACAGGTAATCTAGTGCCAGACGATTTTGCATTATGTAAGTACGAGATTTTACTGACTCTCTCGCAAGGGATCGCATGGTGGCCAATGTTTCATCAGTGATTAGCTCTACTACCGCTTGAAGACGGATGATGCGGTTAAGCATGTAGATGGGTGTTCTGTATCCCCACATGCCATCCTCTGCCCAGGTTGCCGGGTCATAATAATGAATTATGCGTTCTGGGGGCCACTCATCATCTTTCCAATTTACTTTATGAATTTGGGAGGTGTCTCTCTTCTCGCGTGTGGCCTCCCCGGCTTCCTCGTATACCGGGTGACCTAGGACCTGTCTTTGCGACAAAGGGAGCAGAAAAAAACCTGGTCGTATGGTCCCTAGTACACAAGATCCTTGCCAGGCGGCTGGGAGGATGGAGAAGGCATTGGCGCCACATATCCAGTAAAGCCCTGTTGGTGCTGGCCAGGTGGCGGAATCATTCTCGGGTTGCCGTAGGTAAGAAAGGTAAGAAGTGAGGTTATGGGTGGGCCTAGGAAGGTTATTGGGAGAGTCCCACGAATCGTTGGTGAACGTACCTAAACATAAAAGAGAGCCTGCTACAAACATACGTGCGGAGGTATTAACTCTTTGATAGCATTGTCTGCCTACCAAATTAGTGGTCAGGGTCCAGTTTTCAGGAATTGTGTTCAGGGTATCAAAGTTGGACCAATTAGTTATGACATAGGTGATGTTAATTTCCTGGGCCTGCCACGGCCATTGTTCCCCCATTGTAGTTCCCCCACACACAAAGCAATTTTTAACTTGCAGTGATTTAGCAATAGTCTCTGCAAGGTGTACAAAGGTGTTGCGCACCTCATGTGGTACGGTCAGGTGAGTCAATTTTGCCAATTCCGAATAAACAGAATGAAATAAGGAGTGTCTGGTTGAGTCGATGGAAATTTTGCTTACTATTATTTTGATGGCTACTGAAGGGCTGGTTCCTGTCCCATCAATACCCAAGCCATAGTCATTGTCAGTACCTTTCCATGTTTGGAAGGAAAGCCAATTTTCCGGTACTGGAAACGTGAGATTGATGGGATTGCACTGATGTTGCATACAGTTGGGATCGGGAACTCTAAGACGGGTGATATAGAGTTTTTTAAGGTTATCCCTCTTGGGTATGGTGTCGGGTCGCACTGTGAGCCCTCTGGATTGAAAGTCCACACATTTCCATTCACTGCAGTAGGTGCCTTTGCCACAGAGATCGTGTTGATTTGAAGTTCTGGCACAGATGTACTTTTCGTTGCTGGAATATGTCCGTCGCCAGACAAGTGAGCCGCATTCGTTTGTGCCATAGTCCATGGCTTCGCAGGCATCAAAAGTGACCGATTGGGATACCTTCGGATTATAAAAGTCATGATTGACCACTGTCTTTTTCGATGAGCCGGTTCCGACAGTGATGAGGATGTTGTAGCGATGAGTGGGGCCTGTGGGGTCATAACAGATTTGTTTGTTGTTATCTTCACAAATACTATACGTCGTGCTATTCCACACACAGGTGTGCGTGGATGGGTTGGTGCAAATAAAATGGGTGTGATATATTAATGTAGTTCTGATGGTCTGCCCCTGTTGAGTTTTTTGCAAGCAGGGGGTGCAATGTTTGGCATCTTGGGAGGTGATTGCACTTCGTGTCCTCCGTTGGGGGGGGATAAACTTCTGTCGTAGGGATAACGTCAGCCGAGAAGAAGTGGCAAAGCCTCGTACCACTTTTGTAATTTCACATTGGTATAGACCAAAGTCTGAGAGGGTCAGATCAGTTACTGAAAGATGAGTTGCTCTAAAATGATAATTGATGGTATATTTGGGTGAGTCTTGTAGATATATGGTATTGTTGAAAAACCAGCGCCAGATGATTCCCTTTTTCTTGATTGGAGACCTCTGGTAACAGGAGAGGGCCTGAGAGCGAAGATGCAGTGCTCCCTCATTGTTGTAACGGTGCGTGTGAATCAAGGAGTTGAAATTAGGATGTGGAGAGGACTCGAGAAGCTGTCTACGAATTCGTTGTCCGCGGAGCGGTGACCAGGAACCAGGATAGCAGTCAGGGAGATGGGAGCCAGGTGTATCCCATAGGCAGCTGGTGGTATCACAGGGAGGTTGGCAGCAGGAGAAGTGGCGCACCAGGGTATGGGAAAAAGATTGAGGAGAAGATTGAGACAAAAGGAGCCAAGAAAGAAACATAGAGGGTAGTGGGGGGCGAGTTACAGAGAAAATGGAAAAGAGATAAACTGTATGATTGAAGGACTGACGGGAAACAAGAAAGCCTAAGCAGAAATAAGGTCCCACCATATTCGCGGTGACATAGACATGTAGGTGGACCCGACAGGGTTGGTAGCCATACAGAAGAGAGACGTGAGGTGAGGGACGCAAGGCACGGCCTTGATGTTGAAAGGCATAATTACAGGCGGAAAGAGAGATGTCTTCAAAGGCAAAGGTAACGCGTGTGAACGGAGGGGCGAAGATAACAGCAGGATCAGCCCGAAACTGAGAAAAGACAGGAGATATCAGAATCAGAAGGGCTAGGAGAGGAACACTTGTCCTTAGCCTCCCCATGATAAGGTCGAACACAGCGCGCAGGCACCCAAAGAACACGATCAGGAAGTTGAACAGCAGCGAATCCTTTGCCCCAAGTGATCAGTTGCACAGGTCCCTTCCACTTCGGATCTGGAAGTTGCCTGAAATAAACAAGAGGTCTGGAGGTAGGGACAGGAGGTGTGGTAAAGTGACGAGAAGCAGCCGTAGAAGAAGGAGAGCCAGTAAGATTCAGAAAGTTCAAGGTATATAAACATACATTTAACACATTCTGTAACGCTGGGAGGTTCGGGGGGCGTACGCCTTTTTTCCCCATTTTTCCCCAAGGGCCGTTTTGAGTGTTAAATTTGCTCTTTCCACAATAGCTTGGCCTTGGCTATTGAATGGAATTCCAAATTTGTGTACAATGGACCAATGATGACAGAACTCCGAGAAGGAGGAGCTCGTGTATGCAGGACCATTGTCTGTTTTTAAAATTTTTGGACATCCCAGTGTTACAAAGGTCCGAATGCAATGATTGATAGTGTTTTTAGTAGTCTCCCCCCTTTGCAGTGTGGCCATGATGAACCCAGAGTAAGTGTCTACAGACACGTGAATATACTTCCAGGGCGCAAAGGATGGATACTGAGTAACGTCCATTTGCCATGTGTCACAGGCCTCGGTGCCTCTAGGATTTACTCCTTCTGGGACACTTCGTGCCTGCAGACTACATGTAGGACATTGTTGAACAATTGCCGCGGCTTCTTGATGAGTAATTCCAAATTGTCTCACCAGAGCCTTTCTATTTTGATGAAAATAATCATGACTTTCTCCTGCTGTTAAGGTGTTGCAGGATTGGTAACAAATGCAACTTGCAGGCCTCATCTGCCATGTGATTGCCTTCTGAAAGAAATCCGGGCAGATGCTGATGGCTTCTGATGTGGGCCACAAACAGATTCCTTCCTTTCCTTCAATAGGTCTTGTAACTGTAAAAAAAGCGTCATTAAAGGAGAAGGGGTTGCAGGAGAAATGTAGGCATCAAATATATTCAAGGCCAATTGTGCCACATACAGACTATCAGATATTACATTAATTGGCTGGTTGGGAAAAAGTGTGAGTGCCATATTGAAGGCAGACAGTTCAGCCTGTTGAGCAGAAGGTTGTGGTGTGGTAAGTTTTTTATGCCATTGATTGTCAGTTTGCCACACACAAGCCCCGATGGTTTTAGAACCATCAGTGAATACAGTAAGACAATCTTTCACTGGTTGTTGTACTAAGGGAGTCTCTAGAGTGAGCGGAATTGTTTCCAGCACTTGTATGCGTGGGTCTGGTGGTAGATGGCAGGAGACATTCCCTTGCCACCCTTCCAACGCATCTTGTAACGCATCAGAATTTTGGAAGAATGGTTCCCATTGTGTTAGTCTGCAGGGAGTGTAAAGCGTGCAGATATCCACACCCATCAAGGCTCTAGCTCTTTTCCTCCCCCGTTCTATAAGAAGAGCCATTTGTGCAGCTCTTGTGGTGATTGATGCTTTTGGGGTATGAGGAAGGTGAATCCACTCTAAAATGTGTAGTCTCTTTGAAGTCGAGATTTGAACGATGATTGCTGTAAGGAGTGTGGGTGTGGGAAGAAGCGCCAATGAGAGTGCATGATTGTGTAATGAGCGGTCCACCCAATGGGTATGCAAGGCGCTGTTGATTTCTTTAAGAGCATTAAGCTGTTGCTCATTCAGCCAAATGAGATCCGCTGGACGCTTAAGGCCGACCAATGCTTGAAATAATGGCGAGAGAGTATGAGTTGAAATGGAAAGATATGGGCGTGCCCAATTGAGCGTGCCCAGGCATTGCTGTAACTGAACCAAGGTTGCAGGTTGAGGGAGTGTGAGAACAGGAAGGTGAGGTGAAGCTGTGGAGGCTAAAACCTTGTGTCCTAAATATTGTAACGGATAATGAGACTGCACCTTTTCTGGTGCTACATGCAGTCCTGCAATAGCAAGGAGAGAGAGAAGACATGGAAAAGTTTTATATACTGTACCTTTAGGACCATCAGCTGCAATCAGGATGTCATCCATGTAATGATACACTAAAAATTCAGGAAATTTGTCCCGATAGGGTTGTAAAGCTTTATTTACAAAATATTGACACATCGTAGGAGAATTGAGCATTCCTTGGGGAAGAACTTTCCATTGATATCTAGCTGTAGGTTTAGAATTATTAAACTCAGGAACGGTGAAGGCAAATAGTATCCTGTCCTCTGGTATCAGCGGGATGGAGAAAAAACAATCTTTGAGGTCAATGATTATGAGATCAAATGTTACAGGAATTAAATTTGGATTTGGAAGGCCGCATTGCAATGGGCCCATAGGTTGCAATATAGCGTTCAGAACACGGAGATCCTGTAGGAGGCGCCATTTGCCACTTTTCTTTTTAATTACAAACACTGGTGTGTTATATGGGCTGGTAGATGGTTCAATATGACCTTCTGCCAATTGCTGTTGAACGAGAGTGTGAAGTGCGTTTAATTTTTCTTTTGTAAGAGGCCATTGATCAATCCAAACAGGAATATTTGATTTGAGAGTGAGAGAAAGAGGAGAAATAGCCATAATTCAAGGTATGTAGAGAGAAGTGTGGAGTTGAGATAGCAGGTCACGGCCCCACAAATTGCAATGTAATGGAAGGACAAAGGGTTTAAGATAAGCAGTCACAGAGGAATGAGACGTAGAGGCAGTAAGCCAAAGTGAGCTAACCTTTGCTGCCTGCGCTCCACCGATGCCTTGTACTGAAGTTGTTTCAGCAAGGGGCCAAGAGGATGGCCACTCAGAGGATCGAATGACAGAGACGTCAGCTCCGGTGTCAATCAGGCCAGCAAAAAATTGGCCATTCAGCAATATGGTTAACATAGGTTTGGAGGCTTGAACAGATTGCTGTAGAGCAAACAAAGAAGGGGGTTCAGGAGAGGGAAGAAGAATGAGAGTAGCCACAATCGTTCCCGCTTTCAGGGAAAAGCACCGGTCGCCAATGGCAGCGAGAGAGAGATTTTTCAGAGAAGAAGAGTCGTACAAAAAGGGTGCAGCGACTACGCCTTCAATGGTAAGGGAGGAGTTAGGTATGAGCAAAACAGGCAAGGAAGGCAGAAGTGGCTTCAGAACAGTGATAGAAAGAGGGAGAGTGAAGACCGAACCAGGATCATCATAAACGATGTCCTCTGTCAGCTGTACAGGGAAAGAAGTAGGTTGTAAAAAGGAAAGAGAAGAGGAAAGAGAAGTTTCAGCCTTTGTAGCGGGGTTAGCTGAAGACCCCATGCCTAGTTTTCCGATTGCTGAGCAGGAGGAGGGTTAGAGCGACATTGGGAAGCCCAATGAAAACCTTTTCTGCAACGAGGGCAAACAGTTTTTGGCTTGGCAGCATAGGGTGCAGTACCCCGAGACTGGCCACGAGGCGTTCCCCCCCCACCCGGCATTCTACACTGATTTTTAAAATGGCCAGGCTTCCCACAATTAAAACAATAGCCAGAGCGAGACACGGCAAGGGCGTCGGACGACGGAGGGGAGGTGGGGAGGGATGCAGAAATGGAGGTAGAGATGGCAGCGGCAAGGGCGCTCATTTTGTGAGAAGTAGTTCCCACAATCCTACAAAGCTGCAGGAACTCAGCCAAGGTTACACCAGGTTTATTAGCAACAGGTTGAAGTATTTTTTGACAATCTTCATTCGCATTGGTGTAAGCCAGTTTAATAAGAAGTTCTTGTCTGGCCGCCTCATTGTCAATTTGGCGTTCCAGAGCGGTTTGCAAACGGTTAACGAATGAAGAGTAAGACTCGTCAACCTCCTGCACTACCTTCAAAAAGGTGTGTGTGGATTTAGAGTCTGAGTCATCCACACGTTTCAGGGCATTCATCGCACAAAGATGAATGATTGCAAAGGCACGGCGAGGGCAAGTTTGTTGCTGAATCAGGGTGGAGTATAATCCGGTTCCCTTTAAGTGATCAGCAATGACCAGATTAGGGAGGCCTCGTCTTATTTCAGCATCTACTAATTTTTCATATTCAGACTGCCAAACAACATACTGGGCAGGAGTCATAAGCATAGAAAACAACATCTTCCAATCATATAACAGCATTACAGTGTTAGCAGACACGAGAGAATCAAGCATGCCACGAGTGTAAGTGGATTGCAGTCCATACATATTTACAGCCTCTTTTAAATTTTTCAGCACTCTTAACTCTATGTTGGTATGAACAGGAGCGCCAGGGGCTCCCGGAACAAGAGTCATAGGGTAAGCAGAAGGTATATCACAAGATTCTAAGGTGAAGGAAGGAGAAGCCAGGATAGCAGTAATATTTCCCCCCGAGGGATGTGGGGACGGAGAATCAGTAGGAATGGGAGAGACAGAAGGAGAGGAGGGCTGCAGACGATTGTGCGGAGTGTCAGAGTGAAAAGGAGGGGCAGAGGCAAGCTGAGGAATATCATCCGAAGAGGCGACAGATTGGTAAGGTGGGGGAGAAGAATCAAAGTGAACAGCAGGAGGCTTAGCAGTTTTAGAGGCAAGAGATAAAGACTCGGGGAGAGTGGTGGAGGGGTAGATAGTATTGAGCGCAGCCATTATCGCACGCCAGGACATAAGAATGTCCGGTGGAGCTCTGGGGACATCATACAGATATTTTCCCAAGCGTTCCCACGAAGTGCGACGCAGCGTGCCCTCAGCTGGATAAGCAAGACAGTGCTGCTCCACATAAAGCAAGAAGGAGGTGATAGATTTTCTAGACAAGGTATATACAGTGGTGCCGTTAATTTTCTGCAAACAATTAGCCTTCTTCACTAATTGGTAAAGTTCGTCCCTATGAACTGACGAAACTTTGGAGAGTGAGGAGCCCATTACTTACGATTGTACAGAGCCTTTGCCAGGTGCGTAGCAACGGGAGTGAAGGCAGCGCACCTCTAGACAGAAGTCACGCCGTGGAGCTGAAGAAGTGAGAGATCCCGGACGAGCCCCCAGTTGTCGCGTTGTCGTGGTTTGCTCGTTGTCCTTAGGTTCTCTGATCAGCTTGTAGAGCCCCCGCAGGGGTGAAATTTAGAGGGACCCTCGCGAGGGTGAGTACTTAAGTACTAGAATCAATAATTGACACAGACACCATAGTTTCTCAAGGTGAGAGAGCACGTTGTGCCCGGGGTAGATGAAGAAGTCCCCCGATTGCAACGCACCACCCTCTTTTATTTTGCAGTTTTATCAGGGCGGGGGGAGCGAGACATATGTGAAGAGGAGCAAGGAAGTATAATTCTAATGGCGCCATGTCAGGATGCGACCACTGTTGTGTGCTAAGATAGCGTGATTATCTATTAACAAGATTTTTATGGTCAGCTAGTTCCTGTAACTATTTGCCTATGTGTCGTGCCAAGCTGAGCTTATCATGCAATTCCTAACTTGAAAAGGTAATTCTTACGGCCTTAAGTCAAGAGGACTCTCGAGGTTTACTACAAACAGTCCCATCCAGACCTGTCTTTAGTTTATAAATCCACTTACACCCTATGGCATGTTTACCTGGTGGTAACCTGACATTTTTATATACCTCCAACCTTTGTAAGGATTTCATTTCCTTATCCATTGCTTCCTGCCAAGCAGCCTGATCCTTAGCAGGATACAGTTTCAGTTCATTATAGTTAGCTGGAACTATATATACTTGGCATACTATACTAGCCTGATATATCTCTGGTGGTCGTGTTACATGGGTTGAATGTCTAGGTAATTTAGGGTTTACTGATGGACTCTCCTTTTCCACCTGCGCCTGTTCTTCTACCTCCTCCTGTGTCAGTTCCTCCTTTTTAATGGCTATTGATGGTTTAACTATTTCATCATTAGGGACTACTTGGGTGTCAATAACAACATCATTGTTAAATTCCTGTTCTAGTTTATGCCACCCAATGTGTTTAAGAAATTTAGCACTAACACTACAGTAAACATTAGCTGTGCCTGGATCCCAAAATCTAAACAATCTATGGTTGGCTTCGTAATCTATAAAAAATAATTTCTTAGCTCTATGTTGCCCTTTCAATCTTACTTGTGAGGGAACATGCACCCATGCAGAAGCTCCAAATGTGTGTAGATAACTTAAATTTGGTTTTCTGCCATGCCAATGAGTGAATGGCAATTCACCAGTTGTTGTCTTCACCACATTGTTTAACAGATGGTTGGAACACATTATGGCTTCACCCCACAGTGTTTCAGGCAAATCCGAATCGGATAACATAGTGCCAGCCATGGCTTGTAATGTTTGCCCTCTTCGTTCTATAAACGAGTTATGTTGTGGCCTGTAAGGTGCAGAATGCTTATGGTCGATACCAGCCAATTTCAACATCATTTGGAATCTATTGTTAATAAACTCAGTCCCGCTATCTGTAACTAAATTACCCTACTCTCATTTTTCTCTCAGCAAATCTTAGCCAGTTAAAGAAATGTTGGAATCGGAGCAGAACAACGATCAGCCAACAGGCAATAGGGAAAATGCAAGGAAAACAAACCAGGTTTCTGGCTCCATCTTATGGCCGTTGGAGGAACCACACCCAATTACAATTACAGCATTCTCTTAAAGAGAATATTAAATGACTATCCTGGTTTATATATTGCCAACCCAACTGTTAGGTGACTATCATTCCTAACAGACTAGTGTGGACCGGCGGCCATACCAAGAGGGCCAAGAGAACCCAGATTTCAGCAGCCCTTTTGGGTGTAGTGCTACATGTACATTTAATGAAAGACTCAGGGCCTTTTAGATATTGTTGTGCTATAATTCTAGGTCCTATAATTTGCAGTATAGCAGAAACCAGAGAGTCACACAGACTTAATCAAAGAAAAGTAGAAAATATGGAAACCAGGATGCAAAATTCTTTGCTTGGATAATGTGTGTGCATCAGGGATGGGATTCTACCGGTTTGGGCCAGTTTGGGCAAAACATGTGTTAATTTTACATCCGGTTCAGCGAGCCAGTAGTTCCTGAAGAACAGCTGGCTCCGCCCACCCCTCCCCTCCCTGGAGTTCCCACGAGGCCCGTCTGGCTCCCAGGTAAGTGTAGGATAGCATCTTGGCAGCAAAAAGGGGACGAAAGGGGGGTCTGGTGCCGCCGCCCCCCGTGTTTTTGCTCTCAGGAGGCTCCAGGGAGGCTTGCTAGGCCGAAAACACCTCCCCACATACCCTGCTTTTGTTCTTAGGAGGCTCCAGGGAGGCTTGCTACGCCAAAAACAGTGTGTGTGGGGGGGTCCGGTACTGCCGCCCCCACTCAGTTTTTGCTTTCAGGAGGCTCCAGGGAGGCTTGCTAGCTTGAAACCACCACCACCCCCCACGCCCTGCTTTTGCTCCTAGGAGGCTCCAGAGAGGCTTGCTAGGCCCCATTTTGGGCCTAGGAGGCCTCCCTGCAGCCTCCTGGGAGCTTCCAGCATCCAGTATTCATGCTCCTGGAGCATCCAGCCATCCATTGTTTAACCAAAAGAACACTTGGAGCTAATACAGTATTGATTACTGCCTTGGGAATGTTCTAGGTCAGGGGTCCCCAAACTTGGCAACTTTAAGAGTTGTGGACTTCAACTCCCAGAATTCTCCAGCCAGCTGGCTGGAGAATTCTGGAAGTTGAAGTCCACAACTCTTAAAGTTGCCAAGTTTTAAGACCTCTGTTCTAAATAAACAAAACCGTGCAGTCTCCTAAAACTGTTGGAGCCAATCTTCTTTCTTTTATTCCATATCCTCCTGTTCAAAACTAGTAAGTTGCTCTGCTTTTTCATGCCAGGCTTAGTGTGGTAAGTTCAGAGTGGATTTTGTAGAGAACAGCTTATTTTTAGATCTCATTCATTTGCTCAATTTCAGAACATGCATTACACAATTTCCAAAGCATAATTCAGACTATTCAGTAATTTGCCTAGCTGCTGCTTCATTACTTTATTGTTGTCACAATGGTCTTTTAAATTTGACAAACAAAACACAGTAAATATTTCTCACAAATATTTTCCCTCTTCCACTTTGTGATTCGATATTTAACATACAAAATTATGTGCTGTGTTACTATTCAGGCAGTTTGCAAACTTGTTGGAAGGCAACTCTTTAATTTGAAGATAGTGGTAAATTCTTGGTAATAAAATGGCAAGTAGAAAGGCTCACTTCTACTTGCCATTTAGAAAGGGTTAGAAAGAATGAGAAAGTTAATCTTTGCTTTGTTTCCAATCTCCTTTTCTTGACTTGGTCTTCATAAAAAGTAGCTTTGGAATTGAAGCCATATGTTAAAACAAAATTCTTTCTGTTTAAGTACAAGTATGCAAAAAATTTCAAGATTAATCCAAGATGTTTAATGGCTTTAAATATCTGGGCGTTGTACTAAGGTTTAAATCAGAGGTCTTCAAACTTAGCAACTTTAAGACTTGTGGACTTCAACTCCCAGAATTCTCCAGCCAGCTATGCTGAGTTGAAGTCCACAAGTTTTAAAATTGCCATGTTTGGGGACCCCTGGTTTAAGTAGAAAGAGGTTCCAGCTGAAAATACCATGACTAGCATAGAGATACATGGTAGCTCTCTTTCTTTCTTTCTTTCTTTCTTTCTTTCTTTCTTTCTTTCTTTCTTTCTTTCTTTCTTCTTTCTTTCTTTCTTTCTTTCTTTCTTTCTTTTCTTAAAAGGAAGAAGAAAAAGAAAGAGGGACAAATAAGAAAAAAAAAGAAAGAAAGGGAGGGAAGGGAGAAAGAGGGAAGGGAAAGGAATGTGAATGAGATATGGATGGATGAAAAGATGGATAGAGAGAAGAAGGGAGGGCAAGAAAAAGGAGAAGGAAGGATCACAAACCTTGGCACTAGATGCTTCAGAGGATGCTTTGAAACAGCACAGCAATCCAGAACTGGAAGGGACCTCAGAGATCATCTAGTCCAACCCCGCTCCAAGAGCATTGTTAAAGTGAGTTTCTATCTTTTGACCCACCCAGTCATGTGACCACCAAACCACACCCAGTCAGTCACGTGACCACCAAGCCATGCTCAGCCAGTCACGTGACCACCAAGCCACACCCACAAATTAGGCCATGCCCACAGAACCGGTTGTTAAGAAATTTGAATCTCACCCCTGGTGTCCATATTGTTATATACAGAAATATTTTAATTGTAGCAAAATAGAATAAAATAACCACATCACACTTTCTAATGTACATTGTTTTCTATAAGCCTGATTGAAACACACTTTTAATTTTTGTGAATTTTTCTTCTTCCTAGAATAAACTGTTTTGCTGTTTAGGTCTTGAAGTATGAAATACAATCCTACATTCTTATTTAGGTTGAAATGCTATTGTCAGTAACTGTGATGAGGAAATAGTTTTGCCAAAATAGCTATTTGGAAGTCTTTAAAATCACACATGCTTATGAATAACTTTATTAGGAAGATGGGCAAATCAGCATTTCACTTATGGATAATACAAGAAAGAAATTATTTCAGAAATCTTAAAGACAGAAATTATTAATGACAGAAATAAATATTAAATAATTACAGATTTTGATATTAATAAAAATCATAATTCAAAATATGTAATTGTTATGGATTCAAGAATGGTCAATGACTATTGGTCATGTATAAAGGATCACTGAGAACTTTTAGGACTATATTGATTTTAAAATATTATAATGCTTTCAGGTTGACAAGCTTATTAAAGAATCAATAAATTGCACATTTCAATCATGTTATATATTTGTGGCTAATTCTTTATCAGATATTATTTTAAGAGGCTTTAAGAAAACATTCTCATTTGGAAATAAATTTATTTCTTTCACTGAATTTTAATGGAATTGGAGGAGGGGAGTATCTTCTATTTATAACTATCCTATATTCATTCAGTCTTCCCATTTTTATATCATCATGCTTTCTCTAAATCCATTAAGGTTAGAAGGCAGTTCATGCCTTTGGACAGTTTAATTCTTCTCATTCAACATACATTTCAAATAATGTTGGTAGGACAAGTTCTACATAACAGTATATTGATTTGTAAATCATTATAATATTGCAAAGATTAAAACCATTATACTATCTTAAAAACATAAATATATTGACATTACATAAAACAGAGTGCACCTTTCATAATCTAATTTGAAAAAAGGCTAAATCAAGAGAAAATTTCTGATAGTCTATTTGGAAAAAAAAATCTTTTTTTCCAAATATAAGGCAGAAATTTAGTGAAAACAACCAGAAAGATTAGATACACATTGAATAACTGAAGAGCTTGTCAGTTATTCTGTTTAGCTTCTCATATTGGTTGTCCTGCTTTGCATCTCATCCAGTCCAGGAATCTTTGCTTCAGTATATGGATGCATCATCATATGGACCCAAGTGAGATGAATGCATTCTTGGGCTGGAGGGAGAGATTCTGCTATGACAAGGGAACAATTGCTTGTACAGGAGTTTTAGGTGCCTTCTGAATTTCACTCCAACAAAGACATAGAGGATTGGGTTGATGCAGCAGTGACAGTAGGCTACTTTGCGACTGATATCAAAAGCAAAAAAGATATGATTGCGAGTTTGACATTCTGGCTTGATGACATGCTGAATAGACAAAATGTACACAAAGTTAAACACATTGTAAGGAGCCCAACTCAGGAAAAAGACAACCACAATAGCAAATATGAGTCTCACAGTTCTGTACTTCCTTTGAGATCGTGTTCTAAGCAAAATTTTAAGCATCCCAATGTAACAAGCTACTATAACAAGAAAAGACAGGAGGAAAAATGTTACTTGCAGGCTCATCTCTATCAGTTTCCAAATGAATGACTCTTCATACTCACAGTGTTGTTTGCCATTGTTATCAATTATGACTTCAATAAAAATGATCTCAGGTATTGCAACCATTATACTGCTGCTCCAAATGGTCACGCTCACCAGAATGCTACATTTTTTGGTCTGTGTTCTCATGGTTGATAAGGGATCAACCACAGCCAAGTACCGCAAGATAGTCATGATAGTGAGAAAGATGACACCACCATAGTAGCTGATAGAAAAGATAGCACTTACTGCTTTGCAGAGAAAATCACCAAAAATCCATCCATAATAATGATATACAATCCAGAAAGGCAGAGTGCATGAGAAGATCAAGTCAGTGATGCAAAGATTCAGGATGAAGAGGTTTGTTAAAGATTTGAGGTTTTCATATTTCATCACGATCCACAAGACAAGGCTGTTTCCTACCAAGCTGAAGAAGAAAATCAGAGAATAAAGGATGCAAGTAAATATAGCGCTGAATCTGGAGATCTCATCCATATTACAATAATTTGTTTCTATTGGAGTATAATCATAAAATGTTGAATTTGAGGTCCATTGATTATCATCTGTTAGGTTAGTCATTTGGATTTGTTGCAAGTTTTCCTACTTCTGCAACTGTGAGGAGTATTTCTGAAACAAACAGAGTAAAAAGTATTGGTAATAGCAGAACAAAGAAAAGAAGAAGGAAATTATTCAATCACTTGCTATGCACTCATCTTTGAAATTCTAATAATGTGTTTCCCCGAAAATAAGATCTATCCCAAAAATAAATCCTAGCATGGTTTTTGCGTGAGTGCCAAATATAAGCCCTACTCCCGAAATATGCACTACTTAACCACCTATGCAGTCAGCTGACTGCCCATTCTGCCACTGACATGAGGTGAGAACAGGGGGTGAAGCTGCCCCACTCACTCACCGGCTTACTTCATGCCCCCCACAACCAGGCCATCCATGCCCCAACAACTGCCTCATGGTGGCAGCACCAGTACCAATTACAGCAGGAGCCCACATGGCCGCTAATCCAATTCTTCTGCTTGCTTGTGGCCACAATGGAGCAGGAGGCTGAGCAATGTGCTGGTGCCATGGCCGTGAGGCAAGGCGGGGGGTAGAGCTGTCCCACATGCCCCACTGTCAGGCTACAGAACTTTTTCCCATTCAATCAATAAGAATGAACTTCAAAAGGAATCCTTTATTGAGATGAGACAATTCATGTAGGAGTTCAAAGCAGCGTCTGAGGTCCCTCAGGCATACAGTGATAGGTAAGGGAGTTTAGAACCCCTCCCCTTATCTCAATATGTTAATTCCTCCCCACTCCTTCTGTAGGAACAATCTTTCTCACAGTTTCCCAGGGCATACCTAATTTCCCCCTGCCCCCTTTTTAGAACGGACTTTCTTTTTTTTGGAGATTCCCCAGAAAACCTCATTGTGGAATTTTTATGATCTTCTGATCTCCTGGCTGTGCCCCTCAGAGGTGTTAGGTTCTGGCCATCTGGCTTTCCTCCCTCCATTGTATCATGTGTGGATATACAAATTCGATATAAGGTTAAATATATTAAGATTACATCAATAAAGGATTTCTTTATCAGTTCCCCCCCCCCCCCTTTTCTTCTTTCACTGAAGAAATAACAGATACACGGATGTGATATCCTGCCCTCCTTGAAAACAGATAGGTCTACCTGGAAAAAACAAAAATCATGCGTTACATGTGCAATTCAGGATGGTTTATCAGGGTATTTTAGGTGGAACTTTCATAGTAAGGTGGGTGCTTTTACATGTCATTTGACTACCACTCATTGTCTGAGGAAGGAAGGTGTTTCCAAGCTACTAAATATTGTGTAGATCCAAGGTGAGTACTTGAATCAAGGATATCTTTAATTTCAAAATGTTGTTCCCTATGTACCATAATGGGGGTTGGGGGTGTGGGAAGGGGAGGGGTCTAAGGTTTGAAGTGATCTCTGGTTTGAGCAAGCTACAGTGAAATACTGGATGAATCTGCCTAAGTGTTTTTGGAAGTCGAAGCTCTACTGTCACGGGGTTGATAATTCTGGAGATGGGGAATGGGCCAATGAATTTTGGTCCTAATTTCTTAGAAGGTTGTAATGATTTTAAGAATTTTGTGGACAAATATACACAGTCCCCAATCTTGAAAGGTTTAGGTTCGCAACGTTTTTTGTCTGCTTGAGTTTTGTAAACTGCTCTAGCTTCCTGTAAAGATAATCTTACCACTGGCCACATGGCTTGTAAATTATCCATCCACTCCTTAAGGGAGGGGATTTCAGGTTCTTTGGTGAGTAATTCCGCCATGGGGTTGAATTCTTGGCCCGTGGCTACCTGGAATGGGGTGAACCCCATGCTACTATGGACTGAGTTATTCTATGCTACCTCTGCAAAAGGAAGAAGGTCAATCCAATTGTCCTGCTGCTGATTAATAAAACATCTTAAATATTGTTCTAATATGCTGTTCACTCTCTTTGTAGCTCCATCAGTCTGGGGGTGACTTCCTGACAACAACCCTTGGGTGGAGCCTAATAGGTTTAAAAACGCCCGCCAAAATTTGGATGTGAACTGAACACCCCTATCTGAGATAATCCATTGGGGGGCTCCATGAAGGCGATAAATGTGTATTGGGAACATCTTTGCCAATGCCTTGGCAGTTGAGATCTTTTGGCATGGGATAAAGTGAACCTGTTTGGAAAAAAGATCAGTTACAACCCAAATGACAGTATTCCCAGCACTCTCGGGAAGTTCCACTATAAAGTCCATAGAGATCTCTTTCCAGGGAACAGAAGGGTCTGCTACTGTTTGTAAAAGTCCAGGATATTTTCCTTGTCTTCTCTTTGCAGCAGCACAGGTGGGGCAGCTCGCAACATAGTTTTCAATATCCTTTTTGAGGGACGGCCACCAAAATTGTCTTTTGATGAGATGCAAACCCAAAGTGTCTCGCTATTTTAGAATCATGGCAGCTTTTCATGAGTTCCATTCTCTGGCTTGCAGGGACATAAAGCTTGTTTTCTACCCAAGCCAGTCCATCTTTGAGTAAGCAAGTGTTTTTGTTAGCCAGTAGTAGTAGTGCCTCCTTAAATATTGACGTCGTTGTGTCTTCAGTCAGGGATGGTTTTTTTTCTCTTGTGCGCGGGTGATTACCTTGACTACTAGTTGGGTCGGTTGGATCATCGGTTTTATAACCTCCATCTTTTTGCTGTTGTATCGGGGTTTTCTGGACAGTGCATCTGCTAATTCTTTCTCCCAAGAACATATTTGAGAGTGAAATTAAAACGTTCAAAATATTGAGCCCACCTTGCTTGTTTTTTGGAGAGTTTCCGTGGATTTCTCAGGGCTTCCAGATTTTTGTGATCAGTCCATACTTCAAAGAGGATTTGATTTCCTTCCAGGAAATGTCTCCGTGTGAGCATTGCTCACCGCACAACATATGCCTCTTTCTCCCACATGGCCCATCTTTGCTTGGTTTCTGTCAGTTTTTTGGATGTATAAGCGCATGGTTGTAATTGTCCACTTTCATTCTTTTGGAGGAGGACTGCCCCAACTGGAACATCACTGCTGTCTGCTTGGAAAGGTTGTTCAGGATCTGGGTGCTTAAGGACCGATTCTGCTGCCAATAGACATTTGAGTTTCTTGAATGCTGATTGGCATTCCATTGTCCAGATAAGGGGTTGCCTTGTCCAGATAATGGGTTTCTCTCCCGCCCCCCCCCCCCTTGTTTTTAGCAAGTTCGTGATAGGGAGGCAATGTTTGCAAAAGCTGGAATGAATTGGCGATAAAAGTTTGCAAACCACAGGAAGCTTTGCAGTTGTTTGCGGGTGTGCAGTGGGTCCCAGTCCAATACAGCTTTTACTTTCTGTGGGTCCATCTCTATTACCTCATGGGATATTCTATATCCCAATTTTCTCTTGGTGGAACTCGCATTTAGAGAGTTTTGCATATAGTTTAGCATCTAAGAGTTTTGTGAGGACTGCACGGAGTACCTTGATGTGTTCTTCCATCATTTCTGTGTAGATTAAAATATCATCAAGATACACTAAAACCTCTTTATATAAAAATTCATGAAGGGTTTCATTGATCAATTGCATAAACACAGCAGGCGCTCCTTGCAGTCCAAAAGGGAGCACTTTAAATTGGTAGCATCCCAATGATGTGTCTTCCACTCATCCCCTCCCTTTATTCTGATGCGGTAATATGCCTCCCATAGGTCTAACTTTGAAAAAAAAATTTCCTTTTGAGAGGTCAGCTAACATGTCCTTCATGAGGGGGAGTGGATATATATTCTCTATGCAAATGGAGTTTAATTTTTGGTAATTGACGCATGGAGCCATCTTTCTTTTCGCGGAATAACACTGGGGCAGCTATTTTTGGTCGGGCGGGTTCAATGAAATCCCTTTTTAAGTTTTTATCGATAAATGCTCTGAGTTCTTTGGGAGACATGCAGTACATTTGTGGTTTTGGGAGTTTAGCCCCTGGTAGGATTTCGATAGCGTAGTCTGTGACTCGATGGGGTGGGAGTTCATCACAAGCTTCCTCTCTAAATGCTTGGGTCAGATCCTGGTACTCATTGGGAATGTTAATGGGTTCAGCTGACTGTCCGGTGATGGCCAATTCTCTGTTCTCTGTCCCTTTCTTTATCCTTTCCTCTGAGCTTTTTGCAATTATTATGTCTCTCTGGAATTGTATGGTTCTTTTCCTCCAATTTATTTTGGGATTCCATTTCTGCAGCCATGTGAGACCTAGGACTAGCGGCTCTTCCATTCCTGGGGCTACAATGAATGTGAGCATCTCCCTGTGGTTTCCTAGTCTTATTTTCAATGGTTCTGTGGTAAACCTGGCTGGCTCCCTCCCTGCTATAGTTTATCAGGGTATTTTAGGTGGAACTTTCGTTGTAATGTGGGTGCTCTTACATGTCCTTTGGCTACCCATTTTCTGAGGAAGGAAGGTGTTTCCAAGCTACTAAATATTGTGTGAATCCACGGTGAGTGCGTGAATCAAAGATATCTTTGATTTCAAAATGTTGTTCCCCATGTACCATGATGGGAATTGGAGGTTTGGGAAGGGGGCGGTCTGAGGTTTGAAGTGATTCTGATACTCATTGGGGATGTTAATGGGTTCACTTGACTGTCCAATCATGGCTGACTCTCTGTTCTCTGTTCCTTTCTTTATTCTTTCCTCTGAGCTATTTGCAAATACTACGTCTCTCTGGAATTGTATGGTTCTTTTCTTCCTATTTATTTTTAGATTCCATTTCTGCAACCATGTGAGACCTAGGACTAGCGGCTCTTCCATTCCTGGGGCTACAATGAATGAGAGGATCTCACTATGGTTCCCTAATCTTATTTTCAATGGTAAACCTAGCTGGCTCCCCTCCCCCCCCCCCGCTATAGTTCTATCTAATTGGCAGAAAGCGATGGGATTTTCCATTTCTTTCAGTTGGATTCCAATTTATCTGCAAGAGAGGGTTTGATTAGGCATCGGGTGCATCCCGAATCCAGCAACATTGCAACTTCCTCCCCCTTCCCTTGGCTGGGGATAAACAGTCTCAGGGGTAGGGTGATTGGTTCAATTGGATTGCTTACCAGCAGGTCATCTTCTGGATCGCTTTCAGACTGGCTCAGGTCCCCTCGGAGGATTCTTCCTCAGGGTTGGAGGGGGATCAGAATCCCACATCTACTCGGCCTCTCAGGCCAGTCTCCTTCCCTCGAGGGCTGGATGTTGCGGGTTTTCCCCCCTGATGAGTGGTCTAGCTTTCTGGCAGGAGTCTTCAAGTGGCATTCTGCTGCACGGTGTCCCTCCTTTCCACACTTAAAGCAACCAGACGTTCTTGGAGTCATGGTGGATTGGGGTTTGAAAACTTCCCATTTCCTCAGAAGTGGGGATCTTTTCCAAAACTTACCGGTGTGATACCGGTTTCGAGTCATGTCTATCTCCGCCTCCTCTGCCATCATGTACCATTCGTGCAAGAGGTTTGGGGCCACATGGGCAAGGCAGGCAGCGTATAGATCATCATTTAGTCCATCTTTGAACCAACAGACTAGGATATCCTCTGGCCAATCTACCCGGCCGGCCAGGTCACAAAATTTCTTGGTGTATTCTGCTACTGGGTGACAGCCTTGTTTTACGACACAAATGTGATCGCGGGCTTTTCTATCGACAAGGGGGTCCTCGAAGCAGTGGCGTAGGGCCGTCATAAAGCAATCTAGGTTTTTTAAATCTGGAGCATCACCATCCATCTGGCTTCTCCCCCTTCAAGGGCCAGGGTGACAACTCGTACTCGGGACCTCTGGGTTGGGAAATCCCGCCCATATTCTTGCATGTAAGTGAGCACTTGCGCCAGGAAAAACCCCAGTTTCTGGGGGTCTCCATCGAATTTTACCCCCAAGGGCGGGATCTTCCTCTGTAGTTGTATGTTTCTAGGTTGGCCAGGGTTAGTTCCCTGATCAGGCGTTTTAAGAGTCGGGTACCTGGTATGGCTGCTGGTTCTTCAGCTTGTCCCTCTGTCTGCTCAATCTCCGCTGGATCTGGGGTGGTGGCTCAGGTTCTCTCATTTTCTGGTTCCCTCACTCTCCTGCATTGTCATCTTTGTGCATCCCCCACGTCGAGGTTCTCCAGGGCTTCCCTCACGAGGCGATTTATGTACTGTCTCATTTGGTCATTGGCCGGTGGCTCCTAGTCCCATTCTTCCTGGTTCGATAGGGCCTCTAACTCCAATTTCCACCCAGGTTTACGATTTCCTTGGGTGAGGGTTACTCCCCTGGTCTTCCATCCCAGCTGTCTCTCTTTCATACACCTATAGACCACCGGGGCTTGGTGGAGGTTTCGCAGGCAGCCTCACTCTCTTCAATGGGGTGCATCAAGTCAGTATCTGACTGGGTAATTGTCGACATTTCTCCCCAGCATTCGGCTCTCCCTTGCTCCTTGCTGTATTCAGACATTTTTCTTCTCTTGCAGGGTCCCCTTGGTAGAGTTTAAGGTTTTCAAAAAATTTTTCCTCTCTGGGCTGCCCTCTATTGCAGATGCTGCTTTATATCAGGCTACAGAACTTTTTCCCATTCAATCAATAAGAATGAACTTCTGAGAATCAAATGTATCAAAAGAAATCCTTTATTGAGATGAGACAATTCATGTAGGAGTTCAAAGCAGCGTCTGAGGTCCCTCAGGTATACAGTGATAGGTAAGGGAGTTTAGAACCCCTCCCCTTATCTCAATGTTTATTTAGGGAAACAAAAACCAATATGTTAATTCCCTTCCCAGCCCTCTATAGGAACGATCTTTCTCACAGTTTCCCAGGACATACCTAATTTTCCCCCACCCCCTTTTTAAAACGGACTTTTTTTTTTTTTGGAGATTCCCCGGAACCCCTCATTGTGGAATTTTTATGATCTTCTCATCTCCTGGCTGTGCCCCTCAGAGGTGTTAGCTTCTGGCCATCTGGCTTTTCTCCCTCCATTGTATCATGTGTGGGTATACAAATTCAATATAAGGTTAAATATATTCAGATTACATCAAGTAAAGGATTTCTTTATCAGTTCCCCCCCCCCTTTTCTTCTTCCACTGAAGAAATGACAGATACATGGATCTGACACCCACACTGATTTATCTCAGGGTCCCCTCAACCAGATCATCCACACTGCAACACCTGCCTCACCTTGTGGCAACAGCTCTGACAGCCCCTTCCAGCAAGACCCCGCATGGCTGCCATTCCATTTCTTCTGCTTGCTCACAGCCACAATGGTGCCGAGCGGTGCACCAGTGCTGAGGCCATGAGGCGAGGCAAGGGGTAGTGGAAGACAAGGTGAGGCAAGTGAGGAGGGAATGGAGCTGCCCCAGGTGCACACTAGCTTACTTCAGAGTCCCTGCAGCCAGACCACCCACTCCTTAACCTAACCCTCAATGAAATCAAGTTTGAGACCCCTGACTTAATGATAGATTTAGAGGGAATTATATTTTGACCCCCATACAAGATGAGTGAAAAAGAAAGAGCTATTCTATCAAGTTCAAGAACGGAATTGTGGAGGACTCTTGGGACAAGTATCTTACGGTTTTCTGCAAAGAGAAGAAGTTGGATCGCCATATAGCAAGCAGAATACAATAACCTCAGTCAACAGGTACATGAGAGAAATGCAAAGAAGCGCAAGTGTGGAACTGGTTGGCAACATTTATTTATTGAACTGGAAGGCAACATCTGTTAATAGATTGCTAACAGGAGAGCAAAGTCTTTGGTTGTATGCAGGTCTGATATTCAAGCATTTGCCCTTGCAATGGCACCACAGTTAGAAATATTCTGAGAAGAATTCAAAGCATCACAAGACTGGCTGGATGGCTTCCTTCAAAAATATGAACTGTGTCTAAGAAAATCAATAACACTGTTCAAACTAGAAGATACTGAACTTTCCAAATGTGCATGTGTTATGCCATTTGGGCTGCAAGGTGCTCCAGCCATTTTTATGTAACTTATTAATGAGGTCCTAAAGGAGCGCTTATATAAAGGCATTTTGGTGTATTTAGATGACATTCTAGTATACACTAAAATCTGAGAGGAACATTTTATTTTATTTTAATTTATTTATTTTAATTTATTTTATTTGTCAATTTGTCAATTGCTTACAAGATAATAGGTATAAGTAAAAACATAGTTATGAATACATGGATACATATAAGAAAAATAAAAGAAATAAAAGAAACAATGGGACAGGGATGGTAGGCACGTTGGTGCGCTTATGCACGTCCCCTACAGACCTCTTAGGAAAGGGGTGAGGTCAATAGTGGACAGTCTAAGGTTAAAGTTTTTGGGGTTTGGGGAAGAAACCACAGAGTCAGGTAGAGTATTCCAGACATTGACCACTCTGTTGCTGAAGTCATATTTCCTGCAATCAAGTTTGGTGTGATTAACTTTGAGTTTGTATCTATTGTTTGCTCTAGTGTTGTTATGGTTGAAGCTGAAGTATTCATTGACAGGTAGGACATTGCAATGTATGATTTTATATACTATACTTAGATCGGACCAAAGGTGGCGTAGTTCTAGATTTTCTAGGTCTAGAATTTTGAGTCTGGTGGCATAAGGTATTCTGCAATGAATAGAGGAGTGGGGAACTCTTCTTGTGAAATATTTCTGGACTTTCTCAACTGTGTTAATATCAGATATGTAATGTGAGTTCCAGACTGATGATTGCTAAGGATGAAACTGCAGTGTTTATGGGCCAAAGAGAGGTACCTTGTCAATATATATGCCCTCCACTTGTATGAAAGTGCATGGCTACCTGCATTTTGGTAATTTGTCTGAATGGAAACAAAGCCCCCCTGTAATCACTAAGGGAAAGAAAGATAAAATTGAATGTGATTCAGGCATTTATGTGTATATATAAATATGGATGAGATGTCAATTTTCAAGACTGAAGTACAGTCCTTGACTTATAACCACAATTGAGATCAAAATTTTGGTTGCTAAAGGAAACATTTGTTACATGAATTTTGCCCCATTTTACAATCTTTCTTGCCATAGTTGTTAAGCGAAACACTGTAGTTATTACATTAGTAACAGGTTGTTAAGTGAATCTGGTTTCAGAATAGAATAGAATAGAAGCTGAAAAGAACCTTGGAGGTCCTCTAGTCCAGCACCCTGCTCGAGCAGGAGAACCTATACTATTTCAGATAAGTGTCTGTCTAGTCTCTTCTTAAAAACCTCCAGTGATGGAGCACCCACGATTTCTGAAGGCAAGCTGTTCCACTCGTTAATTGTCCTTAGTTTTTGTCTTTGCTTGCCAGATCACAAAAGGGATCACATGAACCCAGGACACTGTAACTGTTATAAATATGAGTCAGTTGCCAAGCATTTGAATTTTTTATCATGTGACCATGGGGATGCTGCAATGGTCATGTGAAACAATGGCCATAACTCACTTTTTAAAATGAAGTTTGTAAGTCAAGGACTACTTGTATAGCTGAAACTGCAAAACCAGATAGCAATGTTGAACTGCTGAACCTAACCCTAACCCTAACCTTAGTTCTTGAAGCAGCAAAAATATGCTAGCATATAATTTGTTGCTCTGATTGCCAAGGCCTTTCTACCTTAGTAATGAGGACAGCAACTTGGTTGCTGCCCTCATCTTTTTCATGCAAAAAACCTCAAAGGAAAACATTTTCCTCTATTTCCCCTTCCGCCACACACAATTTTCTGGTAAGAAAACAATGGTCAGTTGATAAGGTGGGCTGGAACAGTATTGGATGAATATAAGTGGATGCTTGGAATAAGATGTTTACTCACACAAGTTATCTGAGTACAGGTAGTCCTTACCTTACAACAGTTCATTTAGTGTGACAATAGCATTGAAAAACGTGACTTATGATTGTTTCTCACAGTTAGGACCTTTCCAGCATCCCCATGATCATGTGATCAAAATTCAGATGTTTGGCAACTGGTTTATATTTATGATCATTGTGGTGTCCCAAAGTCATGTGATCCCTTTTTGTGATCTTCTAACAAGCGAAGTCAATGGGGAAACCAGATTCTCTTAACAACCAGGTCACTAACTTATCAACTGCAGTGATTCACCTAATATATGTGACAGGAAAGGTTATAAAATGGAGCAAAACTCACTTAACAAATGTCTCACTTAACAACAGAAATATTGGGCTCTGTTGTGGTTGTAAGTCGAGGACTACCTATATAAGCACTAAATCTATGCTTGGGATATCGGATGAAATGAGTGAGAGCAATCAGTAATAAGCAAGCTCAGACCACAATTAGGGATGCAACGAAATCAGTGGTGGGATTCAAAATTTTTTACTTCTGGTTCTGTGGGCGTGGCTATGTAGTCATGTGACCAGGTGGGTGTGGCTAGGTGGTCATGTAACTGGATGGACATGCTAGATATGAGGTCATAAGTACAACTGGTCATAAGTGCGAAGACCTGTCATAATTTATTTTTTTCAGCCCTCTGAATGGTCCCTATGTGTAGGGAAATAAAACTTAGCTAGTCCTCAACTTATGACTACAACTGAGCCCAAAATTTCTGTTGCTTAAGTGAAATGTTTATTCAAAGTGAGTTTTACCTCCATTTTACAACCTATCTTGTCACTGTGGTGAAGTGAAGCACCACAGTTGTGAAATGAGTGACACAGTTGTTAAGAATGCTGCGATGGTCATAAATGTGAGGACTGGTCATAAATGTGAGTACCAGTCATAATTCACTTTTTTCAGCCCTCTGAATAGTCCTTATGTGTAGTATACGGCGATGAAGTAAGGTTGTGTCCAGCCAGATGTTCTGAAACACCCCAAAATAACAGCCAAAAGAGAAAAAATATCTGAATTTCAGCTATTTTAAAATAATTCAGGCAGCTTTTCTTCTTCGGACCAATTTCCATTTGTCTAGTGGACTCTGTCTGAAGGGATGGATTGGGGAGGGGGAGAGGCCCGCTGTCCTCATACCAGGTCAGCCTGTATAGGCTCCAGTTTCCTCCCCTTTCCTTATTTTAACAGATTAATAACCAGACCTTGTAGGTCATCTAGTTCAATCCCCACCCCACCCAAGCAGGAGACCCTACACTACATCAATCCAGTCTCTTCTTGAAAGCCTCCAGTGATGAAGCTCCCATAACTTCTGAAGGCAACTTCTGTTCCATGGGTTAATTGGTCTCACTGTCAGAGCATAGGTGGGGGGGGGGGGGGGGGACACACAGTCCCTGGACAGAGCAACTTAACAAAAATTAAATGAATGGTGAAGATTGGCAAGTGAAGAAAGTAGGCGAGGAACGGAAATCAGTAATATTCAGTTACTTTTAAGAGTGTCTGACACTATGTTAGCATTATGGAAGAGGAACAAGTTTCACCAGAGAAGACAGACAGAGCTGAAAATGGATTTGAAAATGACTGTCTATAAAAAAGATGTTACACTGTAGGATGGACGATATTTTCATAATTACAATTAATTAATTGAAAAATAAACACTTAAAATGGAAATACAATTAACAAACCAAGCGTCAACCCTGTGCGACCTTCTAATACAGGGCTGCCATTCCAGCGGGATACTTACCCACCTTGCTGCGGAAGTCACTGTGGAGAACTGGTGCCAAACAGCTGACCAGTGCTTCTCGGCGGAGGAATGAAGACGGCACATGCGTGATCATCAGAATGGTGCTAATTTTGAATCTGAAGTGGCCAGTGCATTCCTTTTTCAGCAGCAAATCACTGGGTGTGGTGGTAGCAGCATTACATGCATGTATTTTGGATGGGTTTTCCCTTATGTGGCTAATTTTATTGGGTGTGGTGGAGGTACGTATTTTTTGGCTATGTAGCAAAACCTGACAGGAAGTCAGATCTCCCACTTCTCTGTCACGCTGCTCGAGAGTCCAGCATTGGGTATAACTCCGCCCTTTTATGACATTGAGCTGAGTCTGCTACTATAAAAAGGCCAGCCTGCACTGAGAGCCCCAGCTTTTCGACTCAGCTCTTGGACATAAGAGCTATTGTCTCTGGACTCTGAGTTGTTAGCATTCCTCACACAGAAAAGAACAAAGCAGGAAATCGATAAAACACCATTAACAGCTCCCAGGACTCCGGTAAAGCTCACGAGGAGAGCGGGGACTCGCTCTCCTCCACTTTTCAGCTGCCTCAACTCGGCGCTGACACATTGGCAGTAAGTGAGCTCATTTAAAATGCCGCAAAATATCTCCCGAACACTTACTGGGGCTAATTATCATTGCGTAGCCTCCTAAAACCAGGGTGCATGGCTCATAAATAGCTGATTGGACTGGACGACTTCTCACGCTTGTTCTGGCAATGCAAGTCTTCCTCGAGTTTCTTGAGACCCTCAAACTGCAAGATCTCACGGACAGCCATCTGCATGTCCCACAGACCAAATTAGGCCAATCCCGATCTGAACTACCAAGGCTGCTAGATAGATAGGAAATACTATTCTCCTTTGGCAATGCAGCAATCTGATTGCTCTAATTGCAACATGAGGCCCCCAGGAGATCAGCTTATAAGGCCCTGTCTCATGGCGGGCAGCCATTTTGTGGTCAAGTTCCTTCAGGTACCATTCTTTAGTGGGCTCCAAGGCAGTGAACTTTTCTGTACTGGCCATACAGCTCAGAAGACACCCTCAGGAGAAGCTGACAGCACCTCCAGTGTTCTTCCTTGAGCAATGGAAACCGATTGAGCCCAGCCAGGACCATCAGGCCTGCAGCACTTTCAGGCCTCTGAAGCATCCAAAAAGACTCTGAAGAGGAAAAGACCACAAGTCCATTCAACTAACAGGGAGGCCACAGCTAAGATCAGGGTGAGGGCCCTTGCTCCCAAGAAGGCCTCCAAATGTGAAATTAGGACAGAAAAGCGGAGACATGCGGCCTTAGAAAAACAATTCACAAAGAATGTTCAGCAATTGCAAGAACAATCATTGGCCTACACCGACCAATCATTAGGAATGGGAAGGTCAGATGGGAGCCCTGCTAATCATCCATGGGCCTGGTTGCCTGAAAGGCAGGATGAGACCTTTGCCCAGGACCTGAGTTCATCAGACCCCTCTTACAGACCACCTACCTGGAGTATCCCTAAGCCCTATCCTCAACAGGCTGCACTCCTAGGGGTCTATAGACATAGGGAGGAGACAAATCTTATCCCTCCTGGGTCTGGGCCTCAAATCATAGGCCCTTTCCTGGAGAACAGGCCCCAGAACATCCAGGCTGTAGTCTCAGTGGCAGTCAGACAGGGCTTCACTGAGGGCCTCCAACACCTATTCCACCCACTAGGGGGTGGCCTAGGTATCCTTTCTTCTTTCTGTCAGAGTAACCCTCCTCTACGGAGGGAGGTTCCTATTTTGGAACCCATGTATGCCCCCCATCCTTCTACCTGGGAGAGTCAGGACGATAGAGGATCCTCATACCATTCTGAATAAGGTAGTTCCTCAGAGGAGGAGGAAGAGGAAATTAAAGATCCCTTCCTCTCTGAGGAAGAGGACGCTAAACCACAGCAGCCTTCCACTACAGCTGTCTTTAAACCCTTCTTGTTTCAACCATTACTACAAAAGGCTCTAGCTACAGCCCAGTTAAGCCCAGAAAAGGTGGCTTCAGAACCACAGGCTGGCCTCTTGGGCCAAGAAGATGCATTATTCTCAAAATCGGTAGTCCAAAATGAGGTTCTCCCATCCCTTTTTTGTTCTTGGATTTAGTTAAGGAACAATGTGACAGCCCCCTGTCAGGGCCTCACCCTTCGTCTCAGGAAAAGAGATTCTTTAATGTGGGTCCCTCCCTGGCCAATGCATTAGCTCTCCCAGATATAGATTCTCCAGTGGTAGCCACCTTCACTTCCTCAGGCACTCCTACGGAACTGGAGGATGTCTTACGACCGGAAGACAAAAAATCGGAGCAACTCTGAAGCGCATACACCAGGCTGTGAAAGTTTCCCCTGCGGCCTCGTTTTTTTTACCAGGTCTGCCATTTGCTAGTTGCATCAGCTTCAGGACAGAGTTCCCAGTGCCGATGTTAGATCCCACCAGGACCTCAACAAAATAATAGCAGCAGCCGAATTCACCGCCAACGCCACTTTAAGCTCTGCAAAGTTCGCTTTGAAGGCAATGGTTTCTTCGGTGTCTGCCAGGCACCTTCTCTGGATGTGCAACTGGCAGACTGACTCTAAATGTAAGTGGAAGTTGGCGGCAGCCCCTTGCTCCAGAGAAAATCTCTTTGGAACAGACTTAGAACCATGCGTGGTAGAAACCCGAGACAAGAGAAAGGTGCTATCAATTTCTTCCAAGGAGTCAGAATTTCGATGCACCACACATTCCAGGCCTCAAACCTTCCGGCTGGACAACACCCTTCATTTCAATCACAATCAGAGCACATATTCTCCTCAGCAGGAACAACAGCAGGACTGCCAATCCAAACAACAGCAGTTCTCGAGTAAGTGGCCTTTTCAAGGTGGAGGAGGTCATTCATTCAGGTGCTCTAAGTAACTGCATTAACTCCCCTCTCATCAGAGGTTGTCTGACCTTTTTAAAATCCAGATGGGAGGAATCAACTATGGACACCTGGATCATCTGGATGATATCATCAGGCCTTCACCTCGAGTTTCTTTCCCCCCCTCCAAATTTCTTTGTCAGCTGTCCAACCTCTCAAGACACAGCTAAACGGCTCCTGATGGACTCAGCTATCCATCTGACAGACATCAGCTATTCACCTGACAGACATCAGAGCCATAGAGAGGGTTCCATTGGAGCAGCGGAGGTCGGGCTTCTACTCCCACCTCTTCGTTATCCCAAAGGCTTCACGGGGGTGGGGGTGGAGAGCAATCCTCGATCTCAAGCTCCTGAACAAATTAATCCCATACAGGCGTTTTAAGATACAGACATGCATTCTATTCTTCAGAGCATCCAGGAGGGCAATCTACTCTCTTCCATAGGCCTCACAGAGGCTTACCTCCATATCCCAATTTGGCCTCCACCATCGCCAGTTCCTATGCTTTTCTTATTGCAGTGAACACTACCAACATTGGGCCCTACCATTTGGTCTTTCATCGGCACCACAGGTCTTTACTAGGCAGCATTGGCAGCCCTCCTTTGAGCCTGACCTTTGAGGGTCCAATGCAACATTCTGATTCAATGTACCTCTGTCCAGGCAGCCGAACAGGATCTTCAAATCACAATGAAGGTTTTGCAGGAACATAGTTTCTTCATCAACCTGGTCAAGAGCCATCTTTCTCCAACTACCTGACTGTTGCACTTCGGGGTCCTCATCGACACAGTCAGCTGTGAAGTCTTCCTCTCAGAGGACCGACAGGACAGCATCAATGAGTTGATCAACACAATTCGACTAAGTCACACCATTCCACTCTCCCTCCTGTCCCAATTGCTTGGGAAGATGTTCTCATGTATCGAAGTTATACCATGGGCATGCCTACATGCATGCCCCTTATAATGGTTCCTCCTTCCCTTCCAAAGAGAGGGGATCAGCCTTTCTGCCCGCAGGGTACAGCTTTCTCCACAGGTGCTTTGATTCTTTCGATAGTGGCAGTCCCAGGCCATCACAAAGGGTCATCCCTTTATGGTGAGGGACAGAATTGTAGTGACTATGGATGCCAGCTTCATGTCTGGGGAGCGCAAGCCCAGGGCCAGATGGCCCAGGCACACTAGCCGTCTTCAGACAGATCTCTTCCCATCAACCTCCTGGAACTCAGGGCTGTTTTTCTCACCCTGAGAAGTTTCCGGAACCTAGTGTCAGGGTGCCATGTGCTAGTCATAGCAGCCAATGCTCATGTCAACAGACAAGAGGGGACCAAATCCAGGGCTTTAATGCAGGAAGCAGAACGCCTGGGGAGATGGGCAGAAAGGAACCTCCTGTCCCTCAGGATGGACCATATTTCAGGGGTTGACAACTCCCAGGCACACTGGTTGAGTCGGACTCAAGTCAACCACTCAGAATGGAGACTCCATCCTCCCCTGTTCATAGAATTGTCCCACATTTTTGGAACTCCAGAAGTGGACTTCTTTGCCATTCCCCAGAACGCACAGGTAAACAGGTTTTTCTCCAGGTTCCCAACCCAGGGAGCGGAGGGGACCAATGCACTTCAGAGCAAATGGCCCCCAGGTCTCCTCTACACCTTTCCGCCCTATCAATTATCCCAGCTGTCATCCGGAAGATATTGGAGGAAAAGGCGGAGTTGATTCTGCTGGCCCCTCATTGTCCCAGGAGACCCTGGTTGGCGGACCTGGTGAATCTGTCTGTTCAGAGGTCATGGAAAATTGTGATTTGTGATTTATTTATTTTGTCAAACAATTATTAGATAACAGGTATAAGTATAAACATGGTTATAAATACATGAAATGGATACGAATAAGAAAAACAAAAGAAACAATAGGACAGGGAAGGTAGGCATGTTTTGGTGCACTTATGCACGCCCTCTATAAACCTCTTAGGAAAGGGTTGAGGTCAATAGTAAATAGTCTAATGTTGAAGATTTTGGGGTTTCGGGAAGAAACCACAGTCAGGTAGAGTATTCCAGACATTGACTACTCTGTTGCTGAAGTCGTATTTCCTGCAATCAAGTTTGATGCGGTTTATCTTTAGTTTATATCTATTTTGTGCTCTTGTATTGTTTTGATTAAAGCTGAAGTATTCATTGATAGGTAGGACATTGCAATGTATGATTTTATATACTATACTTAGATCGGACCAAAGGTGGCGTAGTTCTAGATTTTCTAGGTCTAGAATTTTGAGTCTGGTGGCATAAGGTATTCTGGCCTTGAGGATCTCTCTGAGTCAAGGGGTCCTTCTGCATCCAGAACGCCAATGGTTCCAGCTGACCGCATGGCAGTTGAATGGAAAATGTTGAGGGAGGTCAACCTTTCAGATAGTGTAATTAACACAATACAGGCTTCACATAAGCAGTCAACAACCTGACTTTATGATGCCACTTGGAAGAAATTCTGTGAGTGGTGCTCTGAGAGGGTCTCAGCATCTGTTCCAGAGTTCCTAGAGTTTCTCCAGGATGGGTTGGACAAGGGCCTTGCACCAAACACCCTCTGCAGGCAGGTGGCGGCCTTAACTTCAGTAATTTCATGGGACAGATACATATCTCTCGCCCACCACCCATCAGTCCACAGGTTTCTGAGGGGAGCCTCAAATCTGCAGCCACCCATTGTGCATAGGTATCCCTCTTGGGATCTGTCTAAGGTTCTCCAAGCCCTCTTGGGCACTCCCTTTGAGCTTTTACGTACAGTGGGTCTCCATCTTTTGACCCCTTTTTGATAGCTATTACGTCAGCCAGGAGGGTGTCTGAATTAGCTGCCCTTTCAGTGAGGCCAGACTTGTGTATGTTTCATAACAACTGGGTGGTTTTGCATATGGACCCTTCATTTGTACCAAAAATCAACTCTTGGTTTCACAGGGCTCAAGATGTTGTACTCCCTGACTTTTGTCCCAAACCCCAAAATGTGGTGGGACATCAGTGGCACACATTGGACATGAAAATGGCTCTTAGGATTTATATCAAATGAACTGCACCTTTTCACAAATCTGAGACAATGTTTGTGTTGTTTCAACCTGTTTCTTTGGGGTCTAAAGCCTCATCTCCCATGTTAAGTAGGTGGATCAGGGCATGCATTTCTACTGCATATGAAACTCTTGGCTTGCCAGCTCCCCAGAAACTGACTGCATACTTTACCCAGAGCACAGAGACTTTAGCAACTTGGGCCACACAGCTCCAATTGAGAAAATTTGTAGAGCCGCTACATGGACCTCACCTTCTCCATTTGTCCGACATTACCGGCTAGACTCATTTGCATCTGCACAAGCAGCATTTGGATGGAGGGTACTCCAGTGGGTTGTTACCAATTCGGATTAAGAGGACCAACTGGTTCCCCCCTTGGGCATGCAGGCTTTGGTATGTCCCAATGCTGGACTCTCAAGCAGCGTGACAGAAAAGGGGCGTTGGTAGACTTACCAGTGAATGCCCTTTCTAGACATGCTGCAAGAGAGTCCAGCACACCCTGTGGCCATTTGGTCTAATATTCTCAGGGAGGGGGGTGTTTGTATGGCTCATACTGTTTGTTTGTATTCCAGAGACAATCCTAGTCTGTCAAGATACTTCACCAGAAAAGCTGGGGTTCTCAGTGCAGGCTGGCCTTTTTATAGTGGCAGACTCAGCTCAACATATAAGAGGGTGGAGTTATACCCAATGCTGGACACTCTCGCAGCATGTCTAGAAAGGGCGTTCACTGGTAAATCTACCAACACCCCTTCTCATTCAAGCATGGCAAAGGGCACAGAGGCTGGGTCGGAGACACCAGAACTGGAGAGCCTAGAGGAGGAATTGAAGACCCCAGTGGAGGCACCTGATGTGAGACCGAAGGATAACCTGGACCACAGAACCAGAAGGAGATGCAAAAGGTTACAGAGATTGGGGAGCCTGGAGATTAGTGGCTGCAGTCAGGGTCCCTTATGAGCCCACCTATACTAACTCCTCAGGAAGGTTATTGGAGAGAGCAACATGCTGCAGACAGATGGCCATGGCAGTTGGGACCCAGGCTCTGGACTTCTTGCAGGAGCAGTTTGGAGAGGCCAGTTTTCATGAGCACCCTTGGGCCCCAGGGAGAAGGGACAGCTGAGCATGTTTGACCCTTCTTTTCCAGCAGCGGAGATGGCATGGGTTTGTCCGCCATGGGCAAGTGTGCCACATAGAGGACAAGGGCGATAGCAGGATATGGATCCGCAGGAATACTCGGCCCATGACTCCATAGGGAGGAGGTCAGAGGATGGCAGGTAGATATCATCATGAAATACAAGGGGCTCCAATAGCAGGGGCCACACATTGGCCTGGATGCCATCTCATCCCACCTAACCAGGACCTTGGGAGCCACCTCGGTTGAGAGCGTCTTTTGATGGGATTCCTGATAAGATGGCTTTATTCATGGGTCAGGTGTTGAGCTATGTGGATCAATATGGCCATCAATATGGGTGAAGGTAATGGCAGTTAAAAGGGGAAGCTGCTGAAAGGGTTGCAGACTTATACAAGGAACACAGTAATGACTTAGGGGATGTTGAACTATTCCTCCTGTCTCTGAATGAACATTTTGAAGATACCACATGTGTGCAAAGAGCCCAAAGCGAGATCTTGGCAGTGCGCCAAAGGGAAAGGTCCATAGCAAAATATATTAGGGAATTCCAGCAATTGGCAGGTAAAGTAAGTGGGTCGCCAGAAAGATTCCTGGTGCACCAGTTTAAGGCTGGGCTGGATAGGTCCACTAGGCAGGCTTGTGTTTACCGAGCCTGTCCCCTTGCTTAGTAGCATGGTTCCAAGCAGCAACTTGAGACAGAGTTGCAGGATGATCGGGTGAGGGGGGAGTGGAGAGTACAGCCAAAGAAATGTCCAGAACGGCCAGTTAGTTCCAGCCCCAGATCTCAAATAGCTCAAATATCAATGGTGCCATCCAGTCAAGCTCAATTATTATGTTTCTGCTGTGGAAAGCTGGGTCACCGTATAGCTTGTTGCCAGAGACACGTGCTGTCACTATGGCAGTGGCAGGGTCACAGCAGCAGTCACCGAAGAAACCTCTCAAGGTGCAGGAGAAGTCAAGGGCAGTCCAGGAGCCATGTTCCCCCATACTGGCTGGGGAAGTGGAAACAGTGGTCATAAGGACCAAAGGGGTTCCTGATACCAGCGGAAGGGATGACAAGGGGGAACTAGATCCCATGGTGAGTACACCTATCCAACCTTTTCTAATACCACTACCTTAACAAGTAACAAACTATGTGTGTGCCAAGCATTGGTGAATACAAGGTATACTCGTTGCTTAATGAGTATCAACACTGTTAACAGGCCAGGAGTGAAAACTCAGCAAGTCCCACAACCTATGAGGTTTGAGCAGATGGATGGCTCTCTGTTGAGAGGATGGATGGCAACCCATGTTACTGAGAGGCTGACTTTGGAAATAGGGTCACATCAAGCGGTACTCCAGTTTATACTAGTCCCTAAAATATGGGATGAAGTGGTACTAGGTTTAGCCTGGTTGGACAAGTGGGGTCTGACCATATAGTGAGGTGGAGGTTGCCGACATCTATGTATTGCAATGGGGCCACACCCACCTCCTCATGAGTGGGAGTTCCAACCAAGTGACATAGGGTGGAATGAGAATGAGAATCACCCTGCTGCTGGAGGAGGAGAGGGACCTTCGTACCCTGCAGAATACCAGAATCTGGAGTGGTGTTCAGTGAGAAGGAGTGTGATACATTGCCTCTATGTCAATCAACTGACTGTGCCATCAAGATAATGCCAGGGGCAAAATTACCAAAGCCCAAGATGTATTCAATAACTCCCCAAGAGTTGGCAGAAATGTATGACTGCATAGATAAAAACCTCAAACAAGGGTTCATACAGCCGGCTAGATCTCTGATAGCAGTGCCTGTGTTGTTTTGAGAAAAGAAGGATTTCTGTGTTGATTTCTGTGGGATCAACGCAGTATGCGTAGGACATATGTACCCCCTTCCTTTAATGAAAGATATGTTAGCATAGCTGGCTGATGGTCGAATGTTCATGAAACTAGACCTACGAGAGGCATATTATCAAGTGTGAGTGCAGACAGATGATGAGTGGAAAATGGCGTTTAATTATCCTTTGGGGAGCTATCAGTTTAATTTATTTATTTATTTATTTATTTCATTATATACCGCCCTTCTCCCGAAGGACTCAGGGCGGTAAACAGCCAACTAAAATGCATACAAACAGAGATAAATATGATTAAAAAAGAACTAAATTATAGGCTGCCCCAATAAAAATCTAAAACCCCCAATTAAAATAAATTAAAACTTTCGTACCCCACCCCAACTACTCTAAAACCCCATTTAAAAATCCAATTTGAGTCAGCTCAGGCCGGCCTGCTCAAAGAGCCAGGTCTTCAGGTCACGTCTGAATGCCCTCAGGTCAGTGGTCGTTTGTAGCCCCGGGGGCATCCCGTTCCAAAGGGCGGGTGCCCCCACAGAGAAGGCCCTATTCCTCGGGGTCACCAGGCGGCACATAGAAAGCGTCGGGACCCGGAGGAGACCCTCTCTGTAAGAGCGCACCGGTCGGTGGGAGACTACTGGCAGAATGCGGTCTTGTAAGTATCCTGGTCCGATGCCATGGAGCGCTTTAAAGACCAAAACCAATACTTTAAAGCGAACCCGGAAGGCCACCGGCAACCAATGCAGCTCGCGCGGGAGGGGTGTCACGTGGGAGTATCTCGACGCCCCCATAACCACCCGCGTGGCCGCATTTTGTACCAGTTGAAGCCTACGGGTGCTCCCCGCAGGGAGCCCCATGTAGAGGGCATTACAGTAGTCCAGACGGGAGGTGACCAGGGCATGGGTGACCATGCATAAGGTGTCCTGATCAAGAAAGGGCCGCATCTGGTGTATCAGGCGAACCTGATAAAAAGCCCCCCTGGAGACGGCCGTGATATGATCTTCCAAAGACAGCCGTACATCCAGGAGGACACCAAGATTGCAAGCCCCTTCTGTGGGGGTCAAAATCTCATCCCCAATAGCCAGCGACGGAGTCAGCTGACTATATCGGGCCGCCGGAAACCACAGCCACTCAGTCTTGGAAGGGTTGAGTCAAAGCCTGTTCCCACCCATCCAGTTCCACACAGCCTCCAGGCAACGGGCCATAACCTGCACAGCATCGTTGGGGTGGTTTGGGATGGAGATGTAAAGTTGAGTATCGTCAGCATAAAGAAACCAAAACCACGGATGATCTCTCCCAGCGGCTTCACATAAATGTTGAACAGAAGAGGGGAGAGGACCGACCCCTGAGGCACCCCACAAATGAGGGGCCTAGGGGTGGACCTCTCCCCCCCGTCAACACAAATTGCGAGCGGTCCGAGAGGAAGGAAGAGAACCACCGCAATACGGTGCCCCCAATTCCCAACCCCTCCAACCGCTGCAATAGGATACTATGGTCGATAGTATCAAAAGCCACTGATAGATCTAATAGGACCAGGACAGAGGAATAACCTCTGTCACGGGCCCTCCAGAGATCATCTACCAATGCGACCAATGCTGTTTTGGTACTGTGCCCGGGCCTGAAGCCCGATTGGAACGGATCTAAATAGGATCTAATGTTATGCCATTTGGGCTGCAAGGTGCTCCAGCCATTTTTATGTAACTTATTAATGAGGTCCTAAAGGAGCGCTTATATAAAGGCATTTTGGTGTATTTAGATGACATTCTAGAATACACTAAAACCTGAGAGGAACATTTTATTTTATTTTAATTTATTTTATTCGTCAATTTGTCAATTGCTTACAAGATAATAGGTATAAGTAAAAACATAGTTATGAATACATGGATACATATAAGAAAAATAAAAGAAATAAAAGAAACAATGGGACAGGGATGGTAGGCACGTTGGTGCGCTTATGCACGTCCCCTACAGACCTCTTAGGAAAGGGGTGAGGTCAATAGTGGACAGTCTAAGGTTAAAGTTTTTGGGGTTTGGGGAAGAAACCACAGAGTCAGGTAGAGTATTCTAGACATTGACCACTCTGTTGCTGAAGTCATATTTCCTGCAATCAAGTTTGGTGTGATTAACTTTGAGTTTGTATCTATTGTTTGCTCTAGTGTTGTTATGGTTGAAGCTGAAGTATTCATTGACAGTAGGACATTGCAATGTATGATTTTATATACTATACTTAGATCGGACCAAAGGCTGTGTAGTTCTAGATTTTCTAGGTCTAGAATTTCGAGTCTGGTGGCATGAGGTAATCTGCAACGAGTAGAGGAGTGAAGAACTCTTCTTGTGAAATATTTCTGGGTTCCAGACTGATGAGCTGTATTCAAGTATTGGTCTAGCAAATGTTTTGTATGCTCTGGTTATTGTATAATATTACCAGAGAAAAAGCTACATAAGATTAGGTTAACAACTCTTAACGCCTTTTTGGCTATGTAGTTACAGTGGGCTCTAGCACTTAGATCATTAGAAATGAGTACTCCAAGATCCTTGACAGAGTTTGGATTATCAACAAGGTCTTGACTATTCAGCCTGTATTTTATTTCCTGATTTTTTTGCCAATATGTAGGACAGAGCATTTATTTGTTGAGATTTGAAGTTGCCATTTGTTTGCCCATTCTGATACATAGTCGAGGTCTTTTTGAAGGGTAGCAGTATTGTCTGTGATGTTGAATAGCTTTACATCATCAGCGAAGAGAACACAGTTGCTTTTGATATGATCACACAGGTCATTTATGTAGAGTATGAAAAGAGTTGGTCCTAGAACAATGCTGTGGGGGGACACCACTGTTAACAGGTACAGAATTTGATAGGATGCTCCCAATGTTGACCATTTGTTGTCTGTTTAACAGGAATGCTTCTATCCAGTTATGCAGGTGTCCAGAGATACCATAATATTTTAGTTTTAGGAGTAGTTTGTTATGTACCACTGAATCAAAAGCTTTACAGAAGTCTATGTAGATTGCGTCTATTGCTTTGCCCTGATCGAGTTGTGTAGTCCATATCGGGCTTCAGGCCCGGGCACAGCACGGAGACGGCTTTGGTCGCAATGGTGGATGATCTCTGGAGGGCTCGTGACAGAGGTCATTCCTCTGTCCTGGTCCTATTAGATCTCTAGGCGGCTTTTGATACTGTCGACCACAGTATCTTATTGCGATGGCTGGAGGGGTTGGGGGTGAGGGGCACTGTTTTGCAGTAGTTCTCCTCCTTCCTCTCCAGCCATTCGCAATTTGTGTTGGCAGGGGGGCAGAAATCGTCTCCGAGGCCCCTGGTTTGCGGGGTTCCTCGGGGTCGGTGCTCTCACCCCTTCTGTTCATTTATATGAAGCCACTGGGTGAGATCATCCGTGGCTTCGGGGTAGAATTTCATCAGTATACTGATGATACTCAGCTGTACATTTCTACCCCGGGCCACCCTGATGAAACCGTTGAGGTGATGGCCCGGTGCCTGGAGGCCGTGCGGTGTTGGATAGGGCGGAACAGGCTTCAGCTCAATCCATCTAAGACTGAGTGGCTGTGCTTTCCAGCACCCCAATACAGCCAGCTAGTTCCATCGCTGGCTGTGGGGGGGGGGGGGGAAATTCTTGCCCCCACAGAGAGGGCTCGCAATCTGGATGTCCTCCTGGATGTACAGCTGTCATTGGAGGATCATGTGGCGGCCGTCGCCAGTGGGGCTTTTGGTCAGGTCCATAGGATCTACCAGTTGCGGCCCTTTCTGGATTGGGGTGCGCTTCACACGGTCACTTCCGCCCTCGTAATCTCCCGCCTAGACTATGCCAACGCTCTCTATATGGGGCTTCCCTTGAAGAGCATGCGGAGGCTCCAGCTGGTGCAGAATGTGGCCGCGCGGGTAGTGTTGGGAGCTCCATGGGGCTCCCATGTTACGCCACTCCTGCATGACCTGCATTGGCTCCCGGTGGCCCTCTGGGTGCGCTTCAAGGTTTTAGTTACCATCTTTAAAGTGCTCCATGGCTTGGGACCAGGATATTTGCGGGATCGCCTCCTGCCATTATCGGCCTCCTGTCGACCAATTCGCTCCCATAGAGTCGGCCTCCTCGGGGTACTGCCGGCTGGATGGCTGGCGACCCCAAGGGTGCGGGCCTTCTCGTTGGGGGCACCCTCCCTCTGGAACGAATTACCACCGGAGATGAGGACCATCCCTGATCTCTTGACCTTCCGGCGTGCGTTGAAAACTTATTTATTTCACCAAGCCGGTCTGGCCTAGGGTTTTTAGGGGATTTTAATTAGGGTTTGTCTGGTTTTTAGTTTTTAGCCTTCTTTTTTAGGTCTCAGCCTTTTATAGTTGGTCTTTTAGTAGCTTTTAATTTTGTACTGTTTTTCGTATTTTAATGTGGCTGTACACTGCCCTGAGTCCTGTTAGGGAAATAGGGCGGTATATAAGTTTAATAAATAAATAAATAATAAATAAATAAATAAATATGTTTTTGTAGTGTAAGAGTTGCAGATTACATAATATTTTTCCTGAAACCAAATTGTTTATTAGAGATAAACAATTGTTTATCTCTAATAAACAATATAGGTTGTTTTGTTTCTAAGTGGAGGATGATGGATTGGTTAATAATTTTTCCCCCAAACAATCATTGTTTCTTTAACTTGTTCTTCTTCTAGCTTAATTTCTAATAAACATCTATACAATTTTTTAATCACCTTTTCATCAGTACCTGTCGAAATCTTATCTAAATCAGTCAGTTTATCATAAAAACCTTCTGTTTTGGAATCTTTGTCATATCTAGAGCGTATTTGCACATATGAAAACCAATTCATCTTTATACCTTGTTCTTCTAGTTTTTGCATAGATTTAAGTTCACCCTTTGCATTCAATATTTCACCATATCTAACTGCTTGTTCCTTTTTATATGTTATAGGATAAGAAAATGCTTCAATAGTCGATAGCCAGACTGGAATTTTCAAATAACATTGCCTTTTATTCTTCTCCCAGTTTAACAGCAAAGCCTCACGTATATAATGTCTATAAAATATAAAATACCCTTGTGTTTTAGTTCCCTTGTACCATAAAAAGGCATGCCACCCCAACAACAAATCATGTTCTTCTAATGTCAACAGTCTAGTATTTCTTAGTGTTATCCATTCCTTAACCCACATCAGATTTGTAGCTTGATAGTATAACTCCCAATTAGGCAAGCCAAATCCTCCTCTTATTCTAGCTTCTTGCAACAGTTTTAATTTTATTCTCACTTTCTTTCCCTGCCATATATACTTCAGCACTATTTTATTTAAATCTTCAAAGTAGTCTTTCTCTAGCCTAATTGGAATTGTTTGAAACAGATATAAGATTTTAGGTAATATATTTATCTTGATTATTGATATTCTCCCTAATTAATGATAATTGTAAATTTTCCCATTTCGCAGATCTGTCGCAATCTGTTGCTTGAATTTAGTATAATTATTCTCTTTAAGTGTGTTGCTCTTGCTGTCAAATGTATCCCCTTAACCTTATTTGTGACCTGAATTTTCAAAACACCCGTCAATTCTTCCTTTTGTCTTAATAACATATTCTTTGTCAAGATCTTCGTTTTATCTTTATTTATTTTCAGACCAGTTACTTTTCCATATGTCTCTCTCTTTTCTATCACTTTAAATGCTGTTTCTAATGAATCTTCTAAAATGAAAACCAGATCATCTGCAAATGCTTGCAGTTTAAATTCTTCCTTTTTAATTTTCATCTCTTTTCTATCCTTTTTTTCTCTAATATTTCTTTCTTTTTTATTTTTTTTCTTTTCTTTTTAAATAAACATTTATTTGACATACATTTAAAACAGACAAATCAACACACACATTATATATATACACATATAAATTTTACAGCATATATTGAGCAATGGTTTCTCTTTTCTTTATCTTTATCATTGACGTGATCTACCTTGTTAAAGTAATCCTCCTTTGATGTTACAGTCACATCTTTTTTAATTAAATGCATGTCTGCTATCTTTTCAATAGCTTATCCAAATATCAGATATTACCTTTTTCTTAACCACTCATACTAATATTCCATATTTCATAGTATTCACTATTTTGTTTGTTTTTCAACAATTTGGTTAAGCTATCCATCTCAGCACATTCATGTATTTTTTTAATTACCATATCATCTGAGAGGGTAAGGGATAGTTTCCAGTTTTGTGCGTACGTTATTCTAGCCGCAGTTATAACATGTAAGATTAAGTATTGGTATTTTTTCTCCATGTTTGTATCTATCATGCTTAATAGGAAGATTTCGGTTTCAAGTTTTAATTTTTGTTTTGTTATATCTAAAATCCAATTTCTAATATTTTTCCAGAATTTCTGAGCATATGGGCAAGTCCACCACATGTGGAAATATGTTCCTTGTATGTAATTGCATTTCCAACAATTGGGTGGTAGGTTAGGGAACATCTTAGCCAGTCTCGCGGGAGGTAGATGTCAGCGATAAACCATTTTATATAGATTTTCTTTATACGAGACTGACATAGTTAATTTATAGTTTTTTTGCCAGATGTGTTCCCATTTATCTAATTCAATACTATGACCTAAGTTTTTAGACCAAATTGTCAAGTATTCTGTAGTTGTTTCTTCTTTTAGTTTATAATCCAAGAGGTATTTATATATTTTACTAATTGCTTTCTTTTCCTCTCCAAACCACATTTTGTCCAGTTCTTGTGGGATCATATTGAAGCCAAATTGTTCTCTATCTCTTTTATAGTGGGTTTGTATTTGTACGAAGGGCCACCATGCTATCTCTTTTCCTTGGATTTGTATTTGGTGTTTATTTTTAAGATCTCCAGTATCATATAGTAAATCCTTATACCTAATAATATTTTCATAGTCCAATACATTTGGATGTGTGACTGCTTCCAGTGTGGATAACCACAATGGAGTTTTTGGATAGTGATTCTTTTTAATCTTTTTCCAAATCTTAAACAATACATTTCTTACATGGTGCCTTTGAAAATATGAATGTTGTTTAGATTTTCCATCCCACATAAAGGCGTGCCAGCCAATTTGGAGATCAAATCCCTCTAATACTAATAACCTTCTGTTTTCTAATTTAACCCAATCCTTAAGCCAATTTTATACAATTTGCATCATAGTATAATTCAAATTCTGGAAGGCCAAATCCTCCTTTTTTCTTAGCATCCTGTAATAGTTTATATTTCACTCTGGGTTTTTTCCTCTGCCATATGAATTTGGATATTGAATTGTTTAATTCTACAAAGAAATTCCTTTCCAACTTGACTGGCACAGTTTGAAATAGGAACAACAATTTTGGTAAAACATTCATTTTTACTATTGCAATATGTCCCAATAGCGATACCTGCAGTTTAGCCTAGTTTTCTAAGTCTTTAACTATTTGCTCTGTTAATTTATCATAATTATCTTTTTTAATCAATGAACATCTAGCAGTCAACCATATTCCCAAGTATTTTACTTTATTTACCACCTGCATACCTAATTTATTTGCTAATTCTTCTTTCTGGTCCTTTGTACAGTTTTTTGCTAATACTTTTGTTTTTTCTTTGTTGATTTTTAACCCTGCTACCTTTCCGTATTCTTCTATTTCTTTTAATAATATAGGGCTCATTTCTAGAGGTTTTTCTAATATAAATACCATGTCATCAGCAAATGCTTGAAGTTTATATTCCTCTTTTTTATTTTTAATCCTCTAATCTCTTGGTTTTTTCTAATTTGTACTAAAAGAGTTTCTTCTGCCAATATGTACAGTAGGGGAGCTAAGGGGCAACCTTGTCTTACTCCCTTACTTATCTTTGTGTCTGTACTTTCCCCATTTATTAATATTTTTGCAGTCTGCATATTATAAATTGTCTTGATAAATCCTATAAAATTCTCACCAAATTTCATACCAGTCAATTGTTTAATGAAAAATTTCTAATTCAAATTATCAAATGCTTTTTGGGCGTCTTTTTAATTTTCATTCCTTTTATATGTTTTTCTTCTCTAATATTTCTACTTAACACTTCCAAAGTTAACACAAACAACAGAGGTGACAGTGGGCAACCTTGTCTTGTTCCTTTTCGTAAATCAATAGAATCTGTCAATTCTCCCTCTATCATTATATTTGCTGTTTGTTTATGATATATAGCTTCTATGGCTTGAATGAATTTCTTACCAAAGCCCATCTGCTCCAGCTGTAATAACATATATCGCCAATTCACATTATCAAAGGCTTTCTGTGCATCTAAAAATATCAAAGCCATTTGTTTTTCAGCATGTGCCTCATAATATTCCAAAGTATTCAAAATTATTCTCATATTATTTTTAATTTGTCACTTTGGCAGGAATCCATTTTGATCAGGATGAATAAAGTTATTCAAATATTTTTTTTAAAGAAAACTTTATTGAATTTTATTACAAAAAGAAAAGAAAAAAAATTAAAAAAATATATAATTCAATAACAACGGTTTGTGGTGCATTATCATATAACAATCATTTGTGTGATAGTGATAATTTATACATAACTATATTCTTATTCTATCTATGTTCTATATTTAATAATCATCTATCCTTAGTCTGTCTCCGATCTATCCAATTGTACCATTGTTCCCATACCTTATAAAATATTGAAGATTCCTTATCTTTTAAACTCAATGTTAATTTATCCATTTCAGCACAATTCATAACTTTTTGTATAACCAGTTCTTCTACAGTTGTAAATGACTGTTTCCAACACTGAGCAAAAGCAATCCTGGCCGCAGTCAATATATGTAATAATAAGTATTTTGTAGTCTTTACATATTTTTTTTTGAAGATCCCCAATAGGAAGAGCTCTGGTTGTAAATCTAATTGTTCATTGGTAATTTCCTGTAATCATTTTTGAATTTTTAGCCAATATTTTCGAGCCTCTGGGCAAGTCCACCACATATGATAATATGTTCCCTCTTTTTTCCCACATTTCCAACATGTGGGATTCAGTTTAGGATACATTTTCGCTAATCTCGAAGGGGGTAAGTGCCACCTGTAAAACATTTTATATGCATTTTCTTTGTATGTTACTGATTTTGTTAATTTATGATTTCTATTCCATATAGTCTCCCAATCTGCTAACTTTATATTATGTCCAATGTTTTGAGCCCAGGCAATCATACATCCTTTCACTACTTCTTCCAGTTCTACTTCTAAAAGATACTTATACATTTTAGTAATATTTTTTTTATCTGGTCCTAATAAGATTTTATCTAGTTGTTGTGGTTTCAAATATATTCCATAGTCTTTTATATCCTTATTATATCGGCTTTGTATTTGAAGATAGGCCCACCAGTCTATTAGCAGCCCTTGTTCTTGGAGCTCTTGTTTTGTTTTTAAATTTCCATTTATATCCAATAGATCTTTATATTTTAACATTTTATTCAGATCTAGGTTATTTGGGTGAATCATCGCTTCCATTGTAGATAGCCAAATTGGGATTTTTATATAATGTTTCTTTTTAACTTTGATCCAATTGTATATCAGCGAGTCTCTGATCAAATGTCTATAAAAATATTTTTGTTTTGTAGGTCCTATTTCCCAAAGGAATGCATGCCATCCTCTTTGAAGGTCATAACCTTCTATAACTAATATTCTTTTATTCTTTAAATTAATCCAGTCTTTTAGCCAAACCAATGCTGCTGCCCTATAGTATAATTCCCAATTTGGCGATCCAAAACCACCTCTGCTCTTCATATCTTGTAACAATTTCATTTTTATTCTGGGTTTCTTATCCTGCCAGATGAATTTTAATGTTATTCTATTGAGATTATCAAAAAAGGTCTTATCTAGTTTAACTGGAATGATTTGGAATAAATAAAGAAATTTTGGTAACATAGACATCTTTATGGCTGCTATTCTTCCTAATAATGACAATTGCATTTTCGTCCAAAGTTCTAAATCTTTTTGTGTTTGTTGTAGTAGCTTATTATAATCGTTTTCCTTTATTGTCTTGCAGTGTGCTGTCAGCCATATTCCCAAATATTTAATTTTCCTTGTTGTTTGAAGTTCCAGCACCCTTTCTAATTCTATTATTTGTAGATCTGTTAGATTTTTTACTAAGAGTTTCGTTTTCTGTCTATTAATTTTTAATCCTGCTACTGCTCCGTATCTTTCTAGTTCCTTAATTAATATTGGTCCTTTTTCTATCGGATCTTCCGTAATAAAGGCCATATCATCTGCAAAAGCTTGCAATTTATATTCTTCATTTTTGATTTTTAATCATTTTATTTCAGAATTTTGCCTCACTCTTTCTAATAATATTTCTAATGATAATATGAAGAGGAGAGGGGACAATGGACAACCTTGTCGTACTCCTTTTTTTATATTTATGGTTTGAGTATTTTCTCCATTTATTATTATATTTGCTTTTTGTACTGAGTAAATTGCCGTTATAATATTCTCAAATTTAGTGCCAAAGTTCATATCGTAAATTTGTTGAATCATAAATTGCCAATTGAGATTATCAAAAGCTTTTTGAGCATCCAAAAATACAAGAGCTACCTGTTTCCCCAGATGAGCCTCATAATATTCCAGAACATCCATTATTATTGTTAAATTGTTTCTAATCTGTCTATTTGGGAGAAATCCATTTTGATCTGGGTGTCTGTACTCATTCAAGATTATTTTTAATCTGGTAGCAATTATAGTAGTAAATATTTTATAGTCAACATTCGATAGAGAGATTGGTCTATAATTTTGTATCATCCTGGGATCTGAGTCCCCCTTCGGGATTAGCGAAATTAATGATTCCTTACATGTATTTGGCATTTTAGCAGATGTTATTATCTCATTAAATAAATCCACCATTATTGGTCCTACCTGTTCTATTATTTTATAAAATTCTGCTGAGAAGCCATCAGGGCCTGGAGTTTTGTTAGTTTTCTGGATTTTAATTGCTTGTTTTAATTCTATCATAGATATATCCTTTGTCAACAGTTCTTTCATCTCATCCTTAATTTCACAGATATTTTTTTCCCTTAAGTATTTCCTTATCTGATCTTCATCTACTTTCTCCTTTTTATACAGCTTCTCAAAATATTTATATACAATCTCTTTTTTCTTTTCTATTGTATGCTGATAATTTCCGCTTTCATCTTGTAATTGGTAAATAGTTCTTTTCTCTTTCTCTTTTTTGAGTTTATAAGAGAGCCATCTGCCAGGCTTGCTTGCGTGTTCAAATTCTATTTGCTTAGTTATTTTCAAATTTTTAATCAATTCTTCCTGTTCCATTAAATTGAGTTTATGTTTATAATAAATCAATTGCTCTTGGGTTTTAGTCTTTTGTGGTACCTCCTGTAATTCAGTTTCTAATCTCTTAATTGTTTGGTATAGGTTGTTATGCTGAGCGTGTTTTTCTTTATTTTTTTGAACGGTATAAGATATTATAATTCCCCTTATAACGGCCTTCATCGCATCCCATAAATTTTGAATAGTTGTATCTGAATTATTATTTTCTTTAAGATAGAAATTTAATTCTTTCTTGAGTTTCTTTATAAATTCCTCATCTTTTAATAGTTGAGAGTTTAAAGTCCACCTTCTCCTTGGTTTTTTCTTACCCTGCCAGTTAATTTTATGAGGATTGTGGTCTGCCCAAGTGTTCGATATAATTTCTACTTCTGTCACTTCTTGTATTAGATCTCCATTCATCCATGCCATATCATTACGCGACCATGAATGGTGGGGATTTGAATAAAAAGTAAATTGCTTCTTATCTGGGTTTAGTTTCCTCCATACATCTATTAAATTTAATTCCTTAATCATTTCTACGCAAATTTTAGGTAATTCTCTCTTCCTTTTTTCCCTTCTCTTCTTATTTCCCTCATTATAATCTTTTTGATAATCTGTTACAGCATTGAAATCCCCAATAATACAAATATTTTTCCTTTCCAATTCAATAATTTTAGCATATAAAGCTTTATAAAATTCTTTTTGATTAACATTAGGAGCGTAAATTACTACCAATAAGATTTTTTTCAAATTTATCTGTATTTCTATTGCCAGAACTCTTCCCTTGGGGTCTGCGTATAATAATGTAGCTTTTATCTCTTCTTTAATATACACTGCTATTCCATTCTTTTTTTCATTATCTGCGGAAGCTGTAAACACTGTCCCTAATTTGGAGCAAACTAAATAATTTTCCTGTGCTTTCAAAATGTGTGTTTCCTGTAAACAAACAATATCTACATTTTGTTTTATCAATTTTGCCAGAATCCTTTGTCTTTTTATTTTTGAGTTTAAACCATTTATATTAATAGATAGGAGTTTCACCTCTTTTTCCATAATTCTAATTTGTTTATATCTTTATCTCTTAATTACTTTCTCTCTATAATACTCTATGTTTATTAATCTAATATCTTCTCTTATTGTTATTGAATGATTTTTCTCACTTCTTATTTTTCTTCTTTATTTTAATTAGTCTTGTTCTTCTTGAAGGTTTGGGTTTAGTTGTTTCTTGCTCTTTGCCTTGTAGTTACTCCAAATTCTACTTGTGATTGATATTGTACCTTATTTCCTTCTTTTCCTTCTTCTTGTTTTTGGTTATTGTTCAGGTTTTCTGTAATCTTCTGTCCCTTCTTTTGATATTCTTGGTCTTCTTGAGATTCTGATTCTAATTCATCTTTGCTGGACTGCTCTTCGGAGCTTACCAGTCTTTCATAGAAACCTTGGACTTTTTCAAAAGAGTCTACTTTAATTTTTCTTTCCCCCCAAGTGATTAACATCCCTTTTGGGACAAGCCATTTAAATTTAATATCTTTTTGGTTCAATTGGGCTGCCAGAGATTTATAGTCTCGTCTTGCTTCTCTAACCCTTCTTGGAATTTGTTTAAGAACTAGGATTTCTTTATCCTTATATTTGATTATTTCATCTCTCAATATTTTATATATAATGTCCCGAACCTTTCTTCTTGCAAAACGTATATGCACTTCTCTTGGGCACTTATGTTGTCTTACGTAATTAGTACTTACTCTGTAGACTTCCTCTAATTCTTTCAAAATCTCATCTTTGTCTCTCTCCAATACCTCCGCCAAGATTTCCGTGATCACCTGTTCTAAGTCCTCTTCTTTTGATTCCACTATATTTTGGAATCTTAGGTACGTTGTGGCCTTATCCATCTCTAAAAACACCAGGGAGTCCTCCGTTTCCTTACTAATATTCTTTAAGTGTTCATCAACTCTTTCCAATTTCTTTTCAGTTTTTTCTGTCCTCTTCTCTACTTCTTTTATTATTCCTTCGTTTTTCTCCAACGCTCGCTGTAATGTTCCAATTTTTTCATCTAGTTTAGAAATTTCCATTTTCATTTCTACTTTTAGGTTCCCCATTTGTTCTTTCAATTCATTTGTATCTGCTCTCGTCTCTGTATGATTTTTAAGCATTATTTCTTGTAACTTTGACATAGAATCTTGTAGGGTGAGCAGTGTCGAATGAATATTAGCGTTTGTAATAGAAGATTGTTTTTCCAATGTTAAAGACTCCTCAGTTGTCTTCTGTAACATTGGTGAGGGTGTTGCTGTCGGAGTTGTTAATGTAGTCTTCTTTCCAGCTTTGAGTGTTGTAGAAGTTATGGAGGTCATTTCTCCTAAAATTTGTTTTTGTTTTTGTATTATATTAATTATATTGTCCCAGATTAACATTCACTATTAGATAATATATCATAAAAATAACCTAAATTAATCAATACAGTAATTAATGAATTTGTCTATCTATCTCTTAATATCTTTTCTATATATTATATATAAACTGATAAGAATGTAATTATCAATATTACTAATAAGTCAGTTAAATCAAACTAATTGTATCACAATAGCAATAAACATAGTCTGAGTTTAATAGGGAAATGGGTCTGTAGTTCTTGATTTGTTGTGGGTCAGCGTCCTCCTTTGGGACAAATGTAATATAAGTTTCTGACCATGATTTGGGTATCCTCTTCTTTGACATAACTTCATTCATAACTTCTAGCAATGGAGCATTTAACGATTCTTGTAGTGTCTTATAAAATTCCATTGGAAGTCCATCTGGACCTGGTGCCTTTCCATTATTTTGCTTCTTAAGTGCTTCAGTTAGCTCTATCATCGTTATATTACTTTCTAACATTATTTCAGTCTCCTTAGGTATCTGGGGTAAGCTAGCATTCTGCAGGTACTGTTTAACTCTTTCGTCATCAATATTCTCTTATTCATACAATTTCCCACAGTAATCTCGTATGATTTTTTTTCTTCTCTTTACTTCCATAGCAAGCTTGGCCTTGATCATCTATTATTTGCAATATTTTTCTTGATTCTCTCTTCTTTCTCAGTTTATATGCTAGCCATCTACCTGGTTTGTTTGTATCTTCAAAACAGTTCTGCTTAGCACCTCTGATTTTCTGTGCTAATTCTTCTTTTTCCATTAATCCCATTTTATGTTTAATTGTGTCCATTTTTAACTTAATATCCTTTTTCTGTGGCAGTTTCTGTAACTCTTTTTCAAGTCTTTTGTACTCATCCTCTAATGTCTTAGAGGCTTGTCTTTTCATAATATTTCTTTTTCTTCATGGTCTATTATCAAGCCTCTAGCATATGCCTTCATTGTATCTCATAAATTCTGCATTGATGTATCTTTTTTTTCATTTTCTTTGAAGAAAAAAGCCAGTTCTTTCTCCATTCTCTGTGTAAAATCCTTTTCTTTTAATATAGTGTTATTTAATATCCATTAGATCTTCTTGTTTGTCCTTTCCATTTTTGTCATTGGATTATGATCTGCCCAGGTACTTGTTTCTATATCAATTTCTTGAAGGTTAGTGATTGATTCAATTGACATCCATATCATATCTATTCTAGACCATGATGAGTGTCTGTTTGAATAAAAGGTATATTGTTTGGTCTTAGCATTTCTTTCTCTCCATGCATCTTTTAGATTTATTTCATCTATCATTTTGAAAAAGGATGTAGGGAGAGTCTTTCTACTTTGCTTTGTTGTTTTCTGTGTTGTATAGTCCAGTTTATTATCTACTATTCCATTAAAATCTCCCATCATACAGATATTAACATAATCCAATTCAATTATTTTCATATGTACTTTTCTATAGAATTCTTCTTGATTATCATTTGGAGCATAGATTGCTATCAGGAGTGTTTTCATATTATTGTCCATTATTTCCACCATTAAGAGTCTTCCATCATCATCTGTGTAAATCAATTTCGCTGGGATAGTATCTTTGATATATAAAATCACTCCTCTTTTCTTACATTGTGTCAAAGCAGTAAATATTTTCCCTAGCTTTGACTGTGTCAATATTTGTTCATAAATTTAAGTGCTGTTTCTAATGGATCCTCTAAAATAAAAACCAGATCATCTGCAAATTCTTTGTTTTTAATTTTCATTCCTTTTATATGTTTTTCTTCTCTGATATTTCTATTTAACACTTCTAAAGTTAACACAAACAACAGAGCTGACAGTGGGCAAGCTTGTCTTATCCCTTTCCTTATGTCAATAGAATCTGTCAATTCCCCATCTATCATTACCTTTGCTGTTTGTTTATGATATATAGCTTCTATGGCTTGGATGAATTTCTTACCAAAGCCCATCTGCTCTAGCTGTAATAACATAAATTGCCAATTCACATTGTCAAAGGCTTTCTGTGCATCTAAAAATATCAAAGCCATTTGTTTTTCAGGGTGTGCCTCATAGTATTTCAAAGTGTCCAGAATTATTATCATGTTATCTTTAATTTGTCTCTTTGGTAGAAACCCATTTTGATCAGGATGGATTATTATTATAATTATAATTATATTATTATAATTATATTTAATTATAATTATATTATTATAATTATATTATAATTATATTATTCAAATATCTTTTAAGTCTTTCTGCCAATATTGAAGTGGAGATTTTATAGTCTGAGTTTAGCAGGGAAATAGATCTATAGTTCTTAATTTGCTGTGGGTCAGCGTCCTCCTTTGGGACAAGTGTAATATATGCTTCTGACCACAATTTGGGTATCCTCTTCTTCAACATGACTTCATTCATAACTTCTAACAATGGAAGATTCAACAATTCCTGTAATGTCTTATAAAATTCCACTGGGTGTCCACCCAGACCTGGTGCCTTTCCATTGTTTTGTTTTTTAAGTGCTTCAGTTAACTCCATCATCGTTATATTGCTTTCTAACATCATTTCAGTCTCTTTGGATATCTGGGGTAAATTCACTTCCTGCAGGTATTGTTTAACTCTTTCGTCGTCTATATTTTCTTGTTCATACAATTTTCCATAGTAATCTTGTATATTTTTTTTCTTCTCTTTATTTGCATAGCAAACTTGCTCTTGATCATCTATTGATTGCATTATTTTTCTTGATTCTTTCTCTTTTTTCAATTCATTTGCTAACCATCTACCTGGTTTATTTGCATCTTCGAAATAGTTCTGTTTAGCACCTCTGATTTTTTGTGCTAGTTCCTCCCTTTCCATTAGCTCCATTTTATGTTTAATTGTGACTTACATTCCTAACAATTATGTCCATTTTTAATTTAATGTCCTTTTTTTGTGGAAGTTTTTGTAACTCTTTTTCAAGTCTCTTGTAATCATCCTCTAATGTTTTAAAAGCTTGTCTTTTCATAATATTTCTTTTCCTTGTATAGTTTTTTATCAAGCTTCTGGCATAAGCCCTTCATTGTATCCCAAAAATTCTGCATTGATGTGTCTTCTTTTCTGTTTTCTTTAAAGAAAAAAGCCAATTCCTTCTCCATTTTCTGTACAAAGTCCTTTTCTTTTAATATAGTATTGTTTAGGGTCCATCTAACCTTTCTTTCTGGGCAATTTTCAGGATCTAAACTTTTTGCTATGAAACAATTGCTTTGATAGAATGCAGATTCTTCTATTTTTTTTGTCTCTTTAGTTATGTACTATGTCTATTTTCCTTTGTGAAGGGAGCTTAAGTAGATAGAAGGTTCAGAAAATGATTTACACAAGTCTTTATCATTACTAGGAATGTATAATTAAAAATAATAGTGAACCATCCACTACACTAGTAGAACAATCTTCCAGCATGGTATGTTTTTAAAGAAGTACCTGTTTTAATTTGCAGCTGTTATTAATATACTGATTTTTAATAGATTAACCTCTACATCTTAATTCTCTGAAAATATTTTTAAGAAATGTTTTCCTGTTTCTTTTTATTTAATTTTTTATGAGACCAGCTTTTTGAACACATGCATTTACTTTTTTTAATATGCAACATTTTGGATGAATCATTTGCAGGGATGTTTGCAGACTATTGTCTAAAGACTCAATATGATGGCTGCAACAAGATGATTGAATTTCCACCTGTTTTTTTATGTGAATGGATAGAATTCCTAACTTACTGATGCAACCACAATCTTATTTTTAAACACACCATGCAGAGATCCCTGCATCATTGACAAACAAGTGTGTGTATTTGTGTATGTGTGTGAGAGAGAGGGGGGGGGGGTAATTTTTGAATGGAGAAAGACGTGTGCTAATAGACTATATCAGGCTGTCTTATGGGTTACCGAAGTCCATTTGGCTGGATTCCTTTTGCATCCCTAACCATCACTGTTTTTATAAAATTGCCTTTCAATTGTATATCTTTTATTTTTTAAAAGATGTTTCAGATTGAATATGGGAGTTTACGGGCTCTTCTGTTGCTCTATTTGCATCCACACACATACTGTTTTATTTTTAATTGTACATTTCTCTTTGCCAATTTTTAATTGTATAAGTACTTTGGAAACTGATTGCTGTAACTATTTCCAAACAACAGGAGGTGCAATAAGATTAATAATAAAACAAGTCTGAACTTTTTGAACAATCCATAATAACATTTGTATGTGCTATTTTAAGAACAAGGACTAAAATACATAGCGATTTCATATGGGCAGGGAGGTTTCATTATAATGAGCAGAAGGTGCTAAAGAGTCCTGTGGCTGGGATCATGGTAGTGGTGGTATCAGAATGGTGCAATAACTGTGTAAGTAAAGGGCAGAGCTTTGGTTACATAGTTGTCATTGCTATCTTGATTTTCTTCACACACACACACACACACACACACACACACACACACACACACACACACACACACACATACAGGAAATCCATGAAGCTGCACCATTTTTCAAATATTGGTTCATTAACATAATTGAGATCAATGTGTTAGGACTGTGACCTATTTCATCAATCATGTTATTCTGACCAAAATTGGAAGGACATCTGATTGTAAATCTGTTTTGACACAAAGCTGATAACAACAGCTTAATGGCTCAGCGATCCCATTATTTCTAAGCAGCTGTATATCTTCTTATGTTATTGTTTCTGAACTCTGTCAAGTGTGCTCAATATTTTCTGCGGGTACAGCAAGGAGGAGATCCGAATGATGAAAGGAGTATTGCAGCCCTGCAGTGTACATCCTAATCCCTTTTATCTATGCACTGCAACATCGAGCATACCCCTAAAAGGAGCAGAGTTTGTGCTGCATTGTAATGACATTATTATTTCATTCTAATTCCTGTGATGAAGATCCTGAAGACACAGCTGACTCTTTTATGTATTGCTGAAATAGAACTTTCAGTATCATAGCTAAATGTCCCCATTCCACAGTAATCAGTGATACATAGTGATGAAAGGAAATCTCCTAACGTCAGGGGTGGGATTCTACAGGTTCGCACCTATTCTCTAGAACTGGTTGTTAACATTCTAAGTAGTTCGGAGAACCGGTTGTTAGAAGAAATTACTGGCCTAAACCTGTAAGGAAGGCAGGAAGGAAACATTCTGGTGTTGCTTACAGAAACTACCTCTCCATTAACCCTTATTACATTCTTGGCAGGACTAGACTTCCTGTCTCTGGAACATCTCTGGAGGTTTTTTTCCTCCTTTGCTGGTACTTTACTTGTGTGGAGTGACCATTCAAAGTTACAATGGCACTGAAAAAAGTGACTTATGACCATTTTTCACACTTACGACTGTTGCAGCATCCCCACAGTCATGAGAGGCCAGGCGAAGAGATGCGTGCCTCAATGTGAGTGATGTTGAGTTGGCCACGCCCAGCCAGTCACATGACCGCCAAGTCACGCACAGCAACTAAACCACGCCCACAGAACCGGTTGTTAAAAAAAATTGAATCCCACCCCTGCCTAACGTGACTTCGGTTCATATGCTTTGGGGGAAAGGAGTGAAGGAGATGAGCTTGTGGTCTACCATCATCTGGTATCAGAAGTAATATACTGGCCATTTTTCCTGTGACCTGAGAATGCTCAGAATGATTCGCAAGAAAACAGTTGAATCAGAAACTTTGGAAATGTTGAAAGAAATATCCATCTGGTTCAGTTCCAAACCGGGAGAAAGGCACTGGAGACAAAATGGAGGCCAGAGGCTGATTGGAAAGAGGGTCCATTTATATATATAAACTTTTTCCCTTTTAGCCATCATCTCTCATTCTCAATAAAGCTTTAATTAATTGTTTCCTAGTCTCTTGCCATTATCTATCTTTTTTTTTTAACCATTCCTCTTAATCATTTCTCCCTTCTCTATTACGTTCCATTGTCTCTTTTTCAAGTTATCTACTCTTATTCCTATCTTTCTCCCAAGACATTCCCCCTGAAATTCCATTCCCTGTTACATTGCCTTTAAAGTAATCTCCCCTTGGTTTATTACATCAATCATTGTCATTTTTTATTTTCTTTTTGTCATTTCTTTTTATTTGTTGTTCTGTCCTGTTTTTCTGTTTACTCTTCTAGTTGGCTCCTCCTCTTCCTGGGTCTCCTGTTTTCTTTCTGTTTTTTGCATCTCCATTTCCAGTTCTTCTGCCATGCTCTGTATTTTATTCAAAACATCCTCAAATCTTCTATTCATAATGTCTGTTATATCCTGAAGTTCCAACATGATTTATTTGCAAATTCCACTCATCTTTGTTTTTTTTTTATTCTATTTCTTTCTGTCCAATTGTCCAACAGTCTTTTGTTCAAACCAAAATCACTTTTCAGACTAAAAATCCAATATCCAGGAGTCTTTATATCCCCAAATTAGTCAATCTAATTCTTTTAAGGGCAAAACCTTCATAAATTTCTCCTCCAATTAAATTTTATATTGTAACTTTCTGGGGTCTTTTGATAATACAATTCCTTTATTTCTCGCTTTCGATTCTCCTTAAGTCAGGTCTTATCAAAACTTTTGGAATCTGTAGTATCTTTTTTTAACAGGTGGCAACCTTAGATCAGTTTTCACTTTTACTTTTCACTTTTCTTTCTTTTTTATCTTTCTCATCAAACTTTACCAATATTTTAAAAAATAGATATATATTCCTTTTTTGTAAATAGATTACAGCGTTTTAAAAATGCCTGTCTAAATCCAAAATCTGTCCAATCATAAAGGCTGGTTTTCGATTATTTTTTAAGAAATGTACTGTATTCTTCCTTCATTTTACTTTACTTCCATCTTTCAGTTTTCAAAATTAGGTTTTTAGTACTTTAAAAATTCTATTCCAGTATTAGGTTATTGCTAGTTTAAAAATTCTTATGAGTTCTCTTTTCTGAATTTCTTTATCGGGGTTGTACTTTGAAGTTCAAAGGTGTTCTCACCTGGTTTGCCATTCACCATCTCCTCAGTCCTGCACAGTCTTGGGTATTCAGACTGTCTCTGTCTTCATGGCAGCATTTTGGTTGCCGCTGCATCTTGTCTTCAGATGAAGGGGTTTTCCATGTCAGGGAGGAGAGATGTGGCTATCCTCTACCTGCCAGGAAATCCCCCTTTACTTCACCACTTGTCCAAAGTGGCTATGGCTTTAACTGAGGCCCTCTAATGAGGTGAGCTCAGAACAGGGCCACAGAGCTCATAGTCTTTGCTTCCAAAGGCGATGGAAGTACAGCCGGAAGTACAGAGTTCATTTATTAATGAAGCAGAAGCACATAGGTGGTTCTGGGAAGCTGACCACATAGAGTTGAGAATGGGTTTTTTTTATACCTTCTCTTGGGTTTTGAACTTGAGCTTCTTGTTCCTGTGCAAGAACATGCATTCTATTGAATGTTGTCAGACTCCCATGGGGCTATGTAGGGGATGTAGCTGAGGTTGTCTGAGTTCCCAGGTTTGGTTGAAGCCTGGCTGATGCAATGTCATTAGGAGATTGTGCAATGTAGTGAGCTCTGCTGCTAGTGGGCTAATCTATTATGTCCTGGGGGGTCATGTCTTAATCCCATCACACTGGAACTGAAGGTCTTTTGTCGTGTAGATAGGGTGGCCCAGTTTTTAATGGGCACAAAATATCTGCTGGGGGAAGGAAGGTGGGGCTCTAAGTTTCTGCCTCCTTTAAGATTTTTATTTCTCTTTTAGAGGAAATAGTTTATCATGCCTTTTTAATATTTTTCAAAATAGTTCATTCTTCTAGGAAAGCGGGGGGTGTCTTCCCTCAGAACAAAGCCAGGAGTAAAGATCAAATGGTAAACAACTTAAACAACTGTGAGAATTAGGACTTAAATTTAAACAGCTGATAGAAACAAAATGCAGGAACATTGTTGAGGAAGTTATGAAATAGTTTTACTACAGTGTAAAATGTGAAAGCTTTTAAATTCTCAGAAGTCTTTCATTTGACAAAATGACAAAGTAAAAGTATAGTGCGATTAAGGAAATGTTGATTTCAAATCATAAACATTAATCCTTACAAAATTATCTTATATCTGAGCAATATCTGAGCAATAGAGTCTCTTTTGTCAAAGTAGATTCCAGTTATTAAAGCAAAGTAAAGCAAAAGAGAGGACTTTGGGTAAATAAAGACTGAACCTCACCAGAATCAAACCATAATAGTTAAAATACCTGCAAATGCTTATAAAGGTTTACCAACTCAACAGGGCAGTGCACTTCTATAACAAAGGGAAGGGATGCTCCAGCCTTCTGAGATTTCTTGTTGGAAATCTACTTGAGAACTGCAGTGCTGGAGATGCTCTTGTTCAGGTCATCTTGTGAATGGAAGAGTCAAGACTATTTGGCATAATTGCATTAATATTCTATGAATTCTATTACTATTATCTATAAACAGTGCCACCTAGTTTTACACACCAAAGTAGGATTTACTATTCTTGGCTTGCATTTCTTCAACAATGCCATATAGAAAACTAATTCTGAAACTCAATGAAATTTTAAAAGGAGATAAATAGAAATCTATGGTTCATTAAGAAAAGGTAGCAGTTTATAAGACTCTGAATATCTACCTTCTGATTGTATTTCACATGTCACAATATTTTGCCCTCTGTTGTATGTGTGGTGTAGTTCTATTAATTTCTTGTGAGAATTTTGCAATATTGCATATTTTGCAATAGTACAGCAGAACTATTGCAACACTTCCATTCTCGGACATTTCCCTTACAACACAGAAACCAAAAAGCTTTGAACTTGTTTAGAAAGGCTGGTCATCTTATTGCCACAGCAAGCTTCAGAGAACCTCCTGTGCAATATTCTTATATGGAATGCTTCTGTGTATTTCCTCAGAAAAGTCCTAATGATTTTCAGCTTGAAGCCATATAGCAGGGAAGTAATACAACTATGCAACATCCCACAAAGTCAATTCTCAATATCAGTTCAAAGCAAGTTACCAAACAGAAAAGATATTCAAAATAGGAGGTGAAATCTGAAGTTGAAAATAAAAATAAATTAGAACTGTGATCTTAAGAATCAATAACTAACCAAATGGCTTGCATTAAGTCACAGATTTTTAATGTCAGAACATTATACTGAGATCATGGTATGAGATCACATAATAAGAAGTTACACACTTCTAATATAATCCATTCTTATTTATTGGTTGGAATGTATTATTCCAAATAGCTCCTCAACTACCTTCTTCCAATGAGATTCAAAAATAGATTAATTCTTGTAAGGAATCAGTGGAAAGGGGGCAGACCCATGCACCTCTATTTTGAACCCTTAGAGAAACAACATCCTTATTGAACCCCTGCCAAGAACAGTAAAGTATTGTATTTCCGGTTGCCCACTATATCTGCTTATATCCCAGCTGAAATCTAATGGTTGAGTTAGACTGCACTTATGTTGAGTTTTTTCCACTGATCTTTTTCTTCTTTTATATAGAAGCTCAGAGAAATCTTCAACTTAAGATAAAGAACGTTGATTCTGAGATATTAGGAGAGATCCTAATCTCGAAGTTCAGACGGAAGATGGTCTCTTGATCCTTCACTGTCTTTATCAATCTAACAATTGTTTTGTATTTAAGATTAGTATATGAGACTGGGCTCACACATCGCAAGAAGTATTATATGATGTTTGTTTAGTTTTGGTTAAGCAAATGTGAATTATTGGGGTTTGAGCAATAGGTTTATATACTGTTCCAGTGTTTTACAACCCTTTCCAATGGTTTATAGAGTCAGCATATTGCCCCCAACAATTTGGATCTTCATTTTATCAACCTCAGAAGGATGATAGGCTGAGTCAACCTTTGAGCCTGTTGAGATTCAAATTGCCAAATTGCAGGCAGCTGGCAGGCAGCAGAAGTAGACTTTATACTGCATCCTAACCACTGCAACATTATGGTATTTTGTTCTAATTTCTAAAGCATGATTTCAACATCTCATAAGACAAAGATTATTTTACATGTGGTTTATTGCCTATTTATACATCTGCTAACCCTAATCACCATATTTGTTTTTGACAGGAGAACAATCACTACAATCGACAAGCCAATTTCTTAAAAATACTGCCGGCCTACATCACTCAATTTCCAGTCAAAGCACAAATAAATTATTTAGTTACCAAACAATTTCGCAGAAGGACATTATTGCAAAGATGCCTTCCATTGTCTTGTTTTAACTGTATTATGCACTTTTAGTTCTCCTCTTTAATTTTAGCCAAAATTAAACATGTACTTCAAAGTTAAATTATAGTTAAACAATTTATCTTACTTTAATATTTATTTGCATGTTTTAAAGCTGTAGAGACAGATTCTAAATTAGAGGTTAAATCAGAGGTGTTCTGGAATCCCAGAGTGGCAGAAATAACACTTTTTAAAAATTAAACTTAAATGTCAAAGACGAATCTTGTAGGGAAATGCTGAACATCAAATGAGGCAAATTGTAACCCATGGGACTACTTAGGAAGCATTATTTTGAGCAATCATAGTGACTTTATCTTTTACAGATATCATGCAATAGCTTCAGAATTTACTTTAGACTCTTTCCTCACATGAATGCATGTTTTGCTTTGCATAAATCTTGAACAATTCAAAAAGAGGTGCTTCGTAATATGGTCCTGCACATTGAAAGTATTGGATGCATTGTGCAGATCTATTTTCTTATTAATGGAGATTCTAGTTTAGGAATGTTTTTATTGTGTATTATTAATATGCTGGTAATTCAAAGTATTGTGAATAAGAGGCCATCAGTAATACAGAAACTGTCTGGTAATATGTGTGCCAATGTAAAATCAATCAGCATCAAAGATACTCTTGTTATGTATTCTAGGTATTGAATTTGACATCATACTAAGGCTGTAACCAATTTCTTTTGGTTTAGTATACGTTGTAAAACCAATTCTTCCTGCCTTCCTTACAGGATTAGCCCTGTAAAGTACAAAAAAAAACCAAAAGGAGATTTCTTCCAAAACCCGGTATTCCAAACTGCTCAGAAAGTTAACAAACAGTTCTTCCAAATAGGTGCAAACTGGCTGAATCCCATCACTGGGCTGTGGGTAGATATTTCTCCAATAATGGAAACTTGATCCTTTCTCTTCTACTTTACTTTCTCTGGTAAAGGGAAGGCTGAAGTAAAAGCTACTGTTTATAACCCAAGCAAGGGAGGCAGGGGTAATATTCTAATTGCCCTTTATAAGGGGACAAGTTGCACACAAAAATGGTTGGCCTTTTCTTTTTCTTTTACAAATGGGTGTGAAGTAGAGGTATTATCCAACTTGCAGTAGCTTGGGGCATTGCAAGAGATTGGCATCTAGTATTCCACTTTTCCACTTAGCAAAAGTGAAAGCAACAAATTGCACCTCAAAGTCACATACATATCCATATACATACATGAGCTGCGGCGCACAATGGTTAGAATGCAGTACTGCAAGCTACTTCTGCTGACTGCTGGTTGCCTGCAATTTGGCAGTTCGAACATCAACAGGCTTAAAATTGACTCATCCTTTCATTCTGCTGAGGTCAATAAAATGAGGACACAGGTTGTTGGGGGCAATATGCTGAGTTTGTAAACCACTCAGAGAGGGCTGTAAAGCACCATGAAGTGCTATATAAGTGTAAGTGCTATTGCTATATCCATGAATCAGTAGAAAAATAGGCTGCCATAATTTGCATGGTCCCAATTATTGAATGCTTGCATTGAGGACAAATTGATGTAAGTTCTGCCAGTGGGAAATATATCTATCATTTGTTTTCCTCAATGTGGGCTGAACTGGGAAGGTGAGTTTTGACGAATGGCTTGGCTTACAAGTTTCATCATCTGTCCTTTCTGATCCTTCCTCTTCCATGCCTTGGTAGCCTTATGTTTCATTGATTATAAATCTAAACTATGGAGTCAATGGGCAGTTCCTGTTAAACAAAAGAAATATCCTTTTCTTATAGCAGCCCCTGAAATATTGGAACACCACTATCATGTTGCCCTAGTCCTTCTTTTCACTAGATTAGACATACCCAATTCCTGCAACTGTTATTCATATGTTTTACCCTGTAGTCCCCTTTCATTATTACTTGTTTGCTTGCTTTTTCTTGCTTGTGCTTATTGATTTGCTGCCTTCTGCTTTCTTGCTCAGTGTCTCTCCCTCTGTCTAAAATCAAGGCTTTTAAAAGGCATCCTTATCCAGCTAGGTTTTTCTATATTTTCTGATATTTAGAATAATTGTTAACTTATTATTAAGCAGCAGTACTTATTCTTACCTACCTTACCAGGTAGTCCTTGAGTTATGTCCATTGGTTTAATGACTGTTCAAAATTCTGATGGCTTTGAAAAAAATTGATGTGTTTAATCCTCAAAGTTCTGTTCTTTGCAGTGCTTCTATAGTCATGTGATCAAAATTTGGTCGCTGTGCAATCAGCCCAAATTTACCACTGCCTCTTTCCTTGTTGCCACCCCAGCTGACTACTTAATTGCTTTCATAGTCCAGAAAGAGGCAGGAATCCAAGCAAGTAGGCAAGTGGGTGACAGCAAAGAATGGGTTGAAAAGTGCTATGTGTCAGGATTCCAGTGATCTCCCTAATTAAATCATGAGCCTTGAGCCAAACTTCAAAAAACTTCAAAAAATTCATTAGGAACGACATATTGGCAGGACCTGCATGTAGTCAATTCTAAGACATGTAATTCACTGTCACCTTTGGCCCTGGTTTTCCCCATTCCTCTGAGTTATCATAATTCATTTTCTCCAACAAAACACGTCCATTGCTAAGAACTATCAATCTGGGTCTCCAATTGGAGTTTTGTGCGTCAGAAACTCCAGTCGGTTAGTACAATCTTTGCAAGGTATGCTTGGAATGTACTTTCACTTCTAAATTGCTGCACTACTCTTTCAAACTCCTTCCCCCCCTTCTGTTGAACTGTCAGCTGGTGCTCCATTCAAAATCCAAGAAAGAAATACTTAGACTCCATTAGTTAGAGAAAAGATATCTTTTACTGGAAATCAAGTGGTAGCAACAAAAGAATTCTGAATCTGAGAAAATGAGCGTGTAAATCACATATACAAAGTAATGGCAATGTTCCCACCCCCAATAGTTCAATTCGCTCCTCCAATTAAAAGTTGTGCATAGCATCATGTGGGCATCTTCAGGTGGTGATGAGGCCTCTATCATATTTTGATAAAGAGTTGCAGTTGCGCATAGCATAGAATAGAAACCTAAGCAAGACTCTCCCCCCTCTCAACTTACACAGTTTCGTTTTGTAACAGCTCCAGCTCGCTTCCCATAACCATGGCCCTCTCCCTCCCCCCGTTACTTATGACAGCCGAAAGATGCAAAGCAAAGGAAGAGAAGCAAAGGAAGAAAAACCTTGAAGGCTGATATTCGGCCCTCCTGCAAAAGAGGTGTTAGTCCTAAAAAAAAAAAAATAAGAACAGAAAATTATAGAACATACACATGTAACAGCAACATTATGGTTCAGGGTTTATCAGGATACTTAGTATGAAATGCCTTAACGAGCTTAGGAGCTCTAACATCCTTCTCATTCACCCATTCAGACTGGGAAGAAGGAAAATGCTTCCAAGCAACCAAATATTGGATTCGACCTCTCTTTTTCCTAGAATCCAAAATTTCTTTAACTTCAAAATGTTGTTCACCTTCAATAAGTAATAGTACGAGGGGATCTACTTGAGTCAGGTTTTAATAAACTAACATGGAAAACAGGATGAATCCGTCGGAGGGTTTTAGGCAATTTCAATTTGACTGCCACAGGGTTCACAACTCGTTCAGTTGGAAAGGTCCTACATACTTAGGTCCAAGCTTCTTCGACTTTTGTGTAGTCTGCAAATATCTGATTGATAAAAAGACCTTGTCACCAACTTGATGTGGTTTTTGCAGATTTCTCTTTTTATCTGCAAATTTTTTATGAGCTTGATGAGCATCATCTAATGCTTTGCGGACAACTGGCCAACTTAGCTGGATCTGGTTTATCCATTCATCTAATGAATTACCCCCGAAGGTAAGGGCCGCTCCTGATCTCATGGCCTTCCATCGGTTACTTAAAACTCACCTATTTTGGCAGGCCGGACTGGCCTAGGGGTCTTTTAAATTTTAACCTGGTTTTAATTTCTTTTAACTCTTGTTTATATTTTTAATTAGAGCCATACTATATTCAATTTTTTAAATTTTAATATTATCATATTGTATGCTTTATATGTGTTCTGTATGTGTATTTTATTGGCTGTTCACCGCCCCGAGTCCCTCTGGGGAGAGGGGGCGGTATATAAATCGAATTAATAAATAATAAATAAATAAATAATGAGGGAATATTAGGTTTCTCCTGTGGAAACTCGGGTATGGGTACAAAGTCTTGTCCCAAAAGCCACTTTAAATGGAGTAAATCCAGTGCTGCTATGTACCAAATTGTTATACGCCACCTCAGCGAATGGCAGTAAGTCAGCTCAATCATCCTGCTGATAATGTAACATCTAAGATACTGTTCCAATACCGAATTAGTTCTCTCACAAGCCCCGTTGGTTTGTCGGTGGTGGGCGGAGCTTAAACCCTGGGTGGAGCCTAAAATTTTCAGGAATTTCTTCCAAAAATTTGAGGTAAACTGGACGCCCCTATCTGAGATTATGCGTTCAGGAACTCCATGTAACCTGTAGATATGCAGAATAAACAATTTAGCCAACGTTTTCGCCAACAGGATCTTCGCACAAGGTATGAAATGTATCTGTTTGAAAAACAGATCTATTACCACCCAAATAACTGTATTTCCTCCACTTTCAGGTAATTCCACTATAAAATCCATGGAGATTTCCTTCCATGGAGCAGTCTAGCCACATTCTGCAATAAGCCTGCTGGTTTACCAGGCGGCCGCTTGGCCGAGGCACAGATAGGACAGCTAGCAACGTAAGTTTCAATATCCTTTTTTAATGTGGGCCACCAAAATTGCCTTAAGGTCTTCACAAATCCAAAATGTCCAGCAGCTTTAGAATCATGAGCTTGATGTAATATTTGGTTTCTCAGCTTTGTCGGAACCTATAATTTGGCCCCCACCCAAGCCAATCCATCTCTAACTATACAGTTATTTGAGTGAGTTAGGAACCAATCATCAAGTTTTAGAGCTTTTTTAAATTGTGTGGATAAATCGTTTGACAAATCAATTTCCTTTTTCTTCTGGGTTCTAGTAACCATTGGAGCTGCCAACTGTTTGGTTGGGATAATAGGCCATACCACTTCTTGGCGAGTACTATTATACTGAGGTAATCTAGACAAAGCATCTGCCATGAAGTTTTTTCCCCCAGGAATGTACTTTAATGAAAAATTAAAACGTTTGAAGTACTGCGCCCAGCGAACTTGCTTGGGAGACAGTTTCCGAGGTGTTTTCAGAACCTCCAAATTCTTATGATCTGTCCACACCTCAAAAGGGTGTTTGGCCCCTTCTGGAAAATGCCTCCAGGTTAACAAAGCCCATCGAATTGCAAAAGCTTCTTTTTCCCAGATGGCCCATCTTCTCTCTGTTTCAGTTAGTTTACGGGAAGTATATGCACATGGTTGCAGAGACCCCGTCTCGTTTACTTGTAGTAACATCACTCCGACGGCTACGTCACTCGCATCAGCTTGGATTACAAAAGGAACGTCCATGTCTGGGTGCTTGAGTACTGGTTCGGCAGCAAACAGTCGTTTCAGTTTTTCAAAAGCAGCTTGGCACTCCATGGACCACTCCAGTGGTTTACTAGGCTTTGGTTTCACCTCCCCTTTGGTTTTTAGGAGATTTGTGATAGGCATTGTGATCTTTGCAAACGCAGGAATAAATTGGCGGTAAAAGTTGGCAAACTCCAAGAAACTTTGCAGTTGTTTCCTGGTACGGGGAGCGGCCCATTCCAAGACAGCACGAACCTTCCCCAGATCCATTTCTATGCCGTCATGTGATATGTGGTAGCCTAAATAGTCAATTTTTTCCTGGTGAAATTCACATTTTGACAGCTTGGCATACAATTGAGCTGCTCGAAGCTTTTCCAGGACTGACCGCACTAGTTTTACATGCTCATCACGAGTCTCTATGTAGATAAGAATATCATCAAGATAAACTAACACCCCTTTGTATAAATGTTCCTGCAACTCTTGATTTATCATTTGCATGAATACTGCAGGCGCCCCCTGTAGACCAAACGGCAGAACATTGAACTGGAAACAACCCATCGGACAGTTAAAAGCAGTTTTCCATTCATCCCCTTCTTTAATTCGGACTCAGTAGTATGCTTCTCTCAGGTCGAGTTTTGAAATTTTTTTTCCTTTAGCCAGGTGGTCCAACATGTCCTTCATCAGGGGGAGGGGGTACATGTTCTCCACCGAAATAGCATTGATGTTTCGGTAGTCCACTATCAAGCGTAAGGAGCTATCTTTCTTCTCCCGGAACAATACTGGAGCTGCTACCCAGGGCCTAGCAGGTTGGATAAAACCACGTTCCAAATTTTTATCAATAAATGACCACAGCTCTTCTAGTTCCCACGGTGTCATCGAGTACAGTTTCGGTTTTGGGAGTTTCACTCCTGGCAAAAGTTCAATACTACAATCTGTTGAGCGATGTGGGGGAGCTCGTCTGAGACCTTCTCACTGAACACCTCTTTTAAGTCCCAGTATTTCTCTGGAGTTTTCTCCTCCCCTTCAGAATCTCAGTGCCAGTGGAAGCCAACTCCGTGGGATTCTTGGGTCTCAGTTGAGATTGCCCCTCCCCTTCTGGGGGTTGATCTGTACGTATGAATAATGATCCCCTCCTCCAATTAACGTGGGGGTTCCATTTTTGGAGCCAGGGCAAACCCAGTATTAAGGGGCGCTCCATCCCAGGAGCCACAATAAAACACAAAGTCTCTCTATGCTTCCCCATCGTCATCTCTACTGGTTCCATTATGAAGTGCGCAGGACCGCTCCCAGCTACCGATCCATCCAATTGGCAAAAAGCTATGGGCGTTTTTAGAGTCTTTAGCCTTAAGCCCATTTTCTCTATCACCTCCGAACTGATTATGCACCTTGTGCACCCAGAATCTAACAAAGCCAACATGTCCCCTTCGGCTCCTGACGTGGGTACCCTTAATCTCACTGGAATGGTCATAGGGCCCTTGTTTGGACTTACCAGTGAGTCGTCTTCTGATTCGGATTCACTCTCTTCAGAAGAGGTTGGAGTTCCCAGCTCCTCTCCATTGGGAGGGGCGACCTTTACAACCTCCTCCACTTTAAGCACTGTTTCACGAGGTTTGGCTGGAGGTTTCTCAGATTTTCTCCCTCCTCCTGATGCCCCCTTTGGTTCCAGCTTGGCACGGCAGTCTGCAACCCGGTGACCCTCCTTCCCACATCAGAAGCATGCAGTGGTCTTGGGTTTTGCCGCTGGTCCTCCTTTTTGAGGTTTTAAGGCTTCTTGAGGGCTGGTGGGAGGGGACTTCCTCAAGCCAAAACCCCCCCCCGGCAACTGTTTCGGGTCAGGTCAATTTCCATCTCTGATGCCAGCACGTACCACTGCTGCAGCTCACTGGGGTCTCTTCTGGCAACACAGCATTGATAATCATCTTCATTCAAGCCATCTTTAAAAGCTTCTATCAGGGCTCTCTGGGACCAGCTTCGGATATGGCACGCCAGCTCTCTAAATTCCTGGGTATAATCGGCTACTGATCTCCGCCCCTGATTTATGGTTTTCATTCTAATTCTAGCCTTGCGCTCAGCTAGAGGATCTTCAAACCTGGCATGCAATGCTGTCATGAACTGGTCATAATTCAACAGTTGAGGGGCATTATCATCATGCAAAGTCACCATCCACTTTGCAGCAGTTCCCTCCAGGGCCCTGGTCACACATCTGACTTTGGCTGCTTTTGAGGAAAAATTCTGCCCATATTCCTCCATATGGCTCCAAACTTGTGCTAAGAAAAATCTTAACTCCTGGGGATCCCCTCCATATTTTACTTCCAGCGGAGGCACCCTCGGAGTTCTATGCCTTCTGGCAATTACTACCCCAGCCGTGGGGCCCTGGGCTGCTGCTGCCTGTTGCGCTGGCCCAGGTTGATTTTTCAGGGTGGCTGTTCTGGTTCTTCTGCCTGGGGCTACCTCCCCCTCTTCCTCCTCATACCTTTGATCAGTTTGAGCTTCTCCGACAGCTTCATGTAGAAGGTGCATAGCTTGTGTTAGTAAGAAATTTCTTCTTTCCTTCTCTTGCCATGGCTCTTCCCTTCCTCGCCGACGGGTAGTGGTCACTCCTGGAGGGGGCTTTTCCTCAGGATCCTTCCAACCGACTCCCAGGGACCATTTGGGCTTTGCAGCTGGGTTTTCGTCAAGACTTAGTTCTGCTAAGAAATCGGCCTCCACCAACAGGGAGTTTGGTCCTCCAGTCGTTCCCAGGTCTTCTTGGTCGCTGGCTGGATTAGACATTGTTTTCAAATCCCCTCGGAAGAAAGTTTGCTATTTCTCCGGGTGGGCTGGTAAAAGTGAGATTCAGAATAATGTCAGCTGGTGCTCCATTCAAAATCCAAGAAAGAAATACTTAGACTCCATTAGTTAGAGAAAATATATCTTTTACTGAAAATCAAGTGGTAGCAACAAAAGAATTCTGAATCTGAGAAAATGAGCGTGTAAATCACATATACAAAGTGATGGCAACATTCCCACCCCCAATAGTTCAATTTGCTCCTCCAATTAAAAGTTGTGCATAGCATCATGTGGGCATTTTTAGGTGGTGATGAGGCCTCTGTCCGTTGACCTTGGCATATTTTGATAAAGACTTGTGGTTGCGCATAGCATAGAATAGAAACCTAAGCAAGACTCTCCCCTCCTCAACTTATACAGTTTCGTTTTGTAACAGCTCCAGCTCGCTTCCCATAACCATGGCCCTCTCCCTCCCCCTGTTACTTATGACAACCAAAAAATGCAAAGCAAAGGAAGAAAATCTTGAAGGCTGACAGCAATTATAAAATGTGCATAGAAAATGTTTTATGAGTTGATACTATGGACAGGTACTAGAAAACCCACGGCTTAAGGCATGCCAGCACTGGCAAGGTAGCACTGGAGTTTAATACATTGCTATTGGGGCTCAGCATGGTGCTGGAGCTTGAGACTGGCCAATGCTGCCAAGACTTAAAACTTGCTGGCACATTAACCAATCAATCGAATGTGGAGTGAGGCAAACTGGTACTTGAGGCCAACCACTAGCACTCCTGGGGCTTGAGGAATGCTGCCTTATGCCCATCCCATGACAAGCTATGTCCTCTCTAAATATGAAATAATATTTATGTATAAATACTACATACATATAAATGTATATATTTATATTTTCATTTCTCATACATCTAAAAGTGTACCATTGTTAAAAACAAGTTTTAATTAAATAGATATAGCTTCAGTTCTATAAAATAAAGCATATACTGTATCTCATAATTAGAATGTAATTTACTGCATTGATTCTAGAGAATATGTTAAGATTCACTAATCAGTTGTTTTGAATTTCAACCCAATAAGATTCTACTAAAATGATTTAATTCAACATAGTTTACAGCTGTGTAGTGATTGTAACTATTTAAGAATTGCAAAATACTTTACTAGTACAGGTACTTAAAAGTTATTTGTATACAAATTCTGTTCACTTCATTGTGCTTGGAGCACTCCTGCAACTATCAAAGAAATGAATATTTCCACATTTTTATAGCTAGTTTTCATATTCTGTACTTGAGAATCCATGCCAGAATTCTGGGTCTGAGTTGTTCTGTCCTCTTGCAAGAAAGTTTGGTGGCAAAAAAAATATTTAACATGTTTTAAAATAGCTAAATTTAATGCATATTTACTTCTGATCCCTTATAAGAAAACCAGAATATTTGAAATCACACATGGGAGATGTGGAAATCTCACCAGATTTGGAAACTTCATGAGATATGCTATAAGTCTATCTATAAGTTAGAGTAACATAATATTAATGTTAGAGTTCTGCAGATATTCATTCACAAGACCCCATCTAAAGGCAAACATTATAATTTTGTCTAATATATTTTGATCAAGTCACTAAACATATCTAATACTACCTCCTATTTCCCTACAACTTCCCTGTGAGGTAGGTTGGGCTGAGAGAGACTCACTCAAAGTTATCCAGCTGCTAAAGCAGGACTAGAACTTACTGTCTCCCAGTTTCCCGTTTCTAGCCAGCCACTTAACAACTACCAAATTCTCTCTCTCTTTGCTTTGTACTTTTTGTCATTGTGAGTTCTAATTCTAGACATATTAAAGAGAGAACACCATCAGCCAATGAAACAGATAGTTTAATCCAGTGACTGGGGAATTCTGTGAGTTGAAATCCACATATCCTAAAATTGCCAGATGTGAAAAACAGCTTTAAAACCCAATTTACTGGATTTTTATAATCAATTTCTTTCATTATTGTGTATATTATTTAAATTGGGAAGTATATAACTCAAATTTTTTTTCTCCACTTTCTGTTTCTTAATCTATGATATACTTGAGCAAATATTCTCAGGCAGACAAAAATTGTTTACCTATCTTTTTAACCAAGAAATATCTAGATATATGCTGACATCTAGGTAATATATAGAAACAATACATGGCTAAGAGTAAAAAATAATAATTTCTCATAGTAATAACAAACATATATTAATTGCATTCAGTTCACATGCTGAGTCAAATAATGCATATCCAGGGTCAAACAAACATATTCAGCCAACACATTGGAGTCAAAATTGTCCACAACTATTGATTATCTAGAAATTAAAACCATTTGAAAAAAAATCTGCTGGCTCCACCTATCTAGAAAATAGTCAGAATCAGAGTCAGAAACAGTCAGAATCAGAGCTGGAAGGGAACGTAGAGGTCTTCTAATCTAGCCCCCTACTCAAGCAGAAGATCTTATATCAGTGATGGCTAACCCTTTTGGCACCGAGTGCCCAAGGCATAAGTATGTGCATTCATCCCCTGCATGCACCCTGCCCTCATGCATGTGTGCGCGTCCCCCATGCATGCACCCCACTCCCGCATATGCATGGCAGAGACCTGAAGACTAGCTGGCAGGTGAGAGGTGTGTACGTATGTGCGGCATAGCTGAGCTGAGCTGGTACGAAGGCAAAGTGTTCAACTGTTAATTGTCCTCACTGTTAGGAAGTTTCTCCTCAATTCCAGGTTGCTTCTCTTCTTGATTAGTTTCCATTCATTGTTTCTTGTCCTAACCTCTGGTGCTTTGGAAAATAAATTGACCCCTTCCTCTTTCTGGCAGCCTCTCAAATATTTAGAATACTGCTATCATGTTCCCCCTAGTCCTTCTTTTCTCTAGACTAGTCAAACCCAAATCCGGCAACAGTTCTTCATATGTTTTAGTTTTTAGTCCTCTAATTTTAGTTATTGCTCTGATGCTCTGCTTTTCCCCCCAAATATTGCAAAACTGCCCACCAATATTTTCTAAGCAATTTACAGAGCAAGATCTGATTAGTTTCAATTCTGAACACCAACTGCTTGTTTTCTGGCTGCTTCTTGGGCTTTCAGATCCCCTACCATAGTTATATGAAGCTTAAAACAAGAGTCAATTTAATATGAGAAATAGAAGAATTCTCTAAGGCGGCAGGAGTCATCTCACGAATAGCCAGAAAAAGGAATTAGAGAGGAAACTGGAAATACAGGTTTGTCAGATCCGTGTATCTGTCATTTCTTCAGAGGAAGAAGAAAGGGGGGGGGGGACTGATAAAGAAATCCTTTCTTGATGTAACCTGAATATATTTAATCTTATATCGAATATGCACACCCATATATGATACAATGGGGGGAGAGAAGCCAGATGGCCAGAACCTAACACCTCGGAGCGGCACAGCCAGGAGATGAGAGGTCCATAAAACTCCACAGTGAAGTGCTCTGGGAAATCTCCAAAAACAGTCCGTTCTAAAAAGGGGGCGGGGGAGGAAGTTAGGTACGTCTTGGGAAAGCTACATGAGAAAAAAACCTTCCTAAAGGGGAAGGATCCCCTCCCAGAAGGGCTGGGAGGGGAATTAACATATTGGCTTTTGTTTCCCTAAATAAACATTGGGATGGGGGGGGGGATTCTAAACTCCCTTATCTATCACTGTATGCTTGAGGGACCTCAGACGCTGCTTTGAATTCCTACTGGACTGTCTCATCTCAATAAAGGATTCCTTTTGATACGTTCGGTTCTCAGAAGTTCATTCTTATTGTTTGAATGGGAAAAAGTTCCGTAGCCTGACACTGGTTGCTCTTCTCTGCATTTTTTCTAAAGTCTCAACATCTTTTTTTGTAATGTAATGACCAAAACTGGTTGTAGTATTCCAGCTGTGTCCTTGCTAAGGCTTTATAAAGTGGTACTAATACTTCACATTGATGGGCTGTCTGGCAAAATAAAGCAGGAGCATACACACACTTGAAAGTAGATCAGGAAGCCTGTAAGTTAGGAGTCTGTCTGGCATGAACAAAGAATTCTTATACACAGGAAATATGCGTGTGTAAATCTTGTAACAATCCTGGTTAATTAGAAAGCTGATAAAAGTAACATGAGTTAGACAACTTGCAGACCTCAGCTAAAAGTTAGAAATAGAGATGGCCTGTAGCAAATCAAATGTGTATTAGATAACTCTTAGGGCATTCATTAGGAATAGGGACAGCTAGAGACCAATAGAACAAATTGTAGAATTATTATTAAAATGTTTATTAGATGATATTTCTTATTATCTCGCTTTGTCCCACCTTCTCCTTCAATGAAAATATATAAAACTTATTTAATCTTTTGTTCTTGGCCCTTGGCTTTTGACCAGGAGCCCTTTTCCTTGGAGTACTCCAATAAAAAGCAATCAGAAAACCTGCACCTCATGTCTGGCGTCCATCATTGACTTTGGCACCATGCAACAATCTGTGGGCTCATCTGGGATTCCACGCCTGGATTCAATTGGAAGACACCAACAACTACCAGAGGAGAGCTCCTGGATAAGTAAGACTTAGTGGCTGAAAGTGTGAAAGCTCTGAAATAAAAACTCCTGGTCAGTGACCAAGACTGTGTGTTTCTGCACTTCCAGCTGCCCTCAAGGCTCATGAGTCTTTTGACAGTGACTGAGTACTCTGAAAAGCAAGGGATGATGCAGACATCTGTGTGTCTCACTGATGCATCAATTGAATGCAATGAGCCACTGTCTAAATGAATATCCAGCCTTGATAAAATCCTTGGTGACTTCTTAATTGGACGTAAAGGCTGAAGCCCTGAAGAAACCGAGGAGCAGGACCAACCACTGGTAGAGGAAAAGAAAGAGGCAAAATCTGAAGGAAAGATAAAGATTGGACAGGAGACATCCCAGGGGTTAAGGGGTATCCACCTGAGATCCAGCCCTAAGTAAAAGGCAAACAAAAGCAAAGACCAGACAGGAGATGTCTCAGGAGATAAGAGGAATCCACCTCCATGCTTAAGTTTAAAACTCTTTTGGATAAGATGAACCACTCGTTTTCTGAATATATTGTTTCCAGTTCTTGTGAAGTGCAATTCTTCCCTTGCCAGTAGCCCTTCATCAGGAGTCAGGGGTCTTCAAACTTGACAGCTTTAACACTTGTGGACTTCAACTCCCAGAATTCCTCCTCCAGTCATGTTAGCTCAGGAATTCTGGGAGTTAAAGCCCACAAGTCTTAAACTTGCCAAGTTTGAAGACCCTTGATCTAGGTAATGCAGACCATGGTCTAGGAAGCCAAAGTTCTATTGACAACACCAATTTTAAGCCACTTATTTGTTTCTAAAATCCTTTGTTCCCTCATTGTGGTTAACCTTTCATTGGAAGTATGGATGAAAATACAACTTGTGCTCCTAATTCTTTAACTTTCTTCCCTAGCTGTTCATAACCTCTTGTTATTGTTTTCATATTCATTGTTGTGTCATTGGTCCCCATATGTAGGAGAAGAAAGGGGTAGAAATCTGTGGGGTTGATTATTTTAATATGGAACTTGGTTACATCTTTGATTTTTGCTCCTGGGAAACTACAGTATATAACTCCCAAGGTCAGGGGTATCAAATTCAATTTCATTGAGGGGCACATCAGGACTGTGGTTGACTTTGGGGGGGTGGCCAGGAATGGCTAACTGGGTGGGTGTGGCTACCTGGGTGGGTGTGGCCAGATTGAGGCCACTCCCCAAACTGCTGGCATGTTTCCTCTTTGCATTGAGTAGACCGGGCCGGAGCCATGTTGACCCGATGTTTCCTCTATACATTGAGTAGACCGGGGTGAAGCAACATGGGCCATGTTAGAGTTTGCAGCATAAATTCATGTCCAGAAAACACACAAACTGATTCAGCAGGATCATTAACTTCTTTATAAAAATATTAATATGAGTAAAGTTTACAATACCATTTGTAGATTCTTTCAATGTAACATAAGCAAAAAAACAGCAAGCAGCAGCTCACAGGGCTCAGAACAAATATTAGTTTCCAGCAAGCAAGCAAGTTTCACTTTCAATTCTCAGTAAAGCATACAGCGCCAAACCACACCTAGGCTGTCAGTTTCTATTGGTTGGCCTGTTGCCATACTTAACTTTGTTAACCATGTCTCTGCCAGTTAATGAATATATTCTGACAGGCTGGCCTCTCACATTTTCCAGGATGGTCCCATGGGAAGAATCCAACCACCTAATGGGCCGGATCCGGCCTGTGGACCTTCTGTTTGACATCCCTGCCCTAGATTGACTGCCTGGTTTACAGACTATAGTTTCTGTTTTCCTAAGTCTGGAATATTTTTCTTCCTGTTGTAGAATACTGGGTTGTGTCTTTCTTTTTTTTTAGAAACTATTGATGAATGCTCTTCTGTGAGTGTCTATATATATTACTTCAGAGGAAGGCTATGAAAGCAATTATTCAATTCCAGGGGATAATGCAATAGATACTTGCATCTGCAGTTTGTTTAATGCGCCGCTGAACTACCAAAAGTTTGGTTCCAATGGACAAGAGAAAGACAAAGTAATTGCATGCATTCACATGTTACTGATGTCCTACAATCAGATATGAGGAAAAAATTATAAATAAATATTATTTCTTGTATAAAAAGTTTTTTTAATCATGCATTAATTAATTCTGTAGAAGACTGCTTGATTTTTTTCTGTTATTGTTTTAAAACCAGCCTCAGGATATTTTTGGATATTCTTTATTGCAGGGGTGTCAAAACAAGACCTGCAGGCCAGATCTGGACCACTATGTGATCGGATCCAGCCCATGGGGCTGTCCTGGAAAATGTAAGGGGCTGTCCTGCATTGCTTTGGTCCGCTCTACCCAATGTGAAAAGGAAGTATCAGGACAGTATGGTTTTGTCCCAGTGTACTCAATGCAAAGATGAAACATCAGGCCAGTGTGGCTTTGGCCTGGTCTACCCAATGCAAAGAAGAAACATCGGGCTAGAATGGCTTAAGCCCAGTTTACCCAGTGCGAAGAGGAAACATGTTACGCCCACCCAGTTGGCCACATCCAGTGAGTGATATAAAGTTGGCCACACCCATCCAGTCATCCACCCCCACCCCATTGGCCATGCCTTCCCGGCCTCCCAAGATCAACCACAACCCTGATGCAGCCTTCAGTGAAATTAAGTTTGACCCCCCTGTTCTATTGGCTCAGGTAACCATGTTGCCCCTGCCTCTATTTCCTGTTACTTTCAGGAGTTGTTATTAAAAATGTCTGAATTGTGGGGTCTTGGATTATGGCTTTCAATGATGCAAACTTAGCAAAGATAGATAAGACAACTTCTTCAGGGCCTACATAGGCATAGGAGGATCTCTCTTGCCACCCATTCTTTGTGTCATGCATCAAGACATTTGATTATGGCAGGCAAGTCGTCCCTATCTAGGCTGCAAACATTTAGACCAGCGGTGGCATGCTACTGGTTCAGCCCAGTTCAGGCGAACTGGTAGTAAAAATCACTACCTGTTCAGCCCAATGGGTAGTTAAAAAAAAAAAAGCGTCCAATCAGCTGACAGGATAAAATACCAAAAAGCACATTGGAGGGGGGAGGGTCACTCCTAGCTTTTTGTTTCTTCATCCTCTCAGCTGATTGGCTTATTAGGTGCGCACACACATGCATGATCACCCACTGAACCGGTAGCGACTAAGGTAGGATCCCACTACTGATTTGGACACTGAGATAAAGGGTTTTCAGTATCTCACTGCTGCAGTACCTAGTGCAGAGGTCTTCAAACTTGACAGCTTTAAGATTTGTGGACTTCAACTCCCAGAATTCCCCCTCCAGTCATGTTACCTCAGGAATTCTGGGAGTTGAAGTCCACAAGTCTTAAATTTGCCAAGTTTGAAGACCCTTGATCTAGTCGTTGTTCGCATTTTTGTTGAACGGACATGACAGTCTCAGAACTGTGTAGTGAAATTATGTGACAGAAGGAAAGAAGGAACAAGTGAGGAAAGGACTGCTATAGCTGCCATCATTATTTCAAAGCAGCTGTTGTCTCATTATTAGCAGCAGTGATTTTCTAGGACATGTATTTGATCTTGTTTGCAAGAAAAAGAGGTTACTTTGGGAAAGCAATGGGAGAAAAGATGATAATCAAAAGTGAAAGCATTGAAAATTTCCAACATCCCCATCCACCTTTATGCCATTCTTCTGTTATATTAAAACAATCTTGTAAGCTATGAAATATCTTGTTAGCAACAGATCAAAGAACAGTTATGAGATTTAGGATGAGAGAAAAAGGGGTTCAATTTACGTAAAAATCAAGGTGAAACAAGAATCAGCATCAATGGGGAAAGAAGCCACAAGTTCAATCTGATTCAAAAGAAATGTAAGCTCAATATCAAAGAACTTGCTAATGCAGTAAGATAGATCATAGCCAATTCTGTTGTGGGTGTAAAACACTGAAATGCAAGTCCCCAAAGACTAATTGAGTAAATGCTGCTACTTGAAGTTCTCATCACTTATGAAATAAAAGAGCATAGAATATTTTTCATTATCTAACCTTGATCAAATCCAAAGCCTATCATTCTGAACATCATACAGCAATTTTGTAAGTCAGTGGCTATATTCATACATGCTATGCAATTACTTATTTAACCATGTTTTATTGAAATGCTCTAATTGGTAGAGTTCACCAAGTATAAAGCAGCACTCCTGAACTTGCTATCTCTAATGACCTGGATTTTTGTAGTCCTGTCATGGTAATCCTAAAGCAGAACACTCAAAGATGTTTCTACAGAATATCTAAAAAGGTTAATTCATGACAACTGGACCAAACTTTGCCTTGATTTAATCTTTTTAGATACTCTTGGCCTGCATGATTGAGTCTTCATTTACATATGTTCTACAGAATAGCAAAATCAAAAAAAGAAGAAACAGCTGCTGCTGTTTTCACTTCCCCTTCTATGGCTTTTCCCAAATCTGTTATATGGAAGCAAGACCCTGGCAGCTTCCCTAGGCATCACTTTGTTTGCTCTTTTCCTTTGCTTTTGTGAATGTACAAGGGAATAAAAGCATGCTGTTTAATGGAGGCAGAGATACAGGAACGTTATTGCCATCTAGTGGTCTACCAGATTTTTATAGCTCACATATACTGTAGCGTAAATAATTTCCAAGTAGCCAACTGAGAGTTTTCTGAAATTATGAATTGTGAAAGCTATATACAAATCCAGAAATATTCTAAATGGGAAGTAGAGTACCCTCAGAATCTATTGGTTTTGCAGATGGGAAGAAAGAATTTTCTGGATGAGTGGGAAGAAGGGTTCCAAATTGTGGGGTCTGGCCCATTATTGCTTAAAGGGAAAGAGGAACTGTGAGAACTTCCTTTCTCCCACTCTCAATTACTGCAGCCTGGAAGAAGGCTTGAGATGTGAGTAGGCCCATCTAAGACAGGGGTGTCAATCTCAATTTCATTGAGGGCCACACCAGCATTATGGTTGCCCTCAAAGGGCCAATAACCTGGTAGCCAGACTAGGTGGGCATGGTTGGGTGGATATGGCTGGCTCAATGCTACTCACCGGGCGTGACTAATTCAGGATGACTGGATAGGGATGGAACAATTCACACCAACATGAAGACAATTCAGTGCCCCACAAGCTCCTCACCTCCCCAAACTGCTGGCAGCCAAGGGCACATTTGTGTGCACATGCGTACGTGCATTTTTGTGTACACACACACAAATACACACAATATACCATGTGGGATTCCTTATCTAGTTTTGAAATAAACAATCACCAGCCAAAACTTCCAAGAGAAAACAATGGCAATTTTATTCTTTACTTTGCAAAGAGGGTGGAGCATTGCAGAAACCTTCTTACATATAATTCTCAAACTTCAGCTTAGCTCATGAGATTAGAAATGTATACAATAGCATGACTTCTTACAATTCTGTAAAAACAATAAGCTCTGTTTCCCAAACACCCTATTCCACTTTTATCCACAGAAGAAGGAGAGGGCCTTCTCCCCAAGCCCAGGCATGATTGGCAGTTTGTAAGCTCTGATATGTATACAAGTCTCCAAGCTTGGAATTGTGTCTGTGGGCGCATGCGCATGTTCGTGCAGGTACACAGCATGCCAAAGGAGATGTTCTTTTCCTAATTCCAGAATCGTAGGCGTTTCCCTGTCCGGTGCTCCAAAGGGAATCCTTGTTTCCAATTGTGTGGGATAAGGATGGTGGCTTGTTGGGGCAGCCTTCTGTCATGCAGCTTCCCTGCCCCCCCCCTCCAGAAATCTATCAATGCCATTTCAGACAGGTTGCAGTCCAGTTTTTTCTTAAAACTGCCAATGATGAAGCACCTGTTGATACTTATTCAGTTACTTGTATTTACAAAAGAAACCAAGTGCAAGGAAAGGTATAAATAACAAAATAAATAAAATAAAATAAAAGGTTCAGATATCTCAGTAATGGGGAGAGGGCAGGGACTTCTGAATCCCATGATGAAATCTCTTTCACAGTGACAGGACTGCTGTGGAGAAGCGGGGGCAGCTATCTCTCCAGATGACCTGGAGGCATCTCCCCTATATGATTTGGAGAAACAGGTAGGTGTCCTCAGAAAGAGAGGGACCTACAAGTATCCTGACCCCATTCTGTTCTAGCATTCCAAGTGATAGGGAGCTGCTTCCTCTCCATCTGGACCCTCACAGCCTCTGGCCACTGGATGTTCACCTAAATAGCATTGCCTGACTGACCAGGCATGATAATAAAGAACAGTGTGTAACTTACAGGGGATAAGGAAAGCCAGGGCGTCCTTTGAGGTTGTGGGAAGGGGAAGTTAAGAGAGTTCAAATCTGCAACTGCATTAAAAACTCCATGGATGTGGGCAGAAAGGGAAAATTTGATACCTCTCCCCCAAAGGAAATTTGCTTCCTTCCACCCTCCCCACTTCCAACTTGGTGCTAATGCTGCTCCTTAAATCCCCCCCTCCCCAAATGCTGACAGCCAAGCATAGAGCCAGTGCTGTTTCTTCCCAGACTGACACACTGCAATCTGGAAGGAGAGAAATCTGCAAGGTTTCCCTCCAGTGAGGGATCCACTCCTCTGAAGAACAACTTCCTTGCTGCCTTTCAGCTCTGCCTCCACCATCCAGTCTGGCCTGGCTGGCTGGCTGCATCCTGCGAGATGGCGCTTAGCAAGACTATGCCCAGAGCTTCTGTGTCGGTTTAAGCCCCGTGGCAACCTGCCTGCCCAGGCGCTTCTCCCTTGGCAGATCCTGGGAAAGGCTGCTTGCCCTGCCCACCATCCCTGGCTCCCCAGTCACTCTCATTGGGTGGGGTGCCAGCAGTCTTTTGGAAACTGAGTCCCAACTCGGCTGGGTAGGAAAGAGGCACAGAACTGGCCAGAGCCTTGATCTCCACAGCTCAGCTTGGAGGTTGCTAGCCAATGAACAGTTGAGGGGCCAATGAGCTGCAGCTGTCCAAGGGAAGCAACCAGCTGGTTTGGGATGGACAGGGGTTGTCCCTCATCATCTCCACAGCAGTCCCACAAACCATATATAAGCACACCGTGGGCCTTGAGTTTGACACCCCTAATCTAAGATTGCCTACACTTAGGCAAGGAAAACCAAAAGTACACATATAGACTGGGTGAAACCAGGCTTAATAGCAGTAACTGTGAGAGGGATCTTGGAGTCTTAGTGGACAACCAGTTAAATATGAGCCAGCAGTGTGCAGCAGCAGCCAAAAAAGCTAATGCAATCCTAAGTTGCATTAATAGAGGGATACAATCAAGATCAAGTGTGGCACTAATACCACTCTATAAATCCTTAGTAAAGCCACACCTAGAGTATTGCATCCAGTTTTGGAGCCTCAATATCTATAAAAAAAAGATGTTGAGGCTCTAGAAAAAGTGCATAGAAGAGGAATCAGTATGATTAGGGCACTGGTGGGATTCAATTTTTTTTTACTACCAGTTCTGTGGGTGTGGCTTGGTGGGCATGGCAAGGGAATGATAATGTAAAATCCCCATTCTCTTCACTCCACTAACCTGCTTTCCAGCTCCATTCTCCTGTACAGGGCAACAAAAGAAGACCCAGCCAATCAGCTGGGACTCAGGAGGCAGAGAATAGATGGGGGAGGGGCCAGTCAGAGTTGGTATTCCGAACTATTCAATATTTCTGCTACCTGTTCTCTGAACTACTCAAAATTTCTACTACCAGTTCTCCAGAACTGGTCAGAATCTACTAAATACCACCTCTAGATTAGGGGACTGGAGACTAAAACATATGAAGAACAGTTACAGGAACTGGGTTTGGCTAGTCTAATGAAGAGAAGGACCAGTGGAGACATGATAGCAGTGTTCCAATATCTGAGAGGCTGCCACAGAGAGGAAGCGGTCAGGCTACTTTCTAAAGCACCTGTAGGCCAGACAAAGAATAATGGATGGAAACTGAACAAGGAGAGATTTAACCTGAAAATATGGAGAAACTTTCTGACAGTGAGAACAATCAACCAATGGAACACCTCGGAAGTTGTGGGAGCTTCAGCACTGGAGGCTTTCACAAAGAGATTGGACTGCCATTTGTCAGAAATCGTGTAAGGTCTTCTGCATAAGTGAGGGGTTGGATTACATGACCTGCAAGGTCCCTTCCAACTCTGATTATCTGTTATCTAAAATGTTTACCTTGCAGCTCAGAGAGCTCTACTTATGCTCCTGACTGCTTTTCTGGTTGTAATATTTTTGTTGGCAAAATGCAAGCATCAGATTAAGCAAAACAGAGTTGGTTGTCTTAATTCTGTCATAATACTTTTGACTGTAGTATTTTTGTTGATGACAGTGCAAGTTTCAAAAATAACTGAGGCGGAACTGGCTGTCCTAATTCAGTGACTAGAAATATTACTACATCGAACAGTTGTGAAATTGTACATGACCTGTGAAATACTCAGTTTGGTTTTCTGATTTAAAACTTAGTGATTTACTTTTTTAAAAAAGTGAAGCATCTTAATGGTTAGCAAATTTATTATGGCATGAAGCTTCATGGACTGCACACTATAAGGCCTCATCACATGCAGAAGAAAAATCTCACAGCTATTGTCAATAGCATCCTTATCACTCTCAAAGAGAAGCTATATGTTGCACCTCACATTTTGCAGGCAGCCAAATATTTCACAAAGCCTTTCAGTTTTCTTTTGGATATTATTCTTATTTCTTTATTGTATTTCTATTGTTTTTATATAATTTATATATTTCTTATATATTTCTTTCTTGAAAAGAAAGGTATTCATTGAATAAATATTATAAATACAAAAAACTATTAGGACAAAATAGTAAAAATTTACAGAATTAAATGTAAGAAATCAACAACACAAAATCAAACAAAAAGAACAACAAAATCAAACAAAAATATTGAAAATACACATGAACACTCAACTCTTTCCTCTCTATCTAGATATTTCTACTGATTTAATTGTCTCTTTTTCTTAAATCTTATCCTGCTTTCTAAGCTTAGAGCATGTTTCATTAGATTATTTGTTGATTCTTACTAGAACATTGAAATTTATAATGTGGGAGGGGGTATTGTCTGATCAAAAGCATTCCATAAATCTCATGATTATGGATTTGAATTCTAGCTCAACATCTCAACTCCACCATTACCAAAAGAACATTGTTCTATGCTTAATTTTGATCTACAATGACATTTGTTGGTCTTATTTTTTTCATTACCAAAAAGGAGTTCTACTATATCTAGGCTGCAGAAATTAAATGGAGGAAGGGAGATTCAGAAAATGTTGTTCTTTGCTGACTTATCATAGTCATCTATATTTTTATAAGTCAAAAATGCTTATTTACCAGAATTTCAATATATTGTTTCTATTGAAGTAATTGTGTTTTTTCTTTTTTTCAGTTGCATTACAATTCTTTTTTAAAAGATAGCCAGTATAAACAGTTTTTCATCAATTTGTCATTGGATATATGAAACATGTTTTTTTAAATTAAATCTTACTCATTTGGTAGGAAATCCAGTTTTTTAAAAAATACAAATTTATGTTCACTTCCTTGTGGTTCTTGTTTCTGGAAGGAAAACCACATTCTAAAATGCAAATATTAGTTAAAGATATGAGCAGAAATAAGATCTATTTTTAAGCTATGTTTGTATTAACATTTGAGCAGAAGGAAGGAAGTTGGTCCACCTTTGTTGCCATCAGTTAAATATGTAACTGGCATGTTTTAATCAGTATTTCAGTCAAATGTCAGATTGATTGGCAGATTGGTAATTTACAACAAAATATAAAATCAACATTAAAATCAGAAAAACAATGAAAAATACTACAGTAATTAAAATGAACAAAACCCTGCTTTAAAATGTGTATTATGCATGGGAACAAAGTGATTAAGACCCCCCATTCAGTGGCTAGCACATTTCAAAATAGTGGAATGGCTACAGAGAAGGTTCAACAGTAAGTTGCAAGCTAATGGCAAGTTTAGGGAAAACTCATTGGAGTCTTAATGAGCTGGAGATAACTTAATGAGTTGGAATCATTATCCAAATAGCATGCATTCAAACTATGCAGAATTTTAACATGTGATCAAGAGGGATACTGCGGTTAGTATTAAAATCATTAGAAGCCAGTAAGAATATATGGGGTCATTATTCCTTTGTCTGTAGCCATATATAACAAAGCTACTGTGAAAACAGTTCAAAATGGGTCAAAATAACTACTTTCCTTCAGTACTGCTACTCAGAAGCTATGGAATTTAGTTGTGATAATTGCCTTCTTCAAGGGAAACAGTCACTAATCAACACAACCAATTACATGCTTATCTGCATCTCCTGACCACCTGATTCCTGATCCTTAGAATTTAATCCTTCAAGTTGCTACTTTAATGCTATTTTAATCCTTAGAGTTCCTCAATATCAAGCAATCTCTGAAGCAGATTGGAGAATATGCTAAAGAGGGATTATGATTATGTTGACTGACCAATATATTCATTAAGAACATAGACACAAATACTGGAGGAATCAACAATAGTATGTTTTAGAATAAAAAATATCTGTGGGAGGAAAAAATACTGTCAACAGATATTCCTGCAAACTTCATTTTTCAATCTGCTGATGTCAGAGCCTGCTCAAAACAAACAATGGGTATAGTACTCTCTGGAACTTCACTTGGCAGGAGCCTTCTCATAAATGACTTTCGTCCATTTTGAAACTATGAGTAGTGCTTCTCAGCCTGTCCCTGAAATGCCAATGCTTCTATGTGTAACAGCATTCAAGAGAAAATGATATTACATAAACAGTCATTTTTTTAAAAAAATCACTGTTTTAATACATTATTATTGATAGTTGCCTATTGAATTGTTGTCCATTAAATATTTCTATATTAATAATTTTTACTAATGTTAAGTTCCTGTACAGTTTCTTAATTTTAATGTATGATTTTATCCCCAATAATCACATTTCTAATTCCTAGGGAAAAAGAAAATGGGTATTTTGGGGGGAATAGATTGTGGGATAACCCAACTATTGCCTTAGTACCATATTTTCCCCAAAATATGACTTGCCCTGAAAGTAAACCCTTACCTGATTTTTGGAGTGGGCTTAATATAAGCTCTACCCCAAAAATAAGCCTTAGTGAAGTGGGTGGGCATGGCCAGCCCAGGAGGCAGCCCTTCCCTTCCCCGTTCATTGCGGTCCCTTAATCACGTCCTGTAGATCAGTTGAGAGAGAGAGAGAACATGACTAAGGGAGTAGCAAGAATTGTTCGAAAGGATTTCCTCTCTGCTGTTTCTTTCTCTCTCACACACACACACATATACACAGACTTTTGATGAGAAATGGTGGAGGGCAACTGGGTAAGGGACTGACCCTCCCCCGCCTCCAGCTCATCATCTGCGCAGGATGACTCCCCAAGACCCGGACTCTGCATGGGTGACCCCCACCCGGCCAACATGACAAATGGGTTTCCTCACAGTGCTTCCTTTCCCGTGTGAAGCAACAACCATGGCAGGCTTTATCTGCACAGCCATGAAGTGGGATTGACATGGCCGGTTCTTTCTCACAACATTGGTGGTCAGGATTGGGTCAAAGCTGCTGCCTGAGATCAGCAGGCCAGGCAGAGCAAGCACATGCAGCTGCCGCCCGAGAGGAGAAGAGCATACTGGAGCCCAAATGCTGAACCTCACCAGCCTCGGAAACCAGGGATCTTGCAGGCATACTGGCCAAGTAAAGGCCACCCAAATCCCTGGGTTGTTTGCAACTAGAGCAAGCCAAACAACCATCCACACCAAACCAAGTAGCAAGGAGTATTCAGGATGCTGTCCCAGCCAAGGACAGCACCCTTCTAGTGCCCACCAAAGGCAAAAGCAAAGCCGAACCAGGTGGGGCACTGTGGAAGCCCCAGAGCAGTCCCAGGAAGCTGGGTGTATCCCAGGATTGCAATGCTGAAGACTCGGGATGGAGCCTTTTCAGCAATCTGCAGGAAAATCTGAGCCTGTATGTCTTCTCTAAACAGCAGAGCTGCTGCTCCTTTAGGAGTCTGAAAGCCCTCTGCAAAACAGCTGAGCTGGGCCTGCGTGTCTTTGCTAAACAGCATTTTCCTGCTGAGCCTTCAGTGTTGCATGATCCAGAAAGTATCCGTGATATCAATCACTCCGAGACATCTCTCTCCAAGGTTGAATTTATTAGGAACAGATCTGGCAGGTCAAAAGCAATTTCCCAAGTGAAATTATTTTCGCGCCTTACACAGAATCCATCTTGTCTCCTCCCTTATCTCCTCCCACTTCTACACTTCATAAATCACAAGCACCAATTAACTTCCACTGGAATTACTTAATACGACATACAGAATAACCTTGAACTTTTCAACTCCTCCAACTCTCTAAAAGGAAAAAAAATGTGGCAGCTTAATTTTTTAAAGCTGACACTGCAATCTTGGGGTACAAGCACACAAAGAGAGATTTGATCAGATTGCCCTCTGCCTCTGCCTGTTGCTGGTATTTTGGAAGAGAGAAGGTGCAGCTGCTGTTGCCCATGCTGTGGTTTGCACGGTGGCAGAAAGAGACTGCAGTATTTATTTTTATCTCCCTTCCAAAACATGCTGAGAAGGTACTGGCAACAGGTGGAGGCAGAGGGTGATCTGATCAAACCCCCGGTAAAAGTTGCTCTTTTTTTAAATAAAAAAAATTCAATATTTACATACATGGTGTGTTGTGAGTTAATTTTGTGGGTTTGCTTGCTAGCAAATTTTATGGGTTTGCTTGCAAGCAAATTTTATGTGACAGACTGTCTAGCCGATGGCAGAAAGATAGATCTCTGAATGAATCTGTGATTCTGTGAGCAACTCAATCTGCCTGCTTGCTTTGCCTGATTTTGGGTAAAAGTTGTTCTTTTTTTATAAAAAATTCAATATTTATATAAATATTTATAATATTTACATACAAGCCATGCCCAGCCAGTCACATGACCACCAAGACACACCCACAAATTAGGCCATGCCCACAGAACCGGTTAGTGGTCCCTGAGATTTAAAATTATATGTTTGGTGGTCCCTGAGGTCCAAAAGGTTGACGACCCCTGTCCTAGGAAATTGAAATTTGGTAAATTTTATGATATAAAAATCATAATACAGTACTTTATGAAATAACAAAATGTCATGAAATATTTTTGGTGGTCAGTTTTTGGTGTTAGACTGTGCTATGTAGTTCATCATTGACTAGTTTCAAGGTAGACACATCTCTGAATATTTCCCTAAGTTCTTCAAGTACATTAAAAGTTCTGCCATTACTGAAGGCATTGAGGAATCTGGTAAAAAAAAATCTCTGAAATGATGGTTCAGCATTTAACTTTGGAAATCAAGTACATCTGAAAAATAAAAAATTCAGACAATCTCTCTTTCAGTTACAAAGAAGTTGATTATAAGGAGTTTGAAGATCCCAATATTAAACATCATCACTTTCTGACTCTGCCCACAGCTTTTGGAGTTCAATTCAGATCAGATCAAGGTTGACACAGTCTTCCATCTTTCCAAGGTCAGTAAAATGAGGACTCAAATTGTTAGGGCAATATGTTGACTCTGTTAAACTGCTTAGTGAATGCTGTAAAGCAGGGATTCCTAACCTATGGTCTGTGGCTCAGTGGCTTGATCCACAAGATGGCGCTGATGATGGCTGTCTTGGTGAAATGCTCTCTAGTGGTTCCTTTTAAAAAAAATTATCTGCAATTTACTATTGATTTCATACGAGACCATCTGCTAAGAATTGGGCAATGTTTCTTTAAGGAGCAGCTTTCTGTGTTCCCATTCCCTCTGTCTGTGCAAATGTGGAGGAGATTCTAACACAAGCAAATTCCCCGGAGCTATGGATTACAACAAACAAAGGAAAGAGGCATTGGAAAAGGAGATGATGTAAAAGAGCGGGGATTTTGAATGGACTAAGGAATAGGGGGGAAACCTTCTCCCTGCAATTTTTCTGACTAATTTATGTTCACTTGATAATAAGATGGATGAAATACTCCTTTTAAATAGATGCAATTCTGATTTCTACAACTCAGTAACTCTCTGCTTCACTGAAACCTGGTTAAATGAGAAAATTGATGACAACAGCATAAATATCCGAGGGTTTCATATAATTAGAGCAGACAGAATTGCAGAAACACCAGGTAGAAAGAAGGGTGGAGGCTTATATTTATATATCAACAATAGCTAGTCTCAGGATATAACTATAATATATAAATTCTGTGATAAAAACTTAGAGTCTTTATATATCAACTGCAAACCATTTTATTCTCCACAAGAGTTCTCCTAATTTCTTCCAATAGCTGTATGTGTTCTTCCACAAGCTTGTGTAAACAAGGCATTACTAACTCTAGTTGACCAAATTATGAAGGCTGAAGCTAAACACCCAGATTCCCTTCCCATCATTTTTGGAGATTTTAACCAAGCAAATTTAAGGAAAGAGCATCCAAAATATTTCCAGCATGTCAATTGTCCCACCAATGGCAAAAATACTTTAGAGTTTAGACCACTGCTACACAACATTAAAAGATGCTTATAGGTCTGTACCATGAGCATCTGTGGGACACTCTGATCACTGCATGATTCACCTTGTACCTGCTTACAGACAAAGACTTAAAACCACAAAACAATTAAATCAGTGACGACTTGGACTGAAGAGGCAAAGCTAAACCTACAGGCTTGTCTTGATTGCACTGATTGGAATGTTTTTGAAGATATGTCTGCAGACCTAGATGGATCATAAGCTTCCTAACAGACAGAAAGCAGCAGGTGAAGCTAGGCAGAATCACATCAGATATCTGTACAATTAGCACAGGGCCCCCCAAGGCTGTGTTCTTTTTCCACTTCTCTTCTCCCTATATACCAATGACTGCATCTCAAACGATCCATCTGTTAAAATAGTGAAGTTTGCAGATAATACAACAGTTATTTGAGACAATGACAAATCTGCATACCATTGAGAGGTTGTATGACCAGAACAATCTGGAACTGAACAGAGTCAAAACCATAGAAATGGTGGTAGACTTTAGGAGAAACCCTCCCATACTACCACTTCTTACAAGAAAAGAGAGCATCTGTATTAAGACAAATTCCTTGTGTGTCCAATTACACTTGGCCAATAAAGAATTATATTATCTTCTATTCTAGGCCATGGCCTGTTTGAAACTGGGCTGCATAAGCAGCAAGAATACATGCTTGCATGTGCAGCAGTGGTGATATTCAGCTGGTTCACACCAGTTCAGGCGAACCGGGAACAAGGATTTGGCGTGGGTTGCCAAACCGGTAGTAACTTTTGGCTGGCTACACCCCCAATCCAATCATCCGCTTGCTGCTCACTTGCTTGTCCTGCCTGCCTGATGCCCAATGCTTGCTCACCCTGTCGGCCTGATGCTTGCCCGCCCAGTCACTCCTTAAGGTATTTCTTTTTTTTTAACCTCCCGACAATCAGCTGTTCCTATGAACAGCGGTGCCGGGATTCCCCTCACTTCTTACTGCTTTGCCCAGGAGGCTTCCCTGAGGCCCAGGAAGGCAAACAATGGAGAGATGGGGCACAGCCACCTCCATTGTTTGCCTTCCTGGGCCACAGGGAAGCTTCCTGGGAGCAAAAACACCACCCCTAGAGGTTCCTCTGAGGCCATGAAGGCCCCAAAATGGAGCATGGAGGGGGTGCTGCATGCCCCTCCTATACTCCTTTTTTTTTTCTCCCTGAGCCCCAGGCGAGACTTCTGGGAGGAAAAATGCCCTCCAGAGACTCCTCTGAGGCTAGGAAGGGTCCAAAATGGAGCATGGAGGGTGCTGCATGCCCCTCCTATGCTCTTTCCTTTCTGAGCCTTCTGGGAGCAAAAATGCTCCCCCTGGAGGCTCCACTGGGGCCAGGAAGGCTCAAAAAATGGGGTGGGGGTGCTGCAAAAAAGCCACGCCCACCCAATCACATGGCCATGCTCACCTAGTCACATCCACCTAGCCACACCCAGAATTGATAGTAAAAAAATTTGAATCCCACCACTGGTGCGCATGTCTTTTTGCGTGAGTGAATGCATTTACTGCTTAGACAGAACTATTTCATCTCCCCCACCCTCCAATCCACAAAGTCAGAAAGGTTGGGGACCACTGCAATAAAGCACTATGAAGTAGTATATAAGTCTAAGTTCTAATTGCTAATAACCAGGAATGTTTCAAGTATTCAAATACCTTTCAGAAAATCAACTTAATATCCCCAAAATTCCTTAGTGGACCTGCTGACTTTCATTTTTCAGAAGTTTAAAGAGCCATGGCAACAGAATCTAGATTCTGAATGTGTAATCTCACTTAAGATTGGTTTCATTCTCTCTCTGCCAAAATAGTCATAAATATTTTATAATCTGTGTTTAATAGGGAAATTGGTCTATAATTTGAAATCATTTGTTACCTTCTTTTGGGATTAGGGTGACATATGCCTCAGACCAGGACTTTGGTAATTTAGCTTCTAATAATGCCTCATTATATACCTCTAATAATATTGGTTCAAATAACTCATACACATTTTTATATAATTCACTGGGGGAACCATCTGGTCTGGGTGTTTTATTATTTTTCTGCTTTTGTATTGCTTTATTGAGTTCTGCTGGTGTTATCGCTCTATTCAATATTTCCTTTTGTTCATCTGTGATGGAGCCTAAACCATTCTCATCTATTTCCTTTGTGATCTCTTGTTGGTCCCATTCCAGTGCCTCCGCAATCAGTTGTGCTATGATAGCTCCCAGGTCTTCATCTTTCATTTCTTGCACATTTTGAAACCGCAGGTAAAACCCTGCACGTTCTATCTCCAAATGGATTATTGAATCTTTCAGGTCTCTATTCATTTCCATCACTTTCCTGTCCATAGCTTCCATTTTCTTTTCTGTTTGCTCTGCCTCATCTTCTATGTTTTTTATTTTTTGTTCATTCTTTTCCATCGTTCGTTGTATCATTTCTATTTTCCCATCTAATTTTTGGATGTTATTTTTCATCTCTCCCATTTCCATCTTCAAATCAATGTGGTTTGCTGACATTTTCTCTTGTACCTTAAGCATCGTTTCTTGGATGGATAATAGAGTTGCATGCGTTGCTTGCAAATTGGCAGCATTGCTTGACTTATCTGTAGCCAACATCCCCTCAATTGTTTTCTGTCCTGCTGGGGTTGCAATCAATATTGATGAACCTGAGATTGTTTTCTTTCCTTTTAAAGTTGTTGTTGTTGTACTCGTCATACTCTTTATCTTACTACTGTATATACTTCTTCCCACTTTACCATCCACAGCTTGCTTCTATCCACTTTAATTCTTTAATTCTTCTGATCAGTACTTCTTTATATCTAATTTAGATTACTAATAATTTCTAATAATTTTATTCTATATTACTAACTTATTATATTTTATAATAGGCAAGTAGAGCCTGCTAGTATCTAAACTGCAGTTGGGAAAAGTAGATTAAAAAGGTATTAAATCCAAGGATGTTAAGTCAGAAGGAAAACAGAACTAAAAAGAGAGAGAGAGAGAAACACAGAGAGTAGAGGGCAAAATCTATAACAAAAAGTTACTACCTTATCTTACTAATATCTACTGATTACTAATAAGTTTATTTTTATATGAGTACAGATATAACTAACAAAATTTCTCAATATCTATCAATTTATCTAAACCACTAATCAATTTTACTTAATTAATTAATAACACTTAATTCATTAATCACCTTAATTCATACCCTAGGCAGATTAAGAATTCATTAATCATCTAAAAATTCATTATGCAGTTCCTTTCTTTTCAGGGCTTATTCCCAATATTAATTAATTAAATATTTTTCAAATATTTATCCAAACTCAGTAATATATTCCACACTTAAATAATAAACAAATAATTAATCTAAATCATCAATTCATTTAGCATTTAACAGTTGCAGTTAGATCAAATTCTTCAGTTCATATATGTTTTGCTTTGTCATGATCTATTGCATCAGCTATCTTTACTGTCCTTTAAAGTTAAGATGGTCACCTCCTTTCTTAGTCCAGCTCTCTTACTGTGTCTTCTTTCTTCTGATCTTCCCTACACTTATAGCAAGTCCATCGCAAGTCCCATTTCCCCAATCGCTCAGTCCTCTGCTCAATTCTCCAATCCAGTACTCAACTCTCATACAAACCTTTTAGGTAGCCAAATCTCACTGACTCCAATGTCCAGGATTTGTGTGCCCCTTGGGGGGGCTCCAGATGCACAGATTGGGATAAGGAATGGAGATTGATCTTCTTTCCCCAGACTGCCACAGCAACGCAACCGGAAATCCAAAAATTATGTTAAAATTTATATGGTTAGGAAAGAAAGCTCAAATAAAATTAATAGTGTTACAGGACAGTAGAAGTAGGGGTAACTTTGGAGTCCCAGAATGGGAATTTTATTATAATGCAGCAGCATTGATATGGATGAAGGAATGGGTTAATTTGAGTAATAAAAAGATTTTAACTCTGGTGGATCATGATTTACAGATGGGGTGGCATGCCTTCCTATGGAAAAGAAAAGTAAGAAGGAAACATATTTCTATAGGCACCATATGAGAGATTCATTGATACAGATTTGGAATAAGATTAGGAGAAAATATTATATGAAAATACCAGCCTGGTTATCCACCATGGAAGCAATGATATACCCCAATACATTGGATTTAGGCAAAATGGTCAGATACAGATAGACAATCAGGGAAATTTAAAAATAAATCAGGAATTAAAAGAGCAAGGTATAAACATAGGCTGGTGGCCATATTTTCAGCTTCAAACCAGATACAAAAAAGACATAGAAGAATTTGGAATTTATACTGAGCTACAACAATTAGATAAAATTTTAATAGGCCCTGAATTATACATCCTTTTTAATGAAATTCATAACAAGGATGTATAATTATTTATTAAAAGTTGCTTTGAAAGAGAAGATAGTAAAAGACTGTATGATAGCATAGGCAAAAAATATAGGACATAATATAGACTTAGTGGATTGGGAAAAAATGTGAAATAAAAATTATACATTAACAAGATCGGCAGCTTATAAAGAAAATATATACAAGATGTTTATTGTTGGCACCTGTCACCAATGAGATTGGTGAAAATGTACCCTAATGTGAATCTGAAATGCTGGAAATGCAAACAGAACCAAGGTACCTTCTACCATATGTGGTGGTCATGCCCAAAAGCCCAAAAGTACTGGACTGAAATATGGGGTTGGATACAAGAAATAGTGGAAGATCAGATAAAGTTTAAACTGGAATATGAGTAATTTCTCATTAGTCTTTCATGTGGGCTTAGCTTTATGGAGCCATCAGCATACTGACCCATTTTTCAAACCTTCCTGGTACTGGAATGCACCTTTGTATTCTGAAAAGCAAATTGAGTAAAATCTTAACTTCTGATATCATAGATACTAATCTATACAACCGGAAAAAATAATAACACATTTCTTATCTGAAAATTAGGTCTCTCTCTCTCTCTCTCTCTCCCTCTCTCTCTCTCTCTCTCTCTGTGTGTGTGTATGTGTTTGTGTAGATGGCAAGAGTGTGTTTTGACAAATTTGAGCTTAATTGTGCAATGAAATCTATAGACTTGGGTGAAACTGTGAAACTGTTGAGTTATAGTCTTCCTTAGGCATAAAAGCTAGCTGGGTCATCTATTCTGTCACACTCTTTCAGCCCAACTCACCTCACAGGATTGTTGCTGTGGGGAAAATAAAAAAAGCAAGATATGGTGGATCTATGTTCTGCTTTGAGTTATATGCAAGACTAATAAAGTTGGGATATAAATAAATATAGAAGAAACAGATGTGGGAAGTGCCAATCAGCCAAGGTATTATTTTTAGAAGAACTGATTCTTTTTTTAAAAAACACAGTTTCTTGGCTAACAATTTGCAGAACAATCCTTAGTTTACAGAGAGATTGTATTTTATTTTTTGCTTTACATGTATCGTTTTTCTTTAATTTACAAAGTACCTGACAAAAAGAGAATGATCCTGTCAAGATAACTTTTTAAAAGTTTTTAAACTGGTAAGTCAATTTATTTTATTATAGCATAGAAATTTAAAGAATAAATATGAATAAAATATGTTGAGATCTGCAATCACAAACTGTGCTAAAAGCATGGTAGAAGATAAAACTTGAAGAAAAAGGTTGAGTTTCAAAAACAACAACAGTCCTTCATTCCATGGTTTTTAAATGTATACATCTTTGTTAGTATAGATGTTTACATTTAGAAGTTTGACTGAAATATAAGTGACTATCTGTGTATAGTAGTTCTTCTCTGCTGTATTTTCTGGACAACTAAACAAAGAGAAAACTGATAGATCAGCTATATCAGTTCTACATAACATTCACCTTACTGAAATTTGAGAAACAAACATTAATTTACCCATAAGAAAAATATTTTTCTGTAATATAAAATTTGAGTCTGTTCATAAGTTTATAGTAGAAATATCTACATATACTGGATAATAATCTGCTTATAGTAATTTAAATGAGAATATTATGCTGTGAGATAATAGTTATGCTGGTTTCTATGTGGAAAGTAGATTTGTTTTCTTAGGTTTGGTGCAGGCTTTTTCCAAGATGCTATTGGAGTAGAATTCTGAACAGTTCCAATGTTGTGATATACAGTAGAACCTCTGGTCAAACGCTTCTGACCATGTCCAAATCGGGTTCCAACCAAAAAATTCACAAAAGTTTTGAATCTGGTCACGAACACATACTTGGGTGGCAATCAAACACGACCCCTGATTCAAAAATTCCTGAACACGAAACATTAGAAGATGAAGAAATAGCCAAAGTTATGGAATGAATAATGGTTGTGACCAGAGGTTTTACTTTATACCTGTGTGAATACACACACACACACACACACAGGGATATTTTTTATAGTTTCAGAGAAATGGGAATAAAATAAATTATTACTGGTCTATTAAATATACTGCATCTGAAAACAGTTTTATGCTATCTTCCAGGCTTTCTTGTAACTGTAATGAAATGTAATTTAATTGCTGCGTAACACTTATGCAACAATTCCGGAGAAAACTGTTCAGTTCCAGGAGAAATGTACTTCAAATTATTTTGCCCTTCAAATCAGATTTCTTCACAGCCTTCCTCCTTAGCATTACCCTTAAGAGAGTTGTATGACTACTGACCAAACAAGGACACATCAAACTTTCTGGGACATATTGACTAGTGATTTTTCCTTTAGGAAGGCTGTTAAAGTGATCTTGTTTAGCAGAAGCTTTTATCTAGCTTGGTTCCAGTGGGTTGAGAAGCCAGCAAACATTTGTATGGATGTATTTTTTTTTTTTTTAGTATTAATTTGATTTGTCAATCGCTTACAAGATACAGGTATAAGAATAATATAGTTTTGAATACATTTTATTTTATTTATTTTATTTATTTTTATTTGTCAATTGCTTACAAGATAATAGGTATAAATAAAAACATAGTTATGAATACATGGATACATCTAAGAAAAATATATACATATACATATACATATACATATACATATACATATACATATACATATACATATATATATATATATATATATATATATGAAACATTAGGACAGGGACGGTAGGTATGTTGGTGCGCTTATGCACGCCTTCTATAGAACTCTTAGGAAAGGGGTGAGGTCAATAGTAGACAATCTAAGGTTAAAGTTTTTGGGGTTTGGGGAAAAAAAACCAGAGTCAGGTAGAATATTCCAGACATTGACCATGGTTGCTGAAGTCATATTTCCTGCAATCAAGTTTGATGTGATTAACCTTGAATTTGTATCTATTGTTTGCTCTAGTGTTGTTATGGTTGAAGCTGAAGTATTCATTGACAGGTAGGACATTGCAATGTATGATTTTATATACTATACTTAGATCGGACCAAAGATGGCGTAGTTCTAGGATTTCTAGGTCTAGAATTTCGAGTCTGGTGGCATAAGATATTCTGCAACGAATAGAGGAGTGGAGAACTCTTCTTGTGAAATATTTCTGGACTTTCTCAACTGTGCTAATATCAGATACGTAATGTGGGTTTCAGACTGATGATCTGTATTCGAGTATTGATCTAGCAAATGTTTTGTATGCTCTAGTTATTAGTGTAATATTACCAGAGAAAAAGCTACATAAGATTAGGTTAGCAACTCTTAACGCCTTTTTGGCTATGTAGTTACAGTGGGCTCTAGCACTTAGGTCAGTTGAGATGAGTACTCCAAGATCCTTGACAGGGTTTGGATTATCAACAAAGTCTTGATTATTCAGCCTGTATTTTATTTTTTGATTTTTTTTTTGCCAATATGTAGGACAGAGCATTTATTTGTTGAGATTTGAAGTTGCCATTTGTTTGACCATTCTGATACATAGTCGAAGTCTTTTTGAAGGGTAGCAGTATTGTCTGTGGTATTGAATAGCTTTACATCCTCAGCGAAGATAATGCAGTTGCTCTTGATATGATCATAACATAGATACTTATAAGAAAAATAAAAAGAAACAATAGGACAGGGATGGTATGCACGATTGGTGCGCTTATGCACGCCCCCTACCATTGAGCTGCTTACTTATTGTTCATTGAGACTTTAAGGTTGGTTTTCATTGTGAACCACTGGAAGCCATTTTGTGATATACAACATAGAAACATAATAAAGAAATTATCAACAACTTCACTCTAAAAGCACAAGGAACCTTTGGGGGATAAGTTCAAATGGGTACCTTATACATCTGAAAGCTCAAAGCATCTATTTTTCCTTAGGTACTTCAATTTCCTCCCCGCCTTAATACAAAAGAGGCTATTATATTTTCCAACACTCCTCAAATGCATTAAAGGTTCCACTGGATGGAACTGTAGAAATGAGAAAACAATGCTGGCAGCTTGCATGTGACCTCTGTAGTTAGATTTTTTTGGTTTGTTGTTTGCATACCTGTGTGACATTCAGGAGCTGGAAAAAGAAGTAAGGGAAGGTATTTTTCAAAGGAAACACAAAGCCATTCTACCTGAAAAATTAAAGCAAAGCAAAACGCTCAATCAATCAATCAATCAGAATTGAGCTGGAAGGGACCTTGGAGGTCTTCTAGTCCAACCCACTGCTCAAGCTGGAGACTCTATACCAATGATGGTTAACCTTTTTGTCGTTGTGTGCCAAAAGTGTGTGCATTGTGTGCACATGTGCACATGCATGCCTGCACTCATAATACAATGTGTGCATGACCCTCCTGCTCCTGCGCATGAGCCCCATCACATGCACACCACGTGTCTCTGTGCATGTGTGCATAATCCCCCTGCACCATGCTCCTCTGCACATGTGTACGTGACCTGTGCATGCCCTGCCCTCTGTGCATGCATGCATATCTCCCCCTCATATGCGCGGCAGATACCCGACAATTAGCTGGCTGGCAGGGGGTGCATGCGCAGTGGAACTGTTCCAGGTGACAGTTCGTGTGCCATAGGTTCGTCATCATGGCCCTATACCATTTCAGATAAGTAACTCCAGTCTCTTCTTAAAAACCTTCAACTATGAAGTACCCACAACTTCTGACAGCAATAAACTGTACTTTCAATTACATTGAGCTGAATTAGAATTATATTGACTCATTTTCCCAGTAATGATCATAGAACCCTGGAGCTACTTTCTGACTGGCAAATAATCCAACTACAGGACTGTCCTGGTCAAAGCTTAGGTCTTCCTTTTCAGATCATTTTTGGCTATTCCCTAGTAAAGATGTACCTGCAACATCATTATCTCACCAATAAATGTCAGAAGATACTTTGCAAACACAGCCATTCAGATGAGTCCAAATCCCATAGACAATAATAATCCTTTTAGAAAAGAATAGTTTTGCCTTTGCTATTCTGCTCCATTTGGTACTCTACTCAGATGACACTGCTTGACGGGAGGGCTGCTCCTGACATTAGTTCTGGAAATGGGAGGAAAAATATGGGATGGCATTCCAGCTCAGCAATCTTTGCATATAGGAAAGATTAGTCTTACTCCCCACAGGCAACCCTAGTATGAAATGGGCAAGTGGAACATGCATTTCTCTAAATATAGGATGAATCTACTTTTTGCTTTTAACATACCCCTTAGATACATAATTTTACTTAAATAAATAAAGGAAACAGGAAGGGAAATAAAAGAATAGGGATTGAAATGTATTGATTGCATTATTATTCTAACAATAAAGAGCCTACAAAAATGCAATCATGGCCAATATTCCTTAGCATACTCTGCATTATTGGATAAATGGTGATTTAAGTAAATGTATATTCATTAGCATTTTGATTTCTTTTTGTAATTTCAGTAATTTTGTAGAAATGGAAGTATCAGAACAATTGTCCTGAAATTGTCCCCCCCACTATAATTTTTAATTAAAAATATCTTGAAATGGATTGTTCAGCCTTACTTAGCCTTTTGCTTTTTCTCTATTGAAAATGTCAAATCATTCCTATATCTTCTCCCCACCTTACCAGCTGCAGTAAACAGACAAAATGGTGATAGTGTACTGAATTTCCTTTTTGACAAATATTTGCACACTTGAGTCTTGAAAACTCAGCATGATGAGAAGGGGAGTTCCAGCTGCAGCTGGTTTTCCGGCCCTTCACACTTGCTGCTAGATGTAAACAGGTTTAGTGGGCCTCAGCTGGCTCCTAGTTGCTATGGGATGGGTTGCTTCCACCACAAGTTCAGAGCAGGAGGCAGTCTAGTTATTTGGTACACACTGATATTTTCAAGAAGTTCTAGCAACCAGAAAGGAATGAAACATGCTATCATCTGTCGCTTCTTCTTATGCAATTGTTGCTTATTATTCCTGATACTCTTGAAGCATCGTTTCCTCATATTTCCTGCAACAGAAACCACAATTAATTAATTCAGCAGCTCTTAACATTGGTTCTAGCTTCCCAGAATGCCACATTGCAGTGCAATCTACAGGAGCAGCATTTTCAGCTTTTTCATAGCTGAAAGCTATGGCAATGAAGAAATGTTTTGGGTGTCATATTTAGTCCTATTTCTTATAGCTACAACTGGCAGATGTCCTCTGAATTTGGCAAAAGGAAAAGAAGGAAGGAAGGAGGAAGGGAGGAAGGGAGGGAGGAGAGGCACTTCCTTTTCTCCAGGTCTCATTTTCCCATGACTCAGTCATGATTCAGACATTGCAGTGTTTCTTCTCTTTTGTACTTAATTTGTGGTTCAATTGCACAGATGGATTACTAAGAAACCAATAGTTGGATGGCTTGTCCTACAGATAGAACAACTAAAATGTAGGCAATTAAATTCTGATGGCCAGATGAAATTGCAGAATAATTCTCTGCATATCCTGTTAACTACAAAATCTGGAGAATTTTACATGATGTTTCTACAATTAAACTCAGGTATACGTTGCTTTTCTTGGTCTTGCTGCTATTATTATTACTATTATTATTATGTCTGGTTGCAGTTACAAAGGTGTTTAGACTGGATTTGGTATGTTGTACACATATCAAGTATTTCCCAAGGATCTGGGATAGGTAGATTTATTTAATATTATTAAAAGTATCATTGCAAGATGTAAGCTGTTCCAAGTAAAGATGACTTTACAACTGAATGACAGTGATTTTGTCAATGCTGATGATATTCAGGTGGTATGCCAGATGGTTTGGAATTGCATCCAACGCACTTATTATAACTATTACTACTTCCTTTTGCCCTGTCTTTCAAGTTTCATTTGCAGGCTTTATATGTTATGATTTTCTCTGGTTCTTTCTTTTCTATTCTGCTGTCTTTAGCTACTGCCATGTCCAATACCCAGACTTTTGTCTTTCTTATCAGCAATTACCAAGTTTTTGGTGCTCTATTTGAATTCTCAAGCAGGGGTCTCCAACTTTGGCAACTTTAAGATTACAGATAAGCTTTGCTGGCTGAGGAATTCTGGAAGTTGAAGTCCACAAGTCTTAAAGTTGTCAAGTTGGAGACCCCTGTTCTAAAGTTCCAAAACACTTTAGCTTCTTTGTTTTTTATTACTTTGTCTATTCTGTAGTCTTACCATTTCTTACAGTCAAATGATATTTCTTGCAACAATGAACCATTGTAACTACTTGTGTTATGCCACTGTTTGTAGTCTGTGCAATGTTTTGTAGCATATATACAGGTGCTTCACTATTTCTTCAGCTTCTTTGCAAAGGTAGCAGTTGCTGTCTATATCTGTCTTCTGAGTTTTGGCTTTATATGCATTTATTCCTTCCACAATTATCCCACTGTCTCTTTCTTCAACTTTCCTGCTCTTAGGCATTGTCAGGGTTTAGCGTCCGCTTGGTCTACAATTTTTTTTATGTAATACTTTGCATTACTATGTCTTTTTTCTATTCTTAATCTTGATCTTACTTACAGGCCAGTTTGACTTCTTTAACTCAGTAAGCTTTCACAGTATACAAGCTTCAGTGGATCTTTTTCTGTGTCCTTCAGATATTCTTTTACTGCTCTTTTTTCTTCTCATCTTTCTGTTATAGTTGCAACTTTATTATCATACAATAATAAATTATTATGACTGCTGAATCCCTAAAGATTCTGAGCATAGTACAATTGTACTATTAATATAGAGATATTTCTGAATGTCTTCAGTTTCCCTAATTCTGCTTTAAAACTCTGTTCTCCTTCCAACTTCCGATGATGTTGTTCTCTTTCATTCCTCAGGGAACATGTACATGCAAGCCTTTGTGACTATTTTCTTCAATTAACTCCTGCTATGGGAATATGTCCTTCTTGAAAGCCTAAGAGTAATAAAAATTCCATTGGAAAAGTTCAGTAAGTAACATTGAAGCATAAATGTTTTATGAAAGTATATGATTGTGATAATTCCTTCATGTCTTTTTATTAATTTATATTCTTTATTAATTTGTATTCTGGCCATTGATTAAGGTGATGGTAACAAATAAAAATATTCTAATCTGTGAAGGAAAAATGCAGACTTATTAGTTATGTTAATCAAGAACACTATCAAGGCAAAAACTGTGAAATTTCTGGTTCTTCAGAATTCTAAATCAGATAAGCTGGTCTGATTGGTCTCAGTACCAATCATCACCTTGCTTCTAAATGTTTGTAGAATGAAAATTTTAGTACTGTTGTACAAAATGGGAACCCTGATATTATTATGAAGTTTCACTTCACAATAAAAATCTAAGATAAATAAATAGGGAGTCAGAAAATAGTGCATGTCATTCAAGCAAATCCACCACTCCCAGCACTCCTTCTATTAGAATCCATTGGAACCTGTGGGAAAACAAGTTTTCATTCTGATTCATTCTTCTCAGCTACTTTCCAAACACGTTTCAGCCATAAGGCTATATAAGTTGCTCCTTTAATAGTAGAAGGATTTAATAAGTTGAAAATGGACTCTATTCAGATATTTTATGTACATTTAATGTAACAATGTAACTAATATCTAATATTTAGTATTCGAGTTTTAAATTGGGATTTTAAAATTTGGGGTTTTATTAATTTATTGAGGGAGGGTATAATTTTAGGCAGCCTTAAGATATTTAATACTCTTTTAACTTTTATAATTGTAAAACGTTTTATGGTTGACTGTACACCACCCTGAGTCCTTCGGGAGAAGGGCGGTATATAAATATGTTAAATAAATAAATAAATATCCAGTGAAATCTGGTTTGACTTTTTGTTAAATGAATTGTGCTTGGGATCCAAGATTTTGGAAAGTTAACTCCATTTGCATGTACTTGCCATTTCATGTATTTACATGAGTGTAAGCAAGGGTGGACTTCAAAAATCTCAGCAACAGGTTCTTTGCCCAGTTGCTGGGTGGGCCATGGTGGGCGTGGCCTGCTGGAACTCCCCAGAGGCCTGTTTTTTGCCTTCCTCAGGCTCTAGAGGCTTTCCTCGAGCTCCTAGGAGGGCAAAAACGGCCTCCCCAAGGCTCCGGAGGCCCTCCTGGAAATGGGCCCATTTCCAGACTTCTGGAACTTCTGGGAGGCCAGTTTTCCTCCTCCCCAAGCCTCCATATGGAGACTCTTGGGCAGGGCAGAATGGGTGGGGTCAGCCAGGGGTGGCATTTGGCAATTTGCCAAATCAGCCATAATGTTAGCAATGGGTTCACCTAAACCCAGGCAAACCCATTAGCACCCCACTCCTGAGTGTAAGACACTTGGACAGGAGGCAAGTGCGCACAGGGTGTGATGACCCTGGGGACCATCTTCTCCATAGACTGATTGTGTTCTGAGCACCTCCCTTTCACTCAGGTTGCCAGGCCAAGTACTTGCTGTCTCCTATTCATACACCCAGGGGACAGGGCCAAAGAAGTTGGGAGGTGCCTTCTGGCTCCAGGGTGGCCCTGCTGGTCAGATCTAAGGCTGGGTGCAGGAACCAATGCCGTCTGTGGCCTGGGTGCATTGCTCACATGCACTGGCCTTACTGTTTGAGTTCAGGAATGAAGCTTTCAACTGAGCCAGGCCTCTCACAACCGCAACTAGAGTTTTCTGCGCCGGTGGATGAATGAGATCCCATTGTCCCGAGGACCCTGCCTACATGCAAATGGGGCAGTTGAAAATGGAGCTATCTTTGAGGGCAATCCCAGTGCTGCACTTCTGCTTTCTTTAGCTTGGATACAGCCTGGGCACCCAAGCTGCTGGCAGCGGCAGTTGCAGGAACCCCCTGAGCAGCCATGATCCCCCATCCCTAGCCAGCCAGCTCTGCCTGACCTACTCCCCACCTGGCACAAAGCCTCACCACTCTCCTCCTCCTCCCTGCAGAACAGTAAGCAGGCTCTGCAGGACACTGGGGTCTCTCATTTCTCCTCTGGCAGGCTGGACACGGGTGTGAGGGGCCTGGCCCCATGGTTCTCTTCGCTCAGTTGAAGGCTTTATTTTATGCAGATTAAAGGCGATTTTTTTACTCTGGTTAAAATTCAGTGTGTTCTCTTATATATGAAAATCAACATGGCATTGTTACTATCTTATGTTTTCAATATTTTTAAAAGCTTTGTGTTGTCTCCCTTTAATAGTAAACAACTCTGTCTTTTTCAATAACAGGGAACAAGATGGACAATCTAATAAATGGAACAAATGAAGTATTTACCACCACTGAATATGACTATAGTAATATGGTAACACCATGCCAAGCAAAGGCTGCCCAAAAATTTGGTTCCAATATCCTGCCTACCCTTTATTCTTTGGTATTCATCTTTGGTGTTTTGGGTAATATGCTAGTTGTACTGATTCTAATCAAATATAAGAAATTCAAGAGTATGACTGATATATACCTATTAAATTTAGCCATTTCTGATTTGCTTTTCATTTTCTCAATCCCATTTCGGATTCATTATGTAGTAGCTGAATGGGTATTTGGAGATCCAATGTGCAAAATTATTGGTGGAATCTATTTTTTAAGCTTCTACAGTGGAAGCTTTTTCATAATCCTCTTGACTATTGATCGGTATTTAGCAATAGTCTATGCAGTGTTTGCATTAAAAGCCAGAACAGTATTTTATGGCATCATCACAAGCATTATTACCTGGGGCCTAGCAATTCTAGCCTGTTCACCAGGAATAATCTTTAATATGGCACAAAGAGAAAATGGTAGGATAACATGTTCTTTTCATTTTCCTCATCAAAGTCACTTCGAATGGAACATGTTCTTTACACTGGAACTGAACTTCATAGGCTTGATTTTTCCAATGATGGTTATGACTTTCTGCTATGCATGCATCATAAATACTTTGCTGAGATGCAGAAATGAGAAGAAGAACAAAGCAGTCAGGCTTATTTTTATCATAATGATTGTTTATTTCCTTTTCTGGGCCCCATACAATGTTGTTCTTCTGATCCAGTTGTTCCAAACTGATTTATCCCTTGATAATTGCAGCAAATTAAATGGTATCGATATAGCAATTCAAGTGACCGAAACACTTGCAATAGCTCATTGCTGTATCAATCCTGTGATTTATGCTTTTGCTGGTGAGAAATTTAGAAAATATACTATTACCTTTTTCCGAAAACATGGTGGTCACCATCTCTCAAAATACTGTGTGTTTCTATATCGAGAACCTCTGGAACGGGCCAGTTCCACGTACTCTCATTCTACTGGAGAGCAAGACATTTCAGCAGTCTTATAAAGCATATCTTTAGGAAAAAAATTGAATGATTTTTTTAATTGGTGCATTTTTATGGACCTCTGCAATACAGGTAATCCTGAATTTATGATCACAATTGAGCCCAAGATACATTTGTTAAGTGAGTTTTGGCCCATTTAACAATCTTCCTTACCACAGTTAAGTAAATCACTGCAGTTATTAGGTTAGTAACATGGTTAAGTGATGCTGGCTTCTCCATTGACTTTATTTGTCAGAAGTTGGCAAAGGGGATCACATGATCCCAGAACACTCGAACATCATAAATATGAACTAGTTACCAAGTGTCTGAATTTTGATCATGTGATCATGGGGATACTACAATGGTCATAAGTGTCAAAAATGGCCATGTCACTTTTTTCAGTGCCATTGTAACTTCAAAAGGGTAACTAAATAACAGTTGTAAGTGGAGGACTATCTGTACTGGATTTAAGAAACTCTTTCAAAAGAGTCAATACAACTTTGATGTGAAAAGGCATGATCAAAACAACTTTGAAAGTTATGAATAAAGATTTGTTTTGCTATGTTAATTCACAAACCAAGCCATTTGTCAATGTTCATATAATGTCAATTGAATAATTATAAATGTAATAAGGCATTTAGCAATAAGAGAAAAAAAAGCCTTTCTTGGGCAAAGCATATGTAGTTGATTGCATTTAAGATTAAGTTTCAAGCATCTTTTGCAGCAGAACATATATTTACTAATACTAATACAATATGAATGACTATATCAGTTAGTTCAGTGACATTTAATATGCTTCAGTAATTCATAAAATCAAGACTTCCTCTTCTCTAAGTTCATTGAGGCTGCAATTCTGCCCATACTTTCCTGCAAAGAAAAAAGTTACACATTAAAAATTGAGCTATACAAGTTGGTTTTGTGTTAATTTTAAATCATTAAATATTGCTTGCTCAAATTTTGAGTTCTTGAAATTTTTTATTTCATAGGCTCATGGATAATAAATGGGACATTGGGATAGGTCATTCTATTATAACATGACATAAAAAAGATTCCCCATTGAATGGGGAAAAGAATGCAACTTTAGAAGACGATTTCAAGGAGCCAGGGAAGACTATAAGTGGAATTAGGATTCTCCAAAATACACAAGATTTAAGTCAAAGTGCAGATTGAACTTCTGTAATGTGAATTAAATACTTACTCTATTAAGAATGGCTTCCACCGCCATTTACCCAACAATTATTCTGGAATTTTCTTTGGTCCAAGAACATCAATAATAGACTCACATTTGCACTGTATATTGGACATTAACACAATTAAGCGGGTTCAGAGGCATTTCTTGAGAAAAGTACTCCACTCCTCCACTCACAATAGAATTCCCTATGCCTCCAGGCTTGAAATTTTCAGCCTGGACAATCTGGAACTGCGACACCTGTGGTCCGATCTAAGCATAGTTCACAAAATTGTCTGCTATAACATCTTGCTTGTCAATGACTTCTTCAGCTTCAATCACAACACACGGGCAAACAACTGATACATACTCAAGGTAAACCATTCCAAACTCAACTGCAGAAAATATGACTTCAGCAACAGAGTGGTCAGTGCCTGGAACGCCCTATCTGACTCCATTATTACAGCTTCAATCTCTCACAGTTTCAACCTCAAACTGTCTATAGTGGACCTTTCATAAGAGGTCCTTAAAGGGGGCATGCATAAGCACACCAGCATGCCTACTGTCCCTTTCTTACAGCCCCTATTTACTTCCTTTGCTTTTGTTTATGTTCATACTTGTTATCTTGTACATGTTTGACAAACAAACAAACAAATAAATATTATACAATTCTGGTCAGTGATATATCCAACATACAAAAAGGGTATTTTACAGCTGCAAAAAGCAGAATCAGTGAGGAAAAATACTAACATTTGGATCTTTTCAGCTTAGACAGAAATCAAATGCACAAAAGAATACAAAAGGGAAATGTGAATATCGTGTTCTTCCTTACAGTATACAGACTTTGGCTCAATCATTAAATTAAATGGATATAAACAAAATTTGCACCTAAATTAATATTGACAACCAACAAGTTCATTTTTAAGGGATGCTTCAGCCATCAGATCTCAGAGATCCCCTGCTCAATAAATCAACCTCTCCTGACATTATTACCCATATAATGTGGAGAGATCATGTGGGAGAAATGCATTCCTTCCTTTTTTCCTGCCTGCCTGCCTGCCTCCCTCCCTGCCTCTCACATCCATCCATCCATCCATCCTTCCATCCATATAAATGTAATCCTTGATTTTAAATTGTAATGTAGCCTGCTCCTTAATGGAGGCAAGTCATGACAGTTATTAACTGAGGTGTCCATGTCATTGTCATTTATTTATTTATTTGATTTATATTGCCGCCTATTCGCCCATGGCGACTCAAGGTGGCTTACACAATGTAAAACCATATTTAAAACAAAAAATAAAGATAAAAACAATAAGAACTAACAAAAAGAATCAAATAAATTAGTAAAGTACAATAGAACAAAATTTGGGAAAACAAAAAACAAAACAAAAACCAACTCCCACCCCCCCACCCTGACAACAGCGGGTCACATTAGCCATCTGATGGGTTCCATCCCTCTCTGGGTACCCTAGGCCCGTTGGCAAAACCAGGTCTTGAGTGTCTTTTGGAATAGTATTAATGAGGGGGCCATTCTAATCTCTGGGGGAATGGTGTTCCAGAGAGATGGAGCCACCACAGAGAAGGCCCTTCTTCTTGGTCCCCACTCCCTCAGGGGTGGGACCCGCAGCATTCCCTGCCTAATGGGTCGGATAGATGTCATTGGCAAGAGATGTTTCCTCAGATAACCTGGACCCAAGCCATGAAGGGCTTTAAAGGTGACAACTAACACCTTGAATTGCACCGGAAAGCAAATTGGCAGCCAGTTCCTACAGGAGAGGTGATACATGTGCACACCTGGGTCTGCATAAAACCATGTGGGCCGCTATACTTTGCACTAACTGGAACTTCTGGATGCTCGTCAAGGGCAGCTCCATGTAGAGCTCATTGCAATAATCAAGACGGGAAGTGACCAGGACATGAGTGACTGTGAATAGGGACCGCTGATCCAGGAAGGGGCATAACTGGTGCACAATCTGCAGTTGCGCAAAGGCCCTCCTGTCACCTGCTCTTCGAACAAGAGTCGTGAGTCCAGGAGAACGCCCAGATTACGCACAGGGTCTGTTTGGGGTAATGCCACCCCATCCAAGACTAAAGGTGGTAATTCTCCCTGAACCAACGAACCCCAGAGCCAGAGCCACTCAGTCTTGCATGGGTTTAGTTTCAATCCGTTGCTCCCCATCCAGCCCCTAACAGCCTCCAGGCATTGCGAGAGGGAGGACACAACAACACTTAACTCACCAAGATATACAGCTGAGTATCATCAGCATATTGGTGATATCTCAGTCCATGGTGACGGATGATCTAACCTGTGGTTTCATATAAATGTTGAACAGGAGCGGAGAGAGTACTGAGCCCTGTGGAACCCCATAAAGCTGTGGGCGAGAGTTGGATCTCTCACCTCCTATCAACACTGACTGAGAGCGGCCGCAGAGGAAGGAATGAACTAAGACAGCACAAGGCCTCCCACTCCCATCCCCCGAAGCCGCCATGGTATCAAAAGCCACTGAGAGGTCAAGTAGAGCAAGGATGGACGCATTACCCACATCTCGCTCCCGCCAGAGATCATCCAAAAGTGAGACCAATGCTGTTTCTGTCCCAAATCCAGGCCTGAATCCTGATTGGTAGGGATCAAGATAATCTATTTCATCCAGAAACCTCTGGACCTGCTGCGCGACCACCTTCTCAACAACCTTCCCCAAAAAGGGAAGATTGGAGACAGGTTGAAAATTATCCAACAGAGTAGAATCCAGTGATGGCTTCTTAAGAAGTGGGCGGACCACAGCCTCCTTAAAGTGCTGGGGCACCGTCCCCTCCTGTAGAGAAGCATTAATCACTGCCAGAGTCCACCAGCCTGTCACCTTCTGGGAAGCTTTCACAAGCCAGGAGGGACATGGGTCTAAAATTCAGGTGCTTGTGCGCATACTCCCTAGAATCCTGCCCACTTCCTCAGTAGCAACAGGGTCAAACCGTTCCCAGATAACAGGACAAGAGCCTGCCACAGAAGCTTCTACCGGATCAGCAACCACACCAGCATCTAACTGGGAATGAAGTCAAGCAATTTTGTCTTCCAGAAAATCTGCAAATTCCTCAGTGCGCCCCTTCAGGTGGACCTCTATCTCCTCCTTCCCTAAGAGGAGACGACTCACTTTAAAGAGGGTTGCTGGGCAATTATCTGCAGATACAATTAGTGTGGAGAAGTATTTATACTTCACCTTATGAATTGCCACAAGGTAGACCTTAGTAGCAGCTCTTACCTGTGTTCGATCGAGTTCACCTCCTGTCTTCTGCGCTCTAGGCGTCTCCTCATGCGTTTTGTTCCTGTTCTTCCCATTGTATCCATTAAGTGACTGTGTAGATTGCTAAGTAGAGCATGGGGTGCCTTCAGGGCAGGTATGGGATTCAAAAATCCCAGCAACTGGTTCGCGGCCTCGTTGATGGGTGGGCGTGGCTATGGTGGATGTGGCCTGCCAGAACTTCCTGTTTCCAGCTTCCAGTGGGCCTCCAGAGCCCGGGGAAGTCATTTTCGCTCTTCCAAGAGTCCAGTGACCCGGGCCTCTGAGAGAGCGAAAATGGCCTCCCCCAGGCTCTGGAGGCCCACCAGAACCCAGAAATAGGCCTGTTTCCAGACTTCTGGTACTTCCGGGAGGGCCGTTTTTCACCCTCCCAAGAGTCCAGAGGCCTCCCCCGGGCCTCTGGAGGCCCCCTGGAAGCTGGAAACAGGCTCATTTCCAGACTTCCGGAAGGCCCATTTTCCCCCTCCCAGAGCCTCTGCGTGGACCCTGCACTTACCTGCATTGCGTGGAGACTTGTAGGAGGGGCGGAGCAGGGTAGATGGGGCCAGCCAGTCAGTTGAAATACCAGTTTGGCAAACCAGATATAACTTTAACATCCGGTTCACCCGAACCAGTAGAATCCCACCCCTGATTCAGGGTAAAGGAAGTCCTGAGATGTCTACAAACTCAGGAACATCTGCCCCAGACCTCCCAAATCCTCTTCCAGCCCAAAGGACCCTGTGCTCCATTTTGTGGTCCCTGTAGGCTTTGGGGGGTCACCAACCTTTTGGACCTCAGGGACCACCAAACTCATAATTTTAAATCTCGCGGACCACTAATATGAATCCAACATGCTGCTTGCTGAAGCACCTGGATTCCCACTGACAGGATGGGGTTCTTCAAGCACTTAGCTTGACTGCCTGTTTCTGCAACCTTAAATACTCAAAGAGTCATTTGGATCCATTTCCCACAGAAAACAAAACATGGGGATCTCTCATCTCTCTCTTTCCCTCCCCCCTCTCTTTCTCACTTTCTCCCTCTCCTTCTTCCTCTCTCTTTCCCTCCTTCTCTTTCTCTCTGTCTTTCCTCTTTCTCCCTTTCTCCCTCTTTCTCTCTTTCTTTCACTCCCCCTCTTTCTCCCTTTCTCTCTCTTCTCCCTCTTTCTCTCTCATCTCTCTCTCTCCCTCCCCCCTTTCTCCTTTTCTCCTCTCTCTTTCTCCCTCTCTCTTTCTCCCTTTCTCTCTCTCTTCCCCCTCTCTTTTTCTCTCTTTCTCCCTCTTTCCCTCTTCCCCTCCTCTGTCCCTGAGGGGGGTGGGTTTGGGGGGAAAGGAACCTCTGAACTGATGCTGCATGGTGAGAATCTGATGTCTGGAGGCCGATGAGCCATGTGCTGAAGACCAGATGGCTGGCTGGGAGGTGGGGCAACAGGGGTCATATAGGTGGTGGATGGATTCATATGTATGGGAGATCGCAGCATCAGAGCCCTTCCCGAGTGTACACTGGCCTGCAAGGGGGTGGGGGGGAAGGAACCTCAGAACTGGTGTTACCTCCTGCTTCCGCATATTGAGGAGGTCGAGCAGCTGCCAGCGATGCCCTCAGGTGAAGATGTTGTGAGGGGGAGGCTCAACCCCCTCCCCTCCAAAGCTTCTCTTCCTCCTTGCCAGAAGCACTCACACGCAAAACGTTCACCGCCCCTCTGGCACCTAACAAGCCTCCTCCTTCTCACTGTGTGTGTGAGTGCTTCTGGCGAGGAGGAAGAGAGGGTCGAGCCTCCCACTCACAACATCTTTACCTGAGGGCATCACTGGTAGCCACTTCCTGTGGCTCAGGAGATTCGTGCTCTTCCCGCTGCTACTCGCCTCCTTGATGGGCTGAGGCAGGAGGCAGCAGCCACAACACTGGTTTGCCTCACCTCCCCACCAGCCATCTGGTCTTCAGCACGCTGCGGTCCACCAAAATTTTCTCACAGACCACCAGTGGGCCGCAACCACTGATCTAAAACAAATTGGAGGTGATGATTTAAGCAGTGCCATATTATGATGTTTGGAAATTCTTTTGCTATTCTAGTGCTCACTTCCGATTTTCTCCCAAGAATAATGCTGGCACCATTAGAGCAAAATGCTATTAATTTTTTTTTATGATAAGTCCTTAGTAAACCCAACATTATTTAAGCTTCCTATAACTGAAGAACATATTGTCTTTGCATCTTGTTTTTCCAATTCAACAAGCTCAACAAAAATGGTTGGTGAGTTAACTAAATCCTTAACTTTTAAGAAAAGTATCACAACTGGTTTGCATGATTGAGGCTTTGTCAATAATCAAACATATTTTCAGATTATTTTCAATAATTTTAGTAAACAATTTGGTTTTAATTTCTTTTGCAATGAAATTAACTATTTTCACTGAAGTTGACCATGAATGCAATCCTATTCCCATATCTAGTTCATTTTCAATTTGCAATTCTATTGCACCTTCTATGTCTGAAAATGGTTTACATCCTTTTGCCAGGCTGTAAATGTTGTGTATTGACTTGAGTCTTCACTCAGGTCCGTGCTTTAAGCGGGAAGCACGGACCTCTCCCATTGGCTGTTGCCGTTTGACAGCCGGCTATAAAAGGCGGCTGTCAAACGGCATCAGCTGTTGCCGCTCCAGCTGGCTGCCATGTTAGCGCGGCAGTAGCGGTAACCCTTTATTCAAAGAAATAAAGTTTGAGCTGAAGCCTTGCCCTGGTCTCTGCCTGAGTATTTCCGCCGCTCTACAACACTGGCGACGAGGGCGGGATACTAAATAAAGGCAAGCCAGGCAAGGAAGAGAAAAAGAGCGAAATCACTAGCCGAGAGCTGAAATCGCTACAGAGTTGCTGTCACTGTTCGCGAAGCGCCATCTCTAACTCACCTCAAGAGAAGCAGCACAGCTGACAGAAAGATGACTTCGAATCCTGCATTCCCGCCCTTCAGGCCGACGGCAGAGACATGGGAATCATACAGGAACCGATTTGACTGTTTTTTAGACGCTATAGACCTGTCAGAAATTTCTGAGCATAGGAAAAAATCTTACTTCCTAAGCTTTTGCGGAGCCATGGTATTTGACACTGCAACAGCATTACTGGCCCCACGATCTATTAAGACTATTCCCTGGGAGGAACTGCAAGAAATTCTCTCAAATCATTACTCCCCTAAGCCTTCCAGAATTGCTAGGCACCATGCTTTCAGAAGGCGTATTCAGTCAGAGGGAGAAACAATTAGTGACTATATAGCAGCACTGAGAACAGCTGCCTTACATTGCGGGTTCAGAGATTACCTCGATGATATGCTATTAGATCAGCTAGTATGTGGAGTTAGAGACCCCAAATTACAAAGACGATTATTAGCTAAAGGGGATCTAACCTTAAAGCAAGCCATAGAAGAATCCCAGGCTGCTGAGCTATCAGCACTCTCAGCAGCTGAAATGCAGGGAAACCCAAGCAGACTAGAAAATCCAACAGTAATTTTGATGAAGCCTACACAGAGGAAGGTTTAGAAGAGGCTACTGAGATAAACCGCCTCAGACAGCCCAATGCAAATCAAAGAGAGTTCAGGCAAAGTATAAGCCAAACCCCACGTATACAAACTACCTGTTTAAGCTGTGGGGACAACCATCTCAGGGCATCCTGCAGATTCAGGAATGTCATATGCTTAAGATGTCAAAAGAAGGGCCATTTGGCCAAAATATGTCAGGCAGGAAAAACCTTTAATCAGCCACAAAGGCCCCAGAAACTCATTCAATATCCAAGACAAATTGAGGACTGTTTCACATGCTACCAATCTAAGATACAAAAAAACAAATCTAACAAAATTAGTGTCACTGTTTCTATAGAAGGTAGACCCTGCGGAATGGAAGTAGACACCGGCTCTGCATTATCCATCATCTCGTGGGACACCTTGAAGAAACTACTTCCCAGGATATCAAGACAGAAGATTCCAGCCTGCAATCTAACGCTTCGGGACTACCAAGGCAGAGTCATCCCTGTCATCGGAAAAGGCAAGTTTCTAGTTCATTTTCAAGGTTTTAAGGGTCACTTGCCTCTAGTGATAGTGGATGGCGTCCTCCCAAGCCTATTGGGACTAGACTGGTTCCTGGCCCTGGGCCTCCACATAGGTGGAATCCACGCCATTGCGAGTTCAGAAGTTGATTCCCTGTTCAGGGACTATGCTGACGTATTTAGCGAAGGCCTAGGCTGCTACGTGGGAACCCCAATATCCTTCAGGGTAGACTCCCAGGCAGTACCAATACGTTTGAAGCCCTGCAGAGTTCTTTTTGCAATTCGTCCTAAACTTGACAAGGAACTTGACAAATTAATTAAGCAGGGCATACTGCAACCTACAGACTTTTCAAAATGGGAAACTCCTATAGTGACACCTCTAAAAAAGGACGGAAATTTGAGAATCTGCTCTGATTATAAATCTTCGATAAACAAATATTTACAAGTCAGTGCGTATCCAGTCCCCGTGGTACAACATCTACTCCATTCCCTTGAGCCTGGCTCCATTTTTGCAAAGTTGGATATGTCCCAGGCGTATCAATAGTTCCCTGTTGATGATGAAACTGCTGAACTGCAAACAATAGTTTGCACACAGAGGGGCTTTCAAATGCACACGCCTACAATTCGAAGTTAGTGTTGCCCCTGGAATTTTCCAGTCCCTTATGGAAAGAATTTTGCAAGGGTTGCCAGGCGTTGTGCCATACTTTGATGATATTCTGGTATCTACCATCAGTCAACAGCAATTACTACAAAGGGTCAGAAGTGTACTTGACCATTTTAGACAATCTGGTCTTAAACTAAAGAGGGAGAAATGCACCATAGCCACTCCACAAGTGGAATTCTTAGGTTACAAGATTGACGCCAAAGGTATTCACCCAACAGAGTCAAAGGTCAAGGCCATTCACGACGCGCCTACTCCTACTAACAAAACTGAGCTTCAAGCTTTCCTGGGCTCTTGAATTTCTATGCTTCATTCCTTCCCCATAAAGCTTCAATTGCTGAGCCCCTGCACAGGCTTTTAGACAAGAAATCACCATGGCACTGGGGACCAAGGGAGACTATTGCTTTCCAAGAAGTCAAGTCATTGCTAACGTCAAAAGCCGTATTAATCCAATTCAATAAAGACTTACTACTAATTCTAGCAGCCGATGCTTCTCCCTTCGGAATTGGGGCCGTTCTGAGCCACAGACTGCCTAATGGTGCAGAAGCACCTATAGCTTTCTTTTCCAGGACACTATCCTCCACTGAACGCAACTATAGCCAGATTGATAAGGAGGCCTTGGCTGCAGTGGCTTCAGTGAAGAAGTTCCATGAATTTCTCTACGGGCATCACTTCGAACTCATAACTGACCACAAGCCACTGTTAGGTATTTTATCCGGCACTAAACAAACTCCCCAGATTTTGTCCCCAAGGATGACCAGATGGACTGTTTTCTGGCTGCGTATTTCTACACTCTAATCCATCGATCCGGAAAAAGCTTTTGCCATGCTGATGCACTCAGCCGTTGCTCCCTGCCAGTTCCAGTCGAGAACCCAGCACCAGCAACTACCGTTTTCCTCATCGACGAACTCAGGCTGCCGGTCACCGCTTCTGACATCGCTGCCCATTCGGCCAAGGACCAGGTAATCTCCCAAGTCCTTGACTGGGTAGGGAGGGGGTGGCCTACAGCCCCTTATCCTTCAGAATTTCTACCCTACAAACTATGCCAACAGGAACTTTCCTCTTTGCAAGGCTGTTTACTGTGGGGAACCAGAGTAGTCATTCCCCACAAGTTGCAAACCTCAATACTGAAGGTGCTGCATGAGGGTCACCCGGGAATAGTGCGAATGAAGGCCCTCGCCCGCAGCTACGTATGGTGGCCAGGCATGGATGCCCAAATCTCTAACTGGGTCAATTCTTGCCAGGCATGCCAGGCCACCAGGGCATTACCACCAGCAGCCACCCCTAGGACCTGGGAGGAAGCAGGCAGCCCCTGGTCCAGAATACACATAGACTTGGCAGGCCCTTTCCATGGGCGCACATTCCTGGTGGTAGTGGATTCATTTTCAAAATGGGTGGAATTGACCTTAATGCACTCCACCACTACTGAAGTAGTAGTGACTAGGATGTTCGCCACACATGGCCTTCCTGATTCCATTGTATCTGACAATGGCCCCCAATTTACCTCCTGTGAGTTTGAGATGTTTCTAGCAAGCCTGGGCATCAGACACATATTAGTAGCCCCTTTTCATCCTGCTAGCAATGGGCTGGCTGAGAGGGCAGTCAGATCTGCCAAGGAGGTGCTACAGAGATTGGGTCCCATAAATTAGCATGCCAAGCTGGCCCAATACCTGTTGAGCCAACATACTACATACCCTGTGCCTCCACAAATAGGTCACCAGCTGAAGTGTTAATGGGACGCCGGCTGAAGACCACTCTTGACAGGCTGCACCCAAATTATGCCCCATTGCTTCCCCTTGGGTCAAACAGCCAAGACAGAGGGTTCCTAGTAAATGACAAAGTGTTTGTCAGGAATTTTGCTGGACAACCACTATGGTTACCAGGTCGTGTGGTAGCAGTAACTGGTCCTAAATCTTATAGAGTCCAGTTACCTGATGGACGTGTCTGGTGGTGCCACGTAGACCATTTGAGGAGGCGTTGGAGCACGGCACCCAGAGGTCATCTAGACGGTCCCCACACAGGAGCAACCCCACCATCCGAAGAAACCAGTTTCCAGCCCACCAGGAACGACAGCCTACCTGATGAAGAAGTTGACCAAGATCCTGACCCAGCTCCAGACAGTCCAGCAGCCTCACCGTCGTTAGAAGACACGCAGAAGGCACAAGACAGCAACCCGGCGCCATTTTCAACCGAGCCAAGAAGATCTGGACAAGTATGCAGGCGCCCAAATTACTTGAAGGACTACGCATGCTCCTCACTGGGAGAGAGGAGTGTTGTGTATTGACTTGAGTCTTCACTCAGGTCCGTGCTTTAAGCGGGAAGCACGGACCTCTCCCATTGGCTGTTGCCGTTTGACAGCCGGCTATAAAAGGCGGCTGTCAAACGGCATCAGCTGTTGCCGCTCCAGCTGGCTGCCGTGTTAGCGCGGCAGTAGCGGTAATCCTTTATTCAAAGAAATAAAGTTTGAGCTGAAGCCTTGCCCTGGTCTCTGCCTGAGTATTTCCGCCGCTCTACAGCAGTAAACAGTTTTGAATATTCCACAAATGGTACCTAAATATTTTTCAGACATCTTATCTATTCCTTTTGTTACAGCATCCTGCTCCCCTTGTTTTAAGTTCTCTGTGCAAATGGTGTGAGCTTTTGATGAAAAATGTTCTTTCATTTTTTTCTTAGAGAATTTCTCCATTTTTCCCTGCTGCCTCAATCTGGAAATGTTTCCATTCTTTGGATACATGAACACCTTTCTCTTTTGTGAAGTCATATTTTTCACAGTACTTGTAACTTATTGTTTTTGGAAACTTCCAATCCCTCATATTTCTCTTGAAAGTTGCTGTACTGTTGCAATGTCCAGTAATTGGGAAGATTAACTTTCTATTTTGGAAATTGATGAAATTGACTTGCTGCTTTCTCCAAGATCAAGTAGTGGTGCTTGTAGTGGTCTTTGTGTATGTGTGTGTATGTGTGTGTGATTTTTTTATTTTATTTTACAAACATTCCATTTTTTTTTATATACTGTCAGCTGGGTACAAATGTCTTGTGCATAATATTTATGATTAATAAAATTTCCTTACCATAACAACAATTACATTACATTCTTATTTTGAATTAGTTTGCATAATATATCTTATTGTCTATATTCATGTATTCATATGTGTTCTATACATCTATCTTTTATGTTCATATATTTAGTTTCTGTCAGATCCGTGTATCTGTCATTTCTTCAGAGGAAGAGGGAGGGGGGGGGGGGGACTGATAAAGAAATCCTTGCTTGATGTAACCTGAATATATTTAACCTTGTATCGAATATGCACACCCATACATGATACAATGGGGGGGGAAAGAAACCAGATGGCCGGAACCTATCACCTTTGGGAGGCACAGCCAGGAGATGAGGGATCCATAAAACTCCGCAATGAAGTGCTCTGGGAAATCTCAAAAAACAGTCCGTTCTAAAAAGGGGGTGGGGGGAGGAAGCTAGGTACGTCTTGGGAAAGTTACACGGGGGAAAACCCCTCCCAAAAAGGGAAGAATCCCCTCCCAGAGGAGCTGGGAGGGGGATTAACATATTGGCTTTTGTTTCCCTAAGTAAACATTGGGAGGAGGGGGGATTCTAAACCCCTTTATCTATCACTGTATGCCTGAGGGTCCTCAGACGCTGCTTTGAACTCCTACAGGATTCTCTCATCCCAAATAAAGAATTCCTTTTGATACGTTTGGTTCTCAGAAGTTCATTCTTATTGTTTGAATGAGAAGTTTCGTAGCCTGACATAAAGCAGCGTCTGCAATAGAGATCAACCCGGAGAGGGAATTTTTTTTTTTAAAAAACAATTCACTCTACTGAGGGGATCCTGCAAGAAAAGAAAAAAATGTCTGAATGCAGCAAGGAGCAAGGTGGAGCCGAATGCTGGGGAGAAACAGTTACCCAGTCAGATACTGACTCGATGCACCCCATCGAAAACAGCGAGGCTGCCTGCGAATCCTCCACCAAGCCCCGGTGGTCTATAGGTGTAGGAAAGAGAGACACCTGGAATGGAAGGACCAGGGGAGTAACCCTCACCCGAGGAAATCGCAAACCCGTGTGGAAATTGGAGCTAGAGGCCCTATCGAATCAGGAAGAATGGGATGAGGAGCCGCTGGCCGATGACCGTATGAGACGGTACATCAATCACCTAGTGAGGGAAGCCCTGGAAAACCTCGACATGGGGGATGCACAAAGACGACAACGCAGGAGAGCGAGGGAACCAGAAAGTGAGAGAACCCGAGCCGCCACCCCGGATTCAGCGGAGATCGAGCGGGAAGAGGGACAAGCTGAAGAACCAGCAGCCACACCAGGTACCCGACCCTTAAACGCCCCGGATCAGGGAATTAACCCTGGCCAACCCAGAAACATACAATTACAGAGGAAGGTCCCGCCCTTGGGGGTAAAATTCGATGGAGACCCCCAGAAATTGGGATTTTTCCTGGCACAAGTGCTCACCTACATGCAAGAATATGGACAGGATTTACCAACCCAAGGGTCCCGGGTGCGAATTGTCACCCTAGCTCTGGAAGGGGCGGCAGCCAGATGGATGGTAACACTCCACAACGTCAATGCCCCAGAATTAAGAAACTTAGATCGCTTTATGACGGCCTTACGCCACCGTTTCGAGGACCCGCTTGCCGATAGAAAAGCCCGGGACCGCATCAGAGTCGTGAAACAAGGTCGTCGCCCGGTAGCAGAATACACCGAGGAATTTCGTGACCTGGCCGGCCGGGTAGATTGGCCAGAGGATATCTTAGTCTGCTGGTTCAAAGATGGACTAAATGATGATCTTTACGCTGCCTGCCTGGCCCGTGGGGCCCCAAACCTCTTGCATGAATGGTACATGATGGCAGAGGAGGCAGAGATAGACATGACTCGGAACAGGTACCGTGCTGGTAAGTTTTGGAAAAGATCCCCACCCCTGGAGAAACGGGAAGTTTTCAAACCCCGATCCACCATGACTCCAAGAACGCCTGGTTGCTTTAAGTGTGGAAAGGAGGGGCACCGTGCAGCAGAATGCCACTCGAAGACCCCCGCCAGAAGGCTAGACCACCATTCAGGGAGGAAACCCACAACATCCAGCCCTCGAGGGAAGGAGACTGGCCTGAGCGGCCGGGTAGATGTGGGATTCCGAACCTCTCCCAAACCGGAGGAAGAACCCCAAACGCTCCAAGGGGACCTGAGCCAGTCCGAAAGTGATCCGGAGGATGACCCGCTGGTAAGCAAACCAATTGTACCAATCACCCTACCCCTGAGACTGTTTATCCCCAGCCAAGGGAAGGGGGAGGAAGTTACAGCGTTGCTGGACTCGGGATGCACTCGATGCCTAATCAACCCCTCCCTGGCAGATAAATTGGGAATCCGACTGAAAAAAATGGAAAATCCCATCGCTTTCTGCCAATTAGATGGAACCATAGCAGGGGGGGAGCCAGCCAGGTTTACCACAGAACCATTGAAAATAAGACTAGGAAAACACAGGGAGATGCTCACATTCATTGTAGCCCCAGGGATGGAAGAGCCACTAATTCTGGGCCTCACATGGCTACAGAAATGGAATCCAAAAATAAATTGGAGGACAGGGACCATACAATTCCAGAGAGATGTAATAATTGCAAAAAGACCTGAGGAAAGGATAAAGAATGGGAAAGAGGACAGAGAATCAGCCATGACTGGACAGTCTGTGGAACCCATTAACATCCCCAATGAGTATCAGGATCTGGCCCAAGCATTTAGTGAGGTAGCTTGTGATGAACTCCCACCCCATCGAGCCACAGACTGCGCTATCGAAATCCTACCAGGGGCTAAACTCCCAAAACCACAAATGTACAGCATGTCTCCCAGAGAACTGAAAGAACTCAGAGCATTTATCGATAAAAACTTAAAGCGGGGTTTCATCGAACCCGCCAGACCAAAAATAGCGGCCCCAGTGTTATTCCGTGAAAAGAAAGATGGCTCCTTACGTCTCTGCGTTAACTATCAAAAACTTAACTGTATTTGCATAGAAAATATGTATCCACTCCCCCTCATGAAGGACATGTTAGCCCACCTCTCGAAAGGAAAAATTTTTTCAAAGTTAGACCTACGGGAAGCATATTACCGCATCAGAATAAAGGAGGGGGATGAGTGGAGGACTGCTTTTAACACACCATTGGGATGCTACCAATTTAAAGTGCTCCCGTTTGGACTGCAAGGAGCACCTGCAGTGTTTATGCAATTGATCAATGAAACCCTTCATGAATTTTTATTTAAAGGGGTTTTAGTTTATCTTGACGATATTTTAATCTACACGGAAACGATGGAAGAACACATCAAACTACTCCGTGCAGTCCTCACAAAACTCTTAGACGCTAAACTATATGCAAAACTCTCCAAATGTGAGTTCCACCAAGAGAAAATTGACTATTTGGGGTACAGAATATCCCATGAGGGAATAGAGATGGACCCACAGAAAGTGAAAGCTGTATTGGACTGGGATCCACCCCACACACGCAAACAATTGCAAAGTTTTCTGGGGTTTGCCAATTTTTATCGCCAATTCATTCCAGCTTTTGCAAACATCGCCCTCCCTATCACAAACTTGCTAAAAACGAAGGGGGGGGGGAAACCCAAGCCTAGGCAACCCCTCATCTGGACAATGGAATGCCAAGCAGCATTTGAGAAACTCAAACGCCTGTTCGCAGCAGAACCGGTCCTTAAACACCCAGATCCCGAACAACCTTTTGTCATCCAAGCAGACGCCAGTGATGTTGCAGTTGGGGCAGTCCTCCTCCAAAAGAATGGAAGTGGACAATTACAACCATGTGCTTATACATCTAAGAAACTAACGGAAACCGAGCAAAGATGGGCTGTATGGGAGAAAGAAGCATTTGCTATGCGGTGGGCAATGCTCACATGGAGACATTTCCTGGAAGGAAACCAAATCCCCTTTGAAGTATGGACTGATCACAAAAATCTGGAAGCTCTGAGAAATCCACGGAAACTCTCCGAAAAACAAGCAAGGTGGGCTCGACATTTTGAACGTTTTAATTTCACCCTCAAATATTTTCCTGGGAGAAAGAATTTCTTAGCAGATGCACTGTCCAGGAAACCCCAATACAACAGCAAAAAGATTGAAGTTATAAAACCGATGATCCAACCGACCCAACTAGCAGCCAAGGTAATCACCCGGGCACAAGAGAAAAAAAAATCATCCCTGACTGAAGACACAACGACGTCAATTTTTAAGGAGTCACTACTTAAAGATGATTGGTTCCAGGCTAACAGAAACACGTGCTCACTCAAAGACGGACTGGCTTGGGTAGAAAACAAGCTTTATGTCCCTGCAAGCCAGAGAATGGAACTCATGAAACGCTGCCACGACTCTAAAACAGCAGGACACTTTGGTTTTGTAAAAACCCTGCACCTCATCAAAAGACAATTTTGGTGGCCGTCCCTCAAAAAGGACATTGAAAACTATGTTGCGAGCTGCCCCATCTGTGCTGCTGCAAAGAGAAGACAAGGAAAATATCCTGGACTTTTACAAACAGTAGCAGACCCTTCTGCCCCATGGAAAGAGATCTCTATGGACTTTGTAGTGGAACTTCCCGAAAGTGCTGGGAATACTGTCATTTGGGTTGTAACTGACCTTTTTTCCAAACAGGTTCATTTTATTCCGTGTCAAAAGATCCCAACTGCCAGATCGTTGGCAAAGATGTTCCTAATACACATTTATCGCCTTCATGGAGCCCCCCAACGAATTATCTCAGATAGGGGTGTTCAGTTCACATCCAAATTTTGGCGGGCGTTTTTAAACCTATTAGGCTCCACCCAGGGATTATCATCTTCGAACCATCCCCATACTGACGGAGCTTCAGAACGCGTGATTTGCGTATTAGAACAATATTTAAGATGTTTTATTAATTACCAGCAGGACAATTGGACTGACCTTCTTCCTTTCGCAGAGGTAGCATACAATAACTCAGTCCATAGTAGCACAGGGTTCACCCCATTCCACGTAGCAACGGGCCAAGAATTCAACCCCATGCCGGAACTACCCACCAAAGAACCTGAAATCCCCTCCCTTAAGGAGTGGATGGATAAATTACAAGCCATGTGGCCAGTGGTAAGATTATCTCTACAGGAAGCTAGAGCAGTTTACAAAACTCAAGCAGACAAAAAACGCTGTGAACCTAAACCTTTCAAGATTGGAGACCGTGTATATTTGTCCACAAAATACTTAAAATCATTACAACCTTCTAAGAAATTAGGGCCAAAATTCATTGGACCATTCCCCATCTCCAGAATTATCAACCCCGTGACGGTAGAGCTTCATCTTCCAAAAACTCTTAGGCAGATTCACCCAGTATTTCACTGTAGCTTGCTCAAACCGGAGATCACTTCAAACCTCAGACCCCCCCTTCCCACACCCCCAACCCCCATCATGATACATGGGGAACAACATTTTGAAGTTAAAGACATCCTTGATTCACGCACTTACCGTGGATACACACAATATTTAGTAGCTTGGAAACACCTTCCTTCCTCAGAAAACGAGTGGGTAGCCAAAAGACATGTAAAAGCACCCACATTACTACGAAAGTTCCACCTAAAATACCCTGATAAACCATCCTGAACTGCACATGTAACGCATGATTTTTATTTTCCAGGTAGACCCATCTGCTTTTTAAAGGAGGGCAGGATGTCAGATCCGTGTATCTGTCATTTCTTCAGAGGAAGAGGGAGGGGGGGGGGGGGACTGATAAAGAAATCCTTGCTTGATGTAACCTGAATATATTTAACCTTGTATCGAATATGCACACCCATACATGATACAATGGGGGGGGAAAGAAACCAGATGGCCGGAACCTATCACCTTTGGGAGGCACAGCCAGGAGATGAGGGATCCATAAAACTCCGCAATGAAGTGCTCTGGGAAATCTCAAAAAACAGTCCGTTCTAAAAAGGGGGTGGGGGGAGGAAGCTAGGTACGTCTTGGGAAAGTTACACGGGGGGAAAACCCCTCCCAAAAAGGGAAGAATCCCCTCCCAGAGGAGCTGGGAGGGGGATTAACATATTGGCTTTTGTTTCCCTAAGTAAACATTGGGAGGAGGGGGGATTCTAAACCCCTTTATCTATCACTGTATGCCTGAGGGTCCTCAGACGCTGCTTTGAACTCCTACAGGATTCTCTCATCCCAAATAAAGAATTCCTTTTGATACGTTTGGTTCTCAGAAGTTCATTCTTATTGTTTGAATGAGAAGTTTCGTAGCCTGACAGTTTCTAATTTCCATTTGTCTTTTCCAATCATTGATAAAATAATACCCATATCATATAATATTCAGTTTGTTTTTTTCTTTTAATTGCTAGTGTTAATCTATTCATTTCTGCACATTCTAATGTTTTCCTAATTACATTCTCTTCTACTGGAATTTTTTCACTTTTCCAATTTTGAGCAAATACTATTTTAGCTGCAGTTAATACATGAATAATTATATATGTCTTTTCTTTACTATAACTTTCAGGTATCATCTCTAACAAAAATATTTCAGGTTTTAGGTCTATGTGTTGTTTTATCCTCTTTTCCAACCATGTGTTTATTTTTGTCCAATATTTCTTCGCTTCAGTACATGTCCACCACATGTGGTAGTATGTTCTGGATGTCTGCTGGCATCTTGTAGTGGTGCTTATGATGTTTGTGACGGTTTTGGTTCATCCAAGGCCAATTCTGTTGTATCTGGTTCCAATCTTGTTATCTTGCTGGAAAAAGTGTTGCCTTTTCATCCTATTAAAGGCTACTACTGCAAAAAAATAAATAAATTGTGCTTTGTAAGTTGAGGACTAAAGGTAACACAAGGGATCTCTTTTTTCACCCAACAATGTACAGTCTTTTCAGGATGTGATTGAGGTCCAACAAACAAAAAAGATATAGTTTTTCATCTAAGAAGTTAGATCAAGAAGAATGAATTGCATAGGTACATTCACAGAGCAATACTGAATTATTTTTCTGAAATTTATTCCTCAGTTCAAAAATCAGGAATATATGAATAAGGTTCAGTATTGGGCTCAGCTTCTACTCAAGTCAAGTAGTTATTCAGGAGCTAGTGGTGTCATGGTTAGAAACAATGGTAAAGCAACATATAGATTTAAAACCAGAAATATTTTGTTGAGTATTTTAAAGGGAATACAATACATATTTAATTTTACACATTTTAACAGCTGCTAGAATTGTGTTTACACAACAGTGGTAAAACAAAGAGATCCCTATAGATTGCTGAAAGAAATATTCTGGGTTCAGTTCCAAGTGGGGAAAAAGACAATGGAGGCTGCTTGGAAGGTTTAATGGTGTACAAGACCAATGGCCTGGAGCTCCAGAGAAGAAGGAAAGATGATCACAATGCTTCAAGGAGAGAAGAGAAGGGAAGAAGGCCTGACCAAGATGCTGAGAGACCCTTATATAACCTCTGTTGGGCCCCACCTTAGTGTTTCCTGTTCTTGTGCAAGAAATGAATCCCATTGGCCGTCAGACTCCCAGGGGCAGGGGTCTTAACTTTGTAGGCTGTCCTGAGTTCCAGGCTTGGTTTAGCCTTGCTGGGTGATTATGCCCTTAAAAGGGCTTTTGGCAATTTCTATAGCTTTTACCTGGAGTTCCTTCTTATGTAAAGTATTCTGGCCCAGGCCTTAATGGCCCACCCATTAACAAAGGTGGGGGTGAGATTCTGCTTCTGGGGTGAGTTTCTGCTTCTTGAGTGACTATTCTTTTTAGGAGATATATTCTGCCCTGTTAATATTTCCTAGGCTATTTCAATTTTTTCTAGGAGAGGGGTGAATGCTAACTTCCTACAAGATGAAAATGACTAAAAAAATATCAGAATGTGCAGAAATGAATAGATTGGCCTTAAAATTAAGCAGAAGGCTTGGAATACTTTTTAACATGGGATTTGTTTTATCAATGGCTAACTAACAAAAACAGAAATTAAAAATCTGAAAGTATAAAAGAAAACACCAATTATATAAGGAAAGTTTACTAAAATGGATAAGCAAATATTATTACTATGTGATATGTGTTAGATACTTTCGAGAGCATACACCCCTGCCCCCCCCCAAACTAGGACAGTGCCAGGAAAACACCAAAATAATAAAAACAGTTTTCCCCCAAAAGACTGCAGATAAAATCAGTTTTTTCCCCTAACCCTAAGGACAGGAAAGACAAAGCCACAGGAATAAAAACCATCAAGACATCAATAGCGCTCAAAATCTCATCAAGCTACACAAATTTCAAAATATAAAAGCTATAGACTCATAACATAAATTTTGCTTGCTGCAAACAAACTCACAAAATTAATTGTACCCAGACAACACCATGATCAAGGTATATCAAAAAACAATCACACTCACTACAGAACAACACAAAATCTCATCAAACTGCAAAAATTTCAAAATATAAAAGCTATAGACTTATAACACAAAATTTGCTTGCAAGCAAACTCACAAAATTAACTGTCTACAATAACACTGAATTTTTTATGCTAAATTTTAAAAAATAGCAACTTACAACTTACCCAAAATGAGGTGAAGGCAGGCAAGCAGATTCAGGAATTGCTCACAGGCCAATGAGTTGGATGTAGCTGTGTGGGATGCAGCTGCGGTGGTGAAGCAAGACAGCATGCAAGCTGGAGGCGCTTGGGATTCGAGAGTCATTCATGGAGGTAAGCTGGAGGCTGGGGACTGTGGGGTTAGTTAACTAAGCCCTCCTGGGATGGAGCCAAGACATTGAAGCCAGCCAAGCAAACTCTATGGACAGTGGAGAGGCAGCTAGCTAGGCTTTAGCTGGTGCTGCTGCCTGGGGTGAAGCCAAGGTGGCGAAGCCAGCCAGGCAAGCTCTATGGATGGTGGGGGGAGCAGCTACCTAAGCCAGAGCCGGCACCGCTGCCTGGGATGGAGCCACACTGGTGGCGAAGCAAGTCAGGCAATCCCTGGGGATATGCAGGGGAAGCTCACTAGGTCACAAACTGCACTGTTGCCTGGAATGGAGCCATATCAATGGTGAATTGAACCAGGCAAGCTCTGGGGACAGGGGGCAGCTAGCTAGGCCACAGCCAGCATCACTGCCTGGGATGAAGCTGCGTCAACAGCAAAGTGAGCCAGGCAAGCTGTGGGGATGGTGGGAGGGCAGCTAGCTAGGCTGCAGCTGGCATTGCTGCCTGGGATGGAACCACACCATCAGCGAAGCGAGTCAGACAAGCTCTGGGGATGTGGGCAGCAGCTAGATAGGCCGTAGCCGGCACCTCCACCTGGGATGGAATCACACCGATGGCGAAATCATCCAGGCAAGCTTCGGGGATGGGGGGGGGGGCTGCTAGTTAGGCGACAGCCAGCGCCATTGCCTGGGATGGAGCCACACCGCTGGTGAAGCTCCAAGAACGTTGAGGGGGAGCTAGTTAGGCTGCAGCCAGCACTGCTGCCTGGGATGGAGCTGCATCACTGGCAAAGCTAGCCAGGCAAGCTCTGGGTGCAGGGGGGCAGCTAGTTAGGCCAGGAATTAAGAGGGCCAGATGCTATGATCTTAGTTTTCTTAATGTTGAGTTTCAAGCCAACTTTTGAATTCTCCTTCTTCACCCACATCAAGAGACTCTTTAGTTCCTCTTCACTTTCTGCCATTAAGATGGTATCATCTGCATATCTGAGGTTGTTGATATTTCTCCTGGCAATCTTAATTCCATCTAGCCCCACCTTTCTCACGACGTACTCTGCATATAAGTTAAATAGGCAGGCCACCCCGACAAAGCCGTTGAAGTGATGACCCGGTACTTGGAAGCTATGTGAGGTTGGATGGGGTGAAACAGGCTTCGAGTCAACCCGGCCAAAACCGAGAGGCTGTGTTTTCCAGCACCCAGATACAGCCAGCTAAGTCCATCGCTGACTGTGGGGGGGGGGGGGAATTCTTGCCCCCACGGAGAGGGTGCGCAATCTGGGTGTCCTCCTGGACGTACAGCTGTTGTTAGAAGATCATATAGCGGCCATCGCCATGGGGGCTTTTTGTCAGGTCCGTAGGATCTACCAGTTGCGGCCCTTTCTGGATCGGGATGCACTTTGCACGGTCACATCTGCCCTCGTCATCTCCCGTCTAGACTGTTGCAATGCTTTCTACATGGGCTCCCCCTGAAGAGCATCCGGAGGCTCCAGCTAGTGCAGAATGCGGCCGCGCGGGTGGTGTTGGGGGCTTCTCGGAGCTCCCATGTTACACCGCTCTTGCGCAAGCTGCATTGGCTTCCAGTGGCCTTCCGGGTGCGATTCAAGGTGATAGTGGTCATCTTTAAAGCGCTCCATGGCTTGGGACCTGTGTATTTATGGGACCGCCTACTGCCACCATCGGCTTCCCGTCGGCCAGTGCGCTCCCACAGGGCGGGCCTCCTCGGGGTGCTGGCAGCTGGGTGATGCCGGCTGGCAGCCCCGAGGGTGCGGGCCTTCTCTCTGGGAGCACCCTCCCTCTGGAATGAACTACCCCCGGAGATGAGGACTATCCCTGACCTACAAACCTTTCAGCGCACGCTGAAGACCCATCTTTTCCATCAAGCCGGTCTGGCCTAGAGTTACTTGTAGGGCTTTTAATTGATTTTTAATGGTTTTAATTTTTTAAATTATCGATTAGTTTTTATCTTTATTCAGCCATTAATTTAATCCTTTTTAATTCTATTTTAAAAATTGTATTTATAATTGTGTTTTTTTACTTAGCTGTACACCGCCCTGAGTCCCATCGGGAAAGGGGGCAGTATATTAAATAAATAAATAAATAAATAAATAAAGTGATAGTATATAGTCTTGCCGAACTCCTTTCTCAATTTTGAACCAATCAGTGGTTCTGTGTCCAGTTTTCAGTGTTGCTTCTTGACCCACATATAGGTTTCTCAAGAGACAAATAAGATGGTCTGGTACTCCCATGTCTTTAAGAACTTGCCACAATTTCTTGTGATCCACACAATCAAAGGTTTTAGCATAGTCAATGAAGCAAAAGTAGATGTTTTTCTGGAACTTCCTAGCTTTCTCCATGATCCAGCGCATATTGGCAATTTGATCTCTAGTTCCTCTGCCTCTTCAAAATCCTGCCTGTATTTCTGGTAGTTCTCAGTCATGTACTGCTGGAGCCTAGTTAGCAGGATTTTGAGCATAACTTTGCTAGCATGTGAAATGAGTGCAGTGGTGCGGTAGTTTGAAAAATCTTTGGCATTGCCCTTCTTTGGAATTGGAATGTAAACTGACCTTTTCCAATCCTGTGGCCATTATTGAGTTTCCCAAATTTGCTGGCAAATTGAGCGTAGCACTTTTACTGCATCATATTTTAAGATTTTGAATAGCTCAGCTGAAATACTGTCACTTCCACTAGCTTTGTTGTTGCTCAGACTTCCTAAGGCCCATTTGACTTCATATTCCAAGATGTCTGGCTCAAGGTCAGTGACCACCTCATCATGGTTATCAGGGACGTTATGCTCATTCCTGTATAGTTCTTCTGTATAATTTTGCCACCTCTGCTTAATCTCTTTTGCCTCTGTTAGGTCTCTTCTATTTTGGTCCTTTACCATGCCCATCTTTGCATGAAACGTTCTCTTCATATCTCTAATTTCTCTGGTCCTCCCTATTTTATTGTTTCTTTTATTTTTTTTGCATTATTCATTTAAGAAGGCATTCTTCTCTCTTCTAGCTATGGAATTCTGCATTTGATTGGGTGTATCTTTCTCTCTTGCCTTTTCACTTCCCTTTTTTCCTCAGCTATTTGTAAAGCTTCCGCAGATAGCCATTTTGGTTTCTTGCATTTCTTTTTCTTTGGGATTGCTACCTCTTGTACAATGTTGTGAATCTCCGTTCATAGTTCTTCAGGCACTCTGTCTATCAGATCTAATTCCTTAAATCTATTGGTCACTTCTACTGCATATTCATCAGGGATATGATTTATTCATATCTGAATGGCTTAGTGCATTTCCCTACTTTCTTCAATTTAAGTCTTAATTTTGCAATGAGAAGTTCATGATCTGAGTCACAGACAGTGCCTGGTCTTATTTTTCTGACTGTATAGAGCTTCTCCATCTTTGGCTGCGGAGCACATAGTCAATCTGAGTTCTGTGTTGACCGTCTGGTGATGTCCATGTGTAGAATCATCTCTTGGATTGTTGGAAAAGAATGTTTGCTATGACCATCGTATTCTCTTGACAAAATTCTACCAGCCCGTGCCCTACTTCATTTTGTACTCCAAGGCCAAACTTGCCTATTATTCTGGTTATCTTTTGGCTTCTTGCTTTAACACTCCAATCCCCATGATGATAAGGACATAATTTTTTAGTATTAATTCTAGAAAGTGTTGTAGAGCTTCACAGAACTGGTCAGCTTCAGCCTCTTCAGCACTAGTAGTTGGGGCATAAACTTGTACTACTGTGATGTCGAATGGTTTGCCTTGGATTTGAAATGAGATCATTCTGTCATTTTGGGAATTGTATCCCAGTAATGTTTTTCCTATTCTTTTAATGACTATGAAGATTACTCCATTTCTTCAAAGGGATTCTTACCTGCAGTACTATACCTGATGGTCATCTGAATTAAATTCATCCATTTCTTTCCATTTTAGTTTGCTGATTCCTAAGATGTCAATGTTCAGCCTTATCGTTTGACCATATCCAGCTTGCCTTGATTCATGGATCTTACATTCCAGGTTCCTATGGGATATAGATCTTTACATAATGATGGTATCAGAATGGTGCAACAACGGTGTAAGTAAAGTGCAGAGCTTTGGTTGCATAATTGTTGTTGCCATATTGATTTTTTTGACACAATCCATGAAATTGCACCATTTTTCAAATATTAGTTCATTAGCATAATTGAGTTCAGTGTGTTAGACAGTAAATGAATAAGATGTTGATGTTCAGTCTTGTCATCTCTTGCTTGACCATGTCCAGTTTGCCTTAATTCATGGATCTTACATTCCAGGTTCCTATGAAGAATAGATTTCTCAAGATATATCCATAGCTGAGTGTCCTTTCAGCTTTGGCCCAGTCGCTTCATTCTTTCTGGTGCTACTAGTACTAACTCTCCGCTCATCCCCAGTAGCATATTGGACACTTTCCGACCTTAGGGGCTCATCTTCCAGCATCATATCTTTTTGCCTTTTGGTACTATCCATGGGGTTTTCATGGCAAAGATACTGGAGTGGATTGCCATTTCCTTCTCCAGTGGAGAAGTTCTGAAGTTCTACAGAAGGTAAATGAACAATCATTGACAAGGGTTGGGGGGGAAGGTTTGTGACTAGTGGAGCAGGAAGCAAGTCCAAGTACTGCGAGGACTCAGTGGGGCAGAAAAACAAGCCCAAAGTTTCTGGGAACTTGGTGGGATGAGATCATGGGAAATAGGTGGGGTGCCGCACTGTTCCTGCAGTTGGTCCTATTGGAATAATTTATTTATTTATATAACTGTTAGAAAAATTGAATAGGGAATCATGAGTTAACTAACCAAGGTTCCAACAAAGTTACTGATTAACAGCATTTAAATTCCTTTAAACTCACAGCAAACATAAAAATTAATTAAATACTTAACTCAATGTAAATATAATTATAACATAGTTCAAATGAAGAGATTCAATCCACATCACTTGATGTAATGAACCCTTTGGCCAGGGTCAACACACCTATGTCCCTCAAATGTTACTCTAGAACCAGCACATACACACACACACACACACACATACCTCAAGGTCCACATAATGACAAGCTCCCCTATAAAACTCTTTTATACCTCATTTTCTCTGTAGCTACCCCTACAAGGAAACCTCTTTGATTTGGGAATGAATAAATCTCCTTTCCTTACAGTTATCTGGATTTCATTTTCATTTGTTCTTGTGGAATCCTACCTCAAGTTGGAACCGCAAATTATTCTTCTGACAGTCATAAGGGTGAATTCTCACATCACAGGTTCTGCTAACATTTTAAATTCCATGCCTGGGAACTATACTTTGGTACCTTCTGAAAAACTGGCAGGAATAGAGCCAATCTAATTTTGAGTGGTACAATATTCTGTACTATATTTATTTATTTTATTTATTTATTTAATCAAATTTATATACCGCCCTTCTCCCAGGGGGCTCAGGGCGGTGTACAGCCTATCTAAAAACCCACAAATATACAAAAATTAAAAAATATTAAACCAATTTGGCTGATAAATAAAAACTAAACAGGTCCCACCCCCCCACCTTAAAACCCCAATTTAAAATTTAAATACCATGGAGACCAAAATTAAAACCATTATCTCAGCCCATGTCGGCCAGCTCAAAGAGCCAGGTCTTCAACGCGCGCCTGAAGGCCCTCAGGTCCGTGTCAGTGCGAAGCTCCGGTGGCAGAGTATTCCAGAAGGCGGGGGCACCCACAGAGAAGGCCCTACCCCTCGGCGCCGCCAGACGACACATAGCGGCCGACGGCACCCGGAGCAGACCCTCCCCGTGGGAACGCACTGGCCTGTTGGAGATCACCGGCAGAATGCGGTCCTGAAGATAACCTGGTCCTATGCCATGGGTCGCCCTAAAGGTCAAAACTAGAACCTTAAAGCGAACCCGGAGAGCCACCGGCAACCAATGCAGCTCGCGCAGAAGTGGCGTCACATGGGCGCTACGCGACGCCCCCATAATCATCCGCGCGGCTGCATTTTGCACCAGCTGGAGTCTCCGGATGCTCCCCGCGGGGAGCCCCATGTAGAGGGCATTACAATAGTCCAGGCGAGAGGTGACAAGGGCCTGAGTGACCGTGCGCAAGGCGGAGGCAGCAACTGAAAAGCCCTACTCCTCATGTCCTTCAATAAGGAGACGTATAGTATGCCTGTATTGCTGAATCCAATAGGATTGGTAGAAACAATGAGAGAGAAGCAGTTTTGCAAATAGTTATGCCATGAAGGATTTTAGATATATCAACAAAAACTTGAATTGCCCCCAGAAGCAAATACGCAATCAATGCAGTTTATGGAGCAGTGATATGAAATGCTCCCAAGGCACATAAGTAACTGCCTGTGCCATTGCATTCTGCACTAGTTGCAGGTTTTGGATACTCTTCAAAGACAGCACTATATAAAGCAACAGTCCATTTGGAACGTAACTAAGACATGAGTGGGGGGATGAGCCAGTGGCGGGATTTAATTTTTTTAACTACAGGTTCTGTGGGCTTGGCTATGTAGTCATGTGACTGGGTGGGTCAAAAGAGAGAAACTCATTTTAACAATTTTCTTGGAACAAGGGATTGGACTAGATGACCTCTAGGGTCCCTTCCAATCCTGGATTGCTGTGCTGTTTCAAAGCATCCTCTGAAGTGTGTCTAGTGCCAGGGTTTGTGGTCCTTCCTTCCTCTTCTTTTCTTCTCATTCACTTTCCCTTCCCTTTATCCTTTCCCTCCCTTTCTTTCTCCCTTCCCTCCCTTTCTTTCTCCCTTCCTTTTGGGCCTAACAAGCCTCCCTGAAGCCTCAGGAGAGCCAAAATGGGATGCAAGGGGGTGCACCACGCCTCCCCCCATGCCCCGTTTTGGACCTAGAGGCCTTCCTGCACTTATTTGGGAGCCGGAACAGGGTATGGATTGACTTCTGAGAGGGGCAGGGCAGGGTGGGGCAAGACGAGCTTGTCTTTGGAACTATTGGTTCACCGAACTGAATGTAAAATTAACATCTGGTTTGCCCAAACCAGCCTGAACTTGTTGAATCCCTTCCCTGGGTTGAGCTGAAGCCTGTTCTTCCCTACCCAGACTATTACAATTTCCAGACAATGAGACGTAACTTCCCTTCATAGGTTAGGAGCAGAGATATAAATTAGAGTATTATCAGCATATTGATGATATTTCACCCTATGCTGGCAAATGACCTCAGCCAGTGGCTTCAAAAAACGTTAAATAAAAGTGGGGAGTGCCCTCTTAAGTCCTGAAGAAATCCCCACTGCTTTGAGCTGGACATCTGCCTCCAATCAACACTAACAATAATTCTGGAGGAAGTAGCAGTGTAACAGTATGTCCAAAACTCCCAGTCTCTGAAGCCAGTTGAGGATATATACATACACACATATACATGCACACACACACACACACACACATGCAAACATATAAACATATATGTATACACACAATATAGGAGATAATATATTAAACTAAGATAAAACCATAATAAAATCACCATAATTTAGATATAGTGACATTATCACAAGTGCCTTGTAATTTCCTGAAGGGACATTTATTTATTTATTTGTTTGTTTATTTATTTATTTATTTTATTTGTCAATTGCTTACCAGATAATAGGTATAAGTAAAACATAATTATGAATACATGGATACATATAAGAAAAATAAAATATAAAAGAAACAATAGGACAGGGATGGTAGGCACGTTGCTGCGCTTAAACATGCCCCCTACAGACCTCTTAGGAATGGGGTGAGCTCAATAGTAGACAGTCTAAGGTTAAAGTTTTTGGGGTTTGGGGAAGAAACCACAGAGTCAGGTACAGTGTCCAGACATTGACCACTCTGTTGTTGAAATCATATTTCCTACAATCAAGCTTGGTGCAATTAACCTTGAGTTTGTATCTATTGTTTGCTCTTGTGTTGTTATGGTTGACAGATAGGACATTGCAATGTATGATTTTATATACTATACTTAGATCAGACTGAAGGTGGCGTATTCTAATGTTTTCAAGGTCTAGAATTTCGAATCCGATGGAATAAGGTATTCTGCAATGAGTAGAGGAGTTACATAAAGTGATTTACATAAAGTATGAAAAGAGTTGGTCCTAGAACACTGCCTTGGGGGACACCAATGTTGACAGGTACAGAATTTGATAGGATGCTCCCAATTTTGACCATTTGTTGTCTGTTTGACAGGAATGCTTCTATCCAGTTATGCAGGTGTCCAGAGATACCGTAAGATTTTAGTTTTAGGAGTAGTTTGTCATGTACCACTGAATCAAAGGCTTTACAGAAGTCTATGTAGATTGCGTCTATTGCTTTGCCCTGATTGAGTTGTGTAGTCCATATGTTTTTACAGTGTAAGAGTTGCAGATTACATGATAGTTTTTTCCTGAAACCAAATTGTTTATTAAAGAGTAGGTTGTTTGTTTCTAAGTGGAGGATGATGGATTGGTTAATAATTGATTCCATGACTTTACAGGTGACACAGCATAAAGAGATTGATCTGTAATTTTCAACTAGGCCGGGGTCTCCCTTTTTGAAGATGGGGATGACTATGGCTTGTGACCATAGTTTTGGCAAGGAGCTGGTCCTGAAAGATTTTTCGAAGATTATGCATAGAGGTTCTGCTATGGCGGTGGATAGCTTTTTTAAGAAGTAGGCACATATTCCATCCGGTCCAATAGATAGAGATGGTTTTAGATTGTGTAGTGCTTTTTCAACATTGTCTTCTGTAAAATCGATTTGTATTAGATCATTGTAGTCATCTGTGGTTCGACTAGGAAATACTGGGCATGTTCCATTGCTGTTTATAAATAGTGAGCCAAAGAATGTGTTAAAGAGGTTGGCTTTAATAGTGTCGTCGTTGCAGTCTTTACCATTAGGTCCTTTCAGGGGTGGGATGGACCATGAATCTTTTAGTTTGTTGTTTACAAAATGGTAGAAAGCACAGGTGGAATTGGTGCGTAGAAGGTTTTCTTCTTGTTTAATGTGATAATTGGTGCATTCAGTTTTTATCTGGTGGCATAAATTTTTGTATTGGCTTTTGAAGTTGGCAATGTGACCAGATTTGTTTTTCTGCCAAAGTGATTTCTTTTTGGATTGAAGCTTCCTTATTGTTTTGGGTAATTTGTTTTTCTGGTTTTGGGAGTTGTTAATGGTACATATAGTTTGATGACTCTTTTGACCAAGTAAAAATATGTTGTAATGGTCTTCTACAGTATTGCATCTAGAGAATAGAAATTGCCAATCAAGGGATGAGAGATCATTGTTTATAAGATCATAGTTGCCTTTTTTGAAGTTATAATTGGGGATTCTGTCATTGTGACTTTTGAAAAAAACTGTGGGAAAACCCAGTGGAATTCAACAAAACTGCCTCCTGGATCAAAGATATTCAACAACTAACAAAACAAAATGGAAAATATTGTAATAACAACTGACATGGTGCAAAACAAGCAAAAAAGGTCAAGAACTGGCCTGGATGAACTGCATGGATATTGGCTAAAGCATCTGACCAGTCTCCATCATTGCATGGCCACTCAATTTGATGAAATGATTCAAAATGCAACAAGCAAAGAATGGTTCACAGCTGAACATACTTCATAATAAAAGATCCAGAAAAGGGCACAGAACTAAGCAACTATCGCCCAATTACTTGTCTGCCAACAACGTTTCAACTTTTTACAAGAGTACAGGCAAATTCAATATTCAATGATCTGATAAAAAACATTTTGTATCCAGTAGAACAAAAAGGAAATTATAAAAAATCAAGAGGAGCAAAAGATCAGCTTCTCATTGACAAAATGTTACTAAACATGCAAGACGAAGAAAAATGAATTTGAATGTGGCATGGATCGATTACAAGAAAGCATTTGACTCAGTACCCCAAAGCTGGATTAACGCCTGTCTGGAAAACTTTGGACTCAGCAAAAATATTTGTACATTTTTGAAAGCAAAAATTGAAAACGACTCTAACAGCAAATGGGGAGAGCATTGATGAAGTCAACATCAGAAGAGGAATCTTCCAAGGGGACTCACTTTTACCACTACTGTTCAACATCACATTAATTCCATTGACAATCCTATGAAATATAAAACTGAGATACCAAATCTCAAGCCAACATGGCAAGATAAACCATCTACTATACATGGATGACTTAAAATTGTATGTGAAAAGTCCCACAGAACTTGAATCAATATTCAGCACAGTCCAACTGTTCATCAGTGACATCAGAATGAACTTTGGACTTGAAAAATATACCATATCATCCATGCAGGGAGGAAAAATGAAAAAAAATAGAAGGAATAGAACTGGGAAATGGAAGGATTGTGAAAGCATTTGCAAAGGATGATGGTTACAAATACCTAGGCATATTGGAAGCAGAAAATGTCTTAAATGGAAAAATCAAACTGTCAATGCAAAAAGAATATATCAGGAGGGTCCACAAAATACTAAAATCAAAACTGAATGCTGGAAACATAATTAAAGCCATTAATACATGGGCAGTTCCAATGATATGCGACCTAGCTGGAATCATCAACTGGACATTGGCTGAACTGGAAAATTTGTACCGGAAAACATGTAAACTTTTGAATATGTCCCACACTTTTCATCCACGAAGTGATGTCAACAGGCTATACCTGCCAAGAAGAATAGGTGGCAGAGAGCTATTGCAAATCCATCAACCTGCAGAAGAAGAAAAGTGAAATTTGAATGACTATGTGAACCAAAGTACAGAAAAATTGCTGCAGGCTGTGAAAATGGAGAACATTGTTAAAACAACAGAAACAAAGGCAGAATATAAGGAAAAACAGCTAGATGACATTAAATAGTTGGAAAACCAAAGCACTTCAACATTGAAAGAAAATGTGATAACTTGACATGGGCATGGCTTAAGAGAGGAACCATCAAGAAAGAAATGGAAGGTTTAATACTCGATGTTCAAGAACAAGCACTACAAACTAATGCTATGAAAGTAAAGATACAAAAATCCACTGACAATCCAAACTGCTGACTTTGCAATGAAACTGTTCAAACAAAGTTGAAACTATTTCATATGTGAGTGCAGCAAAACCATGCAAACTGATTACAAAGCTAGACATGATCAAGTTGCTAAACTAATCCACTTGAGCATTATGTAAAAAATACAACTTACCTATATTCGAAAAATCATGGGAACACAAAGTCGAAAAAGTTGTCAAAAATTAGAAGATGATGATCTTGTGGGGCTTTCAAATACAGACTTGCCATTTGGAACACAACATGCCAGATATCATAGTCATCAAATACTGAAGTGTACAATTTATTGATATCATTGTGCCAGGAGACACCAGAGTCAAAGAAAAAGAACTGAAAAAAAAATCAAGAAATATTGTGACCTGGCCATCGCAACTACCCAATTATGGATGAAATATGTGACAGTGATACCCATTGTCATCGAGGCACTTGGCACCATGTCCAAGAATTTTATATAATACATCGAGAAATTGCAGCTTCTTGCAATAACACCAGCAGAATTGCAAAAAAACCTGCACTACTTGGAACATCGTATATTTTAAGAAAATACTTGGTCGATACCTAGGATGCTGGTAGCAACCTGTATCAACCATCAGTGCCAGGTAATAATATTTGTGATACATTTTTAAATGTTCAGTTAACTGAGTTTCATGTTTAATGAATAAAGTATATAATAATAACTGGACCTGGAATGGAAAATGCATAAACTTTTGAATATGTACCACGCTTTACATCCGCAAAGTGACATCGACAGGTTATATCTGCCAAGAAGAATAGGGGCAGAGGGCTATTGCAAATCCATCAAACTGTAGAAGAAAAATTAAGTTTGAATGATTATGTGAACCAAAGCACAGAAAATTTGCCTCAAGCTGTGAAAATGGAGAATATTATAAAAACAACAGAAACAAAGGCAGAATATAAGGAAAAACAGCTGAATGACAGATTAAATAGATGGAAAACCAAAGCTTTGCATGGACAGCACTTGAAAAACATTGAAGGAAAATGTGATGTCAGGATTCCAGCAGTTACCCCAATTAAATAATGAGTCTCGAGCCAAACTTCCAAAACTAAACAGGATTTATTGGGAGTTAACATGTTGGCACTACCTGGGTGTAGCCGATTCTGAGACACATTGTCACTCTTGACCCTGGTTTTCCCCCACATCCATAACCAGGAGTCATCAATCATGTTCTCCAGTTAGATTTTTGGTTGGTAGAAACTTCAGTCACCTAGTTACAATCTCTGAAAAATTATGTATGGAATGCAGTTTCGATTTCCAAGCTGCCGCACTACTCTTTCAAACCCCTTTCCCCTCTCCCTTACTGTTGAAAACTATAAAATGCCCATATAAATGTTTTATGAGTTGACAAATAACTTGACATGGGCATGACTTAAGAGAGGAACCATCAAGAAAGAAAGGGAAGATTTAATACTTGCTGCTCAAGAACAAGCACTACAAACTAATGCTATGAAAGCAAAGATATAAAAATTCATTGATAATCCAAACTGCCGACTTTGCAATAACAAAGTTGAAACTGTTTCACATTTAATATGTGAGTGCAGCAAAATTGTGCAAACTGATTACAAAGCTAGACATGATTAAGTTGCTAAATTAATCCACCGGTCATTATGTAAAAAATATGCCCTACCTCTATCCAAAAAGTCATGGGAACATAAGTGGAAAAAATGGTCAAAATAACATGGAAGAAGTGGTCAAAAATGGGACAGTGAAGATCTTGTGGGACTTTCGAATATAGACGGATCATCATTTGGAAAACAACATGCCAGATATTACAGTTGTCAAGAGCTAAAGCATACAATTTATTGATAGTGCTGTATCAGGAGATATCAGAGTCGAAGAAAAAGAGCTGGAAGAGATCACGAAATATCACAACCTGGCCATTGAAACTACACGGTTATGGATGAAACATGTAATAATGATACCCATTGTCATTGGAGCACTTGGTACCATGTTCAAGAATTTTACAAAACACATCAAAAAATTGCAGCTTCCTGCAATAACACCAGCAGAACTGCAAAAAACTGCGCTACTCGGAACATAGTATATTTTAAGAAAATACTTGGTCAATACCTAGGACGCTGGCAGCAACTCATATCAACTATTAACACCAGTCACTGATATTTGTGATATATTTTTAAATATTCAGTTGACTGAGTTTCATGTTTAATAATAAGAGGAAGAAGTCTATGAATCAAATTGAAGCTTAGACAATAAGAATAAGAATGAAATGAGGAGAAGGAGGTTGAGTAAGTGGTCACACTGCAGGTTCAAAGAGCTCTGGAGTATTTAAAGTTTTTGAACACCTTCCAATCTGATATCAGAGTTGAATTACAGTTGAGAACTGCCTTGAGTATGCTTACAATACTATCAAACCTATAATGTAGTCCAGATTAGAAACCCATGCCATGGAGTAAGAGTATAGACTGTTTCCAGGATGGTATATTATGGGCAATGTTAACAGAGCAGGTAAAAGTCTATACAAATGGTGACCAAACTGATATGTAAGATGGATGACTTTTAAAAACCCACAACCAAACAGATCACATAGATCCAACAAAACCACTTCTAAGAATGCAGCTGCCCGCTCTCCCAAAAATATGGAGTCATCTGAATAGAATCAGGACAGGCCATACCAGATCTAAGCCAAACTCTTTAAGTGGGGAACTGCCAAGAGCACCAGAACAAATTATAATATATATAGTTCCCGGTCATCTCCATCTTCAAAAAGGAAGACCCCAGCCTACTTGAAAATTACAGACCAATCTCTTTATGCTGCGTCACCTGTAAAGTCATGGAATCAATTATTAACCAATCCATCATCCTCCACTTAGAAACAAACAACCTACTCTTTAATTTGGTTTCAGGAAAAAAACTATCATGTAATCTGCAACTCTTACACTGCAAAAACATATGGACTGTACCTGACTTTGTGGTTTCTTCCCCAAATCCCCAAAACTTTAACCTTAGACTGTCTACTATTGACCTCACCCTTTTCCTAAGAGGTCTGTAGGGGGCGTGCATAAGCGCACCAACATGCCTACCATCTCTGTCCTATTGTTTCTTTTATATTTTATTTTTCTTACATGTATCCATGTATTCATAACTCTGTTTTACTTATACCTATTATCTTGTAAGCAATTGGCAAATAAAATAAATAAATAAATAAATGAATGAATGAATAAATAAATAAACATAAAATAAATATTTGTTCAGTTATAGGTGTTTTTCTTTCTAGAGTTGCATCATTCTTTTTTGAATTTCCCTGGCTGTTGGTTCTGTCTGATGGTAACATTTGATAATTTCTCAATTTTCTTCAGTTGTCCGAATTCTGGACTTTTGTTCCAATTGCTTTGCAGTTGCACACCCTGGTTCCGCAGCAGTAACAACTGAACCCTGTAATCCATTTTTCAGCAGATGTCCAGTAGCCATGGTCCTTGTTGACTTGGGTGATGAACGATCCAGTGTGGAATTTTGTTAATTTCTTCTCATCATTCGTGATCATGAGTGCCTGGTTGGTTCACAGTGGCTAAACCACTACTGATCCAAAGTCAGTAACCCCATAACCATAAGAACTGCACTAGTTTTTATTATTTTGTTTAATAGAGCACAAAAAGTTTTACAAGATAGCCAAGTTTTGTTTCTCTCAACAAAATATTGCCGGAGACATTATGTCTCAAAGTTGCTGGAATCTCAGAGTCATATTGTAGAAGGCTGCACTATGGGGTCAAACAAAAGACTATATCTCCACAAGTATTGCATCAGTAAACAAAACACTTTACAATGTTCATTGGGGATATGTGTGCATGTTCACACAAAATTTCATTGAAATTTGTGATGGTTGAGCAGGGACCCCCAGACCACTTGACATGAAATGACCCCTTTGTCTTACTGATGTTCAGGTGCAAGTTGTTTTCTGAGCACCATGTGGATTAATTTCTGAATCTCCCCCCGTATGCTGATTCATGTCAACCTATAATAAGGCTCAATACAGTGGTATCATCTGCGAACTTGATGATCACAGTCACTACCTGCAAACTTTCCTTCTTAGCCATTTGTCCTTAAGGCTTAGTCTTGTGCAGCCAGAATTAGTCCTTCAGTCACTTTCTTCAACATTCCTTCTCTTAGCCATTGCCAGATCTTGTTATTATCTGCTTTCCCTGCTATTATTAGATGTCCTGGCCAAGTAGTGCTTTGTTTTCTCATGTCTCCTTTCTGTTCTTCATTTGGTCTCTCTTTTTTTCTTTTTGCAAAAGTTTTATTCAAAGAAAAAAAACTTTTTTCAATGAACGGCATGATTCCAGGTTAACACATTTCCATTACAAACCTGAGTTACATTTCATATTCATCTTTTACATTTGATAACTTATCTTAAACTTACTTTATATATTTTCTTTAATTTTAATCATCAAGTTTTTCCTATCTTATTTTATAATTTTTCCAATACATTGCTTGATCTATTTCTTTAAACCCTTAATACATCATTATATATCTTCATATTCATTATATTTTATCTTCTTATTGTGTCAGGTCTGCAATTTACTCATCTATTAATTTATCATTCCAGCAATTCACACATTTTCAACATAATAATAAAAAGAAAATAACAACAAAAATACAATACCCCTATTTGCCAATTCCAAAGTGCCATCCCAGTGGTTAAACATATCACATAATTAATCCTCCCCTAAGATTCCCATAATTTAACTTTGAGTTAACCCTTTAGAAAAGAAGAAAAAGACACAATAATAATTTTCTAGTAATTACTACATTACATATATCTCTTTTAAATCTGGGTCTGCAAGTTCCCTTTCTCATTACCTAAAGAATATATCTAGATTAAAAAAAATTATAGATAAAATAAACATAATTAATCCCATCATTTTCTAAGAACTAATATTGTTTCCCCTTTGACATTACTTCTGCTTTGTTTGCCACAACTAATTAATTCACTTAGTATTATTAATATCTTTAGTTCAATTACCTCTCTTAATTTCATAATATAAAGGGAAAAGAAGCAAACAGTCACTACAGTAACAAAACTATATCAATCCCCTTCTCCCATCTTAACATTCCCTATTCCACTGTTTATCATTTCTTGTTATTGCTTATTAATTCATTTAATATTATTAATATCTTTGTTTTAGTTATCTCTCTTAATGTCAAAACATAAATAAAGAAAAAGCAGACGATCACAATAATAACAATACAATATCAGTCCTATCTCCCCTTTTAATAACCTGTATTTCACTATTTTCTAAACAATCTTATCCTTTTTTGTTTTAACTAGTCCTTATACACTTGCAGAATCCCCTTCTTTATAATTCTCAATCAACCATTATCTCTGTGCCTTTTAATTAAGCAGTTCCATTTCATTGTTATATGATTGCTATATTCCTTTCTTTCCAAATCCTGTTTCCTTCTTGCCCTTTTTTTATCACTCCAATTTCTACCTCCCTTCTATTCCATTACTTCCCCCTGAAATTTCCATTCCTACTGTTTCCTTTTCTTTTGTTTGGTTTTTAGAATAAATCCCCTTTTAATTACAATGTTGAACCTCCTATTATTAATTCTCTTTCTATTCCTCCTTTGCTTAAGTTTCCGTTGATTCAAATGTTCATTTAAGATGGCCACTTCTTGTGTTGATTTCTCTTCATCTTGTTGTTCTTGGTATTTTGAAACCTCCATTTCCAGAAATTGCAAATGATTCACCTTCTTTTTGTAGCATGTCTTTCATGTTTTTAAGTTCCAATTTAAGGTCCAGTAACATTCCTGCCATCTTTAAACAAGTTTATAAAAGTTTTCCAACGTTTTACTCTTATTGATTCCTCTTCCAAAGATTTCCAGATTAGGTCCACTTTTTGATATCCATTGATTAAAGTTATAGTTCAAAAGCACCAAACGCTTCCACAATTTCCCTTTATTTTCAAATTTCACTTTCACTTTCCAAGGTCCCTATTTTATAGTATCCTAATTCCAGTTATTTTGTATCAAGTCAATCTAACGCAGTGGTCGCCAACCAGTGGGCTGGGGACCATTGGTGGTCCATGAGAAAATTTTGTGGTCTGCAGAGAAATGTCATCCCCAAAGCATCCCCCAAAGCAATTAATCCAGGCTGCGTGGGAACACAAGGCTTTGCCGCTAACATGGCCCACAAGAACACAAGGCTTGCGTTGCTTACATTGCAAACCTGAGGTAATGAGGGGAGGGGGGGAAGGGCAGAAGGGGGAAGTTGCCTCACTCACCCCACCCGCCTGGCCTGGGCACTGGGCTGCTTCTTTCCGCTTCTTTCTTCTTCTGCTTTTGGCTGCACGCAAGGAAAGCAGCAAAAGTCTTTCTTTCTCTTCCCAAACTCCGCCAGAAATGAGTTTTTGGGACCCTGTAAGGCATTCTGCTCCAAGAGGCTGTGCCAGCGTGACAAGTCTCACAAAAACTCATTTCTGGCAGAATTTGGGGGAAAGAAAGACTTCTGCTGTTTCTGCTGCTTTCCAGCATGAAGCCAAAATAGAGTATCTCTCTCCCTCCCTCCTTCATTCCCTCTCTCTGGAGATGGTATCCTGCAATCCCAAATAAAGAATCATCGATTGGGAGGAAAATGAGTTGAGGAATTTTCCTGCAGACTTTTTTGGGGATTTTCCCAGGGTCTTTGGTCCATGGGATTTAAAATTATGAGTTTGGTGGTCCCTGAGGACCAAAAGGTTGGCGACCCCTGATCTAATGGATCCAAGTTTTAGAATAGAAAAGGATATTTATAAATAATTCCCTTCTCCACTAGATGGCACTCTTCACTATGTTTAAAGTCAATTCTTTTCCTTTTTCCCATTTTTTTTCGCACTCATTCAAAATTTTAAAGTTCGAATATCAGTAAATCCAAGCATTAATTTTCAAATTTTATTTTCTACTTTGACACTGCCCAGTCCAGCTTTAATAAACCTGTTTGGTGTAGGGTTGTATGTTAAATTATTTCAAAGACAAGTTTCTTCTTCTGGCTTCTTCCTTTTAAGTACAAAGCCACTTCATCTGTCAGAATTTTTCTTTCTTAATTTCTTTGTCCGCCACTTAAATCCACTTTCTTAACAATTTTAAAAAATTCCAAAACCGGGGTACCTTATGTCAAAATTCTCCTGGTTTCTATACTGTCCTCTTTTTCACCACTCCTCCTGAACAATCTTATTCCAGCAGGCTCTTCCCCTTCAGGGTGGCCATTTTAGACCACTGCTTCAGACGTCTTCGGGAGGGAATGTTGTCAAGTCAGGGAGGTGATATGCGACTCTCCTCTACCTGGCTGGGGGGTCTCCCCTTCCACCATCCCTACAAGATGGCTTCTGCCCCAGATCTTGATGATTGGGGCTCTCCGACGAAGAAGCATGGACCAAAGCCACGGACGATCGCGGTCAGTGGTCCGTCTTCGGGGAAGTGCAACCAGAACTTGGTCTTTCTTGTATAGGCCAGTTTGGTCATTTAGTCTTTCTTGTAGGCCAGTTTGATCTTTCCAGTAGTCAGTAAACCTTCCTGATATACTAATATCATTGTATCTTCATCATTGTCCTTCAGATATTCTTCCAAAGCCATTTTTTTCTTCTTCAACCACTTGATGTACTTGCAACATTCCATCCCAACCTATTTGCCTTGATAGATAGAGTCTGTCAATGTCACTGCGAGGATGAAGGGCATGATTCATTGTCATTATTTTTCTGGTCTTCCTATCCATTGTTCTGCTTGAGTCCAGTTTACTATTCCAGCTGTATATCTAATCATTGGTATTGCCTTGAATCACAGGTGTTCATTACCTTGATGGTATTTCCTTATTGAGTTTGGATTTAAGATCTTCTTAACTCTCTTGATCTATTCACCTCTAATCTTTTTCTTGATGTTGTCAGTTTGAAAGATACCCAGGTATTTGTAGTAATCACCCAGACTCAATGTTATTTTGATTCTTTCAGTTTTCTTGATTCTTTCAGTTTTCACTATTTTTCCTTGTTTGATAGTGAGTGTAACACATTTGTCCAATCCATTTCAGATGGAGTTTTTCCATACAGTTTCAGATTGTCCATGTAAAGGAGGGGGAATAGACAGGCAAATGTTTTTGATAGTTGATAGCCATTGCCTGAGTTATTCAATAATTATTCAGAACAGAGCTAGCAGACTAACATTGATTTATAATATAAAATAAAGTATTCATAGAAGTAGAATTGGAAGAACTGCAAAAGTGTACCCAGAAAGGGCAAAGAAACCAAAGCCTTTCCAGAAGTAATTCAGAATATAGAGACAAACCAAGGGGAGTTGGCAGTAGAGGAATCCAGAAGAGATATAAAGCTGTTTTCATTTGAAAACCAGACACCTTCTCCTCTGCCTCTGGAAGAACAAAGTCCTCTAATCAAAGAAGTAAAAGAATTTAAATAAAGAATAACTGAGCATCTGTAAAACAGCACAAAAACATCAGAATAAAGCTGCCTGCAGTGAAGCTTGTTCCAAAGAAGCAAGTAGCACAAGCATTTAAAAGATGCAAATACTGCAATATCAGGTATAAGCATCAACTCATGCAAGAAACAAATTATTATTGTTTTATTATTATTGATTTAATTTTCAATTTGGTTCAGCTTGGGACTGATAAAAACTTAACAGTTCAAGTCCTAACCAAGGACCTAATAGCTATTAAGATAATGTCTGAATATATAGGCAATATATATAGGCAGTATATATAGCAGAGATGTCAAACTCAAGCCCCAGGGGACGGATCTGGCCTGCAGGGTGCTTAGATCTGGCCCAAAGGACTGCCCTGGAAACAGTGAAGGACCAGCCTGCAATACCTCTGATAGCAAAAATGAGAGCTCCAGGAGGCTGTTGTGGCCACAAATAGGGCCCAGGGGGCACACATCACCACAGCCTCCATTTTCGCTGTCACTTGGATCACCACAGGGGCCCCCTGACACGAGTGACATCAAGATAGCCATGCCCACCCTGGCCACACTCACCCCAGCCCCTGATGTCAAACAGAACCCTGATGCGGCCATCAAGGAAATTGAGTTTGACACTCCTGATATATAGGCAGTTCCAAGTAAGGTGGTTGTTTTTGCAAGCTTAGACAATTCAGATCTAATAAGTTCAATATTTCCATGAACCTAGGCAGCCCTTTGGGTATTGCTCCAGGGGCTCCTAATACTACTGGTACAATCATTGATTTATTCCTCCACAATAGGTCAACTTCAATTTTCTAATCACAAAATTTCATTATTTTTTCTAGCTTTTTTTCCAATCAATGCATCACTTGGTATTGCAATATCAGCAAATCAGACTTTTTTAATTTTATTTTCCATAATAGTGTTGTAGACCAAATGTCTCTCTTTTTAGATCCAAAAGTTCCACAGGATCTTCACCTGGTCATTTACAAGAATTTTGTCAATGTGTTTTTCTCAGTTATTTTTACTGCATTCAAACAAAAAACTTCTGGCAAAGCTTCCAAGGCAACTTGATTATGATGTAGTAGATCATGGGTGTCAAACTTATGGCATCACGTTGCCGTCACATTACATTTTGCAACATTTTTCTCATTCATGGAGTTGGGATGGGCATGGCCTGGATGTGAAACATCCAGCCCACAGGCCACCAAATTGGCACCCTGTTGTTAGATAATCAATCTGTGAATTTTTGCTGCAGCGACTGATAAGGTGATCCACTGTTTTATCCTTCTCATTGCATAAGTGACTGTTGTTACTAGCATGTTGAATGTTTGCTTTCATGGAATTTAATCTGCAAGGCTTTTTCTTGAGCAGCCAAAATGAAAGCTTCAGTATCTTTCTTCAGTGCCCCTGATCTCAACCAGCTCCACATTAGCTTTATATTTGCCTTTCTTTTAATGTCCTTTGAGTATTGATGGTACACAGACTTCCTTTTCCAGTTAAAAACTCGATGGTCAATTGTTTTCTTTTGATATTCTGCTTTTAATCTTGTGTTTTCAAGAGATTTTCCTTGTTCACCTCCTTCAACAAAGATTCTTTTGCTTTTTTTAAATGTAGTCATTTAAGCCATGTTTTTCCTCTTTGGAAACAAAAACAATATGTTTCACTTGTACGAGTCCTCTGCCACCCTGATACAGCAATAGCAATAGCACTCTGTAAAACTTTATAGCCCTCTCTAAGCAGTTTACAGAATCAGTATATTGCCCCTGTCAATCTGGGTCCTCATTTTACCTACCTCCGAAAGATGGAAGACTGAGTCAACCTTGAGCCTGGTGGGATTTGAACTGCCAAATTGCAGGGAGCTGATAGTCAGCAGAATTAGCCTGCAGTACAGCATTCTAACCACTGCACCACCGAGGCAATATCACTTATTTGATGCAAAGCATGGTGCATTGTTATTAACTTCCTTATCTTTTGATTCAAGTTATCAAGTTTTATTTGAGTCCAATCAATTATTCTAGCTGAGTATCATACTACAGGCACTACCCAGGTATTAATTACTTTTATGATACTTCCTCCACTCAGCTTTGATCTCAACATTTTCCAGACTCACTTTATGTATTTTGTTGAAGTACCTTCTATCAGATCCGTGTATCTGTCATTTCTTCAGTGGAGAAGAAAAGGGGGGGAGACTGATAAATAAATTCTTTCTTGATGTAACTTGAATACATTCAATCTTATATTGAATTTATATAACCCACACATGATACAATGGAGAGAGGAATCCCAGATGGCCGGAACCTAACACCTCTGAGCGGCACAGCCAGGAGATGAGAAGACCATAAAAATTCCAGTGAGATGTATGCTTGGGGAACTGTGAAAAAGATCGTTCCTTCAGAAGGGGTGGGATAAACATACTGGCTTTTGTTTCACAAAACACACATGGATAGAAGAAGGGGAGGGGTTCTAAACTCCCTTATCTATCTCTGCATGCCTGAGGGACCTCAGATGCTGCTTTTGAACTCCTACATGAATTGTCTAATCTCAATAAAGGATTCCTTTTGATATGTTTGGTTCTCAGAAGTTCATTCTTGCTAATTGAATGGGAAAAAGTTCAGTAGCCTGACAGCTTTCTTAACTTGGTTGTGCACCAGATCAGAAGTTGTATGCAAAAATGAGTCCAGCAAACGCATATTCATTCATACAATAAATACCATTGCAAAAACCAATCCCAACCACAAAAAACTTCACTCAAGACCAGACTTATTCATACTGCAAAGAATCCACTCCCATGAACTCCACGCTGAACTCAAAAACCGTCTAGATAATGGAGAAAAGGACCTATACATTGACTACAGATCTGATTGCATCAAAAGAAAGTCACACAATCCACAACTCCGCATCCAACCCCACCCCATCCAATCCAACATCACTCAAAACTAGGCATGCACGCCCCTAACTACCTCTATCCCAACTACAACTGGCCTTAAATGCAAGCTACTCAATGCAAGAAGCCTCGTAAGTAAAATACCTGAATTACTTCTCTTATTAAATATGGCTAAATTTGACATCATATTTGTCTGTGAAACATGGGTCAACACATCTCTCCCTGACTCCATTACCACAGTAAGAGACTATCATGTTTACTGATCAGATTGTGAAATCCGTAGAGGAAATGGTGTTGCTATCTTCTATAAAAAGTCCCTACATCTAAAAAGCATCCAAGTTACCCAGGAGCTTGCTATTCCTGAGACCATTGTCTGTGAACTGTCCTTAAATATCACATTTCGGTTCTTACTATGTTACAGAGCCCCTGATTATGACATTGAACATGCAAACAAGCTAAATACACTACTAACATGGGCAGCATCCTGCCCACATGCTTTTATCTTTCTTGGTGACTTCAATCTACCTCATATTAACTGGACCCTTAACGAATGTACAACTGAACCCACACATGCAATCTTCTACAATGCAGTAACAAATCTGGGACTAGAACAACTAGTAACGAACAACACTAGACTTAACAACTGCCTTGATCTCATCTTCTGCAATAGTTTGAATTAAATTTATGGAATACAAATTAAAGAACCCTTTTCCAACAGTGACCACAACATGATTGACTTTTGTCTCAACATACGTCCACACAAAAATCATAACAATGATGGAATCCCCAATTATAACTTCAAAAAAGGCAACTATGATCTTATAAACAATGATCTCTCATCCCTTGACTGGCAATTTCTATTCTCTGGATACAATACTGTAGAAGACCGTTACAACATATTTTTACTTGAAGTCAAAAGAGTCCTCAAACTATATATACCATTATAACTCCCAAAACCAGAAAAAACAAATTACCCAAAACAATAAGGAAGTTCAATCCAAAAAGAAATCACTTTGGCGGAAAAACAAATCTGGTCATGTTGCCAATTTCAAAAGCCGATACAAAAATTTATGCCACCAGATAAAAACTGAATGCACCAATTATTACATTAAACAAGAAGAAAACCTTCTACGCACCAATTCCACTATTTTATAAACAACAAACTAAAAGACTCAAGGTCCATCTCACCCCTGAAAGGACCTAATGGTAAAGACTGCAATGACGACACTATTAAAGCCAACCTCTTTAACACATTCTTTGGCTCAGTATTTGTAAACAGCAATGGATCATGCCCAGTATTTCCTAGTCGAATCACAGACAACTACAGTGATCTAATACATATCGATTTTACAGAAGACAATGTTGAAAAAGCACTACGCAATCTAAAACCATCTCTATCTATTAGACCAGATGGAATATGTGCCTACTTCTTAAAAAAGCTATCCACTGCCATAGCAGAACCTCTAAGCATAATCTTTGAAAAATCTTTCACAACCAGCTCCTGGCCAAAACTATGGTCACAAGCCACAGTCATCCCCATCTTCAAAAAGGGAGACCCCAGCCTAGTTGAAAATTACAGACCAATCTCTTTATGCTGCGTCACCTGTAAAGTCATGAAATCAATTATTAACCAATCCACTTAGAGAGTAGGTTGTTTGTTTCTAATAAACAATTTGGTTTTAGGAAAAAATTATCATATAATCTGCAACTGTTACATTGCAAAAACATGGACTACACAACTCGATCAGGGCAAAGCAATACACGCGATCTACATAGACTTCTGTAAAGTCTTTGATTCAGTAGTACATGACAAACTACTCCTAAAACTAAAATCTTATGGTATCCCTGGACACCTGCATAACTGGATAGAAGCATTCCTGTCAAATAGACAACAAATGGTCAAAATTGGGAGAGTCCTGTCCAATTCTGTACCTGTCAACAGTGGTGTCCCCCAAGGCAGTGTTGTAGGACCAACTCTTTTCATATTCTACATAAATGACCTGTGTGATCATATCAAGAGCAACTGTGTTCACTTCGCTGATGATGTAAAGCTATTCAACAGCACAGACAATACTGCTATTCTTCAAAAAGACCTTGACTATGTATCAGAATGGTCAAACAAATGGCAACTTCAAATCTCAAGAAATAAATGCTCTGTCCTACATATTGGAAAAAGAAATCAGAAAATAAAATACAAGCTGAATAGTCAAGACCTTGTTGATGACCCAAACTCTATAAAGGATCTTGGAATATTCATCTCAAATGACCTAAGTGCTAGAGCCCACTGTAACTACATAGCCAAAAAGGTGCTAAGAGTTGTTAACCTAATCTTTTGTATCTTTTGGTAATATTACATTAATAACTAGAGCATACAAAACATTTGCTAGACTAATACTTGAATACAGCTCATCAGTCTGGAACCCACATTACGTATCTGATATTAACACAGTTGAGAAAGTCCAGAAATATTTTACAAGAAGAGTTTTTCACTCCTCTACTCATTGCAGAATACCTTATGCCACCAGACTCGAAATTCTAGACCTTGAAAACCTAGAACTACGCTGCCTTCGGTCCGATCTAAGTATAGTATATAAAATCATACATGTCCTACCTGTCAATAAATACTTCAGCTTCAATCACAACAACACAAGAGCAAACAATAGATACAAATTCAAGCTTAATCGCACCAAATTTGATTGCAGGAAATACGACTTCAGCAACAGAGTGGTCAATGTCTGGAATACTCTACCTGACTCTAGTTTCTTCCCAAAACCCCAAAAACTTTAACCTTAGACTGTCTACTATTGACCTCACCCCTTTCCTAAGAGGTCTGTAGGGGGCATGTATAAGCGCACCAACGTGCCTACCGTCCCTGTCCTATTGTTTCTTTTATATTTTATTTTTCTTATATGTATCCATGTATTCATAACTATGTTTTACTTATACCTATTATCTTGTAAGCAATTGACAAATATATAAATAATAATAATAAGAAGTTTCCAAAACTCCTATATACTTGTTCCCTTCTTCTGGTGTTACTACTTTTATTATCTTTATTATTACTCTTTATTATCAAGTTCAAATTCACCATCTTCTACCATTTTTCTACCTTTATAGCAATTGTTGCACATTTGTCAATGCCAAATTGCATTTCAATATCTCTACTAAACTCCTCAGTGCTTTTCAGCAGTGAGCTCAATTCAGCTTTTGTTTTCATTTTAAATCATCCATGTAGAGCAAATGGTAAATTTCAACCCTTTTTTAGCAAGTTCATAGCCAGTTTGTCTTGTTCAACATGCTTGTTAGTGGAGCCATTAAAAGTACAAATATCAGAGGTAACAATGAATCACCTTGGAAGATTCCTTGTTTGATTTCAATTTCACCAAGTTCTTCTCCATAGGCCAGCAACTAAGTCATGGAAGTCTTCAAGAATTTGTGAATGTTGCTAATTCCAAAAATGTCTAAGCATTTCTCAATCTAGCTGTGTGGAACAGAGTCAAATGCTTTCTTATAATCAATCCAGGAATGAAGAAATTTGTTTGTCTTCGCTTTGAATTCTTCAAAACCAAGTTTATCAATCAATTGATCTTTGGTTCCTCTTGAATTTTTGCAGCACCCTTACTTTTCTACAGCAGATTATTGTTTTCCAGATATCCATAAATTTTGTTTGTAATAGTGCCTGTAAGTAATTTGTATGTTGTTGGCAAGCAAGTTATTGGCCTGTAATTTTCAGGTTTATTTCCCTTTTCTGCCTCCTTTTGAATCAAAAAAGTTCTTCCAGTTAGCAGGGGTGGGCTTCAAAAATTTTAGCAACTAGTTCTCTGCCCACTTGCTGGGTGGGTGTGGCCATGGTGGGCATGGTCTAGTCAGCCTCCTGCACCATGCTGGAGGGATGTTTTCTTTGAGCCTCCAGAAGAGTGAAAATGGCCTCCCTGGGCTACAGAGGCTTTCTTCAAACCTTCTGGAGCCTCTGGGAGGCACATTTGTTGCCCTCCCTGAGCCTCCACATGGACCCTCTACTTACCTGGATCCAAAATGGGCCGCATGGGGACTCCTGGGAAGGGTAGGGCAGGGTTCACCCGAAACAGGGTGATCCAGTAGCAGCCTAGCCCTAATTGTTAGCCATTTTCACTTTCTATTGTTTCCAGAAACAGATTCATCTGGGTTGCTAAGGCTAATTCTTGTTGTCAGGCTAATTCTCTTTTTGTTTTCTTTAATCTTTAGTTTTTCTTATCTCATATTCTTCAATATTCTTCCAATCACATTTTCTTTATTATTATCTTTATTTTTATTTTAAAACAGATTTTCCACTTTGGTTTTCTCTTAATTATTTTATTCTTTCCAATTTTCAAGCTTAACTATCCAGTAGTAACATAAGCTGCTGCATATATTCATTGGTTTGTTTGAGCTAATGATTTTGTTAGAATAATTTTTTTGTTGGAATCAACAGCTTCATTCACATTTTTCAATAATTTAGCTATACTTCTTTTAATAACTTGATTCAGTTTTGGCAATCAAATTATATCCATGTCTTCCAACTGAGTCTTAATCTCAGCTAATTTGGCTTTTGCTGTTGGTTCTTCAAGATCTAATCCAGCTCTTGCTTTTTGTTCCTCATCTACTTCTCTAATTTCCTTCCTTTTTCCCATTTCTAAATTATCGTTATCAGTTACATTTGAGTTTTGATGTTATACTGCTCTGGTTGCAATCTTTTGTAATTCTACATTACTGAAGAGCTTGTGCTTCAAAATAACACACCTCTGGTCCATAAATCTTTGTTCATTGATTTCCATATCCAGGTGATTCTCCTTCCAAATCTTGAATGTGCGCTTTTGAAATCCACATTGTGTTGGCTCAGATTGAATAATAAGTTTTCATAATTGAGTAATTTTCTTCCTTTGTCCAGATTTTTCACTTTTTTCATTTGTCTACCAGTTGCCTGTCAACTCCATGTCCTGGTTGCCTAGAAGGAGCTGAGCCCTGTAGCATATTTTTTGTTAAACACCCAGAAGCCATAATATTCAATGTAAATCTTGTTGATCCAGATGTTGATGATGATGTTGGATTGTTCATCACACAGTTAGCCAGATGTTCAGACTGGGTTTGACATTTTTTCTACCTATCGAGTCCTTACAAGGACCTGGGATGGGAAGATGTGGATGGTATTACAGATATCATTGTAGGATGTAAGATGTTCTAAGTAAACCTGCCTTTTGCAATTGACTGCTGATGCCTTTCAAATATTGTTCCAGTTGTTTAGGGTTGCACCCAAGATGCCTAATACTATTGATATTACTTTGGTTTCCTTTGCCACAATCATTCTATTTCTATTTGCAGGTCTTTGTATTTTGTTATTTTGTCTAGTTCTTTCTCTTCTGCTATCTTCAGATATTACTATTTTCAGTAGCCAGTCTTTTTTTTCCTTTTTTCTAAAAAATTTTTATACATTTTTTCTTCTTTAAAATACATGCTTAATAAACAGTGTATTGGCTGGATCAATTTGTTAATACAAAGTAGTAGTGAAAGTAATAATAATAGCAACCATAGTTAGAATACTAATATTTACTTATTATGGTAAAATTCTTGCATCATTTACTTATATATATCAGTAATCTTTCATCCTCTAATTTCTACCTCTTTTATCCAACCATTGATAAAACATATCTCATGTTGCTTCTTCCTTATCTTTTATTATTAATGTCAATCTATTCATCTCTGCACAGTCTAATATTTTTCTAATTATACTTTAATCTACAGGTGTGTTCTCATTTTTCCAATGTTGTGCAAATATAATTCTCACTGCTGTCAACACATATATTATTAAATGTGTAGTCCCTTTGTTGTAATTTTCTGGTAATTTATTTCTGTTTTTAAATCTATGTATATATTTTTGTCCAATTTTTTTTGTTTTTGGACAAGTCCACCACATGTGAAAATAAGAACCCAGTATCAGATTACATTTCCAATACTTTACAGACATATTTTTAAATAACTTTGCTAGTGTTGCTAGTGGCAAATGCCACCTACAAAACATTTTATACAGATTTTCCTTGTAGGCAGTTGCCATTATCAATTTGTAATTTCTATCCCAGAGTTTTTGCCATTTATTTAATTCTATGGTATATCTGAAGTTTTTTGCCCATGCTATCGTTGTTTCTTTCACTTGTTCACATTCCATTTTAATACTTAACAAATAACTATATATTTTCTTTATTAATTTTTCATCCGTTCCTAAAATACCTGATTAAGTGCTGTTGGCTTTTTATAGAATCCATGTGTCTTTGCATCTTTCATATATCTTGATTGTATTTACAAGTATGCCCACCATACTTAAGTCTATCCCTTTATTTTGCAATTCCTGTATCGTTTTGAGTACCCCATCTTTATTTAAAATGTCTTTATATGTTACAATTCTTTCCAAGTTAATAACATTTGGGTGTATAAGTGCTTCCATTATAGAAAGCCAGACTGGTATTTTCATATAATTGTTTGCTTTGACTTTTTCCCATATAAAAGTAAAGCATTTCTTACATAGTGTCTTTGAAAATATCTGTGTATTTTGTTCTTTTCATACCACAAAAAAGCATGCTACCCCAATTGAATATCATGTCCCTCCAACAATAATAACCTTCTATGCCTCAAATTTATCCATGTTATGTTGTCCCCTAACATATGCTTTGGCTATATCCCATGCATTTTTAATGAGGTCTTTTATTTCTATTCACTTTGAAGAGGAATCCCATTTCTTTTTCTATTGTATTAATACATTCTTTTAATATTGATTGATTCAGTGTCCTTCTCAATTTTTTCTTTTGTCCCTTCCAACTCACTTTTATTAGGTTATGGTCAGTCCATAGATTCATTTCTATCTCTATCTCTTGCACATTTATGCTCCATTCCAGGGACATCCATCTCGTATACATTCTGGACCATGATTGATGTCTATTTGAGTAAAATGTATGCTGATTTTTCTCTGGATTTATCTCTCTCCATATATCCTGTTTACCTAATTCTTCTACTATTTAAAAAATAATCCCAGGAAGAGTCCTCTTTATTTTTTAACCTATTTTGCTACTTTTGTGATCCAATTTTATATCTACAATTGCATTAAAGTCTTCTATCATACATATATTTTCATAGTATTTTCATACATGTCTTATTTGATGTCACAGCCCTTTTCATTGGCATAAACCTGCAATTAGCAAAAAAAATATGAATCAGAGAATCCATGACAACATTACTTTATAACATACAATTAACCAAATACATGAAAAACCGAGGATTATGGATCTTATCAATGTCTGCCTAACTAAATACATTCAATTTGACAAACTTATCAACAAATCAAAGGTATGGGTTCATCACTTTTAGGATTCATAGCAGAGGTCATAACACAACATCTGGAATTAATAATGCTTTCACAAATACTACCCAAAATATGGATCACTATATAGATGACACCTTCACCAAATTAAAAAGGAGTAATTAAAAAATACCCACACAACCATGAACAATATCTTCAAAGACATTCAATTACCAGGGAAGAAGAAAACAACAATCTACAACTCTTCCTGGAATTCTGATCAGCAGAAACTATGATGGCTAACTAGAAATACAAATGTACCCAAAAAAAATCACTCATAACAATAAAGTGTTCCATTACCAAAGTAATAACTCAACCTCCCACAAGAGTTGTATAAGAACTTTTAGATGATCACATGTGTGTGTGCGCATGTGCACACACACTCACACACACACACACACTGCACCAACTATATCACAATAATATGACCATGGGGACACAGTGGCAGAGCAACTATAAGAATGGTGGTAATTCTCTTAATGCCATAGAAACAAATGATCATTAAATGAGGACTATCTTTATTTAAACTAAAGTTATGGATGTAGAAGCATTACATTTTATTCAATCCCATATAACTCTTTTTGCAAATTGAATTATTGTTATGTATACAAATTAAAGCATCAAAATGCACATACATGCCCCCACAATATTTTTTGAAAATATCCTTTCTTACCAATAATTCTTAAAGGCTTTTTGACCCATTTTTATTGTGACTGCTATAATAGCACCCACTATTCTACCAGCTGTGGTAGTAGGTGTGCTTAAAAGCATTAGAAACTAAACATAGCTTGACTCTAGTGATCTTTGCCACTATGTTGTTCCTCCTTTCTCCTCCTTAGTGCAGCTGACTTGAGTTGTTTTTGTTTTACCTGCATGGAATAGTTAAAATTGTTTTACAACTGCTTTGATTTTTAAATATATTTTCTAAGATCCAAGGTATTTCAATTAGCCACAACCTGGATGCCAATGTGATATCTTAATTTCTTATCAGCAAAGAAACAAACTACATCCTATTGAACATTCTTTTTAATTCTGCAGTTTTAATGAGGCATTATTTCAGCTTCAAGTTGTGCTTTTAAATGTTAAAATTAAACAATGCAAAATGAAACAGCACAGCAACACAATGCCAACTGCAAAAAATCAAATCCAGCTTCAAAGTTAATCTATTTTGTACTTGAAATTTAGATATTATAGCAATAGACTAGGGAAATGTGCAATAAGATAGTACTTTGGGTATATTTTCTTTGATAACTCATATTATACCATGAATTTCAGAGTTTTGTTTATTTACAAGTGCTTGTCATATATAAGAAATTTATGGAAAGTGCTATGGAATTATTTATTAAGGGAGCTTATTTAAAAAAGAAAATTTGGCCCATAGTAATTTGCAGAAATTGAGCACTTCTCTCACATAGAAACAATATTATTTCTTCCTTGATTCATGTGCATTTTTCATTTTTTCCACCTGAACAAAAGAATTATATTTATTGTTCCACCTGAACAAAAGAATTATATTTTCAAAAAGATATAAAATATGTGTGCATGCTGATATAGAGATAAGAAATAAAATAGGATTAGAAATGTTGTATTAATGTCTTAGCTTGAAATGTAACCTATTTGATGGAGTTCAAAGACCAGTCATTGTGCAGGGTGCCAAGATGTCTAACTGCCTGGGCACATTTATTCATTTTATATGGTTCTTTAAAGTAGCAAAAGGCAACATAGATACAGCATTAGGATTGGTGAAAACCCCCACCAATTCTTAAGAATAGTGGTGATGTTAATAGATGAGATAATTGTACAAGTCTGGGACTTATCAGCCTGGGACAGGGAGTGAGATCATGCAAAGAGGTCCATATGTATTAGGCACAGCAATATGCTGTATGTGCCCTCTACAGGATCTCTATTGTTACTACATCTCATTCTTTTTTGTTTTGTTAGACAAGGCATAGTCATAAGAGGGGTTAGTAAGGGTATTATAATCATCAGTAGAAAAGTATGCTTGCAGTTATTTATACAGGGCATATACCTGACCCTGAGGCAATGTAGGAGAGGTTTTGGGGTGAAAAGCTGTGATACATATGTTGCAAAGGGAAGGGAGACATTGAACAAAGCAGCACCCACTAATTAAAATAGCACAAATGATGACTATATTGCGTAAATATTTCCCAATAAGCCTGTGGGTAACCAAACCCAAAAGCTTCCTCACCAAGATTCTAAATTATCAATTTTCAATTCCAAGGCCAAATTGTATAAAATATTAAGCTGGTGCTGGATGGTTTGAGACTCATCAAACAATTAAAACAACATAGATTTTGTAGAATAGCCTTCCTTAACGCTTGTATCTCGTGGTTGATTGTTGAGATAGCTGAAGAAGTAACATTAATTGTTTTTGCTAAATTATATGCAACAGAGTTAATGTTAAGGTGAGCGTGAGCAGCAATTGCTGGCACACCCACTATAGCAAAGATAGTACTATGTATTCTGCTTTATTAAGTAAGGCTGTTTCAGAGTCACAAGTGCTATCTAATGTGACCCCACGTTGAGAACGATTTGATTGATGAATTTGTTGTTTAGAAAGCATAACAGGAATCAGCCGGCTGAGGCATCATTGCGCTTCACTAATATTAGCAGGAATATAATTAAAAGTTTCTTGACCACATGTAAAAAACTATCTTTGCGCTAGCCAAACACGGGCAAAGTTAAAGGAAGTCTCTTCCAAAGCTGTGCAGTTCAGAGTAGGGAAGCTAATGCGATGACTGTGAGGTTTTTTACTTGAAGTTGTACAATTAACTACTTTTACACAGGTTATATTTACAGGAATTGCTACCACTGGGGTGTGCAAAGCAATCGCATCAGAGGGTGGATAACAGGCAGCAAATCCCCAATTATATATAGTCTCATAGTTAAAGCTCCCATTTAAAAAATATCCACTTAAGCCAGTAGTGGAACTTCAGTGAAGTTCTGAATTACTGCAGAAGGAGTGCAGACAGGAACTAAACACGTAGAAAGCAAATGTTCCATATATATTTTTTATTTGTCAATTTGTCAATTGCTTACAAGATAAAAGGGATAAGTAAAAACATACTTATGAATACATGGATACATAAAAGAAAAATAAAAAAAAATAAAAGAAACAATAGGACAGGGATGGTAGGCACGTTGGTGTGCTTATGCATGCCCCCTACAGACCTCTTAGGAAAGGGGTGAAATCAATAGTTGACAGTCTAAGGTTAAAGTTTTTGGAGTTTGGGGAAGAAACCACAGAGTCGGGTAGAATATTCCAGAGATTGACCATTCTGTTGCTGAAGTCGTATTTCCTGCAATTAAGTTTGGTGTGATCAACCTTGAGTTTGTATCTATTGTTTGCTCTTGTGTTGTTATAGTTGAAGCTGAAGTATTCATTGACAGATAGGACATTGCAATGTATGATTTTATATACTATACTTAGATCGGACCGAAGGCAGCGTAGTTCTAGGTTTTCTAGGTCTAGAATTTCGAATCTGGTGGCATAAGGTATTCTGCAACAAGTAGAGGAGTGGAGAACTCTTGTGAAATATTTCTGGACTTTTTCAACTGTGTTCATATCAGATACCTAATGTGGATTCCAGACTGATGAGCTGTATTCCAGTATTGATCTAGCAAATGTTTTGTATGCTCTAGTTATTAGTGTAATATTACCAGAGAAAAAGCTACATAAGATTAGGTTAACAACTCTTAATGCCTTTTTGGCTATGTAGTTACAGTGGGCTCTGGCACTTAGATCATTAGAGATGAGTACTCCAAGATCCTTGACAGAGTTTGGATAATCAACAAGGACTTGACTATTCAGCCTGTATTTTATTTTCTGACCTTTTTTGCCAATATGTAGGACAGAGCATTTATTTGTTGAGATTTGAAGTTGCCATTTGTTTGACATTCTGATACATAGTCAAGGTCTTTTTGAAGGGTAGCAGTATTGTCTGTGGTGTTGAATAGCTTTACATCATCAGCGAAGAGAACGCAGTTGCTCTTGATATGATCACAGAGGTCATTTACATAGAGTATGAAAAGAGTTGGTCCTAGAACACTGCCTTGGGGGACACCACTGTTGACAGATACAGAATTTGATAGGATGCTGCCAATTTTGACCATTTGTTATCTGTTTGACGGGAATGCTTCCATCCAGTTATGCAGGTCCAGAGATATCATAAGATTTTAGTTTTAGGAATAGTTTGTCATGTACCACTGAATCAAAGGCTTTACAAAAGTCTATGTATATTGCATCTATTGCTTTGCCCTGATCGAGTTGTGTAGTCCATATGTTTTTGCAGTGTAAGAGTTGCAGATTACATAATAGTTTTTTCCTGAAACCAAATTGTTTATTAGAGAGTAGGTTATTTGTTTCTAAGTGGAGGATGATGGATTGGTTAATAATTGATTCCATGACTTTACAGGTAACGCAGCATAAAGAGACCCCAACTAGGCTGGGGTCTCCCTTTTTGAAGATGGGGTGACTGTGGCTTGTGACCATAGTTTTGGCAAGGAGCTGGTCCTGAAAGATTTTTCAAAGATTATGCTTAGAGGTTTGGCTGTGGCAGTGGATAGCTTTTTAAAGAAGTAGGCACATATTCCATTTGGTCCAATAGATAGAGATGGTTTTAGATTGCATAGTGCTTTTTCAACCTTATCTTCTATAAAATCAATATGTATTAGATCATTGTAGTTGTCTATGGTTCAACTAGGAAATACTGGGCATGATCCATTGCTGTTTACAAATACTGAGCCAAAGAATGTGTTAAAGAGTATTGTCATTGCAGTCTTTACCATTAGGTCCTTTCAGGGGTTTGATGGACCTTGAGTCTTTTAGTTTGTTGTTTACAAAATTGTAGAAAGTGCGGGTGGAATTGGTGTGTAGAAGGTTTTCTTCTTGTTTAATGTGATAATTGGTGCATTCAGTCTTTATCTGGTGGCATAAATTTTTGTATCGGCTTTTGAAGTTGGCAATGTGACCAGATTTGTTTTTCTGCCAAAGTGATTTCTTTTTGGATTGAAGCTTCCTTATTGTTTTGGGTAATTTGTTTTTCTGGTTTTGGGAGTTGTTATTGGTACATATAGTTTGATAACTCTTTTGACTTCAAGTAAAAATATGTTATAATGGTTTTCTACAGTATTGCATCCAGTGAATAGAGATTGCCAATCAAGGGATGAGAGATCGTTGTTTGTAAGATCATAGTTGCCTTTTTTGAAATTATAGTTGGGGATTCTGTCATTGTGATTATTTTTGTGTGGACGTATGTTGAGACAAAAGTCAATCATGTTGTGGTCACTGTTGGAAAAGATGAAGATGAGATCGAGGCAGTTGTTAAGTCTAATGTTGTTGGTTACTAGTTGTTCTAGTCCCAGATTTGTTACTGCATTGTAGAAGATTGCATGTGTGGGTTCAGTTGTACATTCATTAAGGTCCAGTTAATACGAGGTAGATTGAAGTCACCAAGAAAGATAAAAGCATGTGGGCAGGATGCTGCCCATGTTAGTAGTGTATTTAGCTTGTTTGCATGTTCAATGTCATAATCAGGGGCTCTGTAACATAATAAGAACTGAAATGTTATATTAAAGGACAGTTCACAGACGATGGACTCAGGAATAGCAAGCTCCTGGGTAACTTGGTTGTTTTTTAGATGTAGGGACTTTTTATAGAAGATAGCAACATCACATCCTCTATGGATTTCATGATCTGATCAGTAAACATGATAGTCTCTTACTATGGTAATGGAGTCAGGGAGAGATGCATTGAGCCATGAACCATATCATAGGTTTCAGATAAGCAAAAGACATCAGGGAACTGGATCCAGGGATTGGTGCCACGACATCCTTGGCTGGGCAGACAGAACGAGCTGGAATTCACAAAGGTCCTGTAGTAGCACACGGAACAGGACAGCCTCTCCCCCTCACCCCGAAGTAGTTAAATTTTGAATAAAAACATTCAATTAATTTAAGGTAAATAATACTTTTTTACCCTTTCCCTCCTTTTTATTTATTTTTGGAGTTCTTAAAGGACCGATAATCATGTTCCACTATGGCTATATTCCAAGTTGTACAAAATTTTAAAAATAACGATTATCAGTTTGTAAAAAAGAAGGTTTGCCTAAGGCTGTAATGGCCGAAAAAAGATGAGAAATAACATGATTAGCTCATTGCTAATTGAGGTGTGGCCCAAAGTGCTCCTGAATAGGTATTTCGAAGGAGCCAAAGAGGGAACATGGATAACAACATCCATTTGCCAAAGTCGATGATGAAACAATCTGCTTGGCTTGATCATGGATTATGACAAGCTTGTGCCAGTCCTCCAGCATTTTGATGGAAAAAAGAGTGACTAAAAAATCTGAAAACAAAGTAGATAAAATATGAACAGCAGCGTCAGCAAGACTATTGCCTTCAGAAAGGGGCCCAGGAAGGGGGAGTGCCTACAAATGTGAGAAACATAGTATAACTGCCTTCGATAAAAACAAGGCCATGAGATAAAGATCAATCCTGGACGTGATATAAGCACCTGGAAGATTAAAAATAAGTTGACACACATAATGAGAGTCAGATAAAATTGAAAGGCTGTTGAAAAAAGTTTGGAAAGCTAAAACAGCAGCAGATAATTCTGAACATTGAGGTGAGGATTGCACTGCAGTGTAGGACACTTTCCAGGTATCGTCATCTTTGTAAGCAATTGCTCCTCTCATTTGCCTACCATCTGAAAAAACAGTAGGAGCTTGGGGCAATGGAGAAGGAGAAAGTAGTGGATGAACAGGAAAGGAAGAAGTAATTAAACAAACAAGCCAAGGATGCAATACATCCTACATAGTCAGTTAAAGGACATTGAAGAGATAAGTTATTCTGAAAATAAAATTGAAAATAAGATTTATACAACTCCACCATTTATACCTTACTGTACGTATCAAAAATTACAAAGACAAATTATTTGCAAAATCCATTGTATACCTTTTGTGATTTTATCTGTTGTACTGGTAATAGTTATGCATTCTTCACATTCTTGTTGTAAACCCTCCTGATGGAGTCAAACTTTAGTGTCAATTCTCTGCTTTAATCAAAAATGGATTTATATACAGAGTGCAGCTGGTTTGAATTTTGATTCCCTGACTGAGCTGAGCTCCATTGTAAACTGGGAACTGAGCCACCTTCAAAGATAATTGTTCTAGGCAAACTGCCCACCTGGGAACTGAGCCACCTTCAAAGATAACATTCCAGGCAAACTGTCCATCTCAGCCTAGGCTTCTTTGTTTGCAAAAGCGCTAAGAAAAATCATGAGATGAAATAGTATTTCTACAGCAATGGCTACTGGTGCAAACTATGTAACCTATTAAAAAAATCACTTTCCACTTTCCAGCTCCGCCTTTCTCAAAGCAGGCAGAAAAAAAACTGTTAAAGCAAGCAAAAGCCTCAGTCTCCCCCTCTCCTGCCCCCACCCCCTCAAAGCAAAAATTAACAACCAATGAGGACAAGAAGGGGGGTATTTTTAAAGTACTACACAGAAACCTCACCTATTTTTTCCACTCAACATTCTTTCAACAAAATAAATCTCTCTCTCCAGTAAATCACACACAAATAACTTTCAACATTAGTAAAGCACACACAAATAATTCTTTTTCCAGTAAATCACATACATTTCTCCATGGGATCTTTCTCATGTCCAGACCTTTTTCATTTCCTTGCACACACTATTTCTTACTCTCCTTTAAATCTGGGATGGGGGTCAACACACAGACATTTACACCAACTTTTTACCATCAACATACTCACAAATTTGTACTGAAATCAGACTGCTTGCATACTTACAATTCTTTTCTGGGAGCCAATAAGCTCCATTGTCTAAATAATTTTGTGTACTGTTATTAGAGGGTCTCATTCTCCAGGGCTGGAAATGATTACACACAGACACATTCTCACACACAACATTCCAGATCTGGGCAGGTTTTGTCCCCTCAAATCTCCATGTTTTTTTTCCTTTGGACAACCTGCAGTTTGTTCAGAGAAGTGGGATAATTCAAGGAGTTGTTCCAATCACAAATCTGATTGTGGGCCCTAACCTGTCTATCTGCTTCCCATAGCTCTAAGTCCAATTCAAAAAGCCAATTTAATTCTCTGGCTAGCCAAACATGTCACAATTATTTTATTTTGAGCTGCAGCAGCCCCAGTTGGAGCTATACACATGTAAAGAATATTTTTCTTCAATTCAATACTATTCAATTCTGCATACAGTTATTATACATTATTATACATACACATCTAAGAAGTTTTAATGGAAATCACATCATGAAAAGAATAAACATTTTCTTCTCTTAGTTCTTTCTACTACACATAACAGCATAAATTAACCATATATTCTTTGATCAGCCCCAATGTTCTGTATGGAGGGGCTCTATTTTAAACATGGATCTGTGTCTCATTCCATGCTTCTGAACAGTAGAGCTAACTGTGGACCATTGAAATCAATGGGGCATGCCTTCAATACCCGACTCTGCCATCCAGGGCATCAGAAGAGAGCAGTTGCCTGCATTCTAGTTACACCCATTATTCTATCTCCTTAAGCACTAAATAATTAAAAAGGATTAAACATAAACTTTTTAAACAAATACATTTATATGTCTCTGTCCTATATTTCTAGCTTGAATCTCCCCCTTTTTCTAATTGTTCCTCTAATACTTGCCTTATGGGGGTATACAATGGCCTTGGAGAAGCAAAAGATTTAGCCTCCTCAGAAGGAGCTGAAAGTCCAATTGGAAATGATTTCGGGGTGATAATTTTTACCTGATCATAATCAGGAGAGGGGGTTGTAGTCAATTGTTGTCCTGCTGAGACATCAGAGCCAGATGTTTCCACTGCTTGATAGCATTGATACCATCTATGTAATATTTGAACTGGAGTCCTGAGTTCAAGATGTAAAGTATGTCCTATCTTTATCCAATCCTTTAACCTGAACATCCCGCGCTCAAGATACAGGAACAGTGTTTCCCTATTTCCTTAACCAGCTTCCTGATGTTCGCCTCAGCTGCTGTAGCTGAGTAACAGCATTTGTGTAACAGGAATTTTAGTTTCTGTACAAATTTATGCTGTTGCTGAGATAGATTGTAACCCATACTTACCATGAGGTCCTGTGGGACAAAGTGCACCTTAGGGGTCTATTCCAGATGGTGGTAAGTATGTTGGCTGTTGCTACCCTGGAGGGCTGTCTGTCCTTGTTCGGGCACCACGTAATGGAGTTCAAAAACCAGTCGTTGTGCAGGGTGCCAAGATGTCTGACTGCCTGGGCAGCATTTATTCCTTTTATATGGTTCTTTACAAGTAGCAAAAGGCAACATAGATACAACATTAGGATTGGTGAACCCCCCCACCAATCCTTAAGAAGAATGGTGATGTTAATAGATGAGATAATTGTACAAGTCCGGGACTTTCCAGCCTGGAACAGGGAATGAGCAGAAGTAACATCCTCATTTTCTTGTTCCAAAGCAGGAAAATATTTTTATATTACAATATGTTGAGAAACAGTATGATTAAAATGTGTGTGCAACACTTGTCCCTCTTTGTTTTTTTAGGAAAAAACGACCCCTGACTCCATTTGTGTGAAAGGTATACTTATATTAAAGGTATATTTATACTAAGAGTACAGTGGTTACAGTACAGTATAGCAAAGACAGAACTAAATTTAACTTTCCCTTTCCCATTCCTCTCCCCTCCCCATTTTCTCTTTATTGTCCAGTTACATTCAAAGAATTTGTTTTGCTAACGGTCCCTGCATTGGCAGGCTAAATCATGGTGTCAAGTTCAATTTAATTGAGGGCTGCATCAGCATTATGGTTTGCTTTCAAAGGGCCAATGGTATGTAAGACTATGACAATTCACAGTTTCTAGGTGGGTGTGGCTGGGTGGTCACAACCAGGTCACTGTGATTAGGTGAGTGTGGCTGGGTGGGCATGGCCAGCATACTAGGTGCAACTGACTCGGGACAGCTGAAGTAGAATAGAACAAGTTGCACCAGCTAACTTGACATGGGAACAATTTGGTGCTTCACAGCCACCGCTTTCCCCAAACTGCTGGCAGCCAAGCATGTGCACACTCACACACACCACAGGGCCTTCTCCCAAGCCCAGGCATGATTGGCAGTTTGCAAGCTCAGATGCGGATAAAAGTCTCCAAGGTTGGATAGTGTGTGTGTGTGTGTGTGTGTGCCTCACACATCACATGTGATGTGCCTCACACATCACATGTGTGTGATGTCCACAACACGCCAAAGGAGACCTTCTTCTCCCAATCCCAAAAATCATTGGTGTTTCCCTGTCCAGTGGCCCCTGCCAGCAAAGCAGGAGGTGGAAGATGACACTGCTGCATGTGGAAGGAAGCGCGGAGAAGAAAATGTGCAGGAAGCAGTTTCCTTGAAGGCAGAGGAGTAGCATTTCCCAATCCTGCATGAGGGAGGCTGGATTTTCTCAAAAGGAAAACCCCATTTCCAATCGTGTGTGGTAAGAATGCTGGCTTGTTGGGGCAGTCTTTCCTCATGCAGTTCTCCCATCATCCCCTCCTCCTCTCCAGAGATCTGTCAAGGTGGAAGTTGGACTCAGAGGAAACTGCTTCCTACAAACTTTCTCCTCCGCGCTTCCTTCCATATTCAGCAGTGTCTTCCCCTGCTTCCTATGGGGATGGCCTGGCAAGGCTAGGAGGGGGGATTGGGAGGTCTCCCGCAGGCTAGGAGGGGGGATTGGGAGGTCTCCCGCAGAGGAAGACAAAATCAAGGTGAAGTCCAAACCCTCATCCACCACTCACTGTCCTTCTCAGGCCACACCGAGGATCCTCAGATGGCAGTGTGGGCTGCCCGGAGCCCTGGGCAGTGGACAGCAAGCACCCAGCCTGGCCCTCAAGGTCCCAGGGCACTGGGATCCTGCAGCCCAGCCCAGCCCAGCCCAGCCCAGTCCAGCCCCACTTCCCTGAGGGATCCCCCAGCTGCACTTACCTCTACTTACCTAAGTCTGTTGCTGCTGTGCTCACTCTCTTGGCCAGATTGCTCATGGTAGGTGTGGGAGGGCAAAGTCCATGAGTCAGAAGAAAGCCCACTCCATCCTCAGTGATAAGATGGGAGATCACCAGGGAAGGGCAGGAGGAGAGGATAAGACAGGGCTGCTGGTGGCCAAGTGCTAAGGGATGCACCAAGGCTGAGGAGGTGGGGCCAGCCCGTTGCTGTCTCCAGGGTGGTCCCATGGGCAGATCCAACGTGGTTGGATGGGCAGATCCAACCACGTTGCAGGCCAGATCTGTCCCTTGGGCCTTGAGTTTAATGTGTCTGGGCTAGATGGTGAGCTGTTGTGCTTCCTCTCCCAGGCCTCTGGCCTTGGGATGCTGAGGCGATGTCTCAGGATGGCATGATGAGTAGTTTCAGTTTTCCCTTCCCAGCAATTCCCTCCCCATATAGTTTATGTCTGGCATCTAGCAAACAAGGCTGAAGCTGAAGCTGGCAGTTCTGACAATATTAAAGAAGTGCAAAACAAATACTGATAACAAGATAATTATGGAACGTAAATTTAAAAAACGAAAGTGAGTAGTTCATACTGACAGGCCTTTTGAAATTATACATATTTGGCTGGATTCAGGTTGTAGTTTTTCAGTACTTTGAATAAAATATGATAGAACTATTGCTCACAAACAGTTTTTCTCTGCGGCTTCTGGTGAAATAATGATTAAGAGAAATCTGCTCAATGAGGGACCACAATATTATCAGTTTTCTGTCTGATGTGCATATCAGCAGGCATTTTATCTCCCCACCATCTTAGAAAAATATTATTTTGAAAAGTATGTTTGTGTAATACTTAAAACTTGAATCTGTGTACAACAGATTCTGCAAAACAGCTTCTATCCCAGGGCAGTTGCTCTTTATGTTGGTGTAGTGTTGGGGGTTTCCGGTTCAATGTGTGAAGGGTGAAGGATGTGTGTTTGTGTTTATTTTCAGTCATGGTCATGATGTACACTGAAGATGGTGTTTGATTTCATTGTACGAGGTGCAATGACAATAAACTAAACTAAACTTTGTAATATAACCATGTGCTTGGGGATCTCATGCTGCTGTAATACAGCTCATTTCCTAATTTCTTGTAATAAATGCATCATATTAGAGACCGAAATTTTGAAATATTTGTTCAAATAACTTGTCATATTGCTACTGAATTTGATACATTTGATTGAACAATTGATACCATTGAAAAATATTTTAATACCACAAAATAGAATTCAAGCAGAGATGATAGAAAAATGCACCCTAAGGAGTTTGCAAAGCCTAGATGAATCCAGGATTATTTATTCAGGAAGAGGCTTGAAATACTTAATAATCCCTGTAAAGTTGAAGAAGATGAGCAGCCTCTGGTAATCATTATTGAAAAATTTCTTCATCAAATTTGTAAGGGCGACTTACCCTTTAGAAACTTAGAATCAATCTGTAGTCCTAATTTTCTTGCTCATTGGATTGCTGGAAAAAAGAGAGCCTGAAAAGATTCCTAAACCTATACTCAGGATGTTAAAAGTTGTCTTGAAGCAATGTGTGCACTTTCAGACTTAGAATAAGCTCTTGGTCAATGGAAGTGAAAAACTGGAAATATGATTTCATGCAGTCAAGCTTTTTATTTGTTTTCTATGTATGTGTGCATATGTATAAGTATGTGTATGCATATATACACACACACACACACATATATATATATGGATCTTTGATTCTTCGGGTTTTCTCCCACGTAGAATTGGAAGTTTCTAGGCGACGTTTCGATAAAGTGTCATTCATCATCTTCAGGCTTGTGTCTTCAGCTCTGTGCTTCTCGGAGTAATGTGAGCTTGCAGCTGTTTCTTCCTTTTAACTGCTAGTGGGGATGTGACTTGATTGGGTGGGGGCTTGGCTGTGTTCTGATTGGCTGGGGGTGTGTTCTCATTGGTTGGGGGTTTGGCTATGTTCTGATTGGCTGGGGGTGCGTTTTGTTCTGGTGGGGGCTTGGTTGTACTCAAGTTAGTCTTAGTTGCTGGGGGTTTTGAGCTGATGAGCTGTGATCCTGTTGTTTGGCTTCACATTCGTGGTCATGCCACATCTTCATGGTGGATGTCAGTTCGCTTCATGTATGGGTTGGGGGGGGGTTAACAGGTAATGATCCAGCTGCAGTGCAGCTTCTGGTCCGTGGTCGTGTTTCATCTTCTGTGTGAGTGTGAATCTGCTTTCTACATGGAAGTGTGGTGGTGGCTTCTTGTGCGTCCCTCATGGGTGTGGGTCTGGTGTCATTCTTCATGTTAGGTACTTGTTTGTTAATGAGGGCGGGTTTCCAAATGGCTGGTAGGCAGGAGGTGTCATCTTGTTTATTCATGCTGTGTGGGCGTTTTTCTATCTCTATGGCTTCTCTGATTATTCTGTTGTTGAAGTGTTCGATTTTGGCGATAGTTCTGGTATTTTTAAAGTCAATCTCATGTCCTGTGGCTTTGAGGTGTTGGACCAGGGAAGAGGTCGGTTCTTCTTTTTTGATTGAGTTCTTGTGTTCTTCAATGCGTGCACTTATTCTTCTGTTAGTTTGTCCAATGTATGTGGTGGGGCGGGAGGTGCAAGAGATTTTGTATACTCCTTGGTTTTCTAACTCAATTTCGTCTTTAGGGTTTCTTAGGATGGTGGATATTTTTCTGTTTGTGCAGAATGCTGTTTTAATGTTGTGTTTTTGGAGGATCTTGCTGATTTTGTGTGTAGTGCCTTTTATATATGGGAGGAGGGCTTTGCTGTTTTCTTGTTCTCTGTCTTGGATTTTGGATGGGGTTTCTTTTTGGATTAAGTGGGTAATATTCTTTCTTTGGAATCCATTGGCTGTTAGTACGTTAGTGAGAGTGTATAGTTCAGTTTTTAGGTGTTGTTTGTCGGCTAAGCATTTTGTTCTGGAGATGAGTGTCTCGGCTACGGAATTGATCTGTGCTGGGTGGTGGTGAGAGAGTACGTGTAGATAGCGGTTTCTATGTGTTATCTTTTGGTAGATGGTGTGTCCTAGGGAGCCATTGGATTTTTTGTATACCAAGACATCTAGGAAGGGAAGTTCATTGTTAGCTTCTGTTTCTGTTTCTATTTTGGGATTTATGCTGTTGAGGTGTGTGAGGAAGTTGTTCAGTTTTTCTTTCCCGTGTGGCCAGATTATGAAGGTGTCATCTATGTATTTGAGCCAGAGTTTGGGTTTGTGATCATATTTTTCTAGAGCTTGTGTTTCAAAGTGTTCCATGTAGAGGTTTGCGATGACAGGTGAGAGGGGTGATCCCATGGGTGCTCCTTCTATTTGTTTGTGTTTTTGTCCATTGGAGATGAAGTATGTATGGGATAGGCAGTGGTTGGTCAGATCTAGGATGTGCTTGGGGGGGTTGCATTTGTTTTGGATGGCTGTCAAGGCTTCTTTTATAGGCACTTGGGTGAAGAGGGATATGACATCGAAGCTCACTAATAGGTCGCTGGGTTGTAAGTTTTGCTTCTTTATCATCTCGATGAACTGGAATGAGTTTCTTACATGTGAGTTGATGGATTCTGCATAGGGCTGTAGTTGTTTGGTGAGAAATTTGGCTAGGTTTTGTAGAGGTGAGCCTATGGAGCTGGCTATTGGTCTAAGTGGGGTTCCTTCTTTGTGTATCTTGGGGAGACCATAAAGCTTAGGGCATCTGGATGATTTCTCTCTGGGTATGATTCTTTGCTGGATTTCATCGCTGATGGGGGAGGCTTTTATTTTGGATCTGGTGGTTTTTTTCTAGGTAGGTGGTGGGGTCTGTATTTAGGGGTTTGTATGTGGGGTCTTTGTATGTGTTATGAACACATCTGACTACCAAACCTACTCCAAGATGTATTCTCCTTAATTCTTGTTAACTATCTGTTCTACAGTAATTGAGCACTATTTTCGCAGTGGGAAAGCCCAGATATTTCAAACTGAGCTGTTTCCATGTCTCTCAACTTGTCTTTCCCCTGGACCAGATTTGGCAGCAGCTCCCTAAGCTAGGTGGGCTCAGTGGATGACAAGAGAAACAGAGGAAGAAACAACTTTTTAGCTCCTATGGGATTAGAGAAATGGCCGTTAACAGTTATTCCTTACTCTGTACCACTTCTCTTCCCAACCTAAATGAGATGAGAAGAAAAGTATGGGGAATGTGGAAAAGAACCTCTTCTTACTAAATCTCTGGTTATCGGAACTAATCCATGGGATTGGAGACCTGGTAGGTAAAAATCTGGCTTCTGATAGTAGCTGTCTGTCTCCCAGTCTTTTGTTTCAACGCAAACAAAAGACTTATCTGTCTTAGTGACTAGACAAGATTTTCTTTTTCTTTTCTTTTTGAGATGGGAATATCTATCTTCAGGAAGACTAGGACCAATATATGCAAGTATTATTATTTTTTAAATCCTTGCTGCCACATTGGGGAATTTTACAAAGGCTATGAATGAAACAGGAAAAATGGTGTTTAGAACTGTGCTTTTGCCAGCCATCTGAAAAATAATAAGAAAAGTGGTAGTAGGATGGAGGAACTTCTTTTGTCAATCTTCTCAGAGAGACCAGACAGGAAACATAACCATAACCAATAAAAACTATTTTATTGTAAGGCTACATTAACTGAATTTGTAAGTCTAAAAATCCAAATCATTTGCCATCTTCTTTTCAATCTAAAAAAATTAGATTTATTTTTCCTTTCATTATGCAGCTGTGGGCTAGGCCTTCTCTTAACTTACAAATCCCTAAACAGTAGCCCTATTTCTCAAGGTCTTTCTCACATACGTTTACATTTTTATAATTTCCAGTTGTCTAACTTTACCAATCACTCCATGGATTCAGAGAACCAGAAGGCTGTTCTGAGTGGCAGCCTTCACCTCCTTATCCATTGCGTATAAACCAGCTGAAAAGAAAACCAGTTTTAAGAAACCAGTCATTACCTTTACTTTGGTGAAAATGATAACTGGTTGTTATATCTAGGTTGCACTTACTAAAGCTAAGAGGGCATGCATAAGCGCACCAACGTGCCTACTGTCCCTGTCCTATTGTTTCTTTATTTTTCTTATATGTATCCATGTATTCATAACTATGTTTTTACTTATACCTATTATCTTGTAAGCAATTGACAAACCAAATTAAATAAATAAATAAAGCTCTGTGCCAAGCAATTGCCCTTTTTCCTTATTTCTATCATAAAACCCACATGGGAGTGTTCTACAGGCTATATATACTTTTTAAGAACTTAATGCCAGATGCAAAATTTGTTATTGCCTTTCTTTCAAAGAAAGTGTGCCGAGGTTAGTGTATATTATGAAAAAGATCAGCATAGATCAGATCAAAATTATAAATGGAGTATAATGGCTTAATCTCATACAACCATTTTTATTAATTCAGGCTTTTCCAATTTGTCACGAAAAGGATGGATCACAAATTTATATCTGTTTTTGAATTGTTACAGTCCAAAGGCAGAATGGTAAGCCATCACTGATATTTGAATAGAATGAAATAGAATTTCTGGCTCTCTCCCCCACTTTTATTCACTTTGTGATGGATTCTTGTTATGGACACTTAGGGTAAAGAGGAGACTGCTCAGGCTCTAAGTCATAGCTGTGTGTGTGGGGGGGGGGGACAGGCAGATAGGCACTTGAAAATGATGATTCAGGCCCAGAAGAGATGACTTTTGATTTAGGTAAAAGAGAATATGATCCTGACCTAATTGAAATGGAATGTATGAATGGCTTTGGGGAACAAGGAAAAACGATACTGTCTAGGACTGTGATGGCGAACCGGAAGTGGAACTCAGAGCCATTTCCCCCGGCATGTGCGAGCACGCCCGGAAGAGCCCCCTGCGCATGCATGCACGCTGCTGCCACTTGACAGCTGATTGTTGGGTATCTGGCGTGCATGCATGGTGGAGCGAGGGGTCGCAGGAGACATGTTTGGCAGTCATTTCCCAAAATCTTAGAACAAATATTTTTTATGAAAAATCAAATGTGCAGTGATAATGTAAAACTTAAGTCTATGTATTTATGGTAGAAGAGTGAATTCATATTAGTTACACATTGCCTACAGTGAACTCAATGCAGTTTCCATGTAAGACATGAATAATACTGAAGAATATTTTTTTAGGTTTAGTAGTTTTTCCAATATAATGTTTTAATGTTTCAACATCAGTCATAGAAGAGAAATTCAAGAAAATTCCTATATGATATTCATGCAGTGATGGTACCTTCCAATTAACACACGTCCTTTTTCTTTGTTGTTGACTCTATACGGACATTCATATCGTACATCTATTCCTTCTAGCAGATCATTGTTGGTACTTGGATTTACTTAAAATGCTACTCTTAAATAACAGTACTAATGTCTTTCAATTTCTCTAATTGGGTGCCTTACCTATTGCTCCTGGGCATTGATTCCTAACAATGCTGCCTATCATTGGATCTACTTTCCAAGATTCCCATGTTTCAGGGAGATCTAGAATAGCTGTCACTACTGAAAAGGGGATAATGAAGAGGTATGAGCGCCATACTGTATCCTCTTTTTATCTGGCAGTGTCCCTCTTCTGTCTCTAAGAAGGAAAGGCGGTAGGGAGGGGGGAAAGCACTTCCTATTCCTAGTTCTCGTTTCCCATGACTCTGTTATGAGTCAGATTTTGCAGTGCTCCTATTCAAGCTTTTTCATTTTTTTATTTGATTACAGAAATGGGTCACTTAGGAACAGATAGAAGTTTCTTCACAGAGCTACTATTTCTTCACAGAACTGGATGTAGGAACTACAATTTTGCTGGTAAAATGAAATTTCAAAATATTCCTCTGCATATTCAGTAACTACAAAATCTGGGACTCTTAACAAAAAACTTCTACAATTAGATTCAATTTTAAGTTCTCCTACCTTTCGTGTTTTTTTTCAATACGGTTGTACTATCAATTTGAAGATTTAATTAATGTCTCCAGTGTCCATGCTTCTTTTTAAAACTCTATTCTCCCCTTCAGTTGTTTCATTTCAGAGAGCACACAAATACAAGACTTTGAGACTATTGTCTTCAGTTAATTCCTACCATGTGGATATGCTCTTCTCACAGATTTAAGAGGAGTAAAAGAATTCTATTGAAAAAGTTTTCATACTGTTATTAGGTGAATAATATTGAAGATTAAATATGTGTGGAAAAGTACATAATTGTGATGATTCCTTCCTTTATTCATATACCATGTGTCTATCCATAGACTATTTCAGGTGATTATAACAAATAAAGGTAAATATCTTATTCTGTGATGAAAAAATGCAGAATTTATACTATATGATATACAATATATAGCTGCCCAGCATTGTTAAAGCATGGGTGGCAAGAGATAGGGCAAGAAATTAAGCTTAAAAATGGAGATATTTTATTATGAAGCATACAAATCATCCATGATTTGTAATTTCTACTTCTAAAGAACAATTTTGAAAATTCAAAAACTTGCATGCAACTTTTGAATATTTTTCTTAGATTAATGTAGTTCCCAAACACAGATCTTGCATTTTTTTTATAATGACATTCCTTTATTTCTATCGCTCTTTAGATTAATTCAAAGTAAAAAGAATGGAAGTAAGAACATTGGGACATGACAAACTGATTTTCACTTTTTGATCCTAGCATTTTTTATTTGGCAGAAGTGTAGATGTTCGATTATCACTATTATCTTACCTCTGAGAATTTGGAAAGTGAACATTGTAGCTGTATTACAGGAAAGTGAAGCCCTGATACTACTATGAGATTTTACTTCATAATAAAGATAATGAAAAATAATCAGAAATTCAGAACACTATTGTTCAAACAAACCAGAATGTCTAATATTGCCTCTAAAATTGCATTTTCTTGTAGCTCTAAGGAAAAGAAATCTATGCTTGGATCCTCATCTGCCTGATGTTTTAGTTTTAAATGGTAGAAAGTGTTTAAAGACCCAAAACTGACACTGTTTCAAACGTCTAAATTTCTTTCAAACAAAATCTGAGCTTCTCATTGACTAAATTGACTAAATTTTGACTAAATTTTATTTAGTAACTTTTTGTTACGATCACAATTCTGGGTGATACAAGGTTTTGGAAGACTGAATTAATTTGGATATATTTGTTTCTTGAAAACTTTTATATGAGCTCAAATCTATTACAGGTTGATTAGAAAAATTAGAATTTTCATTTTTCTCCACAAATGCAGCATTTTTCAGTTTAGTAGTTTAGCCTAATAATAGTTGTAATAGATCTTGAGTAAGTTGGTTCCGTAGTACCTTAACAGTTATGCAGTTGAACACTAAACTACTTGTTATTTTTTTGTTTTTTCCTAGGTTGGTTCAATCTGTTTTCTTGTAAATGGAAATCTCTGTATTTTGTTATTATTTGCTTGAGGCACAAATAAGTCTCTTTCTAACATGTACATATTTTTTTAGTTACAGGGAACATATAGTACTCCAATGAATGGAATATTTATTTATTTATTTATTTATTGAATTTTTATACCGCTCCCTCTCCCAAAAAGGGACTCAGGGCGGTGTACAGCCTACTAAAAATGAACAATATATACAATTAAAAACAGATTAAACAAATTAATCCGTCCGAAATCCAATTAAATACAAAAATATAACTAATAAATTTAAAATTTAAGAATTATATTAAAATTTAAAACCTAGTTAATTTAAAAACCCCAAAAAACCGTTTACTGGGCCAGGCTGGCCTGTTGAAAGAACAGGGTCTTTACTGCGCGCCGGAAGGTCTGGATGTCGGTAATGGCCCGTATCTCTGGGGGCAGATCATTCCACAGGGAGGGGGCCTCCACAGAGAAGGCCCGCACCCTCGGGGTCGCCAACCGGCAACGATCAGGTGGCGGAACCCCGAGGAGGGCAACCCTGTGGGAGCGCACTGGGCAGCGGGAGGCTGTTGATGGCAGCAGACTGTCCCGTAAGTACCCAGGTCCCAAGCCATGGAGCGCTTTGAAAACGATCAATATCACCTTGAATCGGATCCGGAAGGCCACAGGAAGCCAATGCAGCCTGCGGAGAAGTGGTGTTACATGGGAGCTCCGAGGGACTTCCAAAATCACCCGCGCGGCCGCATTCTGGACCAACTGCAGCCTCCGGACACTCTTCAAGGGGAGCCCCATGTAGAGAGCGTTGCAATAGTCCAAGTGGGAGATGACGAGGGCGGAGGTGACTGTGCGAAGTGCGTTCAGATCCAGAAAGGGCCGCAACTGGTAAATCAGACGAATCTGACAAAAGGCCCCCCTGGCGACAGCCGTGATGTGATCTTCTAAAGACAGCCGTACATCCAGGAGGACACCTAGATTGTGTGCCCTTTCCATGGGGGTCAAAATTTCTCCCCCCATGGACAGCGACGGAACAAGCTGGCTGTACCTGGGCGCAGGAAACCACAGCCACTCGGTTTTGGTCGGGTTGAGACGAAGCCTGTTAAGACCCATCCAACTCCGCACGGCCTCCAGGCACCGGGTCATCACTTCGAGGGCTTCATTGGGGTGGCCCGGGGTAGAGATGTACAACTGAGTGTCATCAGCGTACTGATGGAACTCTACCCGGAAACCATGGATGATCTCACCCAGCGGCTTCACATAAATGTTGAACAGCAGGGGTGAGAGCACAGACCCCTGAGGCACCCCACATAATAGGGGCCTCAGGGTCGACCTCTGCCCCCCCGTCAACACAAATTGCGAGCGGTCAGAGAGGAAGGAGGAGAACCACCGTAAAACTCCCAACCACCTCCCACTCCCAACCCCCCCAACCGTCGCAATAAGATACTGTGGTTGACAGTATCAAAAGCCGCTGAGAGATCTAACAGGACCAGGACAGAGGAACAACCCCTGTCCCGGGCCCTCCAGAGATCATCCACCAACGCGGCCAATGCCGTCTCCATGCTGTGCCCGGGCCTGAAACCCGATTGGAGGGGGTCTAGGTATACCGCTTCATCCAGGTACTGAGGGAGCTGATGTGCCACCACACTCTCAACAACCTTCACAACAAAGCAGAGGTTGGAGACCGGACGATAATTCGACAATAATGCTGGATCCAGGGACAGTTTCTTGAGGAGGGGCCGCACCACCGCCTCTTTCAAGGCGGTGGGTAAAAGCCCCTCTCTCAAGGAAGCGTTAATAATCCCTTGGAACCAGCCTCGTGTCACCTCCCGAGTGGCCAAGACCAGCCAGGAGGAACACGGGTCCAATAAACAAGTGGTGGCATTAAGCCCCCCCAGTATCCTGTCCACGTCCTCCAGAATAACAGGATCGAACTCATCCCAAATGACCTCCCCGAAATCCACCTCCGTCCCCCTGCCCGGAGATGCCCAGTCAGAGTCCAACTCATCCCGGATCTGAGTGATTTTGTCCTGCAGAAACCTAGAAAAATCCTCAGCCCATCCCTGTAAGGGATCCTCCCCTGCCCCCACCTCCAAAAGGGAGTGGGTCACCCTAAACAGGGTGGCCGGGCGGTTTTCTGTGGACGCAATAAAGGTGGAGAGGTAAGACCGCCTCGCCGTCCTTATCGCCACTAAATACGCCTTAATATAGGATCGTAATAGTGTTCGGTCAGATCCAGAGCGGCTGGCCCTCCAACTACTCTCTAGGCATCTTTTCCGGCACTTCATCTCCCTTAGCTCCTTGGAAAACCAAGGAGCCACTTGGGATCGGCACCGGGTCAGAGGCCGCAAGGGTACGACCCGGTCAAGGGCTCCAACAGCCACCCTATCCCAGTCGACCGAGTCATGTGTGTGAGCATCGGGAAATGGCCCAAGCTCCATCAGGAACCTATCTGGGTCCATCAGGTGCCTGGGGCGGTACCATTTTATCGGCCCCGCCTCCCTGCGGCAGGGGGATGCGGAATGGAAGTCGAGTCTAAGGAGCGAATGATCAGTCCATGACAGGGGTTCCACAACTACATCCCCTATACCAAGATCATTCTGCCACTTATCAGAGACAAAAACCAAATCCAGGGTGTGACCCCCCAAGTGAGTAGGATCCCAAATTAGTTGGGTCAGGCCCATGGCTGTCATGGAAGCCATGAACTCCTGAGCAATCCCCGAGGCAGACGGCAGGTTGAAATCCCCCATGACCATAAGCCTGGGGGTCTCAACCGCCAAGCCGGCTATGACCTCAAGGAGCTCAGGCAGGGCCGATGTCACATAGCAGGGAGCCAGGTATGTGACCAACAGGCCCACCTGAACCCTGGGACCAAATTTCACAAAAGGGACTCACATCCGGTAGTCTGAGAAACAGTGGATTCCCTAGGACACAGATCCTCCTTAATAACCACCGCAACCCCCCCACCCCTCCCCTGAGCCCTCGGCCGATGAAAGACCCGAAACCCGATTGGGCACATCTCCACCAGAGGAACTCCTCCCTCTTGGCCCAACCAGGTTTCGGTAATACCCACCAGGTCCGCTCCCCCCTCACAGATCAAATCATATATGAGAGGGGCCTTGTTAATGACGGACCTGGCATTACACAAAATCAGCCGAAGGCCCAGGGCCCGATCACTCAGACCACCCGGGGAACGGGACATGACAAGGGGGTCGGAGCGCACCACCACACACAAACAGCAGGGGGGGCGCTCCCAATACAGGATGTGGCCCCCTATAACTGCCAAATCTGCCTCTATACTGATGAATTATTTCCCATCACTGAATTTGACTATGATGGTGCAGTAACACCATGTCATTCTGTGGGTTTGCAAACATTTGTTTCCAATGTCCTGCCAGCATTTTATTCTTGGTATTCATCTTTGGCTTGTGAGCAATGTGCTGGTTGTGCTGGACCCCATCAAATATAACAAGATTAAAAGAATGACAGAGGACTTCCAGTTTGAGTTTCTTCAGCGACAAATCAAAATCTGCAATTGTGCATGGTTTCAATCTTTGCTCGCTGCTGGAGCACCACAAGCCGGCTGGTTTCGGGACTAAGCCACCCCCATAGAAGTGGTGAAGAGTGGGGAGACTGCCAGCAGGGTCAAGGAGAGCCACATCTCTCCTCCCCAGCTGGCCTTACTCCCTTTCCCGAAAGTGGTTGTAGCGGTGGTCAGAAATGGCCACCTCAAAGAACTCGACCGGAAAAGAATGTGCAGGAGGAAGATAAGAAGATAAAGTTTTGGTTGACTGGGTTGAACTGAAAAAGCAACAACATAAGATACCCTGGAATTTGAATTATAAAAAATAACATTGTTCCCAAAGAAGATTTTGAAGCAGTGAAGGAGAGAGGGAAGGGAAAGGATTTGGCTTTTTTTTTCTTCCCTTCCTTATACTGATAGCTAAGAGATCTAAGTAAGAAATTGACACAAATCCACTTTGACATCAATAGGCATTTAAGCTGAAAATAAAATGTCAAAGGGATAATTAAGACTTTTGGATACTCAAAAATCTTTAAAAGAAGGAAAGGAGAGAAAAGGAACGAATAAGAATAAAGAATAAAAGGGCAGGATCTGGAAAAATGGAGGAGACTGCCTGGAACTAAAAGGAACTAACAGTGAAACTTTAACAAGATTCCTAAAGATACATTCTAACTGAAACTTTTGGATTAGGCGAGTAAAAGAAAGAAACCCCAACCAAAATCCAAGACAGAGAACAAGAAAATGGCAAAGCCCTCCTCCCATATATAAAAGGCACTACAGACAAAATCAGCAAGATCCTCCAAAAACACAACATTAAAACAGCATTCTGCACAAATGGAAAAATATCCACCATCCTAAGAAACCCTAAAGACAAAATTGAGTTAGAAAACCAAGGAGTATACGAAATCCCGTGCACCTCCTGTCCCACCACATACATTGGACAAACTAACAGAAGGATAAGTGCACGCATTGAAGAACAAAGAACTCAATCAAAAAAGAAGAACCGACCTCTTCCCTGGTCCAACACCTCAAAGCCACAGGACACAAGATTGACTTTAAAAATACCAGAACTATCGCCAAAACTGAACACTTCAACAACAGAATAATCAGAGAAGCCATAGAGATAGAAAAACGCCCACACAGCATGAATAAACGAGATGACACCTCCCGCCTACCAGCCATTTGGAAACCCGCCCTCATTAACAAAAGAGTACCTAACATAAAGGACACCAGACCCATACCCACGAGGGCCACACAAGAAACTACCACCACACTTCCACGCAGAAAGCAGACTCACACCCACACAGAAGATGGAACATGACCACGGACCAGAAGCCGTACCACAGCTGCATCATTACCTGCTTCAACCCCCCCCAACCCATACATGAAGGGAACTGATGCCCACCATGAAGATGTGGCACGACCACGAACGCGAAGCCAAACAATAGGATCACAGCTCACCAGCTCAAATCCCCCAGCAACTGAGACTAACCGGAGTACAACCAAACCCCCACCAGAACAGAACACACCCCCAGCCAATCAGAACACAGCCAACCCCCCAACCAATGAGAACACAGCCAAACCCCCAAACAATGAGAACACACCCCCACCCAATCAGAACACAACCAAGCCCCCACCCAATCAAGTCACACCCCCACTAGTAGTTAAAAGGAAGCAGCAGCTGCAAGCTCACATCACTCTGAGAAGCACAAGGCCGAAGACACAAGCCTGAAGATGATGAATGAGACTTCATCGAAACGTCGTCTAGATATTTCCAACTCTACGCAGGAGAAAACCCGAGGAACCAAAGATCCACATACAAATACCCGCGAAAATCTCCGAAAACATATATATATATATATATATATATATATATATATATATATATATATATATATATATATATATATATATATATATATATATATATATATATATGTAAGGTTTTTAAGCTGATAATTTTAAATAATAAATAAGGGAGACTAGTATAGATCTATTTCGAGCTAGTTAGCTCTCTTCAGCTAGCCATACCTTTACTGGGATTCGAACCAGGGAAGTATTACATGTGAGGCAGTTGTAATTGCCACTACACCACTGGCTCTATCCTTATCAGCAGAGGCAGGGGAATAAGTATATACTTTGTATTACAACACCCTGTTAAGCCCCAATTAAGGGAGAAAGCATACTGCTTTCTTTTCTGTCTTTCGGCTCATCACTGCCTCTGCTGATAAGGATAGAGCCAGTGGTGTAGTGGCAATTACAACTGCCTCACATGTAATACTTCCCTGGTTCGAATCCCAGTAAGGGTATGGCTAGCTGAAGAGAGCTAACTAGCTCAAAATAGATCTATACTAGTCTCCCTTATTTATTATTTAAAATTATCAGCTTAAAAACCTTACACACACACACACACACACACACACACACACACACATATATTAATGTATCAAGCAGAATCCGATTGGAAGTTATGTAGTATATTGAATGTTATAATTTTAAAGCCATAAATTGAAGCTTAAATAAGAGTTGAATGGATAAAATTAAAAGATATAAAGGTGTCATACTCCAATTAGTAAATATAGGGGAAAATTTGTTTAATGAGAAAAGATAATATGAAATTGAATCAGGACAGACAAAAGTATAAATATAATGATTAGAAAGACATTGAAACTTAGAAAAAGATATATAATTGAATTTAGATATGAGATAATTAAAATAAAGTTGAGAAAACTATGGGAGGGGAAAAATTATGGAGAAAATGTTAAAATAGTTATGAGATATGGAATAGAACACAAAGATGAATATGAAATTGAGTTTGTGTCTGTATGAAGAAATGATAATCCAGGATCATGCTATTCTCAAAAAAGATGTTTTATTTGTATTATATTTTTGTGAAAACCCAAATAAAATTTATATTAAAAAAAAGCATGACAGATATATATCTGTTAAATTTAACCATCTCTGATCTGCTTTTCATTTTTTCACTTCTCTTTCAAATTTATTATTCAATACACGCCTGGATATTTGGAGATACAATATGCAAAATTTATGCCGGGGTCTTTTTTTATGCTTCTACAGTAGAAGTTTTTTCATTATCCTCTTGACCATTGATGGATATTTAGATATAGTTTATTAAGCTTCTGCATTAAATCCTGAGCCATGTGCTATGGTATCATTACAAGTATTTACACATGAGGCCTGACAGTTTTAGTCTCTACCAGGATTAGTTTTTTTCAGATTACATGTGGAAAACTATAAGAAATCTTGCACTTTTAATTTTCCACATGAAAGTCACTTTGCATGAACAAGTTTTTTATACTGAAAATGTTCTTCATAGGTCTGATTTTTTCAATGATGATTGTGACCTTCTGCTATGCATGCATTTTAAATGCTTTGTGGAAATCCAGCAATGCCAAGAACAAAACAGCCTGGCTTATTTTCACCATCATGTTTACTTATTTCCTCTTCTGGGCCCCAAACAATTTTTTTTTCTGCTTCAGTTATTTCACACTTTATTTTTTGCTGACAACTGTGACAATTTAAAGAGAATGAATATAGCATTGCAACTGACTGAAACATTTGCAGTAGCTCATTGTTGTGTCAATCCTTTGATCTATGCTTTTGTTAGTGAGAAATTTAAAAAATATGTTATCAGGTTTTCCATCCGTGAAATTCCTGTATCTTCCTTGTATAAAGATCCTCTGGACAGAACAGTTTCACATTCTATTGGAAAAGAAGGCATTTCGGCAATTTTACAGAATAAATGTGTAAAGAAAAATGTGATTTAGTTTTAAGGATCAAGTCACTTTTGACAAAGTTACTTTTGTGTTAGAAGACCAGATCTGAACTTAATGAAGCCTGTTTTGATGATGTTAGTTTGTAAATTATACAGTGCAGTAATATCATCTGCAGTTCAAATTGAAATAATATAGATTTAATTGAGTACTCTGCACATGATGAAAAGAATCAATTCTTTGCTGAGTAAAACATATTTTATTTATTTATTTATTTGTCAGTTGCTTACAAGATAATAGGTATAAGTAAAACATAGTTATGAATACATGGATACATAGAAGAAAAATAAATATAAAAGAAACAATAGGACAGGGGCGGTAGGCACGTTGGTGCGCTTATGCACGCCCCCTACAGACCTCTTAGTCATATCTGAGATATATTTAAAGTATCTTTGGTAACTTTAACTTCAGAGTTTCAATTCACTTTTTGAAAAAAGTAAATACTTTATCTTTTCTAAATATACTGAGGCTGTAGTTCTATTAATATTTTGGTAGTATTAGTATAAGTCCCCAAGACCTTACTTAAGTTTTTCTTCTGTATAATCAAGAAATGGATTGTATTATGAATGCTGAGTTTATATACTATTCTGATATTGCAGATTTCTTGTATGACTCTAAAAAGATGGACGCAGTCCAAGTTTGTGTTTCAAAAAATTACTAAGCTATGGATTTCGATGATACCAAAGCTTATCTAGTATGATGAGAATGTTTGGAAATGTGTTGATTGTAAGAGGAAAAGTCCTTCAAGATTGTTATATTCCATCAACATGTGAAATTTCTCCTGTAGATATATTTTTTTAATTAGGAAAAAAAGTTTTTAAAATATTATTTTAATATTAGCATAGCTTGGTGAAAAACTGTTACATCTTAGCACAGCTTGGTGGAAAATTGTACATAGTATTGGTGCAACAATTATAGCAAATATTGTTTGTGTATATTCTGGGTTCCTGAAAAAATATATTTTTTTATTTTGTACAATTCATAGGATACTGAGGCAGTTTATTCCTTTATAACAGAAGTATCAAATTCAAGGCCTGTGGGCTGGATCTGGCAATTATGGTCTACCCACTGTGAAGAGGAAAGATCGGACCAGCTTGGCTTCGGACCAGTCTACCCAATGCGAAGAGGAAAGATGAAGCCAGCGTGGCTTTGGCCCAGTCTACTCAATGTCTACTCAAAGGAAAGATTGGGCCAGCCTGACTTTGGCCCAGTCTACCTAATGCAAATAGGAAACATACCAGCAGTTTGAGGAGTGGCATAAAGTTGGCCATGCCAGCATCCAGAGTCATACCATCCAGCATCCAGTCAGCCATGCCCATCCAGAGTCATACCCGGCCAGTCTTCCGAGGTCAACCACAGCCTTGATGCAGCCCTCAGTGAAAAGGAGGGGGGGGGGAAACCCTGCTTTATCTATCTTCTATCTATATATATAAAAGTGAAAAAGCACTTATGCGTCATCACAAAATCTCCAGAACCATAAAGCCTACAAACCTGAAATTTGGCAAGTATGTTCCTCTTGGCTTTTAGGTACTCACTAAGAAAAGATTTTTGAAATGACCATCAGAGCAGTAGTATTTCCTATATTATTAACACAATCTGATGCTAAGGAGTTCTCCTTCCCCTCCCCACCTGAAAATAAATCCCTTTCAAATGCAAAACACAAGCAGAGGAAAGGAGTTTCAGTTTCAGTTTTACTTTCACAGCAGCAAACAGCTTTACTACAGAACAGTTGACCTAAGCCACACCCAGGCTCCTTGCTGCCTCCTTCTTGCTCACCAAATACTGTTTGAGTTTCCAAACATGGCTCAATTCTCTCACACAATGACAAGATGCTAGCCAGATGAATACCAATGGATGCTGGGAGGCAGAGGCAGAATTTTTCCCCTTATTTTCCTCCTCAGTTCAGATGAATCTGTTCCTCCTACTGTAACATCAGTTAAAGGGAAAAGAGGCCAAACATGCAGAAAAAGATTTACAGGTGCGATTAGGAAAGCACAAGAGAAGCTGCACACAAGTATCATCAAACTCATTCCCAAGTCAGTAGACAGGCTGTAAAAAGTATACATCTAATAACCCCTACATTAATCAGTCACAAATGAGATTAATGCCTTGGACTAATAAGTATTTCTCTGGTTTTCAATATGAACCTCAGATTCATTATTCCAGGGAAAAGGTTGTTGATCTGGACCTTGGTTACCTTGTGCCTGGTGCTGTGCTCTAATGTGGCAAGATGAGAGTCCCAGGATGTGCTGCAATGGTGGTAAAGTCCAGCTCCCTCCACTTCAGCCCTATCCTGAACCCTTACATAGCCTTCTCACCCACCAACATCCAATGGCAAAGCACTTTCTTTCTGCTATCCGGAAGTACAACGGATGCTTCTAAATGACGTCTTTTGGAACCAGAAAGGTGAGGGAGGGAAATTTTAAGCCAACATTCAAAATGCAGGGACAGGTCTATCATAGGAGAGGGAGTATCATGGTAGGGCCTCAACAGCAGCCTTTATTTCTCCAGATATATTTTGTTGGTGATGATGACAATGAGAGGGACATCCATTGAGGAATCTATATATCTAAAAGCAAAATACCACTCATGCATCATCATGAAATCTTCAGAACCATAAAGCCTACAAATTTGAAATTTGGCACATATGTTCTTCTTGGCTTCTAGGTGCTCGCTAACAAAACGTTTTTCAAAATGATCATCACATCATTAGTATTTCCGATATTATTATTAACATGTTCTGATGCTAAGGACTTCTACTCCCCCTCCCCACCTGAAAAGAAATATCTGTCAGCTTTGGAAGCCATATTGAGACTGGATGCTCCCATGCTGCCACAACTGAGCCTGCGAAAGTGGGAGGGAAAAATTTCTTGGAATGTACAGCTGTGTGAAAAAGTCCTGCATGCTTTCAGTTTTAAGCTGTATTTACATGTTTAACCAACTTTTCACTCATAGAAACCACACAAAATTAGTACTTTGATGAAAATTTCTGTAGTCAGATTGAGATGCATAATTTTTATTAATATAACAAAGTCTTTTTAAGGTTTTGAGTGAATTGAAGCTAAAATGAACACAACTTGCATTTTCAAGAATGTTAGGATCGAAAGTAGCCAATCAGCAGTGAGCTTGGCTGACCAATCAAAATGCACAGAGGCTAAATCTATGAACCAATCAGTGTTGTCATACTCTCTGACTATAAATAGGCAAGAAAAGCATCAAGAAATTTAATTTAACTCTGGCTGCAGGCAAGGATGAAGGCCTTTGCTTTCACCAGTACTGAGCAGTGGCATCGCATCATTGTGCTTCATGAAGAGGGTTACTCCTGTGCAGAAATAGCCAAGAGAGTGAAATGCCATTGCACTACAGTGAGCAGAGTGGTTAAAAAATATCAAATAACTGGTTCAGTTGATGACAGGCTCCACTCTGGAAGACCAAGAAAGTTGACAAAATGGCAAGATCGGGCTCGGCAATGCATTTAAATGGTTGACAGGAAGCTCACCTCGCCTCAGATTACAAGAATTTGGGGGGAAACATGTGATGTAAAAGTGTGCACAAGCACAGTGCATCACAGACTGCTTGCCAGAGGGCTCGAAGTAAACCTTTGCTCACAGACACTCATCGCTCTCACTGACGTGTGTGGGCCAAGAAGTATGCCAAATGGACTAACAAACAGTGGGCCAAGGTCATCTTCAGTGACGAGAGCAATTTATACTTGACTGGGAATCAGTGCAATAAATATGTCAGAAGATTTCCAGTTGAAGAATTTAGGCCGAACTGCCTGAATCTATCTGTGAAGCCTTCATTGTACGTGATGATCTGGGGCTGTATTACTGCTTCTGGTATTGGTTGGATACAAATCGTGCAGGAAATCATGAATTCCAAGCAGTATGTTGAAGTCCTGGAAAAGACCATGCTTCCTTCAGCTCAGCAACCTGTAGGGAAGGACTTTTACTTCCAGGATGACAACACTCCTTGTCATCGAGCCAAGTCCATCCAATATTGGATGAAGAAGCATGGTGTTCAACTCCTGGATTGGCCAGCTCAGAGCCTGGATTTGAATCCAATTGAGAACTTGTGGGCCAAGACTGGTTACAAAATAAGCAAGAAGCATCCGAAGACCAAGCAGGAGCTGATTGAATCCATTATTGCAGCCTGGCACCACACTGTCACTAAAGATCACGTGCAAAGGCTTATACAATTTATGCTGAAGCAATGCTGTCTGATGATAAACAATAAGGGCTGGCCAATTTCAAATTAGTAATCATGTTTGGTTACCTAAATGATCCTTTTCAGGGCCACAAACAATTAAAATGTTAACAAAACACTAGCATTGACCTTAGTAATTGCAATACATATGCCACTGGGTATGCATCAGTTAATCTGTTTTCATAATCATTGTAAGCATGCAAGAAAATTCACAATCCCCATCCAAACAGCACCAAATTGCAAAAAGCTTATGCTTTTCACTTAAAAACCACCAGTATTTATTTAAATATAACAACATTTGCATAGCAGTTAGCATAAAATATCATAAAATCAATGGCCTATCCAAAAAATGTCATAAACTGTAAACTGTGCAGGACTTTTTCATACAGCTGTATGTAGTTAGACATAATAACATGGTTTTTCCAATTCAAGGTCATGTTATTTTGCGCATAAGTGAGGGGAAGTCTTAAGTTGGGATGGATGGTGATTGGGCCATGTAATGTGATGATGGGTGCAGGGGATTGATTTGCAGTTTTTACTTACTGCAAGAAAGCCCAGAACTTTCAGATTCAGGATTCCCCAGGTATGACAGTTATTATCCAAATAAAAAGGAACCTTTGAGAAGATGTCTGTCTCAGAGTTATTGGTGGAATGGAGGTTTGCTGGAATGCTGACATTATCCCGAATCTCTAAATAACTACCAGTACTCCGAAAGGGGGTTGTCTGGGGTGCTGAGCCCCAACACTGACCCCAAACTGAAGCAGTGAAAAGACTCAGCAAAGATGGAAAAAAAGGAGGAATCTATAGAAGGAGCGGTGGGAACAGATACTGGAGAACTAATTGAGACCCCATGTCCTCCTTCTGAAGAATTTGTGCAAGCAATGGAAGCTGCAGAGGAAAGACAGAGGCTAGGCACTCGGCCCAAGGAATCGGATTCCTGGAAAAGCTGCCAGACTGAGCTAAATCCAGAGATGGGACTGGAGGAGAAGCTGCCTGAACATCTTTCCTACTCCAGCCCTGTGAGCTTGGGCCATAAGCCAGAGTGGAGAGGTGTGCTGTCCCAGCCAGTCTATGGGAATTGGATAGTTACTTAGGAATTATGAGCTGCCCCCTTAGAGAATGCATCATGGTAAATGTAGTTAAAGGTATCCTGGGAAATGTAGTTCATGTCACATGGCCACATCTGTAATCCTGATTGGTCACTAAATTGACCCTCGAGGGGTCGGGGGAGGTTTTCCTCCATTCTTGCCTGGACTTATGAACTCATAGCAGTTTCTTTCTATTGCTACGAGATGGGTTAGGCGATAACCATCTTTTACCTGCAAGTCTGATATACAAAGGATTGGTCATTATAGAAGAACTTCATCACAAATGTGAGTTATGAAGATACCTGATGTACCAATAAATGTACTTTGTTATGGATGTTTTGTGGAATTTATCTATCTGCGTCTACACAGCTACAAATCCACCTCTGTGCAAGATACAGAAAAGTAAAAGATGAGTCCTAACCCATCAGAAAAGTAAAATTGTTAATTTGGATTCATGATAAAGCAAAAAAATATTGAAGCCAGGAGTGAATATGCAATGTTAATATAAAGCTGCATGTCCCATCTCTCTCTGTGAGCATCGGAACTTTTTACATGCTGTGGATGTTGGGAGGGGCTGGAGTTCCCCACATTACAAACAAAGAGATCTTTCTATCCACCCACCCACCCCTCTTCTCTGCTCAATTTGTCTTCCTCAATTTGTTTTCTCAGAGACTCCATTTGCATAACAAGGAAAGTTAGAAATTCCCCAGTTCTCAAAGGATAATCAAACCTCAGTTGGAAAGTTTGAGAGATCTTGTTTCTATTTTTAAATGAAAGGCTGATTCTGCTATGCTCATCTGGAAGGGAGACAAAGCCTTTACAACTGATAAAGACACATCGTAGTTCCAGGAAGGGGCAAATTCCACCTCTGTTTCTCTTCAACGAAAGAAAGGCTGTGTCTCAAATTACAACTCCTAACTGGAAAGAACTAATTTGTAAAAGCAAGGGAGGGACCAAGTATCTCTCATCCATCCCTGTATTCATCCAATTACAAACCCTTTCCAAATGCAATGAGCAAGTTTCAGAAATGCCTGTATGCTTGTCGTTAAAACAAAGCTGATCCTCCTCTGCTCCTCTGGCATGGCAATAAAGAGGCCACGGTTACAAAAATTCCTCCGATCAGAGCCGTCTCCAAAGCAACAGAGCACATTCCTTCTCCCTGAAGAGAGACTCTTAATCTAGCAATGCTTTAAACAAAGTCAGCATCTTCCCCTTTGCTATGATTTTTTTTGCAAAATCTCTCAAGATTGACCAAAGTGTTTCTGCAATGATAAACCCTTATTTAATTCAAATGTTCCAAGATTACCTGCAACGTACCAGGCCCAAGTAAAGCAGCCTACAACCCCATCTGGTGGTCAAGAAGAAATTTATAGTGAGGTCAAAAAATTCTTTCCCTTTTTCAAGAATGGGCAAGAAAGTTCCCCTCTCCCTTTCTCTTCAGCACACAGCCCCATCTAGTGGTCAAGAAGAAATTTCCCAGAGTTTGATTTTTTTACACAGTTTCTCAAATATTGACCAGAGTGTTTCTCCAATGATAACCCCCTTCTTTGCAACTATTGTGCACCATTTAATCAACTGAATTCAAAGGTCCCAAGAGTAACTGCAACCTGACATGGGCGTAGCAACAGTGTCTTCCAGACCCTCTGCTGCCACCTTATGAAGCAAGCAACAATTATAGGCATATTTCTGCACTTTGCCCTCAAGTCTTCAGCCTACGCTACGCATATTTCTGCATTCAGCCCTCTAGTCTTCAGACTTCACGATGCAATCTCTAGTGCCCCCTTCAGTCGCAAGCTCACAATGCACTCTAGAAGCAGCCATATTGTGTGCTGTGCTAGCATCGCCCAGACTCTGCAGTGCCACCTACATGCTCAAGTATTAAATCCAGCAGCAATTCCACTTTCTGCTACCTGCTTGCAACACATCCTAGTACAAAAAAAAAAAAGGAATTGCATGGAAACCACTAAATTTTTCCAAAGTCACCTTTTGCCAATTTGAAGCATGGCAACTTCCTCAGCCATGATAGATGTCTTTGATATACCAGAGACCTGAATCCTCCACCCACCCTTGTTGTAAACATGGAGCCTGGTCCCCAACAACCGCCATTAGATGTCCAACCCTCTGGAGAAGCCGCGATACCTCAGAAGGCCTATGACCTCAAACAGCATAGGAAGCTTACCTCATCCACAGCGACACGCTTCCGAGAGGATTGGGAAAGGCAGTATCTGTCATGCAGACGCATGGACAGAGCTGTTTAAGATCTGTGCCCCTCGAGACCCTCTTCCTGATGCAGAAGGAGTTAGAGGAGCACCTCACACGGTGGAGGAAACAGTGAAAATAAGCTTAAATGCATAAAGTCAAACACTGGAAGACCCAGTGTTTCGGTAACATTCATTGCATCGAGGAGGAGAACAAAGAACATGAAGACAGCGTTCGGGAAGGCAGAAATTCCCTCCAGGCTGCGTTCCTCGTTGCGCTACAGAAGGAGCAAATACTGAGGGAGAAGACCACATCCGACAGAGATCTTCAATCACAAGCAGCTTCTTCCCACCACTCAAAGAAAACCTCCTCCCTCCATCCCAAACCACCTAGATCGCTGGCAGGTTCCAGTGTCTCATGCCAATTCTCTGCTGCCACCTCTCACCATCCTTCCAGAGCATCCTCCCAACGTAGCAGTGCATCTAGGGCCTCCAGAGCAGCAAGTTATGCTGAACAAGCCCAAGTTGAAGCTGCATCAGCAGAGGCAGATTTACGTATTATGACAGACGTGATACAGCAGAAGGCTGAACTGGCCAAATAACAAGCAGAAATAGCCAAAACTCAGGCCCAAGTGGAGTTACTCGAACGACAAAGAGAGACAGCAGTGAAAAAAGCATGGGTCGCAGCATGGCAGAAGGCGGCCAATGCTGCCTCCCTCAACTTCAACTCGAAGAGTTGGGAGAAGAGAGCCCAGATACACGGGTCAAGACCTACGTGAATGAGCAGCACTTGCTTCAAAATGAGCAGATGCAACCACCTCAGTTGGCTAGCAGTCTCCCATAACCAGGGAAGCATAAGGAAGAATCACAACCACAGACTCTACACATCACTTCAGCAACTGACATTGTACGACCTAAAGTACGAGATTCACTTCCCTCCAACATCAAACCTTCCCCAACTGATGTTATACATAATAAGGTCCGATATTCTCTTCCCACCACCAGCAACCCTACTCCAATGTCTCATGGCCTGCCAGGTGAGCAAATTAGCCCACCAGTACTCACAACAACTTCTCAACAAGTTGACCTGCAACCAATCACAATTGCCACACTCAATCCTCAGGCTAAAGAGTTCTCACCACAACCGCTAAACAATTCTGACGCATAGCATGGAACCTACACCCAACCTCAAAAGGTACTACCTACATATGTGGGGGCGGATACTCACCTCCTCATAATGTATTCTCTGGAGAACCACGTACCGTCCACAACACATGCCCTCTAGCCAGAACGCCATGCCTACGATGATGTCATATGAAGAGATGACTTGCCCTCACAGAGAAGTAACAGTCACTAAGATGTGGATTATCTCTTCATAATGCAAGAAGCAATCATCGCCAAACTCCCAAAAGAAATATTAGAATGATGGATTGTTTTGTCTGACACCTTTCTGGCTGCAAACCGCAGACAAGACCCACCCTTTGCCTTTCTCCAAAAATTTGTCTTCTGGCAAACAGAGTCCTGCAACAGCTTCAGAAATCTTCGCCTCAGACGCAGAGTTTACCAACCTAACAAAGACCGCTACTGCAACTCTGGACCTCTCCAGCCTCTATTGCACATCTCTACAGATCATCACCAAATGTCAACACATAACACCGAGATCGACTCCTCATCCACACACACAGTTGGGGAGATAATTCATCTGATACAACCCACTTTAGATCTCCAAACACAAGGAGAATACAGTTTTGTCCTATGCACAACACTCGTCACTCACAGAAATAGCTGCACTGGGTTTGCAGCGAAATCGCTGACCCAACAAAAAGAATTGCTAAGAGAGTATCTATACTGCTACAAGTGTTGCAAATCCAAACATTCGCCCAAATACTGCACAACCAAAGTACAATGTCACATCTCCAAAAGTGACCAGCACCCAACTGTGTTGCATCCAGATGCCGAGCCACCACGGCAGATACCTCGTAACTCTCCTTTGGACAAGGAACCGCAACGTAAAACAGAAACATGCAGGGCTCCTTGGCAGACTGACAATCCTCAACCAAACCAAAGATGAGTGTCAACTGCACAGCACTATGCACTAACTCACCATGCCCTCGTTCGTGTCTTCCCATCTGTTTGGCCAAAGTGTACCCTGAAGGATGACCTGAAGATGCTGTGAAAATGTACGTACGGATAGACACTCAAAGCACCTGCACCCTGGCCAGACCCACATTCTTCAATCTCTTTGAGGTGCAACAGGCCAAACTTCCCTTCACAGTATCAACGTGCTACGGACCAAGAAGCACAGTGGGGAGGAGAGCTACTGGACTTTGCATAGAGTCATTAGATGGAAGTACCCGATTCCCACTACCGCCTGTATTTAAATGTGATGGGATACCGAACGACTGCAGTCAGATCGCAACACCTGAGATCATAAGTAGCATTCCTCACCTACAGCAACTGGCTCATCACTTTCCCACTCTAGATCCAGAGGCTGATATCCTACTCCTGCTGGAAAATAATGCCCCACGCGCCTTTCTCTTCTCCGAGTCAGTCGGTGGCGTTGTAGATGGCCATCAAATCTCCTCTAGGATGGGGGATCGTAGGAATTGTCAGTGCCGCTCAGATGCAGGCTCCAACCCAGGCAAATGCCTTAGCACCATCCATTCCAACCACCTTCCGATGCCTTTAGCACCATCAAAAACAAGAATGATGTTCCAGCCTCAAAAGCCACCACCGATTAGTACATATTCGCAGACACCCTAAACGACTGCCAACAACTACCAGACGTCCACTAAGATGCTCTACATGGACATTTGCCTCCGCAACGCCCTTTCCAACAGCATTCCAATGCCCTTTGACACCGTGGAAGCAAGAGTTCTGTTCCAACCCTAAAAGACCACCAGACTTTCACTCTCGGCACCAAGATTACCTGTCAACCCTAAAAGGACACCAGAAGCAACCACCAGACTTTCACCTTTGCCAACAAGAGTACCTGTACACCCTAAAAGGCTGCCAGAGGTGACCAGCAGACTTGCACCAAGATGCTGAACTTGAAGATTGAACCTCAAGCTTTGCATGCTTTGCTTTGTTTGCTTTATTAATATTTACTGTTTTTTCTTAGTTATATAGCTAACTGTTTATCTTAGTTATATATGTAATTATCTGCTATTCATAGTATTACTGTCTACTGCTTATCTTAGTTTAGTTAATTTTTTTTCTCTTCTTTTAATATTGGAATTTATAATTTCAGGCGGGGAGTGTGCTGTCCCAGCCAGTCTATGGGAATTGGATAGTTACTTAGGAATTATGAGCTGTCCCCTTAAGAGAATGCATCATGGTAAATGTAATTAAAGGTATCCTGGGAAATGTAGTTCATGTCACGTGGCCACATCTGTAATCCTGATTGGTCACTAAATTGACCCTCGAGGGGTTTGGGGGAGGTTTTCCTCCATTCTTGCCTGGACTCATGAACTCATAGCAGTTTCTTTCTATCGCTACGAGATGGGTTAGGAGATAACCATCTTTTACCTGCAAGTCTGATATACAAAGGATTGGTCATTATAGAAGAACTTCATCACAAATGTGAGTTATGAAGATATCTGATGTACCAATAAATGTACTTTGTTATGGATGTTTTGTGGAATTTATCTATCTGCATCTGCATAGCTACAAATCCATCTCTGTCAAGATACAGAAAAAGATTCCAAGACTGGAATCTGTTGCCTCCATCCTGTAGCCAATCGTTGGCAGAGTTCCCACAGCAATTTCAGCAACTTAGTGGGAAGTTATGTCTCACAGCCACAATCTCTCCAGCCGAGCTGGGCCTTAACTCTGCCCACATTCACTTTCCCTAATTCAAGACTTGACATTGGAACCAGCGTCAGTTAGAGGTGGCCAAAGAATAAGCTTAGCACGGCAGGGCCAAGCAGCAAGGGAGGGACAGCAGATGCAGCCAACGTTTGGTACGTTACGAACCCCAATTCCTCCCCCTCCAGCCAGCAGTGAAGTTACCCCTTGTGGAGAGTATTCTCCCAGGATGGGGATTCTATCCTGGTAAGGGATGGGTCCAATGCCAGTGGATGCCAGCACTAGTTGCACCATCTGGTTCGGGACCACCATGGCCCCAAGGAACAGCAGCGATCCCAGCAGCAATGGGATTAGCTTAGGCCGCAGGTTGCAGCCACCCTCCCCTTTCCCAGAGCAGCGAAGAGTTAAGCAGGCAGCCCCTATTCAACAGATTCCAATTCAGCTGCTGCTCACAGTACCCCTGCAGGGCTCCAGCCTGCACCAGCAGCACATCAAATTCCAGCTCAGCCGCCCCTCAGGGCCCCCTCTTGCAGCCCATGCCGGGACAAAATTTCCAGCTCAGTCAGTGATCACCACTCAATTTGGAAACCACTACACAACAGACCACAACCTATGATGCTCCCGCTTGGGTGGCCCAGCTACACTATGAGGACACAGCCCAACTAAATGATGCCAATGCATTTGTTGAACTGCTCAGGTCTCAGTTTGAAAACCTTGACAGAATAGGTGACAGTAAAGACAAAATAATGGAAATGAAGCAAGGTAATCGACCCTTAAAAGACTTTGTAAGGGATTTTAGACAGGTCGCAAGCAACTTCATGAATTGGCCTGACAGAATACTTCTGCACTATTTTAAAGAAGCTATTGATCCAGAAGTCAGAAAAGCTTGCAGCATCAGAGGAATACCAGAGCAACTGCAAGACTGGTATGCCATGTCCATTAGGCTGGATAGAGAAATCCACCCACAACGAAACCTCCCTCTGAGGGCCCTCCTAGGAGAGCTTTGGCCAGATGCCCTCTGACTAAACCTGCTGAAGCTGCTCTTACCCAACTACAAGGATTATGATGTGGCCATACTGGTCATCGGGAAGCCAAATATCTGGCTCTTGTGCCTGTTCTACAACTAAGGCCCAGAACTCCATGAAAGCCTCCAGACACCAGCCAGTTTGCCAGACACACTGTAGAGGTTCCTTCCCCACAGAAGAGAGTGAGGAACATCCGGCCAAAAAAACCCTTCCCAAAAAGACAGATAAAGAAGAGGACGCCATGGTGAGTGGCCCCATTCTCCCTTTTACAGTTAAAGCGAAGTTGGTGGGTGCCTGAGACTTGGGAGGCAGGGGAGATAGAAGCAGTAATAGATACCAGGTGTTCCAGATGCCTTATTGGGCTCCCTATTGTTGAACAATTAGGGATAAAAACTAAAACCCTAAAATACCCAATCAAGTTTGAACAGGTAGAAGGAGTCCCAGCCACCTAAATTATAGAGTTGATCAGACTAGAAATGGGCAGGCATTATGAACTTATACGATTTGTAGTGGCTCCAAAAATCCATCAAATGGGAAGATAGATACCAGAAAATCATAATTGGTGTCAGCCCACTGCCCCCTCCTGAAAAGAGACTGCCACCCAACAGGGGTCCACAACCAGAAGCAGCAGCCACCAATTCAGACTCTCCTCCAGGTGAGCCCCAGGTTCCTAAAAAAATACAGAGACTTGGCTGAGGCTTTTAGTGAAGACGAATGCAACATTTTACCCCCTCATTGAGCCACCAATTGTGCCATTAGAACCTGGGGCAAAACTGCCCCAACCAAAGATGTATTCCATGACACCAGATGAGATGACTGAGTTGAGGAAATACATTGATATCAATTTAGCCAGAGGCTTCATTGAACCAGCAAAATCTAGGTTGGCACTGGTACTGTTTAAAGAAAAGAAATATTATGTGTGGACTTTAGAGGCATGAATGGGATATGCATAAAAAAGAATACCCCCTCCCCCTAATGAAAGGCTTACTAAATCAGTGGTCAGCAACCAGTGGGCTAGGGACCACTGGTGGTCTGTGAGAAAATGTTGGTGGTCTACAGAGAAATGTCACCCCCAAGCACCCCCCAAAGCAATTAATCTAGGCTGCGCAGGAACACAAGGCAGCACCACTTACATTGGCCCACAGGAACACAAGGCTTGCGTCACTTACATTGCAAACATGTGATAGTGAGGGGAGGGGGAAAGGGGGAAGAGGGGAACTTGCCTCACTCACCCCACCCGCCTGGCCTGGGCACTGGGCTGCTTCTTTCCGCTTCTTTCTTCTTCTGCTTTTGGCTGCATGCAAGGAAAACAGCAAAAATCTTTCTCTTCCCCAAATTCCGCCAGAAATGAGTTTTTGGGACCCTGTAAGGCATCCTGCTCCAAGAGGCTGCGCCAGTGTGACAAGTCTCACAAAGACTCATTTCTGGCGGAATTTGGGGGAGAGAAAGACTTCTGCTGTTTCTGCTGCTTTCCAGCATGAAGCCAAAAGAGAGTCTCTCTCTCTCCCTCCCTTTCTCTCTCTGGAGACAGTATTCTGCAATCCCAAATAAAGAATCATTGATTGGTAGGAAAATGGGTTGGGAATTTTCCTGCAGACTTTTTTTTGGGGATTTTCCCAGGGTCTCTGGTCCACGGAATTTAAAATTATGAGTTTGGTGGTCCCTGAGGTCCAAAAAGTTGGCGACTCCTGTACTAAATCACCTGTCTAAAGGCAAAATCTTTACCAAGCTATATCTGAGAGAAGCCGACTACTGAGTCTGCATAAAGGAGGGAGATGAGTGGAAAACTGCCTTCAACTGCCCTCTGGGTAGTTTCCAGTTCTGAGTCATGCCTTTTGGACTCCAAGGGCCCCCCGCTGTATTTATGCAACTCATTAATTGTTACATTCACATCTGTATAAGGGGGTCCTTGTCTACATTCTTATATTCAGCGAAACCATCAAAGAATATGTCAAATTAGTCAGGCAAGTATTGAAAAAACTTTTAGCCACCAAATTATATACAAAGCTGTCAAAATGCAAATTCCATAAAGAGTCTTTAGACTATCTGGGCTACCGAATATCTAACCAGGAGATTGAAATGTACCCTGGAAACGTGAAGACAATGCTAGACTGGCAATCACCAAGAACATGGAAAGAACTTCAAAGCTTCTTGGGTTTTGCAAATTTCTATACACAATTTATCCCTTCATTTTTCGAGGTCACCTTCCCTTTAATAGAGTTACTATTAAAACTGGGTCTTCCCAGACCAAACCAAAATCCAATCAACCTCTTACTTGGACAATGAACTGTCAGAAATCTTTTGAGACATTAAAATGCCTTTTTGCTGTGGAGCCTCCTCCAACATCTGGACCCGACCAAACCTTTTGTAGTCCAAGCTGATGCCAGTGATGTGGCTGTCATGGCAATTCTATTTCAAAGAACTCTCAAGACCAGCTGATGCCTTGCGCTTAAGTGTCCAAAAAGTTGTCAGACACAGAGCGTAGGTGGGCAGTTTGGGAAAAAGAGGCATTTACTGTGCAATGGGCTTTACTATCTTGGAGGCATTTCCTGGAAGGAGTGAAGGAGCTATTCGAGGTGTGGACTGATCATAAGAACCTTGAGGATCTGAAGACACCTTGGAAGTTTTCTCCTAAACAAATCCGCTAGGCTCAATACTTCAAGAGATTCAATTTTAACTTGAAATATATCCCAGGAGGAAAAAACATATTGGTAGATGCCTTGTCGAGAAAACCCTAATGTGACAGTCATCGGGAGGAAGTAGTGCAAACTATGATATCAGAAGCCCAACTCACAGGCCAAGCAACTACCAGAGACCAAGTCAAACGCAGCCTGACTCCTAGAGGACAAACTGACAACCGAATTGAAAACAGCACTTTTAACCGATCCATAGCTTGCTGATAATCAAACCGATTTGACCATGAACGAAGGATTTGCTTAGAAAGGAACCAAAATTTATGTACCCAATACCCTAAGATTGATGGTGCTAAAATGTAGTCATAACTCACCGTTGGGGGGACACTTTGGATTCCTAAAAACTTACGTTTAATCAGAAGACAGTTCTGGTGGCCAAAAATGAAACCCATGTCGAAGACTATGTAAAAAGCTATTCAATTTGTGCCACAATGAAACACAGAACTGGAAAAAACCTTGGCCTCCCCCAACAAGTAGCTGAACCAGCCATGGGAAGAAATAATGATGGACTTTACCCTGGAGTTACTGGAGTGCGGAGGAAATACCGTGATTTGGACTGTTATTGATTTATTCTCTAAGCAGGCCCACTTTACAGCCTAGAAATTGGCGAAACTGTTCGTGAAGCATATTTATCGGCTTCACAGTGTCTCAGATCAAGGTGTGCAGTTTATTGCCAAGTTCTGGAGGGAGTTTTTGAAGTCCATTGGGTCATCCCAAGGGCTTTCCTTGGCTTTCCATCCGGCATGTAACAGTGCTGCTGAGAGAACGAACGCTATGGTGGAACAGTACATTGGATGTTATGTAAATTATCAACAGGAGAATTGGGCGGATCTGTTGCCGTTTTCAGAAGTTGCTTACAATAATGCAGTATACAGCAGCATAGCCTTAACTCCTTTCCAAATCACTACCAGCATGGATTTTGTCCTTATACCAGAGTTGCCTGGGGAACCTCCAACATCCATTTTACCCTAAGATTGATGGTGCTAAAATATAGTCATAACTCGCGGTTGGAAGGAATCATTAAAAAAGGGTTGGGAGGTTACAAAAAAACTCTAGCAGAAGCCGCTGAGGAATATAAAAGACAAACAAATATAGATCTCTCCAACCACCATTTAAAGTGGGGGACAGTGTTTGTCAACTAAATATCTTAAGTTGAAACTTCCCAGTAGAAAGTTGGGACCAAAATTCCTGGGTCCCTTCTCTACATCGAAAGTAATCAATCCAGTGACTGTCCAACTAGGTCTCCCTTGGTTGTCGAGGAAAATACACCCAGTATTCCATAGTAGCTTGTTGAAACCTGTTGGTTCTAATCTATGGCCAGTACCAGCAGCTCCCACCAAACCTCTGTTAGTACAGGGTGAAGCACATTATAAGATAAAGAAAATACTCTAGATTACACCAAGGACGTTTACAACATTTGGTGCTATGGAAAGGCTACCCTTTGTCAGAAGCTACTTGGATGAAAAGTTGGGATATACATGCAGATAGATTGGTTAAACAATTTCATGAACAATTCTCTGACAAACCAAAGGGTCCCCTTGGAGGGGGGAGAGGGGGTTTAGGGGGCAATGCATTAACCCCTGGTTGTGTTTTGTTTATTGTATTTTCCAGGACATAATTTTTTCAAGGGTAGAATTAGTGTGAAGATTTATTCGTGACTCTGAGACTCCCTTCCAAGCATTTTCTTGTACAGCTTTGCGCTTGGAAGCTATCAGCTTGGCAACTCTCTATGCCTGATAAGGTCTGTAGTTGTAATTCCCACTTGAAAGACTGTTTGCTGGAATTTTGCTGGAATTTTGCTGGATGTGAATGATAGGAATGATAGGACTATTAGCCTAATAAAAAGGGGTTTTGTCGGGACAGAGTCTGTTTCGTGATTTGTGAAGTCTACGTCAGAACAATGTCAGTGGGAAAGTTAGTCCATATTCCAGAGCTCTAGTCACAGACTAGCCTATTGGTTGTCCCGGAGCAGCTCCTCCACCCGGGTGCACTGGCCCCATCATGAGTTCCCAAGCAGGCTGGTGCACCCGGGAGGAGGAGCTGCTCCGGGATAACCAATTGGCCAGTCCTATGACTAGAGCTCTGGAATATGGGATCAATCAGGCAGCTCGTGGTAGGGCTGGAAATCTCTGTCATAGAGGGTGGTACATGGAACATGCAATAGGTGCAATATGCATGCAGCCCTTGCCACCCAGAATGAGGTAATGGTGCTGTTGTGGCAAGGGGGGAGGCGGCACAGGCGGGCCAAAATGGTGGTGGCGATGGCCGAAGCCTTAGTGTATGGGAGTGAAGCGCCATTTGACTTGGTGTGGCAACATAATTCTGCCTTCATCATGGTACATTTGAGCCAGCTGGTGGCGCCAAGGCAGCCCTCGTCTCCTGCTGCTTCAGGCTCAAAACGGTAAGCTGCATCTGGGAAGCATTACAGTGGAGAGCAGTGGCTGGTGAGGGCTCTGTCTGTGCGGCATTGAAGCAGGATTGGAGTGGCTGATTCTTGTCCACAGTGTTGGCAGCCATGATCGGGTCAGAGCCACCACAGCTGGCCCAGATTAGCAGGCCAGATTCGGTGAGGCGCCATTGCCCTGCTTCCACTTCGTCTTTGCCAGGGCGGCAGATGCTAGAAAGGTGCTATCCTTGGCCAACCAGTCTCTCCCACTGCTTTGGGGTTCGGGCAAAGGGTGCCCAGCAGAGCCAGGTGCGGTGGGTGGGCAGACAGGTGAAGCGGCTGTGTGACTAGCTCAAGTTGCAAACAATCTGGGGATTTGGGTGGCCTTTACGTGGCTGGGATGCTTGCAGGACCCCTGGCTTCCAAGGCCGGCGAGGTCCAGCTTTTAGGCTCCAACATGCTCTTCTCCTCCTCAGTAGTGGGAGTTTTACATGCTGCTTATCGAGGTGCCTGGACTCCCGTGATGGAGGGAGGGGCTGCAGCTACTAAACAGGCAGCCAAGTTTATTTATTTATTTATTGAATTTTTATACCGCCCCCTCTCCCAAAAAGGGACTCGGGGCGGTGTATAGCCTACTAAAAACGAACAATATATACAATTAAAAACAGATTAAACAAATTAATCCGGCCGAAATCCAATTTAAATACAAAAATATAACTAATAAATTTAAAATTTAAGAATTATATTAAAATTTAAAACCTAGTTAATTTAAAACCCCCAAAAAACCGTTTACTGGGCCAGGCCGGCTTGTTGAAAGAACAGGGTCTTTACTGCGCGCCGGAAGGTCTGGATGTCAGTAATGGCCTGTATGTCCGTGGGCAGGTCATTCCACAGGGAGGGGGCCTCCACAGAGAAGGCCCGCATCCTCGGGGTCGCCAACCGGCAACGATCAGGCGGTGGAACTCCGAGGAGGGCAACCCTGTGGGAGCGCACTGGGCGGCGGGAGGCTGTTGATGGCAGCAGGCGGTCCCGTAAGTACCCAGGTTAAGTTAAGTGCCTGAAGGACCCCATCCCATCACTGGGAGTCCAAATGCTTCAGCAAGTAGTGCACAAAATTTCAGCTGGGCACCTCAAGAGACAGAGTTTGCAGATGGCCAATCTAGTGGCCAGGCTGGCTACAACACATATCTGGCCCAGTAGCCATAGTTAGAGGACCCCTCATTTAGTGCAATATAAAAATTGCAAATAATTTTTCTGCAGACCATCAAAACTTTTTCACAGACCACTAGTTGATGATTGCTACACTAAGGCACCACCAGAACTCCCTTTTCCTGCCTCCCTGACAGGATTAATCCCTAGGACAGGAGAAAGAAAAGACCACAAAACAAGATTAACCCAATGAAACAATAAAACAAAACCCAGGGAATCAGAAGTACATCAAAACCATCAAGCTGCAAGACTTCAAAGGGGAATTAAGCATAAAAGACACAGAATCACACTCCCAACTTTGCCTGCTTTCCAGAAATGCTTAAGCTGTCACTACTTTTCTTGCTTTCCTGAATTAAAGGATCCCACTTTCTGGAAGCTTGCTTCTGTGTCTATTCCTTCTCAGTGTCAGTGGACTGCTTCCCAGCTAAAGAATGAACCAGGGAGATTTCTTCCAACAATACATACATTGGCAACAAGTAAAATTAGTTCCCCATCCAATGGAGAAAGCAATCCAACTTCGGAATAGTATCCCTATATGCCAGGGCCAATTTTAACTGGAAGTATGAATTTCCCCAACTATTTTAAAGCTTTTAGTCACAGCACTGGATCCATTGAGTCAATTAAATCTTTGCTCTACCTCTTGTCCAGTGGTGGCTAACCTTTTTCGGCTCCCTTGCCGATAATTGTGTGCGCGCTCTCTTGTAAGAGCTCCCGTACCAGCAACCAGAAGGCAATGCGTGCTGGGGGGCCCACACCCACTGTGCATGTGCGCGCAATTTACTTGCGTGTGTCTGCGCATGCACACGCAATCTCCTTGCGCACAGCACATCCCCGCAGATACGTGCGCGTCTCCCGTACATCCCCTCTGCATATGTGCCAGATACCCGACAATCAGGTATCGGGTGGCGGTGTGTGCATGCACAATGGGGCTCTTCCGGGCGATCTCTCACATGCCGGGAGAAATGGCTCTGTATGCCACTTCCGGCACATGTGGCATAGGTTTGTCAACACGGCTCTAGTCTCTGCTCAGGGGTCAAAAATCACCCAGTGAGGGGTCCTTGTAAAATAGTTATTTCCTCACACAATGTAACTTTTAACTTTAACACATTGGCTGGACATCCATTTTGATGAAAAGTTAGTTAATAAAATAGGAATGCCCTTGTGTGTGTGTGTTTGTATGTGTGTAAAATCATAAAGATTACATAGAATAAAGTGAAACATTCTTAGTAATTTTCAACAATGGTTGCTTTTCATTTATTGTTTTAGGTTAAAGAAAAGAGTCCACAAAATTGTTGTATTTGACCTGAAAATATCACTTAACAATGAATAAGTTTATATTTCATTTTAATTTTACCTTGATGCTTTGCATTATTTCTAACAGAAAGAAAATCATTACATTCTAATAGTTCAAACTATGCACATGTGCTGAAAACTAACAACTAACTTCTCCACATTTTAAGGTAGGTTTTATGTCATTATCATCATTTTAGTCATTGTCTACCCACTGCAAGAGGAAGGCCTCTTCGTGTTTCCAACTAATACTGTCTTGAGCCTTTTTTGCCAATTGCTTTAATAAATACAGGAAAGCAAAATAAGACCAAATGGATAATTTTCACAATATAAATACATGTAACGTATTTTTCCAAGTACAATATGCATTTTGGAATATTGTATGCACTTGCCTAATTGTTTGTGTATGGGTATGGGCTATTCAGGATACTACAATTAAAATAGAGAATATCTCCAATCAATTTTCTAACCAAAGTATAACTTTAAAATGGCAAACGCTCTTCAGTCAATGCCAATTCCAATTAATGCACGTTGCACTAAAACATCCAAAGTTTGAATACTCGTCCAGGTTTTCTACAGTTAATTCAGCAGGGCTCTTTAGGTTCATGTATCTTCCGAATACGATGGGAAAGTACTGTTTCCCTAGCTGTAGATATGATTGCTTTCTTGCACACTGCATTACTGCAGTGTGCAAGAAATATTTCCTCAAAACAAACTCAGAACAAACCTCACCGGAAATCTTGCTTAAATTGCATAAATTAATTCCCACTTCTTAACTATTAAAGGAGCCACAGACTCTCGGAACCTTTTTTTTTTTTTTGGCAGGCCTTCTCCACTCGTTTCTGTGGCACCTTTAAGGATAATTCGGCTTAAGGATAGTTCGATTTAAGTCACCTGACCATGCGTAATCAAGAATGGCGAGAAGTTTAGTAGCATTTCGCACATGCGTGGTTTGGTATTCTAGTCTTTCCCGCCAGCTTTCAGAAGATTGGAGTTCTTGGAAGGACTACGAGGAAGGTAACTGACTGAAGGTTGGAGGTGGGGAAGCAGCGGGAAGAGGCCTAAGAATTTTGTATCGCGCCGCTTCTGCCTTTCTCTCTCTGACTTTCCTGCCTTTCTCTCTCTGACTTTCCTGTTTTTCTCCGTCTCCTCCTTTTCTATAGAACGATTTTACTGCAGTTTCTCAAATTGTGGGCGGAGAATGCAGAATCGTCGTCCATGTCCGAGATTAGAGATAGGTTTTTCTCTGTCCCAAGTCAAATCGCGAACTGTCGTTGATACTAAAGCGTTTGAGGCGACTTTATTTGATCCTGAGCCTTTCAGGTGTGTGGAACTATATCTTCTATCGTCACCCCAAGCCTTAATGAATTTCCATCGGGTCACCTGATAAGTGGGAATGCTGGGATACGAGTGTGTAGTTCCACACATCCGGAAGATCCCAAATTAGAGCAAGGATGACACAAAAACGGGTTGCAGAACTTCTGAGGAGTGAGGAAGATCCTTCTTACATGTCTAATCCGATTCCTCTTTCTGAGACTTCCATTTCTGAGATGGTTTTATATTATAGCAGTTGCAAAATATAAATCTTAAAACCATGCATTATTACATCACCTCTTTTTCCAATATTTTGCAATGATAAACAGAAGAAAAGATCCTGTGTGAGCCATACAAAACTCAGAGCAAGTTTTTAAAAATGGTTAAACCTGCAGGAATATCTTCTGCCAAAAATCATGTTTGCAGATATGTTTGTTTATTTCCATTATTTAGCTGGGAGGGGAAAGGATTGATACAGTATAGGAAAGTTTGGGAAGCCTTGAGCCAGATTACAATGATTAGTAAAAAAAAAAAAAACTTGATTTCCCATTTCCTCTGTGCTCTGATTTTATATTCAGGTAGCATTAAACAGCTATCCATATAAAAATGAATGCTACAACGAGCTGCTTCATAATTAGATATTTCCCTTAAGATATTATCAAACGTATTTGTGTCTGCTGTAGCTCTTTAGAGAAGATCTAGACTTTTAGATTTCCTATACAGTTTTACTGGCAAAAAGTAATACAGCGCAAGAAGTAGAAAAATAATCATTTATTTTCTTTATTAGATTTCTATTCACCTTTAATATAGAAAATTAAGGTTCTATTTGTAGCACTCTCTTCTTGTATTTGCTCCTACAGCAGAAACTCTGTAGGTTGGTTTGAGAAATTGTTTCAAAGTTACCCAAGTAATAATTTAGAGATTGTTGATGTCAGTCAATGTTTTTTAGAACAGGGATCCTCAATCCCTGGTCTGTGAACTGGCACCAGGCCACGGAATGCCAAGAAACCTGATTGTACAAACAAGTGAAGCTCCACCCATGGGATGCAAGCAGCAGGCGAAACCACACCCATTCCATTCTGCAGAAAAGCCTTTCTACAGGACAGGTCCCCAGTGCCCAAAAGTTTGGGGGCCGCTGCTTTAGAGGATAGGATCAGTCATCACTGATCAGATTTGTGATTTTTGTTTGTATAAGTAGTTCTTGACTTATGATCACAATTGAGTCCAACGTTTCTGTTGCTAAATGAGATAGTTAAGTGAATTTTGCCTCATTTTACAACTTTTCTTGCCACAGTTGTTAAGTGAGTCCCTGCAATTAAGTTAGTAACATGATTGTTATATGAATTTGTCTTCCGCATTGACTTTGCTTATTAGAAGGTCACAAAAAGTAATTTGACCCCCCAGGACACTGCAACCATCATAAATATGAGTCACTTGCTAAGCATCTGAATTTTGACCATGGGTATGCTGCTATGTTCATAAGTACCGGTATGAAAAATGGTCATAAGTCACTTTTTTCAGTGCCATTGTAACTTTGAACAGTCACTAAATGAAGTAAGTTGAGGATTATCTTTATTTCAACAAATGAAATGTCTTTTTAATATTATAGGCCAACAATTAACCATTATTTGATTTATTAAAATATTGACAGCCAAACCATCTAAAATGTTCCTATTATATAGCTCTTTACAGATGATTGTTCCATTGATTTGCTTTTTATTGACTTCTTTTTTCTTTATAGTTAAATAATGAAAGGAAGCAAGGAGCCATATTTTGTGAAGTTTATAAAAACTGTGGAAAGTTCAGAGTGTTTTCTTCAAGCCCTTGAGGTATGCTTATTTAATGTGTTTAAAACCATCTGGTAAGTTAGTTGTACTCACAAAATATATGTATGTGTTTTTTATAGCAGGAATTTCTTAGTACATCTTTCTTTTCCTTCATAATAACTAGACAGGAAAAAAAAATTGATATCTACTTTATGACTAACTTTGTCCCAGATTTCAATGGATCTACCCTAAGTATAATTGAATTGAATCAAATTGAGATTTGTGTACTGCAATTTAAAATAGTAATCTTGCATGAACAAATATAAAGTAAGTGTCTTTAATTTTAAATATCAATTGTTAAATAAAGTTATATGCCTGACTGTTCTGGAAATTTTGGATACAATAAATTCTTGCTTATTCAGCCATTGTCAATGAAAGGAAAGGTTCATATAAAGACATACAATTCTTTCTCTTCATAAAAACAAACCATAAAGTGATAACTTGGTAATAGGTAATTATGAACATGGTCAATGTTCACAGCAAGGACTAAAATGAAACTTGATTGAGAAAGCCTTAGAAATATCAGCTTCAACTTACTGCAAAAGCCTGCAGCATGTTTCATAGGATAGGAAAAATATTTCAGTGACATATTTCCTACTGAAAACTCTAACCTTTGGAAACAATTTTTATACTTCCCTCAACATAAAACAACATTTAAAGTTAATTTTTACAGTAATAACATTAAAGCTTGGTTGGTCTAGTTTGATCTAGTGGTTAAGGCATCAGGCTAAAAAACAGTCTGATACTAGTTTAAAAGACAACTAGTTCAAGTCCTGCGTTGCCCATGAAAGCCAATTGGGTAGCCTTGAGCCAATCATTTGTTCTGAGCCCAACTCACCTCACTGGGTTGTTGTTGTGGGGAAAATATAGGTGAAGGTGTATTAGATATGTGCACAGCCTTGAGTCATTTGTAAAAATAATAAAGGGATAGAAATAAAATTAGTTCATGTTTACTATGCTGCACAAATTGGATAGCAGTGCTTTTGAGAAAATGGCTTGGAAGTAAAAGGAATGCTTTTTGCATTGAGTTATTTGCTGCTTGTAATATTTTGCAGTCCATCAAAGAATTTCAGTCAGAAGAATGTCTTCAGATTCTTGATAAGGAAGCTGCGCTTAGAATACAAGAGAATGACAAATCCCTTTATATATGTGATCAGTTTAGTGGCATTGTTTTTAATCATCTTCAAAAGGTTTGCATTTTCTTATATTGTTATTTTTTGTCATATCTTGGTAAAGTGTATCTTTGCAAATTGTATAAAAAGTGGAAAATCAGAGATATAAACATTGGGAGACAAAATTGATTTGATGTCACATAATCAGATGAATGACTACTGAATTTTGTTGATTCCATTTGGCTATTAAATAACCAATAAATGATGATGTAGTATGGGTTAAATTTTTAGTACCAATTTTTCTTTCAACCACACTTGAAGAATGTGTATGTAGTTAGAGGAAAAAATGACTTTGAATTTATTGATATTTTGAAAAATTGCCAAGCTATTTGTATGGATATTGTTTCAGATAATGTAAGTGGCTGGGAAATTGCTTTGTGAAAAAAGAACCCTATTCATTTTCTTGTTTTATCTTTTTCAGCTTGGTTGTAGGATTGTGGGGCCACAGGTAGTTATCTATTGTATGCAGAATCAACGATGCGTTCCAAAGGCTGACCATCCAGTATTTAATATGACAATGGCTGATGTAACAGTATCTTGTACAAGTCTTCCAAAGGAAACAAGGGTAAAATATTACATAAATATGGAATTCAGCTCAGATATGAGGTTTATCTTCTCAATATTTATAAAGTTACGTTTGGCTTCTAGCCATGTTAATTATCAGTTAAATGATAGAATAGGTACAGAAACATACAATTCAAAATAAAAGGGATCAGATTTCTTTATTATTTTACCCAAAATACCTTCAACATACGTTTAGTAACTTTAAAAACTCTTCAATCCTATTTTTACATATAAGTTGTTTTAGAAATAAATTGCCTTAATATATTTAAGGTGTAACATGTTTGGTTAAAAGCATTCTTGCTTTATTAAGAGCAGGGTCATTTTTAAGTGATATTTCAAGATATTTTTTTCTTCCCAGTTCTAAGTTACTTATTCTCAGCAGGTTCCTTTACTGTTTATATGATCTTCTGAAGTTTTATAACTTTTCTTCTGAATCCTCTCAAATTTATCAGTAAATGTGTAAATGAGCAATAGAACACTGATTTTGTTACACTTTTGTGAAAATCATTAAAATGTGGCATTATATTGAAAATAACTAGCAGCTTTATTTGACTCATACTTTTATCTATGTGTGTTTTTTTTTCTATAGGAGGAGGTCCATGAATATGTACAGTTGATGGGTGGCCGTGTATACAGAGATCTTAATGTATTAGTAACCCACCTTATAGCTGGAGAAGTTGGAAGCAAGAAATATTTAGTTGCTGCTAATTTAAAAAAACCCATTTTGCTTCCCACTTGGATAAAAACACTGTGGGGTAAATCACAGTGTAGGTAAGATAATTGTGTACGCATTTGGATTACCTGAACAATTCTTATTTCTTAACAAAGAATTAACATTCTTGCAAAAGGATCATGCCTTAATGAGGAATTCTACAAAGAAAAAAATCTTTTGATAGGAAAAATATAAAAATGTAAGAATGATGTCTTATGATTATTATATTATCATTTTTAATATTTGATGAATATTTAAATTTATATGACCAAATCTGTATTCTTTTCAGAATTCTTATTGTCCTTGATCAAAATTTAACCAAATTTCGAATAAATCCATCAGAATAAGCATGTCTTAAGACAGACCAAACATATGCTTGAGTGCAAGCTCCAGTGTCACTCCAAAAATTCCCAACAAATTCTTATTAATGAGACAGAAGAGACAATTATTTTATATGTATGGAATAATCTTATTAACTAATGTAGGTTTTTTTTCCTGTGTGCCTTTGAGACAGCCTCGTCCAGATGTTGCTAATAGTTAAGCTCCTGCAGTTTTCTTGACAACACTTTTGGAAGTGGTTTGTTCATGCCTTCTTCCTAGGGATGAGAGAAAATGAGTGGTCCAAAATCACTCAGGTGTCTATGCTTAAGGCAAAACTAAATTTCAAAGTCTCCCATTTTGCCTTAATCACTGCACCAAATTGGCTGTCAATTTAATTTATTTACATATAAATTAAATCAAGCTTATTCCTGGTTCTAGTCTTATGTAATTTTGAACTGTGGCTACAAAAAACCATATCAGTTAAAATCAGAGTAGCACACTTCTGAATTAAATGCATTAACATCATTGTCTATACTCAAATAAATCTGAATTCACCACTGATTTTCCAAAGAAAGATCAAGAGATATAATTATTATTGTTTTTAAAAGGATCACTAGATACACAGATATAAATATGGGAGAGTTTCTGTGTCCTCCATTTCTTGGCTGTACAATCTGTGTAACTGGTTTAAGCAGCATGGATAGACAAGAAGTCCAGCGTCTCACCACTGAGAATGGTGGTCAATATACAGGGCAATTGAAGATGAATGAATGTACCCATCTTATTGTTCAAGAACCAAAAGGTAAAAGATAAATCTTTGACATTTCTGTTTAGGCTGAGAGGAGGCTTGTATTTGTATAAATATTTGCAGATTGAGAATCAGATTTCACTTTGTACTGGGCTTAAATTTTGAACATAGAATGTATCCTTATATTACTTTCTACTGGACTTTCTGCAAACAAATTGTCTTAGTGATATTTTTGTGTAGTTCTTCAACTGACAATGGACAGTTTTATTATGGCAATGAAAATAAAAATGTTTTAAACTTAATTTAGAGTTCTTCAAATACTACTTTAATTTTCTCCACTATTTTATGTTAAAGTTGCACTTCTGAATTTCTTGTAATTTTCTTCCCATTTTCCCTGCATTTGTTAAAAGGATTTTGATATATAGGGAAAGAGAGTCAACAACAAAATTAGATTTATTTTAAAATATATTTCATATTTTTTTAGAATAAATCCCTCCAAATCATGCAACAGAATTTGGAAGTATAATACATAAACTTAAGGTTAAAAATAATAATAAAAGCAATGATAAAATACTTAACCAGAAGGTTTCATACATGGAACAGTCAGAATGCTAAACACAATTATAGGCCAACATAAAAGGGTAAATCTTTACAGTCTTCTTGGAAGCTGTAATGAAGGGATGTGGCAGATCCTGTGTAAGAATGGTAGACTATCTAATGAAGTCCTATTGAAGTATGGCTACTTGTATTTAAGGTACCACAGAAGAAGGCTGGTCATTGACTGTAATAAATACCTGATTAGTTGTAAGGAAGGCTCGCAAGTGCTCAGAATTTTGAAAGTTGATGCCAGCATTTTAAGTCAAACCTGAAAACACACCATTGAGCAGTCTATCTGATTACAATTCTCAAGAATAGAGTGATTATTTTCTGTACAGGCTTAAATTTTGAATCATTTTAAAGGAAAACTTTAAAGGAATTAATTTAGTCTAAATAGATAAAAATATATATAAGTTTGTCCTCTTGAGATAAGGCTGCACATTAGGCTATTGAAAAAACAGCTATTAACATTTCTTCTCCAGAGTTTTTTATAGTGCAGGTCTTCTATAGAGCAACAGTGGCAATTTTGAATAACAGTCTGCTAAATTGAAATGATAGGCTAAGGTGCCTGAATTTTTTTCATATTTATTTAGCAACTCATATTGATCTGAATGTGCTAATTAGCAAATTAATACTGGAATCTAAAAAAATCAAAGCTGTCTGACCTTGCATCCTCACTTTTGGCAAATGGAAGGAGTCTTTTCATCTGCAACTTAAAAATTTATTTTGAATGGTTGGAAACTTTCCTTAATGAGGGGAGGAGAGAAAGGAGCAAAATTATACATACAAATATAAGATTTCCATTTATGTTGCTGAGAGTATTCAGAGAGCAAATTTACATATGTGATTTTCCTATCAGTAATTTGTGGATCCAATCCCATATTTTTTTTTCACTTATTGAAATTCATTGCAAGGGTGATTTCATGGACATTTTTGCATTTTTGAGGTTAGGTATATAAAATGTAAAACCAAACACAAAATAATGTTGAGCCTCATTGGTTAGTACTTCAATACGGCCTGGCCCAGTAAACGGTTTTTGGGGTTTTAAATTATTTGGTTTTAAATTTTTAAATTTTTACACTTTTAATTATAATCCTTGCATTTTAAATTTTGGTATTTTTATATCTGATGGGATTTCGGCCGGATAAATTTTGTTTAATTTATTTTTAATTGTACATACTGTTTGTTTTTAGTAGGCTGTACACCGCCCCGAGTCCCTTTTTGGGAGAGGGGGCGGTATAAAATTTAAATAAATAAATAAATACATTTTATTCATGTAGCAGGTAGGGCTCAATAGAGAGGCATTCTGTACTAAGAATACATAGAAACGGTGCCAAATTTATGGCACCACATGATATATTAGGACTTTTTTTCCCCTTTACTAAACTGGATGGGGGTGGGCCAGCAGGTGATTCATCTGGTCCATGGGTTGCGAATTTGACACCACTGATACATAACATTATCTAGCCATTGATATTGCAGTATAAAACCTCTTTGTTAGTGATATATTGCTGTTGTGATGACCTAATTATACTTAATTGTATGTGCAAAAAGGCTCAAACACAGTTGTTCCGGTATCAATGTATAGCTAAGGAACCATTTTTATAAGGAAAATGTAATCATTTTATATTTCAAAAAATAAGATTGTGGGTGCAGTCGCTTAAATTGATTTTTAAAAGTATATAGAATAGGATCTCTAGTATTTTAGCTGATAAATATAGTTGGTAGTTTTAGAGTAAGGAGTCTTTATTCCAATCTGCCTGTCACAGTGTTGTACTGTGGATAGTTACAGAATAAAGAACTAATTGGAGCAACAAGATTTAGTACATTTATTTCAGAAAATGTCAAGAAAAAATCTACAAAGCTTGCTTCGTATATTTAATATGCTCATGCAGTTTACATGCTTCAGAAGAATTGAAACATGTATTTATTATGATTTTGTCTCTTCTTGGGAAAGGCCAAAAATACGAATGTGCAAAAAGGTGGAATGTTCATTGTATATCCATGCAGTGGTTTTTTGACAGCATTGAAAAGGGCTTTTGCCAGAATGAATCAATGTATTTGATAGTTCCTAGCACAAAGAAAAATAGCACACCGAGCACTTCAACTCCTACAAGTCAAGCTAGCAAGCCAGACAGTAAGTAATATATAAAGGGACATATTTCCTATATTATCTAGATTATTTGTATAATTATTAACTGACTTGAGATTCCATGATGATGATAATGATGTTTTTAGGAAAGAACTGACATAAATATTTTGAAGGCCTAAATTCTATTGTGGCTGTTTACTTTGGGACTCAGGTTATTTTTGTTTACCTTTTTAAGTAGAAGAAATAAGTCTTATAACAAAGTACAGGTAGTTTTTGACTACCATCTCAGCATCCCCACAAATTTCAGGTGCTTGGCATGTATTTATGACAGTTGCAATGTTCTGGGAGCATGTGATCGCCGTTTGTGACTTTCCAACAAGTAAAGTCAACAGCAAAGCCAGATTTGCTTAACCCATGTTATTAACAACTACAAGTGGTCCATTTAACAACCATGGCAAAAAAGATCATAAAATCTTAAAAGCTGCTTTGCTTAACAACGGAAATTGTGATCTAAATTGTGGTCATAAGTCAATTATCTATATTATATCTTGACTTCTTTTAGGGTTAGGGTTAGATTCCAAACTGCAGCTTTCTATGGCTACTGAGCATGTTCAGTTGTCCTTGATGAGTGCTGAGTATGATAGTTCTTCTATAAAATAATTGTAAAAAATAATTATATGTGGATATAATAATTTATATAATAAGCTAAACCATGGTAAGACCAAGGGACTTTGGATGCATGATGCTTTAGGATTCTGGACTTTAGCATGTTTAGTTCTGGATAGGGTTGAACTGCCCCAGGCAGATCCACAACTTGGGATTTTTTCTGGATTTGAAACTATTCAAAAGCAGGTGGCAATCATGGCAGAAAAGAGCTTTTGCACAACTTAGTATTGTATGCCAGTTGGGCCCTTTCCTAGTTTGGGAGTCCTGGTACTTAGTTACTGAAGCCTTGATAATCTTACACTTAGACTATTGAAGCTTGCTCTACAAAGGAATATCCTTGAAAAGTATTTGGAATCTACAATTGGCATAGAGTGCGACTACATGGACAGTTTTTGAAGTCCCTAGGGTGGCCTGTGTTATACTGCTGTCACACAAATTTCACTGGTTGCTTCCTGATCCAATCCAAGGAGTTGGTCCTTATCTTTAAAGCCCTTTCTGGCCAAGGTCCACTTATCTGAGGAACCATCTCACCCCAATAGGATTGGCTTGCCCCAGTCATGCCAGAGAAGGGACATTCTGTGCACCCTGTTGGTCAAGGAATTCCAGCTGGCAGGGTCTAGGAGAAGAACCTTTTCTGCCATGGCTTCTGCTTTTGGAACATTGTGCCAGAGTGAGATCTGCACTCATTCTTTTCATCTTTTGAAAGGATCCCAGACCTACTCTATCAACAATCTGATATTTCAATGGGAGTATATCATTCTGGATGTGGTTAAAGGGTTAAAATAAGACCTCACCTCCTCTCCACATGCATCTTGCTCTCTTCCCATCTTTATTAATTTTAAGATAATTTATTGTTTTAATGTTTTATATAATTGCTTTTATTGATTATAAGTCACTAAAGTTGTCTCTAGGTGATATAAGCAGCATATAAATTTAAATAAGGCTGCATATGATCTTTAAAAAGAACGTGCATCTTGTGGAAATGCATTTCAAAAACCTATTCAAATCAATAAAACAACTACATCTTTTTGCACTCATGAATCTCCCAAGGATCTATGACAACTCGCTGCAGGCAACTCGCTAGAGCCAACTTACCATGGCCAACTCACCACAAGATAAGAATTAACCCTAATACTTAAAAATAAGGAAATAGAATAATTAAAGGATGCTAAAGAAATGACAAAATGAAATGTAAATGACAAAAATTAAAATAATTTAAAATTATGTTAAATGGTTAAATTGAATAGTTGAATTGTCCTGCAGTGAGTTATTCTGTAGCAAATTGGCAATAACAAGTTGGCTGAGGTGAGTTGGTCATGGCGATTTAGCCATGGTGAATTAGCTGTAGCAAGTTGTCCCATTCTGCTTCAGACATGCTCCTGAAAATTGCAAAGTATATCTTTCAAAGGTTTGAAGAACTCTAATGAATAGCAAGATGAGTTACTTGATTTGGTAGCTATAATTGAACTACATTTTCCAGTATCTTTTTTCATTGGTTTTTAAATTTACTTTTTATTTATCAAATTTCTATACCACAGGGTCAAACTCATACTATTACATTGCTGTCATGTGACCTATCGCAACTTTTTTTCCCCTTCATGGAGCTGGGTGGTTTTGGCCTGTGCATGTTGCATCTGGCCCGTGGGCCACCAGTTTGACACCCCTGCTCTATACCATCCATCTCAGCTTTGTGCCGCTGGGTGATTACATTGGTTGCGGTTGCTGCAAATTGAAATTCAGTGACATTTGCAGAATTACAAGCTATTTACATCAGTATATAAAATAGTATCACTCTTATGTCACAATTCTATCAAAACCAATGGGAAAAAGACATTGAAGATAAAGAAATTCATAATTTTTCCTCTTTCAATGTCTATTTCCCTTTTGTAGTAATTCCTAAAAATAATATAACTGGAATAATATGTCCTGAATAATGAATAAGCCATTACTTTGTAAGCATTAGAAAATACTAAGCGCTTTTTGCATGCATTGATAGTAAATTATGTTATACTTAGCATAACAGAAGGAAGAAATTAATGGAGAATGAAAGTTAACTAATGTCCAGTATGATTTTTATTCATGCTTAATCTTCTATGAAATGAGACAGTAAGTTATATTTGATATATTGATGCAATTTTCCAAAATCATTCATAAATAACTTTTTTGTCTGAATTTTATTTAAAGGTCAAACACTTTCGGATGTTAGTCATATTTCAGATATCAACTTAAGTGACATTAATGAAACATCATGTAGTTCTGTTTTGAATAGCAGACTGGATCCTTCGCCTGATGATCTGAACAACTTGAATATTAGTTCTTTGCAAACACATGAGGATTTACTGGATGGATGCCGAGTATGTTTAATAGTGCATGTTCAATTGTAAAATTACCCAGATAATTCTATAGATTTTAGAATTTGTAAAATTATATTGTTCATGAATGTAACTAAGCAGAATCTGATGTTTCACTCTGACTAATCGGTTAAAAGCAATTGTCCATTATTGCACCTCTGATTGAAAAAAAGAAGGTAAATGCCATTACTTACAAACTTGATGTTAAATTATTTTCTTTTAGTTTACTTTTTTATTATCATTGCACCTCGTACAACGAAATCAAACACCATCTTCAGTGCACATCTTGACCATGACAATAAACACAAACACATATCCTTCACACATTGAACTGAAAATCTCCAACACTTCACCAACACTGCATTATATAGCAGAATTCAAAAGAGCTACTGCTCTGGGATAGAAGCTGTTTTTCAGCCTATTTGTCCTTGTTTTATTATTCTGTACCATCTGCCAGATGGTAATAGTTCAAAAAAAGGGTTCCCAGGATGAGATGGATCTTTGAGAATGTTTTGAACTTTCTTAAGGCAGCGGGAGCTATAAAGCTCTTCCAAAGAGGGGAGAGGGCAACCAATGATCTTCTGGGCAATGACATTAACCTTCTGGACTGCTTTTCTATCTGCCACTGTGCAATTGGCAAACCATACAGAGGTGCAGTATGTTAAAATGCTCTCTATGGTGCGGCGGTAAAAGGTCACCAGCAGTTTTTCATTCAGTTGTTGTTTTCTGAGAGGTCTCAGGTAGTATAATCTCTGCTGGGCCCTTTTGACCAAGGCTGCAATGTGGGCACCATAGGTCAGGTCCTCTTAGGGTAACACCCAGAAACTTAAAACTGGTCACTTGCTCCACTCGGATTCCATTGATAAGCAAGGGCTGGATGTCTGATCTGTTCCTTCTATAATCCACTATAAGCTCCTTGGTCTTATTGATGTTGAGGACCAAGTTATTGTCTCCACACTACGAAAGCAACCGGTCTACCTCATTTCAGTAGGCAGACTCATCCCTCCCGGAGATAAGTCCCACCACTGTATTTTAGTGCAATATCTCCTTGATAATATAGGAAACTAAAAGAGATCAATAGTAGGAACATACTGAATAAATGCTGAATACTGAGTTGTGTTAGTATCAGAGTAATATGTAGTAAGTAAATAGTAATGAACTATGACAGCCAGTTTAGTATAGTGGTTATGGAATCAGGTTAGAATTGGGAGACTGAGTTATATTTCCTTCTGAGGCACAAAGCAAGTTGGATTACATTGAGCCAGTCACTTTCTGTCAACCATGGGAAGGAGAGAATGACAAATTGCTTTTGAAAAAGCAGATATGATTGAATGGAAGAAAAAAACTACTATGAACAATACTATAATGATATAGATAAAATTTGAATGATACTGTAACTAAAAGGAAGTGGAATCAATGACTGTTTGCTTACAGACCCTTCATTACCTTACTTAATAACATCAATCTGGGTGTGAGGTGTGCTCCCTGTTAGCTTATTATTCGATAAATGTATATGGTAGTATTATCCTTTATATATAGTAGATTTTATTGTTTTCAAAAACAAAACTTGAAATACAAAATTACCATAAAAAGGGAAAATATGGAAGGTGGACAATGAAGAACATTTACAAACTGACACACAAAAATACAAAACCCTCTGATAAGTTCTGAATCTATAGATGTAAAGTGTGCTATGACATTGAATTAAACCATAATTTAATATTTTTTTAGATCTTTAATTATCTGGAAGTACTGTAGGGGAGAGTTGATAGAATATTCACTCTCTTCTATGCAGTGTCCGAATTCTTTTGTAAGTTCTTTAGCTATATGTTGGGCTACATGTTGGGGTAATGATACAGTTAGACAAAAGGATATGCCAGTCTTCTATTTTTTGGGTGTCCATAGAAGCTTGGGAGGATGAGTCCACTAATTTTACCCCACCATTTTATTTGACCTTTCTTCATTATATTGTTCCTGGTTTTTTTAGAGTATGTCCAGATTTTGTAATGGATTGTGTTGACTGGGATGAAAGTTTCTTTGTCCTCTGTTATGTTCTATCCGTGATAGCCATGGTTTGATCTTTGCAAGCAAACAAGTCCTTACTCCCTAGTTCATCCCTGAGTTACTCTTTTCTATTGAACATGGAGTGTCTAATCTGCCTTAAATTAATGTTCCTATTTTAGTTCAAATATTTTTCTGCTTTTCTTGTAGATTTATCTTTGTGGCATTACCTCCAGAAAATTAGATAAAATGAAAATGCTGATTAATTCTGGTGGTGCAGTTCGTTTTAATCAACTAAATGAAGATGTGACACATGTTATTGTGGGGGACTGTGATGATGAATTAAAACAATTTTTGAAGAAAACAGAACGGAGGTATTGATAACTAGTTTTAAGATTTACTGGCATTTTTTAAAACTAAAAATTTGGTAAATATTCAGCATGTTCAAGTAGAGTTTATTGCAATTTTTATCATTTTCTTAAGAGTAGTGAAGATATTCATTAATTTAAAAAACATTCTAGAACGAAATATTTAAAACTAGGGGTGTGTGGATTGTGGCATATTTGAAACATTGGTTTGTGTTTTTAAAGCAATTCTGTATATATGAATCAATTCAACTATGAATCAGTCCAACTCAAAAAATGAATTTGATTTAAGAAAAATATTGAATTGTTTCAGAGGTTATCAGTTCAATTTCCCAAAACAATGTGAAAAATCACTTGAGATTCGATCAAATTGTTGCCATAGCTCTGAATCAAGCCTTTGTTCAACTTTATTAAAGAGATATAAAGAAAAGATTTGAAAAAAAGTAAAAGAATTAAATTAAAGGACTGATTCTCTACAACTCTGATCTCCAAAGATGTAAACATCTAAGACAATTTATAAACTTTTAAGTACAGGAATATAGATCATGATTACAATGTTGTGATACAGATATTTTCTCTGGGAAAATTACTGCTTTAAATGCACAGTTAACAGTGTCAAAAAGTCTGTACTTTAGACATAATTTTGTATTGTGTATTCTTGTGATGTTTAGAAACTTTGCTTTGGATTCATAGGACGTATAGAATACTTTTTTCTACATGGTGTAATTCATAGTTTTTTTCAATAACAGGCCACATGTTGTGACAGTACAATGGCTTTTGGAATGCTTTAGAAAAGGTTATTTAATATCTGAAGAGCAATATGCCCCTGCAAGTTGTCAACAAATGAATACTCCATCTTCTGAGCCACTTTTTATCTCCAATAAAAATAACATGTTGAAGAAAGAACATGTGAATACTGTGGCAGCTGCAGATACTGATGAAGATTTGCTATCTCAATATGTTACTCATGATTCCAAAGTAGGTAAGGTACTGGTCCATGAAAAGCAGGGACAGGGAAGCAGGTATGCAGCAGGCAGAATAAATAGATACTTATTTATGGTCGTTAATCAGCAAATATACGCCACCAATCATCTGTTCTCTTTAATTTCTTCTTTGGTGCATATGCATGATCATTATACTTACACATGTCCTCTTTCTATTAGCAGCTCATAGTCTATGTGAAACTGTCCTGTATGTCCTTAAATGTTTTATTATTTCTTGCACTTTATTTTTTCTTTTGATATTTGGGTAATCTTAGCTACTGTTCTTCAATGATTTAATTTATAGCCTGCTACCTTTTTGTGTAATTATTGTCTATCAACTTGCTTCTTGGACCACATTATCAGTTCCTTTCTCATAACGAATTATTTCCTTACTATCTACTAGATTTTGTTTCTTCCGTTCTCTTATTGCAAAGCTCATACATTTCTAAAAATTATATGATGTATTCAAATCAATTGATTTGTCAGTTCCCAGATGTAACAGATTTCTCTCATAGGTGATTTAACCATCGGTCTAAATACAAAGTGTGTCATAAATTCTTCCAGAATACTTCACTAATATACTAAAAAAAGAAAATTAACATTTTACTTATCTTCTAGTTCATTTTGATGACTACAATGAAACTGATCACACTGTATTTAAAGATGGAAAAGAAGTCACAGTTAGTTCCTTGACAGAGTCTTCTTCAGTTGGTAAAGGACCCTTATTCAGTGGAAGGAAGTTTCTCATTCTCGGTTTTGGCAAAGAAGATGAATTTTGCATAAGAACTCTGATTGAAGAGAATGCTGGGAAGGTTCTGCCCCAGGAAAATAAAATAATTGCTGATTATGCTGTGGTTCCTCTTCTGGGAAACAAAGTCATATCAACTGTAGAAAATGTGGTTACAAATACATGGCTGGTAAGAATAAGTTGAAAAAAATGTTTCAAACATATTAAACAAACAAAACAATAGGCAATGGAAATATTGATATTTTAAAATTACTTTTGAAGAATAATATACTTCCAAATTATATTTATGCTAAATCAGGATTTGTATCTAATTATGGTCTGATTTTTTTCTTTCTATTTTAATTAATTGAGATTTCATAGGAAAAGAATACAAATATTCACATATGAAGCCCCAAACACCAATAGGACACCATTAATAAATCATTGGGTATTTGAATAAAACAGTTATAATATTTTTAATGGTTCTAATGCCTCAGTTTGTATCAACTAGAACTAAAATTAACTTTAAAGAGTCACTTTGGTGTAGTGGTTAGGGATACAAGATAGAAACCAGGTGACTAAATTCTATTTCCACTTGGTAAGTCATTCTCTCTTAGCTCTGGAAGCAAACAATAGCAGTTTATTTTTGAAAATGTTGCCTAGAAAACTGCAGTGACTTGTCTAGAGAGTTACCAGAAATCAGTGCTGATTTGAAGACACAGAATTTAATAAGCTAACTTTAATTCATAAAACATTTGCAATACTATTTGTATTTAAAAATAAGAGTTTAAGAAGGCATTGTTGTGTTTGTTTTCAAATAATTCTCTACAATCATATACCGTTTGATCCTTTATAGCCTCAGATTCTTGAATTACTATGGTTGAAAGCATTTCTAAGTTGTTTAATGATTTCTTGTGTCATTATCTAAGGTGATGTGTATAGAACAACAGACTCTGATAGATCCTCAATCAAGTCCACTTTTCAGCCCAGTGCCAATGAAGGAAGGAGCCATCCCATTACAGCATTTTGTGTTGTCTTTCAGTCAGTTTAGTGGAGCAGAGAAAGAATCTTTAATATGCTTGGCAAGTCAGCTTGGGGCAAGGTCTGTACATCATTACTTTTTAAAATGCTCTGGCATCCTATAATATTAAACTTCTGTCAAGAAAATGGAGAAAATGTATACGCTTTTCAAAAAGGCTAGTAAATACTACCAAACTATTTAAAATGATTGTTTGTGGTATTTATTTTTGGAAAAAAATAGTTAAGAGCTTTTTCAAAAGATAAAATATTCTTGATAATTTTACTTTCAGAAAATAGCATTTTTTAAAATGTCGTTTTAGAGTTCAAGAATTCTTTGTGAGAAAAGCCAACCCAAAGAAAGGAATGCTTGTCAGCACTCATCTGGTGCTAAAAGAGCCAGATGGTTCTAAATATGAAGCAGCAAAGAAGTGGAATCTTCCTGCCATTACTATGGCTTGGCTATTGGAGTCTGCTAGGATGGGAAAAAAGGCTGATGAAAGCAAATTCCTGATTGAGAATATAAACAACAAAGGTTAGTTGGAATGGAGCTGCATTTGTATGTGCTCACATCTGTGTAAACAATAGACGCATTCATATATTCCCTTAGACACCCCACCCATAAGCATTTTTTCTGTTACATTGTAAAGAAAAATAACATGTAAGTATTATTGGTTGCTAGATGACACTGATGTTGCACTAGGTCAGGACACTATTAATAGGGTTTTGAAAAAATGCAGTTGGCCATTCTTTCTTTTGATAGAAGTATTCATTTTACCTTCTGCATCACATAATAACATGTATGTGACATCTCCCTGGTGCTATTCTGTACAATTTTCACCAGTGTTCTTTCCTAACTCATGAAATATAGTGATATATCAATAGTTTATGTAGGTCTTTAAATCTGTCGCATTGCTTCTAAATGCTCAAAGTCATTCAGTAAACTTTGCAGTTGAATGACATTTGGTCCTTTAATCCAATGCTTTTTATAACATGATTCCTTGATTAGTTTACTTAAGGTGGAACAAGGATTAAACGTAATCATGCAAACATTTGAAGGTTGTTACCTGGCATAAAGCTGTGATTTCTTTCTTGACTGCCTATCCCAGTTTAATTTTCTGTTTATAATTATATGTATTATTTGCTATCATTGAAATAGTATGTTGGTATCCTAGCATGTTATAAAAATTATTAGCTAAAGCATATATCTTTTTAGCATTCTGGAAATACAGTGTTCATGTTAGGGTTCCAAGTAACAGCCCATCGGAAATCAAAAGTCTAAGGCAGGGTTCCTCAAAGTATAGATTTATTAGGCATGTCATATTGGCACAGCTGGTGAAAACCTAAATCTGAAGTCCCCCAGGTTTTCCCATCCCAGTTCAAAATCCAAAGTTTTTTCCCACATTACACATAACCATCACATGCCCCAATCACGTCTCTCTCTCCATCCCGGATGCCTCCCATCCACGTGCTGGTGAGAGTGTCCTTGGTTCACAGAAGAAAGAATGTTATTTTGGCTACATATTCCCCTCATCTCTACTCCCCCCTTCCTGTTAAAGTATTGGTGATTTAATAACTGACCAGCTGTTGTAAGGCTGCTGTAAATGTTGATGTAATGAGAATGAGTCAGCAGGATATTGCCATTTTAAAACTGAGATTGGATCAGCAGGGTTATTGCCACTTTAAGAAGCTGTCTATATAACAGCGGCCATGAGAGGGTGTATCTCTCCTTGTGTTCTATCTCCATTACAGTTCTCCCTGCAGAGTAATGAAGATTGATTACTTGCCTGGTATTTTCATAATACGTATATAGCAGTCTTGTATATAAACCACTATTAAAAGACAAAATCTCTGTGTGCTGTGCTGTGCTGTGCTGTGCTCCTGGGTTGTCTCACAATAGCACTCATGCTGCAAACACTCTTGACAGGAGAGCCTAGAGAAAAGAGAAACCCAGTGGGAGCTTGCACCAGAGCCAGATGGGTTGTGCGACATTGTTTAATCATGGTTAGTGGCTTGTGAAGGAAAACAGGCAGCATGACTTCCATTGGCATAATAGGAAGAGGTTATTGGTGTCTCAGTTGAAGGAGACAAACTACCTCTCCTGGAATGTGAAGATGGAATATACCTGCGGAGGGAGGAGTTGTGGACGTTGTTACTAATCCACCGGCAGTCCTGGATGATGGAGACCAGAGGAAAAACTAAAAGGCTATGGCCAGTATAATTCTGGCTGTAGAGGACAGTCAGCTGATACACGTGAGGGTCTCCAGTCTTCAAAAGAGTGCTAGGAGGCATTGTGCAGTGTGTATGTGAGAGAAACTGTGTAGTAAAGTGTTGCTAACAAGGAGACAGCTGAAGCCGGGGGAGAGTATGTCCACACATCTGCAGAATATGAGAAGGACATTCCTTGAATTAGAAGAAAGAGGAATGACATTTACTGAAGTACACAAGGTGTATGTAGTGCTCTGTTCACTGGAGCATTCATGGAACATTCTTGTGACAGGTATAGAGTCTATGCAAGAGCGGGATTTAACAATGGCATATTTAACTGGTTGATTGTTAGAGTAGAAGCAGAAATGGCTGGAGAGACAACCAGGAAAGGGAGGAGAGAACGCTCAGCACAGACCAGTATCTACAACAGTCCAGGATGCTGGCAGAGCAGCTGAGACAGTTAACATAGTAAAGAAATGCTGTATGTGTGGTTCTACTGAGCATCTCCAGAGACGCTGCCCTGAGAGGAGAAACAGGAGCAGCGAGACAAGAGCGCAGGACTACTCAACACACGTGGAGCAGTTCTTCAGCATTGTTTTCCTTGGCAGCGTCAATGACTGAAAACACCATGAATACTTGGTTTTTGGACAGTGGGACGAGCCAGCACATCGCTAACAAATCCACAAGCATTTTCTGATTTGAAACCAGCAATGCAAACACGGGCTAGCCTAGCCAATGGTCAAAGAGTTGCTGTAAAAGGGGAAGGTAATGTTTATGGACCAGAGATAGGAGAAACATTGTACAATGTTCTATATATACCTGCATTAGATCATAATCTATTGAGTATATCCAGATTAGGCAGGCAGGGTTATGACATACTATTTGCAGAGGGACAGTATTCCATTAAGAAAAATGGAAAGATATGTACACAAGGGGTTAAGAAGGATGGACTGTACTTTCTAGGAAGGCAGGAAGATTGTTGTGCATGTGCACTTACGAATGCTCCCATACATGACAATTGTATACATCTGTTACATAGGAAATTGGGGCATGCAAGTTTTGACATACTGAAGAAGATGCCAGGCCTACCTGTGGGACTTAGGATAAAGAAATGAAATGTGTATTTAGATTGCGCTGTTTGTAAGGAGTCAAAATCCAGGGTGTATCCTGTGTAAGTAAGAAAAGTGCAAGGAATACAAACAGTATTGCAGTTAGTTCATGCTGATTTGGTTGGTTCTATGGCACATTCTTTAGGAGGAGCTAGATATGCCTTAGTCATAGTAGATGATTACAGTAGATACGGGTTTTGTTATCTGCTAAAAAGCAAAACTGAAGTACTGCAACAATTAAGGAATGGGTAACATTTGTAGAGCAATGTAAAGTATACCAGCTGAAAACAAATAGGGAACAAAGTATAATAAGTTCCAAAAATGCAGTTTAGGCATAAGGCATAGACGAACGAATCCATATTTGCCGGCTGAAAATGGAGTGGCTGAAAGAAGGAATGGCGTGATACAGACCATGAAGGACTCATTACTTGTTGATGCAAGCATGAGTAAAGTATACTGTGGGGAAGCCATGAAGACAGCAAATTATGTAATTAACAGGATATGGAGTGTGGCAATAAAGGAAATGCCATATTTCAAGTTGCATGGAAGAAAATCCTCCTTTGCTCATCTAAGGATATTTGGCAGTTATGCCTGGATGCATGTTCCAAAAGACAACAGGAAAAAAGGACAAAAAGGCCAGGAAGCTTAGGTTTGTTGGGTATGAGCCAGGATCCAAAGGGTACAGGTTTACAGATGGAATTTCAAAATCTACTAGTTTTTATGGAGCAGAATAATTGGGATAGGATGCATGCTAATCATGAGGTGTTCATGCAAATGCATAGCACTAGTTTACCAGAAGGCAGTGATAAAGGAGAGACGGGAAAATGAGTCAGAGGTAGATATAGAAGACGATAGACCTGTGATAAAAAGCGAAAGCACAGAAACTCAAGAACAGATAATACCAAGAAGATCTGAAAGGAGTAATAAAGGTATACCTCCTGAGTGGTTCACTGTAAGTGAGGTTAGAGTATATAGTGTTAGGTATGAATCACAAAATTACCAGGATATGTTGTCATTGCCTAAGGCAGAACAAGAAAAATGGAAGAATGCTATGGACAAGGAAATGGAATCTACAGATGTTTATCAAGTTTTTACTCCCTTGAAATTATCAGAAGGGCGAAAGGCAGTAGGGTACAAATGGATATATAAAAAGAAGGTGTTACACAATAATGAACTACAGTGGTTCCGGTGACGTCTTCCTCGTGGACGGATCGGAGACCGTGATCGTCTGCGGCTTCGATCCATACTCTCCCGTTATCTGCATTTGTGGTCAGAACCACCCTGTAGGGGTGGTGAAGAAGGGGGAGACCACCAGCTGGGTTGAGGGGAACTGCATTTCTCCTCCCTGGCTAGGCATTTTACTCCCTTCCGAAGACGGCTGTAACAGTAGCCAATATGGCCACCTTGAAGAGGAAGAACTAACCTGGACAAGCTTGTGCAGGAGCAGTGAAGAAAAGGACAACTTGAAAACTAGGCTAAACAGGCACAACATTTAAATATAAGATATCCTGGAATTAAAATTTTAACAAATTTATAAGAGAGACAATTAAAGCAGCAGCCAGAGAAAGTGAAGAAAAAAAGTTTTGACATCTGAAAGTAGCTTTGAAACCTAAAAGGAAGAAGTCAGAAGCAGATATTTGTTTAAACTGGATAAATATATGATCTTGGCAACCTAACAGACATAACTAAAGCTGAACTTGAACGTATAAAATAAAAAATAGTATTTGTATACTGGGATTTTTTGGAACTTTGAATTCTTAAAGCCCTAAATAGAGAGAAAAAGTGAAAGGAAAAAAGGGTGGAATTTGGACATAATAGAGACTGCCATCTAGTGGTAAAAGAAATTATTTAAGATTTTCTATAACCTGGCTCCTACAAAAGCTGATTTTGTGAAATAAGTGAAACCTTTTTACAACAAAATAGAGACCCTGGAAAATGAAAGTGGAATATTGAATATTAAAGCAAAGAAAGAAGGAGGAAGAAATTAACTTGGGATTGTTTGGTGATTTTGGCATATACTTAAATTCATGGACATTGGGTTATTTGTTGAATCTGGGAAAACCTGAAGAGGAATTTTAAAAAAGCTGATAGTTGAAAATAAATTTTATAGACATTGGCTGATTACTGGATAATTGTGGACATAAAGAGTTAAGAAAGATATATAATATACATAGCAGAAGAACTTAAAAATGGAACTAAGAAATATGAAATAAATGCTACAAGAAAAAGACAAGTCGTTTGGTTTTGCCTTACAATTTTTAGAAATGGTGATTTTAGAGCATGAAGAATAAGGAATGCCAGAAGAAGAGGAATTGATTAAAGAAAAGGCCACCTTTAATGAACAACTGGAGCAACGGATATTAAAGCGAAAGGGGAGAAGAATGGGAATTAAAACAAGATATGAGGAGGCAACTAAAAAGAGGAATACTTTGAAAATCAAACAAAGCAAAAGGAAACAGCAGAAAAGGGAATTATAGAAGGAAGCTTTAAAGAGGGAGGGGGATAAAATCGGAATAAGAAAGGGAGGGAAAAAATGAAGAAGTAAAAAGAACGGAATTAGGAAGTAAAGAAATATGGAAATTGAATAAAAATGAAAAGAAATTGTTTATCTAAAAGACACAGATAATGGTTAATTAAAAAATAAGATTCTGCAAGGTGATGAGATGTAGAATAAAATGTATTAGAAGTAATCAAATTATTTAGTAAGTAGGAAAATATGGATTATTAAAATGAAGGATTGGAACTGATATTTTTCTTTTCTTTTTGTTCCTGGAAGGCTTGTTATTTGTTAAACTATACACAGAGATAAATGGAGTAAATGTGAAAAAAGAGAAATTATGATAGGCTTATTAACTATGTTTAATGAATTTATAGAATATGGTTTAAATGAATTATGAGGATTATTGCAATAAGATTAGTATCAGTTATTATGATGAATGGAATATATTTTTCTTGAAATTATAAATGCTTTTGATGTAATTCAACGGGAAAGTACAATGCGGAATCTGATTTTGAATAAAAATGAAAATAACTGGTTTATTTACATAGAGATAATGGTTAAGAATTAAGAAAGGGGACTCTGCAAGGTAATAAGGTGCAGAATAAATGTATCATTGTTTAGAAAGTAGGAAAATATAGATTATTAAAATGAAAGATTGGAACTGATACTTTTTGTTATTAGAATATTTGTTTTTTGTTAAACTATACATAAAGATAAATGGAATTAAAGTGAAAAAAGAGAAATTATGATAAATGTATTAATTATGTTTAATGAATTTTTAGAATATAGTTGAAATGAATTATGAGGATTGCTGTAATATCAGTTCTTATGATGAATCGAATAGATCAATTTTTCTTTTTGAAATTATAAATATTTTTGATGCAATCAAAGGAGAAATGACCATGCGGAATCTGACTTAAAAGGTATATGTGTTATGTAGTTGCTAGGAGATTTTTATTATTAATTTTTAAGGTGATAATTAAAAAGTTAAATGATTATTGGGATTTAAAGAGGAATTAATTAAATGATATATAAGGTATAGGGGTGGCAAACTCCAAATTGATAATTGTAGGAGGAACTTTTTTGAAATGTTTAAATTGAGATGGAATTTTTGAAATAATGAAATAAGAATATGCGATGAAATTACAAACCTGACAGATAAAAGTATAAAATATAATGAATATGAAGATATGAGAAGTATTTAAAGAGAAATAGGTTAAGAAGTGAATTGAAAATTTATAAAATAAGCTTGAGGAAAGTATCTGAGAAATCTAATTGAAAATATGTTAAGTAATGACAAGATTTGAATTTAAATGTGAAAGATGAATATGTAATCAGTCATGTTTGTATGGAAATGTAAAAACCTGGAATCATGCTGTTCACTAAAAAAAGATGTTTTTAAAATGTGGAAAATTGAAATAAATTTTTTACAAATAATAATAATGAACAGCAGTATAAGGCACGGTTAGTTGCACAGGGATTCATGCAAAGAAAAAATGTTCATTATAATGAAGTGTTTGCACCAACTGTCAGACCGTAAGGCTAGCATTAGTTTTAGCAGCCTCATATAGATATACCATATGTGTCTCTCAGTGTAGAGTTTTTTGGAGATGTAAACACAGGATTGCAGGTGTCCCTGGGGGTTTGCTTGTAGCAGCACTGCCACTACAGCTCCATCGCTGGCGTCCACTTATTAATGGTTCGGGGTGCCTAAGGATGGGTTCCTTGGTGAATAATTTCTTTAGGGCCTTGAAAGCGCACTGGCAATCTAGGGACCAGGCCAAGGGCTGACTTGGCTTTGGTTTGGGGTCCCCCCTCCTGTTTTTAACAGTTCCACCACTTCCACAAATGCGGGGATGAATTGTCTATAGGTAAGGTAAAGGTTCCCCTCGCACATATGTACTAGTCTTTTCCGGCTCTAGGGGGTGTTGCTCATCTCCGTTACAAAGCCAAACAGCTAGTACTGTCCAAAGACATCTCTGTGGTCATATGTCCAGCATGACTAAACGCCAAAGGCACACGGAATGCTTTTACTTTCGCACCAAAGTGATCCCTATTTTTCTACTTGCTTTTTTACATGCTTTTGAACTGCTAGGTTGGCAGAAGCTGGGACAATTAATGGGAGCTCACTCCGTTACACAGTGCTAGGGATTCAACCACCGAATTGCTGACCTTTCTGATTGACTCGTTCAGCATCTTAGATATTGAGCCACCACATCCCTTAAATTATAGAATTGTCTATATAAGTTGGCAAACCCAAGAAAACTTTGAAGTTGCTTGCGGGTGCAGGGGGCGCCAGTCTAGGATGCTTTTCATCTTCCCTGGATCCATTTCGATCCCTTCATTTGACATTTAGTAGACCAGGGAGGTCTTGTGGAACTCGTATTTTTGACAGCTTCATGAAGAGTTTCGCCGTGAGAAGTTTTTTGACAACTTGGCACATTAATTTGACATGGTCCCCTGGGGTTTGTTGAAAATGAGACTGCCGGAATATCTCAGAGTTTGGCTGACGGCAAAGTGTTCGTCCATAAAAGGAGATAACTATGGCAAGCTACTACAACAAATACAAAAAGATTTGGATAATTGGGGGAAACTACAGCTGTCACTGATCGGGAGAATAGCCACCATTAAAATGAACATACTGCCTAAAATACTGTTCCTCTTCCAAACAATCCCAATAAAATTAGGAAAAAGTTTTTTGAAGAACTAAACAAAATAATAATAAAATTTATTTGGTTAGGAAAGAAAGCCCGAATAAAATTGGAACTTTTGCAAGATTGTAGAAGCAAGGGAGGTTTTTGACTCCCAGATTATGAACTTTACTATTAGGTCACAGCCGTGACGTGGCTTAAAGATTGGGTAGATCTAAATAATAAAAGAGTTAACCATTGGGGGGCATGACCTGCAGATTGGCTAATACATATTTATTTGGGAAGAGAAAAATAAACTGCATTCATACTTTCAGTGGCACCAAGTTAGGGATGCTCTGATATCTGTCTGGGAGAGAATCAAGTGAAACTATTATTCCAACGTTGTTATTGACTATGGAGGCAATGGTATATCCTAATGTCCTAGACCTAAATAAAACAATTAGATATAAAGAATTATTAGATGAGCAAGGAGAATTAAAATCAAACCAAGAACTGAAGGTACAAGGAATAGAGATAGATTGGTGGCCATATCTACAAATTCAAACAAGGTATAAGAAAGACATAGAGCAATATGGGATATATAAAGATCAACAGGAATTAGATAAAATACTGCAGGGGATGGGGGAAATGATTACTAAAATGTATAATTATCTTTTAAAATTCAAAGTAGAAGAAGAAACAGTAAAGGAGATTATGATAATCTGGGCCAAAATTTTTGGGTATAGTATTGGAAGATTGGGAAAAATGGGAAATAAATTACAAACTAACATTATCACAGCAGCCTATAACGAGAATTTGCATAAAATGTTCTACTGCTGGCACTTACCCCCGGCAAGGTTGGCTAAAATGTTTCCTAACAGATCAGCGAATTGTTGGAAGTATGACCATGAACAGGGAACTTTTTTCCATATGTGGTAGACCTGCCCTAAAGCTAAGAAATATTAGCTCAAAATTAACAATTGGCTAGAAAAAATTACAAAACAAAAAATTGAATTGAAACCAGTGATATTTTTATTGAGTATATTAAGATATAAAGTTGGCAAAAAGTTTCAATATATTATACTTCACATAATAACTGCGGCAAGAATTGCCTTCACCCAAAACTGGAAACGTGACAGTATTTCTTCCGACATTATGATAATAAAAAAGGACGTGCAGAGATGGATAGGTTATCGATGGAATTGAAAGATAGAGAAGAAATAGAATACTATGAGATTTAGAATTTATAGTATAATTGGTTGGAAGGTGAACGTAAAATAGATGGATGAAAGGTACGTAGGAGTTATATCACGATGAGATAATATTGTCTATAACCATGTAAATAATTGTGTAAATAATTGTATCGTAAGTTGAATGTAGGAATAATTGTAACAATATTTAGTAGTAACCTACATAATTAGAAATATGTCAATGTGAGTGAACACTGGTGCGAACATACTGTAATGAGTGGAAATGTGCTTTTGTGAAAATATGTTCAGTAAAGATTATTTTATAAGAATGTTGGCTGGCGGTGCATCTGGGGGCTCTGGTGGCGGTTGAGCCACTGCAGGAAGGGGCACCGGCATCAGCATCAATTGGCATTCCACCCCTGGGCGGGGTAGAAGGGGTGGAAGCTGATGGGAGCCTAGGTGGCCCGGCGGCCGGCCAGCCAGCTCTGGCAGTCCGGAGACTCCTCTTTGCAAGGATGGGCTGGATTGGCTTACTGGCCCAGTTGACAGCTGTCAATATGTTAGATCGGGCCCATCGCCCGAGGCCTTGGCGTGGTCCACACTGGATGGAACAAAGGAGGAGTGCCATGTTCCCCTGGCTTGGGAAGGTGAATGTTGGGGGATGGGGTGCCATGTTCCCCTGGCTTGGGAAGGTAAATGTTGGCTGGGTCAGAACCATGATCCCCTGCTACTGATGCCCAGCTGGCTGACTTCTCTGATAGTCCTTCCAGGGTTTGGTTTCTTGGCAGTGGCTAGACTCCCAGTCCCTGGACTCACTGAGGTCAACTCTCACTCAAATATTGTGGTTTGCTCAGTTTGTGCTGCGGTGACCTGGCACTCCTGGAGCATTGGCTGGCCGCCAAACTGCTCCTCTGCCTTGTATTGCTCCTGGGCAGTTGGCCATAGTATTGGCTCAAGGTATGTTGGGAGTGTGAAAGCACAATGCCATGGCTGCAGGTCGGGTCCCAAAAGATGGACTCCTTGGGCCAGGCCCTCCTCTGACATTCAAGCTTGATTGCTGCACGCTCTGTCATTGAGGGAAAGTTGAGGGTCCCAGAGCTGTCCATAGTGAGCCCGTTGGCTCCAAAAGCTCCACTGGCAGCAGTCAAGTCTTCCTCTAGCTGTTTTTTCTCCTCCATCTTCCCTGAGTCTTCCCACTGCCTGGTAGACCGGGAAAGCGGCCGGAGCTCAGGATCCTGGACAGCAGCCCCGCGTGAGCGGGGAGCTATTGAATTGAACTATGGGATTCAGGTTAATGTCAGGGTTCTAAGTAACAGCCAATCAGAAATCAAAACGCAAGGCAGGGTTCCTCAAAGTATAGATTTATTAGGCATATAATATTGTCATGCTAGTGAAACCCGAAGTCCCACAGATTTTTCCCACCCAGTTCAAAATCCAAAGTTCTTTCCCGCATTACACACAACCATCACATACCCCAATCAGGTCTCTCCCCATCCTGGATGCCTCCCAAGCCCTTTCAGGTGCTGTTGAGCGTGTCCTTGATTCACAGAAGAAAATTTTTTATTTTGGCTACATATTCCCTTTAGCTATCTCTACTCCCCCTTTTCCACAGCTGCAGCCAGCCTAGCTGTGGCAACCTTGAAGATGCTTAAAGATGGCTCCAGGGTTGACAATTCACTTTCAAAATTGAAAGGGCAAAACTTAGAAATCTATTGTTTATTTTGTTATATTCACTGAATATAATAAAGAATGACCAAAGTAATTTTTACCAAGGATCACTGCAATTGTAGCATAGGAGATAACACTTTTGTCTTCCTGTTTATTGTAATGAAATGTGAAATACATAATTAAAAAATATTTTTAAATTATGCTTTAAATTTTTTTAAGGTAAACAAAAGAATCTTACAAATTCTTCAGAAGAAATGGAGACAAGTATTGCATCTACAAATACACCTGATTATCCTAGTAATGTCCTTGGAAGTGGAAAGATAACAACAGTGACACCCCTGGACATGAATCGTTTCCAAAGTAAAGCTTTCCAAAGTGTCATTTTACAGCATATTGGTAAAAATCCTAGTCCTCCAATTGGAAGCAAGGTAGTACAGAAGGAACCCTCTCTGCATCTGGATACACCATCTAAATTTTTATCGAAAGACAAGCTCTTTAAACCATCTTTTGATGTCAAGGTAAATATTTTGGCACTCTTATCCCTGTTGTAAATGTTTGAGAAAAAATTAACTCTGTTACAATGTAACTATGAATAAATATCAATTTGTTAGTTCTAATTTTGTTTTTAATTTCAAAGCAAATTGAGTATGCTGCGTCTTAATGTCAAGCTACTTTTTATATCTATAGTTATTTATTTTACTTGAATGAATATTTTACTATATGCGTAGTTCCAGAAATGAATATATAGTAGATGATGTGATGAATCCCAATCTTTTCTAATTTCCAGTCAACTTGTTTGTTTATACCTTGGAAGTTCGTGAATGCTCTGGAACTCACTGACTCACTGCCTTTGAAGTGCTACAGTGAAACATTTCACTTTTTAAATTATATATATTTTATTTTAAATATACATCCTGGGTATCATTTACATCAATCCAAATTATAATAACAGTATTGGTAATCTTTATCATATTTATCAAACTTAGATGATCCTCATAATATTATTGAAACAGCAAAAAAATGCTTACCATCTGTAAACCTCTAATCTTTCTATTTTTGTTTATTCTATAAAAATATGCGTTCTAATATTTCCCCTATCTAATTTTATTTCTGCCTCTATCAGCTTACAACAAGCTACTTTAATGTTTAAAAGGCATTTCTTTCTAGCCATCATCTCTTCTCCTCATTAGTGCTTAAACTTTTATGCATTTTTTTACTTGCTTCCCACACTCCTCATCTTTATCTCTCTTTCTTGTTCAGTGTAAGCGTTTCTCCCAGTACAAACCTATGCTGGCAATTCTCCCAAATGTCTGCTCATGTCTCAATCTCCTTATCAAAGATATATTCCCGTCTATTCAATTATTGATTTATCTGCTTTATTTTCTTCGATCTTTCTTCCTTTATCAGCTGGTTTGTCGGCCCCATTTTTTGCTCTAGTCCTTGATTTACTTATTGACTGTGCCATTTCATCTGTTCTTTCCATTCCTTTTGCTTGCCATTTGTCTGGTCTTCCTCTTCGTTGAGGTTTTGCTTCATTTGCTGTTTATTCTGATCCATGTTTTTTCCCTGTTCATAGTCAGTTTGCTGGCTTAAGTAATCTGTTTCACCCAATCTTTCTGTTCTTTCCACCAGTTCATGAGCAGTTTGGTCTTTATTCATAGTTCTTTGCAGGATGTTTTCCATTTTCTCATCTATACCATCCATTGATATTTTAATACTTTGGAACAAATATCTCATTGAAAAGTCCTCTCATTTCCAGAGTTGTTCCTTCAACTCCAATCATGTCAGAAACCAATTATTTCAAAGCAAAGTCATATATTTAGACGGGCCAATTCCAACATTGATTCTGTATTCTAATAGTCCAAGCTATTTTCCAAATTCTTTGAATCTGCTCTGTAATTTTGATCTTTTATTCTAGTTTCTTTTATAAAGTGTCTTTCTTATTTCCACCCGGTAAGGGCAAGACAATAAACAGTTAAAGGTCCACCGGATATCAAATATTCCTTCCTCTGTAAATTTTCAGGAGTTTAGAAGTCACTTTTCCTTTCATAGTGCTCTCGACTTCTCAACATAGATCTCAGAAATGCTTATTTTTGCAGCTTAAACAATTATCTGTTTAGACTCTCTTATCACAGATTTTTTTATTTTCCTGTTTCCTATTTTATGTTGACTGCCACTGTTCCTCATCTTTGGATAAGGGGGATTTTCCAAGTTAGGGAGGAGATATGTGGCTCTCTTCAATCTGCAAGACACCCCCTTTACTTCACCACCCTTACCTCCAATGGGGAGAGGAGTGTGGCTGCAGAGCTCGCGGTCCTCGTCTCTGATGCCACTGGAAGCACAGCCAGAAGTCTATAGTGAAACATTTCAATTATTTTGCAATTCCTACTTTAAATCATTGGATTTCATAATGAAATTAAGGATTAATTTTAATTGAATCTATTCTGACAAAATATTTCATTTAATATAATTTTCTTGTTGAAAAAATATAGATCATAGTTTTTTTAAAAAAATAAACTATTAATTTTACAATTAAAACAGACAAACAACACACACATAAATGTGAAAGAGAGAAAAGAAATGAAAGAAAAGTGGAAAAAATTTTAGAAAACAATTAAAAACCACTTTGTCCTCGACAGTTTGTGGGACCTTATTTTCAACCTTGTTTTATATTCTATACAATTAATCCTTAGCGAATATGTATATGTATATATAGTCACCACTACAATTATAATACGTTTTCTTTTGCCCTTTATTGTTTAATCGATCTTTGTTCTATCCATTTGTACCAGCAATTCCAGCTGTCGTAATATATTGATGTATCTTTTCCTTTTAATGCTAAAGTTAATCTGTCCATCTCTGCACAATTTGCTATTTTTTGAATAATCAGTTCCTCTGATGGAATATAAGATTGCTTCCAACATTGTGCAAAGGCCAGTCTGGCCACTGTGAAGATATGTACTATTGTGTACTTCACTTTTTTTGAGAGTTGTTTATTTAAAATCCCTAATAAAAAGAATTCTGGTTTAAGTTTGATCTGTTCTGTTGTCATTTCCTCCAACCATTTTCTAATTTTCTGTCAATATTTTTGAGCTGCTGTGCAAATCCACCACATGTGAAAGAAAGTTCCTTCCTTTTTTTTTACATTTCCAGCAATTCAGACTCATGTTGGGGCGCATTTTCACTAATCTCGAGGGAGGGAGGTGCCATCTATAAAACATCTTGTAGAAGTTTTCCTTGTAGGCTGCCGATTTTGTGATTTTGTTGTTTCTACTCCAGACCTTCTCCCATTCTATTAAAGTGATACTATGTCCTATATTCCTATTCCAGGCTATCATATTCCCTTTTACAATTTCTTCCTCTAATTCTGCCTCTAGTAAATAATTATAAAATTTTGTTGTATTTTTTTATCTGGCCTAATAGAATTTTGTCTAGTTGCTGAAGTTTATTATTAATTCCAAATTCTTTCTTATCCTGTTTGCATCTACTCTGAACTTGAAGATGTGCCCATTTATCAATTTGTACTCCCTGGTCTTGAAGGTCTTGCCACAATTTCAAATTTCCTTGTGCATCCAATAAGTCCTTGTATTTAATCATCTTAGTAATATCCAAATTATTTGGGTGGATCATCGCTTCCATTGTTGAAATCCAGATTGGTATCTTTAAATAATGTTTTTTCCTTACTTTCTTCCAGTTAGTAGTGTATCTCTAAGTGTCCGTGGAAGTATTTCTGGGTGGTTTTCCTGATATCCCATAAAAAAGCATGCCACCCTCTCTGTAAGTCGTGGCTTTCTAAAACTAATATTCTCTTGTTTGTTAAATTCACCTATTCCTTTAAACCATACTAAGGAGGTCACACTATAGTACAACTCCCAGTTTGGAAGGGCCATCCCCCTCCCGCTCTTCATATCTTGCAATGCCTTTAAATCTATTCTCGGTTTTTTCTTTTTGCCAAATAAATTTTGTGATTATTTTGTTAAGTTCTTCAAAATACTTTTTGTGTACTTTAATTGGTATTGTCTGAAATATATAAAGAAATTTTGGGAGAATATAGACATTTTAATCGTAGCAATTCTACCTATTAATGGAAGTTGCAGTTTACCCCATGTTTCTAGATCCTTCTTTACCTTTTGCAAAAGTTTGTCATAATTATTTTCCTTTAGTGTTTTACAATGTGCTGTCAACCATATTCCCAAGTATTTAACTTTCTTTATCACTTGAAATCCCATGACTTTTTTTAATTCTAATTTGTTTTCATGTTAGATTTTTAGTCATTAATTTCATTTTGTTTCTATTAATTTTTAATCCTGCAACTACTTCAAATTGTTCTAATTCGTTCATCAGTTTTTGTCTTTCTATTGGCTCTTCCATTAAAAAAAAAATCATGTCATCTGCAAACGCAGCTTATATTCTTCTTTCTTAACCTTTAATCCTTTTATGTCTGGATTTTGTCTGATATATGTTAGTAATGTTTCCAATGATAATATGAAGAGCAGGGGTGAGAATGGATAACCTTGTCTGATTCCTTTCTCTATTTTAATTGGGCGGGTGTGTTCCCCATTTATGATAATGTTCGCCTGTTGTGTATCATATATAGTAGTTATAATATTTTCAAATTTGGTACCTAAGTTCATATTATAAATTCTTTGGATTAAAAATTGCCAATTCAAGTTATTGAAGGCCTTCTGTGCATCTAAAAACATAAGGGCTATTTGATTTGGGATGGGCTTCATAAAATTCCAGGACATCTAGTACTATTCTTAAATTATTCCTGATTTGTCTGTTCGGGAGAAATCCATTTTGGTCTTGATGAATAAAATCATTCAAAATTCTTTTTAATCTGTTTGCAACAATAGAAGTGAATATTTTGTAATCCATGTTTAATAAGGAAATTGGCCTTATTAATTGGAAATTGGAAATTGTATATATTGGGAGTCCAAATCCTCCTTCGGGATCAGCGAAATCAATGCGCCCCTCCATGTGTCCGGCATCCTGGCTGCCAATAGGACATCGTTAAAAACTTCCACCATAAGGGGTCCTATTAATTCACCTATTGCCTTGTTTAGTTCCCCTGGAATCCCATCTGGTCCCAGAGATTTACTATTTTTCTGGTTCTCTATTGCTGTTTTCAATTCAGACCAAGTAATATCTTTGTTTAATAATTCTTTCATCTCTTCCCCAATTACTAATTCATTTTATCTAGATAGTTTCTTATCCTATCCTCATTGACCTCTTCCTTTTTATATAAGTCTTCAAAATACTTATGGGCAATTTCTTTTTTCTTTTCTATCCCCTATTGTGTGTCTCCATTTCCATCTATTAATTGGTAAATCAATCTTTTTTCTTTCCCTTTTTTAAGTCTATAGGACAGCCATCTCCCTCGCTTATTAGCGTGCTCAAAGTAAGTTTGTCTAGTTGTATTCAAATTTATAATCAGTCTCTCTTGTTCAGTTAAATTCAGTTTGTAAGTTATTGTCATCTGGTTTTGCGTTCTTGAATCCTTTGGGGTATTTTGTAATTGAATTTCTAATTTTTTAATTTTTTGTTGTAATTTATTTTGCTGGGCATATTTTTCTTTATTCCTCTTGGCATTATAAGAAATTGTTATACCTCTTATTACTGCCTTCATTGTATCCCAAATGTTTTGTTTTGTCGTTGCTCTATTATTATTTTCTTTTAAGAAATAATTTAATTCCTTCTTAAGTTTGTTCATATATTTTTTTTGTCTAATTAACTGCGTTTTTAATGTCCATCTTTTTCTGGTTTTTTTCCTACCTTTCCAAATTATCTGGATTGGATTGTGGTCTGCCTGTTCATTAGGTAATATTTCAATCCCTTTTATTTCATTTGCTATTTCCTCATTCATCCATGCCATGTCAATTCATGTCCATATTTGGTGGGGGTTTGAATAAAATGTAAATTGGTTTTTTATCAGGGTTTAACCTTCTCCATATATTGATCAAATTTAACTCCCTCATTATTTCCATACATATTTTTGGAAGCTCTCTTTTTTTCCCATTCCTCCCCCCAATACTGTGGTCTTTTTGATAATCAGCAATAGCATTAAAATCCCCTATGAAACAAATATTTATTTTTTCCATTCCTACTATTTTTCCATATAAATATTTAAAAAACTCTTTTTGCTCTCCATTCGGGGCATAGATTATCACTAAAAGGATTGGAACAGCATTGATCCAGACATGCAAAACCAGAGTTCTTCCATTAGAGTCCGACCATATTGACTCTGCTTTCATGTCCTCTTTCACATGCACTGCAATCTGCCGGTGCAGTAAATAGCTTCCCTAATTTCGGGCATTCTAAATATTTTTCATCAGATTTCTTTATATGAGTTTCTTGTAAGCATACTATGTCAGTGTTTTGCTTAATTAATTTAGCTACTGTCCTTTTCCTTTTTATTGTAGAGTTTAAATTATTTATGTTAATAACCAATACTTTCCTTTCTTCTTCCATTGTTAGTTTTGTTTCACTCTTTGTCTTGTGACTAAACTGGTTTCTATTTGTGCCTGAGAGTGTATCCTGTCTTCTTCTCTCTCCTGACGTGGTTGGCCATTTCCTTGATTTCCTAAAGCTTCATGTCTATTCTTATGTTGGTGTTTATCTTCTTGAGAGTTCGTTTCCAATTCGTCCTTACTACTCTGCTCTTCCAGGCCTACCAACCATTCATAAAATTCCTGGGCCTTTTCCATAGTATCTATTTTAATTTTCCTTTCCTCCCATGAATCTAGCATCCCCTCTGGGATTATCCATTTAAATATGATTCCTTTTTGATTTAAGTGAGCCGTTAAAAATTTATAGTCTTGTCTTTGATCTCTTACTTTTCTCAGTATTTGCTTAAGGAGCAAAACTTCTTCGCCTTTATATGTAATTGATTCTTCTCTTGATATCTTGTATATGATGTCCCGGACATTCCTTCTCGCAAATCGTATATGGACTTCTCTTGGGCATTTGTGGCGTCTCGCATAATTTGTACTAACTTTGTAGACTCCATCAAACTCTCAAAATATCATCTTTGTCCTTTTCCAATAGTTCCGCCAATATTTCTGCCATTACTTGTTCCAAATCTTTTTCTCTTGATTCCGCTATGTTCTGGAATCTCAGTTATGTAGCAGCTTTATCCATCTCTAGGTAGATCAAGGAATCCTCCATTTCCTTGCTCACATTCTTTAGTTGTTCATCTACTCTTTCCAGTTTCCTTTCAGTTCATTCTGTTCTTTTCTCTACCTCTTTTATTATTGCTTCATTTTTCTCCAAGGCCTGCGGTGTTATTCCAACTTTCTCCTCAACTTTGAAAATGTCTGCTTTCATTTCTGCTTTTAATTTCCCCATCTCTTCTTTTAGTCCATTTATATCTGCTCTTGTCTCATTGTGATTTTTCATCATTGTTTCTTGCAACTTCGACATCGATTCTTGTAGGGTAAGCATGATCGATTGGATATTAACATTCAAGGAGGTGGTTTGTTTCTCCAGTGGTATTGTTTCTTCAATTGTCTTTTGTGTCATGGGTGAAGGCATTGCCGACATAGTTGTTAATGTCGAAGTGGCTTTTCTTCCAGTTTTCAGAGATGTGGTTGTAGTTGTTGTAGATGTCTTTTGTGATAGCCATCTCCCTGGTTTATTCGCATTTCAAAGTTTAAGTTTTCTGGCCATTTCCTCTTGTAGGTTTAAATTTATTTCATGTTTCACCTGGTCCATTTTTCTTTTGAGTTTCCTCATTGTGAGGGTCTGTCTGCATATTGGCTTCCAAGTTTTTCTATTTCTCCTGCCATTTCATCTGTTGTTTCTTTCTTTCCTTATTTCTTTTCATTGCATAAGCTATTAAGACTCTTATATAAGCCTTTGTTGTATCCTACAAATTTTGTATTGTTGTCTGTTCTTTCAAGTTGATTTCAAGGAATGCTTTTAGTTCTTTTACTACCATTTGAATATATTCTTTATCTCTTAATAAATTTTTATTAAAAGTCCATCTCCCGTTCTTCTTTCCTCTCCATTTCATTTTGATTGGGTTACGATCGGCCCAGATATTTGGCAAAAGTTCCATAACCTGTACATTTTCTATTAGTTTTGAGTCCATCCATATCATGTCTATTCTAGATTACGATTTGTGCGGATTAGAGAAAAATCTTTCAGAAGAGTTTAATTCCTTCCAGCTGTTTTTCAAATGCAGTTGGAAGTGTTCTTTTTTTTTTAATTCATCTTACTACTTTTATAATCTTTTCCTATGTCTGGCACTGCATTGTAGTCCCCTATTATGCACACATCACTTGTTCAGTTTCTATAATTTTCCAATGGAGCTTACCATAAAATTCTTTCTGGTTTGTATTTGGTGCATATATTGTTACTAACAATACCTTCTTTTGATCTATAGTTATCTTGAGTATCCTTCCATCCTCATCATTATAAATTTGCCTTGGATTTAGCTAATGTTTTATATACACCATGACACCTCTCTTCTTTGTTTGTCAGGGCCCTATGTAATTTACCAAATTTGGGAGATTCTAAGATGTTGTTTTGAAATGTGGACTTCTTACAAGCAGGTGATATCTGCATTTTGGTTTTGGAGCTTTGCGAATATCTGCTTCCTTTTAAGTAACGAATTTAATCCGTTTAATCCATTTATATTAACTGAAAATAGGGTAGTCCCTCTGTCCATTTACTATTTGAATATAGCAACTCTTGTTTCTTTTCTTGGTCTAAGATCTCTCTGTGGCCTGTTGTTTTCTTCTTCCTCTTGACTCTTATGTTCTCTTAATTCCTGTTCTGTCTCCTTTTCCTCTGACGTTTGCTTTTCTTTGACTCCTACTCTCCATCTTCTTCCTACTTTCTTGTTCTTCTTCAGCTCCCAAATAGTGCTCATGAAACTCATGTGCCTTATTCCAACATATCAATTTTAAAATTCTTTTCCTGCCGGGATACTAAGAGTCTTTCTGGTGCATTTAGGTGAGCCACCTAAATGCAATCCTGTTTTTAATTAGCTGAGATAATAAAAACTGGTAGTTCTTCCTTTGTTCTCTGACCCTCCTGGGTGCCTGTTTCAGAGTCACCACCTCGCTACCCTTAAAAGGTAATGGCTCATCCCTTGTGTTTTCCATATAGCAGGTCTCTGGTTGTTTTGCTTGCAAACCATACGTGGACCTCTCTTGGTAATTTATACCTACGTGCATAATGTATTGTGTATTCTGTACACCTCAGTTCCAGACCTCTTGCTTATCTTTCTGGAGAGCATCCACTATAAATTCTGTCATAAGAATGCGTAGATTTTCTTTCCTATCCTCAATGACTTTCTGGAATCTGAGGAAGAATGCCGCTTTTTCTAGTTCTAGGTGGACCCTAACCCTAACTCTAACCTTCTTGAAGTTCACTGTACAGTACTTCCCAAATTTGTTCTGTCACTTCTAGTTTCTTTCCCACACGCTCAGTTCTGACTTCCATCGTTGTCAATTTCTGTTTATTCTTCGCCACCGCCTCTTGCATTATTCCAATTTTTTTCATCTAGTTTCTTATGTCAGTTTTCACTCCTATATCATTCTTCATTTCGCTTTTCAAATCCTCTTGGTTTTTTGCTATACGTTCTTGTGTCCTCACCATCATCTCTTGTTTCATATTTAGAGTTGATTGTACACTTTGCAGGGTTAAAGTAGACCCTGATTTCTCTGCACCCTTCATAGTATCTAGTGACCTTTGCCCTGAGGGGGAAGATATACTCGCTGTTACCTTCTTTCCAGTTTTTATAGTTGTTGTCGTCATTGTCATTTTCAGGGTCCTTAATAAACTCTTCCATCTACCATCAAATGGCACATTTAGAACTACCCCTCATTGTCTCTTATGTCCTATCTAGTATTACAGTATTACAATAAATTATTTCATATATTATTCCATAAAATATTATGTATATTCAATATTCAGTCTTCACTAGTAGAAAATACTCAATTGATTAATTAATTATTAACCTTCTACTTTATCCTTATAGTTGCAAAACAATACCGAATACAGGTTCTAATCTTTGATTGTCATTAATAATCAATGGTCAATAATCAATAATTTCTCTAAATATTATTAATTCATTAGTTAGTAAATCTTAAAACTTTTTAGAGTCCTAGGTGTATTATATAAATTACTCAGCTATAAATATACCTTCAATTCTATCCACAATTATAAATATAATCTATATTATTTACACAGGGAAATTTACAAAAAGTGTTAGAATGTCAGGGTATTACTACTTACTCAAATATATTTAACACAGTTATTCAATATTCAATCTTCATTATTAATCCTTAAATTAGTATCATATATGAATATTGTATATATTGTATACATACATACATACATACATAACGTATATTATTTACAGAGTTTACAACGTTCTTTACTCAGCAATTCCGTCTTTTCAAGATGTCTTCTTTTAAAATGCACAGTCACTGTGGTTCGTCACTTTCATTCTCCCGCTGCATTTCCTTCACAATCCTCTACGTGTGTCAGGCTACAGAACTTTTTCCAATTCAAACAATAAGAATGAACTTCTGAGAATCAAGCGTATCAAAAGGAATCCTTTATTGAGATGAGACAGTTCATGTAGAAATTCAAAGCAGTGTCTGAGGTCCCTCAGGCATACAGTGATAGATAAGGGAGTTTAGAATCCCCCCCCCATCTCAATGTTTATTTAGGGAAACAAAAGCCAATATGTTAATTCCCCTCCCAGCCCCTCTGGGAGGGGATCCTTCCCCTTTAGGAAGGTTTTTTCTCACATACATTTCCCAAGACGTACCTAACTTCCCCCCACCCCCTTTTTAAAACAGACTGTTTTTGGAGATTGCCCAGAGCACTTCACTGTGGAGTTTTATGGTCTTCTCATCTCCTGGCTGTGCCGCTCCGAGGTGTTAGGTTCTGGCCATCTGGCTTCTCTCCCCCATTGTATCATGTATGGGTGTGCAAATTCGATATAAGGTTAAATATATTCAGGTTACATCAAGAAAGGATTTCTTTATCAGTTTCCCCCCCCCCTTCTTCCTCTGAAGAAATGACAGATACACGGATCTGACACCAGATTAGATAGGCATTACTTTTGGTATGGAATATAGAAACCCTAATTTGGTTATTTACACTGGACGCTTTAGTCCATCCAAATTTCTTTAGCTAAGGGAAAGCTATAACATACAAAAAGATTATAAATGAGGCAGGAGGATTAAAATCAAGACAGGAATTGAAAGACCAAGGGATAGAATTGGAATGATGGGTATGGTCAAGGTATGGCCAAGACAGGAAAGAATGGGGGATTAGTAAGCAACCTACAATATTGGATAAAATATTATTCGGTACAGAGAATAAATTGATGAGAAAAATTTATATTTATTAGGTTTTAAGCTGGTGGAGGAGCAGGTACAAGAAATGATGTTGGCATCGGCAAACTTTTTTGGTTATGGTATCAATTTGGATAACTGGGAAACTTTAAAAAATAGATAGGTCTACCTGGAAAAAACAAAAATCATGCATTACATGTGCAATTCAGGATGGTTTATCAGGGTATTTTAGGTGGAACTTTCATAGTAATGTGGGTGCTTTTACATGTTTTTGGCTACCCACTCATTTTCTGAGGAAGGAAGGTGTTTCCAAGCTACTAAATATTGTGTGGATCCACGGTAAGTGCGTGAATCAAGGATGTCTTTAATTTCAAAATGTTGTTCCCCATGTATCATGATGGGGGTTGGGGGTGTGGGAAGGGGGGGTCTGAGGTTTGAAGTGATCTCCGGTTTGAGTAAGCTACGGTGAAATACTGGATGAATCTGCCTAAGTGTTTTTGGAAGACGAAGTTCTACTGTCACGGGGTTGATAATTCTGGAGATGGGGAATGGCCCAATGAATTTTGGTCCTAATTTCTTAGAAGGTTGTAATGATTTTAAGAATTTTGTGGACAAATATACACGGTTTCCAATCTTGAAAGGTTTAGGTTCACAGCGTTTTTTGTCTGCTTGAATTTTGTAAACTGCTCTAGCTTCCTGTAGAGATAATCTTACCACTGGCCACATGGCTTGTAAATTATCCATCCACTCCTTAAGGGAGGGGATTTCAGGTTCTTTGGTGGGTAGTTCCGACATGGGGTTGAATTCTTGGCCCGTGGCTACGTGGAATGGGGTGAACCCCATGCTACTATGGACTGAGTTATTGTATGCTACCTCTGCAAAAGGAAGAAGGTCAGTCCAATTGTCCTGCTGGTAATTAATACAGCATCTTAAATATTGTTTTAATATGCTGTTCACTCTCTCTGTAGCTCCATCGGTATGTGGATGGCTTGATGACGACAATTCCTGGGTGGAGCCTAATAGGTTTTAAAACGCCCGCCAAAATTTGGATGTGAACTGAACACCCCTATCTGAGATAATCCGTTGGGGGGCTCCATGAAGGCGATAAATGTGTATTAGGAACATCTTTGCCAATGACTTGGCAATTGGGATCTTTTGGCATGGAATAAAGTGAACCTGTTTGGAAAAAAGATCAGTTACAACCCAAATGACAGTATTCCCAGCACTCTCGGGAAGTTCCACTATAAAGTCCATAGAGATCTCTTTCCAGGGAGCAGAAGGGTCTGCTACTATTTGTAACAGTCCAGGATATTTTCCTTGTCTTCTCTTTGCAGCAGCACAGATGGGGCAGCTTGCAACATAGTTTTCAATGTCCTTTTTGAGGGACGGCCACCAAAATTGTCCTTTGATGAGGTGCAGGGTTTTTACAAATCCAAAATGTCCTGCTATTTTGGAGTTGTGGCAGCATTTCATGAGTTCCATTCTCTGGCTTGCAGGGACATAAAGCTAGTTTTCTACCCAAGCCAGTCCATCTTTGAGTAAGCACATGTTTCTCTTAGCCTGGAACCAATCATCTTTAAGTAGTGCCTCCTTAAATATTGACGTCGTTGTGTCTTCAGTCAGGGATGATTTTTTTTTCTCTTGTGCCCGGGTGATTACCTTGGCTGCTAGTTGGGTCGGTTGGATCATCGGTTTTATAACTTCAATCTTTTTGCTGTTGTATTGGGGTTTCCTGGACAGTGCATCTGCTAAGAAATTCTTTCTCCCAGGAAAATATTTGAGAGTGAAATTAAAACGTTCAAAATATTGAGCCCAACTTGCTTGTTTTTGGGAGAGTTTCCGTGGATTTCTCAGAGCTTCCAGATTTTTGTGATCAGTCCATACTTCAAAGGGGATTTGGTTTCCTTCCAGGAAATGTCTCCATGTGAGCATTGCCCACCGCACAGCATATGCCTCTTTCTCCCATACGGCCCATCTTTGCTCAGTTTCCGTCAGTTTCTTGGATGTATAAACACATGGTTGTAATTTTCCACTTCCATTCTTTTGGAGGAGGACTGCCCCAACTGCAACATCACTGGCGTCTGCTTGGATGACAAAAGGTTGTTCGGGATCTGGGTGCTTAAGGACCGGTTCTGCTGCGAACAGAGTTTGAGTTTCTCGAATGCTGCTTGGCATTCCATTGTCCAGATGAAGGATTGCCTAGGTTTCTCCCCCCCCCCCTTTGTTTTTAGCAAGTTTGTGATAGGGAGGGCGATGTTTGCAAAAGCTGGAATGAATTGGCGATAAAAATTTGCAAACCCCAGAAAACTTTGCAATTGTTTGCATGTGTGGGGTGGATCCCAGTTCAATACAGCTTTCACTTTCTGTCAGTCCATCTCTATTCCCTCATGGGATATTCTATACCCCAAATAGTCAATTTTCTCTTGGTGGAACTCACATTTGGAGAGTTTTGCATATAGTTTAGCGTCTAAGAGTTTTGTGAGGACTGCACAGAGTAGCTTGATGTGTTCTTCCATCATTTCTGTGTAGATTAAAATATCATCAAGACACACTAAAACCCCTTTAAATAAAAATTCATGAAGGGTTTCATTGATCAATTGCATAAACACTGCAGGCGCTCCTTGCAGTCCAAAAGGGAGCACTTTAAATTGTTAGCATCCCAATGGTGTGTTAAAAGCTGTCTTCCACTCATCCCCTTCCTTTATTCTGATGCGGTAATATGCCTCCCGTAGGTCTAACTTTGAAAAAAAATTTCCTTTCGAGAGGTGGGCTAACATGTCCTTCATGAGGGGGAGTGGATACATATTTTCTATGCAAATTGCATTCAATTTTTGATAATTAATGCAGAGACGGCTGGAGCCATCTTTCTTTTCACGGAATAACACTGGGGCAACTATTTTTGGTCGCGCGGGTTCGATGAAACCCCGTTTTAAGTTTTTATCGATAAATGCTCTGAGTTCTTTCAGTTCTCTGGGAGACATGCAGTACATTTGTGGTTTTGGGAGTTTAGTCCCTGGTAGGATTTCGATAGCGCACTCTGTGGCTCGATGGGGTGGGAGTTCATCACAAGCTTCCTCACTAAATGCTTGGGCCAGATCCTGGTACTCATTGGGGATGTTAATGGGTTCTGCAGACTGTCCGGTCATGGCTGATTCTCTGTTCTCTTTCCCATTCTTTATCCTTTCCTCTGAGCTTTTTGCAAATATTACATCTCTCTGGAATTGTACGGTTCCTGTCCTCCAATTTATTTTTGGATTCCATTTCCGTAGCCATGTGAGACCTAGGACTAGTGGCTCTTCCATTCCTGGGACTACAATGAATGTGAACATCTCCCTGTGGTTTCCTAGTCTTATTTCAATGGTTCTGTGGTAAACCTGGCTGGCTCCCCCCCCCCCCCATAGTTCCATCTAATTGGCAGAAAGCGATGGGATTTTCCATTTATTTCAATTGGATTCCCAATTTATCTGCAAGGGAGGGTTTGATTAGGCATCGGGTGCATCCCGAGTCCAGCAACGCTGCAACTTCCTCCCCCTTCCCTTGGCTGGGGATAAACAGTCTCAGGGGTAGGGTGATTGGTTCTGTTGGATTGCTTACCAGCGGGTCATCTTCTGGATCACTTTCGGACTGGCTCAGGTCCCCTCGGAGCGTTTGGGATTCTTCCTCAGGTTTGGTGGGGGTCGGAATCCCACATCTACTCGGCCTCTCAGGCCAGTCTCCTTCCCTCGAGGGCTGGATGTTGCGGGCTTCCTCCTTGATGGGTGGTCTAGCTTTTTGGCAGGAGTCTTTGAGTGGCATTCTGCTGCGCCGTGTCCCTACTTTCCACACTTAAAACAACCAGACATTCTTGGAGTCATGGTGGATTGGGGTTTGAAAACTTCCCATTTCCCCAGGGGTGGGGATCTTTTCCAAAACTTACCGGCACGGTACCGGTTTCGAGTCATGTCTATCTCTGCCTCCTCTGCCATCATGTACCATTCATGCAAGAGGTTTGGGGCCCCACGGGCCAGGCAGGCAGTGTATAGATCATCATTTAGTCCATCTTTGAACCAGCAGATTAGGATATCCTCTGGCCAATCTACTCGGCCGGCCAGGTCACGAAATTCCTCAGTGTATTTTGCTACCAGGCGATGGCCTTGTTTCATGACTCTGATGCGGTCGCAGGCTTTTCTATCGGCAAGCGGGTCCTCGAAACTGTGGCGTAGCGCCGTCATAAAGCGATCTAAGTTTCTTAATTCTGGGGCATTGACGTTGTGGAGCGTTACCATCCATCTGGCTGCCGCCCCTTCAAGAGCCAGGGTGACAATTCGCACCCGAGACCCTTGGGTTGGGAAATCCTGTCCATATTCTTGCATGTAGGTGAGCACTTGTGCCAGGAAAAATCCCAATTTCTGGGGGTCTCCATCGAATTTTACCCCCAAGGGCGGGACCTTCCTCTGTAGTTGTATGTTTCTAGGTTGGCCAGGGTTAATTCCCTGATCCGGGGCATTTAAAGGTCGGGTACCTGATATGGCTGCTGGTTCTTCAGCTTGTCCCTCTTCCCGCTCAATCTCCACTGAATCCGGGGTGGCAGCTCGGATTCTCTCACTTTCTGGTTCCCTCGCTCTCCTGCGTTGTCGTCTTTGTGCATCCCCCACATCGAGGTTCTCCAGGGCTTCCCTCACTAGACGATTGATGTACCGTCTCATTCGGTCATCGGCCGATGGCTCCTCATCCCATTCTTCCTCATTCGATAGGGCCTCTAGCTCCAATTTCCACACGGGTTTACGATTTTCTTGAGTGAGGGTTACTCCCCTGGTTCTTCCATCCCAGGTGTCTCTCTTTCCTACACCTATAGACCACCGGGGCATGGTGGAAGTTTCGCAGGCAGCCTTGCTGTCTTTGGTGGGACGCATCGAGTCAATATCTGGCTGGGTAATTGTTGATGTTTCTCCCCAGCATTGGGCTCCCCCTTGTTCCTTGCTGTATTCAGACATTTTTTCTTCTCTTGCAGGGTTCCCTCGGTAGAGTGAATTGTTTTCAAAAAAAATAATTCCTCTCTGGATTGACCTCTATTGCAGATGCTGCTTTATGTCAGGCTACAGAACTTTTTCCCATTCAAACAATAAGAATGAACTTCTGAGAATCAAGCGTATCAAAAGGAATCCTTTATTGAGATGAGACAGTTCATGTAGAAATTCAAAGCAGTGTCTGAGGTCCCTCAGGCATACAGTGATAGATAAGGGAGATTAGAATCCCCCCTCCCCACTTCAATGTTTATTTGGGGAAACAAAAGCCAATATGTTAATTCCCCTCCCAGCCCCTCTGGGAGGGGATCCTTCCCTTTTAGGAAGGTTTTTTCTCACGTACATTTCCCAAGATGTACCTAACTTCCCCCCCACCCCCTTTTTAGAACGGACTGTTTTTGGAGATTGCCCAGAGCACTTCACTGTGGAGTTTTATGGTCTTCTCATCTCCTGGCTGTGCCGCTCCAAGGTGTTAGGTTCTGGTCATCTGGCTTCTCTCCCCCCATTGTATCATGCATGGGTGTGCAAATTCGATATAAGATTAAATATATTCAGGTTACATCAAGAAAGGATTTCTTTATCAGTTCCCCCCCCCTTTTTCTTCTTCCTCTGAAAGAAGAAATGACAGATACACGGATCTGACAACATGGCTGATCTCTCTCTCTCAATAACTACCAACAATCTAAAGTTATTCTCTATCAAGCTTTTCTCTCCTATCCATTCCACCATCCACAAATACAGGAAAAAACGTCTCCTCTCCTTTTCTATCCCCGTCTATTGCCTGTCAGTCTCTCAGTGTCATTATTCAATCACTCAGTCCACCATAAAAGCTCCTACCGCCAAATCTGCTGCCTGCTTCTGTCTCTCTGTTCAGAGCCTCTCTCTTCCTTCACTGCAACAGGTCTTCTTTATACAGGAACTTCCGTTTTGTCTCACTCTGCACCATTATTCGCATTGCTTTCCAATCTTTGCTTCCACCATCGATCGGTCAGGCAGCCACGTCTCTAGATCAAATCATGAAGACTGATCTCTTTCACACTGGTTTTTGGGACTTCTTTTTACAGCATCAGGACGTCACAGCTCTCCCCGATACCTATGAATCTTCTCTCTATTGCCGGCCCCTCAAGGATTCGACTTCACCCCTAGGGGATACCGATCGCAAAACCTATTCAGAACGGAGCTCCATTCCCCTGCACCGTATCAATGTGGCACCACAATCGGAAGTCTCAAATCATATTTTAATTACACATTTAATATTATAAATCATCACTAGAACACTAATGATATGCAGAATTTTAGATAATCCCTAGCATTAGTTCCATACTTTCTCTAGTATCAACAGAAGAATTCAGGAATGCCTTCAAACATCCATGTTGAGCTTTTAAGCAGCTGTGGCTATTTCATCTTCAATTTGCAGCCTTTCGTTCAATGACTAGTCAAAGTTACAGCAGTACTGAAAAAAGTGACTTATGATTGCTTTTCATACTTAACAATTGAAGTATCTCCCTGGTCTTCGGACACTTGACAACTGGCATGTATTTATGATGGTTGCATTGTTCCAATAGTATGTGATCACCCTTTATGACCCTCACAAGCAAAATCAATGGGAAAGACAGATTCACTTAACAGCCATGTTATTAAGTTAACTGCAATGATCCATTTAATTGTAGCAAGAAAGATTGTAAAATAGGGCAAAATTCACTTAACAACTGTCTTGCTTAACAACAGAAATGTTGGGCTCAATTGTGATCATAATTTGTGGATAACCGGTTCTCAAATTATGACCACAGCCAGTCTCAACTGTAATTCAGTGCATTTCACCACAATTTAGTATGTAGGAAATTGGAATAATTTGGTAATATTTGCTTATTTCATAGTAATTATGTAACTTTTCAATATCCTTGAGGACTTATAACTTAATAGGACCTCTGGCCCTAGATTTGATTATGGCTTTTCTATGCATATTCTTTTTTTTACAGTTTTTTTCAATAAACATTTTTGAATACAGCATTTTGGGCAAGTATACTGTTTATAAGAAACAAAAACCATAGCTAATTCTATAGAATATATCTTCCCATTTACTTATAATAGTACTAATAATATAATAACACATAAACACATTTTTTCCTTTATGTTTAATTCATTCATATTTTTAGTGTTTGTAGTGATTATAGTTATATAAATGTGATGGCGAACCTATAGCACACATTCCATGGGTGGCATGTGGAGCCATTTATATGGGCATGCAAGCCCCAGCCAAATTTACCTGCACTGCACATGTGCGTGCCTCCCAGCTGATTTTCGGTCCGTTTGAAGCCTCCCAGAGGCTCGGGGGAAACCTCTGCTGCCTCAGGAGGCTGAAAAACAGGCCTTCTGGAAATACCATTTTTCAACTTCCAAAGGCTGCAGAAGCTTCCCTCAGGCTCCAGGAGGGCGAAAATGGCTTCCCCTGAGCTCCAGAAAATGGGCACTTCCGGTATGTCTGAAAGGCCCATTTTTCACCCTCCCGAGCTTCAGAGGCTTACCTCAAGCCTCCAGGAGGATGAAAAAGACCTCAAACAGGCCGAAAATCAGTTGGGAGGTGCACACATACACAGTGCAGGTAAGGGGGTGGGGAGGTGTTGCATGTGCATGTGCAGGGGGCATTGCATTGTGGGTGTTGGCGTGTGCACTTTCAGCAGACCACAACAAAAAGGTTCACCATCACTGTTATATACCATCTGTTTTTAATAAAAGCATTTGTTTTTCTTCCTTTCACTTCTACCCCTTGTTTCTAACCACTCATAGAATCTACTCCATATCAAATAATATTCTGAGTCTTTTTTTTTTCTTTTTAAAGTTAATCTGTCCATCTAAGGCCATTCTAGGATTTTCCTGATTACCTCGTCATCTGATGGGGTATTCTCATTTTTCCATAATTTTGCATAGTTAATCCTTGCTGCTGTCAGTATATGTAAAACTAAGTATGCAATTCCTTTACCATAACCCTCTGGGATTATGCCCAGCAAGTATACTTCTGGTTTGGTTATTTTTTCCAGCCAGCTCTCTATTTTCTCCCAATATTGTTTTGCTTTGGTGCAAGTCCAGCACATATGTTAGTAAGTCCGTAGGTTATTATTATATTTCCAACATTTTGCAGACAAATTAGTGAACATCTTGCTAATGGTAAATGCCACTTGTAAAATATTTTATATAAGTTTTCTTTATATGCCAAAGCCATCATCAATTTATAGTTCCTGTTCCATAATTTTTGCCACTTCTCTAATTCTATATTATAACCAAAACAATTTATCCAAACAACTATTGTTTCTTTGACTTGCTCCTTCTCCATTTTATACATCAATAGATATGACATATGAAGTGTACTTTTTATCAATATAATACTAAAAAATATGGACTTTGGCAAAAATATACATACAATATAATATGCTTTCTTTATCAGTTTTTCATCTGTCCCGATTAGTATCTTATTTAGTGCTATTGGTTCTTTATTTAGACCCCATGTTTTTTTTACAAAACTTTATTAAGTAGATTATTAAAAACATTGAACGTGGTATAATCATCCCGACAATCCTGGTTGTCACACATTTTATGGTATAAGATACATACTTTAAATACATGTACACATTTATATAGCTATACATTTCTATGGTATTTGCCAGTTTTAGTCATCCGTTGTGCCATCCCTGTTCTCTTTTGATTTAAGATCCTTCCTTTTTTCCCACCATTGATAAAATTTATCCCATATTTTATAGTATTCTATCTCATCCTTATCTTTCATTTCCCAAGTTAATTTGTCCACCTCAGCACATGACCATATCTTTTTTATTATGTCATTTTCATCGGGAATTTCTTTGTTTTTCCAAGTAAGAAAAACTCTTGTGACCTAGCATCTCCTCAATCCATTTCTGGATTTTCTGCCAAAACTCCTGTTATAGTTCACCGGCAGCAGGTGTGGATGGCAGAGGTCTCTGATAGTGAGGACTCGGATGAGGAGCCTGCATGTGATGCAGGGATGGGGCCAGCACTATCAGAAAGTGGGGTGCTGCCTTCGGAGCTTGTGGAGTCTGGCAGCAATGACGCAGAGGACCCTGAGGATCCTATGCCCAGTGCGTATGCGTGCAGGGCTGCTCAAAGGAAAGAGCAGCTGAAGCAGCAAGGGCAACTCGGGAGTAAGGCTGGATGGTGATGGCCCCTCCCATAAGGGATAAAAAAGCAGCCTTCGAGGATGTGTTCTTTGCAGGAAGTAAAGAAGTTCTTTAGACTCATAGTCCTTGTTAAAGCCCTGCGAACTCCGGTTTGTTTTTGAAACTTGTCGGTTGATATTTAACAGTAATTAGACTATCTTGGCAATTAGGTTTAAATGACTCTTGGCTGGGAATGCACAGAATTCCCAGCGCTGCATTAAAAAAGGTTTGCTTTTATACACAGTTTGTGTTCGTTTAATTTGAACAAGGCTTGGGTTCCTGCCCAAACGAAATAAACCTTGATTGCGAGATGGAACAGCTTCGGGCAGAGAACACTCACTTGCAACAGCAGCTGATCTTGTTAGTTAATCAGTTAGGCCAGCTCCAGGCTCTTCTCGTTAGTTAATCAGTTAGGCCAGTTCCAGTGAGGCTCTTCTTGTTAGTTAGGCTCTTCTTGTTAGTTAATCAGTTAGGCCAGTTCCACCTCCTCCTTGAAGGAAATGCCTGGTCGCCATGCTTGATAAGTTTGATGGCAACCAGGCTATGTTTCCAGTGTTTTTGGGACAGTGCCAGCTGTTTATTAGCTTGAGAGCAGCTCACTTCCCCACTGACTGGGATAAAATAGGGTTTATAATTAGTTTACTCTCCGGCTCTGCGGCTCATTGAGCCACACCTTTATTGGTGCAGGATAGTCATTTGTTGAATGACTTCAGGTGGATTAGTGACTATCTCTGTTTGATGTACGAGGACCCCATCAAGACACAGACTGCTGCCCATCGATTGAAGGAATTGCAGCAGGGCCGGCAATCTCTGCAAGAATATGCCTGAGTTTTGGCTGCTTAGCCAGGATTCGGCCTGGAATGAGGCTGCACTTATAGACGTGTTCCAGGATGGGTTGTTGGAGGAGTTGCAGGACGAGCTAGTTTGGGTGAATTGTCCAACAACCCTCAACACACTGATTCATCTGTGCCTGAGGATTGATGCCCGCCTGCAGAGACAGAACCATTGCCGTATTTCTCCGGAGACTCCTGTGGCACCTGTTGTGCATGAGACCCCGGCTCCCCAGGAGGAGCCCATGGACCTAGGCCCCGCCTGTCGGTGACGGAGTACTATAGACGGTGTGCAAAGGGGTTGTGTTTATATTGTGGGGAACCTAGGCACCTGGCTGCTTCATGCCCCAAGTAGGAACGAGGGGCGTCAGCCCTGGTGCCTGCTCCCCGGACACAGAAAACCCTATCGGTCCCTGTGCCTGCTCCCCAGATACAGAAAACCCAGTCAGGAAACACCCAGATCCCAATCTAGGGGAGATCCTGGGTCGGGCGCCACCAGCCTTAAGTCACGCCAATGGACGTGGATTCCGGACCCCTTCAGAATTTGATCATGGCGGCACAAGTTTTTCTGGCCAGTAGTCCACAGGGGATTCTAGTGCATGCCGTGGTTGATTACGGCACCACCATGAACTTTATGGACATGGCATTTGCAGTCCAGTATGCAGTCCCTCAGTGCCCAATCGATCCTCCCTTGCTTGTAGAGACCATGGATGGCTGGGTACTTTTTTCTGGGCCTATCAAGGCCACCACCAAACCCTTGCACCTGACCATTGGCTCACATAAGGCTATCAGTTCTACATCACTTCCGGCCTGCATTTCCCCGTGGTCTTGGGCTTGGCGTGGCTCTGGACTCATGATCCCCAGATCTACTGGTGCCAGAACATGATCACATTCCCGAGCTTGCAATGCATGAACCACACTTGTCAAGTCTGGCAGGGCAGTTGCTGAGTCCACCCAAGGAGTCCGTGCCTTCGGAACTCGCGGACTTCGTGGATATGTTCATCAAGCAGGAGGCGGACCAATTGCCCCCGCAGCAATGATTGATTATGACTGTTCCATTGATTTGTTGCCAGATGTGCCCCTTCCCGTGGGCTGCTTGTATTCAATGTCGAATCTGGAGTTGGTTGTGTTGTGGGACTTTTTGGACAAGAACCTTGCTCGGGGTTTTATCCGACTCTCGTCGTCACCACTGTCTGCCCCGGTCCTGTTTGTAAAAAAGAAGACTGGCAACTTGAGGCTTTGTTGTGATTACTGTCGATTAAATGCCATCACGGTGCGCAATCGGTATCCTCTGCCCTTTATTCCAGAAATGATGGATTGGCTCCAGGAGGCTACCATGTTCACCAAGTTGGACCTATGCAGGGTGTATAATTTGGTACGGATCTGGCCCGGAGATGAATGGAAGATGGCATTCAATACCAGGTACGGGCATTTTGAATACATGGTCATGCTGTTTGGGTTGACCAATGCTCCCACTGTCTTCCAACATTTTATGAATGACATTTTCCGGGACCTCTTAGATCAATTTGTTGTAGTTTACCTCGATGACATTTTGATCTGTTCCAACTCGAGGGAAAGTCACCTGCACCACCTGCGTCTGGTTCTGCAACAGCTCCGGAAGAACCGCTAGTACGCCAAGTTGGAGAAGTGCCAGTTCTTCCAGTCCACCATTGAGTACCTGAGGCATCGCATCTCTCCTGAGGGCATTTTGATGGAGCCAAGTAAGGTTGAGTCTCTGCTTAGTTGACAACCTCCCCAGCGAGTGAAGGATGTCCAGCAACTCCTCGGATTTGCTATTATCGGACTTTCATCCCCAGCTTCGCTTCCCTGATCACGCCCCTCACTTAGCTCCTCAGAAAAAGGTCCTGTTCTGGTGGAGTGCTCCTGAGCGGCAGGCGTTCCAGGCCTTGAAGGAGGACTTCATGAAGGAGCCGATCCTGAAACATGCCGATTCATATTGTCTGTTCGTGGATGTGTCCAATGTGGCGGTCGATGCAGTGCTCTTCCAGGCTCACGCATCCGGTGGTACCCTCTTCCCTTGCGTGTATTATTTGAAGAAGCTCAATTCTTCCGAGCGCAATGATATCATCTGGGAGAAGGAGCTAATGGCCATTAAGGTGGCATTTGAGGCCTGGAGGCATCATTTGGAGGGAGCAATGTGTCATGCCCCTGTCGGAATCTGATTCCGAGGGGGAGGCCGAACAGCTGACAGGGAGTGGGAGTGTGGCTCCATTGGCTATGGAAGAAACTGGGGAAGGGCACAATCCGGCTGGGCAGAGCAGGGGACAGGTAGAGCTAGGCAGAGGGAATTCAGAGGATGATCCTCTTTATCCTAGACCACACAGGGAGGAACGGAAAAGGGAGCAACATGAGTTGCGTGGTTTACAGAGGAGGAAAGGGTCCTGATTCCCATCATTAGTTGCAGCTGGGAACACAGTGTTTAAAAAGGCAGTTTGCGCTCAGCAACTTATTGAAAACAAATTGTGTATTATCTTGTTTTGTCGAGACTTATCTGGGTTCCTGATGTCTTCCCAACTGTGTGTGTTTTGTTGGCCTTTGTAGACTGCAATTTCTTATCCTGCCCTGTCCAGTTAATTGCTGCAGCGTAGTTTGTATGGATTTTTATTTACAAGTTTATATGTACTTTGTTTTCGGACTGAATTTCCTCCACTTAAAGACTGTTCTTGGGAGAGTTTTTTCTCCAGCTGAAAGTAACTGCACATTGGGGGCAAAGTTGGAGGTATTAAAGGGACTTATGTGCCTGTGTTGCCTTTGTGCCATGCCCTGAGTCATCACAGGATATGGCTAATGTTATTGTGTTATTTCTTTCCCATAAAGTTTCCCAGTTATCCAAATTGATACCATAACCAAAAAAGTTTGCCGATGCCAACATCATTTCTTGTACCTGCTCCTCCACCAGCTTAAAACCTAATAAATATAAATTTTTCTCATCAATTTATTCTCTGTACCGAATAATATTTTATCCAATATTGTAGGTTGCTTACTAATCCCCCATTCTTTCCTGTCTTGGCCATACCTTGACCATACCCATCATTCCAATTCTATCCCTTGGTCTTTCAATTCCTGTCTTGATTTTAATCCTCCTGCCTCATTTATAATCTCTTTGTATGTTATAGCTTTCCCTTAGCTAAAGAAATTTGGATGGACTAAAGCGTCCAGTGTAAATAACAAAATTAGGTTTTCTATATTCCATACAAAAAGTAATGCCTATCTAATCTGGGGTCAGACCCGTGTTTCTGTAATTTCTTCAGAGGAAGAAGAAAAGGGGGGGGGGGGGAACTGATAAAGAAATCCTTCTTGATGTAACCTGAATATATTTAACCTTATATCGAATTTGCACACCCACACATGATACAATGGGGGGAAAGAAGCCTAATGGCCAGAATCTAACATCTCTGAGCGGCACAGCCAGAAGGTGAGAAGACCATAAAACTCCACAGTGAAGTGCTCTGGGCAATCTCCAAAAACAGTCCGTTCTAAAAAGGGGGTGGGGGGGAAATTAGGTACGTCTTGGGAATGTACGTGAGAAAGAACCTTCCTAAAGGGGAAGGATCCCCTCCCAGAAGGGCTGGGAGGGGAATTAACATATTGGCTTTTGTTTCCCTAAATAAACATTGAGATGGGGGGGATTCTAAACTCCCTTATCTATCACTGTATGCCTGAGGGACCTCAGACGCTGCTTTGAATTCCTACAGGAACTGTCTCATCTCAATAAAAGATTCCTTTCGATACGTTTGGTTCTCAGAAGTTCATTCTTATTGTTTGAATGGGAAGAAGTTCTGTAGCCTGACAAAAAGCACCGTCTGCAATAGAGATCAACCCGGAGAGGAATTTTTTTTTTTTTTTGAAAACCTTTCACTCTACCGAGGGGACCCTGCAAGAGAAGAAAAATGTCTGAATACAGCAAGGAGCAAGGGGGAGCTGAATGCTGGGGAGAAACGTCAACAATTACCCAGTCAGATACTGACTCGATGCGTCCCATCGAAGACAGCGAGGCTGCCTGTGAAACCTCCACCAAGCCCCGGTGGTCTATAGGTGTAGGAAAGAGAGACAGCTGGGATGGAAGAACCAGGGGAGTAACCCTCACCCGAGGAAATCGTAAACCCGTGTGGAAATTGGAGCTAGAGGCCCTATCGAATCAGGAAGAATGGGACGAGGAGCCACCGGCCGATGACCGAATGAGACGGTACATCAATCGCCTAGTGAGGGAAGCCCTGGAGAATGACGTGGGGGATGCACAAAGACGACAATGCAGGAGAGCGAGGGAACCAGAAAGTGAGAGAACCGAGCCACCACCCCGGATTCAGTGGAGATTGAGCGGGAAAAGGGACAAGCTGAAGAACCAGCAGCCATATCAGGTACCCGACCCTTAAATGCTCCGGATCAGGGAATTAACCCTGGCCAACCTAGAAACATACAACTACAGAGGAAGATCCTGACATCTGGTGTCATTGGAAATACCTCAGTGCATCATGTCTGCCATACCGTAAGAAAGCATGCCAGCCTAGTTGAAGATTATGTCCTCGCAATGCTAACAATCTTCTATTTTCTAATGTTATCCAATCTTTTATCCAAGTTAAAGATGCTGTCTGATAGTATATTTCCCAATCTGGGAGACCGCAGCCCTCTCATTCTTTGGCATTTTAATTTAGTCCTGGGTTTTTTCCTTTGCCAAATAAAACTTAGAGTTATTTTATTCAATTCACCAAATAACTTTTTATCTAATTCACAGGTATATTTGAAAAAGAAAGAGTAGTTTTGGAAGGACATTCATCTTTATTACTGCTATTCTACCCATCAAAGATAACCTTAGATTTCCCATCTTTTCAGATCTTCCGATATGTGTTTAATTAATGTAACATAGTTGTCTTCCCTGATTGTTGTACATATTGGATCCCTAAATATTTTATTTTATTCACTGTCTGGATGCTCATTATATTAGTCTATAGAGAGGAGTGGCTATAGCATATATGGCAAAAAAGAATAAGGAGAAAAAGCAGCAACAGAAAAACCTAGAAAGAGAATATAAAAGACTGGAAACAGAACTACAAGCGGACCCACAAAAAAGAATTCTGAAACAACAAATGGAACTAATTAAGCACAAAATTAACATACTCGAGAAAGAAGAATTTTTCCAACCAATCAGCTGTTCTGCTGTGCCAGGAGATTAGATTAGCTAGGAAGCAGGAAATGGTTGGATTTCTTGCTTTCTAGCTAGAAGAAAGCAAGCCCAACCTCCCTTAGGACTGAAGGTTCTATTATTCAGTGAAGACTCACGGCAAGCAAATTTTATGTGACAGACTGAGCTAGCCGATGGCAGATAGATAGTTCTCTTAATGAATCTGTGATTCTGTGAGAAACTCAATCTGCCTGCCTGCTTTGCCTAATGTTGGGTAAAAGTTGCTCTTTTTTAATAAAAAAATCACTATTTACATACATGGTGTGTTATGAGTTTAATTTTGTGAGTTTGCTTGCTAGCAAATTTAATGTGACAGACTGAGCTAGCTGATTGCAGATAGATAAATATCTGAATAAATCTGTGATTCTTTGAGCAATTCAATCTGCCTGCCTGCTTTGTCTGGTAAAAGTGCTCTTTTTTAATAAAAAAATCAATATTTATATAAATATTTATAATATATCCACACAATCCATGCCCAGCCAGTCACATGACCACCAAGCCACACCCACAAATTAGGCCACATCCACAGAACTGGTTAATGGTTCCTGGAATTTAAAATTATGAGTTTGGTGGTCCCTGAGGTCCAAAGATTGGCAACCCCTGTAATAAGGCACCAGGTCCAGATGGCCTCCCGGCAGACATATACAAAGACCAACAAGAGAATCTAGGAAATGTGTTACTAGAAATGTATAATGCAGTTCTGGAAGAAGCAAAAATACCACAAACATAGAGAGAAGCAAATATTACACTTTTTTCCTCAGGAAAATTCAGACCAAACATTTATTCAAAATTACAGGCCAATATCTTCTAAATACAGACTATGAGATCTTGGTATCAATATGGCTGAATGACTGAAAAAAATTCTGAATGATTTTATACATACTGACCAAAATGGCTTTCTACCAAAGAGACAGCTTAAAATAACAGAGTAATTTTGAATTTGCGGGGAGCAGGTGGATCTATTGTTCATTAGATGCCCAAAAAGACATTCGATAACATCAGATGGGATTTTATTTTACATTAACTTAATACATGGACTTTGGCCAGAAATCCATTAATGTAATATCAACACTAAATAACCAGCAGGAAGCCAAATTAATAATAAATGGGGAGATGATGGAAAAGTTTAAAATTCAAAAAGGTATGAGTCAAGGTTGTCCATTATCTCCGCTCTTTTTCATATTAATGCTAGAAGTATTAACAAGGATTATCAGAAGAGAAACCTCAATAAAAGACCTAGATATCAAGAAGGAAATATTTAAACTACAAGCCTTCGCTGATGACCTAATGTTTATTCTAGAAGAATCACAACAATCAGGACAAAACTTATTGAAGTATTAGAAGAATATGGAGAGTCACATGACTGAAAATAAATAAAGAAAAAACTAAAATAATTACAAAGAATATGACGAATAAACAAAAAAGACCCCATGTTTTAACACCCATCTCATTTGTTGTTTATATCTGGAGATATGGCCACCAATCTAGATCCACCCCTTGACTCTGTAATTGTTGTCTAGTTTTTAATTCACCATCCTTATTCAAAATATCTTTATAAAATACGATTTTTTCAAAGTTGATAAGATTTGGATATATTGCTTCCATGGTGGAGAGCCAGATTGGAATTTTCATATAAAGTTGTGTTTTAATTTTTTTCCATATATTGAGCAGTGTGTTCCTCACATAGTGCCCTTCAAAATATCTGTGTCCTGTACTCCTGCCATATCATAGGAAAGCATGCTAGCCTAGCATGTCCCTCTAATAGTAATAGCCTTCTATGTTTCAGATTTACCCATTCTTTTATCCCTGTCAAAACTGACACCCGATAATAAAGTTCCCAATCTGGGAGTCCAAAACCCCCATTACTTTTAGCTTCCTGCAATTTTTAATTTTATTCTTGCCTTTTTACCTTGCAATATATACTTCAGAATTATTCTATTTAGCTCATCAAAAAATTTCTTCTCTAATTTTATTGGTATTGTTTGGAATAAAAAGAGTAATTTTGGCAATGTATTCATTTTCACAGCGGCTATTCTCCCTATCATAGATAATTGAATATTCTTTCATCTTTCTAAATCTAATTTAATTTGCTGCAATAATTTTATGTAATTGTCCTCTTTTATCGTTGTACACCTTGCTGTTAGGTAGATGCCTAAATATCTGACCTCCTTTACTATCTGCAATCCTATTTTCTCTGCCAATTCCTTTTTCTGTTTTTCTAGATTTTTTTAACTATTACCTTAGTTTTTTCATTATTTATTTTAATCCCTGCCACCTCTCCATATTTTTCAATTTCCCCTATCAATTTTGGGCCCAATTCTATTGGTTCTTTTAATATGAAAACTAGGTCATCAGCAAAGGCTTGAAATTTATACTTTTCTTTTAACTTCCATTCCTTTTATCTCCGGGTCCTGTCTAATGTTTCTGGTTAAAACTTCTAAAGTTAAAATAAATAATAAAGGAGGTAGCGGACAGTCATGTCTTGTTCCCTTTTTTATATTGAAGCTTTCTGTCACATCTCCATTCACCGTCACTTTGGCTTTCTGTCATGTATAGATTGCCTTTATCGTATGTATACATTTTTTGCCAAAGTTTATATATTTTAGTTGTTGCAGCATAAATTGCCAGTTGATATTATCAAACGCTTTCTGGGCGTCCACCAAAATTAAAGCTAGTTATTTTCATTATGCTTTTGATAATACTCTAGTGCAGTGGTTCCCAAAGTAGGCAGTACCGCCCCCTGGAGGTGGTGGGATGCCTTAGGGGGGTGCTAAGAGGCAAGGGGGACAGCAGGAGGGTGCTAAGAGGCAGCAGGGGGCGTTCGAGGTGCCAGCCCCACAGGCTCACCCCATTGTCTGTTGCACTGCTCTGGAGCTGGCGCCTCGAATGTTGCAGCAGCGGAACGTTGGGAAAGTATAGCAAAGCCAGAATGGTTTGGTCTATTTTCCCAGCGTGCCGCCATCGCTGCACTCGAGGCACCGGCTCCACAGGCTCACCCCATTGAGCCCCTTGCACTGCTCTGGTGCAACAGTCAATGGCATCCATGGATCACCTAGGGGGAGGCAGAGGAAGGGGGGCTTTGACTACATGCCCAATATCCAGGATCCCACTCAGCCAAGCCTGCCTCTCTGTATAGTTGCTGTGCCTGACAGCAAGTTCACAGGCCGCCCCTCCCACCAGGGATCAGCCTCCCAAGCTGTCCCCCCCTCCGGGGCACTCACGTCATAGAGGGCAGTGCTGTTCCCTCCTTCCTAGAACTGGTACAGGGCAAAGAATCACAAAAGCTTCTGGGCTGTGCACAAGAAAGGACACACATGTCAATGCGATTCAACAACATAAAATAAAGAAATACAAATGAAACAAATCAACAAGAATCGTCAAAGCATCTCTGATTAGATTCTAGCAGTGAATAGAATCTAATCAGATGCTTTGCTGATTCTAGTCCAGTGACCTGCTCCAGCAGGGTTAGAAGGGAGTGTATGTGTATGTGTGTACATGGCTGTCAAAACTCCAAAAACAGGTCAAGTAGCTTTGGGGAGGCCAGTCATAAATTAGAACACTTGCTAAACTACAAGCCATTAAGTGAGGGTCACTTGTATTTGGTTGCTAGTCACCTGGCCATACCCACCCAGTCACATGACCACCAAACCACACCTACCCGGACATGTGACCAGCAATGTCATTCTACTTCATCCTGCATTGTTTTATTTGTGTCTAGGTCTTATACTCCTAGTTATTCTCATTTCTCTCAGTTCTTTAGCTATTGCTCCTTCTCATTCTGCGTGTTCTCTTTTTTCTTTTCACTTTCCACTTGCTGTATATTTATTTATTTATTTATATTTATATTTATTTATTGAATTTATATTGCCGCTTATTCGCCTATGGCAACTCAAGGCGGCTTACAGAATGTAAAACCATGTTTTTAAAAAAACAATAAAACTAACAAAAAGAATCAAATAAATTAATAAAGTACAATATGAAAAAAATAAATCATCCCCAACTCCCACCCCGCCCCACGACTACAGATCACATGAGCCATTTGATGGGCTCCATCCCACTCTGTGAGACTATTCTATGCCTTTTTCTTGCCAGGGACAGTAGGCACGATTGGTGCGCTTATGCACGCCCCCTATAGACCTCTTAGGAAGGGGGTGAGGTCAATAGACAGTCTAAGATTAAAGTTTTGGAGTTTGGGGAAGAAACCACAGAGCCAGGTAGAGTATTCCAAACATTGACCATTCTTGCTGAAGTCATATTTTCTGCAGTCAAGTTTGGTGCGGTTAACCTTGAGTTTGTATCTATGTGTGCTATTGTATGTTATGATTGAAGCTGAAGTATTCAGTTCTAGGTTTTCTAGGTCTAGAGTTTCAAGTCTGGTGGCATAAGGTATTCTGCAATGAGTAGAGGAGTGGAGAATTCTTGTGAAATATTTCTGGATTTTTCCATTGTGTTAATTCAGATACATGATATGGGTTCCAGACTGATGAGCTGTATTCAAGTATAGGTTTAGCAAATATTTTCTGTGCTCTAGTAATAGTGTGAATTACCAGAGAAGAAGCTACGTAGGATTAGGTTAACAACTCTTAATGCCTTTTTGGCTATGTAGTTACAGTTGGCTCTAGGACTTAGATCATTTGAGATGAGTACCCCAAGGTCCTTGACAAAGTTTGGATCCTCAACAAGGTCTTGACTATTTAGCTTGTATTTTATTTTCTGATATTTTTTTTGCCAATATGTAAGACAGAACATTTATTTGTTGAGATTTGAAGTTGCCATTTGATTGACCATTCTGATACATAGTCAAGGTCTTTTTGGAAGGTAGTAGTATTGTCTGTGGTGTTGAATAGCTTTACATCGTCAGCGAAGAGAACACAGTTGCTCTTAATATGATCACAGAGGTCATTTATGTAGAGTATGAAGAGATTTAGTTTAGTTTAATTTTAGTTTTATTTAATTTATATATCACCCCTCTCCCAAATTTTTGGGACTCGGGGCAGTGTACAGTATGTTAAAAACAATACGAAAGATACAAAATTTAAAAACGGATTAAATCAATGGCTGAAAGATTATGAAAATAATAATAATAAAAACAGGGTAAGTAAAAATAACAATTTAAAACCCTCCATATTACTAGGCCAGACTGGCTTGTTGAAAAGATGAGTCTTCAATGCGCGCTGGAAGGTTCGCAGGTCAGGGATAGTCCGCATTTCTGGGGTTATTCATTCCAAGGAGGGTGCTCCCACAGAGAGGCCCTTGCCCTCGGGGTCGCCAGCCGGCATCATCCAGCTGACGGTACCCATGAGAGCGCACAAGCCGATGGGAGGCCGATGGTGGCAGAAGGCGGTCCCGTACGTACCCGGGTCCCAAGCCATGGAGCGCTTTATAGATGACCACCAACACCTTGAATCGCACCCGGAAGGCTACCGGAAGCCAATGCAGCTTGCGCAGGAGCGGTGTAACATGGGAGCTACAAGAAGATACGCGCGGCCGCATTCTGCACCAACTGGAGCCTCCGGATGCTCTTCAAGGGGAGCCCCATGTAGAGAGCATTGCAATAATCTAGACGGAGATGATAAGGGCAAAAGTTACCATGCGAAGCACGTCCAGATCTAGAAAGTGCCACAACTGGTAGATCCGTTGGACCTGATAAAAGCCCCCCTGGCGACGGCCGTTATATGATCTTCCAACGACAGCCGTACATCCAGGAGGACACCAAGATTGCATGCCCTCTCTGCGAGGATCAAAGTTTCTCCCCCCACAGCCAGCGATGGAATAAGCCAGCTGTATCTGGGCGCAGGAAACCACAGCCATTCGGTCTTGGTAGGGTTAAGTTGGAGCCTGTTTAAACCCATCCAACTCCGCATGGCCTCCAGGCACTGGATCATCACTTCAACAGCTTCGTTGGGGTGGCCTGGGATAGAAATGTATAGCTGACTATCATCAGCATACTGATGGAACTCTACCCCAAAACCACAGATGATCTCACCCAGCGGCTTCACATAAATGTTGAACAGCAGGGGCGAGAGCACAGACCCCTGAGGCACCCCGCAAATCAAGGGCCTTGGGGTCGACCTCTGCCCCCCCTGCCAACACAAATTGCAAACGGTCGGAGAGGAAGAAGGAGAACCACCATAACATGCTGCTCCCCACTCCCAACCCCCCCCCCCAACCACTGCAATAAGATACTATGGTCAATAGTATCAAAAGCCATTGAGAGATCTAACAGGACCAAGACAGAGGAACAACCCCTGTCACGGGCTCTCCACAGATCATCCACTCACTGCGACCAACACCGTCTCTGTACTGTACCCGGGCCTAAACCTGATTTGAGTTGGTCCTAAAACACTGCCCTGGGGACACCACTGTTGACAGGTACAGAATTTGATAGGACGCTCCCAATTTTGACAATTTGTTGTCTGTTTGGTTTTTTTACTCAACTCTGTGTCAAAAAAAGATACTGTTTTCTAAGTTTCTTTATTCCCCTTGGGATCTGTTTTAGCACAACCAATTGTTTCCCTTTATATTCTAATGGTTCATCTCTCACTTTATTCAATATCTTGTCCCTTATTGATTTTTTTTAGGAACCTAACATGTACTTCCCTGGAAGGTTGTATCTTCTTACGTAGTTTGTATAGATCCTATAAGTCTCTGTCATTTCTTCAGAGGAAGAAGAAAAGGGGGGGGGGGACTGATAAAGAAATCCTTTTCTTGATGTAACCGAATATATTTAACCTTATATCGAATTTGCACACCCATATGATACAATGGGAGGAGAGAAGCCAGATGGCCAGAACCTAACACCTCGGAGCGGGACAGCCAGGAGATGAGAAGACCATAAAACTCCACAGTGAAGTGCTCTGGGCAATCTCCAAAAACAGTCCGTTCTAAAAAGGGGTGGGGGGGAAGTTAGGTACATCTTGGGAAATGTATGTGAGAAAAAACCTTCCTAAAGGGGAAGGATCCCCTCCCAGAGGGGCTGGGAGGGGAATTAACATATTGGCTTTTGTTTCCCTAAATAAACATTGAGATGGGGGGGAGGGATTCTAAACTCCCTTATCTATCATTGTATGCCTGAGGGACCTCAGACACTGCTTGAATTCCTACAGGAACTGTCTCATCTCAATAAAGGATTCCTTTTGATACGCTTGATTCTCAGAAGTTCATTCTTATTGTTTGAATGGGAAAAAGTTCTGTAGCCTGACATAAAGCAGCGTCTGCAATAGAGGTCAACCCGGAGAGGAATTTTTTTTTTTGAAAACAATTCACTCTACCGCGGGGACCCTGCAAGAGAAGAAAAAAATGTCCTGAATACAGCAAGGAGCAAGGGGGAGCCGAATGCTGGGGAGAAACGTCAAGAATTACCCAGTCAGATACTGACTCGATGCGTCCCATCGAAGACAGCGAGGCTGCCTGCGAAACCTCCACCAAGCCCCGGTGGTCTATAGGTGTAGGAAAGAGAGACACCAGGGATGGAAGAACCAGGGGAGTAACCCTCACCCCGAGGAAATCGTAAACCCGTGTGGAAATTGGAGCTAGAGGCCCTATCGAATCAGGAAGAATGGGATGAGGAGCCACCGGCCGGATGACCGAATGAGATGGTACATCAATCGCCTAGTGAGGGAAGCCCTGGAGAACCTCGACATGGGGATGCACAAAGACGACAACGCAGGAGAGCGAGGGAACCAGAAAGTGAGAGAACCCGAGCTGCAACCTGGATTCAGTGGAGATTGAGCGGGGAAGAGGGACAAGCTGAAGAATCTGACAGTCTCATTGGTTTTCTTTTCCATATCTTGCCTATCTGTTGCTAGCGCTTTTGCCAACAGTTCTTCCATTATCACCGATAGATTCTCCTTTCTCCTCTACTATGTTTTGAAATCTTAAATAATGGGCAGCTTTTTCTGTCTCTGGCAGTATCACTGTATTCTCTACAGTGTATTCTCTACTGTATTCTGTTCGCTTGAGTCAATTTGTAGTTTATATTTTCTGTTTTTTTTTCTCTGCTAGTTCTGTTTTTTCTTCAACTTTCTGAATTCTTTGTTTTTTATTAACATTTGTGAAACTTTTCCAATTTTGCATCAATATTTGGATTTTCTCCTTCATCTCTCCTGTGTCGTTTCTCATCTCCCCTATATGTTTCCTTATTTCATTGTGGCTTATAGACTTAGATTTCTATATCGCCTGAAGCATCGTTAGTACCTCTTTTTGGGATGTATTGATTTTTCCAGCAGTAGCATGCTTTTGATCGATCTCTGATTAAAAGGATTTGAAGATGTAGATGACAGATTAGACAATGTCTTCTTTCCTATTTTAGTTATGTTTGAGGTTGACATTTCCGTTTCTTGTGCTAATTTACTTTTTCTCCCTATCTTCTATTTGCAGCTACCGATTGCTATTTCCACCACTCCTACTGTCCACCAAAATAAAGCACCACCCCAGAAATTTGCTATTTATATTATTCCAACACATTCAATACCCTTTGCTATTTATATTATTTCAACACATTCAATTTCAATACAAATTGGCCTTATATCCAAAGATAGGAGAACATAGGATGGCTGTAGCACTTCTTCAACTCAATTTCAATCCATCTCCAATGGCTTAGTGTCTTGATATTTCAAAACCTCGTGTATTGAAACAAATCCAAAACAGTTAAATTTTGTAATCCAATAGGCTCACCGCAACTCCAGCCTTAGGTCTTTCCTCTACAAAGTCAGTATCCACTTTTATGGTTTATTTTTAGTCTTCTCTATTAATATTTGTATTCCTTAGGGCCCGCTGTATCCCCAATCTTCAACCAATTAGTTATTTATCTTATTGCGTCCTTTATAATCTGTCAAAGGAAAAGAAGAAGAGGAAAGAAAAAAAAGATTTGTTCTATATCATGCTTCCAGTCTTGCTTTCCCACAGTAATAACAGGGCACACTCTGTAATTATCTTCTAGCATCAGATGTTGTAATCCTTCACTTCAAGTACAGTCAATTCTCTTCAGGATATTCCTTCTTATATATTTATATTCCAGCTTTGGCCAGTAGATGGCAGCCTTACTCCTCTGCTTTAAAGAAAAATATTCAAAAGAAGATGGTACCAAAAAAAAAAAAAGAAAAGAAAAGAGAGGAGGATTAAAGAATCTTGACTGCTTATAGCCAGAAAAAGTTCTTGAACTAAACAGCTCAAAAGTAATATCTCAGGCATGAAATCAGTCTAGACTCTCTCTTCATATTAAGCACTTCCAGGCTTCACTTTCACTTTCAGCTGATAGGCACTCAGCTCCGTGTTTTCTCTCACCACCTCCGGAGGGGAAAACAATGGTAATACCCGCGCTCCTTCTATCTCCCTTCTTCACTCAGACATTTGGTGAATTAGTTTAGTTTTATTCAGGGTAGAAGTTAAGTATTCCATACCCGATCGAAAACCCTGTTTCTTTTCCGCTTCCCTCCCCCCCCCGCCCGCTCTAGCTGTTCCGGTTGTCAGAGCTCAGGTTGGGCCATTGATGGCCGTCTTCTTTTCCAGCTGTTCAGAAGGTTTCCCCAGGATCCAGCTACGTGAACTGCCATTCACTTGTGATCAACTGGTACCCTTCCTTATTGCCACCTCTACAAGGCGACGTTTGGCTCCCCAGGAGCCTCCAGGTTGGCAGAAATCAGCTGATTCTCCTACGAGCTGCTCAGAGCATCCAAATGAGTGGGTTGATTCAGTCTTCGTTCTGATAGGCTGAGCTTAAACTTCGGAACGCTCCTCCTCCTCCACGGGACTCCTCCCCAGCGTTCCCCAGTTTTAGCTCAGCCTCATCTGAATAGGTTGTGTTAGAGTCTACTCTGGTCGAAGCAGGTGATTTCTTTATTTCCCCCAATTCTCATTATATCCTTTCTTATCTCTTCAGTGTCCTTTCATTCAACTTTTGGGGTTTCTCTTCTTCCGTTTTGAATTTCAATTTGCCTTCGTTAATATTATTATTTGATTGGGCATAGAGAGCACGGATCCCTCAGTTCTCCCTTAGGGAGATCCGGGATTTTTTCTTTAGATTGGGAAGCACCTGCTGCGCCCCCTTATTAAGCAGGGGTCCCTGGGAACGTTGTTTTCCAGCCCCTCCCCGCCGCTCCCCCCGCCATTCGATCGCGCCACGCTCTTATTGCGTGGCAAGTCGATTTCTTTAAACAATTCCCCCGAACACCGTTTTTCTCGTTAGAGGGAGTGGAGCGCAATTGTTCTCCCTCCCATTCTCTTCCTTGTTTGTGGTTCCAAGGAACCGTTGCTGCTGGTGGCGCGCGCGCGCCAAAATTCTGTCGGACGCCATTTTAAGTGCAAGAGACCGTATGGCCACGTTGCCATTAATATTGCCCTATGTTATTGACTGTGTGGAGTAAATTGTGTTCTCTAGGGATTCCCTGCAAGACAGGAGTCCCTAACCTGTAGATTTTGTTCTTCAAAAATTTTTTAATACTATCTGTTGGCTAACACTCACAGTCCTTCCCAGCAGCACAACAGTGAGCACCTAGGGCCTGAGTCAGCCTGTGCGGTAACGCTGTTGCGGGCTCTTCCTTTTCACAAGGCCCGGTTGGCGTTCTTAATTTGGCTGATTAGTGATTCCATAATTTCATTGACAATATCAATTAACAGTTAAGCATCTCATACAAACTGATTAAACAAGAGGAATATGCTATTATCAGGGCTCCCTTCCCTTGCTGGATCAGGTCCCTGGGCGTGCCAACCGCCATATTTGCCTAGATATCAGCAATTGTATTTATCCATCTGTATCATACAGACTTATTACGGCAGGGGGTTGCGGTTCTCAGCCTTCTACCTTTCATGGCAAATCCAAATCCAAAAATGTGGGGGGTATTTCCAAAGCTTCTGAACGTGATGCAAGAAGGTGCCATAGGGCCTTAGAGAAGCAAATAAATAAATGTACATGAGAAGTACAAAGGCCTTCTCAGCAACCCTCTCCACCTACTCCAGGGCCCTCCACAACTTTATGTCCCCCCCCTAGATGTTTCTCTCTCATCCAGGCATAGCCGTGGTTCAGTGGGACAACAGATTCAGCTATCAGACCTGCCAACTTCTAGGCGACCTCCTGAAGCAACCTTTACTCTGACTGCGGCGCCAGGACTCCTCCTTACCTGAGGAGATCCCTGCTCAAATGCGAACATGGATGGAGGTGGCGATCAGGCAGGGGATCGCTGCCGGCTTACAGCATGTGGCCTTGACCCGGCATCAACCTGCCCCAGTTGAACCTGAGATCCAGTCGCTTCACTCTCTAGTCAGGTTGGAACACCACGCTGATCAGGTAATCCCTTCTGAGGATATTCCTATGCAGGATCCACAGGGGGGAGGTCTGGACATGGAGGCTGAGAAACTGTTTCAAATGCAACATTTAGTACACAGTGATCTAGAATCCCTTCAGCATCCCATCTCTCAGCACGATGCCTTCTTTGGCTCAAACATAGGCAGGCGGACATCAAACACAAATCCAAACTCGCTTCAGCTCCTCTCCAGAGTGATAAACTTTTTGGCCCCTCCTTAGATCCGCTTCTCATTGAGACCCGGAATAAAAAAAAGATACTACCTTCTCTTTTTCGAAAATCTGACCCAAGGTACCTCCAGTCCTTTCGGAGGAGCTCCTTTCGCCCATACTTCCAGAGCTCCTTTCTGTCTTGAGCGCACAAATCCCAATTTTTCCGCCCAGGACAGACCTCAGATAGGTCAGATCCCGGGGATAGATACCGGAGGGGCGGCCAAACCAGAAGGTCCTTCCGAACCTCCGGCAGTAGATCTTTCAGGAGTCCACGCTAGCCACGTGGAGCCTCATCCCATAGGGGGCCGTCTCAAGTTTTATGCGGATAGCTGGGACGTTTCCACGTCTGATGCCTGGGTCCAAGACACTGTAAGGCTTGGCTTAGCATTAGAATTTCAATCTGCCCCATCCGATTTTTTCATGTCTCCAAAAATTTGATCAAGCATAACCTTATGGAGGCAGCTATCCAGCATCTTTTAAGCATATGGGCCATTCAACCGGTTGCTGCGGACCAAAAGGGGCGCGGTTTTTATTCTCTTCTCTTTTTAGTCCAAAAAAGTTCAGGAGAGTGGAGAACAATCTTGGACCTGAAACGCCTCAATAAATTTTTAGTCTACCGCAGATTCAAATTTTTAGTCTACCTTACAATCCATTCTTGCCAGTATCAGGGAGGGAGACTTTCTCACCTCCGTTGATCTGACGGAGGCTTACTTGCATATTCCAATCAGACCATCACATCGTAAGTTTTTAAGGTTCTGCTATAACTAACATTTTGAATATTGGGCCCTTCCCTTTGGATTAGCTTCTGTTCCCCGTGTTTTCACCAAGGTCCTCGCTGCTCTGGCTGCTCATATCCGCGGTCTTCCGATCAGACTGCACTGTTACCTAGACGACATTCTAATTTTGTCAGCATCCTTTACACAAGCTGTCCGCGATACCCAGACAACTCTCTGCATTTTGCGGGCACGTGGCTTTTCAATTAACCGGGATAAAAGCCAATTAACCCCTTCTACCAGATTGCTACACTTAGGAGCCATCATTGATACACGGGCAGGCAAGGTTTACCTTTCAAAGGAAAGACATAAAAGTATATAACAACTAGTGCAGCAGATCAGGTCGCAAAATAAAGTTTCTCTTACGAATCTTTCTACTCTTTTCAGTAAGATGATCTCATGTATTTCTATTATTCCTTGGGCTCGTCTTCATTCCAGATCCCTTCAGTGGTTCCTTCTGCCATTCCAACGTTCCGGTCCAAGCAACTCCTGTCACAAGGTCAAGGTTCCAATACAGGTACTCACCTCAATTCTCTGGTGGTCCAGGCCAACAACAAACAAGGATTGTCTCTTCAAGGAGCCCCACAGACTCACCATCACCACCGACACCAGCCTGCTGGGATGGGGTGCTCATCTTCAATTATCCACAGCTCAGAGCCGCTGGTCAGCAAGAGAACAGTCTCACAATATCAATTGGCTGGAATTTCGGGCTATCCAACCTGGCCCTTCGTTCTTTTCTACCGCATGTACACAACCAGCATATCTTAGTTCTCACAGATAATACAGCCGCCAAGGCGCACGTAAACAAACAAGGGGGCACCCAGTCACAATCTCTCATGAAGGAGGCGGAATGTCTCTGTCGTTGGGCAGAGACCAATTTACTCTCCATCAGGGCAGAACATATCTCAGGAATCTGCAACACCCAGGCAGATTGGCTCAGCCGGGCCACAGTACATCAGACAGAGTGGCGTCTTCATCCGTCGCTCTTTCAGGAGGCACTCACAAGGTTGGTCTTCCGGTGGTTGATCTCTTCACATCCTGTCTCAACTCCCTGATGGTGCAGGCTGTTAATCATCTAGCACTTAGTGCAAGCTGCCTGCAATTAGTGCAGGCTCGAATCCCACCAGGCTCAAGGTTGACTCAGCCTTCCATCTTCTCGGGGTAGGCAAATTGAGGACCCAAGATTGTTGGGAGCAATAAGCTGACTTTGTAAAAATGCTGCTTGGGGGGGCCAAAAGCCTTAGTAATAAGCAGGCATATACAATGGAATGAAGGCTATTGCTGAGCACTTAGCATGGTGCTCCATAGACTGTAAGCCGCCCTGAGTCTCCGGAGAAGGGCGGCATATAAATGTAAATAAAAATAATTTAAAAAAAAAAAAACGCCCAACTTCCAAGGTTCATGTCCAGATACCCCTCTCAGGGAGCGGAGAATTTCAACGCTCTTCGCTGCCCGTGGCTCCCAGGGCTCTTGTACGCATTTCCCCCTCTTCCTTTGATTCCTCGGGTCATAAGGAAGATGCTAGAGGAACAGGCGGGACTGATTCTGGTGGCTCCCTACTGGCCCCGATGGCCTTGGTTTGCGGACCTTTGTTGTGTCGGTGTTCAAACCATGGAGGATTCCTCCGGACAGGATTGTGTTAACCCAGGGTCCTCTACAACACCCGAATCCTCAGTGGTTTCATTTGACCGTCTAGAGGTTGAGCGGTCGCATTTAATCAGCAAGGAACTGTCCAATAGAGTTATTTCTACCATCCAAGCTGCGAGCCGCCCCTCAACTACTCGCATTTATCACGCCACTTGGTCCATATTTGCACAATGGTGTTCCAAATTTCATATTGAACCTCGATCTCCTTCGATTGCTCAAATCTTAGATTTTTTGCAGGATGGCCTCAATAGGGGGCTTTCACCAAATACTCTGAGGAGACAAGTTTCCGCCTTGTCTTCTGTTATTGATCATGACGTTTTTCCATCTCTCTCTCATCATCCACTTATTCGCGCTTTTCTTAGGGGTGCCACTAATTTACGACCGCCTTCGGTTCATCGTTATCCTACCTGGGATTTGAATAAAGTGCTTTTGGCTCTTACCAAGCCTTCTTTCGAGCCGATACGTTCCACATCCCTACTATTCCTTACATATAAGGTAGTTTTCTTAGTGGCCATAACTTCAGCTCGGCTCATTTCTGAGTTGGCTTCCCTGTCGGTCAAGTCAGACCTTTGTGTTTTTCACGCAGATAGGGTTGTTCTCCGACCAGATCCTATGTTCATTCCAAAGATTAATTCTGCCTTTCATAGGGCACAGGAGTTAGTGTTGCCCAGTTTCTGTCCTCACCCTTCCCAAGGGTTGGAACATCAGTGGCATAAGCTGGATGTCCGACGTGCTTTAAAAGTCTACATCCATCGCACAGCCTCCTTTAGAAGGACCGAAGCCTTGTTTGTTGTCTTTCTGCCTCACAGTCAGGGTACTAGAGCATCTTCACCCACCATAGGTCGTTGGTTGCGAGCGACCATTGCCAAATCTTATCAGGCCCAGGCCCTAGCAGTACCCAGGGGCATCACAGCTCACTCCACACGCAGTGCAGCAACCACAGCGGCTTGGGCCACTCAAGCTCCCATCACGGACATTTGTCGGGCCGCTACATGGGCGTCTCCCTCTCCCTTTATCAGGTGTTATAAGATTGATGCCTTTGCATCTGCGGATGCTGCTTTGGTAGGAGGGTGCTACAAGGAGTTGTACAGGACAGGGACAGACTCCGGGTCCAGACAGCATCCCACCCGTAGTGCAGGCCAAGCTTTGGTATGTCCCACTAATTTGGATGCTCCGAGCAGCTCGTAGGAGAATAGGCGTTGGTTCTTACCTGATATGCCGGTTCTCTCCGAGCTGCAAGGAGCATCCAACCCCACCCTGTTTTGTTATTGCTGTCTGTTTTCTTTTTCCTTCCGTCCGGGGGAGTCCTGTTTTTCGACCAAGAGGATGTAGTAGTTCTTCGGAAGCGTCACCTACTTTCTACTGCGATCTTTGCCAAAACTGGGGAACGTTGGGGAGGAGTCCCATGGAGGAGGAGGAGCGTTCCGAAGTTTAAGCTCAGCCTATTAGAACGAAGACTGAACCAACCCCACTCATTTGGATGCTCCTTGCAGCTCGGAGAGATCCGGCGTATCAGGTAAGAACCAACACTTAATCTCACAGAGCTCCACAAGCTACAGTTGTCACGCTCCATCGCCAAACCGGAAATTGCCAGCTTTTCTTATTCTTGTGGGGAGCTTAATTTGGTGCCAATAAAACTAACAGATTTCATTTTGGTCTGGATAAAAAGTAATCTTTGTTAAATCTTCTAATAGCGTATAAAAGCTTATATGATATGACTTGATTGGATATTTTACATAATTAGAAGAATAAAACAAAACTTTTATTTATTAGATTACTTTATGAGAAGCATTTTGAGAATACAATTATTGATGCCTTTTTTTTATACCTATCCTCTAGGATGCTTTGGCAGTTTTGGAAACTCCAGGTGGTCCTAACCAGGAAAACACAAATCTAAGTACTCCTCTTTCAGAAGTCATAGACAGGAACTTAAAACTAGCTTTGGCCAACAGCACACTTCAAACAGTTGCTATCACTGCCAGTCCACAGCTAAAAACTCCATGTTGGCAAACGGTGAGCTTAGCATTTAGTTTCATTATACAAGTATGGAATGAAACTTTATTAATTCTTGGCAATTTGTTATTTCCTGAAATGGCATTCATTTTATTGTGGAAGTAAGTGTATCTCTTCAAATATAATTTTTATTAAGAATTTAATTAGAATAATAAATACTAATAAAAATGGAAAAAGAGAATGGAAAGAAAGAATAAAATAGGCTATAATATATAAAAAAGAAATATATAAAGAAGTGGCCTCAAATCTTTGTTATGACAAAGAAAAACAAATTATTAATGCTTCAACCCTTATAAGGTGACATAAATATATCTTTATCTTATATCCCATCTCTTATACATAAAGAAATCCATAAGGTATCAGCCTTTGAATTCCTATATCAGCAATCAGCAAAAAGTCTATAAAGCAGGGATGTCAAACTCGATTTCATTGAGGGCTTCATCAGGTTTAGGTTTGACCTTGGAGGGCCAGGGATGAGGCTGGGTGTGTGGCCAAGGGGACCTGATAGCACTCTGCCAGCCAAAACTACACATGGGGGTTAATTGCTTTGTGATATCCAGATCCAGCGATCAAGGGGTGTGAAGTATATAGAAAATACACTTTTGTTTGGTTATGAAGAAATATCCCCAAAGTCAGATGTAGACTAAATGTAGACTGACTTTTAGTTACACACTTTCCTAGCAAACAGCAAATGTTGAAGCTCCTGGTAAAGAGGATTCATTTTAGGATGAGTAACCATAGTTTACATGTTGGAGGTTTCTAAAGGAATGCTGGGAAATTCTGTATTTTAAAAAGCATTTGAGGGAGGGATACAGAATAGCCCTTCTCTTCCTGAGGCTGTAGAGGCCCGGCTCTAATCAAAACACTTTGTGAAGCAACTGATCAACACTGGCAGGGCAAACCACTAGTACAGGGGTGTCAAAGTCAAATGTCATTGAGGACCATATCAGGATTGTGCTACATTGGAGGGCTAGGGATGGGGAATGTCTGGGGGCATTGCCATAGTGGGCATGGCACAGGACTTATGGGAAGCACCTGTGGTAGCCAAGTGCTAAGGCAGGACTTCCCTGAGACACTCACATACAGGTAGTCCTCAAATTACGAATGTAACAGAGCTTGCCAATTACATTCGTAATGTGAGGATTCGTTTGATTAAATCACGTTAAATGAATATGATCACTGCCTGCTTTCCCCAGTGCATTTGTTAATTAAATACGCAGATCATTAAATGCACTTGAAGTATCTCAGAGTGAGGAAGAGCATGCAGGACTAGTTTCTGAGTAAAAGACTTTGGCTTGGAGCCATGTGGCCAGTAGGCTTCTGGTAGTAGAAAAGGCCTCCTGCTTCAGGACAGGTTCAGGGATTGAGGCAGCAGCTCCATGGGCTTCAGAATAAAAGACTTTGACTTCTCTGCCATGTGGGTCAGCCTCTTCTGGAGCTCTTCGAAAAGTAAATATAGTAAAGCCATGGGAAATAGGGTGGGGAGGGCCAGATGTAACTCATGGAGGTTCCATTTCAGCCTGTAATAGGCCAGAGGAGGCATCTGGAGGCCCAAATGGAGCATCGGAGGGCTGGACCCGACACACAGAGGCCCCATTTCGGTCAGCAATGGGCCGAGGAAGGCGTCCAGAGGTCCCTATATCCTGTTTTGGCTGGCCAAGTGCTGCAGTAGTCTGTCCCAGCCAAAAATGGGCTGTGCGGGGGTGGGGGGGAGGCGCTAGCAGAGACACTGCAGGCCGGTCCTTTTCTATTTCCAGGCTGGCTCTGCAGACCAGATCTAAATGCCTTGAATTTGATACTCCTGGGATAAAGAATAGTTTAAGAGAAAACATCTTACAGTATTTGACTGAATTAAAGATTAAAACGCTTAGAAGTACTGAAAAAGTACAGGTTGTAAACTTAGTTTGTTCAAGGTTAAAATAAGATATTTTGTTGCAATTTTCCAGTAATCCTTTATAGCAAGGATATCAAACTCAAGGCCCATGGGCCTTCTAATTAAGATCTTTTTCACCTTAGAAGTTGGAAGGTCTGATTGTACTTTTAAAAAAAATATTGGTAGTTTCATTGTCTTCTTTTGTGGTTGCTCTCAGGTGGGGTGAGGATTTTACACTTTTGATTGCTCTGGGGTAGAGTGAGAGGGAAGATTCTGCATTATGTTTACTCTGGGATGGAGTGGGGTGAGTGAGGATTTTGAATTATGATTGCTCTGGGTGGAATGGGAGTGAGGATTTTGCATTATGTTTACTCTGAGATGGAGTGGGAGTGAGGATTTTGCATTATGATATTGCTCTGGGGTGGAGTGGGAATGAGGATTTTGCATTATGATTGCTCATAAGTAAGTAAGAACTAGTAAAAAAGGAATGGAAAAATCCTTTGTAGATCAGCGTTTTTTCTGTCATGGCAATTTTAGATTGGTTAACTTCCTGCTGCCTGGGGAATTCTGGGATTAAAGTCCATGCATCTTAAAGTTGCCAAAATTGAGAAGCATAGGTCTAGACTAGAGTTTAGGATTTTCCATTCCTGTTTTATTTAGACTTTGGTGCAATTAAATAAATCACTTGTGGTTACCTTAAAAATAGTGATTAATGCGATATGAACCAGTACTGAACTTTTTGTGAAAAACTGAAATTAAAAGTTGATCTTGGGCTTTGATGATTAGATATGGGATTATGGAAATAATGTAGACAAATGTTAATCTTAGAGCAAAATTTTGTACTTTTAGATTTGAAAGGTAGTTAATGTTGCTTTACAATAAAATAACTCATCTAGTTGTCTTTCCTGTCTGATTTACCTGGAATTGTTGATATAGATTTAGAATAGCTAATAGGCAATTTCTGAAGACAATTAGACTCATGATTTAATTGGGGTAACTGTTGGAATCCTGACCGTGAGATGTCCTTTAAAAGGCCCAGATAAAAAAAATATTACCAAAATTTATAAGTATCTCCTATAAGTAGAATTAGAAGAAGTAGTGAAAGGATGCATGATCGCATGGGGTCAAAATTTTAGTCATAACATAAAGTTATCAGATTGGGAGACTATATGGAATAGAAACCACAAATTAACAAAATCAGCAACATACAAAGAAAATGCATATAAAATGTTCTATAGATGGCATTTACCCCCTTCAAGATTAGCGAAAATGTATCCTAAAATGAGTTGGAAACGTAAAAAAAAAGAGGGAACATATTACCATATGTGGTGGTCTTGCCCAGAGGCTTGAAAATACTGGCTCAAAATTCAAAATTGGCTACAGGAAATCACCAATGAACAATTAGATCTAGAACCAGAACTCTTCCTATTGGGGATCTTTAAAAAAAATATGTAAAGAGTACAAAATATTTATTATTACACATACTGATTGCTGCCAGGATTGCTTTTGCCCAGTGTTGGAAACAGCCATATATACCTGTAGAGGAACTGGTTATACAAAAAGTTATGAATTGTGCTGAAATGGATAAATTAACGCTGAGTTTAAAAGATAAGGAATCTTCAATATTTTATAAGGAATAGAATAGAATACTTTATTGGCCAAGTGTGATTGGACACACAAGGAATTTGTCTTGGTGTAAATACTCTCAGTATACATAAAGAAAAGGAACATTCGTTAAGAATCAAGAATCATAACGTACAACACTTAATGATAGTCATAGGGTACAGTCAACATCAAATCATACTAGGAAACAGTTTGTTTAGCAGAGTGATGGCTTTCGGGGAAAAACTGTTCTTGTGTCTAGTTGTTCTGGTGTGCAGTGCTCTATAGCGTCGTTTTGAGGGAAGGAGTTGAAATAGTTTATATCCAGGATGTGAGGGGTCTGTAAATATTTTCACAGCCCTCTTTTTGACTCATGCAGTATACAGGTCCTTGATTGAAGGCAGGTTGGTAGTAATTGTTTTTTCTGCAGTCCTAATTACTCTCTGAAGTTTGTGTCTTCCTGTTGGGTTGCAGAACCAAACCAGACAGTTATAGAGATACAGATGATAGACTCAATAATTCCTCTGTAGAACTGTATCAGCAGCTCCTTGGGCACTTTGAGCTTTCTGAGTTGACGCAGAAAGAACATTCTTTGTTGTGCTTTTTTGATGACATTTTTCATATTAGGTGTCCATTTTAGGTCATGTAATATAGTAGAATCTAGAAATTTGAAGGTCTCTACTGTTGATACTGTGTTGTCTAGTATTGTAAGAAGTGGTAGTATGGGAGGGTTTCTTCTAAAGTCTACCACCATTTCTATGGTTTTGAGTGTGTTCAGTTCCAGATTGTTCCGGTCACACCACAAGCTAAGTTGTATAACCTCCTGTCTGTATGCGGATTCATCGTTGTCTCAAATGAGACCAATCACTGTTGTGTCATCAGCAAACTTCAGTATTTTAACAGATGGATCATTTGAGATGCAGTCATTGGTATATAGGGAGAAGAGAAGTGGAGATAGCACACAGCCTTGGGGGGGCCCTGTGCTGATTGTACAGATATCGGATGTGATTTCGCCTAGCTTCACCTGCTGCTTCCTGTCTGTATGGGAACAATGGTATAGCTGGATAGATTGGAGACAGACTATGGATAAGTAATTATTAAATATAGAATATAGATAGAATAAGGATATAATTATGCACAAATTAATATCTGTAATTATCGCACAAATGATTGTTATACGATAAGCACCACAAACAGCTGTTATTGAATTATATACTTTTTTATGTTTTTAATGTAATAAAACTCAATAAAGTTTAAAAAAATAAATAAAATAAAAGGCTGTGCGATAGTGTGAGCAAAATGGCTCCAATACTCAGAAATGGAATACCACTGTCCTGTAGTCTTGTGAGGAGTAACTGTCTGGAGCACATCTCCCATCCATTTATTATTTGGAGAGAAACTCACTGGCTCCCTAGTTTTTGCTGTAGTTATCAGCTCTGCTTTTGCAGAACTTTTTAGTTTGCTAAACCTTCATTGGAAATCTCAGAAGTAAGCATAGGCATAGAACTGGGAAAAGAAAAAAATATAATTATTATTATGGAGGCTTTTTTAGATTTGTGCTGACTTGATGTATGGAGCTTCAGCTTGCATAATTACACATTTTTTTTGCTATATTGCTGAAATTTGTGTTGGAGAAGTGTTAATTTTCAAACCTTTGAATCATAATCTTCAAGTCATGTAGGGCAGACTTTTTTTAAAGTAAATCTTTATTGCATCATAATATGAATTGAATGGGCAACATTGTGTATGCTTCAATGATCTGGGAGTGTGACATCACTTTGTAATTGTCATTTAAAAATAAAACCAAGGTATTTTATCCTTAATTATACCTGAATTGAAATTAGCGGGGCTTAGTTATGAAAATTAACAAGGCATTTCTTGTTAAGAATTCTGAAATTAGTGAAGACATTTCAAAAAAGTATATGTAAACCACATAGTGTAAGATTTTACATGAGTAATTTAGGAATGGGGCCTCTCCATTCTGAGGGCCCAATTCATTTTAGTACTAGCCTTTTTCTTAAGGACGGTCTTCCTCAAAAGGAGCTTACTCTTTCACCAAAAGAAAGACTTTAGAGTAACTGATAGCTAGCTATATGATACTACTGACACAAGACTTGGGCTTTATTTATTCTTCCTGTAGTGATGCCATCCAGTTCATCTGAGCGCAGTGTTGTAATAGCTAGCAGTGCCATTTTTATTTTGAGGTAACTTTTTTTTAACTAAGCACAGTGGAGCTATTTTATTGAAAGAAAGAATTAAATGTATCTCTTCCCTTCCCTTAAATATTAACTTTTTAAAGAGTTGTATAAACAAGAATGCTGAAAATTTGGAAATGTTGAAAACTCAAGTGTTCCAATATTTTTCCTAACTTGATCAGGAAGAAGAATCAAAACCTTTAGCGGATGTTGTCATCTGCGTCAGTAAGAAGCTCAGTAAAAAGCAGAGTGAATTGAATGCTATTGCTGCATCTCTTGGAGCTGATTACAGGTATATGCAGCTGTAAGCTAAATATAGCAATGAAGTCATTGTTAGAATTACTGTAGATTTCAATTTTAATAGCTCTAGAAATTCAAATGGACTATATAATATTGTAATCCATTTTATGAAATATTTTAATGATGGCTGCAGAAAGTTAAACATGAAAACATTGGAATTATATAATGCATAATACAGTATTACTGAATATACATTAATATTAATATTTATACTAATAAAATATTAACATTTACATTTATTCACATTCAATTTTACAACACATGACGCTACCATCAATCTCCCTCACCAGACTCAAACCCATCCCATAGACGAAAGGCAACCCCCATCCAGAAACCAGACCACAGCCAAACCAAAACCTAGAACGTTAGATCACAGCCACTTGCTCAGGATATCAAATCACGGAACTCAGGAGGTTACACCACAAAACCTCAGGATGTTACAACACAGCCAACGACCCAGGAGATTACAGCACAAGACCCAGGAGGTCACAACAATAGAACTCAGAAGGCCATCACACAGCTCATTACCCAGGTCGTTACAACACAGGAGATTACAGCACATGACCCAGGATGTCACAACAATAGAACTTTGAAGGTCATCACCCAGGTCGTTACAACACAGGAAGCTGATAGACACACAGCCAACACATCAGCCACACAGGTTCTTACGAAAAAGCCAAGCAATCTGCAAACATCAACTCCATCAACTAATCAAGAAATAACACAGCCAGAGAAGATGATGGATGGAATAGATGAGGTATTTTGAGTTTTCACAAGATATGCAATGAGAAATAGTTTGCCAAGAGAAGTTCATATCAGATTTACAAAGAAAGCTATTAAAACGCAAATATTACAGGTGGCAAGAGAGAAAACATTAAAATACAAAGATAAGGAGATTGTAGTTCTGAAACAAGTATCCAGAAGAGTGAGAGAGATGAGAAGAGAGTATCAATTCTTGACTAAAATACTACTTAAAAAAGAGGTGAATTACAGATGGCTGATACCAGAAGGCTTAATGTTTACATGGCAGGAACAAAGACACAGAATTGATTCAATTGAAAAAGCAGAATTATTTTATACAGAATACTTCAGAGGGAAAGAGAAAGAGACAGAAAAAGAAATGTCACTAATTGAATTCCAAGAGGACTGTCAAGCAGCGATTGAAAAAGAAGAAGGTGCTGTAGGCGGAAAGGTGGAAGTTAGAAAACAACAAGAACCAAGATCTACTAGGGCTGCAAAACTACTTATAAAATATAACCATGGAGGAGAAAAAACTGATTACAATTAATATAAATGGACTTAACTCAGCTGTTAAAAGAAGGAAAACTTTCCATAAACTAGAGAAATTAAAATTTGATATAATCTGACTACAAGAAGTACATATTAAAAAGCAACATGAACAAATATTGGCGCAGCCAAAGCTAGGGAAAATATTTACTGCTTTGACACAATGTAAGAAAAGAGGGGTAGTTTTATATATTAAAGATACTATCCCAGCAAAATTGATTTATACAGAAGATGATGGAAGACTCTTAATGGTGGAAATAATGGACAATAATATGAAAACACTCCTGATAGCAATCTACGCTCCAAGTGATATTCAAGAAGAATTTTATAGAAAATTACATATGAAAATAATTGAATTGGATTATGTTAACAATTGTATGATGGGAGATTTCATTGGAATAGTAGATAATAAACTGGACTATACAGCACAGAAAACAACAAAGCAAAATAGAAAGACTCTTCCTAAATCCTTTTTTAAAATGATAGATAAAATAAACTTAAAAGATGCATGGAGAGAAAGAAATGCTAAGACCAAACAATACACTTTTATTCAAACAGACGCTTATCGTGGTCTAGAATAGATATGATATGTCAACATAATCGATCTCTAATCTACAAGAAATTGACATAGTGGGCAGACCATAATCCAATGACAATTAAATGGAAAGGACAAAGAAGAAGATCCAGATGGACTTTAAATAATACTATATTAAAAGAAGACTTTATACAGAAAATGGAGAAAGAATTGGCTTTTTTTTTTCAAAGAAAATAAAAAAGAAGATACATCAATGCAGAATTTATGGGATACAATGAAGGCTTATGCTAGAAGCTTGATAATAAGACTACACAAGGAAAAGAAATATTATGAAAAGACAAACCTCTAAGGCATTAGAGGATGAGTATAAAAGACTTGAAAAAGAGTTACAGAAACTGCCACAGAAAAGGGACATTAAGCTAAAAATGGATACAATTAAACATAAAATGGAATTAATGGAAAAAGAAGAATTAGCACAGAAAATTAGGGGTGCGAAGCAGAACTATGTTGAAGACGCAAACAAACCAGTAGATGGTTAGCATGCAAATTAAGAAAGGAGAGAGAATCAAGAAAAATATTGCAATTAATAGATGATCTAGGCCAAGCTTATTATGGAAGGAAAGAGAAGAAAAAAATTATATGAGATTATTATGGGAAATTGTATGAACAAGAGAATATAGATGACGAAAGAGTGAAACAATACCTGCAGAATGCCAATCTATCCCAGATACCTAAAGAGATTGAAATAATGCTAGAAAGTAACATGATGATGATGGATGAAGCACTCAAGAAGCAAAATAATGGAAAGGCACCAGGTCCAGATGGACTTCCAGCAGAATTTTATAAGACACTACAAGAATCATTGAATCTTCCATTGCTAGAAGTGAATGAAGTTATGTTAAGGAAGAGGATACCCAAATCGGGGTCAGAAACATACATTACGCTTGTCCCAAAGGAGGACGCTGACCTACAACAAATCAAGAACTATAGACCTATTTCCCTGTTAAACTTAGACTTATAAAATCTTTGCTTCCATGTTGGCAGAAAAACTTAAAAAACTTAAAAGATATTTGAACAATTTTATTCATCCTGATCAAAATGGGTTTCTGCCAAAGAGACAAAGATAATATGAGAATAATTTTAGACACTTTGGAATACTATGAGGCACATCCTGAAAAAAAAATGGCTTTGACATTCTTAGATGCACAGAACGCCTTCGATAATGTGAACTGGAGATTCATGTTATTACAGCTGGAGCAGATAGGCTTTGGTAAGAAATTTATCCAAGCCATAGAAACTATATATCATAGGCAAACAGCAAAGGTAATGATAGATGGAGAATTGACGAATTCCATTGATATAAGAAAAGGGACAAGACAAGGCTGCCCACTGTCACCTCTGTTGTTTGTGTTAACTTTGGAAGTGTTAAATAGAAACATTAGAGAAGGAAAAGATATAAAAGAGATGAAAATGAAAAAGGAAGAATTTAAACTGCAAGCATTTGCAGATGACTTGGTTTTCATTTTAGAAGATCCATTAGAAACAGCATTTAAACTGATAGAAAAGATAGAGGCATATGGAAAAGTAACTGTTCTGAAAATAAATAAAGATAAAAGGAAGATCTTGGCAAAGAATATGTTATTAAGATAAAAGGAAGAATTGACGGATGTTTTGAAAATCCAGGGCACAAATATGGTTAAGTACTTGGGGATACATTTGACAGCAAGATGTAGCACACTTAAAGAGAATAACTATATTAAACTCAAACAACAGATTGTGACAGATTTGGCGAAATGGGAAAATCTACAATTATCATTAATGAAAATATCAACAATTAAGATGAATATATTACCTAGAATCTTATATCTGTTTCAAACAATTCCAATTAGGCTAGGGAAAGACTATTTTGAAGATTTAAATAAAATAGTGTTGACGTATACATATGGCAGGGAAAGAAAGCGAAAAAAAATTAAAATTGTTGCAAGAAGCTAGAATAAGAGAAGGATTTGGCTTGCCTAATTGGGAGTTATACTATCAAGCAACAAACCTGATGTGGGTTAAGGAATGAATAACACTAAGAAATACTAGATTGTTGACATTAGAAGAACATAATTTGTTGTTGTTCCTATAGTACAAGAGAGCCAAAACACAGGGGTATTTTAGAAGACATATACGTGAGGCTTTGTTACTAAACTAGGAGAAAACTAAAAAGCAATGTTATTTGAAAATTCCAGTCTGGCTATCGACTATTGAAGCATTTTCTTATCCTATAACATATAAAAGGAACAACAGTTAGATATGAAATATTGAATGAAAAGGGTGAACTTAAATCTATGCAAAAACTAGAAGAACAAGGTATAAAGATTAATTGGTTTTCATATGCGCAAATACGCTCTAGATATGATAAAGATTCCAAAACAGAAGGTTTTTATGATAAACTGACTGACTTAGATAAGATTTTGACAGGTACTGATGAAAAGGTGATTAAAAAACTGTATGGATATTTATTAGAAATTAAGCTAGAAGAAGAACAAGTTAAAGAAACAATGATTACTTGGGGAAAAATTTTTGGATATGGGATTGACTTAGAGAAATGGCAAAAATTGTGGTCTCAAAATTATAAAATAACAATAAAGAAAACTTGTATAAGATGTTTTACAAGTGGCACTTGTCCCCAACAAGAATAGCAAGAATGTTCAAGAACAAATCTGAAAAATGTTGGAAATGTCATCAGATACCTGGCTCATATTATCATATGTGGTGGACGTGCGCAGACGCTAAAAGACTAAAATCCACACATGGTTGGAAAAAATGACAAAACAACACATAGACTTGAAACCAGAGATATTTTTATTGGAATTTTACCTGAAATATACAGTAGAGAATTGAAATATTTGATTGTAAATGTATTAATAGTGACTAGGATTATATTTGCTAAAAATTAGAAAAATGAGAAAATACCAATGCAGGAGGAAGTTATTAAGAAAATAATGGAATGTGCTAAAATGAGTAGATTGACATTTGAAATTAGAGAACAAGAAGATAAACAATTTTATAAGATTTGGGATTTTTTTTATCAATGGTTAGAAAATAAAATATGGTAATGAAATATGTAGAACTTTACAATATAAGGAGAATAGAACTATATAGAATATATAAAGATGTATTATCATAATATAATTATATAAGGATGATAATATGAATTGTTATAAGATAGATCAATTTAAAAATATGGAATATCTCACATAACATGAATGAATAATAGCATAGTCAAATGATTGATTAACAATGATAATGTATTTAGGAATATTTGATTGATAATATGAGAATATATACAAGTAATTGTAAGTCAGGACTATGGAGAGGATGCACAAAACAATTTGTAACCAACTGACACACTGTATGTACGTAAGTGGAAGATGGCTTGATGTTTTTATGTTGTGTTTGTGTATGTTTGTCTAAAAAATAAAATAAAATTTTGTTTAAAAAGAAAAAAAAATAACAACACAGCCAACCAGCCCACTTACAACAGAGCCAGCACAGCACACATTCCCACCAGTATTTATAGAGAGGCGGCAGCTCTGATCACGCTTTTCTCGCACAAGTATGAAGTCGAAAGTACCAGCCTGAAGATGGCGAGTGAGATCTCGTCAAAATATTGCCAAGATACTATCAATCTTACATGGGAAAAGACCCGAACAACACGCCAAGACCTCCACATACATATATATATAATTTATTTATTGTAATCGTCCTCTCTTAATAGATTCATGTTGGATTACAAAATATACAAACAATAAAAGTCTGGCAGCTCAGACTAAAATAATAATAAAAATAGCAAACCATATCAGGACCTCACAAACACATTAGGGATCAGAGCCAGGTCTTAAGGCTTTCAGAACTCTGGGAGAGAGGGCATTGTCTCTCTCTGGGGAGACTGTTCTAAAAGGTAGGGAATGCGACAAAAGATATGCTTCTTTTGTCCTAACATATAATATATGCAACTTGGAGAATATCAATTCTGCTTAAACATACAGGGCAGGAAGAAACAATTTGAATTGTTAAGGACTGTACAGTAGAACCTCTGATCCCGAAAGCTTCTGACCACGACCAAATCGGGTGACGACCAAAAATTTCGCAAAATTTTTTCATCTAGTCGCGAACAAATATACCTGGGTGGCAATCAAACACAGCCACGGCAATTTCCCCTTATGCACCATTTTTTTTTGTACGAGCATGTGCAGTCAGTCTTGCTTCTGGTCAGGACAAAATCGGGTTGCGACCGAAGTGATAGAACAGATTACGGTCATGACCAGAGGTTCTACTGTGTGGATTTTTATTTCTATATCCCTTTGTATCAGAATATTAAGACAAAAATTCAATATATGTAAACAGGTAATGGCTAAATTTATTGTAACAGAAATATTCGCTATCTAGGTGAATTTTGTTATGTGCAAACTAATTCTTCTAAATTGGCAATTATTTAACAAGTGTTAACAAGTGTTGATTGTTTGCATTTATTCTAGGTGGTATTTTGATGAAACTGTAACACATTTAATCTACCAGGGAAGGCAGTATGATAATAACCGGGAATACAAATCTGCTAAAGAAAGAGGCATATACATTGTTTCAGAGCATTGGCTCTTGGAGGTAGGAATATCCTTTCTTTCTGATGCTAAAGTAAAGAAAATGTTTATTTTATTTATTATTATTAAAATTTATGCTATCCTTCTCACTGATACAACAATTCTGGGCAGCTTAAAATACAATAAAAAGGTAAAAACAGATAATACAAAGCATTTAAAATTAAAGATTAAACCAAAAGGATGGGAAACATGGGGATCTTCTCTCAGGCTCTTCTGGACCCTTTGGCAGACAACATCTGCAATTGGCCTCTTCCTGGCACGAGTGGGATCGCTAGTCCCATTGAGGTGAGATACCCTGAACCCATACCATAAAGGTAATGGTCCAATTGAACACCTTCAATTGTCCTTTAAAGGTCCAATTGAACACCTAGGAGACAAATTGGCAACTAGTACAGGTGTCAGGCTACGGAACTTCTTCTCATTTAAACAATAAGAATGAACTTCTGAGAACCAAACGTATCAAAAGGAATTCTTTATTGGGATGAGAGAATCCTGTAGGAGTTCAAAGCAGCGTCTGAAGTCCCTCAGGCATACAGTGATAGATAAAGGGGTTTAGAATCCCCCCTCCTCCCAATGTTTACTTAGGGAAACAAAAGCCAATATGTTAATCCCCCTTCCAGCTCCTCTGGGAGGGGATCCTTCCCTTTTTGGAAGGTTTTTCCTCGTGTAACTTTCCCAAGACGTACCTAGCTTCCTCCCCCCACCCCCTTTTTAGAACGGACTGTTTTTTGAGATTTCCCAGAGCACTTCATTGTGGAGTTTTATGGATCCCTCATCTCCTGGCTGTGCCTCCCAAAGGTGATAGGTTCCGGCCATCTGGTTTCCTTCCCCCCCCCATTGTATCATGTATGGGTGTGCATATTCGATACAAGGTTAAATATAATCAGGTTACATCAAGCAAGGATTTCTTTATCAGTTCCCCCCCCCTTTCCTCTTCCTCTGAAGAAATGACAGATACACGGATCTGACATCCTGCCCTCCTTTAAAAAGCAGATGGTTCTACCTGGAAAATAAAAATCATGCATTACATGTGCAGTTCAGGATGGTTTATCAGGGTATTTTAGGTGGAACTTTCGTAGTAATGTGGGTGCTTTTACATGTCTTTTGGCTACCCACTCGTTTTCTGAGGAAGGAAGGTGTTTCCAAGCTACTAAATATTGTGTGGATCCACGGTAAGTGCGTGAATCAAGGATGTCTTTAATTTCAAAATGTTGTTCCCCATGTATCATGATGGAGGTTGGGGGTGTGGGAAGGGGGGGTCTGAGGTTTGAAGTGATCTCTGGTTTGAGCAAGCTACAGTGAAATACTGGGTGAATCTGCCTAAGAGTTTTTGGAAGATGAAGCTCTACCGTCACGGGGTTGATAATTCTGGAGATGGGGAATGGTCCAATGAATTTTGGCCCTAATTTCTTAGAAGGTTGTAATGATTTTAAGTATTTTGTGGACAAATATACACGGTCTCCAATCTTGAAAGGTTTAGGTTCACAGCGTTTTTTGTCTGCTTGAGTTTTGTAAACTGCTCTAGCTTCCTGTAGAGATAATCTTACCACTGGCCACATGGCTTGTAATTTATCCATCCACTCCTTAAGGGAGGGGATTTCAGGTTCTTTGGTGGGTAGTTCCGGCATGGGGTTGAATTCTTGGCCCGTTGCTACATGGAATGGGGTGAACCCTGTGCTACTATGGACTGAGTTATTGTATGCTACCTCTGCGAAAGGAAGAAGGTCAGTCCAATTGTCCTGCTGGTAATTAATAAAACATCTTAAATATTGTTCTAATACGCAAATCACTCGCTCTGATGCCCCGTCAGTATGGGGATGGTTCGAAGATGATAATCCCTGGGTGGAGCCTAATAGGCTTAAAAACGCCCGCCAAAATTTGGATGTGAACTGAACACCTCTATCTGAGATAATTCGTTGGGGAGCTCCATGAAGGCGATAAATGTGTATTAGGAACATCTTTGCCAACGATCTGGCAGTTGGGATCTTTTGACACGGAATAAAATGAACCTGTTTGGAAAAAAGGTCAGTTACAACCCAAATGACAGTATTCCCAGCACTTTCGGGAAGTTCCACTACAAAGTCCATAGAGATCTCTTTCCATGGGGCAGAAGGGTCTGCTACTGTTTGTAAAAGTCCAGGATATTTTCCTTGTCTTCTCTTTGCAGCAGCACAGATGGGGCAGCTCGCAACATAGTTTTCAATGTCCTTTTTGAGGGACGGCCACCAAAATTGTCTTTTGATGAGGTGCAGGGTTTTTACAAAACCAAAGTGTCCTGCTATTTTGGAGTCGTGGCAACGTTTCATGAGTTCCATTCTCTGGCTTGCAGGGACATAAAGCTTGTTTTCTACCCAAGCCAGTCCGTCTTTGAGTGAGCACGTGTTTCTGTTAGCCTGGAACCAATCATCTTTAAGTAGTGACTCCTTAAAAATTGACGTCGTTGTGTCTTCAGTCAGCGATGATTTTTTTTTCTCTTGTGCCCGGGTGAGTACCTTGGCTGCTAGTTGGGTCGGTTGGATCATCGGTTTTATAACTTCAATCTTTTTGCTGTTGTATTGGGGTTTCCTGGATAGTGCATCTGCTAAGAAATTCTTTCTCCCAGGAAAATATTTGAGGGTGAAATTAAAACGTTCAAAATATCTAGCCCACCTTGCTTGTTTTTCGGAGAGTTTCCGTGGATTTCTCAGAGCTTCCAGATTTTTGTGATCAGTCCATACTTCAAAGGGGATTTGGTTTCCTTCCAGGAAATGTCTCCATGTGAGCATTGCCCACCGTATAGCAAATGCTTCTTTCTCCCATACAGCCCATCTTTGCTCGGTTTCCGTTAGTTTCTTAGATGTATAAGCACATGGTTGTAATTGTCCACTTCCATTCTTTTGGAGGAGGACTGCCCCAACTGCAACATCACTGGCGTCTGCTTGGATGACAAAAGGTTGTTCGGGATCTGGGTGTTTAAGGACCGGTTCTGCTGCGAACAGGCGTTTGAGTTTCTCAAATGCTGCTTGGCATTCCATTGTCCAGATGAGGGGTTGCCTAGGCTTGGGTTTCCCCCCCCCCCTTCGTTTTTAGCAAGTTTGTGATAGGGAGGGCGATGTTTGCAAAAGCTGGAATGAATTGGCGATAAAAATTGGCAAACCCCAGAAAACTTTGCAATTGTTTGCGTGTGTGGGGTGGATCCCAGTCCAATACAGCTTTCACTTTCTGTGGGTCCATCTCTATTCCCTCATGGGATATTCTGTACCCCAAATAGTCAATTTTCTCTTGGTGGAACTCACATTTGGAGAGTTTTGCATATAGTTTAGCGTCTAAGAGTTTTGTGAGGACTGTACGGAGTAGTTTGATGTGTTCTTCCATCGTTTCCGTGTAGATTAAAATATCATCAAGATAAACTAAAACCCCTTTAAATAAAAATTCATGAAGGGTTTCATTGATCAATTGCATAAACACTGCAGGCGCTCCTTGCAGTCCAAACGGGAGCACTTTAAATTGGTAGCATCCCAATGGTGTGTTAAAAGCAGTCTTCCACTCATCCCCCTCCTTTATTCTGATGCGGTAATATGCTTCCCGTAGGTCTAACTTTGAAAAAATTTTTTCCTTTCGAGAGGTGGGCTAACATGTCCTTCATGAGGGGGAGTGGATACATATTTTCTATGCAAATGCAGTTCAGTTTTTGATAGTTCACGCAGAGACGTGAGGAGCCATCTTTCTTTTCACGGAATAACACTGGGGCCGCTATTTTTGGTCTGGCGGGTTCGATGAAACCCCGCTTTAAGTTTTATCGATAAATGCTCTGAGTTCTTTCAGTTCTCTGGGAGACATGCTGTACATTTGTGGTTTTGGGAGTTTAGCCCCTGGTAGGATTTCGTTAGCGCAGTCTGTGGCTCGATGGGGTGGGAGTTCATCACAAGCTACCTCATTAAATGCTTGGGCCAGATCCTGATACTCATTGGGGATGTTAATGGGTTTCACAGACTGTCCAGTCATGGCTGATTCTCTGTCCTCTTTCCCATTCTTTATCCTTTCCTCAGGTCTTTTTGCAATTATTACATCTCTCTGGAATTGTATAGTCCCTGTCCTCCAATTTATTTTTGGATTCCATTTCTGTAGCCATGTGAGGCCCAGAATTAGTGGCTCTTCCATCCCTGGGGCTACGATGAATGTGAGCATCTCCCTGTGTTTTCCTAGTCTTATTTTCAATGGTTCTGTGGTAAACCTTGCTGGCTCCCCCCCTGCTATGGTTCCATCTAATTGGCAGAAAGCGATGGGATTTTCCATTTCTTTCAGTCGGATTCCCAATTTATCTGCCAGGGAGGGGTTGATTAGGCATCGAGTGCATCCCGAGTCCAGCAACGCTGTAACTTCCTCCCCCTTCCCTTGGCTGGGGATAAACAGTCTCAGGGGTAGGGTGATTGGTTCAATTGGTTTGCTTACCAGCGGGTCATCCTCCGGATCACTTTCGGACTGGCTCAGGTTCCCTTGGAGTGTTTGGCGTTCTTCCTCCGGTTTGGGAGAGGTTCGGAATCCCACATCTACCCGGCCGCTCAGGCCAGTCTCCTTCCCTCGAGGGCTGGATGTTGTGGGTTTCCTCCCTGAATGGTGGTCTAGCCTTCTGGCAGGGGTCTTCGAGTGGCATTCTGCTGCACGGTGCCCCTCCTTTCCACACTTAAAGCAACCAGGCGTTCTTGGAGTCATGGTGGATCGGGGTTTGAAAACTTCCCGTTTCTCCAGGGGTGGGGATCTTTTCCAAAACTTACCAGCACGGTACCTGTTCCGAGTCATGTCTATCTCTGCCTCCTCTGCCATCATGTACCATTCATGCAAGAGGTTTGGGGCCCCACGGGCCAGGCAGGCAGCGTAAAGATCATCATTTAGTCCATCTTTGAACCAGCAGACTAAGATATCCTCTGGCCAATCTACCCGGCGGCCAGGTCACGAAATTCCTCGGTGTATTCTGCTACCGGGCGACGACCTTGTTTCACGACTCTGATGCGGTCCCGGGCTTTTCTATCGGCAAGCGGGTCCTCGAAACGGTGGCGTAAGGCCGTCATAAAGCGATCTAAGTTTCTTAATTCTGGGGCATTGACGTTGTGGAGCGTTACCATCCATCTGGCTGCCGCCCCTTCAAGAGCTAGGGTGACAATTCGCACCCGGGACCCTTGGGTTGGTAAATCCTGTCCATATTCTTGCATGTAGGTGAGCACTTGTGCCAGGAAAAATCCCAATTTCTGGGGGTCTCCATCGAATTTTACCCTCAAGGGCGGGACCTTCCTCTGTAATTGTATGTTTCTGGGTTGGCCAGGGTTAATTCCCTGATCTGGGACGTTTAAGGGTCGGGTACCTGGTGTGGCTGCTGGTTCTTCAGCTTGTCCCTCTTCCCGCTCAATCTCCGCTGAATCCGGGGTGGAGGCTCGGGTTCTCTCACTTTCTGGTTCCCTCGCTCTCCTGCGTTGTCGTCTTTGTGCATCCCCCATGTCGAGGTTTTCCAGGGCTTCCCTCACTAGGTGATTGATGTACCGTCTCATACGGTCATCGGCCAGCAGCTCCTCATCCCATTCTTCCTGATTCGATAGGGCCTCTAGCTCCAATTTCCACACGGGTTTGCGATTTCCTCGGGTGAGGGTTACTCCCCTGGTCCTTCCATTCCAGGTGTCTCTCTTTCCCTAACCTATAGACCACCGGGGCTTGGTGGAGGATTCGCAGGCAGCCTCGCTGTTTTCGATGGGGTGCATCGAGTCAGTATCTGACTGGGTAACTGTTTCTCCCCAGCATTCGGCTCCACCTTGCTCCTTGCTGCATTCAGACATTTTTTTCTTTTCTTGCAGGATCCCCTCAGTAGAGTGAATTGTTTTAAAAAAAAAAAATTCCCTCTCCGGGTTGATCTCTATTGCAGACGCTGCTTTATGTCAGGCTACGGAACTTCTTCTCATTTAAACAATAAGAATGAACTTCTGAGAACCAAACGTATCAAAAGGAATTCTTTATTGGGATGAGAGAATCCTGTAGGAGTTCAAAGCAGCGTCTGAGGTCCCTCAGGCATACAGTGATAGATAAAGGGGTTTAGAATCCCCCCTCCTCCCAATGTTTACTTAGGGAAACAAAAGCCAATATGTTAATCCCCCTCCCAGCTCCTCTGGGAGGGGATCCTTCCCTTTTTGGAAGGTTTTTCCTCGTGTAACTTTCCAAGACGTACCTAGCTTCCTCCCCCCACCCCCTTTTTAGAACGGACTGTTTTTTGAGATTTCCCAGAGCACTTCATTGTGGAGTTTTATGGATCCCTCATCTCCTGGCTGTGCCTCCCAAAGGTGATAGGTTCCGGCCATCTGGTTTCCCCCCCCCCCCCTTCGTTTTTAGCAAGTTTGTGATAGGGAGGGCGATGTTTGCAAAAGCTGGAATGAATTGGCAAGTAAAAATTGGCAAACCCCAGAAAACTTTGCAATTGTTTGCGTGTGTGGGGTGGATCCCAGTCCAATACAGCTTTCACTTTCTGTGGGTCCATCTCTATTCCCTCATGGGATATTCTGTACCCCAAATAGTCAATTTTCTCTTGGTGGAACTCACATTTGGAGAGTTTTGCATATAGTTTAGCGTCTAAGAGTTTTGTGAGGACTGTACGGAGTAGTTTGATGTGTTCTTCCATCGTTTCCGTGTAGATTAAAATATCATCAAGATAAACTAAAACCCCTTTAAATAAAAATTCATGAAGGGTTTCATTGATCAATTGCATAAACACTGCAGGCGCTCCTTGCAGTCCAAACGGGAGCACTTTAAATTGGTAGCATCCCAATGGTGTGTTAAAAGCAGTCTTCCACTCATCCCCCTCCTTTATTCTGATGCGGTAATATGCTTCCCGTAGGTCTAACTTTGAAAAAAAATTTTCCTTTCGAGAGGTGGGCTAACATGTCCTTCATGAGGGGGAGTGGATACATATTTTCTATGCAAATGCAGTTCAGTTTTTGATAGTTCACGCAGAGACGTGAGGAGCCATCTTTCTTTTCACGGAATAACACTGGGGCCGCTATTTTTGGTCTGGCGGGTTCGATGAAACCCCGCTTTAAGTTTTTATCGATAAATGCTCTGAGTTCTTTCAGTTCTCTGGGAGACATGCTGTACATTTGTGGTTTTGGGAGTTTAGCCCCTGGTAGGATTTCGTTAGCGCAGTCTGTGGCTCGATGGGGTGGGAGTTCATCACAAGCTACCTCACTAAATGCTTGGGCCAGATCCTGATACTCATTGGGGATGTTAATGGGTTCCACAGACTGTCCAGTCATGGCTGATTCTCTGTCCTCTTTCCCATTCTTTATCCTTTCCTCAGGTCTTTTTGCAATTATTACATCTCTCTGGAATTGTATGGTCCCTGTCCTCCAATTTATTTTTGGATTCCATTTCTGTAGCCATGTGAGGCCCAGAATTAGTGGCTCTTCCATCCCTGGGGCTACGATGAATGTGAGCATCTCCCTGTGTTTTCCTAGTCTTATTTTCAATGGTTCTGTGGTAAACCTTGCTGGCTCCCCCCCTGCTATGGTTCCATCTAATTGGCAGAAAGCGATGGGATTTTCCATTTCTTTCAGTCGGATTCCCAATTTATCTGCCAGGGAGGGGTTGATTAGGCATCGAGTGCATCCCGAGTCCAGCAACGCTGTAACTTCCTCCCCCTTCCCTTGGCTGGGGATAAACAGTCTCAGGGGTAGGGTGATTGGTTCAATTGGTTTGCTTACCAGCGGGTCATCCTCCGGATCACTTTCGGACTGGCTCAGGTTCCCTTGGAGTGTTTGGCGTTCTTCCTCCGGTTTGGGAGAGGTTCGGAATCCCACATCTACCCGGCCGCTCAGGCCAGTCTCCTTCCCTCGAGGGCTGGATGTTGTGGGTTTCCTCCCTGAATGGTGGTCTAGCCTTCTGGCAGGGGTCTTCGAGTGGCATTCTGCTGCACGGTGCCCCTCCTTTCCACACTTAAAGCAACCAGGCGTTCTTGGAGTCATGGTGGATCGGGGTTTGAAAACTTCCCGTTTCTCCAGGGGTGGGGATCTTTTCCAAAACTTACCAGCACGGTACCTGTTCCGAGTCATGTCTATCTCTGCCTCCTCTGCCATCATGTACCATTCATGCAAGAGGTTTGGGGCCCCACGGGCCAGGCAGGCAGCGTAAAGATCATCATTTAGTCCATCTTTGAACCAGCAGACTAAGATATCCTCTGGCCAATCTACCCGGCGGCCAGGTCACGAAATTCCTCGGTGTATTCTGCTACCGGGCGACGACCTTGTTTCACGACTCTGATGCGGTCCCGGGCTTTTCTATCGGCAAGCGGGTCCTCGAAACGGTGGCGTAAGGCCGTCATAAAGCGATCTAAGTTTCTTAATTCTGGGGCATTGACGTTGTGGAGCGTTACCATCCATCTGGCTGCCGCCCCTTCAAGAGCTAGGGTGACAATTCGCACCCGGGACCCTTGGGTTGGTAAATCCTGTCCATATTCTTGCATGTAGGTGAGCACTTGTGCCAGGAAAAATCCCAATTTCTGGGGGTCTCCATCGAATTTTACCCCCAAGGGCGGGACCTTCCTCTGTAATTGTATGTTTCTGGGTTGGCCAGGGTTAATTCCCTGATCCGGGGCGTTTAAGAGTCGGGTACCTGGTGTGGCTGCTGGTTCTTCAGCTTGTCCCTCTTCCCGCTCAATCTCCGCTGAATCCGGGGTGGAGGCTCGGGTTCTCTCACTTTCTGGTTCCCTCGCTCTCCTGCGTTGTCGTCTTTGTGCATCCCCCATGTCGAGGTTTTCCAGGGCTTCCCTCACTAGGTGATTGATGTACCGTCTCATACGGTCATCGGCCAGCAGCTCCTCATCCCATTCTTCCTGATTCGATAGGGCCTCTAGCTCCAATTTCCACACGGGTTTGCGATTTCCTCGGGTGAGGGTTACTCCCCTGGTCCTTCCATTCCAGGTGTCTCTCTTTCCTACACCTATAGACCACCGGGGGCTTGGTGGAGGATTCGCAGGCAGCCTCGCTGTTTTCGATGGGGTGCATCGAGTCAGTATCTGACTGGGTAACTGTTTCTCCCCAGCATTCGGCTCCACCTTGCTCCTTGCTGCATTCAGACATTTTTTTCTTTTCTTGCAGGATCCCCTCAGTAGAGTGAATTGTTTTAAAAAAAAAAAATTCCCTCTCCGGGTTGATCTCTATTGCAGACGCTGCTTTATGTCAGGCTACGGAACTTCTTCTCATTTAAACAATAAGAATGAACTTCTGAGAACCAAACGTATCAAAAGGAATTCTTTATTGGGATGAGAGAATCCTGTAGGAGTTCAAAGCAGCGTCTGAGGTCCCTCAGGCATACAGTGATAGATAAAGGGGTTTAGAATCCCCCCTCCTCCCAATGTTTACTTAGGGAAACAAAAGCCGATATGTTAATCCCCCTCCCAGCTCCTCTGGGAGGGGATCCTTCCCTTTTTGGAAGGTTTTTCCTCGTGTAACTTTCCCAAGACGTACCTAGCTTCCTCCCCCCACCCCTTTTTAGAACGGATTGTTTTTTGAGATTTCCCAGAGCACTTCATTGTGGAGTTTTATGGATCCCTCATCTCCTGGCTGTGCCTCCCAAAGGTGATAGGTTCCGGCCATCTGGTTTCCTTCCCCCCCCCATTGTATCATGTATGGATGTGCATATTCGATACAAGGTTAAATATATTCAGGTTACATCAAGCAAGGATTTCTTTATCAGTTCCCCCCCCCTTTCCTCTTCCTCTGAAGAAATGACAGATACACGGATCTGACAACAGGTCACATAACAGCAGTATTACATTTGCCACCTGACGGGCCTCTAGAATTTCTATGCCACTGCATTCTATAACAGTTAAAAATTCTCAATACTCTTCAAGGATGACCAGGGTGTGGGTGACTACATGCAGACCTTCACGATCCAGGAATTGGCTCAACTGGCACATAGTCATGCAAAGACTCTCCTAGCCATGACTGCCAACTATGCTTCAAACAGCTGCTATGAATCTAAGAGAACCCTCTCCCTTGTGCAACCCCATCCAGAACTAAAAATGATAAACTCCCAAATCCCAAAACCTTTTGAACCCACAGCTATATAGATACCCATAGCCTCTAGATGTGTGATGGCGAACCTATTGCAAGCTTGTGACCACAATTGGCACTCAGAGCCCTCTGCAGTCATGCCAGCTGTCGCCCCAGCACAGCTCCGCCTTGCATGCGCTCACGCCTCCTTCTGGCCAGCTGGTCTTAGGATCTCTGCTTCGTATGTACGGGGGCAGGGCCTTCCCCGTTCTCCGAAGTTCCTCCACCCCAGCGTGCCCTACCTTTCTTTCCCCAGCGCGCTCTAGTTTTCTCCTGGATTCCTGCCTCCGGTGCCTTTCCCAATTTCCACAGGTGCCTCCCCATGGCAGAAATGCAGGAGAAAGCTAGGGCATGCTGGGAGAGAACCTGTGGAGATTGGGGAAGGCATGGATGGCAGAAATGCAGGAGAAAGCTAGGGTGCGCTGGGGGGGAGAAACTGCGGAGATTGAGGAAGGCATGGGAGGCAGAAATGCAGGAGAAAGCTAGGGCACAGTGGAGGGAGAAATTGTGGAGATCATAAGGACCTGAAAAGCCGCCTATATCAACCTGGAAGCCAAAACTGGGGCTGGAGCGCATGCACAGGGAATGTGCGTGCATACACAGGGAACGTGCGCGCATGTGCAGGATGGGGCACATGAGCAGGATGGGGCGCATGCGCAGGGGGCTCTCGTATTGCATTTTGGGGATTGGAACATGCACGCATGCATTCACATGGGTACTTTGGGCACTTGGTACCAAAAAGGTTAACCATCACTGCTCTAGGCACTGCAAGAGAGCAGCTATAGCATAATTTGGGTCACCATGGATGAAGATGTAAAGTTGAGTTAAATTAGCATATTAATGATACCTCATCCCATGGTATTGGATGATCTCATTCAATGGTTTCATATAGAGATATAGGATAGAGATATCTGCCCTTATCTGGCCATGACTCTTCCTTCAGTCTTCCATTCTCTTCCTATAAATCAGTATAGCAGTATAGCATATCTTTTTTCAACAAATTGCTATTCAGAGTGGTTATCTCTGACATCCAGGCTTTTCTGACTTTGGTTAGCTTAAATCTAGAGTCTGACTTTGATTAACTTAGTTCTAGATTCTGCTGATGAACATGTATACAAGCAATTTATCAATGTTCTATGCATGCCTATGCAGTTTGTAACTTGTTTACTAAAAGAAAGGCAAGAACATTTTTGATCTATCACATGAAAGGAGCAAAGGGATCAGGTAGCACGTGCATAAGAATAGGGACAATTAGATATGTCATGTTTATTCACTGATGGATGAGTATTAGAGGGCCTTCAGAAGCTTGGTATTGGATAGTTGTGAGATATGACCAGTCAGGAGAAAAAGATCCTCTGAGTAGTTTCTCTACCTTGTTTTCTTGCAGAATATACTTTAGCCCCTTTGTGTATAAAATGTTATTGAGTATATATGAGAAATTAAAATTTATGTGACATTGTGATTCTTTAATTAGCCATAACTTGTTCTTACTTGCTTAAGGAAAAAGATCTAGACTTTCACAGAGCCCCATTTTTTATTTTTGTGCTTCATGGATTGAATGCATACTGGGAACTAAAAACACAAGAATAATTTATATGCAACTGAGGAATTAATATCAAAATATATTTTACTTCCATATTTATATTTTGTTCCATGTGAGTTAACCTGACTATATAAAGATAGATATCCTGCTGTCTCTAATAAATTTGGTTTAGTTCAGACTGAGGTATGTTCGAGTATCTTGTATAAAGGGTCGTTGACTATAAGATGTCCAGAATTTTGCATGTTCAATCCAGGATACATCTAAACAGTTGGATAATTTATTCTGGTTATGTATTCCCAAACTCTATTCAGAAGATAGTTCTTTATGTGTTTGTTGTTTCCTAATGGGAAACACTAATGATAATAACCAGAGCTGTTTTGTGTGTGTGTCCATCCGCGCAGTTTCTTCTGGAATTCATAACATGCCTTTCTGTGATTTTGTTCTTTGTTGTTTGTAATACCAGTTTCTATACCATTAGACTACAGAATAATTCAGTTCAGATAAAATCCTATAATTTTTTCCCAAGAGACAATTTTTTTTCTTTTGATGCCTTCATCCTAGAAGAGGAGTTAACTATCCTATCTAATCTATAATCTGACAACCAACTATTGTAGGTCAGAATAATTCCTAAATTCTGTAGATTTGTTATTATTCAGTATAACTACTTTTTATAACAGTGGTTCTCAACCTTCCTAATACCACGACCCTTTAATACAGTTCCTCATGTTGTGGTGACCCCCAACCAGTGGTGGAATTCAAAAATTTTTACTACCGGTTCTGTGGGCGTGGCTTCTTTGGTGGGTGTGGCTTGATGGTCATGTGACTGGGTGGGCATGGCTTGGTGGTCATGTGACTGGGCATGGCTTGGTCATGTGACTGAGTGGGCGTGGCCAACCCGACATCACTTATGTCAAGGGACATTTTGTCCAGTCCCTCCCCTCCCCGCCACTCCTTGTTAATCCCAGCTTCAATGTATCTATAGTTCTGTAAAAAAAAAATCACCTTTTTTCAACTTTATTATTGCATCCACATACTCTAAATGTACTTTTATGGACCACTGAAAGGAGGAAATGGCTCACATGCTTTGTCCAAGAGTGTGATAGGCAAGTCACAAAACAGGGTTTTGAGGGGTTGCCACAAAGAAGGGGGTGAGCAATGTATTTTCCAAAGCAGCAGAAGGCAAAAAAAGAAGCAATGGATTGAAACTGAACAAAGAAGAAGCAACCTAAAACTAAGAAATTTCCTGACAGCGAGAATAATTAACCAGTGGAACTGCTTGTCTCCAGAAGTTCTGGACGCTCCAATACTGGAGGAGAAGAAGAGACCGGACAGCCATTTCTCTGAAATGGTATAGGGCAGGCAACCTTGGCAACTTTAAGACTTGTGGACTTCAACTCCCAAAATTCTGGGAGAAATTCTGGGAGTTAAAGTCCAGAAGTCTTAAAGATGCTAAGGTTGGAGACCCCTGGTATAGGGTCCCCTCCAAAGATTATTCTGACACCTTTGCCTGGCCCTCCACTCAGACTTGGCATCCTCAGTTTTCCTGCCTGAGCAGGGGGTTGGACTAGAAGATCTCCAAAGTCCCTTTCAACTCTGTTATTCCATTATTCTTATGTTAAATAGCTAAGACCCTCATTGGGACCCTCTCTCTTTTGCTAGTCTAATGAGTTAATAAGATTTTTAGAAATCTGCAGTTGAAAGTTCTTTATGTCTCCTTACTCTGAAGACCCAATTTCATTTGGAATTTAATCCCAAATTGATTGCCCTTTTTGGCATTTCTCTGGACACTTCTTCAAAATGCATCCCCAAGAAGCCACATCTCTCCCCCCACACACACACACGAAGTTGGATTGGATATCTCTCTCCCTCCCTCTCTGCTTTAGGCTTAGAAAGTCTGCCAGTGTTGCTCCTCATTTGGCAATGCTTAAGGAGAATTAGGGGCTAGAAACAGTTGACATTTTCATCTCTGCTACAGGTGAGGCTGTAGACTTTTTGGCAGGTACACAATGCCTTCTCCTCAACCTCTCAGCACTAATGGGAGATGCAGCTCTACTGGCCAGGGTAGGCAAAGTGTCTCATTTTGTACAAACCATCTGCTGCTGGCAGATACGCACTTATGGATGGCTTGGGCGGGTCCATTCAGGGCACAGAAGTTCTGCTGCTTAGCCCGGCAGTCTGGCTCGAGCCACAGGGTTTTTTTAAAAAAAATATTTTCCCTACAGGAAGCTACCGAAATGGGAAGCATGCCTCTGCCTGCATAATTAGAGGGAGACTCTCCACTCCGCAAAAGCCAATGGCTTGAAAACAGCTCCTCTGCTACCCCCCCCAATTCCCCTGCTGCCTTCCCCACAGGGGGAATTGCAAATGCGGAGTGCCATTCGGGTGGGAAATGTCTGGAACACAAAAAAATCCACCCACTCACCTGCTGGCAGGCTGGCTAATGGGGTGGGAGGAGAGGCGGAGAAGGGGAGCCGATCAGAGCCCTCCGAAAGAAGGGGGTGAGGGCTGGCTTTTTGCATAGTTTTGTCCAGCTATGCGGGGGAGAGAATGGCTTCCATTTCCCCTCCCCCGACTGGGGAGGGAGAGAGTATGAGCAAGCCAAGGCCTTTCCCCCCAGCCTTTGCCCAAAGCCCCTTGCTGCACCAGGAGGTTGAAGTTTGAATTTCTCCACCCCCTTTTCCAGCTACTAGATCGGGACGAACCTAGTTTTGCTGCCCATTGCATTGCAAATAGCAATCTAAAAGCTGAGAAAGAAAGGGAAGTTCCTGCACAGTAAGGCCGTCGCTATCGCCCGCCGGCTCTGGGGGCCTCGTGTAAGCGGCTGGAGCGGCACTTTGTACAAACTCCCCAAACCTCTTTTTTCTTTCTCTTTTCTCTTTCTTGCCCTTCTCCCTTCCTCTCTCATTCCCTCTTTTTCTCTCTTTCCCTGTTTTTCCTTCTCTCTCTCAAAGCCACGGCTGGCCAAGCGCTCTTCGCTACTTTCATTTCTTCTTTTTGGAATCAAAACTGGCTGAACAAGGTTCGCCAAGCCGTGCTGGAAGCATCCCTTTGGGTGACTCTTCTACTCCTCGGGTGTGCACGCCATCCTCCCGGCCCTGCCACGCTGCCAGTTGCTAGGGGAGGGGGAAATGGATCGCCTGAAGAGACGCTTCCAGCGCGGCTGGCGATCCTTGTTCAGCCAGTCTGGATTCCAAAAAGAAGAAATGAAAATAGCAAAGAGCACCAAGGAAAGCCCAGTCGCGGCTTTGAGGGAGACACACACACACATACACAGAGTGGGGGAGAGAGAGGGGAAGATAGGGACCCGGCCGCTTTGCTATCCCCTGCCGTCACCCTTACCTTCTCAGGCCAGGCGAGGGAGGGGAGGGTGAGGGGCAGAAGGACCAGCCGCTTCAGGCAATGTGAAGAGGCGTAGACCAAGCATGGGAGAGTAGAAGCCTGGGAACGGCGGCTCCCGGCTCAGCCGGCCCGAGGGGCTGCTGCAGATATATCGGGACAAAGGCAGCGAGAAGCCCCGGGACATCTGCCCACCCACCTGCTGGCTGGCCAGGCCGGGCTGGGCTGGAAGAGGCGCATCAGCCGGGAGAAGACAGAAAATGTGTTCCGTGAGGGCAGGCAGGCAGGCAGATGTCCCAGGGCTGTTGTACATGCATGTTGCATGTGTAGCAGCTGCACACGCAGTGCGCATGTGCAACAGCCCTGGGACATCTATCTGAGCTGCGCCGTGGCCACCACATGGTAGGGAAAGCTAGGAGAGCGACTGGGACAAATGGCTGACCAGGTGACTGGGCGACCTGGTTCGGAGGCGTGGCCAGCCAGAGGTCGCTACCAATTCTGCGACTCACGCCAAATCACCGCTACTGGTTCTCCCGAATAGGTGCAAACCGGTTGAATACCACCTCTGCCCCCAACCATAAAATTATAGCTCGGATCCTAAGAACCATCGAAAATATGTGTTTTCCGATGGTGTTAGGCGACCCCTGTGAAAGGGTCGTTCAACCCCCAAAGGGGTCGCAACCCATAGGTTGAGAACCACTGATTTATAGTAAATGTTTTAGGGATTTCCAAATAAATACTTTTTAGCACAACTTTTGCTTTGTTGCTGATTTCCTAATATATTTAGACTAGAATGATCTGGAAGGCACCTTGGAGGTCATCTAGTCCAGTCCCCTGTTCAAGCAAGAGAACCTATACCATTTCAGATAAGTGACTGTAGAAACATCCAGTTTCTGGATGTTTGTAAAACATCCAGTGATAGAGTGCTCACAATTTCTGGAGGCAAGCTGTTTGTCAGGTTCCAAGTAATGCAGTCGTCATAAAATGAACTCAGAGGCATTCTAATTCCTAAAAGATTTTATTATTTTATTCTAATTACACATCTTAGCATGAACTGATGGAAGACAGTACTGAAGATTTCCCGGGCTTCCACATCACTATAATTAGAAGGTTCTCATTTTTCCAAAACAATAAGTTACATTGTCCAACCAGGATATAAAATAGTTTCCTGGCAACTTTCTCTGGCCAAGCAGCAGTTGGAACGCAGCTGACTCATCACCCAGCTTCATCCACCTCAGTTCTGCCCCCCCCCTCCATTTCTCAAGTGTGTCAAACTGAATTCATATGATTCCACTACCAAACTAAATTCAGGCTTGACACTGTTTCACTGGTTAATTGTCCTCATTGCTAGGAAGTTTCTCCTTAATTCCAGGTTGCTTCTCTCTTTGACAGTTTCTAACCATTGTTTCTTGTCCTGGCCTCTGGTGGTTTGGAGAATAATTTTACACCTTCTTTGTGGCAGCCCCTCAAATACTGGAATACTGTTATCCTGTCACCCACAATACTTATTTTCTTTAGACTAACCAAACCCAAATCCTGCAGCTATTCTTCATATTTTAGTCTCCAGGACTTTGATCATCTTAGTTGGCTCTTCTCAGAACTTTTTCCAAAGTCTCAACTTCTTTTTTGTAGTGTGGTAACCAAAACTGGTTGCAGTATTTCAGGTATGGCCTTATTAGAGTTTTATAAATACTAATACTTCATGTGATCTTGATTCTATGTTTCTGTTTATACATTTAGTCTTATACTTGCTGCAGAGTTAACCTCCCAGTTGATATTTGGATAGTTAAAGTCTCCCATTACTACTGTGGTATGCTTCCTACATATATTTGTTAACTGGTTGACAAAGAGTTCATCCATTTCTTCTGATTGGTTGGATGGCCTGTAATATACACCTATGACAATGTCACTTTTTCTTTTATATTCACCCATATACATTCTGGAGGGATTTTATCTTTGATCATGTGCATTTCTGTAGATATGTAGTGACTTCTTACATATAGTGCAACTCCACCTTTTTTTGTTGATCTTTTGAACAATTTATATCCATCCATCAGTACATTCTAGTGATGAGTTTGGTCCCACCAGGTTTCTGTAATGGCAAGTATGTCATACCTGCTCTTGTCTACTATTGCTTCTAGTTCACCCTGTTTGTTCCCCAAGCTTTGAGTATATAAGCATTTAAGACTGTTATGCCTGTCCAAGGGTATGTTTCCTGCATTTCCTAGTTGTTATTTGAATTTTTTTCTCAGCATTCCTTACCTCATTGTTTGATTTATTTTCCTTGGATTTATGATTGGTTTTGTGTTCTAGAGATTCTAAAGATTGGTCACCCTCTCCCTTCAATTTTAGTTTAAAGCCCTTTTGATGAGTTTGAGCAATCTTCTTCCAAATACATTTTTCTCTGTTTTGTGAGGTGCAGCCCATCTCTTACCAAGAGTCCTTCATGAAGATAATGCATCCATGGTCCAGGAAACCAAAGTTTTCTTGGTGACATTAATCCTTTAGCCAGTGGTTTATTTCTATAATTCTTTTTCCCCTCAGATCGATGTTACCCTTTCGTTGGAAGTGCTGAAGAGAACATCACTTGTGTTCCTAGCTCCTTAACTTTGTTACCTAGTTGCTTATAATCTCTCAATATTACACTAAGATGCTTTATTGTGTCATTTGCCCCACTGTGAAGGAGGAGGAAAGTGTAATAATCTGTTGGCCTAATTATTTTGATTAGGTTCTCAACCACATCTTTGATTTTTGCTCCAGGAAGAAAACATACTTCCCTAGATAAAATATCTGATCTGCAAATGGCGGGTTCTGTTCCTTTAAGAATAGAATCTCCTATCACCAACACTCGCCTTCCTTTGGGGGGGGCAAAGGTGGTATTCAGCAGGTTCTGATCAGTTCTGGAGAACCGGTAGCGGAAATTTTGAGTAGTTCGGAGAACCGGCAAATATCACCTCTGACTGGAGATTTTATAGTATCCTTCCCCTGCCATTTTCCTTCAAAAGAAAAAATATTTTCTCTTTTCCATTGTTCTTTGTTTTAAAGACTCATACAGTACGACTTCTTTCTATGTGTGCCTATGTTTATGTCTCTTTTTAAATAAGGGCCATCATTTGTCCATCCCATTCTAGTAGTAGTAGTAGTAGTAGTAGTGGAGATGATGATGTCATACAATTGATATTTTTTTACTTTTGTTTCTTTCCCTTCCCCCAAAAGATAAGTCTGGAAAGATGGAATCAGAAGTGAATTATTTCTTCTTGCATTTCATCACTTTAGGGCTGCCTCTTTTCTAATCTCATGCATCTGATGAAGTGAGCTTTGATTAATGATTATGTAGGTCAGGGACCCACAGGTCCGAAGACTGGCATCAGTACATAGCATGCCAAAAATTGGGCTGCACATATAAGCAAAGTCCCATCAGCGGGATGCAGGCAGGACACAAAACCACTCTCCCTCTGGTCCGCAAAAAGCCTTCTCTCCATGGAACCGGTCCCTGGTTCCCAAAAGGTTGGAGGCTGTGATCTAGGACACTAAGTAATTCATCTTTACTGGAACTTTCTGTGGGTAAACAAAGTAATCTTTTGTTTATTATCTATTAGGCAGGAAAAAAGAAAATATTTGTTAACCTTAATATTTATGCATTTATTGTTCGAAAGTGGTGGCATTAATCTCTTTTTATCTGACCTTATTTTAATTCCCAGAGTGCACAAGAATACAAGCGGCTAGCTGAATCTCTTTATCCTCATACATATAATCCTAAAATGAGTTTGAATATTAGTGGTGTGGAAGATGACAGGTTCTCACAAAGGCTTGATGTTGCTGGAAAAGAAGGGGAAGGAGATAAAGTATATTTTTGTTCATTCTATTCTTCCATTCAGTTTGATAATATTAATCTGTATATATAAATAATGATTTTTTGATTTACTTTCATTCATATTAGTTTTAAAATAATAGCAAACTTTTAAGAACATTGCTTGCTATAGTATAATAGAAATAATCAGAATATCATTATTATAATGTATAATCTTAATTTTTAAAATGTTTAAAATTTTATACTCCAATCTAGCAATGCTTTGCATATAGAACATTTTGGGTTCAAGCTCTATCATCCTAACTAGGGTTGAGCAAATAAAATGTTTCTAAATCCTGAACCTGGTAATATTACTAGTCTATTAACATCTGTTTTTAAGTTAGAAGCTATGTGTACATACATATATCCTCACATTGCTGAAGTTTTCTAAAAAAAATCAAACTATTCTATTCCAATGTTTCTGATGCCTATAGTGTTTTATTTGAGATTTTACCCATGACTTTTTGTATGTAATTTTTTTATACTGATTTGTTTTGTTATTCAATTATTTCAGAATAATTCAGTGAATGATAATGATACAAAAAAAGTTATTATTGATCAAATAAATGAGGTTGAACAAAAGGAGCATGAACCAAAAGGAGGTAACTTTTTATGTATTTGGCCCCAATTACTAGGTATTAGAATTTTTCATAGAGTTTTTAAAGTTTTTAAAATGTGGAATGGGAAAAGTGTGACATAAAAAAGAGTCTGTTATATTTTTTTTTAATAGAAGGCCACAGGTGTGTTTGATTGTAATAGTTTCTTTATTGATTCTTTTTTTGTACCTAAGTTTTAATACAGACACTGGAAATGAGGGAAAACTTTCAGAAGCAGCTCCAAGAAATCATGACTGCCACATCATTAGCAAAGTTGCAAGGACAAAGGAATTCTCGGAATGGTTTTGAGAATTCTCCAACAACTCCAGATGGACCCCGTTCTGCTCGTAATGGCCGCAGTAGAATTTTAGAAGCTTTAAGGTACCTACTATATTGGAGATGGGGGATAGAGTGGTCCTCAGGGAAGGCAGAGGAGGGCATCCTATTTCAATGGCGTCGGGTAACAGGAGATATGGGAGACAAGGGAGAGGGCAGGCATGGGGAACATGACCTTGGTGTTTAGTACCTATCTCGTGTTCTGCCCCATTGTACTCAGCTCATTTTCCTGGTCAGCAGATTTGTGGTGCTCCTGGTCTTAGACTGCTGCTTTTAAATGTGAGATCAGTTTGCAATAAGTCTAGCCTTATTGCCGATTTGATCCTCAAAGAGAAGGCTGATCTGCTTGTATAACTGAGACCTGGCTGGGCCCAGAGGGAGGTATTCCTCTTGTAGAAATGTGCCCAGTGGGTTATTGAGCATGGCACCAGTCTAGGCCTCAGGGCCAGGAGCAGCTGTGGCTATTGTTATCAGAGAATCTCTAGTACAGAGGCACTGTTCAGCAAGTCCCCAGCTGTAAGACCCTTTTCCTTAGATTGGGCTCAAGGGATCAGGTGGGATTGCTGATGCTATACCAGCCTCCCTGCTTCGTAGAAGCTTCCCTACCTGGGGTCCTGGACCTCGCCGCAAGGCTGGCGGTGGAATTCCCCAGGCTTATGGTTCTGGGGGATTTCAACCTGCCTTCTCTGGGGTCGGAGTAGCCCGAGATTTCATAGAAATCATGACTTCCATGGGTCTGTCCCAGATTACCCAGAGCCCGACTAGTAATAGTAATCACACTCCCGATTTGGTGTTCTTGTCGGAGCAGTGTCTTTGTGACCTGTCCTTGGTCCCCTTATCATGGTTAGATCACAGTCTGGTGGCAATGAGTTTCTCAAAAGCTGGTGGCAATGAGTTTCTCAATCCCCCCGCAGGGAGGCAGGACCTATTAGATTGGTCCGCCCCCATCGAGTAATGGACCCAGATGGTTCCAGAAGGAGCTGGGGTTATAACTGCAGCTCTATTATGTAGTCCAGCTGAGCTCTTAGTCACTGTTTGGAATAGGAGGTTCTGAATAGGATTGCACCCTTGTGACCTCTCCTCGCCTATAGACCTCTCTGTGCCCCGTGGTATACAGAAGAACTGAGAGGGATGAAATGCATGAGGAGACATCTAACTGGCGTAAGATAGGAGATGAACTCAATCAAACACGGGTAACAGCTGCTACTAAGGCCTACCTTGTGATGATTCGTGAGGTGAAGTGTAAATACTTCTCCACACTAATTGCATCTGCAGATAATCACCTAGCGACCGTCTTTAAGTTAAGCTGTCTCCTCCTAGGGAAGGAGGACATTGAGGTCCACCTGAAGGGTCGCACTGAGGAATTTGTGGATTTTTTGGAAGATAAAATCACTCGACTTCATTCCCAGTTAGATGCTGGCATGGTTGCTGATCTGGTGGAAGGTCCTGAGGCAGGTTCTTGCCCTGTTATCTGGGAACGGTTTGATCCTGTTGCTCCTGAGGAAATGGACAGGATTCTAGGGAGTATGCGCGCAAGCACCTGTATTTTAGACCCATGCCCCCTCCTGGCTTGTGAAAGCTTCCCAGGAGGTGACAGATGGGTGGAGTCTGGCAGTGATTAATGCTTCTCTACAGAGCACGGTACCTCAGCACTTTAAGGAGGCTGTGGTCCGCTCTCTTCTTAAGAAACCATCGCTGGACTCCACCCAGTTGGATAATTTCCAACGTGTCTCCAATCTTCCCTTTTTGGGGAAGGTTGTTGAGAAGATGGTCACGCAGCAGCTCCAGAGGTTTCTGAATGAAACAGATTATCTTTATCCCTACCAGTCAGGATTCAGGCCTGGATTTGGGACAGAAACAATATTGGTCTCACTTTTGGATGATCTCTGGCGGGAGCGAGATGGGGGTAATGCATCCATCCTTGCTCTACTTGATCTCTCAGTGGCTTTTGATACCATTAACCATGGGATTCTCCTGGGGCGGCTTCGGGGGATGGGAGTGGGAGGCCTTGTGCTGTCTTGTTTCACTTCCTTCCTCTGCGGCCGCTCTCAGTCAGTGTTGATAGGTGAGAGATGCAACCCTCGCCTACTGATTTACGGGGTTCCGCAAGGCTCGGTATACTCTCTGCTCCTGTTCAACATTTATATGAAACCGCTGGGTGAGATCATCCATCACCATGGACCGAGATATCACTAATATGCTGATGATACTCAGCTGTATGTCTCGGCCCTTGGTGAATTAAGTGTTGCTGTGTCCTCCCTCTCACAGTGCCTGGAGGCTGTTAGGGGCTGGATGGGGAGCAACGGGTTGAAACTAAACCCTTGCAAGACTGATTGGGTCTGGGTCTGGGGTTCGTTGGTTCAGGGAGAATTACCACCTTTAGTCTTGGATGGGGTGGCACTACCCCAAACAGACCCTGTGCATAATTAGGGATTTTCCTGGACTCACGACTCCTGTTCAAAGAGCAGGTGGCAATTGTGGCCAGGAGGACCTTTGTGCAACTGCAGGTTGTGCACCAGTTACACCCTTTCCTGGATCAACGGTCCCTATTCATAGTCTCTCATTCACTTCCCATCTTGATTATTAACGCGCTCTACATGGGGCTGCCCTTGAAGAGCATCCAGAAGCTCGAGTTGGTGCAAAATGCAGCAGCCGGAAAGGTTTTGTGTAGACCCTAGTGTGCACATGTGTCAACTCTCCTGCAGGAGCTGCATTGGTTGCCAATTTGCTTCCGGGTGCAAATTGTTGTCGCCTTTAAAGTCCTTCGTGGCTTAGATCCAGGTTATCTGAGGAAACATCTCTTGCCAGTCATATCTACCCGACCCATTAGAGCGAGGAGGCAGGGAAAGTTGCGGGTCCCACCCCTGAGGGAGATACAACTGGTGGGACCCAGAAGAAGGGCCCTCTCCATGGTGGCTTCCTCTCTCTGGAATATCATTCCCCCAGAGATTAGAATGGCCCCCACTCTAGCACTCTTCCGAAAGGCACTGAAGACCTGGTTTTGCCAGCGAGCCTGGGGTACCCAGAGAGGGATGGAGATGTGATCTGCTGTCGTTGGGGCAGTGGGGTGGGAGTTGGTTTTTGGTTTTTTGGTTTTTGTTTTTCCCAAATTTTGTTCTATTGATTCTTTTTGTTAGTTTTTATTGTTTTTTATTTTTTGTTTTAAATATAGTTTTACATTGTGTAAGCCGTCTCGAGTTGCCATGGGCGAATAGGCGGCAATATAAATTAAACAAATAAATGAATAAATAAAATAGTAGCTAGAATATCTTAAGATTTCGGTGCTGTAATTTTAGGAACTGCTAAATAGTTATGTCCTCATTTTTTCTAACACATTGTATATTCTCATGTCTCAGGCAGTCAGATCATGGAGCAACTGATGTCAATACTGAGCCATCTCAGAATGAACAGATAATTTGGGATGATCCTACAGCAAGAGAGGAGAGAGCAAGGCTTGTCAGCAACCTGCAATGGCCTAACAGTCCTTCACAGTATTTAGAACAAATTCAAACTACTGCACTGCCCCCTGGAAAACTTTCACTTAGAAAGTTTTTGAGTGATACAGAAATAATTGGAATGGGTAAGTTGCAGCATAAATGGCAGAATGGAATTTCAGCATTTAAGTTTGAATTTCATTATCGCATGAGAATCTGTATTTAAAAACATTGCACATTTTAGCTGCCTTCATCATTTTATTTATGACATGGAAGATATCTGGACTGAATTAAGTATATTACTGCTTGACAGCTTGTGGAGCTTCTAAAATTTATGTACAAAAGCAAAGAATCACATAATGAAGATTATGTGGATTGTTTCTTGTTATTCTTAAATGAGCACTTTAAATGCTTTATTCTTTTTAACAAATCTCTGCCTGGAAGGGTTTTTTTAAAATATTTATGTTTTTATAGTCTTGATGAATTCGAAATCTTTTCTCATGCAAAATGTTTGGATTCAGAAATTTGTACTGAGACTGAAATAGAATTTAGAACATGTTTTTGTGACATGTTTGGATTAACCCAATGTTCATTTTATAGTTCATCTTATAGTTTGAGATTGAATTTACATTGTAAATATTGTTATTCCATGTGTAAATAAAGCTAGGGTTGTAGCCTTAATGTTTATTCAGAAGAAAATCCCATTTACATTGAACAATTAAGTAGATAGCTGTCTTGGAATATTGGAAATGACTCATGTGAAATTTGTGTTTCAGTATTCAGGTTTAAATTATGCTCTTTTTTACTGGTCCATTTTTATTTGCTTTTATTCATTAAACTGTTCAATTTAATCAGATATGAAAAATCATGCACTAATATTTTTCTGATTTAAGGGATTAGTGATTCGATGAAAATGGATTCAGTGGAGGTTGCAAGTCTTCTAATTAGAAATCCAGAAATGCCAATAAAAGAAGATAATCTGATCCCAATTCCATTGGCTCCTGCCATTGCTTTTCCATTGGCAAATCCTCCCGTCGCTTCTCAGCCAAAAGGAGATTTATGTTCTATCATGGTAAATGGATATATAGTGTAACACATAAATTGAGAAATTGTATCTCTAGTCTGAAGTATTCTTAGGAGCTGCCAATAAGATAATCTTAAATTATAGATAGTAGATGTACAAGACAGAAAAAATGTTCACTTCAGTAATTTCCCAGCAGTTACTTTCAATATTGTAATTTCTTCTACTTGCTAAAGAGTAATGAAGACATCAAAACCAGACAGGAAGTAAATTGTGACTCTTAGTTAAAATAATTGGTTTCACTTCATGGAATTTGAACTGGCTATAAATTTAGTTCTCTTATCCCCCAGGTAGACTAACAATACAATTTGCTAAAAATTTTATGAAAAATCACCTGGAAGACAGTAGAACAGGCTTTTCATCAAATTGATCAATTTAAGTTCTCTTCTTAGTCTGTCAGCCTGGGGAAAGTAAGATCCTGCCAATGCTGCAAAGTCCAAAGAAAACCCTAAATTAAACATCAAAATTTTCAATAAATATTAATAGCAGTTAAGACTAATATTATATTTAATTGCAGTTGACTATTTCTGACTTTATTCTTCTTGATTAAGAAATTAGAAATTGGAATTGAGTTGATCATCTTTGCTAGTATAACGATGGAAAAATCCTCCTTTCTCCATAAGTGCAAAAAAATCCTCCTTTTTCCATAGGTGCAGGCCATAATCTTTGAAAAATCTTTCAGGGCCATCTCCTTGCCAGAACTATGGTCACAAGCCATGGTCATCCCCATCTTCAAAAAGAGAGATCCCAGCCTAGTTGAAAATTATAGACCAATCTCCTTATGCTGCATCACCTGTGAAGTCATGGAATCAATTATTAACCAATCCATTATCCTCCACTTAGAGACAAACAACCTACTCTCTAATAAACAATTTGGTTTCAGAAAAAAACTATCCTGGAATCTGCAACTCTTACAGTGCAAAAAACACATGGACTACACAACTTGATCAGGGCAAAGTAATAGACGCAATCTATGTAGACTTCTGTAAAGCCTTTGATTCAGTGGAACAGGACAAACTACTACTTAAAACTAAAATCTTACGGTATCTCTGGACACCTGCATAACGGGATAGAAGCATTCCTGTCAAACAGACAACAAATGGTCAAAATTGGGAGCGTCCTGTAAAATTCTGTATCTGTCAACAGTGGTGTCCCCCAAGGCAGTGTTTTAAGACCAACTCTCTTCATATTTTACATAAATTATCTCTGAGATCATATCAAGAGCAACTGCGTTCTCTTCGCTGATGATGTAAAGCTATTCAACACCACAGACAATACTGCTACCCTCCAAAAAGACCTTGACTATCAGAATGGTCAGACAAATGGCAACTTCAAATCTCAACAAATAAATGTTCTGTCTTACATATTGGCAAAAAAATCAGAAAATAAAATACAGACTGAATAATCATGACCTAGTTGATGATCCAAACTCAGTCAAGGATCTTGGAGTACTCGTCTAATGATTTAAGTGCTAGAGCCCATTATAACTACATAGCCAAAAAGGCATTGAGAGTTATTAATCTAATCCTACGTAGCTTCTTCTCTGGTAATATCATACTACTAGCTAGAGCATAGAAAACATTTGATAGATCTATACTTGAATATAGCTCATCAGTCTGGAACTCATATTATGTATCTGATATTAATACAATTGAAAAAGTCTAGAAATATTTCACAAGAAGAGTCCTCTACTCATTGCAGAATACCTTATGCCACCAGACTTGTAATTCTAGACCTAGAAAACCTAGAACTCCTCTGCCTTTGGTCCGATCTAAATATAGTATATAAAATCATACATTGCAATGTCCTACCTGCAAATGAATACTTCAGCTTCAATCACAACAATACAAGAGCAAACAATAGATACAAACTCAAGGTTAACCGCACCAAACGTGACTGCAGAAAATACGACTTCAGCAACAGAGTAGTCAATGTTTGGAATACTCTACCTGACTCTGTGGTTTTTTTCCCCAAACCCCAAAAACTTTAACCTTAGACTGTCTACTATTGACCTCACCCACTTCCTAAGAGGCCTGTAGGGGGCGTGCATAAGCACACCAATTGTGCCTACTGTCCCTGTCCTATTGGTTTTGTTTTTTTGTTTTTTTATAAGTATTTATCTCATGTATTCAAAACTGTTTATTATTATACCTGTATCTTGTAAGCAATTGACAAATCAAATCAAATAAATAAATAATCTTGATTTCAGCTGTATGCACAGATTTTACTAAGTAAAATAAATAATTTCTAAAATATAATTCTGTTAATCTATTGCATGAAGAACAATAGTCTAGTAGCACTTAGACTTATTACAAATGATTAGGTTTTAAATTTTTATGTTGACATGGCTTATGATCCATAAAACTCTTTGATCTAATGTGTATTTGTCTTTTAATACTGTCAGTCTCTTGTAGTAATAATAATAATAATTAATAATAATATAACTTCTCCAGTTCTTTCTCTTATGTTCTGCTGTCTCCAAGCACTGCCACATCCATAGAAAGACAGAGAAGTCTGGATAGTGGATGTATCCACTTCATTGCCTGGAGACAGCAAAATAGAAGGGGAGTTGTTTCTTACCTGACATGCCCATTCTCTGCGAGCTGTGAAGAGCATCCAGGCATGGGAGTGCTCCATCTGTCATTCGATAGGCTGAGCTGATTTCTGAGGATACTCCTCCTTGGAGCTCCCAATGTCACCAGTTTTGGCAAAGTCAAACTGATAAGTTCATCGCTATTCTGCTTCACCTTTGCTCATAGTCTTTCCCATTCTAATAAGGTAATGCTACGTCCTATATTTCTACTCCAAGCTATCCTATTTGCCTTTGACTACTTCCTCTTCTAATTTTATCTCTAATAGATAATTATAGCATTTGTTTATATTTTTTTTATCTGAACCTAATAAGATTTTATCTATTGGTTGTAGCTTACTGTAAATTCCGAAGTTTTTCTTATCTTGTCTGTATCTATTTTGAATTTGCAGATAAGCCCACCAGTCTACTCTTAGCCCTTGTTCTTGGAGATCTTGCCGTGGTTTTAAAGTTCCTTGCGCATCTAGAAGGTCTTTGTATTTTATCATCTTATTAAGATCCAAATTATTTGGGTGTATCATAGCCTCCATCGTTGAGATCCAAATTGGGTTTTTTAGATAATGTTTTTTTCTTATTTTATTCCAATTAGCCAATAAAAAGTCTCTAATTATATGTCTGTGGAAATAATTTTGTTTAGTTTTTCCGATATCCCATAAAAATGCATGCCATGCCCTCTAAATCGTGGCCTTCTAGGAATAGGATTCTTCTATTCGACAGGTTTACCCACTCTTTCAGCTAAAGTAAGGAGGCTGCACTTTGATATATTTCCCAATTTAGAAGTGCCATACCCTCCCCTGCTCTTCATATCTTGCATCGCATTTAATTTTATCCTCGGTTTTTTCCCTTGCCAAATAAATTTAGTGGTTATCCTATTCCACAAGGTAATTTTTATGTATTTTTATTTATTGGAATAAATAAATAAATTTAGGAAGAATGTTCATTTTAATAGTAGCAATCCTCCCTAATAGGGAGATTTGCAATTTGACCCATACTCTTAAATATTTTTTTACTTGTTGTAACAATTTACTATAGTTATTTTCCATTAGAGTTTTACAATGGGCCGCCAGCCAAATTCCTAAGTATTTAAATTTTTTTACCATTGTCTTTTCCAATTTTAATTTCTGTTTTTCTGTTATATTTTTTGTTATTAATTTCATCTTTTCCCTATTAATTTTGAGTCCTGCAACTTTCCCAAATTGCTCTAACTCTTTCAATAATTCTTGACCTGTTTCAATTGGTTCCTCTATAAAAAAGACCATATCATCCGTGAATGACTGCAGTTTGTATTCTTCTTTGTTAATTTTTAACCCCTTTATTCCTGGGTTTTGTCTAATTCGTGTAAACAATGTTTCCAAAGATAATATGAAGAGCAAAGGAGATAATGGATAGTCTTGCCTAACTCCTTTCTCTATTTTTATTAAGCGCATATATTAAGCGCGTTAATTATAATATTTGCCTTTTGTGAATCATAAATTGTAGTCACAATGTTTTTGAATTTAGTGCCTAAATTCCTATTGTAGATCTGTTGAATTAGGAATTGCCAATTTAAGTGGTCAAAGGCCTTCTGTGCATCCAAGAAAACAAGGGCTATTTGTTTTTCCGGATGGTCTTCATAGTACTCCAAATAGTTTAACACTATTCTTAAATTGTTCCTGATTTGTCTATTAGGAAGGAATCCGTTTTGATCTTTATGTATATATTCATTCAGTATTTTTTTTAGTCTATTTGCTATAATTGTAGTAAATATTTTATAATCAGTATTTAACAGAGAAATTGGTCTATAATTTTGTATAAATCTTGAATCTGAGTCTTCTTTCGGGATCAGCGAAATTAGTGTGACTTTCCATGAATCTGGCATTCTAGCTGCCAGTAGGACCTCATTGTATACTTCCACCATGAGAGGCCCTATTTGATCTCCTATTTTCTTATAAAGTTCCCCTGGAATCCCATCAGGTCCTGGAGTTTTATTCTTTTGATTTTCTATTGCTGTTTTAAGCTCGGACCACGTAATATCTCTAACATTTCTTTCATCTCATCCCCAGTTATTTTATCTTTTGTTGCACCCAAATAGTTTCTTATCATATCCTCATTTACTTCTTTTTTATAAAGGTCTTCAAAGAATTTACATGCAATTTCTTTTTTCTGTTCTATTCCCTGCTGGTCATCCCCATTTTCATCTATTAGTTGGTAAATCAATCTTTTCTCTTTGTTTTTTTTTTGAGTCTAGGACAATTATCTGTGCACGTTGTAAGAAGCAAAAGCATCCAGTTTATAGTGCCTTATGAAAGGCAAAAGTGAGGCCCATGTTACTGCCCTACAGATCTCTTCAATCAACACTTGGGTAGACCAAGCCGCCAATGTTGCAGCACTCCTAGTTGAGTGTGCTGTAATAACCTGTAGGCACTGACAATGACTGTGTTTCATAAGTCTTTGTAATTGTGGCGAGCAGCCATCTGCCAATTGTTGATGAGTTGACTTTTCCTTGAGTAGAAGGTTGAAAGGAGACGAAGAGGACCTCCGTCTTTCTGAATGAGACAGTCCTGTCTATGTAGATTCGGAGACCCCATCTTACGTCTAATTGATGCCATTGATGCTCTAGGATGTGAGTAGGTCTAGGACAGAAGTTGGAGAGTATCAACTTCTGTGCTCTATGAAAAGCCTAATTAATTTTGGGAATGAAGATTGGATCTAAGCAAAGGAATGAAAAATACATAGATCTTGTCTCACCAACAGGGTAGCTAGCTCAGAAATTCATCTTGCAAATGTTATCGCTATTAAGAACACCACCTTATATGTAAGTAGGTGGAGACTCATGGTTCTCAGAGGCTCAAAAGATTGTTTTATGAGTGCTGTGAGAACCTTGTTTAGATCCCAGGTGGGGTATCTGGACCACTGGAGGTCTTAGATTAGTGGCTCCATGGAGAAAGCTGTGTATGCTCGGGTGATGAGTGAGGGATCATAGATCACCACAGAGCATGACTGATGCTAAAGCCATCATCAGTCCATGTAAGGTGTTTGGTGAGTGTCCAAACCTTCTTGTAGAAATTCCAGTATTTACTCTACCGATGGAGAGGTGGGGTCTATTTTCACCTTGTCACACCACCTACAGAAGATGTTCCAGGTCGCATTATATATACGGTTTGTGGACAGACGTCTGGCCACTTGGGTCATTGAGATGACTTTATTGGAGAGATTCTCACCTTTCAGAAGTCTCCATCAAGCGCCATATGGCTAGATGTAGCCATTGTGGGTCTGTATGTTGAATTGAATTCTGTGTGAGTGAGACTCTGTCTAGCGGAATTCTCCATGGGTCTGTGATCGATAGATCCCTGAGATCTGCGAACCATGGACGTCTGGACCAGTATGGTGCCATCACTAACCGTTCTGCTTTCTCCTCCAGAAGTTTCCTGACCACTTTGGGAATCAATGGGAGGGGAGGAAAGGCATATAGGTGTTATGGTTCACTGGCAGCAGGTGCGGATGACAGAGGTCACTGATAGCGAGGACTTGGACGAGGGTCCTGCATGTGATGCAGGGATGGGGCCAGGACTATCGGAGAGTGGGATACTGCCTTCGGAGCTTGTGGAGTCTGGCAGCAGTGACGCAGAGGACCCCAGGGAGCCTGCGCCCAGTGCGCGTGCGCGCATGGCTGCTCGAAGGAAAGAGTAGTTGAAGCAGCAAGGGCGACTTGAGAGTAAGGCTGGAAGATGATGGCCCTCCCATAAGGGATAAAAACTAGTCCTCGGGGATGTGTTCTTTGTAGGAAGCAAAGAAGTTCTTTAGACTCATAGTCCTAATTGAAGCCCTGCTTACTCCAGTTTGTTTTTAAAACTTCTGTCGGTGGATATTTAATCAGTAATTAGTCTTCTGTTCTTGGCAGCCTTTTGCAACCTTGAAAGGGCTTACTTTTGATATCGGACAATTAGGTTTAAATGTCTCTTGGCTGGGAATGTACTGAATTCCAAGAACCGCATTAAAAAACGGTTTGCTTTTATACACAGTTTATGTTCGTTTAATTTGAACAAAGCTTGGGTCAGAACAATAGGAGACCTTGAGGCCATCGGCAGCATAGAACATTGAGTCCCTCCTCTCCTTGTGTTGGAAATCTTGAAAAGAACCTCGGGAGCTGCACATTGATGGGCAAGGCAAAAAAATCCAGTATCAGTTGGCCGAACAGATGTGACATCTCCTGGAACAGTCTTCGGTGCAGGCGCCACTCAGAATGGTCGACAGTGGCCCTGCTCAACCAGTCTGCCTGGATATTGGACTGACCCAAAATATGTTCCACTCTGATGGAAAGTAGGTGTCTCTCTGCCCATAGTCTCTCTGCCACTCTCATGAGTGATTTCGAGTGTGTGTCCCCCTTGATTGTTTATGTGAGCCTTCACGGCCACATTGTCGGTCAGGAGGAGTACATGTTCCTGAATCTCTGCTTGAAATTTGTGGAGGGCCAGATGGGCAGCCCTCAGTTTTAGCCAGTTGATACTGCATGTGTTTTCCATAGGGGACCAGCAACCCTGTTCTACTTGAGACTGGCAGTGTGCACCTCATTCAAATAGACTGGTGTCTGTGGTGACCATTGGCCAGTGTGGTTCCTTGAAGGTACAGTCCTTGGAGACATTTGTCGTAGTCCACCAAGTGAGTAATAGAAGAACCCTTGATGGAACGACAACTTTGGTTATGGAATTGCTCCTTCCTGCTCTTTGGTATGGGAGCAGGAACCATTTCAGGGTGCTAGCATGAAGGCGGACCCAATGAACAACAGAGATGCATGAGATCATTTTCCCTAGTAATTTAGGCAACTGGGCTAAAGGTACCTGTTTGGCCAATTCCTTGATACTAGACAGTCTGTCCGGGGAGAGGAACACCTTCTCCATCACTGTATTAATAATGGCACTCATGTAATAATTGGGTGGTGGGTGTTAAGTGACTTTTTCCCCAATTAATGGAAAATCCATGTTCCTGGAGTCCCAGGATCATTGATTGAATATTGCTTGCCAGTGGGATGATGATAGAATTAAAACATCATCCAGGTAACACTGGGTGCGGACAGGCTTATTCCTAAAGTGTGCCACCAATGCTGCTAGAATTTTAGTAAAGGTTCGAGGGGCTGAGGATAGAGCAAAAGGTAAGGTCCTATATTCATAATTTCATCCAGAATAAATGAGCCACAGGAATTTCCTATGGGTGTCCCTTATAGGAATGTGGAGGTACGTCTCTGTCAAATCTATAGAGGTTAGGACGTCTTCCTATCTGATACTCATGAGGTTGGATTGTATAGAACTCATCTTGAACCTTCTGTAGATTAGAAACCAGTTCAAGCTTTTCAAATCCAGAATTGCTCTTCAGCCCTCCTGAACTTTTGGGAACCACAAATAGATGAGAATAAAATTTCTGTCCTTGTTGAGCCCATAGTATAAGTTGAATAGCGTGGATCTCTAGCAAGTGCTGGATTGCAGTCTTCATAAGGATCATTTTTGTAGGATCCCTTGAGATAGGGCATTGCATTAAAAAGTTCAAAGATGTGGAGTGGAGAAAGAGACCTGATCTTATGATCTCGGACTCATGCATCTGAGGTAATTGACTCCCATTGATCAGCAAAGAGGGCCAACCAATCTCCTATGAAGGGATTAGGTAAGAAACTATTTGGGATGACGAAAGGATCTATTTCTTGCATTGCGAAATAGTTTTGCTTGCCCTCTCCATTTATTTCGGTCCCCAAAACCTGCTCTGTTAAGCTGCTGGACCTGTTTGTATCCATAGGGTCTCTTGGGTAATAGGTAACCTGAGAGAAGGGACGAAAGGAGTTCCTCCGAAAGGACTGTGATCTAGCCTCAAATCTGCGAAAAGGAGAGCAAAATACCTTTTCTCATTTCAAGACTCCACCAGGATTGGATTTAGGACAGATTCGAACAGTTTGTTGCCTTCAAACGGGGCTGAAGCCAGCTTCCATTTGTTTTTGATGTCTGCTTGCCAATGGCGTAGCTATAGCAGGCGACGGGCTGTAACCTGGGAAGCTATGGCTCAAGATGAGAATTCTGCGGAGAATTCGGTAGCCGCCACTATCTTAGCTACATCCTGGTGTGCTCTGATGTTGGTGTTTGGAATAGATTATTTTAGGTGACGAAGCCACCTTAGGGATATACTGGAGAAGAAGTGGTAGCCTTAATGGTCGAGGCATCCACCTGCTGCGACTTACGGAGTGCAAGCTCCATCCTCTTGTCCTCTGGTTTTAACACATCCTCTCCCTTGCTGGGTATAGTGGAGGCTAGGGCCACCACTGATTCTTCAACAGCTGGTGTCTGAAGCGACCCAGCCAGTTCCTGTGCCAGATTGTAAAATTTCCTATCCTACCCTGTGGGATTAGGATAAGAGCCTATGGAAGCCCACTGATGTCTGACCATATCTGCGAACATCTTTGGGACCAAGATGACCTCTGTTTCTGTGATTGGTTCAGAAGAAGTTAAATCATCTGACTCCCCCTCTTTTAGGGCAGGCTCTGATGGAGTGGAGGGGTTGTCAGGGCGTGCTGTGTTTTTTACCTTAAACAACAAGGACTTGAACAGCCCCATGAAAGAAAGTTGTTCCAGAGCCATTTCTTCGTCCTCTGACCAATCCTTAATTTGGCCCTCTTCCTCCGACCAGGAGGAATCACTGTCATCTGATGAGACAGGAGTAAAGATCTTGGCCCTCCAACTGTTCCCCACTGTGTTGTGGTTGAAATTGATTTAAATGCCCAATCGGGTGCATGGGTTGGGATGGCACATGGAAGTCAGATGGGTTCACCCTGACTTGCATGGGTTGAGTGTGAGGTTGATGAGGGACTGGTGTTGACATCTGCGACCTCATCAAGTAGATCTGTTGTATCTCCTTGGCAATGCCCTGGCGGACCGCCTCTGCCATCCAGTGTCACATGGAGAGGAAAATTTCTGGAGGGGGACCTTCTGTTTGGAGTCCCACTGCCGTGGGGGTAAAAATGGCCAAAGGCGCTGGTCTGGTCCTCATGGATTGGTAAGCCTGACCTTGTGTTGTCATGGCAACGGAATACCTGAGGTCTGTTGGTGGCATCTGGTCCCTGGGCCTGAGGAACGTAGTCCTCAGGTGCTCCTCTTGGTAACCAGGATATAGGCCTTTGGTTCTCACCACTTCTGGTGGTGACTAAAATATCCAAGGGAGTGACTGACATGGCCCCACAAGAAGATGTTGCCACTGCTGGGGAGACTGATTATCGGTTTGTATCTGCTTCCTTCAGGTTCCTCTCCATGTGCGTGTCAAGCGCCTTCGGGCGACACTTTTCATATTTTTATTTATTTATTTATTTATTTATTTATTAATGGAATTTCTATACCGCCCTTCTCCCTAGGGACTCAGGGTGGTGTATAGCCAATCTAGACCCCAAAAACAGTACAAAAGTTAAAAAAGAATTAAATACTGGCTGATTAATAAGAAAACCCTCCCCCCAACCTTAAAACCCCGGTTAAAATCGAAGATAATACAGAGACAAGTTAAAACCATCTCAGCCCAGGCCGGCCTACTCAAAGAGCCAGGTCTTCAATGCACGCCTAAAGGCCCTCAGGTCCGTGCCGGTACGAAGTTCTGGCGGCAGAGTATTCCAGAGGGCTGGGGCCCCCACAGAGAAGGCCCTATTCCTCAGGGCCACCAGACGACACATGGCGGCCGACGGCACCCGGAGAAGGCCCTCCCTGTGTGAACGCACCGGCCTGCTGGAGATCACTGGTAGAATGCGGTCCTGCAGGTAACCTGGCCCAATGCCATGGATCGCCCTAAAGGTCAAAACTAGAACCTTAAAGCGAACCCGGAGAGCCACCGGCAACCAATGCAGCTCGCGCAGGAGAGGCGTCACATGGGAGCTACACGACGCCCCCATGATCAGCCACGAGGCTGCATTTTGCACCAGCTGGAGTCTCCGGGTGATCCCTGCAGGGAGCCCCATGTAGAGGGCATTACAATAGTCCAGGCGAGAGGTGACAAGGGCCTGAGTGACCGTGCGCAGGGCGTCCCGATCCAGAAAGGGCCGCAACCGGTAGATCCGACGGATCTGATGAAACGCCCCCCTGGAGACGGCCGCAATATGATGTTCAAGCGACAGCCGTACATCCAGGAGGACTCCAAGATTGCGAGCCCTCTCTGTGGGGGGCAAAATTTCCCCCCCAATAGCCAGCGAAGATGTCAGCTGGCTATATCGGGGCGCCGGGAACCACAGCCACTCGGTCTTGGATGGGTTGAGCCGAAGCCTGTTCCCACCCATCCAATCCCGCACGGCCTCCAGGCACCTAGACATAGCCCCCACAGCATCGTTGGGGTGGTCCGGGGTGGAGATGTACAGCTGGGTGTCATCTGCATAAAGATGACACCTCATCCCAAGACCACGGATGATCTCACCCAGCGGCTTCATATAAATGTTGAACAAGAGAGGGGAGAGGACCGACCCCTGAGGCACCCCACAGACCAGGGGCCTAGAGGTGGACCTCTCCCCTCCCGCCAACACAAATTGCGAACGGTTGGAGAGGAAGGAGGAGAACCATCGAAGGACGGTTCCCCCAATCCCCAACCCCTCCAACCGTCGCAACAGGATACTATGGTCGATAGTATCAAAAGCCGCCGAGAGGTCTAATAGGACCAGGAAAGAGGAGAACCCTCTGTCACGAGCCCTCCAGAGATCATCAACCAACGCGACCAATGCCGTCTCGGTGCTATGCGCAGCCTGAAGCCCGATTGGAACGGATCGAGGTAAGTCATTTCCTCCAGGTACTGAGGGAGCTGACGTGCCACCACACTCTCAACAACTTTCGCCACAAAGGGAAGGTTGGAGACTGGACGATAGTTGTTTAAAACAGCTGGATCCAGGGAAGGCTTCTTGAGGAGGGGGCGCACCACCGCCGCCTTCAAGGCGGTAGGAAGCGACCCCTCTCTCAAAGAAGCGTTGATAATCCCCTGGAGCCAGCCTCGTGTCGTCTCCCTGGCGGCCGAAACCAGCCAGGAAGGGCACGGGTCCAATAAACAGGTGGTGGCATTCAGACCCCCCAGCAACCTGTCCACACCCTCGGCGGTCACAGGGTCGAACTCCCCCCAGATAACGTTCACAAGACCTGCCCCGGACACCTTCCCCGGGACCATCCAATTGGAGTCGAGCCCCTCCCGAATCTGAGCGATTTTGTCATGCAGAAATCGAGAAAACTCCTCCGGCCTACCCTGCAGGAGGTCATCCCGCGCTCTCAGTTCAAATAGAGAGCGGGTCACTCTAAATAGGGCGGCAGGCCGATTTCCTGCCGACGCAATAAGGGCGGAGAAATACGAAGATTTCGCCGCCCCTATCGCCACAAGGTAAGACTTAATATGAGATCTCACCTGTGTTCGGTCAGACTCAGAACGGCTCGCCCTCCAAATGCCCTCTAGACGTCTTTTCCGGCACTTCATCTCCCGTAGCTCCTCCGTATACCACGGAGCCAAATGGGATCTGTGCCGGGTCAGAGGTCGCAGAGGCACAACTCGATTTAGAGCCCCGGCAGCCAACCCATCCCAGGTGGCCACCAGGTCTCCAGGCGAGCTGTGAGCCAGAGACTCAGGAAATGGCCCAAGCTCCCTCTGGAACCGCTCCGGGTCCATCAGGTGCCTGGGGCGGAACAATCTATGTGGCTCCGCCACCCTGCGGTGGGGGGTGGCGGAACAGAAGTCCAGCCTAAGGAGAGAATGATCTGTCCATGACAAGGGTGTGATGACTAGATCCCCGAAATTACAGTCATTCAACCACTGCCCAGAGACAAAAATCAGGTCCAGCATGTGTCCTCCTATGTGCGTGGGAGCAGAAACTAACTGGGTCAGGTCCATGGCCGTCATGGAAGCCAAGAACTCCCGGACCAACCCCGAGGTTTCACCGGACAGTGGCAGGTTGAAATCCCCCATGACCAAAAGCCTAGGGGTCTCAACCGCCAGCCCGGCTATTACCTCAAGGAGTCCGGGCAGGGCCGATGAGACGTGGCAGGGAGCCAGGTACGCCATCAAAAGACCCATCTGAACCCCTTGCCCCCACTTCACAAAAAGAGATTCACAGCCAGCCGTCTGAGGGACAGTGGCCTCCCTAGGACAAAGGACTTCCTTTATAAGCACCGCCACCCCACCACCCCTTCCCTGAGCCCTAGGCTGGTGAAATGCAAGGAAACCTGGTGGGCACATCTCAACCAGAGGGACACCGCCCTCTGGGCCCAACCAGGTTTCGGTGACACCTACCAGGTCTGCGGCCTCCTCCTGAACCAGATCATAGATCAGGGGAGCCTTATTAACCACGGACCTGACATTGCACAACAACAGCCGGGTATTCAGGGCCTGAGGTTCTGGACAGCCAGGGCTGCAGGATGGGTAGAGAGGGTCGGAGCGCGCTACCGCTTGCAAACATCAGGAGCGCTATCCCCTTACTGGATACGGCCCTCTACCCCCAGCATATTTACCTCTCCCAGTCACCGTGCTAATAAAATTGGCCCACGGCTGCCCACCCCCTGTCTGCCACCCCGACACAGAAACCCCCGAGGCCCCCCAGGCGCACAGGCCGGCCCGGCTGTCCCCAATTCCATGCGGGCTGTCTCCCATACCCGCCCTGGATCCTTCCAACCCCTTAAAAAACCCCGTTAAAAATTTAGTGACCCCGGGTTTCCCGCGCTTTCTCCAATTTCTCCGGCCCCACCATCGCTCAGGATCCCTCATTGCAGAAAGTTCTAGAGAGCCTTGAAGGCCACCTAAGAGAGAGGGGGGCATCCCTCAGGGCCCAAAGCTCTGCCCTCGAGTACATCCGTGGCCCCAGCCACCTCATCTCGACGGTCCTGGAGCGTCTGCGATCTCTGCCATCCCCCGGCCACGAACGATGGAGTCCAATCAGATTGGGGTATGCACCGCCTCCCCCCGGTTGTCCCACCTCTGCCACCGGTAGAACCCCCAGAGGGAGAAGAGTCACAGGCAGAGCCAATCCCCCCCCCCGGGCCCACCACCTCTGCCACCGGTGGGGGCCCCAGGGAAGAGAGGGGAATAACCACAACTCCGCCTAATCCCCAGCCTCCGCGCCGTCTTCGGGGCCATCAGGGCCGCCCCGGGTCCAGTCCAGGGCCGCCATGGCCATAGCAGGTCCATTTCAGAACCGTCCGGGGCCCTCCAAGACCACCGTGGCCCGAGCGAGGCCGCCGAGCCTGCCACACCGCCGTGCCTCACCGGGGGCATCGAGGCCTCTTCACAGCCCCTCGAAACTCCGGGGGTGCCGCGGCAGCTGTTCCAAGGCTTCCACAGCTTTAACAGAGCCGCCGAGGCCAGTCCAGGGCCCTTCGGGCGGCTCCCCCAAATCCGCGCCGCCCTGAGAAATCCAGGACTACCGCGCTCCTCAGGGGGCCGCCGGGGCCATGCCGCGGCAGTATCTCTGACCCGGGGACCGTCGGCACTCGAAGCGTTAAAAGCGCCACCACAGTAACTCCAGAGGCCACCGCCGCCAATAGCCCCGCTGCAGTCGCTCCACTCCATCGGCTGCCGAGAGAGGCCCCCGGGGCCTCCGCGATCGACTCGGAGCTGCGGGGGCCGTCGCGTCCACGCCGTCCTCTCTACCGATCCCGCGGCTCCAGCAGACCCCCGACTGGCTTCCGATGGTCCTAGCCGGCCTCCCCCGATCTTCCCCCGCCTCTGCCACCGGCGGGGGGACCTAGGGGACAAGGGGGGCCTCGACTGAAGCCGCCTAGGCCGGAGAGAACTCTGGTGGAGACGCGCATCCGCCATCTTAGAAACCCGGACTTCACCCCAAGTTTCCATCGCCTTGGATGTCTTCCTTGCCCGGGAATTCTTGGATTTGGTCTTTGAGCTTCTTTTAGAAGCAGTTCTGGAACCTGACTCACTGGCGTGGGCTCAACCTTCTTCCATTTTACTTTTGAAAGAAAAAAACCCCTGGTGTTTAGGGATAATTTGATTGTTGCTGTTGACCCACCTGGGAATCAGCCTTGGGATATGGGTATGATCAGTTGGTATGAGTCAAATTATCTCAGAAAAAAAATAATTTCAATGTTTAAAAAAATTAGGCCAAATTATTTGATTTTAAAAATAAATTTCAATTTTTAAAAAATCAACAAGAAAAAATAAGGTATGAATTGAATTGAATCTGACCTGTCACAGCTGAAGGAATAAAAACCAATAAAGCCTTCAGCCTGTAATTCTTTGCAGAAATTACTTTTCTGTCAACAGACAGTTTAGTACAGGCTGACAATGGCCTAGGTGCTAGCTGTCAACTGTCCTGAATGGTGCCTAGGCAAATCCTTCCTTGAAGGGCTAAAGCCAACAATTTAAGCAAACAAATTCCTTTTCAGCCTTTGAAGTCTGTATTTGAAATTGCTTCACAAATACTGGCTTTTCCTCAAAGCTATGTCGTTGAGGGTGAAGCCTGGTCATTAAACAAGGCACTTGACAGCTTCTTATTTTGGTGCGAAAAATAAAACGGACATTTTAAAATGGCGCCGGCTGCTGAGGTGCGAAGCTGAAAAAAAGAAGAAAAAAAATGGGCAGTTATAGACCTCGGTGCGAACGAAAACAGCCTTTCCAAACAAAATAAACTCCAATAAGGCAATCTGCTCTCCTGAAGTGCACCAAGGAGAGGAGCTTCATTAATCAGCTCCGTTCAGGTCAGCTTTTAATAGTATTTGAAGTCTCTTTATTTTTAAGAGGCTTCAGCAGCTTTCCGTGCCCCTATGGTCCTGAAAACAGCTGACAAACAGCTGATTAAGTGATGTTGGCAGGCAGCTTTTTTAAGGGAAAATCCTTTGAAATAAGAGTGCCTTCTGATTTTGAAAGCTATTGAAACATGTTTTAATCTTTCCAATGATCCTGGTAAGGAATGCATGTCTAGTCTAAACGACATGCTGAGCAAAAACAGGACTCTTGGGAGGAGCTCCAAGGAGGAGGAGGAGTGTCCTCAGAAATCAGCTCAGCCTATCAAATGATAGATGGAGCAATTCCCATCCCTGGATGCTCAGAACAGCTCTCAGGAGAAGAGAAAGAACTGGAGAAGATAACAAAATATAAAGACATAGAAATAGAATGACTATGGCAAAGGCAAGCAAGGGTAGTATCAATAGTAATAGGTGCCTTGGGGGCAGTCCCAAAACAACTGGAGCATCACCTGAACAACCTAGGCATTGACAAATTTGCCATCAGTCAATTGCAGAAGGCAGCTTTGCTTGGAACAGCTTCCATCCTGGGTGTGTAACACCATCAAACATCCAGATTTGCCAATCCCAGGTCCTTGGTAAGGACCCGATAGGTAGACAGAAATGCCAAACCCTGTCTGTGCGATGAATAATAATAAAACAATAACAACAACAACAGCAACCCTGGATAGAAAGACCAGAAAATGACAATGACAATTAAAAAATTTTTAAAAAAATTAGAAAATGACAATTAACATACTCTATGAAGGAAAATGTGTGGGTGTGGAGTGTTGCAAGTTCATCAGATGGTTGAAGAAGAAAGGGGCTTTGGAAGAATATCTGAAGGACAGTGAAGAAGATGCATTGAAGTTACTATACAAGGAAGGTTTACTGACTACTGGAGAGACCAAACTTGCCACAAGAAAGACCAAACGAAGAACAGAATGGAGGCATGGGAAGACAAAGCATTACATGGCCAATACAGAAAAAAACCCAGGGAAAACAGGTATTATCAAGTCTTGGTAAAGGCTAAGAGCAGGAAAGTTGAAGAAAAGAAAAAGCTGCTAATTCTGGTTGCAAAAGAACAAGTTTTAAGAAGAAAAGCATATTGTCAATAAAAAAGATAAAAAGTGGATGTGGCAGTACCTGCCTAGTAGATGTATTAGTACCTGGAGACAGAGAAGAGAAAGAACTGGAGAAAATTACAGAATATATAGACTCTAATTAGAAATAGAACGACTGTGGCAGAAGCAAGCAAAGGTAGTCCCGATAATAATAGGTGCCTTGGTGCAATCCCAAAACAACTGCAGCATCACTTGAACATGACTGGCATTGACAAATTCACCACCAGTCAATTGGAAAAGGCAGTTTTACTTAGAACAGCTTACATCCTGCAATGATAACTGTAACACTATCAAACATCCACGTCTGCGTATCTCAGGTCTTTCGACAGGGCTCAGTAGATAGACCATAGTGCCAAATCCGGTCTGAACATGTCTGACTGTATGATGAACCACAACAAAAATTATTATTGTTGTTATTGTTATTAAATTGTTGCAATGTAATTACTGTAATAAATGACAGTGTAGCACTGAAATATGTTAAAAAGGGGATTTGATAACCTGCTTCTTAAAAGACTGGAACTGTACTTGTGATAATTTAAGTTAGATAATTTATTCTAAACTTATGTCAGATAGCTTGCTAAACATATGCAAGAATTTATTATGTAGGAAGATATTGTTAATGAGAAAGCATCCTATTCACTCTTATATTTTTCCTTTATTTCATATTCAGGTCACTAAAATTGACCAAAGAGACAATGAAGAACCAACAATAATGCACAGATTTCAGCTCTCTTCTCTTAATCCTCAGGAACGAATTAATTATTATCAGTTAATTGAAGAACTTGGTAGGTGATTCATAGAATTTTTGTATCCTGATTGTTATATCCTGATTCTGTTTCAGCATTCCTCATAGAGACATTTTGAATCATGTTTCTTTGAACTATTTTACTCAATAACTCCTAAATTCCTAAATTTGCTTTTCCCACAGAAGGAATTCTGTTTAAAATAACAATACAAAAATATATTCCTTAGGGGGAGTGGTGTTGGAGAAGCAATGCTTTGATTTGAGCTGCACACATACGATTGTGGGACAGCCTCTTCGCAATGAGAAATTCTTAGCATCAATGGCAGCAGGAAAATGGGTGCTTCATCGATCCTATATGGAAGCATGCAGAGCAGCACACAGCTTTGTAAAGGTATTCAACATGTTTCTTCAAAAGACATGTTTTTTCAAAAGACAGTTGGACTTTGTTTTTCCTTTTTTTGCATAAAGCTTTTTATTTTATAATATATAAAAATTTAATTATTTGTTAAATTGTGTTGTCTGAATACAAATAGTTTTAGGAAATAATCATCAAAATGTTTACAACAATGTTCATTACATTGATATTCATTCTATCATAATAATAATATTGATACTTGCTTATCCGTTTTAACAAGCCTCTTTTTTTCATAGTTCCTTTTCTTATAGTTCCATGTTTCTAACTTTGGTTTTTGTCAGCTAACGGTTGATAAAATGAGTCCCAAGTCAAAAAGTATTCAGTTTCTTCCTTTTCCTTCATTATATGTGTTTATCTATTTCTGCACATTCTAATATTTTTTAATCACGTTTTCATCTATAGGGGTCTCTTCACTTTTCCATTGTTGTGCAAATATAATTCTGACTGTAGTCAATACATGTAAAATTAAATATGTATTGCCCCTTGTTATACTTATCTGGTAACATGTCCAACAAAAATATTTCTGGTTTTAAATCAATATGTTGCTTTACCATTTTTTTCAACCATGTACGTATTTTTGTCCAATATATTTTTTGCTTTTGGGCATGTCCACTACATATGATAATACAAATCCAGTATCTGATGGCATTTCCAATATCTAGCAGACATATCGTTAAACATCCTTGCCAACCTTGAGGGTGGAAAATGCCATATAAAGATTTTCTTTATATGCAGTTGACATCGTTAATTTATAATTTCTATCCCAAAGTTTCTGCCACTTATCTAATTCTATTATATAACCAACAATTTTAACCCATACTATCATCTCCTTACTTGCTTGCCTTCCATCTTGATACTTAATAAATAGCTATATATTTTCTTTATTAGCTTTCTATCTGTTCCTGTTAATATTTGATCTAATTCTGTTAATTCTTTATAAAAATCATACATTTTAGCATCCTCCTCATATCGAGATTGTTGTTCTAACCAAGGTTTCCTGAGACACCAACAAGCACATATAAAATCTGAAACTCTTTTATTTTAATTCAATGGCTGTGAATTATCGTCATTCACAGCCCGGAATGAATCTTAACTAGTTATAATTAGTCCTAGGGGACATCTGCCAAAGTTCTTTGTAAGGTGTCTGATAAGAACACACCTTATCTGATTTGAAGTGCTGCTAACAACTAAAGTCCCAATTAGTCTTTTAAAACCAAAACAGAACAAATTCACCACAGAGCTTTCAGAGTCTAAATGGATCAGAGCAAACAAAGTTGCTTCCTGCAAAGATTTTCCTACCTTTGCACTTCCTTTATACCTTATGGGAGGGGCAATCACCGCCAAGCCTTACCCAAGTCACCCTTTTTGTCTTAGCTGCTCTTGCCTTTTAGCAGCTCTGCGCATATGCGTGCTGGAAACAGGCTCCCCTTGTTCCTCTGTCTCGTTGCTGCCAGATTCTGGAGGCTCCAGAATCACCACATAATTCCCAGATGGTCCTGGCCCCATCTCTTTATCAGACACAGGACCCTCCGAGTCCTGCAGACTCCTGGACTGGTCCCTGTTCTTCCTCACTGTCCGATTCTGCTGCTGTTTGCACACCACAACAATTATATCTGCACTTGTGGCTACCATGCTATGTCAATCTCTTGACTTCTCAGTTCTTCCTTAGTTTTAAGTCCTCCTTTTCATTCAAAATATCTGTACATCTGGTAATATTTTCCATATTAATTACATTTGGGTGAATCAGCACCTCCATTGTAGAGAGCCAGACTGGTGTTTTCAAATAGTATTGTTCTTTAATTTTTCCCCATATTGATAATAATGCATTTCTAATGTAATGTCTTTGGCAATAACTATGTAGCTTATTTTCCCCTTACCATAAAAAGGCATGCCAGCCCAATTGGAGGTCATGTCCCTCCAAAGACAATAGTCCTTTGCACCTCAGACCAATCCATTCTTTCACCCATGTAAATACCGAGGCCTGGTAATACAACTCCCAATCTGGCAACCCAAAGCTCCCTCTGTTTTCAGAATCTTGCAGATTTTCAAACATATTCTTGCATTTTTTCCCTTGCCAAATATATATTAATATTGTTTATTTAGTTCTTCGAAATATTTTTTCCAGCTTTATCAGTATTATTTGAAACAATTTATAATAGCCTTGGTAAAATGTTCATTTTTATAATAGCTATTCTTCCTGTCAACGACAATTACAAGGTTTTCCACTTCTCCAAATCTGTTTTAATTTGTTGAGTCAATTTATAGTAATTATTAATAGTTGCACATCTTGCCATTAGTTGGATTCCTAGATATTTAACTTTCTTGACTATCTAAATATCTATCCTCTCCATTAACTCTTTTTTTCTGTGTATCTGTAAAAATTTTAACTAAAATTTCAGAGTTTTTTCTTTATTTTAAATTCTGCAACTTCGCCATATTCTTCTATTTTTTTTATTAATGTGGGTCCAGATTCCAGGATGAAAACCAAATCATCTGTTGAATGCCTGTAGCTTATATTTTTCCTTTTTTATTTCCATATCTTTAATTTCTTTGTCTTGTCTAATATTTCTATTTAATACTTCCCGTGTCAATATGAATAGTCGAGGGGAAGTGGACATCCTTGTCATACTTTATATTATATTAAAAGAACTTTATATTAAAGTTCTTTATCATATCTCCATTTACCATCACCGTTGCTGTTTGCTTATGATATATTGCCTTAATCATGTTGATGAATCTCTCACCAAAGTCCATAAATTTTAGTTGTAATAACATAAATTGCCAATTTACATTGTCAAATACTTTCTATGCAGCTAAGAAAATTAACACCATTTGCTTTCCAGGATGTGCTTCATACTACTCCAGTGTGCTTAAGATCATTCTCATGTTATTTTTAATTGTCTCTTGAGTTAAAATCTATTCCGATCTGAATGTATAAATTCATTCAGAACTCTTTTTAGTCTCTCTGCTATTATTAAAGCGTATATTTTATAATCAGCATTCAATAAAAATATAGGTCTATACAGTTGTGCGATTCAACTGGTATAATAATTGCTTCAGTGAGCGAGCATGTGCTTTGCACACACGCAAAGTGTTTTAAAAAGCCCATTTTCAGCTCTAATTCTTATCTTCTACTGCAGCCCCATTGAATAAAACAGCTGAGGTGCGGCAAACCACTCTGTCGTGTGAATCAGCTGTGCTCTAAAACAACGAAATAAAGCACAGGAAAGAGCAGGGGCAGGGCCAAATGCTCACCGGAACTACCGGTTCGCCCTAACCAGTCCGAACAGGTAGAATCCCACCCTGGCTCTATAGTTTTTTATCTGCATTAAGTCTGAATCTTCTTTTGGAATTAGGGTAATATTTGCTTCCATCCACAAATTTGGTACTTTTGCTTCTAAGAATACTTTGTTTTAGACTTCTAACATTGGTGGGCCTAAAGTGCCTTGTAAATATTTATAAAGTTCTGCCGATAGCCCATCTGGTCCTAGTGTTTTATTATTCTTTTGCCTCTTAATCACTTCTGTTAATTCCATCATTGATATTCATTTCTTTAACATGATGTACATTGTTTCAGGTATATTAGGTAGTTAGCTTTTTCCAAATATTGTTTTATTATCTCTTCTGGAATTTTCTGCTGGTCATATAGCTTCTCATAATAATTTTAAATTATTATTATTATTTGGTCATCGTTTTGGTAGTGGAGAACTCCTTTCTCATCTGCCAATCAATGTATCAGTTTCTTCTCTTTCTCTTTTTTCAGCTTATATGCCAACCATCTTCTTGGTTTATTCTCATTTTCAAAGAAATTCTATTTAACACTTTTAATTTTTTGTGTCAATTCTTTATGAAGTAGATTCAGTTTATGTTTGATTAATTCCATTTGATTTTTTAAAATTCTTTTTTATGGTTCTTTCTGCAATTCTAATTCTAGTCTTTTGTATTATTTTAAGTAGTTCAGCTTTTTCCAAATACTGTTTTATTATCCTGGTCATATAGCTTCTACACTGAGTCGACAGGAGAATCCAGGTTGGTAGTCTCTAGTCTCTTTGCTCTTCAGACTGAGTTAAATTCTGAAGACACACCTCCCTGGTAACAGTCACGTTTTCAACTCAGTCTCAGCAAACAGATATTATATTTTTGCCAATATGTTCGTTTTGATCGTCACTATTTTCCCTGTTAAGGATAATTGTAATTTTTTTTCATGTTTCCAAATGTGTAGCAATCTGTTGTTATTGTCAGGTTACAGAACTTTTTCCCATTCAATCAATAAGAATGAACTTCTGAAAACCAAACGTATCAAAAGGAATCCTTTGTTGAGATGAGACAATTCATGTAGGAGTTCAAAGCAGCGTCTGAGGTCTCTCAGGCATACAGTGATAGATAAGGGAGTTTAGAACCCCTTCCCTTATCTCAATGTTTATTTAGGGAAACAAAAGCCAATATCTTAATTCCCCTCCCAGCTCCTCTGTAGGAAGGATCCTTCTCACAATTTCCCAGGACGTACCTAACTTCTCCCCACCCCCTTTTCAGAACGGACTGTTTTTTGGAGATTGCCCAGAGTACTTAACTGTGGAGTTTTTATGGTCTTCTCATCTCCTGGCTGTGCCTCAGAGGTGTTAGGTTCTGGCCATCTGGCTTCCCTCCCTCCATTGTATCATGTGTGGGTGTACAAATTCAATATAAGGTTAAATATATTCAGGTTACATCAAGAAAGGATTTCTTTATCAGTTCCCCCCCCCCTTTTCTTCTTCCTCTGAAGAAATGACAGATACACGAATCTGACAGTTATAATCTGTCATAGTTGTCCTCTTTAAGAGTTTCACATCTAGCAGTCATTTGTATCCCTAAATATTTCACTTTTTTGTGATTTGGATCTGTAGTTTGTCCATTAATCTTTTCTTTTGTTTTTCTATCACCAAAATTTTTGTTTTTTTCTTGTTTATTTTCAGTCCTGCAATTTCGCCATATTCTTCTATTTTTTCGATCAACTTAGGACCTGTTTCCATTGGTTCTTCTAATATAAAAACCAAATCATCTGCAAATGCTTGTAATTTATACTCTTCCTTTTTTATTTTCATTCCCTTTATTTCTTCATTTTTCCTGATGTTTCTATTCAGTACTTCCAAAATCAGTACAAACAACAGTGGGGATAACAGGCAATCTTGCCTAGTTCCTTTTTGAATATTAATATTGTCTGTCAATTCTCCATTTATCATTACTCTTGCTATTTGTTTGTTATATATCGCCTTTATTGCCTTAGTAAATCTATCTCCAAAGCCCATCTCCTTCAATTGCAACAGCATAAATTGCCAATTCACATTGTCAAAGGCTTTCTGTGCATCTAAGAAAACCAATGCCGTTTGTTTCTCTGGGTGTGCTTCATAGTATTCCAATGTATTCAATATTATTTTCATGTTATTTTATATTTGTCTCTTACACAGAAATCCATTTTGATCTGGGTATATAAAATGATTTAAATATATTTTAAGTCTTTCTGCCATTATTGAGGCTAATATTTTATAGTCAGCATTTAGTAAGGATATTAGTCTATAATTTTTTATTTGTTGAGGATCAGCATCTTCCTTTGGTATAAGTGTAACATATGCCTCTGTCCATGAGTCAGGTATTTTATTTCTTGTCAGGACCTCATTCAATACTTAAGCATTGTAGTAGAAATTGATTCCTGTATTGCCTTATAGAATTCTGCTGGTAGCCCAATCTGGGCTGGGAGCTTTTCCAATATTTTGTCTGTTTATCGCTTCTGTCAGTTCCATCATTGTTATTTTCTCTTCTAACATAATCTTTACTTCATCAGGTATTTTTGGTAATTCTGCCTTTTGCAAGTATTGCTGAACCTTCTTTCTGGTATTGCCTCCTGCTCATATAATTTCTCATAATACCTCTGCACTATTTTCTTCTTCTCTTTACTTCTATGGCATAACATACCATTTTCATCTGTTAATTCTTTTTCTTTTTTCAGTTTGTATGCTAGCCATCTACCTGATTTATTTGCATTTTCAAAAAAGTTCTGTTTAGCTCCCTTAATTTTTTGTGCCAGTTCTTCTTTCTCTGTTAATCCCATTCTATGTTTAGTTATATCCATTTGGTTTTTAATGTTTTTATGTTGTGGGTTATATTGTAATTCCTTCTCCAATTTCTTATAATCTTTTTCTAAGATCTGTTGCTTTTGTCTCTTTTTAATATTCCTTCTTCTTGTACAAGTTATAATCACACCTCTGGTATACGCCTTCATGGTGTCCCATATATTTTGTAGTGAGTTTGCCTCGGGTTTATTTTCTTTGAAGAAGAAAGCCAATTCTTTCCCCATGTTATTGATAAATTCTTTTTCCTTCAAAATTGAATTATTCAAAGTCCATCTTGACCTTTTCTTCTGTCCCTTCCATTTGACCCATATTGGATTATAGTCCACCCATGTACTTGTTTCAATATTAAACAAGTTCAATACTAACGTCATGTATGTTTGAAATTAAATCTGATGGCATCGAAATTATATCTATTCTTGACCATAATAAATGCCTGTTAGAATAAAATGTATATTGTCTATTTTTGTTATTCAATTCTCTCCATATATCTTTAATGTTTAATTCTTCCACCAACTTGAAAAAGGATTTTGGTAGTGTATTACTATTTTTTTTTGTTAGTTTTCTGCATTTTATAGTCTAGTTCTGCATCTATAATCGCATTGAAGTCTCCAAGAATACATATTTTATTGTATTCCTATTCAATTATTTTATTATATAATTTCTTATAAAATTCATCTTTTATTATTTGGTGCATATATTGCTATTAAAAGCATCTTTAAGTTGTTATCTGTTATTTCAATCATCAGTATTCTTCTTCATCTGTATAAATTAGTTTGGTTGTAATCGTGTTTTTAATGTAAAGGGCAACTCCTCTCTTATTTTCTTGTGCCAATGATGTATATAAATTGCCAATTCTGGGACAGTTCAACAAATATACATGCTGTTTTTTGATATGCACTTCTTGTAAAGAAATTATGTCCATCTTCAGTTTTTCTAGTTTATGGAATGTCTTTTTCTTTTTAATAGCCGAATTTAGTCCATTTATGTTTATAAAGATTACTTTTCTTTTCCTCTTCCATTATTTATATTTTATATTTAGGATTTATTGCTCTTGTTGATCTTTGTTCTCTTGGCTCTTTAATCTCCATTCTACCACCTACTGCTCCTTCTTCTTTTCCTCTTCCTTCTCCTTTTTCTTTATCCATTTCTTTTGTATCTCTGCTCGTATTTTGAGTTCCTTTTCTCTTGCTCTCTCATCTTCTGCTCCTCTAAAGTATTTATCATAAAATAATTCTACTCTCTCAACTGAGTCTAATCTATGTCTTTGTTCTTGCCATACAACGTCAAGCCTTTGGGAATCACCCACCTGTAATTCTCTTCTTTCTTGATTAGAATCTTTGTCAGAAATTGATATTCTCTTCTTAGGTCTCTCACTTTCCTTGGTATTTGTTTCAAGGCTTTAATCTCTTTTCCCTTGTATTTCAGTAGATCATCTCTTGCTTTTTGTAATATTTCTGTTATCATTGTTTTCTTAGTAAATCTCACATGTACTTCTCTGAGCAGTTTATTTCTCATCGCATATCTTGTATATACTTGGTATATTTCATCCATTCCATCGTTCATTTTTTCTTTGGATATCTCCAAGGGTCTTGCCAAGATTTCTGTCATAATTTCTGCGAGATTTTCTCCTTTTTCTTCCTCAATATTTTGGAATCTTAGATGAAAATTAGTGTTTTCCATCTCCCAGGGAATCGTCTCTTTTCCTTTCTCGTGTTCCACCATTGTCAATTTGTTATCTATTTCTCCTACTTTCTTGTCTTGTTTTGTTGTCTCTTTCTTCCATCTTCTGCATTCTTTCTCCATATGTCATTATTTGTTGTATGTTTTCTTCCATCTTTGCCATCCTCTCTTCCATTTTTCCAATTCTATCGTCTTTACGCTTCCCTTGGTCTTGTATTACTTGAAACATTGTTTTTATCTCTTGCATTGTGGCCTCCTTTTCTTTCTCGTGCCAGAGTAAAGTTATTATAGATCATTGACCAGCTGGGTTCAGCAATGAGGAGGTGGGAATCGATCCAGTAGCAGTTGTCTTTCTCATATCCACTGGCAAAAATCCAATAAAAATAAGTATAAAATCTTCAGGTTCTTCTTTACCTTAATCCAATTATGTTCAAAGCGGATGAAAATAAAAAACCCAAGAGCCAAAAGAAAAGTTAAAATTCCAGTTTATAAAGAAAAGGAAAAATTATGTGAAATCCAAAAAAATCTAATGTAAAAGAAAAAGGCCACAAGACGAAGACTATAAATCTACCCACTTCTAGATAGAAGGGGGAAAAAACAGAAAAGAAAGGAGAAAATCAAAAAAGTCAAGGGAAAAAAAACCTCAAAAGGCCATGTTGTCTCCCCTTATTAACAAAAAGATTAATTAAAAGGGAATGGAAAAAGAAAAAAAAGTCAGTGTTCTAAAATGGAACCAGACATTAAAAATGAAAAAGGCCCAAAGCGCACACCAGCAAGGGGGGAAAAAGGAAAATAATAAAAGATTACCAGCTACAGTTTGAAAATTTAGTTCACAAACTCAATCACTGTCTCAGTGTAACATCCAACAATCCAAAAAGCCAAAGTCCAAAACATATATATTATCCAAGGTGTATTAACCACAGTGTTCTTTGTTCCTTTCCTAATCAACTTTCCAGTTGTTTACAAAGTCAATAAGAGCAGCACCTGTTTTCAGTGCTCACTCTCTATCTTATTTTCCTTCTAAACAACCTATAGCGAAAACTGTTTATTCTTTGAAGTTCTGAATTTTTAATCTCTGTGATCTCTAGATGGCAGTGTTGCTTACTTTTCCTTTCCTTTCACTTATCTTTAAGTTACACTGTATCAATTGAGTTTAGAAAGTAAAAATAAAAGACAAAGTAATCCAAAGATTTTTAGTTTAAAAGTAGAAGTTCAGGTTCTTCAGTAAATTATTATATTAAAGTCCAATCCAGTCCAATTAATCCCCCAAAAAAATCTCTTTAAAAAGGAATAAAAAAAATCCAAATAAGGTTTGATAGCTGAGCATGTGCTTCCCTTCGCCGCTGTTCTCCACTTTCCTGTCTTCTTTTTTAGTAGTTCTTTTCCTTTAGGATACTCCTCTATCTTAATTCAGAAAAAAAAAAAAAAGAAATTTCTCATCCTGTCAAAGCAAAAAAATTCAGCTTCATAAATTAGAGGAAATGAATCGTGTTTTTCTGTTGCCAGTATACTTTATTTACACATAACTAGGAGAACAAAAGAAAAAGCAGTACATTCTAAGAAGCAAGCAAAAGAAAGAAAAAGTAAAGATGAAGTAAAACTCCTCCCCTGCATACATGCGCAGTAAATCATACATCACAAGACACTCATATCTTGTTACTATGGAAACGTGATAACCATTCTGGAAACTTCTGTAAGCTCAACAGACAAACCAAAACAACGCAGTGACACACCTTCTTTATCTGATGAGCAAACATCGGGTAAGGCACATCTCATATTCGTGCTGAGCAGCTGCAAGCGATTTGTTGAGCATATCAGCAATCTGGTCATGTGTGGACATATACAGTAATTTAACAAAACTTTGTTTGACTAGTTGCTTTATGTTCTTATACCGAATGTCAATGTGTCTGGACCTAGAACCTGTGAAACGGGTTTTAGAAATATGAACCACAGATTCATTGTCTGCCATCACGGTGATTGGCTGTATCGGGTGAGTCCAGATATCTGTAACTAAAGCATCAAACCACGTTAAAGAATTACATGCATCTGAAACACAAGCATATTCAGCTTCAGTAGATGAACAAGAAATGAAATTTTGTTTACGCACGTGCCAGTAAACAGGACATCCATTTAGGAACACCATATAACCTGAAGTACTTTTACGTGACTTTTTACCACTTGCCCAATTAGAATCTGCATAACAAAATAATTCTGCATAGTTAGTGTGTGTCGGTTCTAACAACAACTTCATATTTTTAGTGTGCTTCAGATATCTCAACAACTTCTTAATGCATAACCAATGAAACTGTTTTGCTTTACCTACATGTTATGACAAAAGATTAACACTAAGTGCAATATCTGGTCTGGTCCAACTACTAATGTATAACAAGGACCCAATTACTGAACGATAAAGTGTTTGATCTTCAAAATCAGGACTTGGTTCATGTGCCAGATTATGAAAATCTGTTTGCATAGGTATGCGAGCTGAATTAGCATCCTTCATCTAGCAATGATGCAACAGTTGTTCAATCTTGTCCTCTTGTGAAATACTAAACCCCTTCTGAGTTTTAGTAATCTGAACATCCAAATAAGTGTTAATGTGACCTAAAGATTTCAATGTAAAATACTTCTACAAAACTTTAGCAAAACTCTCACTCATTTGCTTATTTGGACCAATATAAACAATATCATAAACATAAACAAGAATTATCTTATATGTATTCTCAGATCTTTTTGTGAACACGCATTCATCAGTTTCAGATTTAATAAAACCCATTAAATTTAGTTTGTCAGTAAGACATAAATACCACATTAAATCAGACTATTTCAGACCATAAAGACTTTTGTTTAAGAGCCAGGTATCCCCTTCTTGTTTCCGAAACCCTGGAGGACCTTTGATGTAAATTTCTTCATCCAGGTCAGCATGTAAATAAGCTGTTTCAACATTGAACTGGAACACTTCTAAACCAAGAATAGTTGCAGTGGTTAAAGCAATTTTCACACTCTCAGTCCGAACTGTCGGTGAGTAAGTATTTGTGTAGTCCTCAGGATAACGTTGAGCGAAGCCCTGAGCTACAAGTCTGGCCTTGTATAATGACTCACCATTTGGTTTCTTCTTGATTCTGTAGACCCATCTGGTGCCAATAACTTTCTTGTTTGCTGGAGGACTTGCAGGAGTAAACACCTTGAGTTTCTTTAGACTGTCCATTTCAGCCTGCATTACTTCATACCATTTTTCTTGCTCTGAATCAGGAAGATGCTTAGATTGCATGAAGTTGTCAGGAGGCAGTGTAACAGCACTAATCAAAGGTACGGATGCTTTTGTCAATTGCTACGAATGACGCTTCGGAGGGATTGCCCTAGTTGACCCTCTCGGAACGTCTCGGAACAACGGTCCATTCTTCTTCCATTTCGTTCTCGTCTTCTTCCTTATCACTAGCCTCAGCATCGACGGCTTACAAAAACGGAACCTCTGGTTGATAAGAACTAGTTGAGGGAACATCCGCCTGATAATCTCGATCATCAGATTGCGTAACATCATCTCTAAACACCAGGATCATTGGAATGAATTCTGGACCAGTCAGCATCTTCCTCAAAATTAAATGAGAAACCACTATTACATGTCTGGAGTCAACGAACTTGCTGCATCTGGAATTCTCATCAATACCCATAAATCTCAGTCTCTTTGCTGCTGGACCTCTTTTCTTTCTTTGAGCTAAGGGAATTTTCACCATAGCGTATGAACCAAAAATATGGATATTTTTCAGATCAGGTTTATATCCATATAACATGAAGAAAGGTGTCTGATTGACACTGCTCCAGTTACGGTTAATGATGTAGTTTGCATATTTAATTACTTCACCCCAGTATGGGAGGCTATGATTAGCATCTTCTAGGAGACAATGCATCCTGGTTTGCAGGACCCCATTTCTGCGTTCCACCACTCCATTTTCCGCAGGAACGTAAAGAGCTGAGGTCTGGTGCAGAATTCCATTCTTACACATCCAGTCCTGAAAACGCTGGGACATGAATTCAGCACCGCGATAACTTTGAATTCTTGTGATGTGAACATCATGTTGGATGTTGACATAGGTTGCAAAGTCTTTAAAGATCTGAAAGGTCTCTGATTTTTCCTCCATAGGAAATACAAATCCATATCTAGAATAATTGTCAACAATTGTTAAGAAATATTTTCTACCACCAAGTATTGATGCAAATGGACCTATTATGTCAGTATGTACCAAATCAAAAATGTGTGTTGACAGGCATGTAACGTGTTTTGGAATGGCTGCTGCCTTGGATTTAGCTTTCTTGCAGACAGCACAATCCAAGAACACCTTATACCCCTTCAGATCCAAACCTTTTACGAATTCTGGTATCTTGCTAAGAACACGAAAACTGGCGTGTCCCAATCTTCTATGCCACTTATGGATACACCTGGAATGTAAAAGTTTACCTGTTAGTGAATTCTCAACATTCTTATTAAGAACCTTAGGCTTGCTTTGAGCAACCTATTTCTGACTTCTATTGGTTTTAGGAACCTTTGGGGTAACAACAAGATCTCTCTCTGGAACATCTCTCTCTGGGCCTGTGCTCCCTTCTTGTGCTTGCGAAGTAGACTTTGGCTTTAGGTAATAAACACCATCAATTAATATGGTTTCAGCAACAATATTACCTTCTTTCACCACATAACTTGCTTTTTCAAAATGATGAGCTTGGTACTTGGATACTCGACAAATGACTCTGACTAAACAAACTGCTGGTTGTTGTTGGAATATAATAAACATCAGGAATGAATGCATCTAGCTCTTCAATATAAACAGTTCCTTTTCCCTTGACCTGAACAGAATTATTGGAAAAAGTGTACAGTTCGCACATATCAGGTTCAGGCTCATGCATCTCTGTGAAAAGATCTCTTCTGTAGGTAACATGCACTGCTGCTCCATTGTCCAAAGTCCAGAGATGTCTTCTGTCATAATCCGGGTGAGATTGTGGATTGTTGGTTAACACCAATGTGATGAGTGGAGCTTGTAGATCACGCCTGGGACCACGATGACCTTGTCTTTCACCTCTGCCCTTGCTTCTGGAACATGTTCCTCTTCAACAATCTTCTATCACCCCACTGACGGGTGATTCAAATTTATGAAGATGAATTTTTTTGCTTTGACATGTGGTAGCAGAGGTCGATGGATCGAAACCGTACTCTGCTACCACATGTCAAAGCGAAAAAATTCAGCTTCATAAATTAGAGGAAATGAATCGTGTTTTTCTGTTGCCAGTATACTTTATTTACACATAACTAGGAGAGCAAAAAAAAAAGCAGTACATTCTAAGAAGCAAGCAAAAGAAAGAAAAAGTAAAGATGAAGTAAAACTCCTCCCCTGCACACATGCGCAGTAAATCATACATCACAAGACACTCGTATCTTGTTACTATGGAAACGTGATAACCATTCTGGAAACTTGTAAGCTCAATAGACAAACCAAAACAACGCAGTGACACACCCAAACTGATACACCAGTTTCTTCTGTTCTTCTTCCGTTCTGAGGCTGTCACAGCTTCCTAGCGGTTTAATCCGCTGCTAGGCTACAGGAGCTTTTCTGAATCAACCGGGGACTTTGCGATATCCCTGGGATTGACAGGATGTGCTCCTTTCGCTCCCCGTCTCTCCAGGACGGTTTGGATTTGCTGGGACCATCCGGCTGTGGGGGTATCGGCGACTTTCATTGGAGCTCCGAGAAAACTGTCTTCACATTGCGGCTCCAGCCCCACCCTCTTCAGTCTCAGTTCTTTCTTAAGGGCTGTGAAGATCTTGTGTTTTAAAAAAGAGATTTTTCTTACTAATTCCTGGATTTCCTATCAACACCAGAGTCATTTGGAGAGGTTTGACAGCTGTCTGGCTTAGTCGGGAAAGCCGCCTTTTGTTTTTTCACGCCTTTCATTTTTGCGCATTTTTATTTTCAATTTTAAACCTTTATGCTTCCTCTTGTTTGGAATAGCATGCATGGACCTAGTTACGGCCCCATGATATCCTGTGGTGACAGGAAAGGGGCTGGAGTCACTGACCGATCCTTCAGTCATAGTCTGAAGTGAGTCTGACAGCCACAGCAGTCGCAAGTCGCATAAGCCTGCCTTTGTTACAGCAGCGGACTCAAGTCCCATGGGCAAGCTCCTGGACAATATTTAGGCTTGCCACTGTGGAGTCTGTCCCTGATCAAGCCTTTTAGGTAAGATTTGACAGCTCCCCTAAGTGCCGCAGCAGCTACGAGTCGGAAAATATTGCCTAAACGGTTGTGGCGCAGTCAGCGTCCCGCTTGCAAGCCCCTCAACAGAGCTTGCTGCATTTTTTTAAATTTCTGGCCTCTCACTTGGGCCAGATCTGCCTCACATAGAGGAGTGGGTCTGAGCTGACAGCTGGCCTTTTGGTCATATTTGCCGCCTTGTGCTGCATGGAACTGCTTAAAGAGATCACAGTCCATTTGATTTTTTTCTTCAAAATTCTTGTTCTCTTGCCTTTTGATTTGGCGTGCACAAAATGGATATTATAGAAACCTCTCATGAAGTGACAGCTTCTCAGCAATCTAGAGATAGAGCTCTCAAAGGTTCAGCTAAGCCCAGGTCAGCTGTCTTGGAGGCTGCAGCCAAGATTAGGGCCAGGGCTCTTGCTCCTAAGAAGCTGACCAGAGCTGAGAGGGTCCTCAGGGAATTGGAAATCCAGCATTTGCTGGACATTAAGGCCATGCAGTTGGTTTCAGTGGACCAAAGGGAACAGGGGTTTTATTTGATGTTGATTATCATCCCAAAGGCCTGGGGGGGGGGGGTGTTGGAGAGCAATTCTGAATCTCAAGTGACTCAACAGGCATCTGGTCTACGGGAGATTCAAGATGCACTCCCTCCATTCCATTCTGGAAGGTATTTGGGAGGGAGACTACTTGACTTCTGTAGATCTGACGGAGGCATACCTCCATGTATCTGTTCATCCAAGCCGCCAACAGTTCCTGAAGTTTTGTTATGCCGAACACCATTTCCAATACACAGCCCTTCCATTCGGACTGTCATCTGCTCCACAGACATTTACCAAGTTCCTGGTGGCTGTGGCAGCATTCCTCAGGACTTTACCCATCTGGATCCAGTGCTACTTTGACGACATTCTGATCGAGTCCTCCTAATGCCTCCGAGCAGAGGAGGATTTGCATATGACAATCCGGGAGCATGGATTCTCTATCAATCTGGACAAATGCCATCTAGTCCCCTCAACCCGACTCTTACACTTGGGGGTGATTATAGACACCTTTACTGGATAGGTCTTCCTCTCCTAGGAGCAATGGGACAGCATCAAGCCTTGACAGACCAGATTCTGTCCACCAGATGGGTTCCTCTCACCTTGCTATCTCAACTCCTGGGCAAAATGATCTCCTGTATTACCATAGTTCCCTGGGCACGGTTCCACACCAGGGCCCTGCTCTGCTCCTTTATTAAAGAGCAGGCCGGGGCAACTCAGCAGCAAGGGTGTGGGTGCCACCAAGTTTCTTCGCTCTTTCCACTGGTGGCCGTCCTGGGCCATCAGCCAGGGTTGTTTCTACAAGGAACCACAAAGACTGACCATCACAACTGACGCCAGCCTGTTCAGCTGGGGAGCCCACCTTGGACCCCAGGTGACCCAGAAGTGCTGGTCACATGAGGAGCTATGCCACAATATAAATTGACGTGAACTTAGGGCGGCCCGCTTGGTACTCAGGAGCTTCAGCAGGAGGTCTCAAGTCAGCATGTCCTCCTCACAGACAATGTGGCCACCAAGGCCCACATAAATCAACAGGGGGCACTCGATCCAAATCCCTCATGCAGGAAGCAACCCAACTGTGCCTTTGGGCAGAGAGACACCTTCTATCAATATGGGCAGAGCACATCTCAGGACTCTCGAATGTGGAGGCAGTCTGGCTCAGCAGGGTCACAGTCGACCAGTCAGAGTGACACCTGCATCCCAGTCTGATCAAGGAGCTTTTGGAGCAGTTTGGCCATCTGTTGCTGGACCTCTTTGCCTTTCTGTCAAACACCCACTTCCAAGGTTTTTTGTGAGGTTTCCAGCACCAGGAGCGGAAGAGGTTAAACACTATGCTACCCATGGCCCCAGGGCCTGTGGTATGCCTTTCCCCCTCTTTCTGATTACAAGAACGATCAGAAAGGTGCTGTCGGAGAGGGCGGAAATCTTGCTGTTAGCTCCACACTGGCCCAGATGACCGTGGTTCGCGAATCTGGTCGGACTTGGAGGATTCCCCCAGACAGAGGCTCCCTCAGCCAGGGTCCCATCAATCATTCGGAGCACCAGTGGCTCCAGTTGACTGGCTGGCACTTGAGCGGGGACTTCTGAAATGGGAGAAGATCTCCAATAAGGTCATACAGACAATCCAGGCGGCCGGACAGTCTTCCACTAATAGGATTTATGATGCAATGTGGAAGATTTTCTGCGGTTGGTGTTTGAGACGCCACATTGTCCCCACCTTAGTGTTGGTGGCAGATATACTGGATTTTCTGCAAGAAGGTCTGGACAGGGGTCTCTCCCCTAATACCTTATGACAGCAAGTAGCAGCCTTGGCTTCGGTATTGTTGTTCAATGACCTGAACTCTTTCGCCCAGCATCCTGGGGTGAGAACCTTTCTTAGGGATGCCACGAATTTGAAACTGTCGGTAGTTCATCGTTGCTCCACCTGGGACCTACCCAGGGTATTGCAGGCTCTGATTTCTGCACCATGTGAATCCCTGCGAGAGGCCAGCTTGCGCTTACTCATGTGCAAGGTGGCGTTGTGGCTATTACATCTGCCAAACAGATTTCAGAGTTGGCGGCCTTATCTGTAAGAAAGGACTTATGTTTTTTTCTTGTGAACGGGGTGGCTCTGCAGTTGGGTCCTGCCTTTCTCCTTGTTCCATCATTCATAGGAGCTGATCTTGCCTGATTTCTGTCCAGGGCCTAAACATGCTCTGGAGAAGAAATGGCACACCTTGGACATTACGAGGGCGCTCCTCATTTACATCAAGCAAACCTCTTCCATCAGGAAGACAGAATCCCTGTTTGTATCCTTTCAGCCATCAACTCTGAACCACAAGATTACACCTTCCACTGTGGGTCGTTGGCTAAGGGCATGTGTTGCCAAGGCCTACAAGCTGCAGGCCCTTCTGCTACCCAGGAGGATTACGGTGCACTCTACCAGAAGCACGGCCACAACAGAAGCATGGGCCTTTGTTGAAGAGATTTGTCGGGCGGCGAAGTAGGTGTCACTATCACTATTCATCTATCACAATCAACTTGACATTTTTGCCTGTAGAGGCAGCCTTCAGCAGGCGCGTCCTACAAGATGTACATATTGAGACAGGGACTACAAACCAGACCAATCCCTACCCGTAGAACAGCCAGCAGCCAGCTTTCGTATGTCTCAACCTGGATCTCCCATCGACTCACTGGAGAAGGGGCGTTGGTACTTACCTGACACCCTTTCTCGGGGAGTCGATGGGAGAATCCAGTCCCACCTCGAGGACTGTCTGATCAGAGTCCAGGGGTAACTGCCTTTCAGCTGACATGGACAGCAGGATTAGCTTCATCTTCAACTGGGGACCATTACCAGGGAGGCGTGTCCTCAGAATTCAACTCAGTCTGAAGAGCAACAAGAATACAGACTACCCAACCTAGACTCTCCCATTGATTCCCCGAGAAAGGGTGTGTCAGGTAAGTACCAATGCCCTTTCTCATAATAATTTTGAATTATTATTTTTTGTTCTAGTGTTTTTTCTTTTATTTCTTTTTCTTATTTTTCTTTCCCATATAAGTTATGACTAATCCCCGGATATATGCCTTGGCAGTATCCAATACATTTTGCAATGAAGTTTCCTCTTTTCTGTTCTCTTTTTTTTTAAAGTCCAATTCTTTTTCCATAGTTTGTATACATTCCTTATCCTTTAATATTAATTAATTCAACGTCCATCTCGATTTTCTCTTTAGTCCTCTCCACTTAACTTTTACTGGATTGTGGTCTCCCCAAAAACTTGTTTCTATTTCTATTTCTTGCACATTAGTTTTTACCTCTGGTGGCATCCATATCATATCTATTCTCGACCAAGACATATGTTTATTTGAATAAAATGAGTACTGGTTTTTCTTAGGGTATATCTCTCTCCATACATCTTGAATGTCTGTTTCTTCCCCCATTCTGAAGGTCTTTGAAAGTGTTTTTCTAATTTTTTTGCATATTTTACTGCTTTTATAATCAAGTTCTGCATATACAATTGCGCTGAAACACAAACATGTACATATTCCAATTCTGTAATTTTCTTGTGTAGTTTTTCATAAAAATCTCTGCTGTTATTGTCTCCTTAGTAAATCTTACATATACCTCTCAAGGAAGTTTATTCTTTGATGCATATCTTGTATATACTCTGAATATTTCATTGATCCAAGCAAGCATATCCTGTTTATCCATCTCTAAGGCATCCGCTAACAGTTCTGTCATTATCTCTGCAGGATTTTCGCCTTTTCCTTCCTCAGTGATCTGGAACCTCAGCTTTATCCATCTTGAACGTAATTACTGTTCTCTCAAGCTCTTATCTGTCTGTGTAAATCTATTGTCCATCTCTTCCACTTTTTTTCTGTTTGTTCTGATTTCTATTTTCTGGATCTGTTGTTCATTTTTGGTTATTATTTGTTGGATATTCTCCATTTTATCATCCATTTTTTCTATTCTTTTCTTCATATCTTCAAAAAAATTGTTGTGGCTTCTTGAAGTAGTTGGAGTTTCATTTCTACTTGCATTGTGTTCATTCTTTCCTGTTGCAACATGCTATCCAATGATTTTTGACTTGCTGGACTAGATACTGATGCTGATGGCATAGGTGCATTTCCCCCCTAATTTACTTAAATTTAAGGTGTTTGTCATTTTGGATGATCTTAGAGCATTTAAGGAATTTAAAAAATATAATAATAACTCATACCAATGTTTCCACAATCCCAAACCAACTTCCCACTTTTAAAAAATATTTTCACAAATCAAACCACCACAAAATCCCCTTTTTCCTCCTCTTCTTATTTTCAGTCTCCAAGTAATTTCACACTTTTTATTGTTGTATTTAAAAAAAGATTGTTCATTAGTCCCCAAGTTCTTCAAATACTCTTCTCTTGATAAATTTGTAATCCATATAGATCCATCAAACCCCAGAGTTCAACCACAAAGGCTCATATATTACCAAAATAATAAAATAAAATAATAATTCTCTGCTATTTCCCACTTCTGTTTATTTTGTTTGTTTAGCTTCCATATAAGTTCCAAGAGGTACACTGTTTAAAAAGGTTACAATGTTTCATTCTCTGTCATTCCATATAAACAATTTGCCAATGCAGGTATTTGTAGTAAACAAGTTAATCTTCAGCAGACATTCAAGATCATCCTTTCACCTCCTCTTCTTTGAGTCCCACTTTTACCCGGACTAGCTTTAAAGGGGCAAGTTCCTAGCTTTAAGGGGGCAAGTTCCTCAACAGAAGTTGGAAAAATCTCACCCAGATTGACCAACTGTTCCTCAGTTTTTTATGCTTGCTTCATTGGTCAGCTGTCACAGCTTTGGTCAGGCACTCAATGGCAGTCTTTTTCTTCCAGCCAAATTGAGAGCTTCCTCCGCATCAAACAATAAGTTTGTGATCTTGTGATTGACAGAATGTTCTCTCTATCTTCATCATCCTCCAGGATGACTTGGATCTCTCCTAGTAGGCCGAATTTGGCACGATTCCACGGAGCCCCATGGAAGTGTGTCATATCACTATGATGTCATCCTCCCCCAGACTTTGTTTTTCCTTGAAGACATTTTGCTTCTCAGCCAAAAAGCTTCTTCAGTTCTGACTGAATGGTGGAGGATGGAAAGTTTTATATTCCTTGCAGTTGTCTGGTCATTAGTACTTTTGAGAGCTGTTGAGGGCACTTGGAGTTTTATCTGTGCCTTCAGGGTCACCTAAATCAGAGGTCTCCAACCTTTTGGACCTCAGGGACCATCAAACTCATACTTTTAAATCCCGAGGATCACTAATACGATTTTTTAAAAAATATATATAATATAAAAAATTTATTAAATATATATTTTTTAAAATATAAAAATGCTTATTTAATTATAACAAAATCATAAATGCTTAATCATAACTGTGGGGCAGAGCGAAGAAAAAGGAGGGGCCTCTCTCATCCTTTGGTGGGAAAGAGGGAGGATTTAATACTGCAAAGGAAGCCACATGATGCCTGGAGGCTGGAAAGATCTGGACAGGGAGGAACCGGCTCCCTTCAAACAGAAGAAAAGCAGAGCCGCCCCCCCCCCCCCCCCCCAAAAAAAAAAATCTGGTCTCCTCTCATTTCATATCTCCCCCAAATCAGAGGAAACCTCCCTCCTTTGCCAGATGTGGCTGCCTGGAGTTGGGGGAGGGAAGGAGGATTGGGCTGGCAGCGCCGAGTAAGACGGGCTCCTAATAACCTCTCCTTCAGCCTCCATTCAAGAGGATTCCCCGAGGCTAAGCTCCAGGTTTCTCCCGCTGCTGCCAAGCAGAGAAGGGTTCCTTCCTGTATGGAGGCTGAAGGACAGGGGGGGATGTTGAGCCCAGAAAATCTCGAGCTCTCACCTGCACAAACAGGCTGGTTATTAGGAGCCCATCTTCCTCGGTGTTCTTTTGGTCTGGGCATTTGGTCTCCCCCCCCCGCCCCCAAATGCCAAAGGAAAGCCAGCCGGGCTTCTCCTTCCCTCCTACCCTTCCCCCTACTCCCTTTCTCCCTCTCAATCCTACTTCGGGACAAAGGAGAGCATGCTGGAAATGTGTGTTGGCATTTCCAACACACCTTTTTCTGGCACTCGCCCACAATTCTTCGCATTCCTCTAGGCTTGGCTTGCTGAGGGGGGAGAGCCCTGACTGCCCCCCCCCCCAATGCACAGGGAAGCACAGGAAAAGAAAACGAGCAGAAACATAGCTCTCACTGGGGTGAAAGAGCAGATATTGGGGAAGGCGCAGACAACAAAAAGCGGCACTTTTCAAAAGCGGCAGATTGCGTCTTTTGCCTGTGCCTTTCTTGATCTCACTATGTTTCTGCTTGCTTTTTTTCCTGTGCCTTCCCCAGGAAGCTATGGCTGGGGCCATGGGGCGGGGGGGCATCAGAGCAGAGCACCAAGAGAGACAAGAAAACTGAGGCTGACGTCCCATTCTGGACCTCTGAATTGGATGGTGAGCACAGATTTGCCCACTCCACCCACTCCCACTCTCACCAGCTGGTACTTTTCTTGCCCCAGGGCATCCCTACAGCCTGCAGCCATCGAGGAAGAGCCCAGGCCAGGAGAGGCGAGCTGGAAGGTGCGGGAGTGCCATGCAAATGCAAGTAGCGTGGCACTCCTGCACTTTCCAGCCATCTCCATCACCGCTTCAGCCTGCTTTCAGTTAGTACAGAAAAAGCTTCTTGGATGAAAAGTAAAACATCTACAAGGAGAAACAAAGTCCAGTTGCTTTTTGAAAAAGTATCTTTGGGACTCCTGTCTACTCTGCATGATTTTAACCCATAAACAGAACAGTAAAGAATTAAGCAGAACTGTTGGAAGACCGAAATGTCTTGGGTTGGTATCTTTATTAAACTACAGAGTAATTGGAACTGATCTCTTAATAAAGGTATTAGGATTTCCACTGCTCATTGTGATTTAATCTAAAGACTGATGGATGTAACAGCATGGATAGTCATTTAAAAATGATAAATTATAAACTAGCAAAAGTACCATAGTTTACACTACAACTAATAAGACTTTGGGGTATTAGGATTTCCACTGCTCATTGTGATTTAATCTAAAGACTGATGGATGTAACAGCATGGATGGTCATTTAAAAATGATAAATTATAAACTAGCAAAAGTACCATAGTTTACACTACAACTAATAAGACTTTGGGGTTTTTCTTAATATATCCATTCACCCAAATAATTTTTTTTTCTAGCTCTTTTTAAATCCTTAAAATAGTACAAGTCTTAACAGACTTGCGCAATATATCCTTTACTTCTGCTGGGACGTAACATTAATGCCCTGACCAGCATTCTATTCAGAACCCCACTGCTGAATGAAATAGGAAATACACCATGTTTTGCAGCATTTCACCATTGTCTGTTATTCTGGAGTGGATGCGTAAAAATAGTAAGTGATTGGGAGGGAGGAAAGCAATTGAACAAATGCCCTACATGTGATTCCATTTTCTTTCTCTAGACTTAAGGAAATGTGCTGAGTTAAAAACCATTACCTTTAACTTTTAGATACAATAGTCTTGAATAAACATCACATTTCAGTGGAAGGTTTGTTAGAAATGATAAATGGATGTGGCTGTATATAAAATTACTGTATCTATATTATGAATATGAGTAGCAAGTTGTCTGAAAAGAGATCCAATAAGTATAAATCTGAATTAAAAGCAATTACTCTAGATTTTTGTCCAATGAAGTATCATCCTGGGCAGAGATGTTTTCATTTTTAACAATGGCTTTCTGAAATTCTGTTCTTGAAAGTTTGATGTCTTATTGAAATTTGTTTGAAATATGAATAGGAAGAGAGTTCCTTTTCCAAGAAAGTCAAAATCATATTGGATTTGTCTATCTCATGAATCCTCAATTTACAGCAGTTCGTTTAGTGACCAATCAAAGTTACAACAGGACTTTAAAAAGTGACTTATGACCATTTTTCACAGTTACAACCATTGCAGCATCCCCATGGTCATGTGATCAAAATTCGGACACTTGGCAACCAGTTCATATTTATTATTGTTGCTGTATTCCAAGTTCATGTAATCCCCTTTTGCTACCTTCTGACCAGCAAAGTCAATGATGAAGTTAGATTCACTTAACAACCAGGTTACTAACTTATCAACTGCAGTGATTCACATAACAACTATAGCAAGAAAGTTTGTAAAATGGAGCAAAACTCACTTAACCAATTTTTCATTTAACAACAGAAATTTTGGGCTTAATTTTGGTTGTAAATTGAGGATTATCTATTCTGAAAAAAATAATTTTAATGGATTGGGCTTTAAAAATTTCTATTATTCTGTACAGTTTGACATGAGAGTGATTTTTCTTAAAATTTTGTTTGAAAGTGTTTAAACTTGACAGAATTAAATACAGGAAATCCTTGAGTTCAGAATGTAATGGAGCCTGCCAATTACATTTGTAACCTGAGAATTTGTTGGAGCGAATCTCATAAAACAAATGCTATCACTCCCTGCTTTCACTAATTGAAGGTTGTTAAGTGCATATGAGGTATCTCTGGTGGGGAAGACCATGAGGATGGGGCTAGCAATGGAACAGGCAATCTGCTTCAGAACACCCAAGACTTTCCCTGGCCTATTGAGATATCTCAAGCTCCCTCCCCTGGGGTCCCCCACAATTGTTCTATCTCCCATTCTGCTGTGCCAGATCGCTTCTCTCGTGAAGATATATCGAACTGTCTCCTCTGTAGTCTATTTGCTTGCAGTCTTGGCGTGAAAAGGATTTACAAGCTAACAAGATTTTGAAGCACATTGAAGATTTTGATCACATTGCGCCAAGACTGGAAGCTTCTGGGTGTTGTAATCTTGAACTACTATAGGTCTCTCTTCTCTGTGAACTGAGGCCTACACAAGATCTATAGCAAAAGGCCTTCCCTCCATTTGTAAAGCCTTTTGCCACAAATCTGATACAGGCCTCAGTCTGCAGAGAACAGAGGCCTAAAATATTATAATGTGAGATCACATGAGATCAGTAGCACGAGATCTTGCGCTGCTGATTTGGCACTACTTTAGGCTTCTCTTTGCAAATGCATTGAAGCAGGCAAAGGAACTGACAGCTCTCTAGATCGTCCCAAGGTGAGTCTCTGTAGGCTCAGTGCCTGTGGAGACCTGGCTGGGAGTGTGGGAAATAGGCAGGGCAAATGTTGCAGTACCTCTGCGGTCATTCATAAGTATGAACAACTGCTGTGGTGCTGCAATAATCACAATTTTGGGACTGTCATAAGTACTGGGGGAGGGTTATGTTGTAACTTTGAACAGTTGCTAAGTGAACTGTCATAACTGGAAGATTACTTCTATCATTATAGGAGGAAGATTATGAGTGGGGAAGCAACTCTATACTTAGTGTACTGACTGGAATCAATATAGTTCAGAAGAAGTTAGCAGTTGCAGCAATGAGATGGAGAAAGACAATACAACGACGGAGAGAGCAAAATAGCTCTGCTGAGGTATTTACACACAAATATCATGAGTTGTAATTTGTGGCAGAGGTATATTTCATCTAACAGAAATATTATTCCAATTCACTCAAATTATTTTTTATAGATGGATAGTGCATGAATTTATAATAATACTGCCAGAAAACTGCAAGAACTAGTTCAGGAATCAACTCTGACTCAAAGTGTTCATTCCCAAATAACAATTTATAGTCTTTGTACAGTCACCTATAAAGGAGAATATTTGTAGCTCAGGGTTGAAATGCGGGTTCCTTGGTGCTCTTTGAGCTTGGTTGTTTTCTTGAAGACATTTTCATTACCCAAACTAGCAACAACGCTGATGATGTTACCTGTAATGAAACATCTGCAAGAAAACAAGCTGAGAGACTATCAAAAATACCCCGGTCACTATAATGTAAAATACTAGTATAACTTTAAAATACCTTGTTATACAGTGGGTAAATAAATGGCAAAATGAGAGATTTAAGAAATCTAATTCTTAACTTTGATTGGAATCCTGTGGTTTCCTATCCTATTTGTGCGGTTTCCTTTATATAATTTTTCCTGTTCCTCAGATCAATCTGAAGTATCTAAATCAGGAGCTTTTGATAGTATTTCATTGCCAAATGAGGTTTAAGTTACTAAGTTTCTTATGAGCTTTGTTACTTCGGTAACTATAATCAGTGAAATACAGAGAGCTGAATGAGAACCTGTGAGCTAATGAGCATTTTTGGACTTACTGCAGAGTTTGTAGACCATGATTTGAAAGATCTAATTCATAATCTTCAGTTGAGAGACACTTTTTATGTATGACAAATTTGAGCGCGTATTCAGATAGCTATTCTTGTACCACAGAAGGGCTATAGATGTAATTCATTTTATTTCCTTTTTTTGTTCAAAGTAACAGAAAGCTATTACTTGTTATTTCTGGTTGGTGGTATTGCTGAAGTTTTTCTGCAGTTTCCTCTGAGTCAGGTAGAATAATTTTTTGCCTTTTGAGACTCCAACCGCATTCTGTCAGGTAGAGTATTTTGTGCTGAAATAAGGCACAATTTGAATTGGAACGGAGAAGAACATTAATCCATATTGCTTTCTTGATTGAAAATTACTAAGATTAATTAATATTAGAATTTACTTGCACTGTTCATCTGACCCTGAAATGTAAACAGTAAAAAATAAAAATATTTCAGTATGACAAAGTATTTTGATGCACACCCAAATATACATATAAATATAAATGAATGTTTCTGCCTTTTTTAGGGGGCATTTGGTGGTTGGAGAGTTATTTTGAATGTTGACCCAGCAAAGGAATCAGGCTTCAAGCGTCTTCTGGAATCAGGAGGTGCAAAGGTGTGTATACATTTGTTTAGATATCAGTATATTTGATAATCATAGGTGAGAGTGCTATTTTAATAAAAAAAAGAATGTTTTCAGATTATATATTAAACCCAGTGGTGGACTGCTGCCGGTTCAGACTGGCTCGTCCATACCAGTAGTTCCAACCACTGGCTGCGCCCGCGTCCTATATATCTGGCTCGCTCTCCCTGCCCACTCAGCCAAGCTGATTTCCGTGCCTCATCCACTCTACTTATTGAGACTACCGCATGCAGGAAATCTCCATGTTTTTGCAGCCATGTGCAAGTGTGAAGCGGGGGTGCGCTCACATTTTCAGTTCTAGACTAAGCGAACTAGTTGCTACATTATGTGCAGCCCACCTCTGATTAAACCTCAATAATTCTTCATAATTGAAATAATTCCATTTGAAGGAATTATTTCTGTTATGCAAAAGGGCATGTGGGGGTGCACAAGAAGTGCTGCATGGGTTAGAACAGTGGTTCCCAAAATGGGTGGTACCACCCCCTGGGGGGCAGTGGGATGCCTTAGGGGGGCGCTAAGAGGCAAGGGGGCCGGCAGGGGGGCGCTAAGAGGCAGCAGGGGGGCATTCGAGGTGCCAGCCCTGCAGGCTCACCTATTGACTGTTACACTGCTCTGGAGCCGGCGCCTCGAATGCCCCCCTGCCACCTCTTAGTGCCCCTGTGACAGCCCCCTTGGGGACGCTAAGAGACGGCAGAGGGGCATTTCAGGCACCGGCCCTGCAGGCTCACCTATTGACTGTTGCATTACTCCAGAGCCAGTGCCTCAAACCCCCACTGCCGCTTAGCGTCCCCAAGAGGCCGACAGAAGGGCGCTAAGAGGTGGCAGGGGGGCGTTTGAAGCGCCGGTTCCGGAACGGTGCAACAATCAATGAGTGAGCCTGCAGAGCCGGAACCTCAAACGCCCCCCTGCCACCTCTTAGCGCCCCTTTGCCAGCCCCCTTGGGGATGCTAAGAGGTGGTAGGGGGCGGCGTTTTGAATGTGGCGGCACGTAACGTGCTACCGCTGCTGCATTCAAGGCGCCAGCTCCGGAGCAGTGCAACAGCCGGCGTCTCGAATGACCCCCTGCTGCCTCTTAGCGTCCCCAAGGGGGCTGGCAGAGGGGTGCTAAGAGGCGGCAGGTGGGTGTTTGAGGCACCGGCTCTGCAGACCCATTTGACTGTTGTACCGCACTGGAGCCGGTGCCTCGAATGCAGCAGCACGTTGGGAAAAGCTGCCACCACCGTTTTCCCAAAGTGCTGCCACTGTCACATTGTCTGTCCATCCATCCATCCACCCAAAAGGTCTGCCTGCCTGCCTTCCTGCCTACCTACCTACCTACCTACCTGCCTGTCTTTCTGTCTACCTACCTATCGATACATCCATCCAAAAGGTCTCTCTGTCTGCTTGCCTGCCTGCCTACCAACCTATTTATCTACCAATTATCTATCTATCTCTATCTACCTACCTATCTGTCTCTCTATCCATCCACCCATGCATCCATGTTCGAAGCGCAGGCCCCGCAGGCACATCGGGAAAATAGAGCAAAGCCAGTCTGGGAGGGAGGGAGGGAGGGGGGCAGGAGGAAGAGAGAGACAGACAGACCTGATGCATCAAATTGAAATGAGGCCCAGTTTAGACTGAGACCCTTTTCCACATTGAAACATCTTTGGCTTCTATTAAAGGTTTTGTGGACGAAACATGGTCAAGACTATCAGGAAGCTCTCACATTTTGTTGAGGCTTTAAACAGGATCCATTGGGCCAGACCTCCACCCTAAAAAAATACTTTTTCCCTATATATTACAGTGCCAATTCTGAAGAAGGCAAAACCAAAATGTACTGGTAAATTACAAGAACATACACACACACACACACACACACACACACACACCCTTCTAACCCTGCTGGAGCAAGTGATTGGGCTAGAATAGCTATCTCATTATCTTTCTCCTCCCTCCCTCTCTCCTGCTTTATTTCTTTTTCTTTCTGTCCCTTCCTTCCATCTCCCCTTTTCTTTGTCGCTTTTTTTTCTTTTCTCTTTCTTTTCTTCTCTCTTTCGTCTGTCTTTCCCTTTCTCAGGCTGACCCCATTGACTTGGTGCACTGCTCTGCTCGGACTTGCTTTGGCAGGTCCCTCCAGTGCAGCAGGCTCAATGGGGTGAACCTGCAGGGCCGGCATCTAGAACGTGGCAATGGCAGCACATTCGAAAAGTAGAGCAAAGCCAGAGGTCGGTAATTTTTGCTGCAAAGAATCACAAAAGCTTCTGGATTGTGCACAAGAAGGGACACACATGTCAATGCAATTCAGCAACATAAAATAAATACAAATAAAAATCAACAAGAATTGGCAAAGCATCTCTGATTAGATTTTATTCACTACTAGAATCTAATCAGAGATGCTTTGCTGATTCTAGTCCAATGTCCTGCTCCAGCAGGGTTGGAAGGGAGTGTGTGTGTATGTGTGTGCATGACTGTCAAAACTCCAAAAACAGATCAAGTAGCTCTGGGGAGGCCAGTCATAAATTAAAACACTTGCTAAACAACCGGCCATTAAGTGAGGACCACTTGTATTTGGTTTGCCAGTCACCTGGTCACTCCCACCCAGTCACATGACCACCAAACCATACCTACCCAGTAATGTGACCAGCAAGCCATGCCCACCCAGTCACATGATCAGCAAGCCACACCCTCAAATTAGGCCACGCCCACAGAAATTTGAATCCCAACCCTGGGTGAGGGGCACTGAGGATGAGTTTGTAGCACCAAGGGGGCGGTGGACTGAAAAAAGTTTGGGAACCACTGGTTTAGAGGATTGTATGGATATGCACTAGAAATGCAGTATGGATCGAGGTGGGTGGCTGGCATAGGTCGTGAAGGATGCCTGGGAGTGCCCAAAATGCTGTATAAATCAGGGAAGGTTCTTGGGTTGGTGTAGGTCAAGTAGGATATATAGGGCCATGGGTGCATATGAGGTGCCACCAGGTCAGGTAGGACATGTGGGGAGGTAGCGTGAATCAAGAAGAATGCTTGGATGGTCTCAGGGTTATTTGAGAGGTTCCATGCTAGTCAGCATACATTCCTGGATGGCATGGGTTGGGAAGGGTGCTTGGGAGTGTACTTATGCAGGTCAGAGCCAACTTACCAGGGGGTACAGGTCAGAAATCCTAGGTCCTGGATTTTGGACACATTTGGTAAATTAGACTATTCAACTCAAATTACCTTGATTCAAAAATTGTTGCCCTATGGTTAAAGGTCATGATAAGAATTTTATTAATATATAGATATTTAGACCTACATTACTCATTCTGATCTACACAGGGAAAAAAGTGGAAAAGAATACTATTTACCTGTAAAAAAATGAATTATGATTTAGAGTAAGTTTTTGCAAAATGCAGATGCAATCCATGAGTCTTATCCATATGAGCAGACATTGATCATCCATCATTAGCATATTATATTTCAGCAAAATACTGTATACATTTTTTTTAAAAAACCTGACAAGCTATTTTCCTGAAGGCTACATGTTAGATGGTCTTGTTCAGTTCCTAAAATTGATAAAACTAATTCCATATATACTACATAAGTAAACCAGAATCTCTACCTGATTGAATCTACAGGTGTTACCTGCATATTCTCCACCTATCTTTAGAGAAGTTACTCATTTTTTTGCTGATCTTAATAAACTAAAGCCAGAAGATGTGAGAATTAATACAAGAGAGGCTGCAGCTCAAGGAGTGAATTGCCTGAAGCCAGAATACATTGCTGACTATCTGATACAGGTTTGCATATTAGTGGCATAATACAATTTTGAATTATCAAGGCTATGTTTTATTAGATAAACAAGTAGTCCTCAACTTACTTGTTCATTTAACAACCTCAGCAAAGTGACTTACAAGTCACTCTCAAAATTATGAGCGCATCAGTCCTACGGTCATATGATTAAAATTTGAGCATTTGGCAACCATCTTGCATTTATAACAGTTGCAATATCTTGAAGTCACATGATTGTGATTTGAAACTTTCCCAGTCACCTTCTGATAAGTAATAGCAATAGCATTTAGACTTATATACTTCACAGTGCTTTACTCTAAGTGATTTACAGAGTCAGTATATTGCCTCCAACAATTTGGGTCCTCATTTTATCAATCTCAGAAAGATGAAAGGCTGAGTCAACCTTGAGCCTGTTGAGATTCCAATTGCCAAGTTGCAGGCAACCAGCAGTCAGCAGTACTGCATTCTAACCACTGTGCCACTGCAGTTGTTAAGCAATGCAATTGGGGCAGCCAGATTATTTAATCACCATTTGATGCATTTAATGACCAGATTTAAAACTCTCATAAAATATATCCAGTCATGGTGATTTGTTTAACAACTGCATTGCTTACCAACTGTAATTCTGGTCTCAGTTGTCTTAAATTAAGGACTTATCTGTATATTCAGTGAGGTATTATGATTATCTGAATTGGAGGCTCCCTAGATAACTTTGAGTTCTCTCCTCTCCCCTCCCCTCTCCCATTTATTTATTTATTCATATATATATATATATATATATATATATACTTTGTATTACAACACCCTGTTAAGCCCCAATTAAGGGAGAAAGCATACTGCTTTCTTTTCTGTCTTTCGGCTCATCACCAGAGACCATACTGACAGAAAGCTATTTGTTTCGTTGCCTTTTGTTTACATGTGTTTACATGTGTGTGCAACGAAACAAATAGCTTTCTGTCAGTATGGTCTCTGGTGATGAGCCGAAAGACAGAAAAGAAAGCAGTATGCTTTCTCCCTTAATTGGGGCTTAACAGGGTGTTGTAATACAAAGTATATACTTATTCCCCTGCCTGAGCTGATAAGGAGAGAGCCAGTGGTGTAGTGGCAATTACAACTGCCTTACATGTAATACTTCCCTGGTTCGAATCCCAGTAAGGGTATGGCTAGCTGAAGAGAGCTAACTAGCTCGAAATAGATCTATACTAGTCTCCCTTATTTATTATTTAAAATTATCAGCTTAAAAAACCTTACACACATATATATATATATATATATATATATATATATATATATATATATATATATATATATATATATACACACACACACATACTTATATACCGTCCTCTTTCCACTCTTACCCTCTTTCTGCCCAACCTACCCAACAGTACAAGAAATTAAGAGTTCTGTATATGTTGCCTTAAGCTCTTTGAGCAAAGCATGGAATAAAAATAAGGAACAATTCGACATATTTCAAACCTATGGCAGTGGAATGCTTTGTGCACAATTAAAAGGATAGAAAGTATCTTACATTCACTTTATGTCTCAGGAATAGAGATTATGAAAAATTACTCCTATTTGGTTTCAACATTGCCCTCTACATGGGGCTCCCTGCGGGGAGCATCCGGAGACTCCAGTTGGTGCAAAATGCAGCCGCGAGGGTGATTATGGGGGCGTCGCGTAGCGCCCATGTGACGCCTCTCCTACGCGAGCTGCATTGGTTGCCGATGGCTCTCCGGGTTCGCTTTAAGGTTCTAGTTTTGACCTTTAGGGCGACCCATGGCATGGGACCAGGTTACCTTCAGGATTGCATTCTACCAACGTTCTCCAACAGGCCGGTGCGTTCCCACAGGGAGGGACTGCTCCGGGTGCCGTCGGCCGCTATGTGTCGTCTGGCGGCGCCAAGGGGTAGGGCCTTCTCTGTGGGTGCCCCCGCCCTCTGGAATACTCTGCCACCGGAACTTCGTACCGGCACGGACCTGAGGGCCTTCAGGCGCGCGTTAAAGACCTGGCTCTTTGAGCAGGCCGGCCTGGGCTGAAAGAATGATTTTAAATTTTGATCTCCTTTTTAATTTAAATTGGGTTTTAAGGGTGGGGGGGGGGTTTTTCTAATTGCAGCTAATTCTAATATTTAATTATTTTTTAACTTTTGTATTTGTGGGGTTTTTAGATGAGCTGTTCACCGCCCTGAGTCCCTCGGGAGAAGGGCGGTATATAAATGTAATAAATAAATAAATAAATAAATAAACTTTTCAGACAGCATTATAATAATAATGCTTTCAGGTAGTAACTTGTTTCTCCATTGTTTTTCTAAGAAGGAATATATGGTAGCAGGAAGATTAGGCTAAAAAGAAAATGTCAGATAAAAAACGCTAAAATATCATTCTTAAAGCTGTTTCAAAAACTGCTGTCATTTTTTTTAAGGAACCATCACCTTCAATGGAAAACTATCATTTACCAGAAGCTGCTGCTTATCTTCAGAATAGTAAAATACTTGGAATTGGGTTGTCTCAAAAACGTAAAGCTGTTGAAGAAAAGCATACAGCAAAGAGGTCCAGAATTCACTGAGGCAACCAATCTGAAAATATAATTTTTCAAATTTTTTGTTTTCCTTTCCAAGATAAAATATATTAATTTTTGTTCTGAGCCTTGGATTTCAAGAAATAACTGCAACTTTTGTTATAGGCTTGGAGGAATATGTATGTAGATTCATATTGTACTTGAAATTTGAAGTGAACTTTATTCAGTAAATGCATTTTAAAAACTTAAGATAGAACACACAAGGCCATCTAACATAACTTTTGCATGTGTCTGTCTCTTATTGGTTTCCATAAAACAATTATATATTATATAATATGTAATATTTACGTAGGTTGGTATATCAGCTTATATTAGGAAAGAACATAATCCCACTGAAGTTTTTCCTGCTTTTATAGTTCATTCCTCCTTTTCTAAAAACATGCGCTTTAGCAGCTTGGGAATTTTTTTTTCAATGGAGAGAACAGGTAAGCATCTCTAAAAAGATAAAACATTACCTTCCAGATCAAGGGTTATCTGGTTTTTAAAGTTAAAAAAGTTCAAAATTGCCTAACCAAAATTTCAGACTTTTTATTTTATTTGTTCCCAAATAACTTATTAACTGGGATGTAATTTATATAAAGCTCAAATTTTGTGACATGTTTAAAGTAATCTCTCAGTTCTTTCATTTATTAAATCAATGTTTTAGTAACAGTATCAAGGAATCTATGCAACACTTATCAGCCACATCTGAGACAGTTTATTTAAATTGGCCTCCTATATATTTATATCAATAGTAGTAATGCATCAGGACTGTGGTTGACCTCAGAGGGGATGGGGGGGGCATGACCAGCTTGACACCATTTCCCAAACTACTTAGCATGTTTCCTCTTTGAACTGGATAGACAGGCTGAAGCCATGCTGGCCTGATGTTTCCTCTTTCGCATTGGGTAGACTGGGCCGAAGCAACATAGGCAAGCCCCTTACATTTTCCAAGACAGCCCTGCAGACTGAATGGGCTTTGAGTTTGATATCTCTGCAGTAATGAGAATAGGAAGATTTCAAGTAACAACTGCTTTGCAGAAACAAAGAGATCATTATCTCCTTTCAAAATTCTATTGGGTTTTCACTTTTCAAAAAGGATTTCAAAGAAGTGCAAATGAGGGGAAAAACCTAATTTCAGTATTTGGAGACTTGGAAATTAGATGTAGATTATATTTTTTAGTGGTAAAACTAAAACTCAATCTGATGTTTGCTGGTTTTGTTTTTAAACAAACTACCTGGTGTCTACAAACAGATCTGATGTAATATTGAACAGTTGCTAATTGATAAAAGGACCTTTTCTCAGGCAATATAACCAATGAAGATAACACTACTTTTGTTTTGAAAAAGCATGTAACAGAAGATTTCTACAAAAAGAATAACAAACTGTGAATGTAAGTTTATTTCAGAGATTACAAAAATGATAATTCATCTCATCCATGCAAATCCCAAGAACCTTATTAATACAATTATATCTGCACAATTAATCACACAGAACCAAAAAAGGGATGTATAAAGTTTGAAAACTCAACCATCCTTTTTGGAAAGCCCATTATTACATGATCATTAATATATGTGTAAAGAACTTCACTATAATAGTAGTAAAATACTGTAAATAAAACCAAATTAAATATTTTCTTTTTGTGACAGATTTCAGCAAATTTAATTACACCTTGTACTTCTATAGCACCTTCACTGGAAAACTCAAAAACATTTTATAAAGCTGAAGTCATCTCTGTGAAGTAGGGAAGTATTGTCTTTGCATCTTGGAAATCAAGCATAATCCAATTTCCTCTAGTTTCTGATGCTGTATTTGATACAGACAACGCTTCCTCCTTTGCAGTGGTTTCAAACTTCGTCATATTCTTGGATTTGCCACTTGACAAGTTTTCTACATTTTTGTGAAAATAAGTAATTTCAGTGAAATCCATTATAATTTTGGTAGAACAAATGTTAGAAATGTTTATTTTTGCATTTTAATAACAGCCTGTTATCTAAAGTACCTCAGCATACTTGTGGCCAGATAACCTAGTTTTACCCTTTTTCATTTTGCTCCTAAAAAGAAAAGACATTCTAGACATTCCAAGAGAATAAATGTGACAAGTCTATCGTATCTCATTACAGATTGAACAGGTCTTCAATCTTTATGGTATTATTCATATTCCAAAGTATATCAAAGATAGACTCACTACAATATTCTCATTGATGCTTCATCTTTCTATTTGTAGGGAGTTAGCACAATATTCAAAATGCACTGCATAATGCCTAGTATCTGAAGTAGTAGTATAATCCAGAATTCGACCATTTTTGTGCAGAGCAGTTTTATAGACAAGTTGTATATTTTCATAGTAAACAACTATATTTAAAACAAACAACAAAGCAGATTATCTTTTCTCCACAGAACCTTCTCACCATCTTTTTATTCCTACCTCATTGGATGTTAGAAATTATTAAGTATTTTAACTTCTCTAGAACTTTAATCCTGTATGGGCAAATGAATTGATATATGGTTATATTAACATGGTAATATTTATGGTTAATTTCCAGAATGTAATAGTTTTTAAACATGAATGGGGAAATCCCCTGGACAATTGATATTATCTTAAGCATTTGCATCTCCCTCCTGGAGCCAAGTTATCATCTTGATTTGATGGGGTATGAAATAACTCAGAATGGGTCAGATCATATACCGTATTTTTCGGTGTGTAAGATGCACTCCCTCCCCCCAAAAAATGGATGGAAATGTCTGCTTCTTATACAGTGAATGTTGCCGAAGCCCTGACCACCCACTGGCCCCACCCTTTGGCCTCTGCCTCCTTGCAAACAGCCTAGTCAGCTTCAGCACAGCCTGATTAGTACAAGCAGCTGATTGTCAGTTGATCTGCCTTCCGATGATCAGCTGTTTCAGGCTGCAGGGATCGCCTATTGCCATCTCCATGCATCCCATTTTCCGCTTCTGCATCCCATTTTTGGCCTCCATGCGCCCCATTTTTTGGCATCCACATGCCCCATTTTTGGCCTGTTCCAATCCCCACTGCCTGCAATGGCAGAAAATAGGGCATGCAGAGGCGGCAATAGGCGATGGGGATCCCTGCAGCTTGAAACAGCTGGTCGTCAGGAGGCCGATTCAACAGACAACCAGCTGCTTGTGCTAAATCAGGCTGTGCTGAAGCTGACCAGGCTGTTTGCTGCAAAGAGGCAAATTGCTCGGAAACAGAGGCAGATTTTTTTTCTTGTTTTCCTCCGCAAAAGCTAGGTGCATCTTATACTTTGGAATGTCTTATAGTCCAAAAAATATGGTAGAGTGAAATCCATCTGAATTCTTAACTTTACAATAGTACAGGCAAGCAGGTTGTTTTTGTCTATCCTCAGAAACTGTCTTGACATTGTTTTTCCACATTAAGCAGCTACCGTGGTATCCACCACAATACATAGAAAGATGGAGGGAGTTCTGTATAATTGATGAATTCTGTCCCAGCTTGGACTGTAGAACTTGGGCAGATTCTAGGGATATAACTTTGACAATATTTTGGATTCCTTTCAGATTGTATATATTAAGGAAGCAGACAGGAGGTGCAGAATGGTAATGGTTGTTACCTGGTTATGCAATTTTCTGTTTTCTGGGCTGATTTAAATAGCCACGATAAACAATATTAGCAGAAATTATCATTATCTCCCTGTATTTTTCTATTCCAGAGAAGTCAGTTAAGGTTGTTAGCATTTGAATGATTTTGTGAATCCATTTTAATTGAGCTTTTGATCAAGATAAGATAATGAAACAACCTTCTGGATTGCTTGAGGATTAAGGTTAGGTATTGTTTTACAATGTTTCCAGTTTTCTTGACAAATAATATCCAGGTGGCAGTATGATTTGTGTTCCTATTATCTTGTCTTGAATGTAATTTTATACTACTATTCGACATGAATTTGACAGGGAAATGTTTTCTACAATTCTGATATCAGTTGTTCAGTACTAGACTGATGTTACTCAGTTCTATACTCCTTGTACACTGATTCTAAGCATCTGATAAATTTGAACATTACCCAAATTTGATAATAGGTAAATGTTACTGTTGGTTAAAAAGATGTCCTGGATTCTGAGACTGAAATATATGCTGTTTTTAATAAGATTGCAGTCCCAGTGAAATGCTACTTTGAGCCCTAAATCCCATTGAATTTGCAGATACTGAGGAATCTGCAAGATTAGATGTTTATACAAGTTGTCCATACACTGGTTACATCCTATTATGAGTGTTGCAACACATACTGTGGGCTACCCCTTGAAATGTCCAAACATTTCAATTGGTGCAAAATCCAGCAAGCAGATTGCCAAATTAGGCAAGGTGCAAAGTTCATAAACTGCTGGCACTGGTTACCAATTGCTTCACAAGCATAATTTTAAAAGTTGCTATTAATTCTTAAAGTCTCTAATGGCTTAGGGTCTCATTACAAACTTATTTGATTAACATTGGGAGACTCTTCCCACTCCCAGCCATGTCATTTTTAAACACATCACACAGATGTAGCTTGCCTTTGTCATGAAAAATAGCACTTTTTCCTGCGTTGTTGGTACACAGACACTTCATCACATTCTTTATTGTTAATGGTTTTTCTTGCTAATTTTAATTTGCATTGTTTTTTAAACAAAATTTTGTTAGCTATCTGTAATACCCAATAGAGGTGTAAAGAGCAGCATATTTAAATAAGTAGCATTTATTAATTCTTTTGGAGAAGCGGACACAGGATAAATCTATTTAAAACTGTTTTGCAGATCAATTATTGCCCTATTTTGTCTAAAAACTGAAAGCAATCAGTTCAGTTGTCTCTATAGTTGATTTGGTTTAGGTAATTTATCCAAAAAAACGATTGAATTGTCTGAAACTAAGCTTCTGTAACTTCAGCATGCCATCTGTTAAAATATGAATATTAACCGTGAATAATTTAAAGCCTCTGCATAAAATGTTTCTGACTGAAGTACTGAAATGAGCATATAGAAGACAGGCTCTGTATAGTATTTTTTACTATATATCATGACTGAAAATAGTGTTCACAGCCTATTAATTGTCAACACATGGGATTTGAATTCAGTATATGATTGACTATACAGTCCAAAACTTGTTCCTTAACATGAGTTGTGCTAATTGGATCTATGAATTTTGTATCCCTTGATCCCTATTCAACTGCGATTGCCAACAGATACACCAACTAAACAGTATGGTACAATTATCCACTAGAATTATAAGTATACATTTTAGGATCTATATAGAAGCCTCAGAAAATGTTCTTGGGAAATCCTAATGCTTCTACTGAACGAATAGTAAACACCCCCCCCCCCAGTTATTGTTTTTATTACCAGTACAAAATATCAAGATATATAAAATGTGCTGGCAAGAGCAGAAAAAAGCTGCTCAAATAAAAGTTCATGGTCTGAAGTTGACTTTTAAGAGCTTGCTAAATTATAGTTCATATTTGTTTAACTAGGAACATAGACACTGCTTTTGTTTAAAAAGCATCACTCATTGTTATGCAGGTAGGAATTACAGCCAAATTAAAAATATATACAAGGTCCTCCAGAGGTAGTTTTTCTGGGCATTCACAGAGTATCAATGAACCTAAATACAATTCAGAATAAACTTTATGCTAACTATGATTTCAGAAGTATGAATCAAATTCTCTGAACTTCAAAGACAGACTGATAAAAACTGGGACTGTTTTCTTCAAGCTATCATTTATTTTAATCAGCTCACAACTTTATGTTGGAATTAGAATACTCATTTGCATTCAGGTCACCTTAGTTTGTTTCTTTATAATTAGCCATTTTGCCCATGGATAACAAAGCAATTATGTAACAAGTATATATTAGTATATATGACATTTGTTAGGATTGATAAGATGCAGAACTTCAGAGTGCATGAAGTCAAACCATCCACATGTATATAAGCTTCTCCCGAAATTAACACAAACTCAAGGAATAATTCATCAATATAAAATATGCAATTTGTTCACACTAGAGCTCCATTTTCTTTTTAAAGATCTGACTTTAATTCAATGGTGTACTATTTCAATGAAAACATGTTAATAATTCACTACAAAAAGCTGTCAACTTTAGCAGTGTTTTCTATTAAAGAACTACATTTTTGCCACTTGATATTGGTGGTGTTAACAGTGACAGTGAGGTAGATGATGACCACACATTTCAAGTTATTTATGGGCCACCAATACTTTGCAATAGCCAATTCAATGCATATCTATGAATGAACTCAGTGGAAACTTTTTTCTTATAGCATACATAAGACTATAGCCTTACGTTTTAACACCATGATCATGTATTTGCCACACTGAAGTGATATTCATTACACTCCTAAGATCATGAACATTTCCATATTTATTGTTACAATATTAACTTTCCATGCCAACTATGCCTAAGAACTCAAGTGAATATACAAAGGACAGCTTCATCTACCCTATCATACAGTATATTAAAACTTGATTCATGTGTAACAATTTTAATAAAATGTCAAAGCTGGAATTTAAAATTGTAAATTTCACATAATCTTGGTTCTTCAGCTTTAATACCCTGCAAAGGCTTTGTTGGCAAATAGACAACTTTCAGGAAAGATATGCAACTCAACAGTGTCAGCTGTTTTACTTCCAGTGATCTAAGTATGTAGAGGACTGATTCTGCATCTGTATAAAACACAACTACCTAGAAGAATATAACTCACAATTCTTAATAGGAATAAAATATTATTCTAAGCAGTCTTCATGTCTAGTCTTCATTTAAAGCAATGATTTCATATCCTAAACACTCCTTAATTGCAAAGTCATCTTTTTATAAAGTACATAGCTACCTCATAAGTAATACATTTGTCTAAATCCTGGCTTGAGTCCAAAAAACAGCCAGACATTTGGAAAGACATATCAGGAGTGGCCACATTAGATTCAGATTGGAAGAACAATAAAGTAAAAAAAAATTAACCCAGGGAGCAAGAATTCTATTTCGGAGCTGGTTTGAATTCTATTCAGCAATAATGTTATACAGCAATAATATAGCACAAATTAGTATTCCAATCCTGTTAATATTTGTCCAAATAAATGGGTACATCGTTGGTCAGGAAATTGAGTTTTAACTGAAGGTGCGATTACTCTTTGGGCAGCAGGAGGAAAAAATGCCATAAATGCAACATCTTATTCGCAAAATATATCCAAATTTTAAACAGAAAGTACAACAATGGACATTTTCCACTATACATATAAGTATCTCCATCTACAAATATAATTGAATGTGTGAGCAACAGCTGATGCTTCTTAACAGATTGCTACGGTTATATATTCAGCATGAACTTCTCAAAAATAAGTCCCAGATATTATAGAAGCAAACATTCATTGACCATTTATCCAACGAAAATCTAACTCATTAAGATCCAATAAAGTATATATAGTTGCATATTCCATGCAACTACCTGACTATATTGCAATTTGTCAAGACAAATTTTTCAAATGAAGAGTTTACACAGATGAAACCAATTAATATACAGACTAGTGTCCATAATTTTTCTATCTGGATATGTATTTATTTTCTGATAACTAAATTAAAAAACAACAATACTATGCTGCATATTTTTTTAAAATCTTTGTGCATTAGAGGTTCCTAGTAAATTATGGCTACATGTGAAAGGATATAATAAATGGGGCACATTTAAGGTCACTTAAATTTGTTATTTATATTATCAACTCAGATGGCTGACTTCTGCAGGATTTCTTAGAGGAATCCAGTAGAGCTGGTTTCGAGTTTCAGATGGCCACCAAAGAGTTGTAACCTTTTCCAGAAGTTGTGATCCACATGGTATCCACAATGAGTGCAGCAAGTCTGAGGTAGTCAACCTTTACGAAGGCTCAGTATCTGAACATAAAAAAATGTGAAATAACCACTGGCTGCAGAGGAATCAAAACACCGGGAACTCTTGTTTAACAATTTATATTAATTTCCCTCATAATACAAAGGTGTACCAAATTAAGTATACTTTCAAAGTGCAGAAAAGCAATCACTTACGTCAAAGTAGTCTGCACTTGTTGTAGAAGATCCAGCAGAAACAAGACGGCATGTTCATAATTGGTGTAGTTTAGTTACCTTAAGAGTGGAAGGGTATCAAACAACCATTCCTTAATTGTAATATGTGTGCAGCTTTACTGATCCCCAAGCACAGCATATTGGTTGTCTAGCTGAAGTTTAGTTGCCTGAGATTTTGAAACCTCATCCCTACCTCTATTTTTGTGTTTTACTACTTCAAAGCTCTTCTCCATTTCTTTATCCCTAAGGGAAAATAAATGTAATCAGTAACTGTCTTAGACACACTTGCCCTTTAGCAATATTAATTAATGACACGAATTTAGTTGCAAAATTCCATGACTAGGGCCCTAACAAAGGAGACCATAATCCAAAGAAGTATTGCAGGCATGATTAAGGGCTTGCATATGTACTGATGACATTTTTCTGAACAAACTTCAATGCCATTTCATTAACTGATTCTGAAGTGACAAACTGGGTTCTGTTATATAAGCATATAAATTTAAAAATTTTGATAGCATTACTGAGGCAGTTCACTGCATTGCAAACACAAAAATGTATCCCAACATCTCAAACAGACTAATACTGCAGCATGTCAATAATTATGAACATGGAAATGTCCTAACTTAGAAACTATTCCAAAGCATAGGCTAAATGCAAAGAACCGCATATCTTATTTCTGCATGCTTGCTTTTTGAACTGAACCTGTCTCATGTGAAAGCATCTACTGACTTGGAATACTTACTTATAAACCTTCTGTTACAAGAAGATTGATATTCAAATAAAATCAATTATGTAAGGAGCGTCTAAAACACACTTAACACACATTCTTAACACACTTATAATCCCAAATGCAGTAACAGATTACGAAACAAATCTGAAAAATGCTACCTTTGTGTACATTATGGTCCAAATACTGTAATTTACCACTTAAGTTAAACTTTGATAAACCTTCTAAAATGAAAATTTGAACCACTTAGTATCAAGTTACAATACTGAAGTTTTGCAATGGAACAAATCCCCTAGAAGGTAATTTGGTATTAGGAATGGGCCCAGATCAAGTTACATAACAATCTCACATCCCACCTCTCTAAATAGCACTGCATAAATCAAGACCTTTTTAAAAAAAAAAAATTCAATCAACTGCAGGTAAAATCCATAACCTCCCTAGTTATGCTTAAAATACACTTGCTTCCTCTAGTGCAGATCACACTGTATACTTGTTTATGATCTGTGGATAAAACTATAATGAGATTGCTAGATTTGGAGAAGAATGATTTTAAGGAAATATTTTAGATTATTGTGATACTTACTTTCTAGTATCTACTTGCTTGGCAGTGGACTGCAATGATGGAAATTGTGTATCACTATAGATCTCTGGGGGACCTTGTGGCACTTTTCGTGTCCTGCCTTCTCTTGCACCAGGTGGCCTATATACTCCACTGGACTGCACTGGCTCTGGATTTTCTGTAAAGAATTTAAAAACTTAAACAATCGATGTAATTAGATAAATGTTAAGTGGAATTTTTCAATTTAATATTCAGTCTACACTCAATAATATGGCTATATAAATAAAGGCTCCTTTGTATCAGACAATCTATTATTTAAGCAAGTTAGAAATAAAATATTTCCCAAGGAATATTCATTTTTAGCAAGAAATCATATCTATATTTCAAGTTTATTCAATAGATTTTCATTCAGCTAAAAATGAGATAAAATGGCTGATCCAGTAAACATTGGTAAATTAAAAGGAACATAGAGCAAAACTCACCAATAATTTCAGCAACAGGTATTTGTGTAGGAGCAGACCTATTCCAAGGACCAGATGATTTCTCCACACTTCCAGCTGGTTCCTCACTATTATCCCTAGGTTCTTCTTTTTTATCACTTTCTTCTTCATCTTTTTCACTGACAAAAAAAAAAGCTATTGCAGCATTCATCGCTTACGTAAACACATTCATATTATAATATGTAAACTGTGCAATATGTAGTACTTAGCATACAGTAGGACTGAAAGTATGTCATTATTTAAAATAAAAGAGAGTATCTTCAATCTCATGCTATGACGATTGATAACTGACAATTAGAACACAATCATGTCAATAACTATAGGCTCCTAACTAATAAAGATGCAAAATGTTTAGGTATGAAAAAACCTTGTTTTTAATTATCACCAACTAATTACTGAACAGTAATTTCTCCATCAAGCACAGAAATATTAAAACGTTTAAGAACAGCAAGCATTGTTCATGTTTTGAAGCTATACTAGCTACTGTGTGGCAATCTTAAGAGATAAGACCTAATTAAGTTTTTGTTCACCTAGAACTTGCAAATAATAACTGAATCATTCATAAATACAGAACTATAGTTTTCAATATATACCTATATACTTTCAAGACAATAATACCTAATTTGCATGGACTGAACTCTGAGGCCACTGTAGTCAATTATTTCTTCCTGCTCAAATTCTTTCCAGTCATCCTCTTCCTGCAAGATGAAGATTATGTAGGCTCATTATTAGTTCTTAATAAAAGACAATCACCACTGGAAGCTATAGAATGACTGTCACAGAAAAAAAGTCATCCTAAGATTTAAATATCCCCAACTCTTCTATTATATCAGAAGCTGAACAATGCCAACTTTATAACTAGATAGACTATTTCCACGTCTCAGCATTCCATAAATATCTCATAATACACTATTTTCAGTTTCCCAAAAAATATGACCTACCCCAAAAATAAGCCCTAGTGAGGGGATGGGAGTGCCCAGCCTAACTGTTTCCCCTCACAAACACAGGCAACAATCCCTGAGGCGTGGCAGCTCCTTCCTCTCCATAATCATTTCAAGAAGGTTCGACCCCTTAATCGCAGTCCTGTGGATCAGCTGAGTCAGTGAGGGCTGAGAGCTGCCTCTAGTTCTGCCTCTCCAGGTGTCTGGAGGTGTTTCTCCACTCTTGCCAGCCTCGGCCCCCCGCAGGCAACCTCATAACCAAGGACCCCTCTCTTCCGCATCTCACCTTGTAGCTTTGGAGCAGACAGCTACCATGCTTCATCAGGCCTGGAGCTCGTGTCTTGTGCAAGCTGCTGCTATGACAAGGCAGAAAGCCATGCAGTACGTTGAGATAGTCTTCTCCTGCCATTGCCTGGCTGCACCTGCTGCTGCTGGTCTTGCAGGGGCTCTTTGCCCTCCTAGCTGATGGCTCTCAGGCACCCTGCGGCTTTGGTGGGCAGGCACTCTGTGGTGGCACTGCAATGCCCTTCCTCCTCCATCCATCTGCTCCTGACTGGTGCGGGACAATTTTTGGAGAGCAAAGGAAAAAGGGGCGATCTCCCCTCCCTCCTCTGTCCTACTGCAGAGCTTCCACAGAGGATTGGTAGGAAAATCTCCCTTCCCACTTGCAGATCACTTTTTGAAAGAATTCTGACCCTGCTTGCCCATTGTGCAGGAGTTTCCAATCTTTTTCCCTCCGGCATCGCAAGTAAAATCAAATGATGAATGAGGTATCCAACAAAATCCAAGGGATGCCCAAAATTCTGCCTCTCTGCTCCACCCTAATCACCTAAACCAGATCCCCACTCTGCTCATCAACCCCGCCAGCTCTGCAAACATGCACATCCAAAAAATGTTCCCTTCATGGCTTCAACATAAATCATCCCCAAGGAGGATCGGCAAGAAACTCCCCCCCCACACACAATTTTCCTACAGATATGTGAGAACAAACCCATTCTATCTAACTGCATATCTACATATCAGTAGAAAGTGGGTTGAGTGAGCTACTGCTTCAGTGGGGAGGAGCTCCATGGCAGCTCTGCAGCGGGACAGATGGAGGCGAGAGAGGAGATTGCTCCTTTCTCCTTTGCACCCCAAAAGTTGCTCAGCACCAGCCAGAAGCAGCCCAGTAAGGCTGCTGAGAGCAGCATGGCCAGGAAAGGAAGATCCCCTTGAGGCCAGCAGCAGCAGGCCAAGCAGCTGGGCAGAGGCATGGGGGAAAGCGATCCTGATGCACCATACGACCTTCTGCCTCATTGTAGCAGCAGTCTGAACAAGACCTGAGCTCTAGTGTCCCAGCAGCAGCAGTGCCAGCAGGGAGGGCAGAGGCTGAGGCATGCCGAGAACTTGGTCTGTTGCAGCCACAGGCAAGTAGATGTTGGGATAGAGGGCGGGGCCAACGGTAGCAGCACTCCCACTCCCATCATCCCCCGCACTCGCTGTCTCCTGAGGTGAAAAAAATAAGACATCCCCCCAAATAAGGCCTAGTCCTTATATTTGAGCCCAAAAGAAAATAAGACCGGAACTTATTTTCAGAGAAACATGGTAGTAATTAAATGTTTTAATTAAATTTTTCTTTCAAAATATATGCTATATAGAAATCTTAGTAATGTTTAATACAGTAAAATTCTAGTGTTATGCAAATTGATTCAAATTTTAAAATTAAAACTTAAAATTTAATCATACTTCCAAGATTGTAAAACCTCTCTACAGTATGAAAGAGCATATTGTGTGGGTTTTCTGATATTTAGTCATATGTCCCCTCTTTTATATAGAAGTTAGCTTTGATCTGACTAATTCAGAGTTTGGTTTAAAAGGGAACAGTGAAATCAAAACTTCTCAATCTCTTAAAGTAAGCTTACAAAGGAATGAAAAGAAGGGGGGAGAATTGGCTATATTTTAGTTTAGACCCAAATTTAGATCCACCTTTGAAGATACAAAACTTTTATTTCTCACTAACATGCTGTGAAGAAAACATCTGAGAAGACATAAATGATTTGCAAGTTAAAAACTATTTTGCTGTATTATAATGACATATATATTTGGTCAACAGTGTATTATGATGTTAAGATGGAATGGATCTTTGTTTACCATTAACTGATGTAGGCCATATTCACCCAGTTATTTGCCAAGCTCCCTTCCTCTCCAAGAGTCAGAAGGAAATCAGACTACCCTAAATCTTTGCTGATCTACACTGCACTCTTACAGAATGGGTTGATGCTGTATTATAACAAGCAATATATTAAGGGCTGTGAATGGTGATTCTTTATTTGAAATTCCCAGCCTCTATATTTATATATTGTTTTGCATTTCAATTACTGAATGCTTTAATATTCCTTATAATATGCCAGCACAATTCAGACCAGAAAAGGCTACAAAAAGGCACCAATCAGTTATTTAGCAACTAGTAGCGCAGCAGCAGCAATGAATTGGCAGTGTCAAAGCCTGAGGATGCTCCATAATATATCTTTTGAGGTAGAGGAGGCTGATCCTTCCTGATGATAGCAATGTTTGGACGAGTGAATTTGCTGAGTTTTCAAAAACTGGCAGACCGCACAAGGCTATTTGTCCATAGTTTATACCCATAGCTTGGGTGTTTAAGCACTAGATGATATCAAAGAGATAGAATGTTTTGTTTATCCTTGGCTGCCATTTGGTGGTGATCCAGTTCCTTGCAATCAATGCACATCTGCTGAATAAAGCTTTGTTTAAGAATAAAAAAGGTAAAGGTTTCCCTCACATATATTCTTTTCTGGCTCTAAGGGGTGGTGCTCATCTCCGTTACAAATCAGAAGAGCCAACACTGTCCCCAAAGACGTCTCAGTGGTCATGTGGCCAAAGGTGACTAAGCGCCAAAGGTGCATGGAACACTGTTACTTTCCCACCAAAGTAGTCCCTATATTTTTACTTGCATTTTTAGATGCTTTTAAACTGCTAGATTGGCAGAAGCTGGGACAAGTAACAGGAGCTCACTCCGTTATGCGGCTCTAGGGATTCGAACCACTGAACTGCCGACCTTTCGACAAGTTCAGCCACTGAGCCACCGCGTCCTTTTGTTGAAGAATCAAGTTTGCTAAAAGGCTTGAGAAATCATGAGGAGCCAAGTTTTTCTTGGGAGCAATAACCATTTTCAAAGAGAATGAGACTACATTAGTACAAAAGACAAATACAATTATAAATGGCTCCTTAACAATACCCCAACTTGCTCTTAATTTCTACCCAAGCTGACTTGACCTTGATTGAGGTGCCTTAGTTGTTCTAAGTATTTTGGTGGTGGTGGGGTTCCTCCTCAAGGGGAAGAGCAGGCAATTACACTGAATTCTGAAATTTAAGTCTCTTGTTATATATGGACAGTTTCACAGGTGGCATGCCTCCTCTTGCAGTCATCAATAGCCTTGCTTTCCTGCATAATTTGTTCAGGAAGTGTGTGAAGAAAAATTAGTATATTGTTTTAGTCTACAGTACCATTAATATTGAGAATTAGAGTCATAGAAACAGAATGCTGAATGAAATAAATTTTGGTCTGATCCAATACACTGTCAATACATTTATATTCAATGGTTGCTTTTGAAGAGAGGCAATAAAATCGTAATAACCATGTACCCTTTATACATTGAAGCCCAATCTTATTCTGCCTCAACAGCGGGTGGGAGACAAACTTGGACAAGCAAGACTGAGCAATTCTCCACCTTAATCCATAAGTCGCCCCCCATACCAGCCTATTTTCTAACAAAATGGATTCCCATTGCCCCTAACCTCGGCCCTGGCCCCACGAGCCTCGAAAGCTGAGAAATTGGCTCCCACGCGCCCCAGAGAAAACCCAAGATGGCCTAGCTGGGATGTAGCGACGCCTTCTACCGAAAGGAAGTTACCAACGCCCAGAGGAAGTACTCAGGATAAGGTTTCCTCCTCCCCTCCAATTCTCTTCCATCCTAGTTCCTGGCCAACTCGAGCCCATAACTCTCCCAGTTCTCCCGGCTCCTTACCTTGTTTGCCGCCTTAGCAGCGCCAGTGGCCGCGTTAGCATTAGAGGCGGCTCCATGGGCGCCTTCTGCTTGCCGGCTTCCCCCAGTCACACCTGCGGCAGTGGCATTGGAAGAGGCAGCCGAGGAAGGCACGGCAGTGGCACTTCCTCGGCTGCTTTTCTCTTTCCGTTTCTTTTTGTCTCGCTTCGCGAAAAAGTCGTCTAAGCTCCTCTCCTCGGTTTCTGCCATGGCGATGGCGGCGGTAGCTCCTCCTCACGCTCCGGTTCAAACCGGATATGACTGACGGACTGACCAGTCGCGTCTCCTTAAGGACAGTCAACGATCCCCAAAACCTCAATGGTTGAGGGGAGGAGAAAGGGCAGTGAGAATTCGGCGCACTCAGCAGCCTCACGTGCTCCTTACGTTCGTCTGGGTCCCCACCGCTCCCGTTCTCTTGTGGGTAGCAGAAGGTCCAGGCTTAAACTGCCGCCGCGAACGCGTTTTCACTCCTGCTCCTGCCTCAACGCAGTTCGTTCGAAAAGGAGCAGAACAGCTTCCGCTATCCACGTTGGTGGCCACACTTGCCACAGCCGAAACAGAAGGCTGAGAAGAAGAGAGGGAGGGGCTCCGTCAAGGAGCAGAGCTTTTCTAATGTAATATTCAAAGAGCCACTTTATTGGGCATCGGAGCGGGAAGGAGGGAAAGCGCATGCACTTGTCCCTCCGTCGACCAACCCGCTGAAAGAAACGAAGAGTCTTGGAGCCAATTAAAAGGCCTGGAGAGGGGGGCGGGTATTGACGTGCCCTTAGTAGTGTGTGCCGGCAGCAGTGAACGTTAGGAATTCCTGCGGGTGAATTATCTAGTGCGCATGCATGGGGACAGTAGAATTTTGAGAAGTGATTCGTTAGCGTAAAGTGGGCGGAGCTTGGTGCGGGCATGCGCTATGAAGGCGGGAGAGGAGTTTGTAATTTGAGTTCACTTCTAGTGACTTCTAAGTATGGACGAAGGTAGACTGCAAAGGTCGTAGAAATCTGGCTTATTGCTATCAAAGGGTTCTTTTAATTATCTTCTTGACTTGAGTTTGGAGCGCCTGTAGTCAGAGAATAATCCTTCTAGTTGTTTTTCTCGTGCTTTTTGTACCCTACACTAAAGTTCCCTTTAGAATTACCAGCAAAATGGGTTTAAAAGGTTTTGCTCCAAGTCATTACCAGTTTTAAAGTCGCTACATCCTGCCATAATGTAGAGGCACGGCTTACTTCCATACATTGATTAAAATATACTACGTTAAATGCAACTCCAGTTGCGTTGAATATTTTGTGTGTATAAGGATCTCTCATTTTAAACCTTGTTTATTATTCCAAAGTGTTTTTTTTTCGTTATCGTTTACATGTTCATTTAAAAGTTTCTTTATTAGCTGAAGTAATATTGTGAATTGAAATTGCAGCATGTATTTGAAGTAAGATTCGTGTGCTAAACCATGAAATGTATTTGTGAAAAATTTATCATTATAAAAGTAAATATATTCTTTTCTTCTTTTGACCATCACAGTCACGAAAGAAAAACGAGGGAAATAAGGAGTTGAACTATAAAACTCTATCTGTAAATGAACCTATTTAGTTTTATAACATTACAGATCTCTTTGCTTAGAATAATAAAAGGACTTCATGTCAGATTGATCAGAAATGGGTCCCCCATTCCAAAAAAGAAACAGAATATATTGTGAATATTATGGGCACTGAGTTTCATTTCAGTTTGGATTTGAAATTCCTGATTCCTGGAAGAACACTATTTCACACACTTTCGTAGATGTTAGTCAACATTTTTTAAATGTTGCCTTAGTGTAGGGAATTCTTTCTTAGGTCAAATGAATTGAGATGAAATACATTTCTAATGTCATGCTCTATTTTTTAAAGAAACACAAATAAAAATATTTGTGCAAAATATATTTTTCTTTAAGTGGAACACTCTGGAATTCTCCAGAGGATTCTTCTCAGGGAATACCACTTTCGAAACTTCACGGCTTCTCTGGAGAGGGGAGAATACTGAACTGAATTGGGATCAGGAAATGGGAAATAATCTGAATACTCTTGCAAAATTACTACTTGCTCCACAGAAGAAAATCTTTAGGATGCACTGCATCCCTATTACTAATTAAAATAAAAATAACTATTGTGGATATGTATGGAATTTAAATTAGAAAACTACAATGGGGAAAGAGATAAAACCATTTTCAGTACTGTATGATTCAATATAGCCCCCTCAAACAGTTTTTAATTTAAAAAAAAGTTGTCTTTTTTGGCTAAGTTGATGGTATAAAATACTCACTTGCTAATTTAGGGCTCTGTTGAGATTATTCTACAAGATTAAACAGAAAAGGTACCCTAGAAAACATCCACATTCTTGGAGAGTGCAAAAAATAACGAATAGGCAAAGGTTAACTTAAAAATTTCTAGTGCATAGTGCACAAAGCTTGTTCTACAAAAATACAATTTAGATACTGTTCTGCTAGTCTGATTCCTCAGTTGTTCCTTTAATTAAAACATAAATGAATCCCACTGTGATCACTGGAATACAACTTCCAAGTTACATATCTAAAACTGTTCAACTATTTACAAAGTGTACACTACTATTACTGTTAATCTCCTCATCACTCCTTATTACCTATCCCCTCCCACTTGTGACTGTAACTTTGTTGCTTGTATCCTCTGTTTCCTAGTATGATTTGATGTTGATTGTACCCTATGACTATCATTAAGTGTTGTACATTATGATTCTTGATTCTTAATGAATGTTCCTTTTTTATGTATATTGAGAGTATTTACACCAAGACAAATTCCTTGTATGTCCAATCACACTTGGCCAATAAAGTATTCTATATCTAAAATTGTAGAATTATTTTATTTGCTTAGTATTTTTTTAAAAAATGGACAGCAGTACTTGAACCTAATACTTTATTCAATTATATTTTTATGCAAAGCAGTAATTTAGGGCATTTAATATAATGCTTAGATTGGTAAATCAAACAAAGACTTTATTGTCATGTTTTCCATGAACACTTGCCAATAAGATACTTTTCTTTGAATAGTAAAACTGGTCTTCTGACAAGAAAAAGATCAGCTGAAAGTTAAATGCATAAAATACCATGTTATTATTTCTAAAAAAAAACAGAACAAATTGTTAACAACTTATTAACAAAACAAAATTATTAATGTTAGCAACAGAAAATAAAAAAAAATACAATACACAGATACATTTTGAATATGGATTTGTATAAATAATTAGCAAACTTCTCAGATATGGAGTATTATTCAATGACATGGATGTCATTATATATATATACATATACTGTGTTTGTGTGTGTGTGTGTATGTGTAAAGATTTGTAACAAAAATTCATACGCAAATGTTTTAAAGAGTTCTCTTAAATCTCATACATTTTCTATGAGAAAGATTTCTCTCTCTCAGATGTTACCTCTTGAAATTTCACATCTTATGCAGGACTGATGGAAATTTACCAGATGTGGCTATCTCAGAAGATATTTATTCAATAGAAACTAATTTTGAAAATCCACTGAGATAATTGAGTCCCTTAGGAGCCATGTGTCCTTACACTCATGTAAATGATTAGTAAGAGCTATATCTTAAATAGGATAGTCACCTAATCTAAGGAATTAAGAATACTTTTATCATAGTTTTAAGGGCTGAATAAATGTTAGAATATAAATGAAGTTAGTAAATTGGACGATGCTTTTTATTTACAGAGTAGGTCTGGTAATTGCAAATGCAATATGCTACTAATTATTAAAATTATTATAATTTTCTGATTTTGGTTTTAAATGCCACCTTAAAAATGCCAGATGAGTAAAAGATATGGTTTTCATGATAAAAGTACACAGAAAAGCACAATTACATGTTCAGTAATATATACATATATCTGGTGCTTTCTAAAGTTATTGGGAACACTAATTAGGATTGATTGGCATTATAGTTTGATAGTTTGACAGTTGCCTGCTATTTTTTGCTCTGATCAAAGAAAGTAGGCTTGACTTTGAACAAACTGAACCATTAGCTGACAATATTTATAATCTAGAGAGGCATCAAGCTGGAGAAAGCAAATATATGAATAAAGTGTGTGCATTCCTATTTGATAAGTAGTATTTGGGATAGGTTCTTAATTATTAATTATTAAACTGCTTGGAATTTCTTATGCAGAAATCCAATTCTTGGAGCAAAAAATCAAAATGGCACAGGCTACACATAATGATCTCGGTGGAAGCTCAAAAACCTTAACAAGGGGATATGGACTACAAAAGATGGCATCTGAATTTGGCTGCTGAGAGCTTTTGTCACACTCCAGTTTTCCTTCTTCAGTAAAGTGCAGAAAAAGCACTAGGAGAGAGGCTTATCTTAAGATCCTATCTGCTGGAGGCTGTGACTTAGTTTTGAAGGAACATTTGAAGGATGTTCTCATCCCTCCCGTAGTACAGGTGCTGATAGAAGGAACATGTTGGGCAAACCAGGAATTCTATCATTTTCTATGAATGTAACCCACACAACTAGGAATATTCTACTTTTTTTTTTTTTTGTCTGAATCAGCTTACTCTGATTTTCTCCTTTCCTTTGGCCCAGACTTGCTGTTATGTAAATTCAACACACAGTTCTTACTCATGAAAAAGAATACCTGCTTTCCTTCTCTAGAAGGCAGTGATACACAGCAATGTCTGACTCAAGTTGTGTTTTAATGGACAGTAGAGTTTCATGATTTCTTTGCTGCTGCTCAGTTTCTCCTTGGATTTCTCTTACTTCTGCTTCCAGTTTGCCAATGACAGATCCTAAATTCTGAAGCTCTATATCATGCCAATGCTTGACATCATAAAGAGAGTTTTCTAAGCCTCTCTTCTGTAAAGACAAAATATCCATGGAATGTTGAACATTAAATATTGAATTTCTGTCTTAGAGATACAATTATTAAATCCATACATACTAGTTTTTAAATATAGAATCCTCAGATACATATTAATTTCTAGAAGAAAAAAATATTAATAAATTATTCCTACAAAATATCTGTTATGCACAGTCTAAAGAATTCCAGTCAAAGAGATTATTTGGCCATCAAAATAAATACTAATCAGAAGCATTTAAACAGTGCCAATATTGCTGCCTGCAATATTTTAGTAAAAGGTCAAAAGTATTTTTCTGAATAATATCAGTTTTATTTCCATATTATCACAGTGCATTCCAAAATTCAAGTTAAAAGTGGATAATTTAGCAATGATAGCAATAATTATTGTGTTATCAGGAAGTGGGTTCCAGTTTATGATTTATAAAAACTCATGGAAAGTGTTGTTTGATAATGAACAGTTTAGAGCTGGTCAGCTTTTTATTAAGAATGCATTAGTCTAGAAGCCCCCAAGCTTTGGGAGCCATTTGATATTTTAAGAACATGGGAAATCAAAAGAAAACGGTCATTCTAGGGGTGAAAGGATCCTGTTCATAAAATGGCTGCTCTACTGCAATACATATGACCAAAAGAGACAATTAAGGCCTTTAATAATGGAATGGAAAATGGTAATGTCTAAAATGTAGCTTTTTAACATAACAGTCTTTATATCTTAAGTCAAGGGGTACCTGCTATTTTTCAGCTAATTTTGAAAGCACTCTGGAAGAGATCAGTCTAGACTTTTAATAAGATCTGTGTATTCTTTTCCTAAACTGGCTGCTTGGGAGAAGAGCAAAATTATTTTTATTTTGGTCTAACTCCTAATATATACTGCTTTACAGCTTATTACTGAAAAGTGACTTTTCATAGTAGAAAGATGGTACTACGGATAAATTGAAAGAATTTGAGTTCAAAGGACAAATGGCTGAATTGACATATTGCATTAATCTAGGCTTTAGTGAATTATATTTGTTGAATAAATACTGTTTTAATAGTATTAAGATAGAAGCCATGGTTTATAAATAGAGCATATAGGTTCACTAACATTCCAAGTCAAAGCCAAACACATTTTCACATAATGTAATATGTGAACCAGGTCAGTGATTTTTTCCACAAAGAGTTTAGTTTAGCTTAGTTTATTATCATTGCATCTCGTACAACGAAGTCAAACATCATCTTCAGTGCACATCATGACTATGACCATGAAAATAAACACAAACACACATCCTTCACCCTTCACACATTGAACTGGAAACCCCCGACACCACACCAACACTGCACTATACACCAGAATTCAAAAGAGCTGCGGCCCTGTGATAGAAGCTGTTTTTCAGCCTATTTGTCCTTGTTTTTATTGTTCTGAACCATCTGCCAGATGGTAAAAGTTCAAAAAAAGTGTTCCCAGGATGAGATGGATCTTTGAGAATGTTTTGAACTTTCTTAAGGCAGCGGGAGCTATAAAGCTCTTCCAAAGATGGGAGAGAGCAACCAGTGATCTGGGCAATGACATTAACCGTCTGGAGTGCTTTCCTATCTGCCACTGTGCAATTGGCAAACCATACAGAGGTGCAGTATGTTAAAATGTTCTCTATGGTGCAGCGGTCACCAGCAGTTTTTCATTCAGTTTTTTTCTGAGAAGTCTCAGTATAATCTCTGCTAGGCCCTTTTGACCAGGGCTGCAATGTGGGCACCCCAGGTCAGGTCCTCTTTTAGGGTGACACCCAGAAACTTAAAACTGGCCACTTGCTCCACTTGGACTCCATTGATAAGCAAGGATTGGACGTCTGATCTGTTCCTTCTATAATCCACTATAAGTTCCTTGGACTTATTGGTGTTGAGGACCAAACCATTGAGGACCATTGGCGTCTCCACACCACGAAAGCCCACCTCATCTCGCTAGGCAGACTCATCCCCCCTGGAAATAAGTCCACCACTGTTGTGTCATCTGCAAATTTAGCAATAGTATTACTAACATGAATGGGAATACAGTCATGCACATAAAGAGTATAGAATAAGGGACTCAACACACAATCCTGTGGTGTACCAGTGTTAAGAATAAGGGCTGAAGAGGTATGATTACCTAATCTGACCCTCTGTGAGCAGCCAGACAGGAGATCCATAATCCAAAGGCAGATTGAATTAGAAAGCCCAAGGTCCAGAAATTTAGACACTAGTCTATGTGAAAGAATTGTGTTAAACGCAGAACTAAAATCCACAAAAAGCATTCTCACATAGCCCCCCCCACTGTTCTAGATAAGTCAGAGCAGTGTGAAGAGTGATGGCTATAGCGCCCTCTGTAGATCTATTTTTTCTGTATGCAAATGTGTTTATCAAATGTATACGGAAGACCAGAAATGATGTGCCGGCAGACCAATTTTTCAAAGCACTTTATGATGATAGAAGTGCCACTGGTCTGTAATCGTTGAGCTTATTGATAGGGAATTTCTTTGGCAGCAGAAAAATGGTGGAAGCCTTCAAACAAGATGGAATAGTAGACTGATATAAAGACCAATTGAAGATCCTGGTAAAGACTCCAGCCAATTGATCAGCACAGTCTTTAAGCATTCAGCCAGAGATACCACAGCCTTTCTAGGGTCCACAGCCCTCAGAATGCTCCTCAACTCCTGTTCCTCCACAATGAGGGACTACAATTAGCTGATAGTTGTATTTTATCTCTGATGTCTCCACTTCAAAGCGAGCAAAGAAATGATTCAGTTCTTCTGCCAATGAAGCATCCCCCTCAGCAGGGATGACATTGGTTGGCTGATGGTTTGTAATTGTGTTGAATCCCTTGCCACACCTGCCTCATGTTATTGCTATAAAAATTATCCTCAATCTTCTTATAATCAGTCTTGGCCTTCCGAATACCTTTCTTCAGGTTAGCTCTGGCAATACTGTATCTTGCCCCATCACCGGACATAAAGGCCTTAGTCCTATCACGCAAGAGACACTGGACTTCCTTGGTCATCCAGGATTTCTGATTGGAATAGATCCTAATACGTTTATCCACAGTGATAGTATCTGTACAATGTTTGATATAGCACAGAACAGTTGCAGTGTGCTCTTCTAGGTCAGGGTGGTAAAAGTTGTCCCAATTTGTGTTCTCAAAACAATCCTGAAGTTGTTGGGAAGCATCTTCTGGCCAAGATTTCATTGTCTTTATTATAGGCAGAGCCCATCTCCTAAGAGGGATGTACACTGGTGCTAAAAGCAGTGACGTATGGTCTAATTGTCCCAAATGTTGTAATTGTATAACCTTATAGCCATGTTTGATGTTGGTATATACTTGGTCCAATATGTTTGCTCCTCTAGTAGCACACTTAACATGCTGATAGAATTTAGGGAGCACTTCTTTTAAATCAGCTTGATTAAAGTCCCCCGCTATGATATGCACAACATCAGGATACTTATTCTGCTGATTACTAACAAATTATTCAAGAATCCCAAAGCTATGGTAGTATTGGCATCAGGTGGGACATAGACTGCAGTAATCAAAACCATACTGAATTCCCATGGAAGATATATGGTCTACATTTAAGAGTCATATACTCCAGATCCATGGAGCAATGACTGTCTACAGTCTTTGTATTAATACACCAGCTTTTGTTCCCCCTTTGATCTTGCCAGAATCTCTATTCCTGTCCTGCCGGTGAACTATGTAGCCTTCCAGCTCAACAGCTACATCTGGAATGAGTGAATGAAGCCAAGTTTCTGTGATTAGCAAAACAGCAGTTCTTGATTAATTTAGTCTTTGCAATCTGTAGCCTTAAATTCATCCATTTTGTTAGTCAGAGATCTTGCATTGGTAAGAAATATAGTTGGAATTGAAGGCTTCTATGGAAACTTATTCAGCCTAAAGAAAACCCCAGCACGGCATCCTCTCTTCCTCTTCCTGTTCTTCTTTCTCTGCCTCTTCCTCCTTCCTACAGGGATCCATGGCTCCCCCAGGGGCCTAGCTACCTCCTTCGGTATGTTATGAGAATGTATAAAATCGTCCGTAATAACCTTTTCACATTTCAGTCCAATTTGTAACAAGGCTTGTCAACTATAGATGTTCCTTGCCCCACAGGATTCAATCAAGGAAAGGATCCAAAACACACACAGAATCATATACACCATACACTGAAAGAAGGAGCGGTTAGCCGCAGCATCCATGTGCGCAGCTATTTTGAAAACTATCAAGAGATTCTTGATCCCTTACTCACCAGTGTTTTCAGTGATTCAGTCTCTACTTGAAGGCTTTGAATTTTACAAGCTGTTTCATGAAATTCTGCCCTTAGGGATTCAGCCAACTCTGCCTCTTGTGTTTGTACAGGAGGCACTGTTTCTGTGGATTGCTGACATAGTAATGATAAACAGAAAAATATTGTTTTATTTTCCAGTCTCTTCCACATAGATATATTAGAGAAAAACGAAAGGGAAACTATTGAGCTTTTTAATTGTTAACATAAATATAATTCTTGAATGGAAACATTGTCAGAAGAAAATAGAAATAACAGTTTTTGTTAATAAGTAGTGCTTCATGTTGCTAGGAAGAAGTGCTGAGTGTGTAAACACTTATAATTCATTTCAGTGGCTCTATCTTGTTTTCAGGCTTATGGCTATTCTTAATGAGTCACAGATAAAGGCTACATTTGTCAAAAAGCATTTCCATGTATTTTGAAAGATCTTTTCCTAATCAAATCAGAAGCATTGGACAGTCTTAATAATAAATAGCATTATATTAAAATGTAGAAGCATACAACTGGGTTAGAACTAAATTATACTAGTCTCATTTCAATCCCAGTAAAACTGATGACAATGAAGGTATTTGACCCATAAAGTTATACTGTTAAGTATGACTATTGTAGGCAAAACTAACCCAGTAAACTTACAATTGCCTAAATTTCTTAATTTCCTTCAACAGTTGCCAGATTTTTTTCATCTATCCTATTTTAGATCCATGCAAAGACCCAATTCTCTGGAGAAGGCTCTAACGTTGGAAAAGAGTGAAGGAGAGGGATGAAGATGACCAATAGTTATCCTGAGTAAGTGCACCATTGAGAGACTTGAAAGAACAAGTTAGGGATAGAGCATTGTGGAGAAAAATTATGTGGTTGCTAAAAATCAAAACAGTAGCACATAATCATTCTACTGATGAACAATTCTGGAGAAACAAAAATCTTCCCATACTCTTGACCTTCGGATTTTTTTAAAAAAAAAATGTTTTTTTTTATTTTTGGGGGTAGGCGGGATAACCAATTCACATTTGTTTTGGGAGTTTCCATTCTTTCACTTAACACTAGTTTTTGTTCCATTGGACAATTTGAAGCTAAATCTTGATAAAATAGAGGAACAGCAATTACTAGAATTCTTCATCCTAACAGAGCTATAGATATTCCTAGTTGCAATTTTAAACTATCAAAGAGTATCCAAAGAGCGTTAATTGGAGTATCTAGAACTTTTTCAGTTATCTATCAAGTTAGGGACATCCACAATGAGGATTATGGTAAAAGTCAAAATGGTGGTTGCAACTATGTGGGTTTTTTTATATGCATTGCATGACTTTTTGTCCTCTTCTACACATACACTGGATCAAATGCAAATCCTTTGGGTGTGGTGTTTTACTATTTCCTACTGAATTCTTGCTTTTATTTATAATTTTGCTGAAGAATTCTGCATAATTCAAAAACTTATACTATAGGTTGTTTGATTGTTTAATTGGCCTAAACAAATTTGCGGTTAATTCTTATATCTTATCTTAGCTTGTTCCACGCTTACCTTAGCATGGAGCAAGATACCAGTCTCAACATGGTTTTGTTCAATATTTTTCTCCCATTGAATCTGGATTTTCTTCAAAATGTCATCCAAGCTAATTCCAATGGAGGTTTCTGATTCTTCTAGTGGTGATAAAACAAGCTGTTTGTAAAGCATTTTGATATCCTGAAAATAAAGTTGTTACAAATAGTTAACCAATTCATTTAAATAAATAAAATATTCATTATAAAAAATCCTGAAGCACATATTGTAATAAAAGCCAGAGCAGTTATTATTTGATGCAACTTTGTCACTATACAGCGCATTTGCCTTTATAGTAAAGAGTTTAAAGAGAGCTATTTCTCAACCTGTATTTCATAGTATCTGCTAAAATTTAATAGAAACATTAAAATCTAATTGTTGCTTTAAGTGGCAACTATGAATATATTTCTCTTGAGAACAAGCCATGTTCAAGAGTGTCTTAAAATGAATGGATGGTTTGCAAAATAATTTTAACTTGTCAGTCTAAAACAGTTATCACAGTACGTGCTTGTAATATATTACTTTGCAAGTTTTTATTTAAATCCAGTACATATTACATAAGAACATTAAAAAAGCCCTTTTGGTACAGATTGAAAGCCCATCTAATCTACCATTATTCCTATAATGGATAGCCAGATCTCTCTAAGAACTCCAAAATGTTTGGATTCCACAGCCACTGATATTTAGAACTATGATTGTGAAGGCTATACAACTAACAGTGAACATATGTTGTACTGCTAATAGCCATTGTTTATTTTCCATAATGTTCTGTGAAAAAATGGAACAGCCTTGAATACACATGTCTGTTTGTCTCAGTTTATAACACTTAATATAATTACCAAGGAGAACCCATAAATTTCAAACATGAACACAAAAGAGAGGATTCATAATGTCTATTTATAAAGTGTTTTTCACTTATTGGTTCTAATGCTAGTTAGACTTTCATCGGTTTTTATTATATTACAGTATTACAAAATGATAAAATGCTTATTGATGGTATTAAAATTCTGATATCAAAATCCCTTATCAGATATAAAGTTCATTTCTATCTTTTGTTTAGATAGAAGTAGAATACATATCTTTTTTTGTTTCTCAGAATTGATTTACCTCTTCATGATTCTTTGACAATAAAGCTAGTTCTTTCTTCATGTTTTCTATCTGACTCTCCAGGTCTACTTTAGTCAAATTAGCATGATAAATTACTTTATAGAGCGAGTTAATTTCATCTTCCACTGCTTTTCGAAATGGTTGCTCATTTGCATACCTGCAATATAAATGAGAATATGTCAAAATAATACAGTATCACAAAGTTTAGACTTCTGGCATGAAGAACTACTAGTTATTGAACTCATAGTTCCAGTTTCCTCAACTTGTTTCCAGTACAATTCCTTTGTTTTTTAAATATTGAAATGCATATTTATTTTTATTTTTAAATTTAATGTTACCTGTCTTTAACATCTTCAGCACATGCTTGAATGCTTTCTGTTTGCAACATGAGGCGGGCATTTTCCAGAACTGCATCTCCTACCTATTCAAAAAGTCAAATGTAAACAATATATATATATATATATATATATATATATCCAAAATTGTATACGGATGAAATTCTATGCTAGAATAAATTCTTACTTAAGTGGTGTTTGCATGGACGTGACTTAATGTTCTCCTGACAGCAGTATAGAGTAGAAAAATGGATGAATCTTCAGAGTGAACTACTGAGAAACAATAATTTGCCACATGGCACTATTACTATTGGAATTATGTAAAATAGCTTTTATATGCCGTAATATTAATAGCATGTTTCCTGTACACTGTATTTTCAATGAGATGGCATTCCTCTGTTATTGTATGTGATTATTCCTAAGCGATTACTGTAGATCCCAAAATGTAAAAAAAAAGAAAGAAAACTCAAATATTGACATATCTCTCATAGGAGTTTGGCTCTTTTATAACAAGCATGTTGTTTGAGATCTTATCTATCAGAGCCCACCCACTCCTCCAGTTTATGTTTATTTTTTGATCTTCTGAAATATGTTACATTTGTACGTATGTTTGAAATGTGTGGTTATTTCATATGTACTATTAGCTTTTTTGGACGTTTATCATTGGTAAATGAGTGGATAGCCAATAACTCCCATATGTTGTACTTGTACGATTATGTTTCCAAAAGCTGGAAATTAGTTTTGAAAGCAGTTGTGGGAGACTTGCAAACGAGGCTTCCCTATGCTGTTAGCACTTATGCTTTGGATGATATTAAGTTTCACTGATTAGTGTGTTAGAGATAGAGAAATGTCTCTATTCCCTAAACAAAATTGCAAATTTAAAATGTGACAAGGAGAGAATATAATGAAAATCTCACTTTCTTCATTACATATAGAATCATGCTGGTAAAAAGGTTATATAAGTGCATAAACCTAAATAGTTGTGGCAGTATTTCTCTTAATTGTTTAATTCTACTTCAAAGACAAACAAGAAACAATTTTTCATTCTTCTTTCATATTTTCTTATGAACTACTCAGAATTGTAGAGAATCAGATGATACATTAAATAAAGGAATAAAAACTTATAGGTCCCTATGAAAATGCTCAAACTTAATTTGAATATTACAAAACAATATAAACAATAGAATTTACTTTTATGAAGATTGAATTATATCAGGTAGGAGAAATTGTTATTTGAGCTTCAACTTAAGTAGCCTCATCAAAATCTAGGTGAATTTGGCTGTGGTTGACAAATGCTTCATTTTTTTTTTATTCTTGTCATAAAATTTCATACTTACTTGATGATAAATGGTTGCCCAGCTCTCCCTTAGAGATCCCCATTTACTGTCACTGGAAGATTTCTTGTTCAGGTAAGCACGGATATGTCCTTCAAGTTCCAGGTTGACTTGCTCCAAAGTTTTCACCTTTTCAATATAATCCACCAAGCACCTGTTCATATTCTCATAAGATAGGCTTTGTTTTTTTTCCAATCCTTGGAATAGCGGTATGGTTGTACAAGAACTATGAAGACCTTGTAAGAAGACACTGCTTATCCCTAGAGCTCTGCGGGATATCCGTGTACCCAGGCTGCTGACACTTTCCATAGGTACATTACCTATGTAAGCATCAGATGGTCTTAAGAGGCTTCCTCCTCTGCTAATATTAAATCTATGGCTTATGGGCACTGACCTTTCCTCTATAGAAATTGAGGGTTCATGTTCCGCATAGGATGCCCTGCTTCTGGGTAAGGACATGCTGTACTTCAGGAGGTTTGCATCAAATGAATTCACTCTCCTTCCCCTGACATTCTGAGGTTGCACATATAGAAATCTTCAAAGTGCTCTCTCATAAATTTCTGGAACATTTCTCATTGTTTGGGGCTACCTACCTCAGGCATATTTGTTAGAACAATTGTTTGGACCATTTCACTTAGTCAGCAATCTATTTCACGAGAAATCTGCTACAAGAGCAGCAAAGACAATGCAGTAGAGGACTATTATAGATTGGGGGGCGGGGATCCTCTGTGCATTTAAACATTTGGCTCACTTGATTCAGCCAGTGTAAATAGTTTTGCTTGAGTCAGGTTTTCAGTGTTAATGTGGTATTCCCCCAGCAGTTGTGTAATTATCTGACAGGTTGCCAGGAACTGTTTGGTACTGTGAAGGCTAACAACAGTGGCCTTGAAACTGCTATGAATTGCTGTGCTTACCTGGTAGGATACAGTTGAAATGAATGTGGATTTTAAGAACCATATTTATAGTTTGGAATAATTACAAAGAAAATTCTATCTAAAATGTATCTTTGGGTGTTACCCGAAGAAGCCTTTTTTAAGAAGGAAATCACAGGAAACAGTAATGGGTGGATTTATAATGAAATATTCTTTGTTTAAAGTGAACCTATTCTTAAAAGAATAGGAAGTAGTACATATCACTGGTTTACCTATCTATAGTATATCACAGAAGTGAATACACCCCCTTACATTTTGTAAATATTTAAGCATATCTTTTCATTTGACAACACTGAAGAAATGACACTTAGCTATAATGCAAAGTAGTGAATATACACTTGTATAGCCATGTAAATGTGCTGTCCCCTCAAAATAATGCAACACACACCCATTAATAAACAGCTGGCAACAAAAGTGAATACACTCCTAAGTGATAATGTCCAAATGGAGCCCAAAGTGTCAATATTTTGTGTGGCCACCATTATTTTCCAGCTGCCTTAACCCTCTTGGGCATAGAGTTTACCAGAACTTTATAGATTGCCATTGAAGTCCTCTTCCATTCCTCCATGAAGACATCATGGAGCTGGTGGATGTTAGAGACCTTGCACACCTCCACCTTCCATTTCAGATGCTCCACAGATACTCAATAGGGTTTAGGTCTGGAAACATATTTGGCCAATCCATCACCTTTACCCTCAGCTTCTTTAGCAAGGCAGTGGTTGTTTGGGATGTGTTTTTGAGGTTGTTTGGAATACTGCCCTGTGGCCCAGTCTCCAAAGGGAGGGGATCATGCTCTGCTTCAACATGTCAAAGTACATATTGGCATTCATGGTTCCCTCAATGAATTGTAGCTCCCCATTGCTGGCAGCATTCATGCAGCCCCAGAGCATGACATTCTCACCACGCTTGACTGTTGGCAAGACACACTTCTCTTTGAACTCCTCACCTGGTTGCCACCACACATGCTTGACGCCATCTGAACCAAATAAGTTTATCTGGTCTCATCAGACCACAAGACATGGTTCCAGAAATCTATGTCCTTAGTCTGCTTGTCTGCAGAAAACCCTTTGTGGGCTTTCTTGTGCATCATGTTTAGAAGAGGCTTCCTTTTGGGATGATAGCCCTGCAGACCAATTTGATGCAGCATGCAGTGTATGGTCTGAGCACTGACAAGCTGACCCCTCCAACCACTACAGCAATGCTGGCAGCACCCATACATCTATTTCCCAAAGCCTACCTCTGGATATGGACGCTGAGCATGGGTTCTCAACTTCTTTGGTCGACCATAGCGAGACCTGTTCTGAGTGGAACCTGTGCTGTTAAACTGCTGTATAGTCTTGGTCACCGTGCTGCAGCTCAGTTTCAGGGTCTTGGCAATCTTCTTATAGCCTAGGCCATCTTTATGTAGAGCAACAATTCATTTTTTCAGATCCTCAGAGAGTTCCTTGCCTTGAAGTGCCATGTTAACTTCCAGTGACTAGTATGAGTGAGAGCAAATTTAACACACCTGCTCTCCATTCACACTTCAGACCTTGTAACACTAATGGATCACATGACACCAGGGATGGGAAATGGGGCCCCATTGGACATTATCACTTAGGAGTGTTCTCACTTTTGTTGGCAGTGGTTTAGACATTTAATGGCTGTGTATTGCGCTATTTTGAGGGGACAGCACATTTACACTGTTATACAAGCTGTATACTCACTATTTTATATATTTTAGCCAAGTGTCATTTCTTCATTGTTGTCACATGAAATGATATACTTAAATATTTACAAAATGAAATGATATACTTAAATATTTACAAAATATTTACAAAATGTCACATATATAATAGAAAATAAAGGTTTGCTATGGATAAGAAATTATAGTTTTGAAGTTGCTAAAAGTGAAATTGAAATATACTGTACTAATGATGAACATCTTATTGAGGCAGCTCAAAACTCTGCTTAATTAGTGTCTAGGCTAAAATTGTCTGTAGTGGCTAAATATTAAGTGTCAGCTTGACCGTTGGAAGTTAAACAGTTATGCTAGCATATATTTATTTTGCTGACCCAGACAGATGTATCCTGTTGTTTCCCCCTGTGTCTAGCCCACATATCATATATTATTGCTTTATCTAACTGGTTTCAGTTCCCTATTTAACCATATATGTCAAATGTACACGCCTTAAGAAATGAATGTAACCAACCATATAAATATGTATTGTTTAGAATCCTTTGGGATTCAGACCTTTCAGCTTTCCATAAGCAGTTTGAACCTGCTCAAATAAAACTTTTTCTACATTGAAGAGCTTGGCCTGGTCTCTGTTATTTCTTCCTACAAAAGATGGCGACCACGAAGGGACCATTGTAGGTCAAGGCGATATTTCACTGAGGGCCATTCTACTCCTTTGGGCCCACCAGACGGTCACTCCTGAACATTCTCCAGGCGCCACAGGGGTTTCGGCCTCTGGGAGAGGCAGTTCTATGGTTCCTATGGTGCTCTGAACGAGTCCAAGAACCCTACTTTGTAGGAACTGTGGTCTGAACAAATCCTGGCCAGAATGGAGGAATCCGACTACATGTCTCAGGCGAGTATCTGTTATTAAATCTGGTGTACCTGCCTCATTTGAAGGCAGAAGAGGGGGAATGATCACTCTCCTAGACTCGGGGCGGTGACCCTAAAGTAGTCTGTGTCAGGCTGTGTGAGTGGTTAAGCTGTTGCAGTTCTTGCTAGTGGCCGTGAGATCAAGGACTGTGAGTCAGTAGCAGTGTGATAGGATAGGGGGGAGGGGCGTCAGAGCATACCCAACACCCCATTGGCATGCATGTTACAAGGGTTTGACATGTACTTCAGTAACCCCTCATACCCTAAGGGAACTAGGGCAAGACTAAAATTCTTGTGTTAACAAGTATGGCCACAATTAGGTACTGGATGGCCACCTCAGGGCTCCTTCAGGGAAGAAACTGCAGATGCCCTGTGGGAGGTTATTGCTGGAAAAACAAGTCAGTATCCTGATCAATTCCCATATATAGACCAATGGCTGAATGCGTTAACAGAAAGGGCTGAAGATTTATTGCAATGTCAGGCTGAAATGGTCAGATTATGTATAGCCCATCCTAAAAGCCGGAGGGGACGGATGAGACTAGGACAGGAGGAAAAAGCGCCGTGTAGGAAACTTGTAGAGAGGAAGAGAATCCTGGCTGAGCACCAGGATGAAACTTTGTGGCACCCACCATGTGCACCATCATTACCACCTTTGCCACTGTACCAAGCGCCAGATAATGGTGGAGCTCAGGGGCAGGATAATGGGGGAGCGAGAGCTAGGGTGGAGGCTGATAGTGAACAAAGTGAGGAGGAGGAAGCAAGAGGAGTAATGGGGAGAAAACAACCTCCAGAAGGGCCTCAGACCCATGCTAGGGCCAGGGCAGAAGCCGCTAGAACACAGGAAGTAAAATCTGAACTTCTGGCACCGCTGCGACAAGTAAACTAACCAATCATGAACCAACAGGGGGAGGTAGAATACCGGCCCCTTTTTCAGTATGTGCCCTTCACCACAACTAATCTTTTGAATTGGAAATAACATTATGGGCCATTATCCGCTAAGCCCACTGAAATGGCAAATTTATTTCAGACCATTATGCGGACTCATAATCTGACATGGGCGGATGTGCAGCAGTTAATGAATGCTTTATTAACTCCAGAGGAGAAGGAAAAATGGAAAGTAGCCGTGAGGAAATGTGTCAAGGCTAGGTTCCCGAATGGTTATATGGACGATAAAACTGCAGAATTGGCAAATAAAACTTTTCCTACATTGAAGAGCTTGGCCTGGTCAAGCTGTTATTTCTTCCTACAAAATTATAGCTAAGGTTTATAAAATGTTACATTGGACCTAAAAAGGGAGCATGTCAAACATTGTATCATTCAATGGGCAGGAAATTTTGGTTATAATAAATGTTAGAGCAATGGGAAAATATATTTATTATTTATTTATTTATTTTATTATTTAAATTTATATACCGCCCTTCTCCCAGGGGACTCAGGGCGGTGTACAGCCCATCTAAAACCCACAAATATACAAAAATTAAAAAAGTATTAAATTAATCGGCTGATAAATTAGACTAAAAAGACCCCCCCCCTTAAAACCCCAAACTTATAAACTTATTTAAAATTAAATGCTATGGAGACCAAATTAAAACCATTATCTCAGCCCAGGCCGGCCTGCTCAAAGAGCCAGGTCTTCAACGCGCGCCTGAAGGCCCTCAGGTCCGTGCCGGTACGGAGCTCCGGTGGCAGAGTATTCCAGAGGGTGGGGGCACCCACAGAGAAGGCCCTACCTCTCGGCACCGCCAGACGACACATAGCGGCCGACGGCACCCGGAGCAGACCCTCTCTGTGGGAACGCACTGGCCTGTTGGAGATCACTGGCAGAATGCGGTCCTGGAGGTAACCTGGTCCCATGCCATGGGTCGCCCTAAAGGTCAAAACTAGAACCTTAAAACGAACCCGGAGAGCCACCGGCAACCAATGCAGCTCGCGCAGGAGAGGCGTCACATGGGCGCTACGCGACGCCCCCATAATCACCCGCGCAGCTGCATTTTGCACCAGCTGGAGTCTCCGGATGCTCCCCGCGGGGAGCCCCATGTAGAGGGCATTACAATAGTCCAGGCGAGAGGTGACAAGGGCCTGAGTGACCGTGCGCAAGGCGTCCCGATCCAGGAAGGGCCGCAACCGGTAGATCCGACGGATCTGATGAAACGCCCCCCTGGAGACGGCCGTGATGTGATGTTCAAGCAACAGCCGTACATCCAGGAGGACACCCAGGTTGCGAGCCCTCTCTGCGGGGGGCAGAACTTCCCCCCCGATAGCCAGCGAAGGTGTCAGCTGGCTATATCGGGGCGCCGGAAACCACAGCCACTCGGTCTTGGATGGGTTGAGCTGAAGCCTGTTCCCGCCCATCCAATCCCGCACGGCCTCCAAGCACCTGGACATAGCCCCCACAGCATCGTTGGGGTGGTCTGGAGTAGAGATGTACAACTGGGTGTCATCTGCATATAGATGACACCTCACTCCAAGACCACGGATGATCTCGCCCAGCGGCTTCATATAAATGTTGAACAAGAGGGGAGAGAGGACCGACCCCTGAGGCACCCCACAAAGCAGGGGCCTAGAGGTGGACCTCTCCCCCCCCGCCAACACAAATTGCGAACGGTCGGAGAGGAAAGAGGAGAACCATCGAAGGACGGTTCCACCAATCCCCAACCCCTCCAACCGTCGTAACAGGATACTATGGTCGATAGTATCGAAAGCCGCCGAGAGGTCTAATATGGACTGAAGGCTTAAAATTCACATTGAATTAAAACCTTAAAGAGAATTTCTATAAAATGATGAACTAGTAGTATTTAATACCATATAAATTATCAAAATGCATAAGGATGTTTTGAATGTTTGTTGGAAATGCAGGTGTAAGGAGAAAATCATATATATAATTTCAATTATATATATGAGGTACTGCTTAATGGGAAAAGTACAGCATGGGCCAGAAATGAGATAAAGACAATGAATACAGTACAATGAAAAAAACTTGCAAGGAATATTCATACCATGATTAGAAATAAGTAAAAAGAGACCCATAATAGAAGATGGAATCTAGATGGATTGTGAAATTGTAGTGTCCATTGTAATGCATTCTGGTTTCATATTAATTTAGTGATGACCCACCTCACAGAAATATTTTTAGTCCAGGACTAAGCGTAATAATAAATATGTGCCAGAATATGGCTGTGTCCATGAACCATATTAATAAGACCATAAAACCATTTCAACACACTTTCAAAAATTTTGAAACACAAATGGTGGATCAAAGTATAAATAAATCAATGTACACTGGGTACCACTGGGAATTGCTTTTAAAAGGATGTAGCTCTCCAAATGGCATAAGGTCTGGTTATTTGGTAGATCATCTATTCCCCATAGTATTTGCCTGACCAATTCAATTCCACTTGGCACCCTTCAATTAAAAAATATATATTTGGAACCCTGGAAATATGCCTTCTCTATGGCAGCACTTGACCTCTGAAATGATCCCTGCTCCTGAAATCTGGGTAATTATACCCTGCTGATGTTTGTAGGGCCTTGAACGACTTTTTGCTCAGATTTTTAGCTAGGATAAGTGTAGTCCCTTCTGAAGAATGGGAATGCTATCTGGTTTTTGCCATACTTTGTTCCTTATTTTTTTATTATTTCTATTATTATTTTATTTGTTTCCCCCCTTTTTTTATTTGGGAACCTTCCAAAGTCACTGGAAATTGATGGTTGTTGTTGTTGTTGTTATTATTATTATAATACACAAAAATGACAGTATGCAAAGCAAACGAGATAACCATGCTGGGTTTCATATCACAAATCACTAGTCGAACACTTCTCAAGTATTTAGCACTGCATGATGTATCGGCGAATTATGCGAGCAGATCCCAATAAGGTGGCCTTCTGCATCAATAGTGATCTCGTCAGTGCCAATTGTTTTTAAGTGCTTGCCTAGGTCTTTAGGCACAGCACCCAGTGTGCCGATTACCACTGGAACCATCTGCACTGGTTTATGCCAGAGTCTCTGTAGTTCGATTCTCAAGTCCTGATAACTGGTGACTTTTTCAAGTTGTTTCTCATCGATTCTGCTATCACCAGGTATGGCAATGTCTACAATATTATTATTATTATTATTATTATTATTATTATTATTATTATTATTATTAGTAGTAGTAGTAGTAGTAGTAGTAGTAGTAGTAGTACAAAAAGCCTCACAGAGATCCATTTCTGACAGTTTGGGGGAGAGAAACAAGCCTGGATCTCTGCTGTGTCTGCTTTCCTTGTGTACAGCCAAAAGTTCACAAAAGGCAGGAAAGTAAAATGCCAAGCTTGATCTGTACTCACATCTCGCATATTAACCCCACTTTCTCAGCCTGCTACCGAAGTGACCCTACCCTCCTGCTGAGGCTTTAGGAATATCTCTCAAGCAAATTAACCCACCATTTTGTCACAAATCGCCCTATTCCGACTAAGGGCAAAACTAAAACAAAAAGAAGCTGCAGCTGTAGCTCCAACTGCACCTGCTCACTGGTCTCGAGCATGCTCAGCAAGTACCAGCAATGCTTGTTGTGATAGCAAAGGCCAGAACTGAAGAGCCATTTTTGGCTTCTCTGGAATATGAGCTGCCCTAAAGGAAAAAATTAAGACATGTCTCAAAAATAAGCCCTAGGCCTTATTTCAGAAGTCAAAAGAAAATAAGTGGGTCTTATTTTCAGGGAAACATAGATACTAAAACGACAAATAACAGCTACAGGCAGATATAAGGCTCAAATTACAAACTATAAACAGATTCTCCAGTTTCAACCCAGTTAGAAATGTTCCTACCAATCCATGAATGGGGAGACTGCAATAAATAAGTCAATACCTGACAAAGAAGAAACAGTGTAATTCTGGGCAGAATTATGGGACACCCCAAAGAAATACAAGAAGAATGCAGCTTGGCTAAAGGAAGTGGATAAGAATAAAACAGAAATTAAACAATTTGTAATAACATCAGAAATGGTGGAGAAAAGAGCAAGGAAGGTCAAGAATTGATCAATAGAAAGTGAAAATGAAGTGCATGGTTTTTAGTTGAAACATTTGAGTGGTCTTCACTTGTTGCCAAACAGTTTAACAACATACTGCAAGGGGTAAAATTGAAGAGGGGCTAACATCTTGCAAAACCTATTTGATAATGAAAGATTCTGCAAAAAGGGCAGCATCAGGCAACTACAGCCCAATTACCTGCTTACTAACAGAATGGTAGCTGATGCAGTCCAACAGCATCATTAAAAAAAGGTTTTTTCTTCCTGAGTAGAAAGAAAATGCCCCTAACAGCAGCAGAACAAAAGAACAACTCCTACTTGACATGATGGTTCTGGAAAATTGTAAGAGAAGACCACCTTGGATGTAGCATGATTGTTGGTTTGACTCCCCCCACATGACTGGATAATCAAGTGCCTAGAAATACCAGGAGTCAGTAGAAACATCAGAAGCTTTGTGAAAAGATCAATGGCACAATGGAAGACATGGTTGCTGGTCAATAGTGAAATACTGGGAACGGTTAATATTGAGAGTAATCTTTCAAGAAAACTTACTATTACACTACTGTTTGTAATTGCACTTATTCTGTTAACAATACTGAATAATTCAGGCCATGGTTATCAACATGAAAAACATCTGACAAGTTATCCCACCATCTTTCTATGGACAATCTGAAGCTGTATAGAAATACAATTGCAACAACATTTTCCATATATTCAGCCAAGAAACTGCAATGAAGTAGACAAATGTGCCACCCACAATCAAATAGAAATAGTGAAAACAGAAGGAATCAAGATCCTTATGGAAACAACATCAATAGTCTGGATGAAGATGAGTACTACAAATATCTGAACATCCTTCTAGCCAATAAGCTCAAGCACAAAGTCAAGAACAAAGCCAGAAGTTAATACGTCAATTGAGTGAAGAGGATCTAAAGTCCTAACTCAGTTAAGGAAATACCATCAATGCAATCAACACCTCAGCAATTCCAGTCATTAGATACACAGCTGGAATAGTGGACTGGACTCAAGCAGAACTAAAAGTTTGTATAGAAAGACTAGAGAAATAATGACAATGAATTTTTCTCCTCGCAGCAATATTGACAGGCTTTATTTACCATGGAAAATAAGTGAGCCTGGAATGTTGCAAGTAGACAGTTAAAGAAGAAAACAGGGCATTGGAAAAATATCTTAAGAACACCAAAGAGGATGCACTGAAGCTAGTATACCAGGACGGCTTACTGAGTATTGGAAAGACCAAACTGCTCCACAAGAAAGACCAAATGAAGAAAGCAAAGAAATATGGGAAGACAAAGTATTACATAGTAGTACATTTTAAAAAAAGAGGCAAAACAGATAATAAAAAGACCTGGCAGACAGATGGGCTAATTTTGGATGCACAAGATCAAACCTTAAGAACAAACACATACAAAACCAGAATTGACAAGACAATAAGAGACAGCAAATGCCACATTTGCAAAGAAGCTGAAGAAACAGAGAATTGTCTGGTAAGTTTGCAAGAAAACTGTAGACATGACTACAATTGCAAAACAAAGCAGCAACAATAATACATTGGAAGATTTGCCAGAAGTACCAGTTACTTTCAAGGAACAACTGGTGGGGCCATAAAATAGAAAAAGTCATAGAAAATGAAGAAGCTAAAGTGACGTTAGAATTCAAAGACTTGCCAAATGATACCCTAAATTTAACACTGAATCGTGGACTTGGCAGACAGCAAAGTAGAAGGAAAAGAACTGAGAAAAATCACAAAATACAAAGATTTGTGAAAAAAGTAGAATGATGGTGACAAAAGAATGCAAACATTGCCTTGAATGCAATCCCAAAATACCTGACGCACTAAACATGATACGGACAAAATGTCCATTGGTCAATTGCAAAAGGCAGCTTTACCTTACTTGAAATAACTTACATATTGTGACAACATCTTTAACACCATCAATATCCTAAACCAGGTTCTTGGATAAAAATGCATACGCCAGTCTAAACCTCTTGTTATGAACCCTAATGCCAAAGATGACAAGTGCTGGGACTTGTAGCAACATCAGGAATTTTATCAGAAATTTCTCCTGAAGTAAGCAGGTTTGAAGAGTCAATTATTAAATCACTTGCTCTTATGAATATTTATCAGTTACATTATAAGAAGAAAGAATTCAGCGAAATCTTGGAAACCGCAATAGAGTGTAGGTAGAAAGTATCTAATGCATCTGTAACATCTCAGGCTCAGTTCTTCATATCTGAACAGTAAATGTGTAATGTGCAAGTCCTATCTACACATATATTCTAAATATTTGTTATTCACCAGAAAAACAAAAATTCTTTATAATTTAGTTTGTGATCATTATATGAATTCTATCTCTGCATTTTTGTCACCTCAAAGTTTTTTTGTTTTATTTACTGAAAAACCTTTTTTTATCTGTGCTGGCCAAATTAAACAAAAATAGGTATTTTCAATCCTAACCACATTTGTAGACAACAGTATAAGAGAATAAACATAGATGTGCCCAGACTGATAGCTTGGGTAAATCCAGAAAGTTAAATGTAGAATGGGAAAAAACCCCAATCTGAATAATTCAGAGATTTGGTTGTTTGTCTGTTTGTTTTTTGCTTTTATTTTATAAAGCTGAAATTTAGTCTAAACTTTTTAATCATACTTATAAAAAAAGAGGAGGGGAGCTGAAAATGTTTCTTACATTTCATGGCTACACAAAGATTATAAATATATATTTGCTCACACAAGCATGAAGCCGAAAGCACCAGCCTGAAGATGGCAAGGGGGACCTCGTCAAAACGTCACCAAGATACTCTCAATCTTACATGGGAAAAGACCCGAACACGCCAAGACCTGCATACCTGTACCTGTGAAAATCTACGAAAACACACACACACACACACACACATATTCATTCATAATTTGGAGATCGTAAAGATAAAACTTGAAGAACTGGAGCAAAGTTCATATTTCAGACATTTGTTCATGTCCTACAAAGAGCGTCTCCTGGCAGAAAGGGTTCACGAGAACCATGCCAGTGTTCCTGTAATCCCCATTGGATGGAGAACGGAGCTCAGAAAGATGATCCTAGAAAATATTGAAAAGGGGGAGAAAAAAATTATTTAAAAATTTCATTGCATATTAACTCTCATAAAATGGAATGTGTTATATTCATTCCTCCCATGCAAATGGATTATAACATTGCTTTATATAAAGTGATATATAATTAATATTTGTATGTAGATTAGTTGATTCTAAACTAATGTCCTCCAAGTAGAACTTCTTCATTACCAAGTAGCTTGGGATACGTTGTAACTAATTCATGCACAACTGAAGGGGTCCATTGCTTTGAAAGGCTTGTAAATTTTAACATGTAAAATGGTGTTCCATCAGTTGTGTCTAAAATCTAATGATTCAGTTAAAAAAAAAATTAAAGATAGAGATAGCAAGTAAGATTTTTAATCACCTACCATTTGGAAGATCAAAAAATTGCAAATGACTTCATGCAAGGTTCTACTTTTATTCACTATATTATTTGCCAAAATTACACATCATATCTCTGCAAGCGAATACAGTGTTTGAAAAATAGGAGTAATATTTGATTTAACATGCTAGCAGAAACTAAACCAACAGGATCATCCAGCTATATGCAAATGTTTAAAAAGTCTTCAGGAAACATAGCTACATACTAATGTAAAACCATGGCTACATATTAGTTTAAATCTTCTGTCTTTTCTAGCATTGGCAAGCCAAAAAAATTACAGTATATCATAAGTGAGTACCCCTCACATTTTGTAAATATTTTAGTATATCTTTTCATATAACAATATTGAAGAAATGACACTTGGCTACAATGTAAAGTAGTGAGTATACAGCATATATAACAGTGCAAATGTGCTGTCCCCTCAAAATAACGTAATACAAGCCATTAATGTCTAAAATGCTGGTAACAAAAGTGAGAACACTCCTAAGTGATAATGTCCAAATGGGGCCCAAGCTCATTAGTGTTGCAAGGTCTTAGGTGTGAAGGGGGAACAGGTGTGTTAAATTTGATGTTATCACTCGCACTCTCGTACTGATCATTGGAAGTTCAACATGGCTCCTCAAGGCAATGAACTCTCTGAGGATCTGAAAAAATAAATTGTTGCTCTACATAAAGATGGCCTAGGCTATAAGAAGATTGCCAAGATCCTGAAACTGAGCTGCAGCATGGTGACCAAGACCATACAGCAGTTTAATAGTGCAGGTTCCACTCAGAACAGGCCTTGCTATGGTTGACCAAAGAAGTTGAGAGCCCATGTCATATCCAGAGGTAGGCTTTGGGAAATAGACGTATGGGTGCTGCCAGCATTGCTGTAGAGGTTGGAGGAGTCAGCTTGTCAGTGCTCAGACCATACACTGCATGCTCCATCAAATTGGTCTGCAGGACTATCATCCCAGAAGGAAGCCTCTTCTAAACATGATGCATAAGAAAGCCCACAAACGGTTTGCTGCAGACAAGCAGACTAAGGACATAGATTTCTGGAACCATGTCCTGTGGTCTGATGAGACCAAGATAAACTTATTTGGTTCAGATGGCGTCAAGCATGTGTGGTGGCAACCAGGTGAGGAGTTCAAAGAGAAGTGTGTCTTGCCAACAGTCAAGCATGGTGGTAAGAACGTTATGGTTGGACTGCATGAATACTGCCAGCACTGGGGAGCTACAGTTCATTGAGGGAACCATGTACTGTGACATGCTGAAGCAGAGCATGATCTCCTCTCTTCGGAGACTGGGCCACAGGGCAATATTCCAATACGATAATGACCCCAAATATACATCCAAAACAACCACTGCTTTGCTAAAGAAGCTGTGGGTAAAGGTGATGGACTGGCCAAGCATGTCTCTAAACCTAAATCCTATTGAGCATCTGTGAGACATCTGAAACGGAAGGTGGAGATGTGCAAGATCTCTGACATCCACCAGCTCCATGACATCATGGAGGAGTGGAAGAGGACTCCAGTGGCAACCTGTGAAACACTGGTGAACTCTATGCCCAAGAGTGTTAAGGCAGTGCTGGAAAATACAGATGGCCACATAAAATATTGACACTTGGGCTCCATTTGGACGTTATCACTTAGAGATGTACTCACTTTTTTTGCCAGTGGTTTAGACATTAATGGCTGTGTGTTGTATTATTTTGAGGGGACAGCACATTTATAGTTATACAAGCTGTATACTCACTACTTTACATTGTAGCCAAGTATCATTTCTTCAGTGTTGTCATATGAAAAGATAAATATTTATAAAATGTGAGAGGGTATTCAGTTCTGTGATATACTGTATATACCATCAATGCTATATCTACAGTACAGTATTGCTAAAGACTTCCAGGTCTTTAGAAAATAGCTAATTTCTTTGTACTATTGATAAACATGTAAAAGGATACTAGTTGTAAGATACAACTTTTCTATAATATTACTATCATGATGGAAACTAATTGCCAGATACGCTCTTTTGTTAAAATGTCATGGAATCTTCCTGAATATTCTATCCACTAAGGGAAAATAAAGAACTGTAATAAAAAAGAAAAAAATGAAACTAGAAAGAACATGTTAAGTAGTGGCACGGTGCAGAAACCAGGTGGGCAAAGAGGGATAAATCAAGCAAGTGGTGATAAGATAAAGGAGTGGGGCTTAAAAGCAGGGAAAAGGATAGATTTTGGAATCCTATAACAAAAACTATTGATGATAAAAATAATTGAATCTAATAGTAATAGGAAAGTGTATGAGGAGGAATTATAGTTCTAGAAACCAAGGGATGGTGATCCAAGATGATTCTTTTGTCTTTAAAGAATTGTAAAAATAAACATTTCTCCTGGTTCCCATCACCACAAGAAGAAAACTGGTATATACATTAATCTGAACCTTCCCAACACTGCTTTGCCAACAGGGTTCTAATCTCACCTCAGATGTTTCAAAGGATTGTATTTCTCTTGGCAATTCTACTGCATGCCTGTTGAAGTAGTCCATGGTGATTGCATTGTTCCAATAACTCAGGTTGTTTTCTGGATTTGATATTTTCTTTTTTCGTCGCATGCAGCACACAGTTAATAGCACAGCTGTAAATACAAACATGTTGGGTTTCTATTGTGAATCAAGTGGAATGATTGCTAGTATAAAATATTTAGATTAGAGCCTTCTACTTTATCATTACTAGACTCTTTTCAACCTCTTTTCAATCCCTAAGATGCATTATGTCTGGAGGCTTCCATTTTACTTTGTATCAAGTAATTATTTATTGATTTATTGATTATTTTACTAGACGACCTATGACCAATTGGGTCATCCTTTCAGAATTATTTCCTTACATAAAAAGAGTTTATTTAAAATAAGTTATTTATATTATAATAGCATTTATATTATATCACCTCCTTCTTTCTACATGTAATGTTTCCTTTCTTCTCATAACACTCAGCAGAATACCAGTTAAGCAGCTTCCTCTGCAGGAAGAAGGAAATGAAGCTGTGGATCATGAGGAAAACTACACCCTGTTCCCATACCATCTAAGGATATCTCTTAAGGGCCCACTCCTTCCAGGGAGACAGCTGCTGTGTCCTCTCCCCCACCTCCCAACAGCCAGCCCAGTCACATAAGCAAATATATTTCCTTGTCTTTCACTGTCCATTGCTGTTAAAATATTTCAAATTTTGTCCTCAGTTTCAAATCAGCCAGTCATCAGTCAGTTGGGCATAGGAACCAGAGGGAGGTGGGAAAGAAAGCAGGGACATACCCCTTCAATGCTCCCTTGTGCCATGCAACCTACAGGTTTCTGGAAATGTAGTTAGAAATTACAGTCAAGTGACAACTTTGCAAATATAACAAGTATGAAGATTCTTGAAATTTCAACTGCACAAGAGTAATGGGTTCCAAATTTTGCGTGCTTTCTTTAAATTATCAGATTTGAGGTACCTTGATTCAGAAATTTTTGTGGTTTGATATATTATTTGATTGATTGAAGGTTATAAATGGATGAACAAACAGGAATGTTTTAGCAATGTATACATAGAACCAGTGTAAGCTCAATATTCAGTATCTACATTTTAATGTAGATTTTTATACTTCTAGACATCTTAAAACAGATAATTCCCCAGGTTACAAGTGTTTCCTTTGTGAATGTTCAAAGTTATGCAATAAGTACCCACTAGCATTTACAAACAAGTCCCAAAATAACAAATCTTGCACCACCATGGCAGTTGTTCACTTTTACTAATGACCACAGAGCCTCTGCAACATTCATCCCACCTATTTCCCCCATGCTGGGTCTTTACAGGCACTTCACCTGTGGAGATTCACTTACCTAGCAAAGATCTCCTCTTGCGATTTTTTTGCCTGCTTCATTGCTTCAGGCTTTCGATGCATTCACAGAGAACAGAGTACTGCGAGATCAGTAGCGCAAGATCTTATGCTACTGATCTTGTGTGATCTCACACTTTAGGCCTCTATTATCTGGGAATTAAAGCCTAGACATTTGCAAACGTTTGCAAACATTTGCCATTTCCTTGCTGAAGCCTGCAGGGAGATTACATTCCTGTAGGCTTCAGCAGCCCTTTGCAAAAACTTTTGTTGGCACCAGTGGAACTTGGGAGGAATGGGCATATTTCTGCAAAGGTCTGTTCCTACTGGCAAAGCTTTTTGCAAAGAGCTGCTGAAGCCTACAGGGACGCAATTCTCAAGTGCTTTGCTGATGAGAAAGTAGGCCCAGAGGGGTATGTTTCCCTCCGAACCTCCTTTTTTGTCACAAAAAACCAACTCCAGCAGTTTGGTAGTGAGAAAGGAAGGCTGGAAGGGCATGTGTATCCCTCTTGGCCTCCTTTTTTTGTCGCCAAATAGTTTAGCAGCAAGAAATGAGGCCCAGAAGGGCACACATGGGCTTCTGGGCCTCCTTTTTCATTGCCAAAGGCCAACTCATGCAATTTGGAAGCAAGAAAGGGGGCCCGGAAGGATGCACACAGCCCTCTGGGCCTCCTATTTCATGGCTGAAAGCTGACTCAAGCACTTCAGTGGTGAGAAAGGAGGCCCAGAAGGACACACACAGCTCTCTGGACCTCCTTCATTGCCAAAGTCTGACTCAAGTGGTTTGGTGATGAGAAAGGAGGACAGGAAGGGCACGCATGGTCTTCTGGGCCTCCATTTTCATCACCAAAGGCTGCCTCAAGTGGTTCAATGATGAGAAAGGAAGCCCAGAAGGATGTGGGCCTAATTTTTTGTCACCAAAGGCCCACTCAGATAGTTGGATGGTAAGAAAAGCTCAGAAGAACACACTCATCACTGAAAGCTGACTCAAGCAGTTTGATGGTGAGAAAGAAGGCCATTGAGAAAGGAGGCTAACTCAAGTGTTTTGGTGATAGGAAAGGAGGCCTGGAAGGGTACGCATGTTCCTCTGGGCCTCCTTTTTCATTGCCAAAGGCCAACTGTAACATGGCCTTCTGGGCCTCCTTTTTCTTCACTGAAGGCAGGCAAGAAAGGAGGCCCGGAAGGGTGTGCACAGTCCTCTGGACCTCCTTTTTAATCACTGAAGGCCTACTCCAGTAGTTCAGCAACAAGAAAGGAGGCCTGGAAGGGTGCACATGGCCCTCCAGGCCTCCTTTTTCATCACCTAATATCAACTCAAGAGGGTTCAGCAATGAAAAAGGAGGCCTGGAAGAGTATGCGAGGCCTCCAGGCCTCCTTTTTCATTGCCTAAAGTTTCTTCAAGCCCTTTGCTGATGAGAAAGGAGGGACCAGGCAAAGAAATAGGTTGGAGAGGAAACAAATCTTCATAAAGTAAGGGACCCAGCATGGCAGAATGGGGGGAGCAATTGTGGGGACCCCTGGGGAGGTATCTGTGAGTTGGGGGAGGCCTTGGGTGGCCTGAATCAGGTGGCCTATTCCATCACTAGCCCTCCCCATGGCCTTCCCCACCCCAAGATACCTCATATGCACTTAATGAGTTATGCATTTGATTAGCAAATGCATGGGGGAAAGCAGGGAGTGATTTCATTCATGGTACAAGATTTACTCCCACAAGTCTTCAGGTTACGAATGGAATGGGCAGGCTCCATTACATTTATAACTCAAGGACTTCCTGTAATTTTTTATTCCATGAATCAACAGCTAAGGCAATAATCCTGCATAGAATTAAAAATTACCTAGAACTCTGAAACTACAGATCTTTATTAGTAAAATTTGGGTTGTATTTTTAGTTGTATTTCTTTCCTGTGTGAATTTAAGACATGTATTGTATGTAAGTCAACCATTAAAGATGTTCTGATTTTACAAATATCTAGGAAGATGGTGATAGTATATTTATTTGTGCCTGGTGTTAGAATTTTATTATGAAAACTCAAAGTTAATTCAGGAAATTAAATTGGGAACCCATGTAGTGGTTAAGACACTAAACTAAAAACCAGGACACTGTGAGTTCTAATGCTACCTTGGGCATGCAAGCCATCTGGGTGACTTGGGCCAGTCATGCTCTCTCAATTCAACTCACCTGACAGAAAATAGGAGAAGGAAGGAATATTGAGTATGTTTGCTACCTAGAGTTATTTATAAAAACAATAAAAGCAAGTCATCACTGTTGTAAAGCAAATCTCATGATCAATAAATAAACCACATGATTGTAAAGTGAATTGAGAATATCCAGTGACCTTTTTTTTGCTGTTTTCTGCAAAAACAGCAAAAAAGCCACAAATTGAAGTCAAATGACCATGGAAGGACACAACTGGTCATAAATGTAAGCCAGTTACCAAGCTCCTAAAATGTGATATGTGACCAGGAATTATTATGGTAGTTGTAACTTCAAAGATGATGGTAAATAGCATTTTAAAAGTCATTACAGAACAGATCATTAAATGACCAGTTGTAAATTGAAGACTACCTGTACTTATTTCAGGACTGTAAATTCAAGATAATTCAAGAACAAGTCTATAAAAGAGATACGTTGTCACTAGAAGTTACATGATATTGTGGCTGCAACTATTCATAAACTCCTACAAATAAATTGTGATTCAACTCAATGGATTAGACTTTTACAATGCATATATAGTAGTGGTAAATAACATGGAACCCTCCAGATTTTTCTATCAATTGCCAATATGAAGGACTGTGGGTCTTGTAACTCAGGTTATCTGCAGAGCACCAGATTCCCTACATACTATTTATAAGGATATATATTTTGAGGTAAAATAAATGAAACAGTTATCTAACTCTATTTGTGCCTTCGAGTCAGCATTGACTCCTGGCAACTTGTCTAGTTTTCAAAGTTCAGAACTGATTTTCTATTTTCTATTCCTAGGACCGAGAGAGAATAATTAGCACAAGGCCACTTAGCTGGCTTTGTTCCTAAGACAGAACTAGAAATCACAGTCTCCAGTTTCCAGCCTGATGCCTTAACCACTATACCAAATAGGCTCTCATGTTTTAAAATGAAAATCAGCCATTGATGTTACAAGTAAACAAATCAGTTGAAAATGATAATTAAGCCTTTTCCTTTCATCCCAGATTTGAAATCAACTCTCTTCCTCCAAGTGAATTTTGAGTAGAAAATGAGCAGAGGGAAATATTAAGCTGTCTCTCCTTTTCAGCAGTTCTCCTTGGCTGCATTTTCCCAGAAATACATATTTTTTCTTGAGGGAGGCAACTTAGTACATTTGCTGTAATTAGTTCAGTCTAAATATTGGTCTTCAGAAATGTTTATCTTCAAGTCCTAAATCCCCAGGATTTATAATCCTTTAACTAACACACAAGTGTAAAAGCTAGTTTTAAACTGGAATGACTAAGAATGAAAATGTAATCAGATTTCACAGCATGTTGTCTGCTTAGTTAAAATTAGCTGTGAGACAGTCTGCTAGTATAGTCATAACAGTTTGGATTTGGATCACTAGAAAGGTTTATCTTTTTATTACCACTTGAGAGTGGAACCAATTTTATGAAACATAGACAAAATAGTTTTGTTGGTCACCCTCATTTATATTGTGGTAACAGCAATTTTTATTGGAAACTTCCCTCTCCACTTGCTAATTTAATAGTTATTATAGAATTGTTACTGTCAGATCCGTGTATATGTCATTCCATCAATGGAAGAAGAAAAGGGGGGGAGACTGATAAAGAAATCCTTCTTGATGTAACCTGGATATATTTAATCTTATATCAAATGTGTATAACCTACATATGATACAATGGAGGGAGAAAATCCAGATGGCCGGAACCTATCACTCTGGGAGAGACAGCCAAGAGATGAAGAGACCATAAAAATTCCACAGTGAGATGTGTCTTGGGAAACTCTGAAAAAGATCGTTCTAAAAAGGGGGTGGGGGGAATTAACATGTTGGCTTTTTGTTTTACTAAATACACACCAAGATAAGGGGAGGGTTTTAAACTCCCTTATCAATCCCTGCATGCCTGAGAGACCTTAGATGTTGCTTTTAACCCCTACATGAATTGTCTCATCTCAATAAAGGATTCCTTTTGATACGTTTTGATGTTTTCAGAAGTTCATTCTAGTTGATTGAATGGGAAAAGTTCCCTAGCCTGACATAAAGCAGCGTCTGCAATATAGGTCAGCCCGGAAAGGAAATTTTTTTTTAAAAAAAAAACAACTTCACTCTACTGAGGGGACCCTGCAAGAAAGGAGAATGTCTGAGTACAGCAAGGACCAAGGGGAAGCCGAATGCTGGGGAGAAACATTGACAGTTACCCAGCCAGATACTTACTTGGTGCATCCCATCGAAGATACTGAAGCTGCCTCCACAAAGCCTCGGTAGTCTATAGGCACAGGAAAGAGAGACACCTGGGATGGAAGAACCAGGGGAGTAACTCTCACACGGGGCAATCATAAACCCAGATGGAAATTGGAGCTGGAAGCCCTATTGGATCAGGAAAGATGGGGTGAGGAGCCACCAACCAATGACCGACTGAGATGGTACATAAATCGCCTTGTGAGGGAAGTCCTGGAGAACCTTGAGGTGAGGGATACACCAGGATGCCAATGCAGGAGAGCGAGGGAACCAGAAAATGAGAGAACCAAAGCCGCCACCCCGGATTCAGCTGAGATTGATCAGGCAGCGGGAAAAGCTGAAGAACCAGCAGCCATACCAGGTACCCGACCCCTAAATGCCCCAAAACAGGGGATTAACCCTGGCTAACCCAGAGACATACAACTGCAGAGGAAGGTCCCACCCCTGGGAGTAAAATTCGATGGGGACCCCCAGAAACTGGGATTTTTCCTGGTGCAAGTCCTCACCTACATGCAAGAATATGGGCAGAATTTCCAAACCCAGGGATCCCGAGTACAAGTCATCACTCTGGTCCTGGAAGGGGCAGCAGCCAGATGGATGGTGACACTCCACAACGTCAATGCCTCAGAATTAAGGAATCTCGACCACTTCATGACAGCCCTACGCCATCACTTCAAAGACCCACTCGCTGATAGAAAAGCCCGAGACCGCATCACAGTCATAAAGCAAGGCCATCGCCTGGTAGCAGAATACACCAAGGAATTTTGTGACCTGGCTGGCCAAGTTGACTGGCCAGAGGATATCCTAGTCTGTTGGTTCAAAGATGGACTAAATGACAACATATACACTACCTGCCTGGCCCGTGGGCCCCAAACCACCTGCATGAATGGTACATGATGGCAGAGGAGGCAGAGATAGACTTGACTCGTAACCGCACTGGCAAGTTTTGGAAAAGATCCTCACCCCTGGGAAAACGGGAAATTTACAAACCCCAAACCATCATGATTCCAAGAAAGTCTGGTTGCTTTAAGTGTGGAAAGGAGGGACACCACGAAGCAGAATGTCGTTCGAAAACCCCTGCCAGAAAGCCAGACCACCCATCAGGGGGAGGTTTACCACAGAACCATTGAAAATAGGATTAGGGAATCATAGTGAGGTGCTCACATTCATTGTAGCCCCAGGAATGGAAGAGCCGCTAGTCCTAGGTCTCACATGGCTGTGGAAATGTAATCCAAAAATAAATTGGAAGAGAGGAACTGTACAATTCCAGAGAGACGTAGTATTTGCAAATAGCTCAGAGGAAAGGATAAAAAAAAGAACAGAGAACAGAGAGTCAGCCATGAATGGACAGTCAGCTGAACCCATTAACATCTCCAATTAGTATCAGGATCTGGCCCAAGTATTTAGTGAGGAAGCTTGTGATGAACTCCCATCCCATAGCGCCACAGACAGCGCTATCGAAATCCTACCAGGGACTGAACTCCCAAAACCACAAATGTACTACATGTTTCCCAGAGAACTAAAAGAACTCAGAGGATATATTGATAAAAACTTAAAAAGGGGCTTCATGAAACCAAACCAACCAAAAATAGCTGCCCCAGTGTTATTCTGCGAAAACAAAGATGGCTCAGTACAGTTGTGCATTAATTACAAAAAATTAAACACAATTTGCATACAGAATATGTATCCACTTCCCCTCATGGAGGACATGTTAGCCCACCTCTCGAAAGGAAAACTTTTTTCAAAGTTAGACTTACGAGAGGCATATTACTGCATCAGAATAAAAGAAGGGAATGAGTGGAAGACAGCTTTTAACACACCATTGGAATGCTACCAATTTAATGTGCTCCCCTTTGGACTGCAAGGAGCACCTGCTGTGTTTATGCAATTGATCAATGAAACCCTTCATGAATTTTTATATAAAGGGGTTCTAGTGTATCTTGATGATATTTTAATCTACATGGAAACAATGGAAGAATACATCAAGCTATTCCATGCAGTCCTCACAAAGCTCTTAGACACTAAATTATATGCAAAACTCTCTAAATGCGAATTCCACCAAGAAAAAATTGACTACTTGGGATATAGAATATCCCACGAAGGAATAGAGATGGACCCACTGAAAGTAAAAGCTGTAATGGACTGGGACCCACCACACACCCACAAACAACTGCAAAGCTTCCTGGGGTTTGCAAACTTTTATCGCCAATTCATTCCAGCTTTTCCAAACTTCACCCTCCCTATCACGAACTTGCTAAAAATGAAGGGGGGAGGGAGAAACCCAAACCAAGACAATCTCTTATCTGGACAACAGAATGCCAAGCTGCATTCGAGAAACTCAAACGTCTATTCTCAGCAAAACCGATCCTTAAGCACCCAGATCCCGAACAACCTTTTGTCATCCAAGCAGACGATAATGATGTTGCAGTTGGAGCAGTCCTCCTCCAAAAGAATGGATGTGGACAATTACAACCATGCACTTATACATCCAAGAAACTGACGGAAACCGAGCAAAGATGGGCTGTATGGAAGAAAGAGGCATATAATGCGCGGTGGGCAATGCTCACATGGAGACATTTCCTGGAAGGAAACCAAATCCCCTTTGAAGTGTGGACTGATCACAAAAATCTGGAAGCCCTGAGTAATCTACGAAACTCTCAGAAAAACAAGTAAGGTGGGCTCAATATTTTGAATGTTTTAAATTCACTCTCAAATATTTTCATTTCACTCTCAAATATTTTCCTGGGAGAAAGAACTTCTTAGCAGATGTACTGTCCAGAAAACGTTAATACAACAGCAAAAAGATTGAGGTTATAAAACCAATGATCCAACCGACTCAACTAGCAGCCAAAGTAATCACTGAGGCACAAGAGAAAAGAAAATCATCACTGACTGAAGACACAACGACGTCAATATTTAAGGAGGCACTACTTAAGGATGACTGGCTCCAGGCTAACAAAAATACTTGTTTAATCAAAGATGGACTGGCCTGGGTAGAAAACAAACTTTATTTCCCTGCAAGCCTGAGAATGGACCTCATGAAACATTGCCACGATTCCAAAATAGCGGGACACTTTGGGTTTGTAAAAACCCTGCACCTCATCAAAAGTCCCTCAAAAAGGACATTGAAAACTATGTTGCAAGTTGCCCCACCTGTGCTGCTGCAAAGAGAAGACAAGGAAAATATCCTGGACTTTTCCAAATAGTAACAGACCCTTCTTCAGCCTGGAAAGAGATCTCTATGGACACTACAGTGGAGCTTCCCGAAAGTGCTAGGAACACTGTCATTTGGGTTGTAACTGATCTTTTGTCCAAACAGGATCACTTTATTCCATGCTAAAAGATCCCAACTGCCAAGGCATTGGCAAAGATGTTCCTAATACACATTTATCGCCTTCATGGAACTCCCCAATGGATTATCTCAGATAGGGGTGTTCAGTTCACATCCAAATTTTGGAGGGCGTTTTTAAACCTATGAGGCTCCACCCAGGGGTTGTCGTTATCAAGTCACCCAGAAACGGATGGCTTGACAGAGAGAGTTAACAGCGTATTAGAACAATATTTAAGATGCTTTATTAATTACCAACAGGATAACTGGACTGACCTTCCTTTTTAAGAGGTACCATACAGTAACTCAGTCCATAGTAGCACGGGGTTCACCCTATTCCAGGTAGCCAGGGACCAAGAATTCAACCCCATGCTGGAACTACCCACAAAAAACCTGAAATCCCCTCCCTTAAGGATTGGATGGATAATTTACAAGCCATGTAGCCTGTGGTTAAGATTATCTCTACAGGAAGCTAGAGCAGTTTTTAAAGCTCAAGCAGACAAAAAACATTGCGACCCTAAACCTTTCAAGATTGAGGACCGTGTATATTTTTGTCCACAAAATTCTTAAAATCATTACAACCCTCTAGGAAATTAGCACCAAAATTAATTGGGCCATTCTCAATCTCCAGAATTATTAATCCTGTGATGGTAGAACTTCGACTTCCAAAAACACTTAGGCAGATTCATCCAGTATTTCACTGTAGCATGCTCAAACCGGATATCACTTCAAGCCTCAGAATCCCCCTTCCCACACCTCCAACCCCCATCATGGTACATGGGGAACAACATTTTGAAATTAAAGATATCCTTGATTCAGACACTCGCCGTGGATCCACACAATATTTAGTAGCTTGGAAACACCTTCCTTCCTCAGAAAATGAGCGGGTAGCCAAATGACACGTAAAAGCACCCACATTTATACGAAAGTTCCACCTAAAATACCCTGATAAACCATCCTGAATTGCAAATGTAATGCATGATTTTTGTTTTTTTCCAGGTAGACCTCTCTGTTTTTTAAGGAGGGCATGATGTCAGATCCGTGTATCTGCCATTTCTTCAGTGGAAGAAAAGGGGGAAGGAATTGATAAAAAAATCCTTTCTTGATGCAACCTGAATATATTTAATCTTATATCAAATTTGTATAACCCACACATGATACAATGGAGGGAGGAAACCCAGATGGCCGGAACCTATCACCTCTTGAGAGGCACAACCAGGAGATGAGAAGACCATAAAAATTCCATAGTGAGATGTGTCCTGGGAACCTCTGGAAAAGTTCGTTCTGAAAAGAGGGTGGGGGGAAATTAGGTATGTTCTGGGAAACTGTGAAAAAGATCATTTCTACAGAAGGGGTGGAGGGGAATTAACATACTGGCTTTTGTTTCACTAAATACATATTGGAATAAGGGGAGGGGTTCTAAACTCCCTTATCTATCCCTGTATGCCCGAGAGACCTTAGATGCTGCTTTGAACTCCTACATGAATTGTCTCATCTCAATAAGGGATTCCTTTCGATATGTTTGGTTTCAGAAGTTCATTCTTTTTAACTGAATGGGAAAAAGTTCTGTAGTCTGACAGTGTGGTTTTTAGTCCAATATTTTTTTTGCATTCGAGCATGTCCACCACATACGGTAATATGAACCAGGTATCTGTTGACATTTCCAACATTTATCTGATTTATTCTTAAACATTCTCACAAGTCTCATTGGGGGTAGATGCCACCTGTAAAACATCTTATACAAATTTTCTTTATATGCAGTTGACATTATCATTTTATAGTTTTGAGACCACAATTTTTGCCATTTTTCTAAGTCAATCCCATATCCAAAAATTTTCCCCCAAGCAATCATTGTTTCTTTAACTTGTTCCTCCTCCAGTTTAATTTCTAATAAATGTCCTTAAAATTTTTTAATCACCTTTTCATCAGTACCAACAAAATTTTGTCTAGATCAGTCAACTTATCATAAATACCTTCTGTTTTATCATCTTTATCAAATCTAGATTGTATTTGCAAATATGAAAATCAGTTCATTTTTACACTTTGTTCTTCCAATGCTTGCACAGATTTAAGTTCACCCTTTTCATTCAATATCTCACCATATCTAACTGTTTGTTCCTTTTTATATATTATTGGATAAGAAGAAGCTTCAATGGTAGATATCCATAATGGAATTTTTAAGTAGTATTGTCTTTTTATCTTCTCCCAATTCAAAAACAGTGCCTCTCGAATGTAATGTCTTCTAAAATACCCGTGTTTTAGTTCCCCTATACCAGAGGAAAGCATGCCATCCCAGCAATAAGTCATGCCCTTCTAAAGTCAATAGTCTACTGTTTCTTAATGTTATCCATTCCATTACCCACATCAAACTTGTCGCCTGGTAATATAGCTCCCAACTGGGCAAGGCAAACCCTCCTCTTATTCTTGCATCTTGTAACAGTTTTAGTTTTATGCTTGCTTTTTTACACTGCCAAATATATTTCAACACAATTCTATTTAAGTCTTCAAAAAACTCTTTCCCTAATTGGATTGGAATTGTCTGGAATAAATATAAAATATTAGGCAATACATTAATCTTAATTGTAGATTTTCCCCAATCAATGATAGTTGTAGTTTTTCCCATTTTATCAGATCTGTTGCAATCTGCTGTTTGAGTTTATCATAGTTATCCTCCTTCAGTGTGCTACATCTTAGTGTAATATATATCCCTAAGTACTTGACCTTGTTTTTGACCTGTATTTCTAATGTTTCTTCCAACTCTTTCTTTCGTCTTGCTAACACATTCTTTGTTAATATCTTTGTTTTATCTTTATTTATTTTCAAACCTGCTACTGTTCCATATTCTTCTATTTTTATATTAATTTAAGTATTGTTTCCAATGGATCTTCTAATATGAATACCAGGTTATCTGCAAAAGCTTGCAAATTATACTCTTCCTTTTTGATTTTCATTCCTTTTATTTCTTTTTCTTCTCTGATGTTCCTATTCAACACTTCCAATGTTAACACAAACAGCAGAGGCGACAGTGGACAACCTTGCCTTGTCCCTTTTCTTATATCTATAAATTCTGTTAATTCTCCATTTACCATAACCTTTACAGTTTGTTCATGGTATATCGTTTCAATGGCTTGGATAATTTTTTTTACCAAAGCCCATTTGTATCAATTGCAATAACATGAATTGCCAACTCACAATGTCAAAGGCTTTTTGTGCGTCTAAAAACATCAAGGCCATTTGCTTCTCAGGATAATATTCCAAAGTATCCAAAATAATTCTCACATTGTCTTTGATTTGTGTCTTTGGCAGAAATCCATTTTGGTCAATATGGATAAAGTTATTTAAGTATCTTTTCAGTCTTTCTGCCAAGATTAAAGCAAAGATTTTATAGTCTGAGTTTAATAGGGATATAGGTCTATAATTTTTAACTTGCTGCAGGTCTGTATCCTCCTTTGGTATAAGTGTAATATATGCTTCTGTCCATGTTTTGGGTATTCTTTTCTTTAGCATAACTTCATTCATAACTTCTAAGAGGTGAAGATTCAGTATTTCCTGAAAAGTCTTATAGAATTCTGCTAGCAAACCGTCTGGACCTGGTGCTTTCCCAACATTCTGTTTTTTTAAGGCTTCTGTTAATTCCATCATCATTATATTCCCTTCTAACATTGTTTCAATATCTTTAGGTATCTGAGGTAAATTCACTTTTTGTAGATATTGCTTAACTTTTTCTTCTTGAATATTCTCTTGAAAATACAATTTTCCATAGTAATCTTGTATAACTTTTTTCTTCTTCTCATTTCTATAGCAAAAGTGTCCTTCTTCATTTATTAATTGACTAATCCTTCTTGGCTCTCTTTCCTTTCTCAGTTTATAAGCTAGCCATCTGCCTGGTTTGTTTGCGTCTTCAAAGTAATTCTGTTTAGCATTTTAAATTTTTTGTGCTAGTTCCTCTTTTTCCATTAGTCCCATTTTATGTTTAATTATATCCATTTTATTTTTAATGTCTTTTTTGTGGGGACTTCTGTAAATCTTTTTCCAATCTTTTATAATCATCCTCCAATGTTTTGAAAGTCTTTTTCTGTTTTATATTTCTTTTCCTTGAATAATCTATTATCAAGCCTCTTGTGTAGGCCTTCATCACATCCCAGATATTCTGTAAAAATGTATCCTCTTTTCTATTTTCTTTAAAAAAGAAAACGAGTTCTTCCTCTGTTTTCTATTTAAAATCTTTTTTCTTTTAAAATCGTATTATTTAAAGTCCATCTAGATCTCCTCTTGTATCCTTTCCAAATAACTGTCACTGGATTATGGTCTGCCCAAGTACTTGTTTCTATTTCAATTTCTCGTATGTTAGCCAGTAATTCTGATGACATCCATATCATATCTATTCTAGACCATGATGCATGCTTGTTTGAGTAAAAAGTGTATTGCTTACTTTCTGGATTTCTCTCTCTCCATGCACCTTTTAAATTAAATTCTTCTGTTATTCAAAAAAAGATTTTGGTAGTATCTTTCTAGCTTTCTTTGTTGATTTCTGCGTTTTATAGTCCAACCGATCATTAATTATTCCACTAAGGTCTCCCATCATACAAATATTAACATAGTCTGTCGCGTTGTCGCGGTTTGCTCGTTGTCCTTAGGTTCTCTGATCAGCCCGTAGAGCCCCCGCAGGGGTGAAATTTAGAGGGACCCTCGCGAGGGTGAGTACTTAAGTACTAGAATCAATAATTGACACAGACACCATAGTTTCTCAAGGTGAGAGAGCACGTTGTGCCCGGGGTAGATGAAGAAATCCCCCGATTGCAACGCACCACCCTCTTTTATTTTGCAGTTTTCTCAGGGTGGGGGGAGCGAGACATATGTGAAGAGGAGCAAGGAAGTATAATTCTAATGGCGCCATGGCAGGATGCGACCACTGTTGTGTGCTAAGATAGAGTGATTATCTATTAACAAGATATTTTGTAGTCAGCTAGTTTCTGTAACTATTTGCCTACGTGTCGTGCCAAGCTGAGTTTATCATGCAATTCCTAACTTGAGAAGGTCATTCTTAGGGCCTTAGGTCAAGAGGACTCTCGAGGTTTACTACAAGTCCTCTTTTCTTTGTTTTTAAGGTGCCGCGATATCCGATTCAAAATATAAGCCTTTCTCCTTTGGAGTATCATAGTGCTTGGATAAGGACATACCCTCCGGGACATCCCGATCCGATTGCACAACCTCGTTCAAGGGCAGGTTATCAGTGTCGTCATCGGAACATAAGTGCAAAAGCGGAGCTTTGCACTCCTCAGTTGGAATTGCCATATATACATGATTTTGCATTAAGAGATTAAGTTGCGCAGCAGCTTTAGCTTCGGCAATAGCATTTAAACTACGTTTGATCATTGAAATAAAGATAGGTAATAAACAGGGTAGCAAAGTTGGACCAATTAGGTATGACATGGGTGATGTTAATTTCCTGGGCCTGCCACGGCCATTGTTCCCCCATCGTAGTTCCCCCACACACAAAGCAATTTTTAACTTGCAATGATTTAGCAATAGTCTCTGCAAGGTGTACAAAGGTGTTGCGCACCTCATGTGGTACGGTCAGGTGAGTCAATTTTGCCAATTCCGAATAAACAGAATGAAATAAGGAGTGTCTGGTTGAGTCGATGGAAATTTTGCTTACTATTATTTTGATGGCTACTGAAGGGTTGGTTCCTGTCCCATCAATACCCAAGCCATAGTCATTGTCAGTACCTTTCCATGTTTGGAAGGAAAGCCAATTTTCCGGTACTGGAAACGTGAGATTGATGGGATTGCACTGATGTTGCATACAGTTGGGATCGGGAACTCTAAGACGGGTGATATAGAGTTTTTTAAGGTTATCCCTCTTGGGTATGGTGTCGGGTCGCACTGTGAGCCCTCTGGATTGAAAGTCCACACATTTCCATTCATTGCAGTAGGTGCCTTTGCCACAGGGGTCGTGTTGATTTGAAGTTCTGGCACAGATGTACTTTTCGTTGCTGGAATATGTCCGTCGCCAGACAAGTGAGCCGCATTCGTTTGTGCCATAGTCCATGGCTTCGCAGGCATCAAAAGTGACCGATTGGGATACCTTCGGATTATAAAAGTCATGATTGACCAGTGTCTTTTTTGATGAGCCGGCTCCGACAGTGATGAGGATGTTGTAGCGATGAGTGGGGCCTGTGGGGTCATAACAGGTTTGTTTGTTGTTATCTTCACAAATACTATACGTCGTGCTATTCCACACACAAGTGTGCGTGGATGGTTTGGTGCAAATAAAATGAGTGTGATATATTAATATAGTTCTGATGGTCTGCCCCTGTTGAGTTTTTTGCAAGCAGGGGGTGCAATGTTTGGCATCTTGGGAGGTGAGTGCACTTCGTGTCCTCCGTTGAGAGGGGATAAACTTTTGTTGTAGGGATAATGTCAGCCGAGAAGAAGTGGCAAAGCCTCGTACCATTTTTGTAATTTCACATTGGTATAGACCAAAGTCTGAGAGGGTCAGATCAGTTACTGAAAGATGAGTTGCTCTAAAATGATAATTGATGGTATATTTGGGTGAGTCTTGTAGATGTATGGTATTGTTGAAAAACCAGCGCCAGATGATTCCCTTTTTCTTGATTGGAGACCTCTGGTAACAGGAGAGGGCCTGAGAGCGAAGATGCAGTGCTCCTTCATTGTTGTAACGGTGCGTGTGAATCAAGGAGTTGAATTTAGGATGTGGAGAGGACTCGAGAAGCTGTCTACGAATTCGTTGTCCGTGGAGCGGTGACCAGGAACCAGGATAGCGGTCAGGGAGATGGGAGCCAGGTGTATCCCATAGGCAGCTGGTGGTATCACAGGGAGGTTGGCAGCAGGAGAAGTGGCGCACCAGGGTATGGGAAAAAGATTGAGGAGAAGATTGAGACAAAAGGAGCCAAGAAAGAAACATAGAGGGTAGTGGGGGGCGAGTTACAGAGAAAATGGAAAAGAGATAAACTGTATGATTGAAGGATTGACGGGAAGCAAGAAAGCCTAAGCAGGAATAAGGTCCCACCGTATTCGCAGTGACATAGACATGTAGGTAGACCCGACAGGGTTGGTAGCCATACAGAAGAGAAACGTGAGGTGAGGGACGCAAGGCACGGCCTTGATGTTGAAAGGCATAATTACAGGCGGAAAGAGATATGTCTTCAAAGGTAAAGGTAACGCGTGTGAACGGAGGGGCGAAGATAACAGCAGGATCAGCCCGAAACTGAGAAAAGACAGGAGATATCAGAATCAGAAGGGCTAGGAGAGGAACACTTGTCCTTAGCCTCCCCATGATAAGGTCGAACACAGCGCGCAGGCACCCAAAGAACACGATCAGGAAGTTGAACAGCAGCGTATCCTTTGCCCCAAGTGATCAGTTGCACAGGTCCCTTCCACTTCGGATCTGGAAGTTGCCTGAAATAAACAAGAGGTCTGGAGGTAGGGACAGGAGGTGTGGTAAAGTGACGAGAAGCAGCCGTAGAAGAAGGAGAGCCAGTAAGATTCAGAAAGTTCAAGGTATATAAACATACATTTAACACATTCTGTAACGCTGGGAGGTTCGGGGGGCGTACGCCTTTTTTCCCCATGTATCGATCAAGGGCCATTTTGAGTGTTAAATTTGCTCTTTCCACAATAGCTTGGCCTTGGCTATTAAATGGAATTCCAAATTTGTGTACAATGGACCAATGATGACAGAACTCCGAGAAAGAGGAGCTCGTGTATGCAGGACCATTGTCTGTTTTTAAAATTTGTGGACATCCCAGTGTTACAAAGGTCCGAATGCAATGATTGATAGTGTTTTTAGTAGTCTCCCCCCTTTGCAGTGTGGCCATGATGAACCCAGAGTAAGTGTCTACAGACACGTGAATATACTTCCAGGTCGCAAAGGATGGATACTGAGTAACGTCCATTTGCCATGTGTCACAGGCCTCGGTGCCTCTAGGATTTACTCCTTCTGGGACACTTCGTGCCTGCAGACTACATGTAGGACATTGTTGAACAATTGCCGCGGCTTCTTGATGAGTAATTCCAAATTGTCTCACCAGAGCCTTTCTATTTTGATGAAAATAATCATGACTTTCTCCTGCTGTTAAGGTGTTATTCTGCAGGATTGGTAACAAATGCAACTTGCAGGCCTCATCTGCCATGTGATTGCCTTCTGAAAGAAATCCGGGCAGATGCTGATGGCTTCTGATGTGGGCCACAAACAGAGATTCTTTCCTTTCCTTCAATAGGTCTTGTAACTATAAAAAAAAAGCATCATTAAAGGAGAAGGGGTTGCAGGAGAAATGTAGGCATCAAATATATTCAAGGCCAATTGTGCCACATACAGACTATCAGATATTACATTAATTGGCTGGTTGGGAAAAAGTGTGAGTGCCATATTGAAGGCAGACAGTTCAGCCTGTTGAGCAGAAGGTTGTGGTGTGGTAAGTTTTTTATGCCATTGATTGTCAGGTTGCCACACACAAGCCCCGATGGTTTTAGAACCATCAGTGAATACAGTAAGACAATCTTTCATTGGTTGTTGTACTAAAGGAGTCTCTAGAGTGAGCGGAATTGTTTTCAGCACTTGTATGCATGGGTCTGGTGGTAGATGGCAAGAGACATTCCCTTGCCACCCTTCCAACGCATCTTGTAACGCATCAGAATTTTGGAAGAGTGGTTCCCATTGTGTTAGTCTGCAGGGAGTGTAAAGCGTGCAGATATCCACACCCATCAAGGCTCTAGCTCTTTTCCTCCCCCGTTCTATAAGAAGAGCCATTTGTGCAGCTCTTGTGGTGATTGATGCTTTTGGGGTATGAGGAAGGTGAATCCACTCTAAAATGTGTAGCCTCTTTGAAGTCGAGATTTGAATAATGATTGCTGTAAGGAGTGCGGGTGTGGGAAGAAGCGCCAATGAGAGTGCATGATTGTGTAATGAGCGGTCCACCCAATGGGTATGCAAGGCGCTGTTGATTTCTTTAAGAGCATTAAGCTGTTGCTCATTCAGCCAAATGAGATCTGCTGGATGCTTAAGGCCGACCAATGCTTGAAATAATGGCGAGAGAGTATGAGTTGAAATGGAAAGATATGGGCGTGCCCAATTGAGCGTACCCAGGCATTGCTGTAACTGAACCAAGGTTGCAGGTTGAGGGAGTGTGAGAACAGGAAGGTGAGGTGAAGCTGTGGAGGCTAAAACCTTGTGTCCTAAATATTGTAACGGATAATGAGACTGCACCTTTTCTGGTGCTACATGCAGTCCTGCAAGAGCAAGGAGAGAGAGAAGACATGGAAAAGTTTTACATACTGTACCTTTAGGACCATCAGCTGCGATCAGGATGTCATCCATGTAATGATACACTAAAAATTCAGGAAATTTGTCCCGATAGGGTTGTAAAGCTTTATTTACAAAATATTGACACATCGTAGGAGAATTGAGCATTCCTTGGGGAAGAACTTTCCATTGATATCTAGCTGTAGGTTTAGAATTATTAAACTCAGGAACGGTGAAGGCAAATAGTATCCTGTCCTCTGGTATCAGCGGGATGGAGAAAAAACAATCTTTGAGGTCAATGATTATGAGATCAAATGTTACAGGAATTAAATTTGGATTTGGAAGGCCGCATTGCAATGGGCCCATAGGTTGCAATATAGCGTTCAGAACACGGAGATCCTGTAGGAGGCGCCATTTGCCACTTTTCTTTTTAATTACAAACACTGGTGTGTTATATGGGCTGGTAGATGGTTCAATATGACCTTCTGCCAATTGCTGGTGAACGAGAGTGTGAAGTGCGTTTAATTTTTCTTTTGTAAGAGGCCATTGATCAATCCAAACAGGAATATTGGATTTAAGAGTGAGAAAAAGAGGAGAAATAGCCATAATTCAAGGTATGTAGAGAGAAGTGTGGAGTTGAGATAGCAAGTCACGGCCCCACAAATTGCAATGTAATGGAAGGACAAAGGGTTTAAGATAAGCAGTCACAGAGGAATGAGGCGTAGAGGCAGTAAGCCAAAGTGAGCTAACCTTTGCTGCCTGCGCTCCACCGACGCCTTGTACTGAAGTTGTTTCAGCAAGGGGCCAAGAGGATGGCCACTCAGAGGATCGAATGACAGAGACGTCAGCTCCGGTGTCAATCAGGCCAGCAAAAGATTGGCCATTCAGCAATATGGTTAACATAGGTTTGGAGGCTTGAACAGATTGCTGTAGAGCAAACAAAGAAGGGGGTTCAGGAGACGGAAGAAGAATGAGAGTAGCCACAATCGTTCCCGCTTTCAGGGAAAAGCACCGGTCACCAATGGCAGCGAGAGAGAGATTTTTCAGAGAAGAGGAGTCGTACAAAAAGGGTGCAGCGACTACGCCTTCAATGATAAGGGAGGAGTTAGGTATGAGCAAAACAGGCAAGGAAGGCGGAAGTGGCTTCAGAACAGTGATAGAAAGAGGGAGAGTGAAGACCGAACCAGGATCATCATAAACGATGTCCTCTGTCAGCTGTACAGGGAAAGAAGTAGGTTGTAAAAAGGAAAGAGAAAAGGAAAGAGAAGCTTCAGCCTTTGTAGCGGGGTTAGCTGAAGACCCCATGCCTAGTTTTCCGATTGCTGAGCAGGAGGAGGGTTAGAACGACATTGGGAAGCCCAATGAAAACCTTTTCTGCAACGAGGGCAAACAGTTTTTGGCTTGGCAGCATAGGGTGCAGTACCCCGAGACTGGCCACGAGGCGTTCCCCCCCCACCCGGCATTCTACACTGATTTTTAAAATGGCCAGGCTTCCCACAATTAAAACAATTGCCAGAGCGAGACACGGCAAGGGCGTCAGACGACGGAGGGGAGGAGGGGAGGGATGCAGAAATGGAGGTAGAGATGGCAGCGGCAAGGGCACTCATTTTGTGAGAAGTAGTTCCCACAATCCTACAAAGCTGCAGGAATTCAGCCAAGGTTACACCAGGTTTATTAGCAACAGGTTGAAGTATTTTTTGACAATCTTCATTCGCATTGGTGTAAGCCAGTTTAATAAGAAGTTCTTGTCTGGCCGCCTCATTGTCAATTTGGCGTTCCAGAGCGGTTTGCAAACGGTTAACGAATGAAGAGTAAGACTCATCAACCTCCTGCACTATCTTCAAAAAGGTGTGTGTGGATTTAGAGTCTGAGTCATCCACACGTTTCAGGGCATTCATCGCACAAAGATGAATGATTGCAAAGGCACGGCGAGGGCAAGTTTGTTGCTGAATCAGGGTGGAGTATAATCCAGTTCCCTTTAAGTGATCAGCAATGACCAGATTAGGGAGGCCTCGTCTTATTTCAGCATCTACTAATTTTTCATATTCAGACTGCCAAACAACATACTGGGCAGGAGTCATAAGCATAGAAAACAACATCTTCCAATCATATAACAGCATTACAGTGTTAGCAGACACGAGAGAATCAAGCAAGCCACGAGTGTAAGTGGATTGCAGTCCATACATATTTACAGCCTCTTTTAAATTTTTCAACACTCTTAACTCTATGTTGGTATGAACAGGAGCGCCAGGGGCTCCCGGAACAAGAGTCATAGGGTAAGCAGAAGGTATATCACAAGTTTCTAAGGTGAAGGAAGGAGAAGCCAGGATAGCAGTAATATTTCCCCCCAAGGGATGTGGGGATGGAGAATCAGTAGGAATAGGAGAGACAGAAGGAGAGGAGGGCTGCAGACGATTGTGCGGAGTGTCAGAGTGAAAAGGAGGGGCAGAGGCAAGCTGAGGAATATCATCCGAAGAGGCAACAGATTGGTAAGGTGGGGGAGAAGAATCAAAGCGAACAGCAGGAGGCTTAGCAGTTTTAGAGGCAAGAGATAAAGATTCGGGGAGAGAGGTGGAGGGGTAGATAGTATTGAGCGCAGCCATTATCGCACGCCAGGATATAAGAATGTCTGGTGGAGCTCTGGGGACATCATACAGATATTTTCCCAAGCGTTCCCACGAAGTGCGATGCAGCGTGCCCTCAGCCGGATAAGCAGGACAGTGCTGTTCCACAAAGAGCAAGAAGGAGGTGATAGATTTTCTAGACAAGGTATATACAGTGGTGCCGTTAATTTTCTGCAAACAATTAGTCTTCTTCACTAAGTGGTAAAGTTCGTCCCTATGAACTGACGAAACTTTGGAGAGTGAGGAGCCCATTACTTACGATTGTACAGAGCCTTTGCCAGGTGCGTAGCAACGGGAGTGAAGGCAGCGCACCTCTAGACAGAAGTCACGCCGTGGAGCTGAAGAAGGGAGAGATCCCGGATGAGCCCCCAGTTGTCGCGTTGTCGCGGTTTGCTCGTTGTCCTTAGGTTCTCTGATCAGTCCGTAGAGCCCCCGCAGGGGTGAAATTTAGAGGGACCCTCGCGAGGGTGAGTACTTAAGTACTAGAATCAATAATTGACACAGACACCATAGTTTCTCAAGGTGAGAGAGCACGTTGTGCCCGGGGTAGATGAAGAAATCCCCCGATTGCAACGCACCACCCTCTTTTATTTTGCAGTTTTCTCAGGGTGGGGGGAGCGAGACATATGTGAAGAGGAGCAAGGAAGTATAATTCTAATGGCGCCATGGCAGGATGCGACCACTGTTGTGTGCTAAGATAGAGTGATTATCTATTAACAAGATATTTTGTAGTCAGCTAGTTTCTGTAACTATTTGCCTACGTGTCGTGCCAAGCTGAGTTTATCATGCAATTCCTAACTTGAGAAGGTCATTCTTAGGGCCTTAGGTCAAGAGGACTCTCGAGGTTTACTACAATAGTCCAATTCAATTATTTTCATATGTAATTTCCTGTAAAATTCTTCTTGGTTATTGTTCGGAGCATAAATTGCAATTAAAGTGTTTTAACGTTATTGTCCATTATTTCTACTATCAAAATCCTTCCATCGTCATCTGTATAGATTAGTTCTATCAAAATTGTGTCTTTAATATATAATACCATACCCCCTTTTTAAGATTGTGCCAGCAACATAAATAATTTCCCTATTTTTTTTTGTTTTAATATATATTCATGTTATTTTTAATATGTACTTCTTGTAAGCAGATTATATGAAATTTTAATTTTTCTAATTTGTGAAATACTTTCCTTCTTTTAGTAGCCAAATTAAGTCCATTTAAGCTGGCATCTCAGCAGTACAGTGTGCGATCTTGAAGCTCCAAGTTCGCTGCTGATATCTCTGTTGCAAAACGGTCCCACCAGACCTAAACCATCCTGTAGAGACAGTGACTGAGGAGGGCACATCCTGTCAATCCCAGGGACATCACAAAGTCCCTAGTTGATCCAGGAAAAGCCCTTTTGCCGGCGGCGGAGAGGCAGCCATTCAAGCTGCTGAATGGGGACAGCTCCGGAACGGAAGAGATTGAAAGAAAGTATGACAGTTTGGTGAGATGAACTTTTACTTATTATTTCTAGAAGAGAGCACTGTGAAAGACTTAAAGTGAATTAAAAGTGAACAGAAAAGAGTTTAAGTGGCAAAATTAAGCTATTTAAAGTGAAAGGTTTTTTTCCCCATTTTTATTAAAACTTAGAACTTGGCAAAGCTTCTTAATCTTAAACTGGACTGGACCTTTTAAAAATTTATTATTCTTGTTTGTATTTTCTTAACAATTTTTTGAAAGTCTGTTTTGACCAAGACTCTTTTTTGACTTGAGATTTATTTCCTTTTTAAAAGAAAGGATTTTATTTTTTCCTTTTGTTCCTGGCATTGGATACATGAGGGGGGAGTGAAAGTGAAGGAAAAAAGTAGCACTGCCATCTAGAGGCTCGGACATATTGTTTCTTTTTCTTCTATTTGCTTATACATCCATGTTATACTCAAGGACTCTGAGTTTTGCACTGGAAAAGATAGTGGAGTGAACATGGCAGATTGTTTACGCAGATGCCCATCTGTGAAACTATAAATAATTAGAATCTGGAGTTGAAGTTGAAAGAAAGAAGATTGAAGTGACCTTGAAAATATTGGAACTAGAAACTTTGAGTTGATTTATCTAATAGCCTTGGATACTCAGTGGCAGTGGCTGGCTTCACATTAAAATTGTTTGTTACTTTTCACTCCCTCTTTTACTTCTCCTTCAATTGTTTTTTATATTTGGATTTCAACCTTTTATTCCAGGAACTAGAAGGTAAATTCTTTATTTTTTTGCTCTCTTCCTTTTTTTTTAATTATTAAGAGAAATAATTGGATTAAGGTATATAAGTGCCTAAAGTTTTTTTGCCCCTTTTAATTTTTTGGAGTGGCAATTGCCTGCCTGTGCTCCTTTTTTTTCCTTTTTCTCTTTTTTCTCTTTCTTTCTTTGCAGATAAGTACTACAAGATGAGAAGAAAGACAAAAGCCCCAGCTTCCTCAATACCAATAGCCTCTTCACCACCTGGAGGACAACAGTCATACAGACAGTTTTACAACAGGAGAAAGAGAAGGAAGTGACATTACATATGATTATGCAAGGAATTCAGAAGATTGAAAAGAGAATGGAGAACATTGAGCAAAGAACTGAAAAGACAGATGAGAAAGTAGAAAATATTCAACAGATGATGATGAAATATGAAGACAGATTTTTAAAAATTGAAGAAGATACACAAAGAGACAAGAAAATTGGAGATATTGATACTCGATTGAGTGATGTTGAGAAGGGCAGGTGTGAACCATTAGGATGGGAAATTGATAGATCAGAATTCTATCTAAGGTTTCAAAATGTAGAAGAAGGAAAAGGCAAAAATCTTGCTGAAATAACGACAGAAATACTGGCAGAAGCACTAGAGATAACCAAAGAGAAGACGATGGATGGGATGGATGAAGTGTTCCATGTCTATACAGATATACAATGAGAAACAGACTACCAAGAGAAGTCCACATCAGATTTACTAAGAAGATTATTAAGACACAGATACTGCAGGTGGCAAGAGGGGAAAACACTGAAATATAAAGACAAAGAAATTGTGGTGCTGAAACAGATACCAAGAAGAGTAAGAGAGATGAGAAAAAAATATTTATTCTTGACTAAAGAGTAAACGAAAAGTTACTCTTAAAAGAAGAGTAAACTATAGATGGTTGATGCCAGAAGGCCTCTTGTTCACTTGGCAGGAATAAAGACACAGAATTGACACAGTTGAAAAAGCTGAGCTATTCTACTTAGAATACTTTAGAGGAAAGGAGGAAGAAGCAAGAAAAGAAGAGTCATTAATTGAATTCCAAGAGGAGAAAAAGAAGAAGGTGCAAAAGGCGGTGTACCCGGAGAGCAACAAGAATTAAGATCTACTAGAGCAATAAAACCCCCTTATAAAGCTTAACATGAATGAAAGAAAATTGATTACGATTAACATAGATTTCATTAATTCTTATCAATTAGATACTTCCTGTAATATTCAACTAAAATATATCCTCCTGCAACTGAAAACAACCCAAAATTAGAGTTCAAGATAGCTTACAAGTCAAACTGGAAGTGATGTTGCAGCGATACTAGTTGCAAGGGAACGGAGCTCTCTCTCCCTGCACTGGCTTCTTCTTGCTTGTGGGCTCCAGAGGAAGCCAAAATCACCCTGGAGGGGTGGTGAAGCAAAAGAGAGGTGTCCTGTGAGGTTCCACAGGAGAACGCACTCCCCCGTAGAGCCCCAGGGCTTTCTTTGCCCTCTGTGCCACACCAAGAAGAGACAGCCAAAATGGCTGCAACACAGCCGGAGACAGCTTCAATCTACAAAAAGTGGAGTGGAGCTGGTGAACAGTGTTTGGAACTGGGTGAGAAGAATCCTTTATATTTAAAGTGCAACCCCGAGAAAAAGAAGATTTAGAAAACAGTGACTCAGAATTATCTTTAAAGTGGCAGCATCTCAGCACAGTGTGTAAAATTTCTAGATTTTTTAAATGGAAGGAAAAGGAGGATTTTTTTTTGCTAAAAATACAAAAAAATTGGACTTTTTAATTGGACAGACATTGGCTGTAGATAGGCATTATAAATTTTTGGAACAACCTATATAAAAAGTCAATATTACATTTGCATTTTGGAGAAAATAAGTAAAATCAAATAAGAAATATAAAGTGAAAATTGATGCAAAGACCACCATCTGCTATCAAAGGAAGGCACAATATATTCCCAAAACTCTGATAAAGGCCTGGCTTTGGAAGACTCTAAAGAAAACTGTACCATTAAAAAGTTTTAATATAGACTAATTTTATATTTGGATTATCTAGAAAAACAGATTGACTAACTTGGGGATACAAAGGGATACACCAAACTCTTTGTTTGAGAAGTGATCTTGGCTTGAAAAAAAGATTGTTGGATTATTGGATAAAAAGAAATAAAAGAAACAAAACAAAGATGAGTAGAATTTGGAGAGGAATCACATTGGAAATTCAGGATATGAAGGATACTTTGATAAGAAGATGTGAGGAGATCTTGAATAAAATACAGAGCACGGAAGTAGACCTAGAAAATAGGACACAAATGACAAAGAGAACACAGGATGTCCAGGAAGAGGAGAAGTTAACCGAAAGAACAGCTGGAAAAATGCAACAGACAAAACAACAAATAAAAATAAATGATAAGATGGAGATAAAAATAAAAATGATAATGATTGATGATATAAACCAAGGGAAGAATATCTTAAGTGAAATTAAACAGGAATTTGAACTGCAGGAGCTTCCTTTGGGAGAGAGACGGGTAAAAGTAGATAACTTGAAAATGAGACATTGTACTGGGTAGAGAAGGGAGAAATGTCTAAGATGATGGGCCAAAAATAATTAAATAATTGAAGAATACAATAATAGAAATATATCTATGATTAATCAATTGATATAAGATTGTTGTAATAAATATGAATATTAACATTTTATCTGAAGGAAAAGGAATGACATCTAGAATTTGATTGATATAAAAATAACATTGAAATAAGACAAAAATGACAGATTATAAAACAACTGTATTCTTATTAGAATTATATATCTTGTCAAACATAAATATGATGGGACTTCCAGTGATGATATGAGGATGAACAGAAGTGTAGAAGCCCGTCTCCGGTCCTTCTAAATCCTTTTTGCTGTTTAGCTCGACCCCTCTGGGTGCACGATTCCCGTAGAGTACTGTGCCGACGTTGGGAGATTCAGGCTGTGGTGAAGGGGGAGGGCAACCCCTCATTGCAACGAAGAGAAACCCTTTTCCAACAGTGACCACAATGTGATTGATTTTTGTCTCAACATATGTCCACACAAAAATCATCACAATGACGGAATTATAACTTCAAAAAAGGCAACTATGATCTTATAAACAACAATCTTTCATCCCTTGATTGGCAATTTCTATTCACTGGATGCAATACTGTAGAAGACCATTACAACATGTTTTTACTTGAGGTCAAAAGAGTCATCAAACTATATGTACTAATAACAACTCCCAAAACCAGAAAAAACAAATTACCCATAACAGTAAGGAAGCTTCAATCCAAAAAAGAAATCACTTTGGTGGAAAAACAAATCTGGTCACGTTGCCAACTTCAAAAGCCGATACAAAAATTTATGCCAACAGATAAAGACTGAATGCACCAATTATCACATTAAACAAGAAGAAAACCTTCTGCGCACCAATTCCACCCGCGCTTTCTACAAGAAACTAAGACTCAAGATCCATCCCACCCCTGAAAGGACCTAATGGTAAAGACTGCAACGATGACACTATTAAAGCCAACCTCTTTAATACATTCTTTGGCTCAGTATTTGTAAACAGCAATGGATCATGCCCAGTATTTCCTAGTCAAACCACAGACAACTACAATGATCTAATACATATCGATTTTACAGAAGACAATGTTGAAAAAGCACTATGTGATCTAAAACCATCTCTATCTATTGGACTGGACGGAATATGTGCCTACTTCTTAAAAAAGCTTTCCACTGCCAATGCCGAACCTCTAAGTATAACCTTTGAAAAATCTTTCAGGACCAGCTCCTTGCCAAAACTATGATCACAAGCCATGGTCATCCACCATCTTCAAAAAGGGAGACCCCAGCCTAGTTGAAAATTACAGACCAATCTCTTTATGCTGTGTCACTTGTAAAGTCATGGAATCAATTATTAATCAATCCATCATCCTCCACTTAGAAACAAACAACATACTCTCTAATAAACAATTTGGTTTCAGGAAAAAACTATCATGTAATCTGCAACTCTTACACTGCAAAAACATATGGACTACACAACTCAATCAGGGCAAAGCAATAGATGCAATCTGCACAGACTTCTGTAAAGCCTTTGATTCAGTGGTACAAGACAAATTACTCCTAAAACTAAAATCTTACGGTATCTCTGGACACCTGCATAACTGGATAGAAGCATTCCTGTCAAACAGACAACAAATGGTCAAAATTGGGAGTCTCCTATCAAATTCTTTACCTGTCAACAGTGATGTCCTCCAAGGCAGTGTTCTAGGACCAACTCTTTTCATACTCTACATAAATGACTTCTATGATCATATCAGGAGCAACTGTGCTTTCTTCGCTGATGATGTAAAGCTATTCAACACCACAAACAATACTGCTATCCTTCAAAAAGACCTTGACTATGTATCAGAATGGTCAAACAACTGGCAACTTCAAATCTCAACAAACAAATGCTCTGTCCTACATATTGGCAAAAAAAAAAATCAGAAAATAAAATACAGGTTAATAAGACCTTGTTGATGATCCAAACTCTGTCAAGGATCTTGGAGTACTCCTCTCTAATGATCTAATGCTAGAGTCCACTGTAACTACATAGCCAAAAAGGCGTTAAGAGTTGTTAACCTAATCTTACGTAGCTTTTTCTCTGGTAATATTATACAATAACCAGAGCATACAAAACATTTGCTAGACCAATACTTGAATACAGTTCATCAGTCTGGAACCCACATTTATGTATCTAATATTAACACAGTTGAGAAAATCCAGAAATATTTCACAAGAAGAGTTCTCCACTCCTCTTGTCAGGCTACAGAACTTTTTCCCTTTCAATCAATAAGAATGAACTTCTGAGAATCAAACGTATCAAAAGGAATCCATCAAGAAAGGATTTCTTTATCAGTTCCCTCCCTTTTTTTCTTCCACTGAAGAAATGACAGATACACGGATCTGACATCCTGCCCTCCTTTAAAAAATAGATAGGTCTACCTGGAAAAAAAAAATCATGCGTTACATGTGCAATTCAGGATGGTTTATCAATGTATTTTAGGTGGAACTTTCGTAGTAATATGGGTGCTTTTACATGTCTTTTGGCTACCCACTCATTTTCTGAGGAAGGAAGGTGTTTCCAAGCTACTAAATGTTGTGTGGATCCACGGTAAGTGCGTGAATCAAGGATATCTTTAATTTCAAAATGTTGTTCCCCATGTATCATGATGGGGTTGGGGGTGTGAGAACGGGGGGGGGGGTGTCTGAGGTTTGAAGTGATCTCCGGTTTGAGCAAGCTACAGTGAAATACTGGATGAATCTGCCTAAGTGTTTTTGAAAAAGAAAGTTCTACCATCACGGGGTTGATAATTCTCGAGATGGGGAATGGCCCAATGAATTTTGGTCCTAATTTGTTAGAAGGTTGTAATGATTTTAAGAATTTTGTGGACAAATATACACGGTCTCCAATCTTGAAAGGTTTAGGTTCACAGCGTTTTTTGTCTGCTTGAGTTTTGTAAACTGCTCTAGCTTCCTGTTGAGATAATCTTACCACTGGCCACATGTCTTGTAAATTATCCCTCCACTCCTTAAGGGAAGGGATTTCAGTTTTTTTGGTGGGTAGTTCCAGCATGGGGTTGAATTCTTGGCCCATGGCTACCTAGAATGGGGTGAACCCCGTGCTACTATGGACTGAGTTATTGTATGCTTCCTCTGCAAAAGGAAGAAGGTCAGTCCAACTGTCCTGTTGATAATTAATAAAGCATCTTAAATATTGTTCTAATACGCTGTTCACTCTCTCTGTAGCTCCTTCGGTATGGGGATTGCTTGATGATGACAATCCCTGGGTAGAGCCTAATAGATTTAAAAACGTCCGCCAAAAATTGGATGTGAACTGGACACCCCTATCTGAGATAATCCGTTGGGGGGCACCATGAAGGTGATAAATGTGTATTAGGAACATCTTTGCCAATGCCTTGGCAGTTGGGATCTTTTAGCATGGAATAAAGTGATCCTGTTTGGAAAAAAGATCAGTTACAACCCAAATGACAGTATTCCTAGCACTCTCGGGAAGTTCCACTATAAAGTCCATAGAGATCTCTTTCCAGGAAGCAGAAGGGTCCGCTACTGTTTGTAAAAGTCCAGGATATTTTCCTTGTCTTCTCTTTGCAGCAGCACAGGTGGGACAGCTCGTAACATAGTTTTCAATGTCCTTTTTGAGGGACGGCCACCAAAATTGTCTTTTGATGAGGTGCAAGGTTTTTACAAACCCAAAGTATCCTGCTATTTTGGAGTTGTGGCAGCGTTTCATGAGTTCCATTCTCTGGCTTGCAGGGACATAAAGCTTGTTTTCTACCCAAGCCAGTCCATCTTTGAGTAAGCAAGTGTTTCTGTTAGCCTGAAACCAATCATTCTTAAGTAGTGCCTCCTTAAATATTGACGTCGTTGTGTCTTCAGTCAGGGATGATTTTTTTTTCTCTTGTACTTGGGAGATTACCTTGGCTGCTAGTTGGGTCAGTTGGATTATCGGTTTTATAACCTCAATCTTTTTGCTGTTGTATTGGGGTTTCTTGGACAGTGCATCTGCTAAGAAATTCATTCTCCCAGGAAAATATTTGAGAGTGAAATTAAAACATTCAAAATATTGATCCAACTTACTTGTTTTTTTCAGAGTTTCCGTGGATTTCTCAGAGCTTCCAGATTTTTGTGATCAGTCCATACTTCAAAGGGGATTTGGTTTCCTTCCAAGAAATGTCTCCATGTGAGCATTGCCCACTGCACAGCATATGCCTCTTTCTCCCATACGGCCCATCGTTGCTCGGTTTCTGTCAGTTTCTTGGATGTATAAGCGCATGGTTGTAATTGTCCACTTCCATTCTTTTGGAGGAGGACTGCTTCAACTGCAACATCACTGGCGTCTGCTTGGATGACAAAAGGTTGCTCGGGATCTGGGTGCTTAAGGACCAGTCCTGCTGCGAACAGACGTTTGAGTTTCTCGAATGCTGCTTGGCATTCCATTGTCCAGATAAAGGGTTGCCTAGGGTTGGGTTTCTCCTCACCCTTCATTTAGCAAGTTCGTGATAGGGAGGGCAATGTTTGCAAAAGCTGGAATGAATTGGCGATAAAAATTTGCAAACCCCAGGAAGCTTTGCAATTGTTTGCATGTGTGGGGTGGATCCCAGTCCAATACAGCTTTCACTTTCTGTGGGTCCATCTCTATTCCCTCATGGAATATTCTGTACCCCAAATAGTCTATTTTCTCTTGGTGGAACTCACATTTGGAGAGTTTTGCATATAGTTTAGCGTCTAAGAGTTTTGTGAGGACTGTACGAAGTAGCTTGATGTGTTCATCCATCGTTTCCGTGTAGATTAAAATATCATCAAGATACACCAAAACCCCTTTAAATAAAAATCCATGAAGGGTTTCATTGATCAATTGCATAAACACTGCAGGCGCTCCTTGCAGCCCAAAAGGGAGCACTTTAAATTGGTAGCATCCCAACGGTGTGTTAAAAGCTGTCTTCCACTCATCCCCTTCCTTTAATCTGATGCGGTAATATGCCTCCCGTAGGTCTAACTTTGAAAAAAAAATTCCTTTCGAGAAGTGGGCTAACATGTCCTTCATGAGGGGGACTGGATATATATTTTCTATGCAAATCACGTTCAATTTTTTATAATTAACACAGACATCTGGAGCCATCTTTCTTTTCACGGAATAACACTGGGGCAGCTATTTTTGGTCGGGCGGGTTCGATTAAACCCCTTTTTAAGTTTTTATCGATAAATGCTCTGAGTTCTTTCAGTTCTCAAAATATAGCAGTCCCTCCTGCTATAGTGCCATCTAATTGGCAGAAAGCGATGGGATTTTCCATTTCTTTCAGTTGGATTCCCAATTTATCTGCAAGGGAGGGTTTGATTAGGCATCGGGTGCATCCCGAGTCCAGCAACGCTGCAACTTCCTCCCCCTTCCCTTGGCTGGGGATAAACAGTCTCAGGGGTAGAGTGATTGGTTCAATTGGATTGCTTACCTGCGGGTCATCTTCTGGATTGCTTTCGGACTGGCTCAGGTCCCCTCGGAGCATTTGGGATTCTTCCTCAGGGTTGGGGGGGGATCGGAATCCCACATCTACTCGGCCTCTCAGGCCAATCTCCTTCCCTCGAGGGCTGGATGTTGGGGGTTTTCTCCCTGATGGGTGGTCTAGCTTTCTGGTAGGAGTCTTCAAGTGGCATTCTGCTGCGCGGTGTCCCTCCTTTCCACACTTAAAGCAACCAGACATTCTTGGAGTCATGGTGGATTGGGGTTTGAAAACTTCCCGTTTCCCCAGGGGTGGGGATCTTTTCCAAAACTTAACAGCGCAGTACCGGTTTCGAGTCATGTCTATCTCTGCCTTCTCTGCCATCATGTATCATTCATGCAAGAGGTTTGGGGCCCCATGGGCCAGGCAGGCAGCGTATAGATCATCATTTAGTCCATCTTTGAATCAACAGACTAGAATATCCTCTAGCCAATCAACCCGGCCGGCCAGGTCACGAAATTCCTCGGTGTATTCTGCTACCGGGCAACGGCCTTGTTTCACGACCCAGATGCGGTCGCAGGCTTTTCTATCGGCAAGCGGGTCCTCGAAACGATGGCGTAGGGCTGTCTTAATTCTGGGGCATTGACGTTGTGGAGCATTAGCATCCATCTGGCTGCTGCCCCTTCAAGAGCCAGGGTGACAATTCGTACTCGGGACCCTTGGGTTGGGAAATCCTGCCCATATTCTTGCATGTAGGTGAGCACTTGCACCAGGAAAAATCCCAATTTCTGGGGGTCTCCTTCGAATTTTACCTCCAAGGGTGGGATCTTCCTCTGTAATTGTATGTTCCTAGGTTGGACAGGGTTAGTTCCCTGATCTGGGGCATTTAAGGATCGGGTACCTGGTGTGGCTGCTGGTTCTTCAGCTTGTCCTTCTTCCCGCTCAATCTCCGCTGGATCCGGGGTGGTGGCTCGGGTTCTCTCACTTTCTGCTCCCCTTGCTCTCCTGCGTTGTTGTCTTTGTGCATCCCCCACATCGAGGTTCTCCAGGGCTTCCCTCACTAGGCGATTTATGTACCGTCTCATTCGGTCATCAGCCGGTGGCTCCTCGTCCCATTCTTCCTGATTCGACAGGGCCTCTAGCTCCAGTTTCCACCCGGGTTTACGATTTCCTCGGGTGAGGGTTACTCCCCTGGTTCTTCCATCCCAGGTGTCTCTCTTTCCTACACCTATAGACCACTGGGGCTTGGTGGAGGTTTCGCAGGCAGCCTCGCTGTCTTTGATGGGACGCATCGAGTCAGTATCTGACTGGGTAATTGTTGATGTTTCTCCCCAGCATTCAGCTACCCTTGCTCTTTGCTGTATTCTGACATTTTTCTTCTCCTGCAGGGTCCCCTCGGTAGAGTGAAAGGTTTTCAAAAAAATTTTTCCTCTCCGGGTTGATCTCTATTGCAGACACTGCTTTATGTCAGGCTACAGAACTCTTTCCCTTTCAATCAATAAGAATGAACTTCTGAGAACCAAACGTATCAAAAGGAATCCTTTATTGAGATGAGATAGTTCATGCAGGAGTTCAATGTAGCGTCTGAGGTCCCTCAGACATACAGTGATAGATAAGGGAATTTAGAACCCCTCCCCTTATCTCAATGTTTATTTAGGGAAACAAAAGCCAATATGTTAATTCCCCTCCCAACCCCTCTGGGAGGGGATCTTTCCCCTTTTAGGAAGGTTCTTTCTCACACACATTTCCCAAGACGTACCTAATTCCCCCCCCCTTTCAGAACGGACTGTTTTTTGGGGATTGCCCAGAGCACTTCACTGTGGAGTTTTATGGTCTTCTCATCTCCTAGCTGTGCCTCTCAGAGGTGTTAGGTTCTGGCCATCTGGCTTCCCTCCCTCCATTATATCATGTGTGGGTGTGCAAATTTGATATAAAGTTAAATATATTCAGGTTACATCAAGAAAGGATTTCTTTATCGGTCCCCCCCCCCTTTTTCTTCTTCGTGTGAAGAAATGACAGATACACTGATCTGACACCTCTACTCATTGCAGAATACCTTATGCCACCAGACTTGAAATTCTAGACGTAGAAAACCTAGAACTACGTCGCCTTCTGTCCGATCTAAGTATAGTATATAAAATCATACATTGCAATGTCCTACCTGTCAATGAATACTTCAGCTTCAACCATAACAACACAAGAGCAAACAATAGATACAAACTCAAGATTAATCGCACCAAACTTGATTGCAGGAAATACGACTTCAGCAACAGAGTGGTCAATGTCTGGAATACTCTACCTGACTCTGTGATCTCTTCCCCAAACCCCAAAAACTTTAACCTTAGACTATCTACTATTGACTTCACCTCTTTCCTAAGAGGACTGTAGAGGGCATGCATAAGTGCACTAACGTACTTACCGTCCCTGTCCTATTGTTTCTTTTATTTTTTATTTTTCTTATATGTATCCATGTATTCATAACTATGTTTTTACTTATACATTATCTTGTAAGCAATTGACAAATTGACAAATAAAAAATTAATAAATAAATAAAATAAAAAATAAAGAAAGTGGCGAAAACGGAAGAAAAAAAAGATTGCCGGCTTGCAATCCCATAGTCCGAATTGTCAGCCGTGAAAGGAAGCGAGTGAGTGACAGCCTGTGGTGGCTAACAAAGAGGTTTGTGCGGAGATCCTGCGAAAGTGTTCGATTGTTGAATGCTGAAGAGTTTCGTTGAGAAGCATTTGATAATCGGAGCCTGGAAAGCAGCAGCAGCGAAGAACAGAGAACGCAAATTGTTTAAAATTGAAAAGGCTCGAGAGGAGGAAGTAAAGATTAACAGTAGCGACTTAGAGAAGGAGGCTTGGATCGGAGAGGTTTGCTATATTATTGCCAGTTGGAGAAAAAAGTTTGACACATGGAAGTTTAGGATGCTTTTTGATTATTTTTTGCGTGGCTGGCTACTTTTGAGATTGGGAGAAGACTTGAACCTTTGAAGTAGATTAAAGACTTGTGGTTATAGATGATATTAATGATTTAAGTCTCTCTGGACGTGGAACGGGGGTTGCTGGCTGGGGGAGTACTTTATTGGAGAATTTTGGAAAAACTATCTGCTTGAAACCCAAGATGGAAGGAGGAGTGTGTACTGCTGAGTGTGTTGAGATATTAGGAAGCCATAAATGTTATTCAGCAATTTTGTTTTTTGCCTGAATGCAAGGAAGTGGAATCATCTAGCTTCAGAGACGGAGAGCTGGACATTTAATTTAAGACTCTCCCCTTTCTTTAATTTTGGATATTTGGATCAACTATTCTATATTTTATTATTCTTTACTTATGTATTGACTGAAGAAGGAGATACATTTGATGAGTGTAATTGTGAGGTATTCTGCCGGACCTAACTGATTTATCAGCAACTTGCCAAGTAACATTGATATTGACAACAATAATCATTTAATATTTATAATATTTACTACATTTATAGTTATAATTAATTAACTACATATTAATATTTGAATATATCTTGTTTATTACTTTAAATAATCAATTGACTTTTTCAAGCTAATCTATTTCTAAATTTTTCTATGTGCATTGATTAATTCTTTATAATGCTATAATATAATATTGTCTCATAATATACATAGATATATATTTTTATACATATATGGAACGGTATAGAATATACAATAGATAAGATTTGTATACAATTAGAGAGATAGGAGAAGGTATCTATCATTACTATTACTTGGATTTCATAATATTGAGAAATAACGTAGATTTTACATATGCATATATTTAATTTAGAATTTTAATTTGAGATTATATTGGATAGTATTTGCACTTACAAGTTTGTTGAATATATTGAAGAATTTAGGAAATTAAGAGATAGATAGACAAATTAGGCAATTAGTTTATCAGTCAACTTAGCTTATTGGTCAACTTTACGACATTATTTAACAGTGAATGCTAATTTGGGACAACATAATTAATATAATACAAAAACAGAAACAAATCTTAGGAGAAATGACTTCCATAACTACTACAACGCTCAAAGCTGGAAAGAATAAGACCAATCAAAAATAAAGAAGAAAAACAAGTAAGAAAAATCATCCAGTAACAACAAGAAAGAGAAAGGCACAAAGAGAAACCAGAGCAGTTACAAGACAAAGAGCAAAACAAAATTAAGTAATGGAAGAAGAAAGGAAAATATTGTCAATTAACATAAATGGTCTAAATTTTACGATAAAAAGGAAAAGGACAATAGCCAAATTAATTAAGCAAAATGCTGACATAGTATACCTATAAGAAACCCATATAAAGAAATCAGATGAAAAATATTTAGAATGCCCAAAATTAGGGAAGCTATTCACCACATCGGCAGAAGCGGGGGAAAAGAAAGGGATAGCAGTGTATGTGAAAGACGACATGAAAGCAGAGTTAATATGGTCGGATCCTGATGGAAGAATTCTGGTTTTGCAGATCTGGATTAATGTTATTCCAATCCTTTTAGTGGTAATTTATGCCCCGAATGGAGAGCAAAAAGAGTTTTTTAAGTATTTATATGAAAAATTAGTAGGATTGGAAAAAAGAAATATTTGTATCATAGGGGACTTTAAGACTATTGCTGATTACCAAAAAGACTGCAGTATTGGGGGGAGAAATAGAAAAAAAAGAGAGAGCTTCCAAAAATATGTATAGAAATGATGAGGGAGTTAAATTTGATTGATATATGGAGAAGGTTAAATTCTGAGAAAAAACAATTTACATACTATTCAAACCCCCACCAAATATGGACACGAATTGACATAGCATGGATGAATGGGGAAATAGAAAATGAAATAAAAGGGATTGAAATTCTACCCAATGAATGGGCAGACCACAGTCCAATTCAGATAATCTGGAAAGGTAGAAAAAACCCAGGAAAAGGTGGGTTAATTAATTAGAGAAAAAGAATATACGAATAAACTAAAGGAGAAATTAAACTTTTTCTTAAAGGAAAATAACAATGGAGCAACTATGAAACAAAACATTTGGGACACAATGAAGGCAATAATAAGAGGTATAACAATCTCTTATAATGCCAAGAGGAATAAAGAAAAATATGCCCAGCAAAATAAACTACAACAAAAAATTAAAGAATTAGAAATTCAATTACAAAGTACCCCAAAGGATTCAAGATTGTAAAACCAGATGACAATAATTAAACACAAATTGAATTGAATTGAACAAGAGAGAATGACTATAAATTTGAATACAACTAGACAAACTTATTTTGAGCATGCTAATAAGCCAGGGAGATGGCTGTTCTATAGACTTAAAAAAGGGAAAGAAAAAAGATTGATTTACCTATTAATAGATGGAAATGGAGATACACAACAGGGGATAGAAAAAAGAAATTGCCCATAAGTATTTTGAAGATTTATATAAAAAGGAGGAGTCAATGAGGATAGGATAAGAAACTATCTAAATAAAATGAATTAGTAATTGGGGAAGAGATGAAAGAATTATTAAACAAGATATTACTTGGTCTGAATTGAAAACAGCAATAGAGAATCAGAAAAATAGTAAATCTCTGGGACCAAATGGGATCCCAGGGGAACTATACAAGGCAATAGGAGAACTAATAAGACCCCTTATGGTGGAAGTTTTTAACAATGTCTTATTGGCAGCCAGAATGCCGGACTCATGGAGGGGCGCATTGATTTCGCTGATCCCAAAGGAGGATTTGGACTCCCGATATATACAAAACTACAGGCCAATTTCCTTGTTAAATACAGAATATAAAATATTCCCTTCTATTGTTGCAAACAGATTAAAAAGAATTTTGAATGACCTGATACACCAAGACTAAAATGGATTTCTCCTGAACAGACAAATCAGGAACAATTTAAGAATAGTACTAGATGTTCTGGAATTTTATGAAGCCCATCTTGAGAAACAAATAGCCTTTATGTTTTTAGACGCACAGAAGGCCTTCGATAACTTGAATTGGCAAATTTTAATCCAAAGAATTTATAACATGAATTTAAGCACCAAATTTGAAAATACTATAACCACTATCTACAACACACAACAAGCGAAAATTACGATAAATGGAGAATATACCAGCCCAATAAAAATAGAGAAAGGAGTCAGACAGGGTTGCCCACTCTCATCTCTGCTCTTCATATTAGCATTGGAAACACTACTAGCATATATTAGACAGAATCCAGACATAAAAGGATTAAAAGGTTAAAAAAGAAGAATGTAAGCTGCAAGCATTTGCAGATGACTTGGGTTTTTTTTATTGAAGAGCCAATTGAAAGAGGACAAAAATTGATGAACGAGTTAGAACAATTTGGAGTAGTTGCAGGATTAAAAATTAATAGAAAGAAAACAAAATTAATGACTAAAAATCTAACAGGAAAACAGAAATTAGAATTAGAAAAGGTCATGGGATTTCAAGTGATAAAGAAAGTTAAATACTTAGGAATATGGCTGACAGCACACTGCAAAATACTAAAGGAAAATGATTACGACAAACTATTGCAACAGGTAAAGAAGGATTTAGAAACATGGGGTAAACTGCAACTTTCACTATTAGTGAACGATTAAAATGTCTATTCTTCCAAAATTTCTATATATATTTCAGACGATACCAATTAAAGTACACAAAAAGTATTTTGAAGAACTTAATAAAATAATCGCAAAATTCATTTGGCAAAGGAAAAAAACGAGGATAAATTTAAAGGCAATGCAAGATATGAAGAGCAAGGGAGGGATGGCCCTTCCAAATTGGGAGTTGTACTATAGTGCGGCTTCCTTAGTATGGTTGAAGGAATGGGTAAACTTAACAAACAAGAGAATATTAATTTTAGAAGGCCACAACCTACAGAGGGGGTGGCATGCTTTTCTATGGGATATCGGGAAAACCATCCAGAAATACTTTCACAGACACTTAATTAGAGATGCATTATTGACTAAATGGAAGAAAATAAGGAGAAAACATTACTTAAAGATACCAATCTGGATTTCAACAATGGAAGCGATGATCCATCCAAATAATTTGAATATCAGTAAGATGATTAAATACAAGGTCTTATTGGATGCGCAAGGAAATTTGAAAGATGGGCATATCTTCAAGTACAGAGTAGATGCAAACAGGATAAGAAAGAATTTGGAATCAATAATAAACTTCAGCAAGTAGTTTATTGTCTATTAGGCCCAGACAAAAAAACATTTTTTGTTAACAAAATTTTATAATTACCTACTAGAGGCAGAATTAGAGGGAGAAATTGTCAAAGGAAATATGATAGCCTGGAGTAGGAATATAGGACGTAGTATCACTTTAATAGAATGGGAGAAGGTCTGGAGTAGAAATAATAAAGTCACAAAATCGGCAGCCTACAAGGAAAATGCCTATAAGATGTTTTACAGATGGCACCTTCCCCCCTCGAGATTAGCAAAAATGCACCCCAACATGAATCCAAATTGCTGGAAATGTAAAAAAAAAAAAGAGGGAACTTTCTTCCATATGTGGTGGTCTTGCATAGAGGCACAAAATATTGGCAGAAAATTAGAAAATAGTTGGAGGAAATGACAATAGAACAGATCAAATTTAAACCAGAACTCTTTCTATTAGGGATCTTTAACAAACAAATCTCAAAAAAGCGAAGTATACAATAGTACATATTTTGACAGTGGCCTGACTGGCCTTTGCACAATGTTGGAAGCAACCTCATATTCCATCAGAGGAATTGATTATTCCAAAAATAGCAAATTGTGCAGAGATGGACAAATTAACTTTGGCATTAAAAGGAAAAGATACACCAATGTACTATGACAGCTGGAACTGCTGGTACGAATGGATAGAACAAAGATCGATTAAACAATAAAGGGCAAAAGAAGATATGTTATAATTGTAGTAGTGATTATATATATATATATATATATATATATATACACAAACATACATATATATATATGTTTTCGTAGATTTTCACAGGTACAGGTATGCAGGTCTTGGTGTGTTCGGGTCTTTTCCCATGTAAGACTGAAACTATGTGGGCAACGTTTCAACAAATTCTCACTCGCCATCTTCAGGCTGGTGCTTTCGGCTTTGTGCTTATATATAGGGAGACAGCAGCTCAGATCACGCTTTGCTCGCACAAGCACAAAGCCAAAAGCACAAAGATCAATTGTATAGAGGATTTAAGGTTGAAAATAAGGTCCCACAAACTGTCGAAGACGAAAGTGTTTTTAACTGTTTTCTGATCTTTTTTTCTACTTTTCTTTTTTTGTTCTTTTTTCTTTTTCACATTTATGTACGTATTGTTTGTCTGTTTTAATTATAAAATTAATAAAGTTTATTTTAAAAAAACATAATACTGAGTACTACTGATGAATGCTACTTTATTTGTAATAAATAAATTGTAAAATGTGGTTAGAAAGGGGATATTTTTTAAATATAACACTGGTATAACTAAAAATCAAAAAGGGATAAATATTGGAAGATTATAACCCAATATAAATTGGTGGATTTTTATTAGAATTATATAAGCCTGTTAAACATCACAAATATGATTAGTAATATTTTATTTGTAGTTAAAAGAGGGATATTCAGAATATATTGACACAAAAATAAGATATTGAAATGATGAATAATCAAAAATGAAAGATTACAATTCAACAAAATATATGTATCAATATTAAGATTGTCAACTGTATTAAATATGAAGAATATTGTCATATTTGTTCTAAAATGTAAGACATATGGTGCCACTGTTCACACAATATGTTTGAGAAAAAGAAGAAAAAATAAAAAAGTTATTAAAAAAAAGATAGCTTACAAGTGATCCTGCTCTCATAATATAGCTGGAAAATTTGAAAATTTCAAAAATAAATAGCTGGAAACAGCTAATTTCCCTAGTTCCACTATACTATCAGGAAATGGAGTATTATAAAGATTTATTCTCCTACCCAGCCTTAACTAGGGGAACAAACTGAATCTTCAAACCATTTCAGAAGTTCAAGGTCATAATGCATACACTTGAACAGACATATTTTAGCTTATCCATTATAAATAATTTTCTGTATCTATTATGAGACATTTGAGTGGGAGCAATCTTGTGATTTTAGCATTATAGTTGCTGGATGATTTCTGCCTATCTCTCCTTTGTGTACTGAAGGTGGCAGCAGTTATGTTAATATGCAACAGACTCAGTGGTGGAATTCAAAAAATTTTACTACCGGTTCTGTGGGCGTAGGTTGGTGGGCATGGCATGGCTTGGTGGGCATGGCAGGGGAAAGATACTGTAAAATCCCCATTCTCTTCCCACCCCACTAACCTGCTTTCCAACCCCATTCTCCTATGCAGAGCAGCAAAAGAAGATCCAGCCAATTAGCTGGGACTCAGGAAGCAGAGACTAGATGGGGGAGGGGCCGGTCAGAGATGGTATGCCAAACTACTCAAAATTTCTGCTACTGGTTCTCCAGAACTGGTCAGAACCTGCTGAATACCACCTCTGAACAGGATTGTCAGGTGATCAGCATTAAACTAAAGAGTGTAGCAACAATTCCTCCAAAAAACAATGTTTTCAGGAAAATAAAGCAAATTGTTCACTTATCAGATTAAGGCGTCCTTCATATGACATCATAAGAAAAATTGCATTATGCTGGGATACTGCCTGTTTTATAGTATTATTATTCATGATACCATGAATAGATGTGATGTAAAGCAGTTCATTGGTTATTTTAATATATTGTTAACTTTGAAGCTTAATATATATTTATCAGGATCTGAGCTAATTTTGTTGAATTGAGTTGTAGTTATTCTGTTACTGATTTTTGTTTATATTACTATTATTATTACTGATACAATTATATCATTATATTAAAATGGATCAGCACACTGGATGCCATACCAAAAAATCTTGGATTATACTTCGAAAATCTGCAGATTGACAACATTTTCATCTGTCAATTGCAAAAGGCCACACTGCTTGGATCCACACATACACTACACTACTATGATATAGAAGATGCTTTTTATTTAAATAAATACACAATATGAAATGTTTTTCATATCCATTTTCATATTCAGGAATAGCTGTGCTCTGAAAGAGAAAAGAGCTATATGCATATTGCAATATGTCCTACATCTACATTCTGCATCCACCAGATGACACTATGATTGAGGTAAAAGATGGTTTTAAATCCATATAGCATCCAGCTGGAATGTAACAGGTCTCTTTGAAGATGATACTGTAATTGACATCTATAAACAAGTAACACATATATATTATTCTAGTAAATCTTCTATGTGCACGTTAATATTGAGGAATCCCTAAAATTTGATCAAAATCTATAGCTAGTTTAATGACAATCATTTTATTTTTATTTATTTGATTTGATTTGTCAATCACTTACAAGATAATAGGTATAAGTATAAACATGAGTAAGAATACAGGAAATAGGTACAAATAAATGGGGACAATAGGACAGGGACAGGAGGCACGATGATGCACTTATGCACGCCCTTTACAAACCTCTTAAGTATGGGGTGAGGTCAATAATGGATAGTTTGCGGTTAAATGAGTGGGGGTTTGAGGATGTAACAACAGAGTCAGGTAGTGCATTCCAGGCATTGTCCACTCTGTTGCTGAAGTCGTACTTTCTGCAATCAAGTTTGGAGCGGTTAACATTAAGTTTGTATCTGTTGCGTGCTCTTGTATTGTTATGGTTGAAGCTGAAGTGGTCATTGACTGGTAGGACATTGTAGCAGATAATTTTGTGTACTACACTTAAGTCCAACCATAGGCGGCATAATTCAAGATTGTCCAAGCCCAAAATTTCAAGCTTGGTGGTATAGGGTATTCTGTTGCAAGCAGAGGAGTGTAATAATCTTCTCATGAAATACTTTTGGACTCATTCAATTGTATTAATGCCTGAAATACAGTGCGGATTCCAGACAGATGAGTTATATTCGAGTATTGGTCTAGCAAATGTTTGAATGCCCTAATTAGCATTCAATATTTCCAGAAGAGAAGCTTCATAAAATTAGATTTACAACTCTTAATGCCTTTTTTGGCAATGCTGTTACTGTGAGCTCTAGCGCTTAGATCATTAGATATGAGTACTCAGGGGTCCTTGACGGAGTGAGGGTCATCAAGAGGTCATATATGGCTAGCTTGTATTTGGTGAATTGATTTTTTTACCAGTGTGTAGGACAGAGCGTTTGTTGGTCAAGATTTGGAGTTGCCAAATGTTTCACCACATAATCAAGGTCACTTTGAAGAATAGTAGGATTGTCAGTGGTGTTGAATAGTTTTACATCATCCACAAAGAGGACGCAGTTGCTTATAAGGTGATCGCAAAGGTCATTTATATAGAGTATAAAGTGTGGGTCCTAAAATGCTGCCTTGGGGGACACCACTATTGACTGGAGCAGGGTTTGATATAGCGCTCACTATTTTTATTATTTGTTGCCTGTTTGACAGGAATGCAGTAATCCACTTATGAAGGGATCTGAAAATGCCGTAAGAGTTTAGTTTTAACAGTAGTTTGTCATGTACCACTGAATCAAAGGCTTTGCAGACGTCTATGTAAATTGCGTCTATTGCTTTTCCCTGGTCGAGTAGAGTAGTCCATGTTTTTGCAATGTAGGAGTTGTAGATTGCAGGACAATTTTTTTCCTGAAATCAAATTGTTTTTGGGAGAGTAGGTTGTTTGACTTTAAGTGGAGGGTGATGAATTGGTTAATGATTGATTCCATGACTTTGCATGTGACACAACACAGTGAGATTGGTCTGTAGTTTTCAACCAGGCTGGAGTCACCTTTTTTGAAGATAGGGATGACCATAACTAAGGTAAGGAGTTGGTTTGAATGATATAACATATATAATGCTTAGGGGTTCTGCTATGACAGAGGAGAGCTTTTTTAAGAAGTATGCACATAATCCATCAGGGCCAATAGATAGGGATGGTTTTAGGTTTCGTAGTGCCTTTTCTACATTATCTTCTGTAAAGTCAATATGTAGTAGATCATTGCAGTTAGTTGTGGTACGACTAGGAAATGTGGGGCATGAGCCATTGCTGGTTACAAAGACTGAACTGAAGAATGTGTTGAAGAGATTGGCCTTAACAGCTTCATCGCATTTGGTCCCTTTAGAGGTGGGATGGGTCTTGAGTTTTTAAGTTTGCAGTTTACAAAATTGTAGATGGTGAGAGTAGATTTTGTACATAGGAGGTTTTCCTCCTGCTTGCAGTAATAATTTGTGCATTCTGCCTTTATCTGTCAGCATAAGGTGTATTGGTTTTTAAAGTTTGCCACATAGCTAGTTTTGTTTTTACACTATAGTGATTTTTTTAAATTGGAGTTTCCTTATTGTCATGGGTAATTTGTTTTTCTTTTGTTTTGTTTTTAGGGGTTACTAATGGTACATATAGTTTAATGACTCTTTTAACTTCAAGTAAGAATGCATTATAATGATCTTCTATAATATTACTATAGCATTAGAGAACAGAAAGTGCCAATCAAGAGATGATAGGTTGGCATCTATGAGATCGTAGTTGGCTTTTTTGAAATTGTATTTTGGAGATCCATCATTATGATCTCCTTTGTGAGGGCGTAAATTGAGTCAAAAGCCAATCATACTGTGGTCACTGTTTGAAAAGGGTTCTTGTATTTGTAGGCCATAAATTGAGTTTGAGCTGTTGCAGAAGATGAGGTCGAGGCAGTTGTTGAGTCTAGTGTTGTTTGTTACTAATTGATACAGTCCCAGTGTAGTAACAGCATTGTACAGGGTTGCATGTATGGGTTTGGATGTACATTCATTTAGGGTCCAGTTTATAAGAGGTAGATTGAAGTCACCAAGGAAAATAAGAGGGTTTGGACAAGAGGCAGCCCATGTCAGCTACAAATAATTATTTTAATCAAATAATCAGGGGCTCTGTAGCATAGTAAGAAGCAGATAGTGGTATTTAAGGACAGTTCACAAAAGATGGTCTCTGGAAAAGCAAGCTCCCGTGTAATTAGAATCTTTCTTAGATTTAGGGATTTTTTATAGAAGATAGCAACTCACCTCCTCTACAGATTTCATGATCTGACCGATAAATATGATATTGTCTGACTGTGGTAATGGAGTCTGGAAAAGATGCATTCAACCGCGTCTCACAGATAAATATATCGAATGTGGCTGTGCTTAGTAAGATGAGGAATTCATGCATTTTGTTTGCGAAGCTTCTTGCATTGAGTAGTTTGCATTTTAGATATGTAGTAGTGGAACTGCAGGAAGTAAGAGGCATGCATGCCTAATGTTGGATGTTGGGGTGATGGTTATTGGGATGTAAGTTGAAGGTCTTGCTTTTGATATATTATGTGCGGTAGTCAATGTACAGGTTACTATTTCCTTGTTTTTGTAGTCTTTTGAGTTCAAAGCGTAGTTCATGGGACCGTACACGTTGCTGTAAGGTTTGGTCAGGACGAGAATGGAGATTCTTATAGTTAATGTTGCTCCTGGCAAGTAAGTTTATAGTGTAAATGAATTTTCAATTGCTTAATTCATTTTTGCAAACAACCCTGTAGAAGCATGGGGCCAATGAGCTGTCACTGTTTTTGAACTCTGGGCCGATGCAGGAAAAGTTGAGTATTTCATCAGGGGAGATGCTTGATGCTTGATAGCCACTGATGATGTTGCGGACATTTGTGATGTCAACATTGTCAATTATGTCATTATTGGACCAAATAAGATGGCATTGGGACATTTCCATTCACGCTCGACGGCTTCTTTGATGAGGATTGGGATATCAATATTTGTAGGATTTGTGGTTTTTTGTGGATTGGATTGTGGTTGCAGTTGTTGGGTAGAGATGTGGTTTGTAGCTATTGGATGTTCATTTTTTTGTGTTGCGTCTTTTTTTTCAAGGTTAGTTAATCTTGTTTTTATACTGTCCAGGAATTCTACTATGGTGTCAAGGGATGATATTCGTGTTTCCATGGTATCAACAGGGCAATATATTCGTCCAGTTTGGGTCTGCACAGTGAACAGAAATATGGAAACGCATGGTTGGATGATTTTAGGAATTGAACCATACACACACACACACACACTTTATGTTACAACACCTTGTTAAGCCCCAATTAAGGGAGGAAGCATACTGCTTTCTTTTCAGTCTTTCGGCTCATCACCAGAGACCATACCGACAGAAAGCTATTTGTTTCATTGTCTTTTGTTTACATGTGTGTAAGGATTTGAGCTGATAAATAATTAAATAAGGGAGACTGGGATTCGAACCAGGGAAGTATTACATGTGAGGCAGTTGTAATTGCCATTAGACCACTGGTTCTATCCTGTTCAGCTGAGGCAGGTGAATGAGTATATACTTTGTGTTACATTTAACTTTGTGTTAAGCCCCTTAATTAGGGCTTAACAGAGTATTGTAACACAAAGTATATACTCATCCCCCTGCCTCAGCTGAACAGGATAGAACCAGTGGTCTAACGGCAATTACAACTGCTTCACATGTAATACTTCCCTGGTTCGAATCCCAGTAAGGGTAGGGCTAGCTGAAGAGAGCTAACCAGCTCGAAATAGATCTATCCTAGTCTCCCTTATTTAATTATTTATCAGCTCAAAACCTTACACACATGTAAACAAAAGACAATGAAACAAATGGCTTTCTGTTTAGATGGTCTCTGGTGATGAGCCGAAAGACAGAAAAGAAAGCAGTATGTTTCCTCCCTTAATTGGGGCTTAACAGGGTGTTGTAACACAAAGTATATACTCATTCCCCTGCCTCAGCTGAACAGGATAGAACCAGTAGTCTAATGGCAATTACAACTGCCTCACATGTAATACTTCCCTGGTTTGAATCCCAGTAAGGGTATGGTTAGCTGACGAGAGCTAAGTAGCTCGAAATAGATCTACCTTAGTCTCCCTTGTTTAATTATTTATCAGCTCAAAAAACCTAACACACATATAAACAAAAGACAATGAAACAAATAGCTTTCTGTCTGGATGGTCTCTGGTGATGAGCCGAAAGACAGAAAATACAGCAGTATGCTTCCTCCCTTGATTGGGGCTTACCAGGGTGTTGTAACACAAGTATATATACTCATTCCCCTGTCTCAGCTGATCTGGATAAAACCAGTGGCCTAATGGCAATTACAACTGCCTCACATGTAATACTTCCCTGGTTCGAATCCCAGTAAGGGTATGGCTAGCTGACGAGAGCTAAGTAGCTCGAAATAGATCTATCCTCGTCTCCCTTGTTTAATTATTTATCAGCTCAAAAAACCTAACACACACACACACACACACACACACACACATATACATACATACATACATACATACATATACATACATACAGTGGGGCAAAAAAGTATTTAGACAGCCACCAATTGTGCAAGTTCTCCCACTTAAAAAGATGAGAGAAGCCTGCAATTGTTACCATAGGTATACCTCACCTATGAGAGACAAAATGTGAAAACAAATCCAGACAATCACATTGTCTGATTTGGAAAGAATTTATTTGCAAATTATGGTGGAAAATAAGTATTTGGTCAATATCAAAAGTTCATCCCAATACTTTGTTACATATCCTTTGTTGGCAATGACAGAGATCAAACGTTTTCTGTAAGTCTTCACAAGGTTGTCACACACTGTTGCTGGTATGTTGGCCCATTCCTCCATGCAGATCTCCTCTAGAGCAGTGATGTTTTGGGGCTGTCGCTGGGCAACATGGACTTTCAACTCCCTCCAAAGGTTTTCTATGGGGTTGAGATCTGGAGACTGGCTAGGCCACTCCAAGACCTTGAAATGCTTCTTACGAAGCCACTCCTTCGTTGCCCGGGTGGTGTGTTTGGATCACTGTCATGCTGAAAGACCCAGCCATGTTTCATCTTCAATGCTCTTGCTGATGGAAGGAGGTTTGCACTCAAAATCTCATGATACATGGCCCCATTCATTCTTTCTTGTACACGGATCAGTCATCCTGTTCCCTTTGCAGAGAAACAGCCCCAAATCATGATGTTGCCACCCCCATGCTTCACAGTAGGTATGGTGTTCTTTGGTTGCAACTCAGCATTCTCTCTCCTCCAAACATGACGAGTTGTGCTTCTACCAAACAGTTCTACTTTGGTTTCATCTGACCATATGACATTCTCCCAATCCTCTTCTGGATCATCCAAATGCTCTCTAGCAAACTTCAGACGGGCCCAAACATGTACTGGCTTAAGCAGGGGGACACGTCTGGCACTGCAGGATCTAAGTCCCTGGCAGTGTAGTGTGTTACTGATGGTAGCCTTTGTTATGTTGGTCCCAGCTCTCTGCAGGTCATTCACTAGGTCCCCCCATGTAGTTCTCAGATTTTTGCTCACTGTTCTTATAATCATTTTGACCCCACAGGGTGAGATCTTGTGTGGAGTTCCAGATCGAGGGAAATTATCAGTGGTCTTGTATGTCTTATTTTCTAATTATTGCTCCCATAGTTGATTTCTTCACACCAAACTGCTTGCCTATTGCAGATTCAGTCTTCCCAGCCTGGTGCAGGTCTACAATTTTGTTTCTAGTGTCCTTCGACAGCTCTTTGGTCTTCACCATAGTGGAGTTTGGAATGTGACTGTTTGAGGTTGTGGACAGGTGTCTTTTATACTGATAACAAGTTCAAACAGATACCATTAATACAGGTAATGAGTGGAGGACAGAGGAATCTCTGAAAGAAGAAGTTACAGGTCTGTGAGAGCCAGCAATCTTGCTTGTTTGTAGGTGACCAAATACTTATTTTCCACCATAATTTGCAAATAAATTCTTTCCAAATCAGACAATATGATTGTCTGTATTTGTTTTCACATTTTGTCTCTCATAGGTGAGGTATACCTATGATGACAATTATAGGCCTCTCTCATCTTTTTAAATGGGAGAACTTGCACAATTGGTGGCTGACTAAATACTTTTTTGCCCCATTCTGTGTGTGTGTTTGTGTGTATTTGTTTTCTGAGGTTTTCGCAGGTATTTGTATGTGGATCTTTGATTCTTCGGGTTTTCTCCCACGTAGAATTGGAAGTATCTAGGCAACGTTTCGATGAAGTCTCATTCATCATCTTCAGGCTTGTGTCTTCGGCCTTGTGCTTCTCGGAGTAATGTGAGCTTGCAGCTGCTTCTTCCTTTTAACTGCTAGTGGGGGTGTGACTTGATTGGGTGGGGGCTTGGCTGTGTTCTGATTGGGTGGGGGTGTGTTATCATTGGTTGGGGGCTTGGCTGTGTTCTGATTGGCTGGGGGTATGTTCTGTTCCGGTGGGGGCTTGGTTTACTCAGGTTAATCTTAGTTGCTGGGGGATTTGAGCTGGTGAGCTGTGATCCTGTTGTTTGGCTTTGCATTCGTGGCCGTGCCACATTTTCATGGTGGGCATCAGTTCGCTTCATGTATGGGTTGGGGGGGTTTGAAGCAGGTAGTGATGCAGCTGCGGTGCGGCTTCTGGTCCGTGGTCGTGTCTCATCTTCTGTGTGAGTGTGAGTCTGCTTTCTACGTGGAAGTATGGTGGCAGCTTCTTGTGTGGCCCTCATGGGTGTGGGTCTGGTGTCATTCTTCATGTTAGGTACTCTTTGTTAATGAGGGGGGTTTCCAAATGGCTGGTAGGCGGGAGGTGTCATCTCGTTTATTCATGCTGTGTGGGCGTTTTTCTATCTCTATGGCTTCTCCGATTATTCTGTTGTTGAAGTGTTCGGTTTTGGCGATAGTTCTGGTGTTTTTAAAGTCAATCTTATGTCCTATGGCTTTGAGATGTTGGACCAGAGAAGAGATCGATTCTTCTTTTTTGATTGAGTTCTTGTGTTCTTCAATGCGTGCACTTATTCTTCAGTTAGTTTGTCTGATGTAAGTGGTGGGGCAGGAGGTGCAAGGGATTTCGTATACTCCTTGGTTTTCTAACTCAATTTTGTCTTTAGGGTTTCTTAGGATGGTGGATATTTTTCTGTTTGTGTAGAATGCTGTTTTAATGTTGTGTTTTTGAAGGATCTTGCTGATTTTGTTTGTAGTGCCTTTTATATATGGGAGGAGGGCTTTGCCGTTTTCTTGTTCTCTGTCTTGGATTTTGGTTGGGGTTTCTTTTTGGATTAGGTGGGTAATCTTCTTTCTTTGGAATCCATTGGCTGTTAGTATGTTGGTGAGAGTGTGTAGCTCAGTTTTTAGGTGTTGTTCGTCGGCTAAGCATTTTGTTCTGGAGATGAGTGTCTTGGCTATGGAATTTATCTGTGCTGGGTGGTGATGTGAGAGTGCGTATAGATAGCGGTTTGTATGTGTTTCCTTCTGGTAGATGGTGTGTCCTAGGGAGCCATTGGATTTTTTGTATACTAAGACATCTAGGAAGGGAAGTTGATTGTTAGCTCCTGTTTCTATGGTGAATTGTATTTTGGGGTGTAGGCTGTTGAGGTGTGTAAGTTGTTCTGTTTTTCTTTCCCGTGTGGCCAGATTATGAAGGTGTCATCTACGTATCTGAGCCAGAGTTTGGGTTTGTGATCATATTTTTCTAGAGCCTGTGTTTCAAAGTGTTCCATGTAGAGGTTTGTGATGACAGGTGAGAGGGTGATCCCATGGGTGCTCCTTCTATTTGTTTGTATTTTTGTCCGTTGTAGGTGAAGTATGTATTGGATAGACAGTGGTTGGTCAGATCTAGGATGTGCTTGGGGGGGTTGTATTTGTTTTGGGTGGCTATCAAGGCTTCTTTTATAGGCACTTGGGTGAAGAGAGATATGACATCGAAGCTCACTAATAGATCGCTGGGTTTTAAGTTTTGTTTCTTTATGATCTCGATGAACTGGAATGAGTTTCTTACATGTGAGTTGATGGATTCTGCATAGGGTTGTAGTTGTTTGGCGAGAAATTTGGCTAGGTTTTGTAGAGGTGAGCCTATGGAGCTGACTATTGGTTTAAGTGGGGTTCCTTCTTTGTGTATCTTGGGGAGACCATAAAGCTTAGGACATCTGGATGATTTTTCTCTGGATATGATTCTTTGCTGGATTTCTTCGCTGCTGGGGAGACATTTATTTTGGATCTGGTGGTTTTTTCTAGGTAGGTGGTGGGGTCTGTGTTCAGGGGTTTGTAAGTGGGGTCTTGGAGTTGCATGGTTTGGGGATCGGGGTGTGTGGCAGCTGATGATGCAGCCATGGTCTAGTTTCTGGATGGTGGTTGCCTTTCATCTATGGGGTGGGTTTGGGTTTGAATCTGGTGAGGGAGATTGGTGGTGGCGTCCTATGTTGTTTTGGGTCCAGTGTTTGTTTTCGTGGCTGGGACTCATTTGTTGATAAGGGCTAGTTTCCAAATGTCTGGTAGGTGGGAGGCATTGTCCCATTTGTTCATGTTATGGGGGTGTTTCTCTATTTCGATGGCTTCCCTGATTATTCTCTTGTTGAAGTGTTCAGTATTGGAGATTAATTTGGTTCCCTCAAAATTAATTTCATGTCCTGTAGCTTTAAGGTGCTGGAAAAGGGAGGAAGAATTTTCTTCTTTTCTGACTGCGTTCTTGTGTTCTGCGATGCGTGCATTTATCCTCCTGTTGGTTTGTCCAATGTATGTGGCTGGACAATTGTTGCATGGTATTTCATAAACTCCTTGGTTTTCTAGCTGGATCTTGTCTTTGGGGTTTCTTAGGATGTTGGCTATTTTTTGGTCAGTGCCGAAGGCTGTCCTGATATAAATATGTTAAATAAATAAATAAATATTGTGTTTGTGGAGAATTTTGCTGATTTTATCTGTGGTGTCTTTGATGTAGGGGAGGAGGGCGATACTGTTGTCCTGTTCTGTCTCGGTTTCTGGGGGGTGTCTCCTTTAGGATTAGGTTGGTAATTGTGTCTCTTTAGAATCCATTGGAAATTAATACATTAGTGAGGGTGTGTAATTCTGTTCTCAGGTGATCTTTGTCAGCTAGGTGTTTGATTCTGGAATTGAGTGTCTTGGCTATGGAGTTGATCTGTGCAGGGTGGTGATGGGATTGTGTGTTTAAGTAGTGGTTGTTGTGTGTTTTCTTCCAGTGGATGGTATGTCCTAGGGAGTCATTGGTTTTTTTGTAAATTAGGACGTCCAGGAAGGGAAGTTGGTTGTTGGCTTCTGTTTCCATGGTGAATTGTATTTTGGGGTGTAGGCTGTTGAGATGTGTGAGGAAGTTGTCCAGTTTTTCTTTCCCATGTGGCCAAATTACGAAAGTGTCATCTACATATCTAAGCCAGAGTTTGGGTTTGTGTTCGGATTTGTCTAGAGCATTGGTTTCAAATTGTTCCATATATAGGTTAGCGATGACAGATGAGAGGGGTGATCCCATAGGTGCTCCTTCTATCTGTTTGTATCTTTGTCCATTGTGGATGAAGTATGTGTTGGTTAGGCAATGATTGGTCAGATCTAGGGTGTGCTTAGGGGGGTTGTATTTGTTTTGGATGGCTGTCAAGCCTTCTTTAATAGGTACTTGGGTGAAGAGGGATATGACATCAAAGCTCACAAGTAGGTCGCTGGGTTGTAGATTTTGTTTCTTTATTGTTTCTATGAAGTGGGAAGAGTTTTGTATGTGTGAGGTGATGGATTCTGTGTAGGGCTGGAGTTATTTGGCAAAAAATTTGGCAAGATTATGTAGAGATGAGCCTATGGAACTGACTATGGGTCTGAGTGGTGATCCTTCTTTGTGTATCTTGGGGAGGCCATAGAGTTTAGGGCATCTGGATGATTTTTCTCTGGGGATGATTCTTTGCTGGATCTCTTCACTGACGGGGGGAGGCTTTTATTTTGGATTTGGTGATTTTTTCCAGGTAGATGGTGGGGTCAATATTTAGAGGTTTATAAGCGGGGTCTTGGAGTAGGTTGGATAGTTTGGATTGGTAGTCCGATGTGTTCATCACGACTGTGGCATTGCTTTTGTCTGCTGAGTGAATGATTATGTTGTTGTCTTTCCTCAAGTTGGTGAGTGCTTTTTGTTCTTCTCTGTGTAAGTTGCTTCTGGGTGGACTGCTGGAGCAAATCATGACTTATATAATAATCATTATAATAATGATATTATATAATAGTCATTATAATAATGACTGATTTGATTTTATTGGCTACATCTGGTTTAATTTTGGTTAGGCTAGCTTCAACTCCACATATAATGTTTTCGGTGGTGATGCGTTTGGGGGCAATTGCAAAGTTGAATCCCTTGGAAAGGACATTGATTTCTGCTCTGGTAAGGATTCTGTCTGATATGTTGTGTACTGTTTGTTTCATGCGTTGTTGTGGGGGGGGTTGGGCTTCTGGTTGGGCTTCTGTAGTCTGTGGAGTTTGCTGGTGTGTCCTCGTCGAAACGTTGCCAAGATAGTCTCAATCTCAAACACGCCATAGATATATCTATCTACCTATCTACCTATCTATCTATACATTGCTCAAAAAAATAAAGGGAACACAAAAAGAAGACATTCTAGATCTGAATGAATGAAATATTCTTATTAAATACTTCATTCATTACATAGTTGAATGTGCTGACAACAAAATCACACAAAAATTATCAATGAAAATCAAATTTAGCAACCCATGGAGGTCTGGATTTGGAGTTACACTCAAAATTAAAGTGGAAAACAACACTACAGGTTGATCCAACTTTGATGTAATGTCCTTAAAACAAGTCAAAATGAGGCTCAGTAGTGTGTGTGGCCTCCCCATGTCTGTATGACCGCCCTACAACACCTGACCATGCTCCTGATGAGGTGGCGGATGGTCTCCTGAGGGATCTCCTCCCACACATGGACTAAAGCATCCCCCAACTCCTGGACAGTCTGTGGTGCAACATGGCATTGGTGGATGGAGTGAGACATGATGTCCCAGATGTGCTCAATTGGATTCATGTCTGGGGAACGGGCGGGCCAGTCCATAGCATCAATGCCTTCGTCTTACAGGAACTGCTGACACATTCCAGCCACATGAGGTCTAGCATTGTCTTGCATTAGGAGAAACCCAGGGCCAACCGCACCAGCATATGGTCCCACAAGGGGTCTGAAGATCTCATCTCAGTACCTAATGGCAGTCAGGCTACCTCTGGCAAGCACATGGAGGGCTGTGCGGTCCCCTAAAGAAATGCCACCCCACACCATTACTGACCAACTGCCAAACCGGTCATGTTGGAGGATGTTGCAGGCAGCAGAATGTTCTCCACAGTGTCTCCAGACTCTGTCAAATCTGTCACATGTGCTCAGTGTGAATGTCAGATCCGTGTATCTGTCATTTCTTCAGTGGAAGAAGAAAAGTGTGGGGGGGAACTGATAAAGAAATCCTTTCTTGATGTAACCTGCATATATTTAACATATCGAATTTGTACACCTACACAATACAATGGAGGGAGGGAAGACAGATGACCAGAACCTAAAACCTCTGAGAGGCACAGCCAGGAGATGAGAAGACCATAAAAACTCCACAGTGAAGTGCTCTGGGCAATTTCCAAAAAACAGTCCGTTCCAAAAAGGGGGTGGGGGGAAATTAGGTACGTCCTGGGAAATTGTGAGAAGGATCCTTCCTACAGAAGGGCTGGGAGGGGAATTAACATATTGGCTTTTGTTTCCCTAAATAAACATTTAGATAAAGGGAGGGGTTCTAAACTCCCTTATCTATCACTGTATGCCTGAGGGACCTCAGACGCTGCATTGAACTCCTACATGAATTGTCTCATCTCAATAAAAGATTCCTTTTGATACGTTTGGTTCTCAGAAGTTCATTCTTATTGATTGAATGGGAAAAAGTTCTGTAGCCTGATAGAAAGCAGCGTCTGCAATAGAGGTCAACCCGGAGAGGAATTTTTTTTTTTTGAAAACCTTTCACTCTACCAAGGGGACTCTGCAAGAGAAGAAAAATGTCTGAATGCAGCAAGGAGCAAGAAGGAGCCGAATGCTGGGGAGAAACATCAACAATTACCCAGTCAGATACTGACTCGATGCGTCCCATCGAAGACCGTGAGGCTGCCTGCGAAACCTCCACCAAGCCCCAGTAGTCTATAGGTGTAAGACAGAGAGACAGCTGGGATGGAAGAACCAGGGAAGTAACCCTCACCCAAGGAAATCGTAAACCTGGGTGGAAATTGGAGCTAGAGGCCCTGTCGAATCAGGAAGAATGGGACGAGGAGCCACCGGCCGATGACCGAATGAGACAGTACATAAATCGCCTAGTGAGGGAAGCCCTGCAGAACCTCGACGTGGAGGATGCACAAAGACGACAACGCAGGAGAGCAAGGGAACCAGAAAATGAGAGAACCTGAGCCACCACCCCGGATCCAGCAAAAATTGAGCGGGAAGAGGGACAAGCTGAAGAACCAACAGACACACCAGGTACCCGACCCTTAAATGCCCTGGATCAGGGAACTAACCCTGGCCAACCTAGAAACATACAACTACAGAGGAAGATCCCGCCCTTGGGGGTAAAATTCGATGGAGACCCCCAGAAACTGGGATTTTTCCTGGCTTTCACTGTAGCTTGCTCAAACCGGAGATCGCTTCAAACCTCAGACCCCCCTCCTTCCCACACCCCCATCCCCTATCATGATACATGGGGAACAACATTTTGAAATTAAAGATACCCTTGATTTACACATTCACCGTAGATCCACACAATATTTAGTAGCTTGGAAACACCTTCCTTCCTCAGAAAATGAGTGGGTAGCCAAACAACATGTAAAAGCACTCACCTTACTATGAAAGTTCCATCTAAAATACCCTGATAAACCATCCTGAATTGCACATGTAACGCATGATTTTTGTTTTTTCCAGATAGACCTACCTGTTTTTTAAAGAAGGGCAGGATGTCAGATCCGTGTATCTGTCATTTCTTCAGTGGAAGAAAAGGGGGAGAGAACTGATAAAGAAATCCTTTCTTGATGTAACCTGAATATATTTAACCTTATATTGAATTTGTACACCCACAACCTTATTTAACCTTATATCGAATTTGTACACCCACACGATACAATGGAGGGAGGGAAGCCAGATGGCCAGAACCTAACACCTCTGAGAGGCACAGCCAGGAGATGAGAAGACCATAAAAACTCCACAGTGAAGTGCTCTGGGCAATTTCCAAAAAACAGTCCGTTCCAAAAAGGGGGTGGGGGGAAATTAGGTACCTCCTGGGAAGTTGTCAGAAAGATCCTTCCTACAGAGGGTTGGGAGGGGAATTAACATATTGGCTTTTGTTTCCCTAAATAAACATTGAAATAAGGGGAGGGGTTCTAAAGTTCCTTATCTATCATGTATGCCTGAGGGACCTCAGACGCTGCTTTGAACTCCTACATGAATTGTCTCATCTCAATAAAGGATTCCTTTTGATACGTTTGGTTCTCAGAAGTTCATTCTTATTGATTGAATGGGAAAAAGTTCTGTAGCCTGACAGTGAACCTGCTTTCATCTGTGAAGAGCACAGGGCGCCAGTGGCGAATTTGCCAATCTTGGTGTTCTCTGGCAAATGCCAAACGTCCTGCATGGTGCTGGGCTGTAAGCACAACCCCCACCTCTGGACATTGGGCCCTCTTACCACCCTCATGGAGTCTGTTTCTGACTGTTTGAACAGCCACATGCACATTTGTGGCCCGCTGGAGGTCATTTTGCAGGGCTCTGGCAGTGCTCCTCCTGTCCCTCCTTGCACAAAGGCAGAGGTAGCGGTCTTGATGCTGGGTTGTTGCCTTCCTACAGCCTCCTCCACGTCTCCTGATGTCTCCTGGTAGCGCCTTCATGTTCTGAACACTACGCTGACAGACACAGCAAACCTTCTTGCAAGAGCTCGCATTGATGTGCCATCCTGGATGAGTTGTACTACTTGAGCCACTTGTATGGGTTGTAGACTCCGTCTCATGTTACCGCTAGAGTGAAAGCACTGCCAGCATTCAAAAGTGACCAAACCATCAGCCAGAAAGCATAGGAATTGAGAAGGGGTCTGTGGTCACCACCTGCAGAACCACTCCTTTATTGGGGATGTCTTGCTAACTGCTTATGCTTTCCACCTGTTGTCTATTCCATTTGCACAACAGCATGTGCAATTGCTTGTCAATCAGTGTTGCTACCTAAGTGGACAGTTTGATTTCACAGAAGTGTGATTGACTTGGAGTCACATTGTGTTGTTTAAGTGTTTCCTTTATTTTTTTGAGCAGTGTATATCCATCCAGCAAAATAAACCAAAGATGATTAGGAGAATGATTCACGGTGATAATAAATTCACTATTGAGTTGTTCCAATAATAATCCTTTAGCTACTGTTGCTTTATGTGTTATCTAAATTTGTCTTTTATTGTAAATTAGTTTCTCTTAAATAATTATCTTGAGCTCCACTCTTATAAACAAACAAGAAATTAGGTTCAAATCAGACTTATTCAGACCCCAGTTGCAAGAGGCATATGGGTGGTTTTCTGGAAAAGGTCATTTATTTAATTTGAAAAAACTAATCAATGAAATGAAGCATATACATTTTGTACTATTCTAATAATTCTAGTCTCAGTTCTCACCCACTATACAGAGGATTTGAGGTTTTAAAAAAACCATTTTAACAAGTATATTTACTGGCTTTTAGCAAGGAAATTTCAGAATGCACTGTTGTATGATCCTGCAGACAAATTTCTTGTAAAAGGAAATTGGCAATGACAGTATCCATAACTTGCTTTGGGTGGTGGAGAATGGAAGGATCCAGTAAGAGCTGAAGAAACTTCTTGGATGAGAAGTGAAACTTCTTCAAAGAAAAACAAGAAAGTCCAGTTGCCTCTTTAGAAAGCATCTTTGGGACAATCGAGACTGACAACTGAGAATCTCCATAGAAATTTTATTTGCACATAACCAAGATGTAGTTTTAAAAAGCCTAAAGTAATAATACAGATATATATTTTAATGGGATAACTTACACTGTAAGATAGTGTTGGTATTAAATTATCTGAGGAATTGTTTAATACAACTTGCCACCATAAAAGAAACTACCTTATAATAAAGTAAACTGGTTAATCTAACTCAGTATTAACTATACTGAATCTTAGTGGTTCAGAAGTTCCCAGAGATTCAGATAATACTGTAAAATCTCAATTTCCACCTCATCCCACCCCCAGGAGAAGGATACTGTAAAATCTCCATTCCCTCCCCTTCTTAGGATAGGATAGGATAGGATAGGATAAGATGGATAGGATAGAATAGAATAGAATAACAGAGTTGGAAGGAACCTTGGAGGTCTTCTAGTCCAACTCCCTGCCTAGGCAGGAAACCCTACACCACTTCAAACAAATGGATATCCAACATCTTTTTAAAAACTTCCAGTGTTAGAGCATTCACAACTTCTGGAGGCAAGTTGTTCCACAGATTAATTGTTCTGTCAGGAAATTTCTCCTTAGTTCTAAGTTGCTTTTCTCCTTGATTACTTTCCACACATTGCTTCTTGTCCTGCCGTCAGGTGCTTTGGAGAATAGCTTGACTCCCTTTTCTTTGTGGCAGCCCCTGAGATATTGGAAGACTGCTATCATGTCACCCCTAGTCCTTCTTTTCATCAGACTAGACATACCAGTTCCTGCAATAGTTCTTCATATGTTTCAGCCTCCAGTCCCCTAATCATCTTTGTTGCTCTTCTCTGCAAAATCCCCATTCCCTCCCCACTACTGGGGGAAGGTTACTTCAAAATCCCATTTCCTCTCCACCCCACTAACCTGCTTTCCAGCTCCATTATCCTATGCAGGACAACAAAAGAAGACCCAGCCAATCAGCTGGGACTCGGAAGGCAGGGAATAGATAGGGGCATGGCCAGTCAGAGGTGGTATTTACCAGTTCTCCAAACTACTCATAATTTCTGCTACCCGTTCTCCAGAACTGGTCAGAACTTGCTGAATACCAGCTCTGGATGCAAAGTCTGGTTTCTGTTCTGATGAAAGAGGTGTCATCAAACATAATGAAATCTCAGCAGACTTTTTAAGAGAGTTGCAGAACATACTAACTGAAAATTGAAATATCAAAGATACAAATAACTTCACTGCCAATTTCTTAATCTACTCTGATGAACTAGCAATTGGCTATAATTAGTTTCAGTGAAGTAATATCCAAAAATAAATTAGACCAGTTGTTTTGCACAATTAATAAATAAGGTTACCCAACCAAAGCTTTTCTCCTTTTCTCAAAGAGTAAAAGGTTATAATGGAGACAATGAGAAAGTGGCATCAGAGGCATTATGCAGGCGAGTGCTCATTTCCAGATAGGTAAAAGTTCCCCTCACACATACATGCTAGTCGTTTCCAGTTCTAGAGGGTTCATTTCTGTTACAAAGCCGAAGAGCCAGACGTCCAAAAATGTCTCCGTGGTCATGTGGCCGGTATGACTAAATGCCGAAGACATACAGAACGCTGTTAACTTTCCGCTGAGCCACCGTATCCCTATGGGGGAACTTTTCATGGCAAAATTATGAAAGATAATGGATTACTATCTGTTGTGATTTCTCATCTGATCAAAATTATACACTAAGGATGAAATAAAAAAAGATACTCCTGAATTCCATGCACCTTAATAGAAACACTGTACTTAGATGAGTGACCAAAACATGCTAATTCTGCTGTGTTCTCAACAGTGCATGAGTATACAAATGTAAGGATGTTGAAATGATTATTAATTATATAGGTGTCATGAGGATCAATGAAACTTTAGATTGTTCAATCTTTTTTTTCTCTTCATTATCAGTATTTGATACATGTTATATCCCACAGGGTATAAATATATAGAGAAACATTCAACTTACAGCATGAGGATACAGGTACACTGATGGCCAAGATGATCCATGCTATATCCACTTTGCTGAGACAAATAGTTGCTCTGTACTGGGACTTGTCCCTTTCTGGGACATGAGAAATATTTCCTGAGACATCAGGCTTTCTGGTATCAGCAGGTACCAGTCTGTTTAGGAAATTCTCTGTGGCTGTTGAAATGGAACTTGGAATCCATGCTGAGGATTCCATAGATAGTGTACTGCTTGGCCAGCTAGCATTATGTCCAGAGGGATGCAGTGTAGTAGCTGGTTCCTCAATAGAGCTCCCGGGTATATCTAAAGAGGAAAGACTGGCTTCAACATAATTTTGACTAGGGTGTCCAAAGTCTACTTCTGTTGCTGTTGTTCTAGGACCAGAAAAAAAGGCTACCTGATCTGTATTCTGGCTTGGATTTATCCACGAGTTGTTTTTCTTCAGTATATTCTGTATGCCGTACAGTGTGGGTTTAAAAGGCACTGTCACCATTTCAGGAACAGTTGATGGAACAATTGTTGAGGTAATGAGATCAATCTCCTGTGTAATCAGTTCTGATGACCTCCCCTTCTCCGTTTCATTAAGGTCTTCCAAGGTATGAATAAAATAAGTTGAGTCTGTTGTGGTTCCCTGTAAAGTATTTTGATGACTGGTGTGAACTGTAGGCTGGGTCTGAAATGGATATTCTGGGGGCCAATTTTCTGTGGTAGCAGAAGAATACAATTCTGTTTTTAGATAAGGTTCTGTAAATGCTGTGAAATTGCCTTGGACACCCAGAAACATATTTCGTTTGTTAAGTGACTTCCTGGACAACAAAGTACTCTGGTTGTATAAATGATAAGGTTCTGTGTTATCAACAAAATGGCTGTTGTTTAATTCCTTCTGGCCAACAGAAGGAACAGAAGTCTCTGCTATACTACTGGAACCAGCATTTGCAAGAGTTGTTGTAGACAAAGATTTGGTTGTGTGATGGCCTGCAAGTCCTGGAGTTTTCTCCATAGCTAAAATACTAATATTGTCCATCAGGAGGCTTTGAGATGACACAAGTTTAGGAGTCAGTACCTGAACAGCAACTACTAATTCTTCTGTTAGTACCAAGATAAATAGAAAACCTAGAAAAAATAAACAAGAGAGATAAGAATTAATAACATGGAAAATCTGAATGTCACCAAATTCCTGAACCTTCAAAAACCTGAAGTGCATTATACATATATAAAAGTATATATGTATATCGACATAAAATGCAATTTTATTACATAAATGATTCTGAATTTAAAAAGAAATACTATAATTATAAAGAGAAATAAAATACTATGGTAGCACCATACCATAATAGGCCTGGAATCCATGCTTTTGTTGAGATCATCTTTCTCAATTGGAGTTTTGTGGAACTCCAGAATTTTCAAGAGGTTTGCAAGAGGTTAGAAGTTCCATGAGAGATTGTTAATTGGAATTTTAAAAAATTTTTGTGTAGTGCACAATGCCAGTGCTTGCTATGGTGAGAATTTTTATGGGCCATAACTCAGCTGCTAGCCTGCTACTTTGTTGTTATTATGGAATGAATGGGTTAGAAGTGAATTGCATTGTAAAGTTTTCCTATTTTTTGCCATTTTTAGTAGAGTTCCCTATGACCAGGAAATTATTTCAAGATTTCCTCCAAAATAAAGGACTAGATCACAATTTGTTCATTTGTAGCCTAATGCCTTAACCACTTCATCAAACTGGCTCTTTAAAAAAAGGAGAGTATTTTAAAAAACAATGCATATATTGAAAGAGTGTGAAATGTCCATTGATTCAAGAGCCTTTTTGGGTTCTATACATCTGAAAGTGCTAAAAAGTCCCAAAAATAGAGGTGGGCCCAGGATCTTGATTCTGAGAAGCTTTCAGGATCTTAAATCACTGATATTTTGATTGTAATAGAGGTTGAATTATACTTATGCATGTAGCATTATTGTGAGTTACATATGACAGAGAAAGAAATGAGAAATGTAAAACCATGACAGAAGTCGCTTGATAGTGAGATGAGTGGCATATAAATTTAATAAGAAATAATGATTCTTGTAACAGCTTATATTCTGTGATACCTTTAATGCCATCACATATCAACATTAGCCTATCCCAAATCCTTGGGAAGGATTCCCTAGATGTATAAAAATGCCAAATCCAAGTTTTGACAGATTATGGATAAACCACAATAATCTTAGTAATTATTGCTTACCAAAGAAACTACTGACAATATGAAAAACAGTATGACATTTGATAAACTTATTAACATATATGCTATGATCAAAAAAGAGAAAATCCCTGTTCAAGTTGCAAGAAAATAAGCTTATTAAAGTCAAACGACTGGAAACAGCCATTTAAATGACCCCTTTCATTTCTCTAATTCTAAGAAGCTCATTTGTGTTTCTTGATTAACATAATAAAGTTATTAAGTTAAATAAATAATTAAAATCATTTACTCTATGTAAGAATCCAACTTAAACCCTAACCCTAACCTGACAGCCTCTGCCTTCCTAGCAAAAAGGAATCTATCATTTTCTCTGGATAACTCAGTCCTCTGTCCAGTGCTTAACTTACAATTGGAATTTGTAATGTAAATTCATTTTCCCATGATGCACTCTGAATGAAAGAGAATAAGTCCCTGAGTTTCTTGCCTCTTAACTTGAGGGTATCTCATTGAAGTCTCCTCATGCAATTTATTCCAAAATGGACACTTCTATCAATAGAAGTGATATAATATCCTGCCATCAGCGTTATTATAGTGTCTGTTTGAAGATCATGTTTGTTATTCACTAGAAAATACTTTTGAGCATCAATTCTGTTTCTGTTGGACAAAGTATCTCCTAAAAATGCCCACATGAGCTACATATAACTTTTCTTGGTTTTATTATTTTTTATTTTATATTCTTTATACATTTCAATATGTGAACGGTGTGATATCTGGGTATCATACATTTTGATACAAATAAACATAATATTATTGCTCCCAATTATTACATTTCATTTACCTTATACTTCCACCCTTCATTTTCTAACACCCCCCCTTGTTCATTCATACAACTTGATATACTAATATATGTACTATTGTTCCCCTCTTATTTCTACCTTTTAATTTCCCCCCATATCATTGTAATATTCAAAGATGTGTCTTTTTAATAATATTTCCCTTATTTATGTCTTCCATCTATTTGTATTAAAATTTCATCCTTCTTTCTTTCATTAACCAATATTCAGTATACACTTCTAGTACCAATCACAATCATTTAAACATTTTAAAATACATCTATTCATGTTCTTATCAATCATCCAATCCATATGTTTCTGTTAATACACATATTTACATTAAAATATATTCATTATCTAATCACCCATTGTTTAATTTTATCACTTTACTGGTAATCATATTTTATGCATAGTTAATAATGTTATCGTTCAATCTCTAATTTTCCAATTAATGCTTAATTCTTATTCATAATTCCCATATTTCACTCTTCATATATATTTATCTTAAAATATTATCCTAATGTCTATCACACTACATACAAGATCCAGCCTATACAGGGATGGGATTCAAATTTCTTAACAACTGGTTCTGTGGGCGTGGCCTGATTTGTGGGTATGGCTTGGTGGTCATGTGACTGGGTGGTCATGGCTTGCTGATTGAGGTGTGGCTTGGTGGTCATGTGACTGGCTGGCATGGCTTGTATGTAAATATTATAAATCTTTATGTAAATATTGATTTTTTTATTTAAAAAAGAGCAACTTTTACCCAAAATCAGGCAAAGCAGGTAGGCAGATTGAGTTGCTCATAGATTCACTCACAGATCTATCTTTCTGCAATCTGCTGCCTAAGTCTGCACTGAAAAATAGAAGCTTCAGTCCTAAGGAAGGTTCAGCTCTGCTCTCAGGCCACTTCTCCAAACCCCCTCCAACCCCCTGAATACCACCCCTGACAGGGCCTCAGGGAAGCCTCCTGAGTAAAGGTGAAGCAGTACAACAGCGATTTAGATTAGCTAGAAAGCAAGAAATCCAACAATTTCCTGCTTTCTAGCTAATTAAATCGCACCGCATAGCTGATAGTTGGAACAGCTGATTGTTGGAGAAAAAAAGAAAAATAGCAACTTAAAGTTAGGCAAAGGCACAACACAGCAAGTTGGATGGTGCGCATGCCAGGGTGGCGAAGGGCGGGTGGCGAGGGGAGGGGCCAGCCAGTGGCGCAATTTGCTGATTCTCCAAACTGCGCAGAATCATAACAACCAGTTCTATAGAACCAGTCCGACCAGGTAGAATCCCACCCGAGCCTATATAAATCTAATATTTATATATCTATGTTTATTAAAATATATTCATGAAATTTTTTTACTCTCTTTTGTTTTTTTATCAATCATTTTTTCTCTGCATCAGAACTTTTTTTTTTCCTTTGCCTCCCATATTCTTCTCTTAAATCTTTTACTTCATCTCATTCTAGCTCCATATTCTGATTCTGCAATCTAACTTTCCCTCCCTTCTGTACCCTTTCCCACTGTCTAATTTTAAAACTGTCTGTTCTAGCCCCTAACTCTTTACCTCAGATATCTTCCTGTTTCTCCCATTCCCTTTTTAAATCCTTTAAAACATTTCCCTTCTGTTTTAATTCCTTAATCATTATTAATGTTAGTAACAGCTTTTCTTTGTTGTCTTCTTTCTCCTGTTTTCTCAATTCTGCTTTCCTCTCCATTCCTTCTGATAGCTCCTTTCTTTGCTCATTGTCCTGGTCTTTGCTCCTTGTCCCTTGTATAATATTATCCAGTTTTTGGTCAATACCAGTGGTTCCCAAACTTTTTCAGTCTACTGCCGCCTTGGTGCTACAAACTCATCCTCAGTACCCCCCACCCAGGGATGGGATTCAAATTTCTTAACAATTGATGCCTAATTTGTGGGCATGGCTTGGTGGTTTGGGCATGGCTTGCTGGCTGAGTGTGGCTTGGTGATCACGTGACTGGATGGGCATGGTTTGGTGGACATGTGACTGGGTAGGCAAAGCCAGGTGGCCATGTGACTGGCAAACCAAATATGTGGTCCTTACTTAATGGCCAGTTGCTTAGTAAGTGTTCTAATTTATGACTGACCTCCTCAGAGCTACTTGACCTGTTTTTGGAGTTTTGACAGCCATGAACACACACACACACACACACACACACACTCCCTTCTAACCCTGCTGGAGCAGGTGGTTGGACTAGATATCTCATTCACTTTTTCCTCCCTCCCTTACTTTCTTTTTTCTTTCTTTCTGTTTCTTTCTGTCCCTTCCTTCCATCCCCCTTCTTTCTTTGTCTAACCTTTTTCTTCCTTTCTCTCTCCCTTTTTCTTCCCCTTTTCTCTTTCTTTTTTTCTTGTCTCTTCTTTCTTTTTCTTTCCCTCTTTTTCTCTTTCTCTCCCTCCCTCCCTCCATATCCCATTAACTTTCTCCTCCCTCCCTTTTTCTTTCTCATTCCCTCTTTCTCTCTCTACTTTCACTCTATCTTTCTGTCCCTTCCTTCTATCCCCCCTTTCTTTGTCTATCCCTTTTCTTCCTTTCTCTTTATTTTCTTTCATCTGTTCCTTCCGTCTCTTTCCCTCTTTCTCTCTTTCCTTCTTTTTCTTTCTCTTTCCCTCTTTCCATTTTTTTCTCTTTTTCTCTTTCTCTCTTTCTCTTTCTCTCTTTCTTTTCTCTCTCTCTCTCTTTCCCTCTATCCCTTCCCTAACCTATCTACCTATTTTCTGCCCAGGCAGGTGTGGCCTAATCTGTTAAAGGCCTGAGCTAATCCTGCATTACCCTGTTTCCCCTTTCAGAGGTCCCCGCCCTTAATCTCCCCGTTTCCTCCCCCATGACTGTCTCTTTTGTCATTCCACGGCCATGACTTTACCTTCCTCCGTGGCTGGCTGCCAGCCTATATCGCCCTTGGCACGAATGCCTGCAGCTGCCGCATGTTATTTTCGGTGCGGCTGGACTGCAGCCACACCGAAAAAAACGTGGTGGCTGGAGATTTTTTGCAACGAGAATTACCAATCTCCGGCTTTGATCTGCTTTTCTAACTCGTTCGTGCGGCCGCATTCAAGGTGCTAGCCCTGCAGGTCCACCCCATTGAGCTCGCTGCACCGGAGGAACTTGCCCAAGCAAGTCCGAGTGGAGCGATGCAGCAGTCAATGAGGTGAGCTTGCATGGCCGGCGCCTAGAATGCAATGACAGTGGCATATTGGAGAAGTAGAGCGAAGCCAGAGGTCAGTAATTTTCACTGCAAAAAATCTCCAGACTCTGTGGGTTTTTTTGGTGTGGCTGGACTCCAGCCGCACTGAAAAAAACACACGGTGTCTGGATGCTTTTTGCAGCAAAAATTATCAACCTCTGGCTTTGCTTGCTCCACTTCTCCAATGCTCCGCTGTGGCCGTCAGCAATTGTTGCACATGTGCGCGATGTCTTGTATGCGCAATAAGGACTGACTGGGCAGGGAATGGAGGAGTGGGCAGAGAAGAACAGTGCCAGCCAGGGGCCTGTTTTACCAGTTCTCCAAACTACCAGGAATGGTAATGAACTGACAGAATCCCACCCCTGAATTGTACCCTGTGAGGGGCCCACCTCCAACACTCCCCTTGCCTCTTAGTGCCCGCTGCCAGCCCCCTTGCCTCTTATCACCCCCTTAAGGCATCATACTACCCCCGGGGGTGGTACCACCCACTTTGGGAACCACTGGTCTATACGATCAAATATTTTCACTGCCTTATGTTGTTCCTGTAAAAGATCCTTAATGCTTTGAAACATCAGCTCCATTCCATTTAAAACTCCATTCCTTTCCGCCTTGCTTTGTGATTTATTTAGTTTAATAATTTGCCTTTTTGGCCAGTTGTTCAGGATTTGTTGATTCAAAAGAGAGCTTGCCAGATCACAATTTTTAATATTTCATCATTAAACAGTCAAATTAAATTTAAATACACCAGGGTGTTTTCCATTCCTCTTCAAGTCACTTTTTCACATTTAATAACAATCAAAGGTCTTTTAACTGAAATAACTTTGTTATTCAAATTTCCAGTGGTATTAGATACATGTACTCTAATGTGTATTTTCAGGCCTTCAGATGCTTATTACCAGAGTTGCACAGTTGCCCTCTCTTCAGCAGATGGCACTCTTACTTCAGCCTGTTTCAACCTCTCTGCTATGTTGCTGGCAAGTCCGATTTTAATTTTAAAAATGCCTTTTTGATACCACATCTTTTTACTTTGAGAGTTCATTTTTCTGTAAATATTAAAAAAAAAAATTCTCTTCTTAAATTCTCCAGTATTTTTCCAAGGTGCCTGTTCACCATTTTGACAAATAGTTCTGAATATATATCCCCCTTAAATTCCTTGGAGTCAGATTTCAACAAAAAGTATTCTCTCACCCAGTTCTCTGTCAGGATTCTGGCAGTTACTCCAATTAAATCATGAGCCTCGAGCCACACTCCCAAAACTAAAAAGGATTTATTTGAAGTTAACATTCCAGCATTAGCCTGGGCGTAGCCAACTCTGAGATACGTAATTCACTGTCACCCTTAATCCTGCTTTCCCCCCCACCCCTCTGGGTGTATTATCCAACGAAACACAACCAAGTCATCAATCATGCTCTCCAATTAGATTTTTTCGCAGCAGAAACTTCAGCCATCTAATCAGTCTTTGAAGAAAATATAAATGGAATGTACTTTCGATTCCACACTATTGCCTGCTCTTTGAAACTCCCCCCTTCTTTCAGTTGACAACTATAAAACGTATATGCAAAATGTTTTATGAGTTGACATTCAGCTCCCCTCAGTTCTTGAAGATGACCTGTACAACACACACAAAAACAAATTGATTGCAGATATGGAAGCTTATGCTCACAAAACCCCCCAGGCTTGATTGAATTTTCTGCATGAAACCTTACTACAAGGTGATCGGCTTGGATATTCCTACTCTTTACCCATAATGTCTCTGGTAAGGGGTAGCCCTTCCACTTGATTAAATATTGGAGTTGTCTCCTGTGCCACCTCAAATCTGAACTCTAGCAGTTGTAGGAAGTCATCTGCGTCATGTAGTTGGGGGCTCCTTCTCTTGTGGAGGGTTGCTAGCCATCCTCTTACTTCTCCCTCTAGCCTCTCAGAAATTGCATTCACCATGGTTCTAGGGGAAGGGCAGAGTTGTCCATAGCATTCCAGGTAGATCTCTGCTGAATCAAGGAATAAAGCTAGCTGGTCTGGGTCTCCATCAAATTTCCCCCTGAAATGGGGTGGTTCGTTGGACTTTGCTCCTTCCTTTCTCCCTGTTGCCCTCTGTAAGCCTGCACTTGAGGTGGCTGACCTTCCTCCCCAGCTCTAGTTCACACAGGAGGAAAGGACTGCCTGCTGCATGGGGGAAGCACTGGCTGCCGCTGTGGGCTCTTTTTTCTTCTGGTATGTAGAGAGAGAGGGCTGTGGTCTTGCCTGCTTCTCCCCACTTCAAAAGGCCCTGTAAAAATTCCCCTCTGTTTTGGGTGGCAGGACAGGCCATCATCTCAAATGGTGGCCTGTTCAGCTCCCACCTTCAGCTGTTCTATCGATCTCCCCAGAGATTCCATCAAATACTTATCTGGTTTCCTCCCTTCCAATGAAGCAGGTTTCTCCTCTGTGGAGTTGACGAGGGACTGTCCTTCTGTAATTATGCTATTTTTTCTGTTTGCTTCTGTCTGGAAGCCAAGCTTTCTCCTGATAGCCTCTGCCATGGCTGCCTGAGTTTCTCTCCAGGCACCCAGATGTCGGGAAGCAATAGAAGAGGCCGGGACACAGGCACTCCGGTGATTAATTATGAGAGTTGGCTATCTGTCAGGAATCCAGCAGTTACTCCAATTAAATCATGAGCCTCGAGCCACACTCCCAAAACTAAAGAGGATTTATTTGAAGTTAACATTCTGGCATTAGCCTGGGTGTAGCCAACTCTGAGATACTTAATTCACGGTCACCCTTGATCGTGCTTCCCCCCACCCTTCTGAATGTATCATCCAAAAAAACATGTCCATAGCCAAGAGTCATCAATCATGCTCTCCAATTAGATTTTTGTGCAGCAGAAGTTTCAGTCATCTAATCAGTCTCTGAAGAAAATATGAATGGAATGTACTTTCGATTCCACACTGCTGCCTGCCCTTTGAAACTCCCCCCTTCTTTCTGTTGACAACTATAAAACATGTATACAAAATGTTTTATGAGTTGACATTCACACACCATTCACTGTCTCTTCGCTCCTGCACTGTCTTAGATGTTCAGACTGTCCTGGCTTCATGGCAGCCATTTTGCTGCCGCTGCACCTTGTCTTTGGATGAGGGGGAATTTCCGAGTCAGGAAGGAGAGATGCGGCTCTCCTCGACCTGCATGGCAATCCCCTTTACTTCACCATCCCTCCAGGGTGGCTATGGCTCTTTTTGAGGCCTCCAATGGGGAGAGCTCATGGAGCTTGCAGTCCTCGCTTCTGATAGTGCCAGAAGTACAGCTGGAATTCTATTATTCTGGGCTTTAATGGACTATTAATTTGTCATAATTTTTTTTAAATCAGATTTCCCAAATTTGGTGGCTTCCTGATATATTGGTCCACATTACACAAAGTTCCAAGTCAGAGGACTATTGTTCTAGAGAGCTTCTGTAGAACCATTGGCATCACAGTGTAATGACCTTTTAGGATGCCCTGATTTAATATATTAACTATTTTGTGTTCTAGGGGTTAATGGTACCTGGCCACACAAATATTAACATTTTCTGTAAGAAGCATATCTTTTCTAAATTATTCAGAGAGATAGTGAATTTAGATTAAAATTCTATGTGTAACACAAAAACTAAAAATCTAAATTCTCCTATGAGTGTGATTTCTGGTGACTACATAATATGTATGTTTATATTCTTTTCCTGACAATAAGTGATTTGGCATTGCCTTCTGCTGGATTTATTTTTTTTAATTCTAATTTAGGCTACCTCTAGTACCTCTACTAGACATGCTGAAGGTTTGCAGACTGGTATTTTGTGGCAGCATTATGTATTCATACTGACTGGCCCACAGAACAATCTTTTAAACAGGGCAGCAGCAATATTTTTTTAATTTATTTGTAAAACCTCCCTTTATTATTATTAATATTATTATTTTCAAGCTAATATAGCTTGAAAAGCAAAGGCAGAAATAGATTTTTGTGCTCAGACCTGTCAATCTTTTATTTGGTTCCTTGAGCTAAGAAAGCAAAACGAATTAGCCCTCCTCATGTTAGAAAAACATATGCTAGTGGAAAGGAAGATTATGCATTAATCTCCCCAGAGGAGAAATGACCATGAAAATTAGACCAGCTTGCAATTTCTACAGAAAGCAAACAAAACAAAAACATATCTCAACAAATATTCTGATCCAATTGCTTAATTTTCTTTTAAGAAGACATATAAAACCTTTTATTATGAAATATGTAAGTTACATCATCTTTTAAAATTTAAAACATTATTTGTTTTAGAGTCTAGGATTAAGCAATCTATTCATGCATTTGTTTCTGAAGTAGAAAAGGTACAATACAGTTTTTATTGCCTAACTTTCATGCAGGGAACAATTTATCTATAATGAATCAACTGTCAATATCATTGTATAGCACAGGGATTGCTAACCTTTTGGACCCAGGGACCACCAAACTCATAATTTTAAATCCCGCAGACCAGAAAATCCCCAAAAAAGTCTGCAGGAAAATTCCCCACCCTGTTTTCCTACCGATCAATTATTCTTTATTTGGGATTGCAGGATACCATCCCCAGCTCCGTTCTGAGGGAGGGAGGGAAGGAAGGAGGGAGGGAGGAAGGGGGAGAGAGAGAGAGAGACTGACTTGTGGCAGAAGCAGCAGAAGACTTTCTTTCTCTCCCCCAAACTCCAACAGAAATGAGTTTTTGTGAGACTTGTCATGCTGGCACAGCCTCTTGGAGCAGGATGCCTTGCAGGGTCCCAAAGACTAATTTCTGGCAGAGTTTGGGGGAGAGAAAGAAAGATTTTTTTCTGTTTTGCTTACGTGCAGCCAAAAGCAGAAGAAGAAAAAAGAAGCAGAAAGAAATGGGCAGGCGAGGCATGTGGGGCAAGCGGAGCAAGTTCTCCCCCTCCGCCCTTTCCCCCCTTCCCTATTTCGTGTTGTTCGTGATGTGAGTCTTGTGTTCCCACGGACCATGCGGACGGTGCAACCTTGTGATCTCACAGAGCCTGGGTTAATTGCTTTGGGGGCTGTGCTTTGAGGGTGACATTTCTCTGTGGACCACCAAAATTTTCTCACAGACCACTGGTTGGTGACCACTGGTATAACAGATTCCAGATATTTCAAAGTTAGGGTGCGGGTTTTTTCTTTTATCTGCTAAATATTTTGGAGATTTCAATGCTGGACTAGAGAAGTTACCAAATATACCAGCCTCCCCTTGTTGTGCCAGACTGATTTGGCAAATAATTTTTATTTTTATCTAATATAATCAGAAATGAGCCTCTAAATAAACCATCAATTAATGAAAAAATACTTGTTTCATTCTTTAGAAACCATTTTGCCAAAATACAAATGGATTTGGGAGCAAATGACCCATAAAACGTTATTCAAATTATGGTGTTTCTGTCAAAGTTTAGATATCTCCTCACAATTGTCCTCACAATAACTTGCATTAAAGCTCAAATGTATTGATTGATTTTCTTTCTTGAAGAGGATATTTATCTTTTTCTTGCACTTTTGGGATTAAGCATCAGGAGAGGATGTTGGGTTGTTTTAGTTTAAGAACATTATTCAAAGAACAATCTCCTGGGAAGGACACTCTACTTTTTGAATACAGCATGAAGTTAATACCAATTTTGTAAGGGTAGGTGCACTAAAGGAAGAGATGAATATATAAAACATCTGACCCCAACTTTTTTAGCTTCAAAGCACAATTCCTAGTATCCCCGTCTATTGATCATCTGGCTGAGGCTGGTGGGAGTCCTATCCAAAACATAGTTGAGGAAGACTACACTATAACAAATATGGTGCATTCAGTAGAAGCCTTTAAAAATTCATTTCTAAAATATATGGAGAATTAAGGTTGTGAGTAAAAACCACACAGGGCAGCAACACTAAACAACTTGCTCCTCAGTAATTTACTGTACAGTTTAACCACCCAACCAACCCGAAGAAGCCAATTCTGTCCAAGAAATAAGAGCCGCAGTTTGCTCTCGGCTTATAAACCATTCGGAACAATAGATAGTATAAACAGAATATTGATATACCACCAGCCATCCAGGCGGTTTTCATTCCTGTGCAGGGCGAGTCAGGAGAACGCGAGATTCCTTTATAATAAAGCATAGCTGCTATTGACAAACACTTCCAGACAGTCGCCTTTTCTGGAAAAGATCACCTGGCCTGGACCATTTAATAAACCCTTGAAAGGAGGAGGGCGACGAGAATAGAAATGGGAGTACGGCCGCAGCAGCAGGCAGGAAAAGAAGACCGAAGACTCCGGTTTAGCTGAGCTGGGAATTGAGGACTCACCTGAAAATATCATTTGGACTCGACGTCAGCAGACATTCTCACCTGCCGGCCTCATAGCAAGGCGTTGAAAAACCAGATCCAGAGATCGTTCGCTAATGTTGGCGTCTTTTGGGGAGTCGAGGGGACGGGAACCGACTACGTAGGCGTGTCTTGCGGAAACAAACAGCTTCGCACCGGCAGAGGTAAAGCGAAGACAGCGCATGGCTTATTAATTACCGAGTCCTGTTTTTCCCCGCCCCCAGCAAAGCTGCTTTGTACTTCATTTTGAGCGATTCGCCCCCCACCCCTGCAATCATCCCCGCCCAATACGACCATTGGTCTTCTACAATGTGGTGACGGTCTCCCATCCCACGAGCGTCTCGAACTGCACTGGTTTGCTAGCGAAGGAGACTCCCCCTCCTCTTGTCAGACTATAGAGGGTGCCTAAATGTTCTTCGGTTGAAGGTGGCCCGCAGGCAAATTTCGCTGCATTTTGCGAGACCCGCTCTCCGGCCTCGTGGAAGATCGGATTTAAAAAAACCAAACAATGTAGGAAAAGGAAAGCAGTGCTGGCAATGATCTTAAGTGGCCAAAATAGCCAAGGATACGCTGCTCTATTACTCCTTATAGGCATGACTCAGATTGAGGAGAGTCAGGAGGCTCTTATTTAGAATTTAGCTTTGAATTCTGTAGCTGTATTCATCAAAGCAATCAGATTTAGCTATTGTTTTGTTTTAACGGATGGATTCACAATGCTACTGGATATTAACAAGTAGGATTTGGCCTTACTACAGGGCATGAAGCGAGCCATTATTTTGGAAAACAGGTCAAATGACCTTTAACTTTGCTTAATTCTCTTTGTTTGGATATGGCAAAACAGCTTTTTCTTCTTTCTCTGTGTCTTCCTATGCAGTATATCTTTCACTCAGAAGATTCCCCAGACCAATCAGCAGAAAGAGCTTATGGTTGGCAGAAAAGATGTTTCTGTTAACAGAAAAGGCCCTTCCCAATTCCCTTCCAACCTGCAAATCCTGAATTATGGGCCTTTCCTTATTGCTGGTTTAGAATGCTCTTCACCCCTCCTTGAGCTGGCAGAAAACTATTACCAGCAAATGTTCCAGCTTTCTTGATTCTACTTTAAGCCATCTAATTGCAGCAGATGATAAAGACTTAGACCTAGTGACTATCCTTTGACATTATTAAAAGTGGGGGGAGCAGGGACAATATTAACAGGAGCAGGGGAAATATTAACATCTATACAGTTAGGATAATATAGACCTGTCTCCTTGTGGACTTGGGATGGGGTAAAAAAAAATGCCATGAGAATATGACAGAATAAATGTTTTGCCAAGACATCATTGCAGTGCCATGGTTAGCTGCAAGTAGATGCACTGTGAAATCTAGAAGAGAACAAAATAAGCATATATGAAATCTAGTTCTGATCCAACCACTACAAATTAAGCTTTCTCATTTAGTTAAAATTAGAAAGGCAGCATACATATTCTCATTTCAGATCAGAATGATTAAGAGAATAAGAGGGAAAAGGAGAGGCAACATTGCTTATAAGGCTTCCCCCCAACATGTCAGATCCGTGTATCTGTCATTTCTTCAGTGGAGGAAGAAAAGGAGGGGGGGGGACTGATAAAGAAATCCTTTCTTGATGTAACCTGAAAATATTTAACCTTATATCAAATTTGTACACCCACACATGATACAATGGAGGGAGGGAAGCCCTGGAGAACCTTGACGTGGGGGATGCATAAAGACGACAACGCAGGAGAGTGAGGGAACCAGAAAATGAGAGAACCTGAGCCGCCACCCCGGATCCAGCGGAGATTGAGCGGGAAAAGGGCCAAGCTGAAGAACCAGCAGCCACACCAGGTACCCAACCCTTAAATGCCCCGGATCAAGGAACTAACCCTGGCCAACCTAGAAACATACAACTACAGAGGAAGATCCCGCCCTTGGGGGTAAAATTTGATGGAGATCCCCAGAAACTGGGATTTTTCCTGGCACAAGTGCTCACCTACATGCAATAATATGGGTGGGATTTCCCAACCCAAGGGTCCTGAGTACGAGTTGTCACCCTGGCTCTTGAAGGTGCAGCAGCCAGATGGATGGTGATGCTCCACAACATCAACACCCCAGAATTAAGAAACCTAGATCGCTTTATGATGGCCCTACGCCACCACTTCGAGGACCTGCTTGCCGATAGAAAAGCCCGCGACCACATTAGAGTCGTGAAACAATTCTCCCGGTAGCAGAATACACCGAGGAATTTCGTGACCTGGCCGGCCGGGTAGATTGGCCAGAGGATATCCTAGTCTGTTGGTTCAAAGATGGACTAAATGATAATCTATACACTGCCTGCCTGGCCCATGGGGCCCCAAACCTCTTGCATGAATGGTACATGATGACAGAGGAGGCAGACATAGACATGACTCAAAACTGGTACCGCACCGGTAAGTTTTGGAAAAGATCCCCACCCCCGGGGAAACAGGAAGTTTTCAAACCCCAATCCACCACGACTCCAAGAACGTCTGGTTGCTTTAAGTGTGGAAAGGAGGGACACCACACAGCAGAATGCCATTCAAAGACCCCTGCCAGAAAACTAGACTACCCATCAGGGAGGAATCCCGCAACATTCAGCCCTTGAGGGAAATAGACTGGCCTGAGAGGCCGAGTAGATGTGGGATTCTGATCCCCCCCCAACCCTGAGGAAGAATCCCAAACGCTTCGAGGGGACCTGAGCCAGTCCAAAAACGATTTAGAAGATGACCCGCTGGTAAGCAATCCAATTGAACTGATCACCCTACCCCTGAGACTGTTTATCCCCAGCCAAGGGAAGGGGGAGGAAGTTGCAGCACTGATGGACTCAGGATGCACCCGATGCCTAATCAAACCCTCCCTTGCAGATAAATTGTGAATCCAACTGAAAGAAATGGAAAATCCCATCGCTTTCTGCCAATTAGATGGAACTGTAGCGGGTGGGAACCAGTCAGGTTTACTACAGAACCCTTGAAAATAAGACTAGGAAATCACAGGGAGATGCTCACATTCATTGTACCCCAGGAATGGAAGAGCCACTAGTCCTAGGTCTCACATGGCTACAGAAATGGAATCCAAAAATAAATTGGAGGAAAGGAACTGTACAATTCCAGAGAGACGTAATATTTGCAAAAAGCTCAGAGGAAAGGGTAAAAAAAGGGAAAGAGAACAGAGAATCAGCCATGACCAGACAGTCGGTCAAACCCGTTAACATCCCCAATGAGTACCAGGATCTGGCCCAAGCATTTAGTGAGGAAGCTTGTGATGAACTCTCACCCCATCAAGCCACAGACTGCGCTATCGAAATCCTACTAGGGGCTAAACTCCCCAAACCACAAATGTACTGCATGTCTCCCAGAGAACTGAAAGAACTCAGAGCATTTATCGATAAAAACTTAAAAAGGGGTTTCATCGAACCCGCCCGACCAAAAATAGCTGCCCCAGTGTTATTCCGTGAAAAGAAAGATTGCTCCAGATGTCTGTGTGTTAATTATAAAAAATTGAACGCGATTTGCATAGAAAATATGTATCCACTCCCCCTTATGAAGGACATGTTAGCCCACCTCTCGAAAGGAAAAAAAATTTCCTGGAGACATATTACCGCATCAGAATAAAGGAAGGGAATGAATGCAAGACAGCTTTTAACACACCATTGGGATGTTACCAATTTAAAGTGCTCCCTTTTGGACTGCAAGGAGCGCCTGCAGTATTTATGCAATTGATCAATGAAACCCTTCATGAATTTTTATATAAAGGGGTTTTAGGGTATCTTGAAGATATTTTAATCTACATGGAAATGATGGAAGAACACATCAAACTACTCCATGCAGTCTTTACAAAACACTTACATGCTAAGAGGACACTTTGGGTTTGTAAAAACCCTGCACCTCATCAAAAGACAATTTTAGTGGCTATCCTTCAAAAAAATTTTTGAAAACTATGTTGCAAGCTGCCCCATCTGTGCTGCTGCAAAGAGAAGACAAGGAAAATATCCTGGATTTTTACAAACAGACCCTCCTGCTCCCTGGAAAGAGATCTCTATGGACTTTATAGTGGAACATCCCGAGAGTGCTGTGAATACTGTCATTTGGGTTGTAACTGATCTTTTTTCCAAACAGGTTCACTTTATTCCATGCCAAAAGATCCCAACTGCCAAGGCATTGGCAAAGATGTTCCTAATATACATTTATCGCCTTCATGGTGCCCCCCAATGGATTATCTCAGATAGGGGTGTTCAGTTCACATCCAAATTTTGGTGGGCGTTTTTAAACCTATTAGGCTCCACCCAGGGGTTGTCATCAGGAAGTCATCCCCAAACTGATGGATCTTCAGAGAGAGTGAACAGTGTATTAGAACAATATTTAAGATGCTTTATTAATTACCAACAGGACAATTGGACTGACCTTCTTCCTTTTGCAGAGGTAGCATACAATAACTCAGTCCATAGTAGCATGGGGTTCACCCCATTCTAGGTAGCCATGGGCCAAGAATTCAACCCCATGCTGGAACTACCCACCAAAAAAACTGAAATCCCTTCCCTTAATGAGTGGATGGATAATTTACAAGCTATGTGGCCAATTGTAAGATTATCTCTACAGGAAGCTAGAGCAGTTTACAAAACTCAAGCAGGCAAAAAACACTGTGAACATAAACCTTTCAAGATTGGAGACCGTGTATATTTGTCCACAAAATTCTTAAAATAATTACAACCTTCTAAGAAATTAGGACCAAAATTCATTGGGCCATTCCCCATCTCCAGAATTATCAACCCCGTGACGGTAGAGCTTCGTCTTCCAAAAACACTTAGGCAGATTCATCCAGTATTTCACTGTAGGTTGCTCAAACCGGAAATCATCTCAAACCTCAGACCCCCCCTTCCCACATCCCCAACTCCCAATATGATACATGGGGAACAACATTTTGAAATTAAAGATATCCTTGATTCACGCACTCACTATGGTTCCATACAATATTTAGTAGCTTGGAAACACCTTCCTTCCTCAGAAAATGAGTGGGTAGCCAAACAACATGTAAAAGCACCCACCTTATTTGATGTAACCTGAATATATTTAACCTTATATCGAATTTGTACACCCACACATGATACAATGGAGGGAGGGAAGCCAGGTGGCCAGAACCTAACACCTCTGAGAGGCACAGCCAGAAGATGAGAAGACCATAAAAAATTCCACAGTGAAGTGCGCTAGGCAATCTCCAAAAAACAGTCCGTTTCTGAAAAGGGGGTGGGGGAAAGATCCTTTCCTACAGAGGGGCTGGGAGGGGAATTAACATATTGGCTTTTGTTTCCCTAAATAAACATTGAGAGAAGGGGAGGGGTTCTAAACTCCCTTATCTATCTGAGGGCCTGAGGGACCTCAGATTCTGCTTTGAACTCCTACATGAATTGTCTCATCTCAATAAAAGATTCCTTTTGATACGTTTAGTTCTCAGAAGTTCATTCTTATTGATTGAATGAGAAAAAGTTCTGTAGCCTAACATAATAGCATCAAATGTTGGAAGAAAAATCTGGTCCAGTTCCAAGCCAAGAGAAAGGCACTGGTAATAAAATGGAGGCCAATTGGAAAGGAGTCTGTTTATTTGGATGCCAGAAACTTCAGTGACAGAAGCATGGTTCTGGGGTTGCTGACCTCTTGGCTTAGAGAATGGATTGATTTTTATAGGGTTGTGAGATGCTCTAGGAATTATGCAATGTAGTGAGCTTTTGCTATTTCAATGGTGGTGGTGAATAGAATAGAATAGAATTCTTTATTGGCCAAGTGTCATTGGACACAGTGGTGGAATTCAAAATTTTTACTACCGGCTCTGTGGGCGTGGCTTATTTGGTGGGCGTGGCTTGGTGGTCATGTGGCTTGGTGGGCGTGGCTAACCCACCATCACTCATGTCAAGGGGTGTTTTGCCCAGTTCCTTCCTTCCCAGCCACTCCTTGTTACCCCCATCCTCAATGTATCTATTGTTCTGTAAAAAAAAATTACCTTTTTTCAACTTTATTATCTGCATGCACATACTCTAGATGTGGACCACTGAAAGGAGGAAATGGCTCACATGCTTTGTCCAAGAGTGTGATAGGCAGGTCACAAAACAGGGTTTTGAGGAGTTGTCACAAAGAAGAGGGGGGGCAATGTATTTTCCAAAGCAGCAGATGGCAAAACAAGTAGCAATGGATTGAAACTGAACAAAGAAGAAGCAACCTAAAACTAAGGAGAAATTTCCTGACAGTGAGAACAATTAACCAGTGGAACTGCTTGTCTCCAGAAGTTCTGGACGCTCCAACACTGGAGGTTTTCAAGAAGAGACAGGACAACCATTTCTCTGAAATGGTATAGGGCAGGCAACCTTGGCAACTTTAAGACTTGTAGACTTCAATTCCCAAAATTCTGAGGGGAATTCTGGGAGTTGAAGTCCAGAAGTCTTAAAGATGCTAAGGTTGGAGACCCCTGGTATAGGGTCCCTCCAAAGATTATTCTGACACCTTTGCCTGGCCCTCCACTCAGACTTGGCATTCTTAGTTTTCCTACCTGAGCAGAAGCTTTGGACTAGAAGGCCTTTCTCTCTCATTCCCTCTTTTTCTCTTTCCCTCTTTTTCCCTCTTTCTCTCTCAAAGCCATGGCTGGCCAAGTGCTCTTCCTTATCTTCCACTTCTCTCCCCCACTCTGTCTCTCTGTCTCTGTCTCTGTCTGTCTCTCTCTGTCTCTCTCTCCCCCTCCCTCAAAGCTGGGCTTTCCTTTTCCTTTTTTCTTTTTGGAATCAAGACTGGCTGAACAAGGATCGCCAGCCACAACACTTTGCACAAATGCCCCCCGACCTCTTTTTTCTTTCTTTCTTTCTCTTTTCTCTTTCTTTTCTTTCTTGTCCTTCCTTCCTCTCTCATTTCCTCTTCCCCCTCCCCTCTCTCAAAGCCACGGCTGGCCAAGCGCTCTTCCCTATCTCTCTCCCCCACTCTCTCTCTCTCTCTATGTCTCTCTCTCTCTCTCTCTCCCTCAAAGCCGCAGCTGGGCTTTCCTTTTCCTTTTTTTTTTTTGGAATCAAGACTGGCTGAACAAGGATCGTCAGCCGCGCTGGAAGCATCCCTTCGGGTGACCCATCTCCTCCTCCTTCTCCTCCTCGGGTGTGCACACCATCCTCCCAGCCCTGCCACAGCTGCCAGTTGTGAGAGGAGAAGGAGGGGGAGATGGGTCGACCAAAGGGATGCTTCCTGCGCAGCTGGCGATCCTTGTTCAGCTAATCTGGATTCCAAAAAGAAGAAATGAAAATAGCAAGGAGTACCAAGGAAAGCCCAGCCGCGGCTTTGAGGGAGGGAGACAGGCAGAAAAAGACAGACACACACACACATACACATACACATACACACACACAGAGAGAGTGGGAGAGAGAGGGGAAGATAGGGACCTGGCTGCTTCGCTATCCCCTGCTGTCACCCTTACCTTCTCAGGCCAGGTGAGGGAGGGGAAGGTGAGGGACAGGAGGACCAGCCGCTGCAGGCATATTGGGACAAAGGAGAAGCCCCGGGACATCCACCCGCCCACCTGCTGGCTGGCTGAGCCAGGCTGGGCTGAAGAGGCATGTCAGCCGGTAGAAGGCAGAAAATGTGCTCCGGGAGGGCAGACAGGCAGATGGATGTCCCGGGGCTGTTGCACATGTGTACTGCATGTGTAGCAGCTGCACACACAGTGCGCATGTGCAGCAGTCCTGGAACATCTGCCTGAGCTGCACCATGGCACCACATGGGTTGGGAAAGCCATGAGAGTGAACAGGACAAGCGGGCGACCGGGCGACCTGGTTCGGGGGCATGGCAGCCAGGGGTTACTACCAGTTCTGCGACCCATGGCAAATCACCACTACCGGTTCTCCTGAATAGGTGAGAACCAGTTGAATACTACCTCTGATTGGACACACAAGAAATTTGTCTTGGTGCATAGGCTCTCAGTATACATAAAAGAAAAGATACATTCATCAAGAATCATAAGGTAATAATAGTCATAGAGTACAATAAACAATCAAATAATACTAGGGAACAGTCAAAAAATTGTTAGGATTACAAGCAACAAGGTTAAAATCATAACAGTCATAAGTGGGAGAAGATAGATAGAATAGATAGAATTCTTTATTGGCCAAATGTGATTGGACACACAAGGAATTTGTCTTAGTGCAAATGCTCTCAGTGTACATAAAAGAAAAGATACATTTGTCAAGAATTAAGAATCATAAGGTAATAATAGTCATAGGGTACAATAAGCAATCAAATCATACTAGGAAACAGTCAATATAAATCGTAAGGATACAAATGACAAAGTTATGGTCATACAGTCACAAGTGGGAGGGGATGGGTAATAAGAAGTGATAAGATTAATAGTAATAGTAATGCAGACTTTGTAAATGTCAGTGTTGAGGGAATTGTTTAACAGAGTGATGGCATTGGGGGCATTAGGGGAAAAACTGTTCTTGTGTCTAGTTGTTCTGGTGTGCAGTGCTCTATAGTGTTGTTTTGAGGACAGGAATTGAAACAGTTTATGTCCGGGATGTGAGGGTCTGTAAATATTTTCACGGTCCTCTTTTTGACTCATGCAGTATACAGGTTCTCGATTGAAGACAGGTTGGTAGTAATTGTTTTTTCTGCAGTCCTAATTACTCTCTGAAGTCTATGTCTGTCTTTTTGGATTGCAGAACCAAACCGGACAGTTATAGAGGTGCAGATGACAGACTCAATAATTCCTCTGTAGAACCACATCAGCAGCTCCTTGGGCAGTTTGAGCTTTCTGAGTTGGCGCAGAAAGAACATTCTTTGTTGTGCTTTTTTGATGATGTTTTTGATGATAGGTGTCCATTTTAGGTCTTGTGATATGAAATAACCTAGAAATGTGAAGGTCTCTACTGTTGATACTGTGCTGTTTAGTATTGTAAGAGGTGGTAGTATGGGAGGGTGTCTCCTAAAGTCTACCACCGTTTCTACAGTTTTGAGTGTGTTCAGTTCCAGATTGTTCCAGTTACACCATGAGTGTCAGGCTACAGAACTTTTTCCCATTCAATTAGCAAGAATGAACTTCTGAGAAAAAAACGTATCAAAAGAAATCCTTTATTGAGATGAGACAATTCATGTAGGAGTTCAAAGCAGCGTCTGAGGTCTCTCTGGCATATATGGATAGGTAAGGGAGTTTAGAACCCCTCCCCTTATCACAATGTATATCCAGTGAAACAAAAGCCAATATGTTAATTCCCCTCACACTCTTCTGTAGGAACGATCTTTCTCACAGTTTCCCAGGGCATACCTAATTTCCCCCCACCCCGTTTTTAGAACAAACTTTTTCCACAGATTCCCTGGACACTGTGGAATTTTTATGGTCTTCTCATCTCCTGGCTGTGCCTCTTGGAGGTAATAGGTTCTGGCCATCTGGCTTTCCTCCCTCCATTGTATCATGTGTGGATTATACAAATCTGATATAAGGTTAAATATATTCAGGTTACATCAAGAAAGGATTTCTTTATCAGACTCCCCCCCTTTTCTTCTTCCACTGAAGAAATGACAGTTACACAGACCTGACATTCTACTCTCCTTAAAAAACAGATAGATCTATCTGGAAAAAACAAAAATCATGCATTATACTTGCAATTCAAGATGGTTTATCAGGGTATTTTAGGTGGAACTTACGTAGTAATGTGGGTGCTTTTATGTGTTGTTTGGCTACCCACTCATTTTCTGAGGAAGGAAGGTGTTTCCAAGCTACTAAATATTGTGTGGATCTATAGTGAGTGCGTGAATCAAGGATATCCTTAATTTCAAAATGTTGTTCCCCATGTACCATGATGGGGGTTGGAGATGTGAGGGGGGGGGGTCTGAGGCTTGAAGTGATCTCCGGTTTGAGCAACCTACAGTGAAATACTGGATGAATCTGCCTAAGTGTTTTTGAAGTCGAAGCTCTACCGTCACGGGATTGATAATTCTGGAGATGGGGAATGACCCAATGAATTTTGGTGCTTATTTCTTAGAGGATTGTAATGATTTTAAGAATTTTGTGGACAAATATACACAGTCCCCAATCTTGAAAGCTTTAGGTTTGCACTGTTTTTTGTCTGCTTGAGTTTTGTAAAGTGCTCTAGCTTCCTGTAAAGATAATCTTACCACTGGCCACATGGCTTGTAAGTTATCCATCCACTCCTTAAGGGAGGGGATTTCAGGTTTTTTGGTGGGTAGTTCCGGCATGGGGTTGAATTCTTGGCCCATGGCTACCTGGAATGGGTGAACCCCATGCTACTATGGACTGAGTTATTGTATGTTACCTCTGCAAAAGGAAAAAGGTCAGTCCAATTGTCCTGTTGGTAATTAATAAAGCTTCTTAAATATTGTTCTAATACGCTGTTCACTCTCTCCGTCGATCCGTCAGTCTGGGGATGACTTCCTGATGACAATCCCTGGGTGGAACCTAATAGGTTTAAAAACGCCCGCCAAAATTTGGATGTGAACTGAATACCCTATCTGAGATAATCCATTGGTGGGCTCCTTGAAGGCGATAAATGTGTATTAGGAACATCTTTGCCAATGCCTTGGCAGTTGGGATCTTTTGGCATGGAATAAAGTGAACCTGTTTGTAAAAAAGATCAGTTACAACCCAAATGACAGTATTCCCAGCACTTTCGGGAAGCTCCACTGTAAAATCCATAGAGATCTCTTTCCAGGGTGCAAAAAGGTCTGCTATTATTTGTAAAAGTCCAGGATATTTTCCTTGTCTTCTCTTTGCAGAAGCACAGGTGGGGCAGCTCGCAACATAGTTTTCAATGTCCTTTTTGAGGGACGGCCATCAAAATTGTCTTTTGTTGAGATGCAGGCTTTTTATAAACCCAAAGTGTCCTGCTCTTTTGGAATCGTGGCAGCGTTTCATGAGGTCCATTCTCTGGCTTGCTGGGACATAAAGTTAGTTTTCTACCCAAGCGAGTCCATCTTTGAGTAAGCAAGTGTTAGCCTGGAACCAGTCATCCTTAAGTAGTGCCTCCTTAAATATTGACGTCGTTGTGTCTTCAGTCAGGGATGATTTTTTTCTCTCTTGTACCCGGGAGATTACCTTGGCTGCTTGTTGGGTCAGTTGGATCATCGGTTTTATAACCTCAATCTTTTTGCTGTTGTATTGGGGTTTCTTGGACAGTGCATCTCGTAAGAAATTCTTTTTCCCAGAAAATATTTAAGAGTGAAATTAAATTGTTTAAAGTATTGAGCCCACCTTGCTTGTTTTTCGGAGTTCCATGGCTTCCAGATTTTTGTGATCAGTCCATACTTCAAAGGGGATTTGGTTTCCTTCCAGGAAATGTTTCCATGTGAGCATTGCCCACCATACAGCATATGCCTCTTTCTCCCATATGGCCCATCTTTACTCGGTTTCCGTCAGTTTCTTGGATATATAAGCGCATGGTTGTAATTGTCCACTTCCATTCTTTTGGAGGAGGACTGCTTCAGCTGCAACATCACTGGTGTCTGCTTGGATGACAAAAGGTAGTTCGGGATCTGAGGCTTAAGGACCTGTTCTGCTGAGAATAGATGTTTGAGTTTCTCAAATGCCGCTTGGCATTGCATTGTCCAGATAAGGGGTTGCCTTGGTTTGAATTTCTCTGCCCCCCTTCATTTTCAGCAAGTTCGTGATAGGGAGGGTGATGTTTGCAAAAGCTGGGATGAATTGGCGATAAAAGTTCGCAAACCCCAGGAATCTTTGCAGTTGTTTGCGTGTGTGGGGTGGATCCCAGTCCAATACAGCTTTTACTTTCTGTGGGTCCATCTCTATTCCCTCGTGGGATATTCTATACCCCAAATAGTCAATTTTTTCTTGGTGGAATTTGCATTTAGAGAGTTTTGCATATAGTTTAGCGTCTAAGAGTTTTGAGAGGACTGCACCAAATACCTTGATATGTTCTTCCATTATTTCCTTGTAGATTAAAATATCATCAAGGTACACTAGAACCCCTTTATATAAAAATTCATGAAGGGTTTCATTGATCAATTGCATAAACACGGCGGGTGCTCCTTGCAGTCCAAAGGGGAGCACTTTAAAATGGTAGCATCCCAATGGTGTGTTAAAAGCTGTCTTCCACTCATCCCCTTCCTTTATTCTGATGCGGTAATATGCCTCTTGTAGGTGTAACGTTGAAAAAAAATGGCTAACATGTCCTTCATGAGGGGGAGTGGATACATATTCTCTATGTAAATCCTGTTTAATTTTTGGTAATTCACACACAGAGGCATGGAGCCATATTTCGTTTTTCGGAATAACAGTGGGACAGCTATTTTTGGTTGGGTGGGTTCGATGAAGCCCCTTTTTAAGTTTTTATCGATAAATGCTCTGAGTTCTTGCAGACATACAGTACAATTGTGGTTTGGGGAGTTTAGCCCCTGGTAAGATTTCAATAGCGCAGTCTGTGGCTTGATGGGGTGGGAGTTCATCACAAGCTTCTTCACTAAATACTTGGACCAGATCCTGGTACTCATTGGGGAAGTTAATGGGTTCAGTCGACTGTCCGGTCATGGCTGATTCTCTGTTCTCTGTCCCTTTCTTTATCCTTCCTCTGAGCTTTTTGCAAATATTATATCTCTCTGGAATTGTACAGTTCCTTTCCTCCAATTTATCTTTGGATTCCATTTCCGCAGCCATGTGAGTCCTAGGACTAGTGATTCTTTCATTCCTGGGGCTACAATGAATGTGAGCGTCTCCCTATGGTTCCCTAGTCTTATTTTTAATGGTTCTGTGATAAACCTGGCTGGCTCCCCCTCTCCCCCCGCTACAGTTCCATCTAATTGGCAGAAAACGATGGGATTTTCCATTTCTTTCAGTTGGATTCCCAATTTATCTGTAAGGGAGGGGTTTATTAGGCATCGGGTGTATCCCGAATCCAGCAACGCTGCAACTTCCTCCCCCTTCCCTCGGCTGGGGATAAACAGTCTCAGGGTTAGGGTGATCGGTTCAATTGGATTCTTACCGCGGGTCATCTTCCAGATCGCTTTCGGACTGGCTCAGGTCCTCTTGGAGCGTTTGGGATTCTTCCTCAGGGTTGGGGGGCCGATCGGAATCCCACATCTACTCGGCCTCTCAGGCCAGTCTCCTTTCCTAGAGGGCTGGATGTGGTGGGTTTCCCCCCGATGGGTCGTCTAGCTTTCTGGCAGGGGTCTTTGAACAGCATTCTGCTTTGTGGTGTCCCTCCTTTCCACACTTAAAGCAACCAGATGTTCTTGGAATCATGGTGGATTGGGGTTTGAAAACTTCCCATTTCCCAAGGGGTGGGGATCTTTTCCAAGACTTGCCGGTGCGGTATCGGTTTTGAGTCATGTCTATCTCCGCCTCCTCTGCCATCATGTACCATTCGTGCAAGAGGTTTGGGGCCCCACAGACCAGGCAGGCAGCGTATAGGTCATCATTTAGTCCATCTTTGAAGCAACAGACTAGGATATCAAACTTAGGATACCAAACTTGATTGTAGGAAATATGACTTCAGCAACAGAGTGGTCAATATCTGGAATACTCTGACTGTGGTTTCTTCCCCAAACCCTGAAAACTTAACCTTACACTGTCTACTATTGACCTCATCTCTTTCCTAAGAGGTCTGTAGGGGGCATGCATAACCGCACCAATGTGCCTACCATCCCTGTCCAATAGTTTCTTTTATTTTTCTTATAGGTACCCATTTCATGTATTCATAACTGTGTATATACTTATAACTATTATCTTGTAAATGATTGACAAATCAAATAAGTGAGTAAGTAAGTAAATAAAATAAATAAAATAAATAAATAAAAATATCCTCTGGCCAGTCTACCCGGCCAGTCAGGTCACGAAATTCCTTGGTATATTCTGCTACCGGGCGACGGCCTTATTTTACAACTCTAATGCGGTCGTGGGCTTTTCTATCGGCGAGGAGGTTCTCAAAACGGTGGTGTAAGGCCGTCATAAAGTGATCGAGGTTTCTTAATTCTGGGTTGTTGACGTTGTGGAGCATCACCATCCATCTGGCTGCTGCCCCTTCAAGGGCCAGGGTGATGACTCGAACTCGGGACCCCTGGGTTGGGAAATCCTGCCCATATTCTTGCATGTAGGTGAGCACTTGCGCCAAGAAAAACCCAGTTTCTGTGGGTCTCCATCGAATTTTACCTCCAAGGGCGGGATCTTCCTCTGCAGTTGTATGTTTCTGGGTTGGCCAGGATTAATCCCCTAATCCGGGGCTTTTAAGGGTTGGGTACCTGGTATGGCTGCTGGTTCTTTGGTTTGTCCCTCTGCCCACTCAATTTCTGCTGGATCCGGGGTTGCGGCTCAGGTTTTCTGGTTCCCTCGCTCCCTTGCGTTGTCGTCCTACTGCATCCCTCACGTCAAGGTTCTCCAGGGCTTCCCTCATGAGGTGATTTATGTACCATCTCATACAGTCATTGGCTGGTGGCTCCTTGTCCCATTCTTTCTGATTTGACAGGGCCTCCAGCTCTAATTTCCACTTGGGTTTACAATTGCCCTGGGTGAGGGTTAATCCTCTGATTCTTCCATCCCAGCTGTCTCTTTTTCCTACACCTATAGACACCAGGGCTTGGCAGAAGTTTCACAGGCAGCCTCGCTGTCTTCGATGAGGTGCACTGAGTCAGTATCTGGCTGGGTAATTGTCAATGTTTCTCCCCAGCATTCAGCTCCCCCTTGCTCCTTGCTGTATTTCAGACATCTTTCTTCTTTTGCAGGGTCCCCTCGGTAGAGTGAAAGGTTTTCTTTCTTTTTTTTTTTTGAAAAAAAAATCCTCTCCGGGCTGACCTCTATTGCAGACGCTGCTTTATGTCAGGTTACAGAACTTTTTCCCATTCAATTAGCAAGAGTGAACTTCTGAGAACCAAACGAATCATAAGAAATCCTTTATTGAGATGAGACAATTCATGTAGGGTTTCAAAGCAGCGTCTGAGGTCCCTCTGGCATACATGGATAGGAAAGGGAGTTTAGAACCCCTCCCCTTATCTCGATGTAATATTTAGTGAATCAAAAGCCAATATGTTAATTCCCCTCCCACCTTTTCTGTAGGAACGATCTTTCTCACAGTTTCCCAGGGCATACCTAATCCCCCCCCCAAGCCCTTTTTAAAATGAACTTTTTCCAGAGATTCCCTGGATACATCTCACTGTGGAATTTTTATGATCTTCTCATCTCCTGGCTGTGCCTCTCGGAGGTAATAGGTTCTGGCCATCTGGCTTTTCTCCCTCCATTATATCATGTGTGGGTTATACAAATCTGATATAAGGTTAAATATATTCAGCTTACATCAAGAAAAGATTTCTTTATCAGACTCCCCCCCCCCTTTTCTTCTTCCATTGAAGAAATGACAGATACACGGATCTTATAATGAGGCAAGTTGTACAACCTTCTGTCTGTATGCGGATTCGTCATCTCGAATGAGACCAATCACTGTTGTATCATCTGAAAACTTCAGTATTTTAACAAATGGATCATTTGCGATGTAGTCATTGGTATATAGGGAGAAGTGGAGAAAGCACACAGCCGGGGTGTGTGTGTGTCCAGTGCTGATTATACAGGTATCAGATGTGATTCTGCCTAGCTTCACCTATTGCTTCCTGTCTGTTAGGAAGCTTATGATCAACTTACAAATGTGTTCAGGTAATGCTGGTTGGTTTAATTTAGTTAGAAGAATGTCTGGAATGATGATATTGAATGCTGAAATGAAGTCTACAAAGAGGACCCTTGCGTAGGTGTTGAATGTAGTGCAGAGCCATATTAACAGCATTATCTGTCGATCTATTTGCTTAGTATGCAAAGTGCATGGGATCTAACAGTAGATCCATGATGATTTTCAGGTGGGACAGCACTAGCCTTTCAAAGATTTTTATAATTACAGATGTTAGAGCAACTGGTCTGTAGTCATTCAGTTCCTTTATGGAGGGCTTCTTTGGACTGGGATGATGGTAGAGCATTTGAAGCAAGAAGGAACATAGCACATTTCTAGTGTTTTATTGAAGATTCGGGTGAAGATGGAGGCCAATTGGTCAGCACAGACTTTTAAGCAAGAAGGAGTTATTTTGTCTGGCCCTGGTTTTCTTGGCTTTTGTCTGTGAAATAGATCTTGCACTTCTTTTTCTGTGATCAGCAGAGGCTGTGAACCCAATTGGTTGGGGAAAGTTGTAGGAAGCTTGGCTGTTGTTGGTGTGTTTGAAATGGACGTTGCGGAGATAGGTGGCTGTAGTTTCTTTTCAAACCTGCAGTAAAACACATTCAGGTCATCTGCTAGTTGTTGATTTCCTTTTGCCTGGGAAGGAGATTTGCTGTAACCAATGATGTTTATAAGAGTTTTTCACATGTTTGCTAGTTCATTTGTTGAGAACCGATTCCTTAACTTTTCAGAGTAGATTCTTTTTGCCGGTCTGGCCTGATCTATGTTTCTGGCCTGATTGTATAGCATTCTGTCATCTTTTCTGTATGCTTCCTCTTTGGAACAACGTAACTACTTAGGTTTAGCTGTGAACAAAGGTTTACTATATATTTGCAGGTTCCTTGTTGGTACACATAGGTCTTCATAGAAGCTGACATATGATGTTATAATATCTGTGAGCTCATCTAACTCTGCAGAGGTATCTTCAAAAACATTCCAATTAGTGCAATCAAGGCAAGGCTGAAGCTTCAGCCTTGCCTCATCAGTCCAAGTCTTCACTGATTTAATTGTTGGTCTCATGGTTTTAAGTCTTTATCTGTAGGCAAGTACAAGTTGAATCATGCAGTGATCAGAGTGTCCCAAGAGCTGCTCATGGTAAAGTTAATCCTATTATGTCCTAAAGGTCATGTCATGTCTTTCTTAATCTCATCAGCTGGAGCTGAAGGTGTTTTGTTTATGAATAGACTAGCAGGGTATCGGTGTTTCGCTACAAAACTATGTGATCGGGCAAGTTTTTGGGGAGGAAAATAAGGGGGCAGGGGGGAATTGTGCCTCTGCCTACCAGCATCCATCGGTATTCATCTGGCTAGTGTCCTGTCAGTGTGTGAGAGAGTTGAGGGAAACTCAAACAGTATTTGGTGTGTGAGCAAGGAGACAGCAAGGAGCCTGAGCATGGCTTAGCTCAACTGTTCTGTAGTAAAGCTGTTTGCTGTTGTGAAAGTAAAACTCAACCTCCAACTCCTCTCCTCTGCTTGTGTTTTGCATTTGGAAGAGACTTCTTTTCAGGTGGAGAGGGGGATTAGAACTCCTTAGCATCAGAGTGTGGAACAGATTTCTTTTCAGGTGGAGTAGAACTCCTTAGCATCAGAGCATGTTAATAATAATATAGGAAATACTAATGCTCTGATGGTCATTTTGAAAAATCCTTTCATAGTGAGCACCTTGAAGCCAAGAGGAACATATGTGCCAAACTTCAAGTTTGTAGGCTTTATGGTTCTGGTGATTTTGTGATGATGCATGAATGCTTTTTCGCTTTTATATATATAGATTGGCCCAGTCTTTCTTAATGGGCAAAAAATATCTATCTGTAAAAACTTGAGGTTTCTGCTGGAAGCTATTAAAAAAGACTGGGGCTGCTTTCTGCCTTTAAGAATGTTTTCTCTGTTTCTCCTTTGGGGAAATGTTCTATCCTGCCTCTTTTAATGTTAAGAATAAAGAATATTTTAATCTGGGGAATGAGGGAGCTTCTTACAGAGCCATGGCAGAAATATTGGGAAACTTCCTCTTGAGATATTTTGATTGAAGTGAAAATAATTTCTTATTAGATTTAATGAGATTAAAAACAGTCTTAGAAAATAAGGTAATCTTATTTGGTGTAATAGAGACAATGTCTATTATGATTTCCTCTTGGGATTTGAGTTCAGGAAAGATGGGGGTTATTTCTCTCTTCCTGGGAACATGGCTAACTGAACAAACCTCTGGGGAGAAATCTCCAAAAGATTTTCCCCTGGGAAGTTGCTCTTCTGCCTTCTAACAGAAGGCATTGGCATTCCATCAGTTTTTATGACCCACCTGAAGAATTTCCCCTCTAAACCCTTCAATAGAACTGTAAGCCTGCAGATGGTTTCTGGAGTTAAACTCCAAAGCATGCCAAAAGTTGGGAGGGGAGAGGCTGCAATCTATTCAGGGTTGAAGAAGCCACCATTTTGAAATTCATCTTTCAAATGGACAGTAAGTTATGCCTTTCTCTTCTTAATCAACTTCAACAACTATTAATCTTCTTTTAAATCAACTGAAAAAGAGGCTCTTTGTAGCTACAACCTGCTACATCTTTTTAAAGACTCGCGCCATTTTAGGGATCTCTTTTTGTCTCAGAGAACAAAGAAAAAGGCTGTTAAGGCAAGCCAAATAAGTAAATGCTGAGGGGAAAAAAACTGACAGAGAAAGATAAAGATTGAAAGATATGATTTTAGTTTACTATTGTAGTAACTGATAGTTTGATCTTCTTAGCAAATTACTTCTGAGATGCAAATGTGGAGAATCTCACAAGTTGCTAGAAGATGGCTCAACTAGGAAGGTGAGGCTCTCACTCCTGGAGCACTATCACCCTATAAAGCCACTGCCTGCACCAGAAATCACCTTTAAAGCTGCTGCCTGCGCCAGAAACCATGAGTAAACTGGAGCCCAAAAAACGCTGGATTCCGAAGCCCTTGAGCCCTAATTACGTTGGCGGAGCTCCTGCTAGCCGGAGAGGTTGGACCATTATCGGCCTTCTTTGAAGAGCCTTCCCAAAAACATAAACCAGAGCCCAAAAAACCCACTGAAATCCGGAGTCCTCCCCTCTTTTCCCAGAGAAGCAGAGCTCCTTCCCTTGAACCCTATTAACCACACCAGCGGAGCTCAAGCTACCCGGAGTTCTTGAACTGGGTCACTTGGAGCCAGCGGAGCGCAAACAACACATCTTCATTTAAATCCCCCCCACAGCTGATCTGAGTATCTTCCACGCCAGACAACATGTCTCCATTAAACCCCACACACAGTTTTCCCGGAGCCACAGCAGGGAGAAAGAACAAGGGAGGAGAGAGACCAAGACTTGAGGAGAAGGACAAAACTAGTGGAGAATCTTGAGAGAATTATAAACGGAGATACTGAACTAAGTGGAGATTCTGAGCTGGCCGGAAGACCTGAGAGGCAAAATGAAACTAGCCTCTACCTCACCAGGAAACAATCACTTAGATGTCATTAAACCAGTGGTGGTATTCTACCAGTTTACAAAACTTTAACTTTCATTCCTCCATTTAAATTACCCAGCTGATTAGACATTTTAATCCCCACTCAGCTGATTAGACAAGCTCCATTTAAATCCCCACCCATCTCATCCATTCAAAACTCCCAAGTAGCTGATTGGAGAGTTCATTCAAATCTTCCCATTCATATCTCTCAAGCAGCTGATTGGAACATCTCCATGATTTAATGAAAGGTCACTGATTAAAGTGTCTTCCACGGAACACTAACAAAGCTCTTTCAAGCAACGCTTCCTCTTTAAAAAACAAAAAAAAACCCAAACAACATGGCTTTAAGGAAAAACCAAGGAACTTTTCACTACCAACCTCCAATACTTCACTACTTCCATTATTTCATTACCTCAAGATCTATTATTGATAGATAATGCTTTGTCTAAAATAATTGATTTATCATTTAATAATATAATAATTAATTGTTAAATGATCACTAATTACTGATTTATTGATTGATATGATTTAATACTGTATAATTGATTAGTTGATTGATTGATTTTTAGTAATAAGTAACCTAACTATTGATTTGTTCTCTAACTTATCAATTAACATATTAATTACCAACATTCATTAAGTTACTATCTACCTGCCATATTAATTTAGCTATTGTAATTGTTTAGTGTACTATTGTCATCGACCATGCCAGCCAAAAACTCCAAACCCTCCACCAAATATCAACAAAAGAATAATATCTCTACCAATGACGTCCCAATCTCCTGAACATGCTTCAAATGTTTTGAAACCATCAATGAAAGCGAAAATAACACTAAATACCACCTATGTGACAATTAAGCCCACCTCTACTGTTTAAACTTAACCAAAAAACCTAGCTGATCTAAAACAGATACATTTCCTTGTCTATATCCATCATGTTTACCTAAGCTAAACCAATTAAGTACCCTGTCTGATAGAGTTGAAAACAGAATCATCCATTCACTCAACAGAAGAACACTTAGTAACACATTTTGAAGCAACTATACAAGCAAGCCTAATCTCTCTTGAAAAAAAAATACAGCACAGATAAGCGAATATCTAACAGCTCAAAATCAAATCTCAGCTCAACAACCACTACCACAACTACTACCTCAACTACAATCACAACTACAACCAAAAATAATCACCAAACCACAGCCACAAATAATCATTATCCCATCAAATAATACCACAAATGATATCCCCTTACCCATCAGAGACATGGAACGTGATCAGAAACGTCCAAATGCCATGTTATTTGGTCTTGAAAACAACAATAAATCAGATGATATCAGCAAAGATCACAACATCATAAGCAACTCCAATACAACAAACATCTCTCCTGAAGATATAATTGAAATAACCAGAGATGGCCCTGAGTTCAAATACAATGACGGCTTGGTGGCCCAAAGATTTTGTAGAATTGTTTGCAAAAATGAGTCCAGCAAACATATATTCATTCATACAATAAACACCATTGCTAAAACCAATCCCATCCATAGCAAACTTCTCTCAAGACCAGACTTATCCATACTGAAAAGAATCCACTCCTGTGAACTCCACACATAATTCAAAAAATGTCTAGACAATGGAGAGAAGGACCTATACATTGATTACTGTGCTGATTGTACTAAAAGTAAGTCATACAACCCACAATTCAGCATCCAACCTTACATCATCCAACCCACCATCACCCAAAACTAGGCACGCATGCCCCTAACTACCTCAATTCCAACTACAACTGGCCTTACATGCAAGCTACTCAATGCAAGAAGCCTCGTAAGTAAAATACCTGAATTTCTCCTCTTACTAAATATGACTAAATTCAACATTATATTTGTTTGTGAAACATGGCTCAACACATCTCTCCCTGACTCCATTACCACAGTAAGAGACTATCATGTTTACCGATCAGATTGTGAAATCCGTAGAGGAGGTGGTGTTGCTATCTTCTATAAAAAGTCCCTACATTTAAAAAACATCCAAGTTACCCAGGAACTTGCTCTTCTGAGACCATCCTCTGTAAACTGTCCTTAAATACCACATTTCAATTCTTACTATGTTACAGAGCCCCTGATTATGACATTGAACATGTAAACAAGTTAAAATTCACTACAAACATGGGCAACCTCCTGCCCACACGCTTTTATCTTTCTTAGTGACTTCAATCTACCTTGTATTAATTGGACTCTAAATAAATGTACAACTGAACCCATACATGCAACTTTCTACAATGCTGTAACAAATCTGGGACTGGAACAACTAGTAACCAACAACAGTAGACTTAACAACTACCTCGATCTCATCTTCTGCAACAGTTTGAATTCAATTTATGGAATACAAATAAAAGAACCCTTTTCCAACATTGACCACAGCATGATTGACTTTTGTCTCAACATATGTCCTCGCAAAAATCATCATAATGATGGGATACTCAATTATAACTTCAAAAAGGCAACTATGATCTTATAACAATGATCTCTCATCTCTTGATTGGCATATTCTATTCACTGGATGCAATACTGTCGTATACCATTACAACATATTTTTACTTGAAGTCAAAAGAGTCATCAAACTATATGTATCAATAACAACTCCCAAAACCCAAAAAACCAAATTACCCATAACAATAAGGAAGCTCCAATCCAAAAAGAAATCCCTTTGGCAGAAAAACAAATCTGGTCACGTTGCCAACTTTAAAAGCCAATACAAAAATTTATGCCACCAGATAAAGACTGAATGCACCAATTATCACATTAAGCAAGAGGAAAACCTTCTATGCACCAATTCCACCCCGCTTTCTACAATTTTGTAAACAACAAACTTAAAGATTCAAGGTCCATCCCAGCTCTGAAAGGACGTAACGGTAAAGACCATAATGATGACATCATTAAAGCCAAACTCTTTAACACATTTTTTAGATCAGTCTTTGTAAACAGCAATGGATCATGCCCAACATTTCCTAGTTGAACCACAGACAACTACAATAATCTAATACATATCGATTTTACAGAAGACAATGTTGAAAAAACACTACGCAATTTAAAACCATCTTTACCTATTGGCCCAGACGGAGTTTGTGCCTACTTCTTAAAAAAGATATCCATTGCCATAGCAGAACCTTTAAGCATAATCTTTGAAAAATTTTTCAGGACCAGCTCCTTGCCTAACCTATGGCCACAAGACACAGTCATCCCTATCTTCAAAAAGGGAGACCCCAGCCTAGTTGAAAATTACAGACCAATCTCTTTATGTTGCATCACCTGTAAAGTCATGGAATCAATTTTTAACCAATCTATTATCCTCCACTTAGAGACAAACAACCTACTCTCTAACAAACAATTTTGTTTCAGAAAAAAAATATTCTGTAATCTGCAACTCCTACACTGCAAAAACATATGGACTACACAACTTGATCAGGGCAAAGCAATTGACACTATTTACAAAGACTTCTGACTTCATTCAGTGGTATATGACAGACTACTCCTAAAACTAAAATCTAATGGCTTCTCTGGACACCTGCATAACTGGATAGATGCATTTCTGTCAAACAGACAACAAATGGTCAAAATAGGGAACATCCTATCAAATCCTGTACCTGTCAACAGAGGTGTCCCCCAAGACAGTGTTCTAGGACCATGTAAGCATTGGACTTTTCCCCTTCAACCGAAAAGAATGAACTTCTGGAAATAAGCATTTCAAAAGGAATTACTTATTGAAAAGGAGTGATTCCAGCACTAGTCAAAGCAGAGTCTAAGTGCTCCCAGGCATGCAGTAATATATAAGGGGAGTTAGGATCCCTCCCCTTATTTAGATATTTGTTTTGTCAAACAAAGAACCAACATGTTAATTCACCCCTTCCCTTCTCTGAGAACATATCTCTTGAAGAGTTCCCAGGGGGTATCTTCCAGAGCTGGAATTTTCATGGTCCCTTCTCCGCTTGCTATCTCTTCAAGAGGTGACAAGTTTCTGGACAGCTGGCTCCCATCCTCCAGTTGTATATCATGTGTCGGTTATACAGATTCAATATCAGATTTAATATATTCAGGAATCTGCCTGAGTGTTTTGGGAAGTAGAAGCTCTACCATAACAGGATTAGTAATTCTGGAGATGGAAAATGGCCCAATCAATTTTGGTCCCAGTTTTTTAGAGGGTTGCAACGATTTTAAGAATTTTCTGGACAAATAGTCCCCAACTTTGAATGGTTTAGGATTGCAGCGTTTTTTGTCTGCTTGAGCTTTAAAAGCTGCTCTACCCTCTTGTAAGGCTAGTCTGACTACTGGCCAAGTGGCTTGCAAATTATTAATCCACTCCTTAAGGGAGGGGATTTCAGGTTCTTTGGTGGGTAATTCCGGCAGGGGGTTGAATTCTTGGCCTGTGACTACCTGGAATGGGGTGAAACCAGTGCTGCTGTGGACCAAGTTGTTGTATGCTACTTCTGCAAAAGGAAGGAGGTCAATTGTCCTGTTGGTAATTAATAAAGCATCTTAAATATTGTTCTAATACGCTGTTCAATCTTTCAGCCCCGCCATTAGTCTGGGGGTGATTTGATGACAACAACCCCTTGTGGAGCCTAATAGGTTTAAAAATACCCGCCAAAATGTGGATATGAATTGTACACTCCTATCTGAGATAGAGATGGCCACCAAAATTGTCTTTTGATGAGGTGCGGGATTTTTACAAAACCAAAGTGCCCCTTATTTTTGAGTCGTGGCAATGTTTCATGAGGTTCATCCTCTGACTGGAAGGGACGTAAAGTTTATTTTCTACCCAGGCTAGACCATCTTTGAGTAAGCAAGTGTCTTTGTTACTCTGGAGCCAGTCATCCTTAAGTAGTGCCTCCTTAAATATTGAAGTCGTTGCATTGTCAGTCAGTGATTCTTTCTTCTCTTGAGCCCGGGTGATTACTTTGGCTGCTAGTTGGGTTGGTTGGACCATGGGTTTTACAACTTCAATCTTTTTGCTGTTGTATTAGGGTTTCCTGGACAGAGCATCTGCCAATAAACTTTTCCTCCTTGGGAGATATTTGAGAGTGAAATTAAATCATTTAAAATATTGAGCCCACCTTGCTTGTTTTTCTGACAGTTTCCGTGGAGTTTTAAGGGCTTCTAGATTTTTATGATCAGTCCAAGACTTCAAAGGGGATTTGGTTCCCTTCTAGGAAATGTCTCCATGTGAGGAGTGCCCATTGCACAGCATATGCCTCTTTCTGCCATATGGCCCATCTTTGCTTGGTTCCAGTCAGTTTCTTGGAAGTATAAGCACATGGTTGTAACTGTCCACATCCATTCTTTTGGGGTAGAACTGCTCCAACTGCTAGCATCTGCTTGGATGACCCTCTCATTCAGGGTCTGGGTATTTCAGGATTGGTTCTGCTGAGAACAGTTGTTTTAAGTTTTTCAAATGCTGCTTGGTATTCCATCATCCAGGTAAGGAGTTGCCTTGGTTTGGGTTTCTCCCTCCTTTTGTTTTTAACAAGTTTGTGATGGGGAGGGTGATATTCGCAAAAGCTGGAATGAACTGGCGGAAAAAGTTTGCAAAACCCAGAAAGCTTTGCAGTTGTTTGTGAGGATGGGGCGGCTCCCAATTGATGACCACTTTCACTTTTTTGAAATCCCTCTCTATTCCCTCGTGGGATATTCTATATCCCAGGTAGTTGATTTTTTTCTTGGTGGAATTCACATTAAGAGAGTTTTGCATATACTTTAGCATTTAGAAGTTTTGTGAGAACTGCTCTGAGTAATTTGATATGTTCTTCTTTTGTTTCAGTGTAGGTTAAAATATCATTGAGATAAATGAGAACTCCATTGTACAAAAATTCATGGAGGGTCTCATTAATTAATTGCATGAACATGGCAGAGGCTCCTTCTAATCCAAAAGGGAGTACTTTAAATTGGTAGCATCCCAGTGGGGTGTTAAAAGCCATCTTTCACTCATCTCCTTCCCTTATCCTAATGTGATAGTATGCCTCTCATAGATCTAACTTTGAAAAAAAAATTCTTTAGAGAGGTGGGCTAACATGTCTTTCATGTGGGAGAGTGGGTACATATTTTCCACACTGATGGCATTAAGATTTTGGTAATTAACACATAGACGCACCGAGTCATCTTTCTTTTTGCCGAATAATACTGGGGCTGCTATTTTTGGTCGGGTAGGTTTGATGAAACCCCTTTTTAGATTTTTATCAATAAATACTCTGAGTTCTTTTAATTCTCTGGGGGACATGCAGTACATTTTTGGTTTTGGAAGTTTAGCCCTTGATAGGATGTCAATGGCGCAGTCTGTGGTGCGATGGGGTGGGAGTTCATCAGAAGCCTCCTCGCTAAATACTTGGGTTAAATCCTTGTACTCGTTGGGCATGTTAATGGGTTCAGCTGGCTGGCCGGCCATGGCTGGTTCTCTGTTCTCTATTTCTTTCTTCATCCTTTCCTCTGAGCTATTTGCAAATACTACATCTCTCTGGAACTGTACGGTTCCTCTCCTCCAATTTATTTTTTAATTCCATTTCCTCAGCCATGTGAGACCTAGGACTAGTGGCTCTTCCATTCCTGGGACTATAATGAATGTGAGCATCTCACTATGGTTCCCTAGTCTTATTTTCAATGGTTTCATGGCAAAACTGGCTGGCTCACCCCTCCCACTATAGTTCCATCTAATTGGCAAAAAGCGATGGGATTTTCCTTAGTTGGATTCCCAATTTCTCTGCTAGGGTGGGGTTGATTAGGCAGTGGGTGCATCCTGAATCCAGTAACATTGAAAGTTCCTCCCCCTTCCCTTGGCTGGGAATAAACAATCTTAGGGGTAGAGTGATTGTTCAATTGGATTGCTTACCAGAGGGTCATCTTCTGGATTGCTTTCAGATTGGCTCAGGTCTCAGCGTGTTGAGGGTTCTTCCTCTGGGTTGGGGGGGACCGGAAACTCACAGCTTCTCAGCTACTCAGGCCAGTTTCTTTTCCTTGAGGGTTGGGTTTTCCAGGTTTCCCCCCGATGGGTGGTCTGGCTTTCTGGCAGAGGTTTTTGAATGGCATTCTGCTGCACGGCGTCCCTCTTTTCCACACTTAAAGCAGCCAGCTGATCTTGGACATGGTGGTTTGGGGTTTGAAAAATTCACGTTTTCCCTGTGGTGTGGATCTTCTCCAGACCTTGCCACTGCAATACTGGTTTTGGGTCATGTCTATCTCTGCCTCCTCTCCCATCAGGTACCATTCATGCAGGTTTGGGGCCTATGGGCCAGGCAGGCAGCATACAGGACATCATTGAGGGCCTTGGTGGTGCAGGTTGTTAATCATCTAGCACTTAGTGCAAGTTGCCTGCAATTAGTGCAGACTCGAATCCCACCAGGCTCAAGGTTGACTCAGCCTTCCATCCTCTCGGGGTAGGTAAATTGAGGACCCAAGATTGTTGGGGGCAATAAGCTGACTTTGTAAAAATGCCGCTTGAGGGGGCCAAAAGCCCTAGTAATAATAAGCAGGCATATACAATGGAATGAAGGCTATTGCCAAGCATTTAGCATGGTGCTCCATAGACTGTAAACTGCCCTGAGTCTCCGGAGAAGGGCGGCATATAAATGCAAATAAAAATAAATTAAAAAAAAATATTTGAACCAACAGACTAGGATATCTTCTGGCCAGTCAATTCAGCCATCTGGCTGCTGCCCCTTCTAGGCCAAGGTGATGACTCGCACTTGGGCCCCCCAGGTCGGGAAATTCCACTCATATTCTTGCATGTAGGTGAGGACTTGCGCCAGGAAAAATCCCAGTTTCTAGGGATCCCCATTGAATTTTACCCCCAAGGGCGGGACCTTTCTCTGCAGTTGTTGCCCAGAGGTGGCAAGGGGCCTGGTACCTGGTATGGCTGCTGGTCCTTCTGCTTGTTCCACTGCCCAATCGTTCTCAGCTGGGTCAGGGATGACAGCTCAGGTCCTTCCAATTTCTGGTTCCCTCGCTCTCCTACGTTGGTGACCTGATCCATCCCTCACATTGAGGTCCTCCAGGGCTTCCCTCATGAGGCGATTTATGTACTGTTTCAGTCGGTCATTTGCTGGTGGTTCCTCAACCCATTCTTCCTGATCAGATAGGGCCTCCAGCTCCAATTTCCACCTGGATTTACGGTTACCCTGGGTAAGGGTTACTCCCTTGGTTTTTCCATCGCAGTTGTCTCTTTTTCCTATGCCTACAGACCACTGGGGCTTTGTGAGATTTTTGCCTGCAGCTTCACTGTCTTTGATGGGGTACACAAAGTCAGTATCTGGCTGGGTAGCTGTCGAAGTTTCTCCCCAGCATTCAGCTTCCCTTACTCCTTGCTACCATGTTTCTCCAACAATACACCCCCCCAATAGGAAGACCCAGCATGTTTTTTAGGCATGAAATTAAATGAAATGAAATTAAGCCCCTCCCCCCCAAATTTAGGCCTAGTTTAAAACATGCAAAATTGGGGGGGAGGGAAGGGGGGGAACTTGCCTTTAACAGTGCCCCGCGGGCAGCCACGCCTCATCACCAGTCGCTCTTAATGGCTGATCATGGCTGAGATGTGCTTCCTACCCCTGCCAAGCACCTTTGCTGCAGACCTGGGTATGGTGCTGGTTGCAGGCCGGGTCAGCAGGCGGGTGGTGGCACATGGATGTTGGCCTTGACAGGAAACTTTAAATCACGAGACTTTCGGTGCTTGCTGCTGCTGCTTCCTTCGCTGCTCTTGCTTTTCCTTCGCATTCCTCCACCGGCAGCGTTTCAACCACTTCTCGGGCAGGGGAGCTGCCTCCATAGCTTCCACAGTTCCCGCCAGCGCAAGAACAGCGGCAGCGCTTGCAGAACCGTAGAAGCGTTTCTGCTGCTTCTCGGGTGGAGGAGCCACCTCTGTGGCTTCCACAATTCCTGCTGGCATGAGAACAGTGGCAGTGCCGGCAGAACCGTGGAAGCATTTCTGTTGCTTTTCAGGCGGGGGAGCCGCCTCTGTGGCTTCCACAGTTCCTGCTGGCACGAGAACAGTGGCAGCGCCGGTGGAACTGTGGAAGCGTTTCTGCTGCTTTTCAGGCAGGGGAGCCACCTCTGTGGCTTCCACAGTTCCTGCTGGTGCAAGAACAGCGGCAGAGGCAGCAGAACCATGGAAGTGTCTCTGCTGCTTCTCGGGCGGGGGAGCCGCCTCTGTGGCTTCCACAGTTCCATTGGTGCTGCCACTGTTCTTGTGCTGGCAGGAACAGTGGAAGCTACAGAGGCGGCTCCCCCACCCGAGAAACAGCTGAAACGCTTCCATGGTTCCTGTCGGCGCTGCCGCTGTTCTCTCGCCAGCGCTGGCAGGAACTGTGGAAGCTATGGAGACAGCTCCCCGCCTGAGAAGTGGCTGAAATGCTGTTGCTGGAGGAATGCGAAGGAAAATCAAGAGCGGCGGAGGAAGCAGCAGCGGCGGATGCCAAAGGTCTAGCAATTTATAGTGCCCTGCCAAGGCAGACATCCACACCGCTGACCTGTCAGGGCAGGGGATAAATTAATTCACCCCCAAAAAGACAGCCTAGCCGTTTTTTCGGGGCTCAAAAAAAAAAAAAGACCCGGCCTTATTTTATGAGAAACATAGTATATTCAGACATTTTTGCAGGTCTCCTCGGTAGAGTAAAGTTTTTTTTAAAAAATCCTCTCCGAGTTGACCTCTATTGCAGACTCTGTTTTATGTAAGCTCTGGACTTTCCCCTTTCAATCGAAAAGAATGAACTTCTGGAAATAAGCATTTCAAAAGGAATTCTTTATTGAAAAGGTATGATTCCAGCACTAGTCAAAGCAGAGTCTAAATGCTCCCAGGCATGCAATAATAGATAAGGGGAGTTAGGATCCCTCCCCTTATTTAGATGTTTTTTTGTCAAACAAAGAACCAACATGTTAATTCCCCCCTCCCCTTCTCTGAAAACATATTTTTGAAGAGTTCCAGAGCTGGAATTTTTATAGTTCGCTTGCTATCTGTTCAAGAGGTGACCAATTTCTGGACATCTGGCTGCCATCCTCCAGTTGTATATCATGTGTAGGTTATACAGATTCAATATAAGATTTAATATATTCAGGTTACATCAAAAAGGATTACTTGTACCAACTCCCCCCTTCTTCTTCCATTGAAGAATGGCAGATACATGATCTGACAGACCAACTGTCTTTATCCTTTACATAAATCACCTGTGTGATCATACTAAGAGCAAGTATGTTCTCTTCGCTGATGATGTCAAGCTATTCAACACCACTGACAATATTGCTACCCTTCAAAATGACATCAACTCTGTGTCAGAATGGTCAAACAAATGGCAACTTCAAATCTCAACCAACAAATGCTGTCTTACATATTGGCAAAGAAAATCAAAAAATAAAATATAAGCCGAATAATCAAGATCTTGTTGATGACCCCAACTATGTCAAGGACCTTGGAGTACTTATCTGTAATGATCTAAGTGCTACAACCCACTGTAACTACATAGCCAAAAGACATTAAGAGTTGTTAACCTAATCCTGCATAGGTTTTTCTCTGGTAATATCATACTACTAACTAGAGCATACAAAACATTTGCTAGACCAAAACTCGAATACAGCTCATCAGTCTGGAATCTGCATTACATAATGGATATTAATACAGTCGAGAAAATCCAGAAATATTTCATGAGAAGAGTTCTCCATTCCTCTACCGGACTTGAAATTTTAGACATAGACAACCTAGAACTATGCCACTTTCGGTCTGATCTAAGTAGTACATAAAAGTATCTACTGCAATGTCCTACCTGTTAATGAATACTTCAGCTTCAACCAAAACAACACAAGAGCGCACAATAGATACAAACTCAAGGTAAACCACACCAAACTTGATTGCAGGAAATATGACTTTAGCAACAGAGTGGTCAGTTTCTGGAATACTCTATCTGAGTCTGTGGTTTCTTCCCCAACTCCAAAAAACTTTAATCTTAGACTGTCTACTATTGACCTCACCCATTTCCTAAGAGGTCTGTAGGGGGCATGCATAAGTGCACCAATGTGCCTACCATCATTGTCCTATTGTTTCTTTTTTATTTGTATCCATTTCATGTATTCATAACCATGCTTATAGGACTTCTGGTTTGAGCTTCTTCAGCGATGGACCGAAATCCACAATTGTGCGCGGTTTCAATCCGTGCTCGCCGCCGGAGTGCCCTGAGCCGCTGGATTCGGGGCTAAGCCACCCCGTAGAGGTGGTGAAGAGGGGGAAGATTGCCAGCAGGATCAAGGAGAGCCACATCTCTCCTCCCCAGCTGGCCCTCCCATTCCCGAAGGCAGTTGCAGCAGTTGTCAGAAATGCCCACCTCAAATAAGAACTCGACTGGAAAAGAATGTGCAGGAAGAAGATAAGAAGAGAAAGTTTTGGCTGACCGGTTGAACTGAAAAAGCAACAACATAAGATATCCTGGTATTTGAACTATAAAGAATAACATTGTTCCCAAAGAAGATTTTGAAGCAGTGAAGAAGAGAGAGAAGCAAAAGTATTTGGCTTTTTTTTCTTTCCTTATGTTGACAGCTAAGAGATTTAAATAAGAAACTGACAAAAATCCACTTTGACATCAATAGGCATTCAAGCTGAAAATAAAATGTCAAAGGAATAATAAAGACTTTTGGATATTCAAGAACCTTTAAAAGAAGGAAAGGAGAGAAAAGGAAAAAATAAAAGGACGGGATCTGGAAAAATGAAGGAGATTGCCTGGAAGTAAAAGGAATTTACAGCGAGACTTCAACAAGATTCCTAAAAGATACATTCTAACTGAAACTTAGTAACAAGATAATAGAACCCCAGGAAGAGAAAGTGGAAAAAAGAAGCAAGAAGAAACAGCTTTGGATTATTTGGATTACTTGGTGATTTTTGGTTATTGGATTTAAATGACTAAAATCAATTGGGTGATTGTTTAAATGTGTTTAAAATGGCATCACTCTTGGAAGAATTGAAAATGGAACTTAAAAAACAAAGAAGATGGAGAAGGAAAAGGCTTTTTTGGCTTCGTATTTCAATTTTTAGAAATGGAGATCTGGAACTCTGAGAAACAAGAAAAGCTTGTAGAACAAGAAAGGGGGGACAAAGAAGAAGCCATCTTTAATGACCAAGTAATTTTAAGTGGGGAAAAAAGGAAAGGGGGAAAGAGAGTGAAAAGTTTAAGATTTGAAAAAACAACCAAAAGAAGAATAGTTTGAAAAGTAATTACAATACTAGGAAGAAACAGAAGAGAGGATCACAGAAGAGAGAATTAGAATTAGAGAGACAAGGGGTCAAAAGGGGGATGGAGAAGAAGAGGGGGAAGAAGGAAAGGAAAAGAAGTTATAAAGGACAGAAACAAGATATAGAGAAACAGGGAAAACTTACAAGGATTAAAGGTATAAGCCTGTTTGGAAGACATAGAGATAATAGGTGAAATTTAATTGAAAGAGGGATTCTGCAAGGATACATAAGATAGTATTGTTATATTAGAAATAGAAATAAACTTAAAAAATATGAAACAAGTGTGATTAAAATGATAGATAAAATACTTACTGTAATGTAATGGAATGTTTGTTAATAAATAAATGAAATAAAGAGAATGAGAGAATGAAATTGAAAGGATGGGAACATTTTAATTATTATTAATGATTTATAAAAATTTAAGTGAAGAGAAACATGAAAGAAATATGGGGGGAAAATTATGGAAATATTATTAGTGTTCCTAAGAAAGTATGATATTTAATTGAAAAGAAATGTTAAAGATGTTAAAGATTGTAATTAACATTAATGATAGAGCTGAATTGGAATAGAATAAGTGTTTTATTTACTATTGTTATATATATTTTTTCTCTTTAAGAACATAGTGTCTATTTTAAGAATGTACCAAGCAGAATTCAATTGGAAGTTATGTGTTATATCAAATGTTATAATTGTAAAGGCATAAATTGAAGTTTAAATAAGAGTTGAATGGACAAAATTAAATGATACAAAGGTGTCATACTCCAATTAGTAACTACGGGGGAAAATTATTTAATGAGAAAACAAAATATGAAATTGAAACAGGACAGACAAATGTATAGATATAATGATTAGAAAGACATTGAAACTTAGAAAAAGATATATGATTGAATTTAGATAGTAAAAACAAAGATAATTAAAAACAAAGTTGAGAAAACTAAGGGACAGGAAAAATTATGGAGAAAATGTTAAAATAATAATAAGAGATGGAATAGAACACAAAGACAAATATGAAATTGAGCTTGTATGGAGAAATGATAACCCGGGATCATGCTATTCTCAAAAAAAGATGTTTTGTTTGTATTATGTTTTGTGAAAACCCAAATAAAAATTAAAAAAAACATGCTTATACTTATACCTGTTATGTAATACTTGCTTGACAAATAAATAAATAAAAGTCACTAAAAATGCAGAAGAGTTTATTGCAGCTTTGGAAGAATCAGATATCAAACTTTCACTACTATTGTTCAAATGTAAACCTCTCAACACAACTGAAAGAAGAGCATTGAGAAAAAAGACAAATTTAGAAATTTTTCTTTAAGAACATTAAGTTTGAGGATCTCGTGATAAAAAGAGAGGCCTATAAGTCTTTAATTAAACTTCCAGAGAAGAAAGATTTTACTCAATGAGGACGAGCTGGAAAGACTGACTAAAACTTAATGAGTTAACTGGATTCAGGATGCATTTTTCTCTGATTGATATGTGCAACTGAAACTGTCAGATCTGTGTATCTGTCATTTCTTCAATGGAAAAAGAAAAAAAAGGGGAGGAGGGGAGACTGATAAAGAAATCCTTCTTGATGTAACTTGAATATATTTAATCTTATATCGAATTTGTATAACCTACACATGATACAATGGAGGGATGAAACCCAGATGGCCGGAACCTATCACCTCTGAGAGAGACAGCCAGGAGATGAAGAGACCATAAAAATTCCACAGTGAGATGTGTCTTGGGAAAGTCTGAAAAAGATCGTACTAAAATGGGGGTGGAAGGAATTAACATGTTGGCTGTTTGTTTTACTAAATACACATCAAGATAAGGGGAGGGTTTTAAACTCCCTTATCAATCTCTGCATGCCTGAGAGACCTTAGATGTTGCTTTTAATCCCTACATGAATTATCTCAATAAAGGATTCCTTTTGATACATTTTGATACGTTTTCAGAAGTTCATCCTAGTTGATTGAATGGGAAAAGTTCTATAGCCTGACATAAAGCAGCACCTGCAATAGAGGTCAGCCCAGAGAGGAATTTTTTTTAAATAAAACCTTCACTCTACCGAGGGGACCCTGCAAAAAAGAAAAATGTCTAGTACACCAAGGAGCAAGGGAAGCCGAATGCTGAGGAGAAACGTTGACAGTTACCCAGCCAGATACTGGCTCGGGGCAAGCCTTCGAAGATAGTGAACCTGCCTACGAAACCTCCACGAAGCCCCAGTGGTCTATAGGCATAGGGAAAGAGAGACAGTTGGGACAGAAGAACCAGAGGAGTAACCCTCACCAGTGGTAATCGTAAACCCGGGTGGAAATTGGAGCTGGAGGCCCTATCGGATCAGGAAGAATGGGGCGAGAAGCCACCAGCCGACAACCAAATGAGACAGTACATAAACCTTCTAAGGGAAGCCCTGGAGAACCTCGAGGTGAGGGATGCACCAGGACGCCAACGCAGGAGAGCAAGGGAACCAGAAAATGCAAAAACTCGAACCGCCATCCCAGATTCAGCCAAGAATGATCAGGCAGAGGGACAAGCGAAACAACCAGCAGCCATACCATACTGACTTTTAAACGCCCTGGATCAGGGGATTAACCCTGGCTAACCCAGAGACATACAACTGCACAGGGAGGTCCCACCCCTGGGAGTAAAATTTGATGGAGACCCCCAGAAACTGGGATTTTTCCTGGCATAAGTCCTCACCTACATGCAAGAATACAAGCAAAATTTCCCAACCCAGAAATCCTGAATATGAGTCATCACCCTGGCCCTTGAAGGGGCAGCAGCCAGATGGATAGTAATGCTCCACAACATCAACACCCCAGAATTAAGGAACCTCGATGGCCCTACACCACCGCTTCGAAGACCCTCTCACTGATAGAAAAGCCTGAGACCACATCAGAGTCGTAAAGCAAGGCCATTGCCTGGTAGCTGAATACACCGAGGAATTTCATGACCTGGCTGGCCACGTTTACTGGCCAGAGGATATCCTAGTCTGTTGGTTCAAAGATGGACTAAATGATGACAGATACGCTGCCTGCCTGGTCCATAGGGCCCCAAACCTCTTGCATGAATGGTACATGCTGGCAGAAGAGACGGAGATAGACATGCCTCAAAACCGGTACCACAGTGGCAGGTTTTGGAAAAGATCCCCACCCCAGGGGAAACAGGAAGTTTTCAAACCCCAAACCATCATGACTCCAAGAATATCTGGTTGTTTAAGTGTGGAAAGGAGGGACACCGCATAGCAGAATGCATTCGAAAACCCCTGCCAGAAAGCCAGACCATCCATGGCGGGGAAGCCTGGAACATCCAGCCCTCAAGGAAAGAAAACTGGCCTGAGAGGCCGAGTAACTGTGGGATTCTGATCCCCCCCCAGCCCAGAGGAAGAATCCCCAATGCTCCGAGAGGACCTGAGCCAGTCTGAAAGAGTTCCGGAAGAAAACCTGCTGGTAAGCAACCCAATTGAATCAATCACCCTGCCCCTAAGACTGTTTATCCCCAGCCGAGGGAAGGGGGAGAAAGTTGCAGCATTGCTGGATTTGGGATGCACCCGATGCCCAATAAGCCCCTCCCTTGCAGATAAATTGGGAATCTAACTGAAAGAAATGAAAAATCCCATCGCTTTCTGCCAATTAGATGGAATTATAGCGGAGGGGGAGCCAGCCAGGTTTACCACAGAACCATTGAAAATAAGACTAGGGAATCATAGGGAGATGCTCACATTCATTGTAGCTCCAGGAATGGAAGAGCCACTAGTACTAGGTCTCACGTGGCTGCGGAAATGGAATCCAAAAATAAATTGGAGGAGAGGAATCGTAGAATTCCAGAGAGGCGTAGTATTTGCAAATAGCTCAGAGGAAAGGTAAAGAAAGGAACAGAGAACAGAGAGTCAGCCATGACCGGACACTCGGCTGAAGCCATTAACATCCCCAATGAATACCAGGATCTGGCCCAAGCATTTAGCGAGGAAGCTTGTGATGAACTCCCACCCATCATGCCACACAGTGCTTTATCTAAATCCTACCAGGGGCTAAACTCTCCAAACCACAAATGTACTGCATGTCTCCCAGAGAACTAAAAAGAACTCAGAACTTTTATCAATAAAAATTTTAAAAGGGGCTTCATGGAAACCACCTGACCAAAAATAGCTGCCCCAGTGTTATTCTGCAAAAAGAAAGATGGCTGCATAGGTTTGTGTGTTAATTACAAAAAATTAAACGCGATTTGCATAGAGAATATGTATCAAATCCCCCTCATGAAGGACATGTTAGCCCACCTCTTGAAAGGGGAAAAAAAAATCAAAGTTAGACCTACGAGAGGCATATTACCGCATCCGAATAAAGGAAAGGGATGAGTAGAAGACGGCTTTTAACAGCACACTGGGATGCTACCAATTTAAAGTGCTCCCTTTTGGACTGCAAGGAGCGCCTGCCATATTTATGCAATTGATCAATGAAACCCTTCATGAATTTTTATATAAAGGGATTCTAGTGTATCTTGATGATATTTAAATCTACATGGAAACGATAGAAGAACACATCAAGCTACTTGGTGCAGTCCTCACAAAACTCTTAGACGCTAAACTTTATGCAAAACTCTCTAAATGCGAATTCCACCAAGAAAAAATTGACTACTTGGGGTATAGAATATCCCACAAGGGAATAGAGATGGACCCACAGAAAGTAAAAGCTTTCATGGACTGGGACCCACCTCATACTCGCAAGCAACTGCAAAGCTTCCTGGGGTTTGCGAACTTTTATTGCCAGTTCATTCCAGCATTTGCAAACATCGCCCTCCCTATCACGAACTTGCTAAAAATGAAGGGGGGTGGGGGGAGAAACCCAAACCAAGGCAAACCCTTATCTGAACAATGGAATACTAAGCAGCATTTGAAAAACTCAAACATCTATTCTCAGCAGAACCGGTCCTTAAGCACCCAGATCCTGAACAACCTTTTGTCAACCAAGCAGATGCTAGTGATGTTGCAGTTGGAGCAGTCCTCCTCCAAAAGAATGGAAATGGACAATTACAACCATGCACTTATACATCCAAGAAACTGACGGAAACCGAGCAAAGTTGGGCCATATGGGAGAAAGAGGCATATGCTGTGTGGTGGGCAATGCTCACATGGAGACATTTCCTGGAAGGAAACCAAATCCCCTTTGAAGTATGGACTGATCACAAAAATCTGGAAGCCCTGAGAAATCCATGAAAACTCTCTGAAAAACAAGCAAAGTGGACTCAATATTTTAAACAATTTAATTTCACTCTTAAATATTTTCTGGGAGAAATAATTTCTTAGCAGATGCACTGTCCAGAAAACCCCAATACAACAGCAAAAAGATTGAGATTATAAAACCAATGATCCAACCGACCCAACTAGCAGCCAAAGTAATCACCCAGGCACAAGAGAAAAAAATCATCACTGACTGAAGACACGATGTCAATATTTAAGGAGACACTACTTAAGGACAACTGGCTCCAGGCTAACAAAAACACTTGTTTACTCAAAGATGGACTAGCCTGGGTAGAAAACAAGCTTTATGTCCCTGCAAGCTACAGAATAGATCTCATGAAATGCTGCCACGACTCCAAAATAGTGGGACACTTTGGGTTTGTAAAAACCCTGCACATCATCAAAAGGCAGTTTTGATAGCCATCTCTCAAAAAGGACATTGAAAACTATGTTGCGAGCTTCCCCATCTGTGCTGCTGCAAAGAGAAGACAAGGAAAATCTCCTGGAGTTTTACAGACAGTAGCAGACCCTTTTGCACCCTGGAAAGAGATCTCTATAGACTTTATAGTGGAACTTCCCGAAAGTCCTGGAAATACTGTCATTTGGGTTGTAACTGATCTTTTTTCTAAACAAGTTCACTTTATTCCATGCCAAAAGATCCTAACTGTCAAGGCATTGACAAAGATGTTTCTAATACACATTTATTGCCTTCATGGAGCCCCCCCAATGGATTATCTCAGATAGGGGTGTTCAGTTCACATCCAAATTTTGGCGGGCGTTTTTAAACCTATTAGGCTGCACCCAGGGTTGTTGTCATCAAGTCACCTAAAGACTGATGGATCGATAGAGAGAGTTAACAGCGTATTAGAACAATATTTAAGATGCTTTATTAATCACCAACAGGACAATTGAACAGACCTACTTCTTTTTGCAGAAGTAGCATACAACAACTTGGTCCACAGCAGCACTGGTTTCACCCCATTCCAGGTAGCCACGGGCCAATAATTCAACCCCATGCTGGAACTACCCACCAAAGAACCTGAAATCCCTCCCTTAAGGAGTGGATAAATAACTTATAAGCCATGTGGCCAGTGGTGAGAATATCTTTACAGGAAGTTAGAGCAGTTTTTAAAGCTCAAGCAGACAAAAAACTTTGTGACCCTAAACCTTTCAAGATTGGGGACCATGTATATTTGTCTACAAAATTCTTAAAATCATTACAACCCTCTTAGAAACTAGGGCCAAAATTACTTGGCCCATTCCCCATCTCCAGAATTATTAACCCTGTGATGGTAGAGCTTCGAAAACACTTAGATAGATTCATCCAGTATTTCACTGTAGCTTGCTCAAACCAGAGATCACTTCAAACCTCAGACCTCCCCTTCCCACACCTCCAACCCCCATTATGGTACATGGAGAACAACATTTTGAAATTAAAGATATCCTTGATTCATGCACTCACCCTGGAACCACACAATATTTAATAGCTTGGAAACACCTTCCTTCCCCAGAAAATGAGTGTGTAGCCTAGCGACACATAAAAGCACCCACATTACTACAAAAGTTCCACCTAAAATACCCTGATAAACCATCCTAAATTGCAAATATAATGCATGATTTTTGTTTTTTCCAGGTAGACTTATCTGTTTTTTAAGGAGGGCAGGATGTCAGATCCAGGTATTTGTCATTTCTTCAATGGAAGAAGAAAAAAAAAGGGGGGGAGACTGATAAAGAAATCCTTCTTGATGTAACCTGAATATATTTAATCTTATATCAAATTTGTATAACCTACACATGGTTCAATGGAGGGATGAAACCTAGATGGCCAGAACCTATCACTTCTGGGAGAGACAGCCAGGAGATGAAGAGACCATAAAAATTCCACAGTGAGATGTATCTTGGGAAACTCTGGAAAATATCATTCTAAAAAGGGAGTGGGGGAATTAGGTATGCCCTGGGAAAGTCTGAAAAAGATTGTTCTAAATAGGGGGTGGGGGGATTTAACCTGTTGGCTCTTTGTTTTACTAAATACACATCAAGATAAGGGGAGAGTTTTAAACTCCCTTATCAATCTCTGCATGCCTGAGAGACCTTAGACTTTGTTTTTAATCCCTACATGAATTGTCTCATCTCAATAAAGGATTCCTTTCGATATGTTTTAATATGTTTTCAGAAGTTAATGCTAGTTGATTCAATGGGAAAAGTTCTGTAGCCTGACAGAAATAAAGGTTTAATCCAAAATATGAAAATGTATATTTTTTTTTACATACCATATTTTTTGCACTATATGCTCCAGACCATAAGATGACCTAGCTTTTGGGGAGAAAAAGAAGAAAGAAATCTGCCTCTGCCTCCTAGCATCCATTTGGCTAGCATCGTTGCAAACAGCCAACAGCCTGGTTAGCTTCAGCACATTATCACAACCTGATGTAACATGTGCAGCTGATTAGCAGTTGGATTGGTCTCCTGGAATACCGCTGATCAGCTGTTCCAGGCTGTGGGGATCATTACTGCTCATCACCGCCATCACACCCATTGTTACCACTGCTTCTGTGTGCCCCATTTTTTGCCTCCCACATCCCGTTTTTGGCCTCCGTATGCCTTGTTTTCAGCCTCCACGTGTCCTGTTTTTGGCCTGTTCCAGGTAGCAGTGATCGTCACTGCTGCCAGTCATCACTGATTGCTGCTGCCATCAATCACCAGACAGATAAAACCCATTTACAACACATACAGCAAATGCACAAATCAAACAAATAAACAAACATAACTTTTCTTCTAAATGAGCTTAAACATTCCCTCCTGACAAACATAGGCTGTTCTTAAAGGCACAGAGAGGAAAGTGTGGGAAAGGGACACCATTCTCTTTATCCTGTTTTGCTGGCCAGGCAAACTAGGGTGAAGGCATTTTTCTTTTCATTGCTTATTTTAACATTGTTTTCTAACAGAATTTAAAATTCTTGTCTCTAGGGATTAGAGACATTTAACAGTTACATTCACCTCGAGGGCACACAAAGATTTTGACACACATATAAGAAGACAAGAGAAAGTGCAAAGAAAAGGGACAACGTAACACTTACACACCCTGTTCGTTCTCGCTGCAAATCATTGTTAACTTAAATTAGAAAGGCATCTTGACAAACATATTAACTGCATAGAGGGGGGAAATCAACATTTCTATAGTGTTTTCTTTTGATCTCTGAAATAAGCATTCAGTCTTATTTTGGGGGGTGTCTTATTTTTTCCAATATAGGGGGGTGCAAGCACGGGGGCCAATGGGAATGGAAGCGTTACTGCCTTCTCCATCCCACCATTTGCTTGCCCGCAGCTACAAGAGGCCAAGCCTCTTGGTGCATCCTGGCCTACACCTGCCCTGTCTGTTGAACCTGCTGCTGGTGGCCTCTGGGCCGGGCTGCTGTCCATGCTTCTGCTGCGCAACCTACCCTGTCTGTCCTTGGCTCTGGCTGCCACTCTGCTGCTGCTCTCATGGCACCTGCCGACCAGGGTCTCAGTGCATCCCGGCCTCTGTACATCCTCCCTGCTGGCCCTGCTGCTTCTGGGAATTTTTCGGCCCTGGTTGGCACTGTACTGGCTGTGGAGCGGCTGCCCATACTGTTGCTGGCTCCATAGGGATTCTTTGCCCTCCTGGCAGGGCAGCTCCTGCCTGGCATGGAGCGAGTCAATTCAATTCTATGACTAGGAGAATAAGGCTAGCCTGTACACCTGACTATCTATGTGGGGGTGCAAGTGAAAGTAATTTCTTATTAGATTTGATTTGGTAAAAACATCTTAGAAAATAAAGTAATCTTGATTTGGTATAGCAGAGACAGAGAGACAATGTCTATTATGATTTCCTCTTGGATTTGAATTCAGGAAAGATGATTAAAAGCATTTACCTCTGGTTCTGACTACTGTGTATTAGAATTCAATGGATCTTATTGCTAACTACTGCTGGGTATGAATGGACTGGTTATAGACATCTCAGTCAAAAAGAAGGAAAAGTTTTAAAATGCCATTAAGAACCTGGGTAGATAATTTGTCCAAATTTTGTCAGGTTTAAAATTTTCTAATCATTTCTTAAGGACAATATTTTCTTTCATTGATAATGGTACCAAACTTGAGATTTAAGTGAACTATATAAAATATCAGTTAAAATTCAACATTTTGAATTTCAACATTCAACATTTTCTTCAGAAATTCACTAGATGATCTCAGAGCAGCTCATGAGCTATAATGTGATTTCTCTGATTTTAGATTTGCTATTCATGCATATAAAATGATAATCTTTGAATTGGACAACTATACTTTGACTTTAGATCCTTTCCTTTGTTTAGTTGGAAAAATGACATGTTTTTGAAGTACCTTGAATGTTCCCAAAAATATTCTCCTAATACTAATTGTTGTGATGTTATCAGAACAGATATTAACTACCATGTTTCAAAGTTACAAATATAATAGTATTTGCTGAACACACCTAGATACCTAGAGCAATATATAATTTAGACTTAATTTGTCCTGTTCATATAGAATCTGCTGTTCTATATTCTATTCTGTGTTTTCCAGCCATTTTGGTTGGTAAACTGCTGTTGCAGACATGTAATAGACTAGCTCAGTGGTGGCTAACCTTTTTGGACTTCTGTGCCAAGAATTGTGTGTGCACTGGTGCCCAGAAGGCAATGGGTGCACTCCCCAACGTCCCCTGCACATGTATGCATGACCCCATGCGTGCCACATGTCTTTGCTCATGCGTGCGTGATTCTCCCATGTGTGCCGCACATCTCTGTGCATGCACGCGCATCTCCCCCACACCCCATGCATGTATGCCAGATACCCGACAATCAGCTGGCAGGCGGGCCATGTGCATGTGCAGAGGGGCTCTTACAGGTGCCCTTTCGTGTGCCGGTTCTGTGTGCCACTTCCAGCAAGTATGCCATAGTTCGCCACCACAGGACTAGCTCAATATCCATGCTTTGCTACAAAACTATGTAGTCAGGCTTAGTTTTGGGGGAAGAAAATAAGGGGGGGGGAGTTCTGCCTCTGCCTACCAGCATCCATCAGTATTCATCAGGCAAGCGTCCTATCAGTATGTGAGAGAGTTGAGGGTTGTTTGGAAACTGAAACAATATTTGCTGTGTGCACAAGGAGACAGCAAGGAGCCTGGGTGTGGCTTAGGTCAACTGTTCTATATTAAAGCTGCTTTGTGCTGTAAAACTGAAACTGAAATTCCTCTCCTCTGCTTGTGTTTTGCATTTGGAACAGGTTTCTTTTCAGGTGGGAAGTGGGAGTAAAACTCCTTAGCATCAGAGTGTGTTAATAATAATATAGGAAATACTAATGCTCTGATGGTCATTTTGAAAAATCCTTTCTTAATGAGCACCTAAAAGCCAAGAGGAAATATGTGCCAAATTTCAAGTTTGTAAGCTTTACGGTTCTGGAGATTTTATGATGATGTGTGAGTGGTATTTCACTTTTATATACATAGATTTGTGTTCAAGGATCTAACAACTGAAATCACTGATACAAAAGATATTGTCTTTGTTCACATTATGTCAAGGTTTCAACTAACGAATGCATGCAAATCAGAACCCTGAGACTTGGTTCTTTCTCAAAGGTCTTCTTAATGCGTACATCATATTGGCATAGCTTCAATGGAAAACCAAATCTAAATCCCATGGTTTCAGTATAATTAAAGTAAGAAATAACCCCCATCCCTAAGTATCACAGATCACATTGGCCAATTCAGTTAATTGGAGGGCTCTTCAGGCTCTCCTTTCCCAATCTTATCTGTTGCCAATGGAGATGACCTTGGTTCTCAGGAGAAAGTTCTTTGTTGTGTCTAACAATACATTCCAATCTCCTTCCCCCTCTGGGTGGCAACTTAGGGACAGAGAGATGGCTTTGGCCAGGTTCAGTTCAAAGTTGACACATTACACATTGAACTACACTAGCCAACTTCAGAGTGGGCTACCATTTTGTGCAAATTGTGTGCTGGGTTTAGGATTCAATATGTTGTGCAAATTTCAAAAATGGGGTTAAAAAAAACAGAATTAAACTAGCCATGGATGAAACCATTATGGAAACAAAAACATACACAGGGAACTGAAGTATTCCAAAGCTGGAAAACTGTCTGCTCTGAACTCTCGAAATGTTTAATTGAAGCCATATTCTATTTTCATCAGGTTTTAGTTGCCTCATATATGGGGGAAGGGGGGGACCAATGGAATGTAGAATGTTTTCTTCTAATGTGTTATATATAAGAGCGACGGGGCTTGTGGGACCCAAGATCATCTCAATGAGCACTTGTGACAACCAGAGAGAGCAGCTGAGAAGCCTGCCACTTACCTAGTTGGTTAACATGACCTGTGACACTGGGGGATGGGGAACATCTAGTCTTTTAATTATACCAAATCACAGGAAATATTTAATTATATCAAATATAATTTTTAGAAATATTTAGAGTTGGAGAACTCTACACCCTCAGAATGTTGAATTAATTGGGATCATTACTTGAAACCATGACATCAATCCAACTCTGACAGCGATGGTGAATATGATACCTGCCAACCTTGAGGAGGAAGCAGCAGAATGAGTGGCTGCCCTTCATGACAAAGATACACCTGAGCTGACGGATGCCATCCTTTCACTATCCCCATGAGAATCGTGTTACCCAAGTCGGGAGTTCAGGGGGAGTTTGAAGTCCTAATAGATTCAGGATGTATCTGATGCTTGATAAGGCTGCCAACTGTGTTGGAGATCTGAGCGAGGAAGGTATGTCCAGAGGCATGAGGTTCGAGCAGATTGATGGCTTACTGATGGGTTTTTTCCTCTGTTACACACTTAACTGAGTCCATGAAGCTGGAAATGGGTCAGCAGCATTGGGAGATGATCCAGTTCATAATCGTCCCCAAAATGACAGAAACAGCAATCATGGGGTTAGCCTGGTTGGACAAATGGGGCCCAATGATATGGTTGGAAGGGAGGGACAGGAAGTTGAGACTAGGGAGAAGCCCTCTTTCTCTCCACCACACAATCAAACCTTGCAAGCCATGCCACTGAGATGAATGGCCAAAGAACTCAAGGGCCAGGTCGAATCAACCCCCAGAGACCCAAATCATTCCCAGAGAGTACCAGGACCTGGCAGAGGTATTTAGTGAAAAGGAATGTGATGTGCTGCCCCATCATTGCCTCATGGACTGCACAATCAAAATCTTGCCAGGAGTGAGGAGGGCAGGGTTGATGTCGCAACAAGACAACGGGCAATTCGGGAGCTCCTGGAGAGCCGTCAAAATCCCCGCAGCTGGATGGTCCATTTGGATTCAAATCATCCCATAGAGATTATGGAAGAGGAGAGTGCATCCTGCTGATCCCAAGGACACTGCAAAGTCCCTGGTTGGTCCAGGAAAAGCTCTCTAATCTAGCTGTGGAGGAAAGTGGCCATTTAAAAGCTGCTGAAAGGTTGGGACAGCTCCAGAAGAGTAGAAGATGCAGAAGAAAAGTTTGTCGCTTTGGGTGAGATTTTTCTTTTTTTTTCATGCTAAGAATGGAAAACTACCCTAAGGGAGGAAAGATTTTAAGAAGATAGAAGACAGAAGAGAAAAATAAGTGGTGAAATTGAGCATATTTTTAACTGTCAAACTTAACTAAGACTATTTTACTGTGCTTTTAACAAAAAATAATTTTTAACTAGACTGAACTTTATAACAATAATTAAAGGAAGATAAATTTTAACTTTTACTTTAAATATAACATTTGGACTACTTTCCCTTTTTTATTTCCTCTCTTAAAAGTGAACTTTGCTAGAAACTTTTTGATTACAATATAACAAAGAAGTGAAAGTAAAGTAATATTGCCACCTAGAGGCTATAAAAAACGCTGAAGAGATCAAAGGATTGGACTTGTGAGAAAACTATTTCGGTTACAGGCTGTTTAGACTCAAGAGAAGATAGAGAGTTGAGCACTGAATAATTGTTTTAACAGGTATTACTCTTGCAAAACAATTTAAACAGCTGGAGATTAAAGTGGAAAGAGAAAAGACTACTGTGACCTTGGATTATATTTTGTTGATATTTTTACTTTGGCTTTTTGGATACTATATGGTGGCTGGGATTTGCTTTGTGACTTATACTCAAAACTACAGCTGACTATTTTAAATTATTTTCTTTTTCCTTTTTTGTGTTGCTCGTATTTCTTTTGGGTCTCTTTTGCTTTTCTACAGTCATTTTTTCTTTTTGTTTTAACCTTTTTGTTGGAATTTTTTTTCTTTTTCCTTCATTGATAAATACTACTTTTTATTACTTTTTTTCTCAGTTCCACCTCAGTTCTTTTTTTAGTTCCACCTAAAATACCCTGATAAACCTTCCTGAATTGCAAATGTAATGCATGATTTTTTTTTTTTCCGGATAGACCTATCTGTTTTTTAAGGAGGGCAGGATGTCAGATCCGTGCATCTGTTGTTTCTTCAGTGGAAGAAGAAAAGGGGGGGGAGACTGATAAAGAAATCCTTTCTTGATATAACCTGAATATATTTAATCTTATATCGAATTTGTATAACCCACACATGATACAATGGAAGGATGAAACCCAGATGGCCAGAACCTATCACCTCTGAGAGGCACAGCCAGATGAGACCATAAAAATTCCACAGTGAGATGTGTCCTGGGAACCTCTGGAAAAGTTCATTCTGAAAAGAGGGTGCGGGGAAATTAGGTATGTTCTGGGAAACTGTGGAAAAGATCGTTTCTACAGAAGGGGTGGGGTGGGAATTAACATACTGGCTTTTGTTTCACTAAATACTCATTGAGATAAGGGGAGGGGTTCTAAACTCCCTTATCTATCCCTGTATGCCTGAGAGACCTTAGACGCTGCTTTGAACTCCTATATGAATTGTTTCATCTCAATAAAGGATTCCTTTTGATACGTTTGGTTTCAGAAGTTCATTCTTGTTAATTGAATGGGAAAAAGTTCTGTAGCCTGACAGGCGGACCATAATCTAATACTGGTCAAATGGAAGGGACAAAATAAAAGGTCAAGACAGACTTTGAATAATTCAATTTTGAAGGAAAAAGAATTCATAAAAAATATGGAAAAAGAACTGTCTTTCTCCTTTAAAGAAAATAATAAGGATGAAACTTCACTACAAAATGTATGGGAGATTATGAAGGTCTACATTAGAGGTGTGATTATAACTTATACAAGAAAAAGGAATATATAAAAAAGACAAGCACAACAGATCTTAGAAGATGACTACAAGAAACTGGAGAAACAGCTACAAAGATGCCTGCAACAAAATAATCTTAAAAGTCAAATGGATATAGTTAAGCACAAAATAGGGTTGACTGAAAAAGAACTGGCATAAAAAATTAGGTGAGCCAAACAGAACTTTTTCAAAAAGGCAAATTAACCAGGTTAACATATAAACTGAAAAAGGAGAGCAAATTGAAAAAGATAGCACAATTAATAGATGAGAATGGAATGGTTTGCAAAGAAAAGAAAGAAATAGTACAGAAGTATTATGAGAAGTATTATGAGAAATTATATACTAAGAATATTGAAGAAGGAAAAGTGAAACAATACTTGCAAGAAGCAGAATTACCTAAAATACCCGATGAAATTAAGATAATGTTAGAAGGGAAAATGACAATGATGGAACTGACAGAGGTGATAAATAGACAGAATACTGGGAAAGTACCTGGCCTAGATGGGTTACCAGCAAAATTCTACATTACAGGAATCTTTTAGCACTCTTAACGTTTGAAGTAATGAATGAGGTTTTGACAAAAACTAAAGTACCTAATTCATGGACAGAGGATATATTACTCTTATACCAAAAGAAGATACTGATCTACAACAGATAAAAAACTATAGACTGATATCCCTGCTGAACACAGATTATAAAATATTTCTTCAATAATGGCAGAAAGACTTAAAAAGATATTTGAATTTATTTTTATTTCATTTATTTTGTCAAACAATTATTAGATAACAGGTATAAGTATAAACATGGTTATAAATACATGAAATGGATACGAATAAGAAAAAAAGAAACAATAGGACAGGGACATTAGGCATGTTTTGGTGCGCTTGTGCACGCCTCCTACAGACCTCTTAGGAAAGGGGTGAGGTCAATAATAGACAGTCTAATGTTGAAGATTTTGGGGTTTGGGGAAGAAACTACAGAGTCAGGTAGAGTATTCCAGACATTGACTATTCTGTTGCTAAAGTCGTATTTCCTGCAATCAAGTTTGGTGCGATTTATTGTATTGTTTTGGTTACAGCTGAAGTATTCATTGATAGGTAGGACATTACAATATATAATTTTATGTACTATACTTAGATCAAACCGAAGGTGGCGTAGTTCTAGGTTGTCTAAGTCTAAAATTTCAAGCCTGGTGGCATAAAGTATTCTGCTACGAGTAGAGGAGTGGAGGACTCTTCTCGTAAAATATTTCTGGACTTTCTTAATTGTATTAATATCAGATATGTAATGTGGGTTCCAGACTGATGAGCTGTATTCAAGTATTGATCTAGCAAATGTTTTATATGCTCTAGTTAGTAGAGTGATATTACTGGAGAAAAAGCTACGCAGAATTAGGTTAACAACTCTTAATGCCTTTTTGGCTATGTAGTTACGGCTCTAGCACTTAGATCATTTGAGATGACTACTCCAAGGTTCTTGAAAAAGTTTGGATCCTTAACAAGGTCTTAACTATTCAGCTTGTATTTTATTTTTTGATTTTTTTTGCCAATATGCAAGACAGAGCATTTACTTGTTGAGATCTGAAGTTGCCATTTGTTTGACCATTCTGACACATAGTTGAGGTCTTTTTGAAGGATAGCAGCATTGTCTGTGGTGTTGAATAGCTTTACATTATCAGCGAAAAGAACGCTCTTAATATAATCACAAGAGGTCATTAATATAGAGTATGAAGAGAATTGGTCCTAGAACAACAGGTACAGGATTTGATAGAACGCTCCCAATTTTGACCATTTGTTGCCTGTTTGACAGGAATGTTTCTATCCAGTTATGCAGGTATCCAGAGATACCACAAGACTTTAGTTTTAGGAGTAGTTTGTTGTGTACCACTGAATCAAAGGCTTTACAGAAGTCTATATAGATTGTGTCTATTGCTTTGCCCTGATCAAGTTGTGTAGTCCATATGTTTTTGCAATGTAAGAGTTGCAGATTACATGGTAGTTTTTTCCTAAAACCAAATTATTTATTAGAGAGTAGGTTGTTTGTCTCTAAGTGGAGGATAATGGATTGGTTAATAATTGATTCCATGACTTTACAGGTGACGCAGCATAAAGAGATTGGTCTGTAATTTTCAACTAGGCTGGGGTCTCCCTTTTTGAAGATAGGAATGACTGTGGCTAGTGACCATAGATTTAGCAAGAAGCTGGTCCTGAAAGATTTTTCAAAGATTATGCTTAGAGGTTCTGCTATGGCAGTGGATAGTTTTTTTAAGAAGTAGGCACAAACTCCATCTGGTCCAATAGATAAAGATGGTTTTAGATTGCATAGTGCTTTTTCAACATTGTCTTCTGTAAAATCAATATGTATTAGATCATTGTAGCTGTCTGTAGTTCGACTAGGAAATATTGGGCATAATCCATTGCTGTTTACAAATACTGAGCCAAAGAATGTGTTAAAGAGGTTGGCTTTAATGGTGTCATCATTGCAGTCTTTACCATTTGGTTCTTTTAGGGGTACGATGGATCTTGAGTCTTTTAATTTTTTGTTTACAAAATTGAAGAAAGCGCAGGTGAAATTAGTGCGTATAAGGTTTTCCTCTTGTTTAGTATGATAATTGATACATTCAGTCTTTATCTGGTGGCATAAATTTTTGTATCAGCTTTTAAAGTTGGCAACATGACCAGATTTGTTTTTCCGCCCAACTGATTTCTTTTTGGACTGGAGCTTCCTTATTGTATTACTTTTGAATTACTTTATACAAACAGATCAAAATGGATTTTTGCTTAAGAAGCAAATAAAAGACAATATGAGGATAATATGAATACACAGGAATACTATGAAGCATATCCAGAGAAGCAAATGGCCTTGGTTTTTTTAGATGCACAGAAAGCTTTTGATAATGTAAATTGGCAATTTATATTGCTGCAAATGAAAGAGATGGGCTTTGGAGAAAGATTTATTAAAACAATTGAGGCAATATATTACAATCAGGAAAAGTATTGATAAATGGAGATTTGAAAGACAATATCAGAATTAAAAAAGGAACTAGGCAAGGATGTCCACTGTCGCCATTGTATTTGTATTGACTTTGGAAATATTAAACATTTGTATTGACTTTGGAAATATTAAACAGAAACATCAGGAAAAATAAAGAAATAAAGGGAATGAAAATAAAAAAGGAATATATATTACAGGCATTTGCAGATGATCTGGTTTTTATATTAGAAGAACCATTGCAAACAGGTTCTAAGTTGATAGAAAAGATAGAAGAATATAGGGAGGTTGCAGGACTGAAAATAACTAAAATTTTAATGAAGAATATAACAGAAAAATAGAAAAGTATTGATGGATAGGTTAAATATCCAGATCCCAAAAAGTGAAATACTTGGGGATACAATTGACAGCAAGATGTGGAAAACTCATGGAGGATAATTACTATAGACTAAAACAACAGATTGCGACAGATTTGGAAAAATGGAAAAACTTACAATTATCTCTAACAGGGAGAAAGAATATTGACAATTAAAATGAATATATTACCAAGAATATTATATTTGTTCCAGATTATTCAAAAAAAAATAGGGAAAGAATACTTTGAGGATTTAAATAAAATGATGTTGAAATATATATGGCAGAGAAAAAAGACAAGAATTAAGTTAAAACTGTTACAAGACATTAGAATGAGAGGAGGCTTTGGATTACTCCATTGGGAATTATATTATCAGGCAGTAATATTTATGTGGATGAAAGAATGGATTGTCTTGAGAAATACTAGACTATTAACATTGGAAGGTCATGATCTGCAATTGGGGTGGTATGCATTCTTATGGTATAAGAAATGTAAGGTGCAAGGATATTTCAGGAGACATATTTGAGATGCTTTATTATCAACATGGGAGAAAATAAGGGAACAACATTATTTGAAAATCCCAGTCTGGTTAACAACAATAGAGGCATTTGCATATCCAAATGTTTTTAAAATGGAACATATTGTTAGATATAATAAAATTTTAAATGAAAAGGGTAAGCACAAAACAAAGCAAGAACTAGATGAACAAGGGATGAATGAATTGGTATTCACATATGCAAATACATTCTAGATATGAAAAAGATAGTAAGATAGATGGATTTTATAAAGAATTGACTGAATTAGATAAAATCTTAACAGATACTGAAGAGAAAATGATTTTAAAACTATATGGTTATTATTAGGAGTGAAATTAGAAGAAGAACAAGTCAAAGAAACGATGATTGCTTGGGGGAAATTTTTGGGATATGGGATAGATTTGGATAAATGGCAGAAATTATGGACTAGAAACAATAAATTAATAATGTCAACAGCCTATAAAGAGAATTTGCATAACATGTTTTACAGGTGGTATCTACCCCCAGCAAGAATAGCAAAGATGTTTAAGGATAAATCAGCGAAATGTTGGCAATATCATCAGATACCTGGATCATATGTGGTGGACATGTGCAGAAGCTAAAAGATATTGGGCTAAAATACACACATGGATGGAAAAAATGATAAAACAACATAGAGATTTAAAACCAGATACAGTGGGGCAAAAAAGTATTTACTCAGCCACCACTTATGCAAGTTCTCCCACTTAAAAAGATGAGAGAGGCCTGTAATTGTCATCATAGATATACCTCACCTATGAGAGACAAAATGTGAAAACAAATCCAGACAATCACATTGTTTGATCTGAAAAGAATTTATTTGCAAATTATGGTGGAAAAGAAATATTTGATCAATATCAAAAGTTCATCTCAATACTTTGTTGTATATCCTTTGTTGGCAATGACAGAGGTCAAATGTTTTCTGTAAGTCTTCACAAGGTTGTCACACACTTGCTGGTATGTTGGCCCATTCCTCCATGCAGATCTCCTCTAGAGCAGTGGTGTTTTGGGACTGTCACTGGGCAACACGGACTTTCACTTCCCTCCAAAGGTTTTCTATGGGGTTGAGTTCTGGAGACTGGCTAGGCCACTCCAGGACCTTGAAATGCTTCTTACAAAGCCACTCCTTCATTGCCTGGATTTGTGTTTGGGATCATTGCCATGCTGAAAGACCCAGCCACATTTCATCTTCAATGCCCTTGCTGATGGAAGGAGGTTTGCACTCAAAATCTCACGATACATGGCCCCATTCATTCTTTCCTGTACATGGATCAGTCGTCCTGTTCCCTTTGCAGAGAAACAGCCCCAAAGCATGATGTTGCCACCCCCATGCTTCACAGTAGGTATGGTGTTCTTTGATTGCAACTCAGCATTCTCTCTCCTCCAAACACGATGAGTTGTGTTTCTACCAAACAGTTCTACTTTGGTTTCATCTGACCATATGACATTCTCCCAATCCTCTTCTGGATCATCCAAATGCTCTCTAGCAAACTTCAGACAGGCCTGGACATGTACTGGCTTAAGCAGGAGGACACGTCTGGCACTGCAGGATCTGAGTCCCTGACGGCGTACTGTGTTACTGATGGTAGCCTTTGTTATGTTGGTCCCAGCTCTCTGCAGGTCATTCACTAGGTCCCTCCGTGTAGTTCTGGGATTTTTGCTCACCGTTCTTGTGATCATTTTGACCCCACAGGGTGAGATCTTGCGTGGAGCCCCAGATCGAGGGAGGTTATCAATGGTCTTGTATGTCTTCCATTTTCTAATTATTGCTCCCACAGTTGATTTCTTCACACCAAGCTGCTTGCCTATTGCAGATTCAGTCTTCCCAGCCTGGTGCAGGTCTACAATTTTGTTTCTGGTGTCCTTCGACAGCTCTTTGGTCTTCACCATAGTGGAGTTTGGAGTGTGACTATTTAAGGTTGTGGGCAGGTGTCTTTTATACTGATAACAAGTTCAAACAGGTACCATTAATACAGGTAATGAATGGAGGACAGAGGAGCCTCTTAAAGAAAAAGTTACAGGTCTGTGAGAGCCAGCAATCTTGCTTGTTTGTAGGTGACCAAATACTTATTTTCCACCATAATTTGCAAATAAATTCTTTCCAGATCAGACAATGTGATTGTCTGGATTTGTTTTCACATTTTGTCTTTCATAGGTGAGGTTTACCTATGATGACAATTACAGGCCTCTCTCATCTTTTTAAGTGGGAGAACTTGCACACGTGGTGGCTGAGTAAATACTTTTTTGCCCCACTGTATATTTTTATTAGGGATTTTGCCTGAAGGTTAGAATAAAGAAATAACATATTTGATTGTTAATATAATAACAGCAGCTAGAATTGTATCTGCACAAAATTGAAAAAAATGAGAAAATTCCGATGGAGGAGGAAATGTTTAAGAAAATAATGGAATGTGCAGAAATGAGTACATTAACATTAGCAATTAAAGAGCAAGAAAAAAAGGAGTATTATAAGATCTGAGATTTATTTTATGAAGAGTAAGAAATTGAAGTATATTGTAATTAGTAATGATATATTATAATTGACTATTTTTGAATAAATTATAATATGAATACAATTTAGTAAGAGTTGAAATTTTGCTTTTAAAGATAGCCTGGAATTGAAATTAAAACTTTAATGATAGTATAATTATGATACAATATGATATAGAATGTTGATTAGAATATAATATGAATGTAAAGTTAAGGGGAAAGGATTATTAAGTATTGTGCACATGACATATGTACCAAACTGACACACTGTATAATTGAAATAGGATTTTATTTGTTGTCTTGTTTGTTATAAAAATTAAAATTAAAAAGAAAAAAGAAATCTTACCAGGAGTGAAACAGCCTAAGCCCAAAATGTACTCTATGACCCCCAGGGAAATGAAGGAGCTAAGAGACCCAGGGATTTCTTCCAACCAGCTAAATCCCATGTAGCTGCTCCAGTCCTGTTTGGGGTGGGGGAGATGGAACTATGAGATTATGTGTTGATTTTAGATGGGCCAATGGTATGTGTATGTGGAAACATGTACTCCCTCCCCCTCATGAAAGATATGCTGGCACACCTGGCTAAGGGAAAGATATTCATTAAGTTAGACTTGAGAGAAGCATATTACCATGTCAGAATCACAGGGGGGATTAATGGAAGACGACATTTAAAATTGCCTGCTGGGAAGTTTCCAGTTCAAGATGATGCCATTTGGCTGCAAGGGGCCCCATGATGTTCATTGATAAATGAGTGCTACATGAACACCTGTATAAGGGGGTCCTAGTTTACTTGATTGACATCCTTATCTTTACCAAAATGATGGAAGAGCTTGTGTAGTTAGTCCGCCAAGTCCTCAAGAAGCTACTGGTGTCAGGATTCCGATGGATACGCCAATTAATTCATGAGCCTCAAGCCAAGTTTCAAAAGAAATCCAATTATTTATTAGGAGCAACATGTCGGCACTTTCCAAAGTGCAGTTATCTCTCCCATGAAATTTACTGCTCAGCTATGACCCTGTTTCCCCCCTCCTCCCAGTGTCAGGATTCTGGCAGTTATCCCAATTAAATCATGGCTCATATTTTCCAATGAGACCCATCCATAGCTAAGAGTCATCAATCATGTTCTCCAGTTGGAATTTTGTATGGCAGAAACTTCTGTCACTTAGTTAATATTTTTGAAAACTATTTATGGAATGCACGTTCGATTTCCAATCTGCCACACTATTCTTTCAAACACTGTTCCCCTTCCCTTTCTGTTGGCAACTCTAAAAAGACCATAGAAATATTTTATGAGTTAACACCCAGGATGTATCATAAATCACATTCTTTAATGGAGCACTTTCATGGGCTGTAGAAAACACGCCTCTCTGGGTTGCTCTAGAAATCTGGGATACAATCTGGAGAAAGGTATGTGTGGTATGTGCTTCTGGTTATAGCAACCAAGCTTCTCCATCAGTTCTCTCCCCTTCCTACCTATGGCAACTCAAGAGCAGGCCAAGAATGCTTTACGAGTTGATAGCTGGCAGTGAACCTATACTCTAAATCAGAGGTCACCTGGGTGGCTGCTCTGGGATGATCAGTGGGCCAGTACTGTGACTAGAACTTTGGAATATGGGACTGGCCGGGCAACCCTTGGTGTGGCTGGAAATCTCTGTCATAGAGGGAGGCACATGCAACTTGCAGGTGATACAACATGCAAGGAATAGCGCAGCCCTTGCTGCCCAGAATGAGATAATGGTTTTGTGTGGGAAAAGGGGTGGGGGTAGTGGCACATGTGGGCCAAAGCAACAATTTTGGCAACCCACAGCTCTTTCATCCTGCTGTTGTCGCTTCCTGTCAGCTGAACCCACCACTGGCTGGCCCTGCCCCTCGCCCATCCCTCCTAGCCTGGCCTGAAAAGGAAAGGGTGGGGATGGAGATTCGCTCCATATTCCAGGGCAGGAGTGAAACTTCATCTCTTGCTGGTCTCACAGACATTTCTTCTAATGTTGGTGCTATGTGAGAGACATACAACTTTCTCTCCACCCTGAGACATTAGCTGGCCCATGAGATATGAGAGATACACACACACACACACACACACACACAGATACAAAGATAGAGAAAGAGAGATGAGAGAGAGATGAGAGAGAGAGAGAGATGAAAGATCCTGGTGTTTTGTTTTCTGTGGGAAATGGTTCCAAACTGAGTGTTTAAAGTTGCAGATACAGGCAGCCAGGCTAAGTGCCTGAAGGACCCCATCCCAACACTAGGAGTCGAGGTGCTTCAGTGAGTGATGTGCTGGATTCATATTAGTGGTCTGCGGGATTTTAAATTATGAATTTAATGGTCCCTGAGGTCCAAAAAATTGGTGCAAGTTCCACCAGACCCACCTGGGCTACCGAATATCAAGCAAGGGAATGGAGGTGGATCCAGCAAAATTGAAAGCTATCCTAGAGTGGCAGTCCCCTCTATCCTAGAGTGGCAGTTACTAAGCTTCCTGGGTTTCGCTAACTTCTACAGGCAATCCATTCCTTAATTTGCAAAGATAGCCCTGCCAATCCTAGAACTACTAAAATCAGAAAAATGGGGGTCAAACCCTGGTCGAACCAGCTGCTGCAGTGGCATTTGAGACCCTAAAGAGGTTATTTGCAAAATAACTAATCTTAAAGAATCCCAATCCAGAACAGCCTTTCATAATTCAGGATGCCAGCAATATGGCCATGGGGGCTGTCTGACTCCAAAAGAATGGGACAGGAAACCTACAGTCATGTGCACACACCTCCTGAAAGCTCACTGACACAGAGAGACGCTGGTCCATATGGGAAAAGGAGGCTTTTGCTATCCGGTGGGCATTGTTGACCTGGCATCACTTCCTGGAAGAGAGCAGTGTGCCTTTTGAATTGTGGACAGACCCCAAGAACTTAGAGGCCCTCAGAATCCCTTATAAGCTCTTGCCGAAAGAGGTTCAGTGGACACAATATTTCAACTGATTTAACTTCACCCTTAAGTATCTCCCAGGGAGGGAAACTTCCTGGCCCACTCCCTGTCACAGATGTAATGGGGCTGTTACAAGAGCAGCCAGAAAGAAGTAGTGACTACATTTATCCCCTTTCCCCCAGAGGGCAACTCACATGATCACATGACAACAAACCAAATGATGACCTACCAAATTGATGCGAAGCTGATCCAGAGATTCAAAGTCGAAGTACAAACCGACCCGTGGTTCAAAGACTACCAGCAGCTTTTGACCACCAGGGATAGGCTGGCCTGGAAAGGGACTAAATTGTACATCCCTCATAGCTTACAGGTCCAGATTCTACAGAGGAGCCATGATGGCAGGCAAGATGGACACGTTGGGTTCCTGAAAACCCTACACCTAGCTAGGAGACAATTTTGGTGGCCTGGGATGAAAAAGGACATTGAAGGCTATATAAAGAGCTGTGCAAATTGTGTAACAATGAAGAAGAGGCTGGGGGAATCCCTCGGCTTACTACAACAAGTAGCCGAGCCAACTCAACCCTGGGAGATCGCAATGGACTTTAAAATGGAGCTATCTGAAAGTGGTGGGAATAATATAACCTGGACAATAAATTGTCTCCAAGCAGGTGTCAACTCATAAAACATTTTGTATACACGTTTTATAGTTGACAACAGAAAGAAGGTGGGAGTTTCAAAGAGCAGGCAATAATATGGAATCAAAAGTACATTCCATTCATGTTTTCTTCAAAGACTGATTAAGATGGCTGAAGCTTCTGCCACGAAAAAATCTAATTGGAGAGCATGATTGATGATTCTTGGCTATGGACATTTTTCGTTGGATGATACACCCAAAGGGGGGCGGGGGGGGAAGCAGGATCAAGGGTGACAGTGAATTATGTATCTCAGAGTTGGCTATGCCCAGATTAGTGCCGGATATAGAATGGTAGCTTCAAATAAATCCTCTTTAGTTTTGGGAGTGTGGCTCAAGACGCATGATTTAATTGGAGTAACTGCCAGAACCTGACAGATACACTTGGCTTGGAGGCAGTTCTGGTGGCTTGGCATAAAGGAAGACATGGACAGTTATGTGAAAAGTTGCACCATCTGCACCACGATGAAAAAAATGACCAGGAAAACCCCCTGGACTGCTACAAACAGTAGCAGAGTGGAGGAGCCCATGAGAAGAGATTGCAATGGATTTCATAGTGGAGTTGCCGAAAAGGGGAGGAAACACGGTGATCTGGACTGTAATAGACTTATTTTCCAAACAGGTGCATTTCATACCTTGCAGCGGACTACCCTCAGCCCACCACTTAGCCAAGTTGTTCCTAAAGCACATCTATTGTCTGCATGGGGTATCATGGGGAATTATCTCAGACAGAGGAGTCCAATTCACAGCCAAATTTTGGAGGGAGTTCCTGCAGTCTATTGGGTCATTCCAGGGTTTTAGCTCAGCCTTTTATCCAAGCACAAATGGGGGGGGGGGGGCAGAGAGACTGAAATCCATGGTAGAGCAGTATCTAAGGTGGTACGTGAATTATCAACAGTCCAATTGGGTGGACCTCCTGCCTTTCATGGAGGTTTGCATATAATAATGCTGTTCACAGTAGCATGGGACTAACTCCCTTCAAGATAGTGAATGGCATGGACTTTGTCCCAATGCCTGAGAATTCAAGGGACCCTCCCCTCTTCAGTCAGGCTGATTGATTGGATGTCAACGCTGAAAGCAACTTGGGAGAATGTCAAAAAAGCACTGGCAAAAGCTATAAGACCTATAAGAGACAGGTAGACAAATACCGAGCCACGCAACGACCATTCCAGTTGGGGGAGAAGGTCTATCTCTCCACCAAATATCTGAGGTTAAGACTCCCTAGCAAAAAAATTGGGGCCAAAGTCCACGGAACCATTCCCCATAGTAAAGATCATCAACCCAGTCACAATGCAATTGAAATTGCCCCGATTGTTAAAGAAAATACACTTGGTATTTCACAGTAGCCTATTAAAGCCCGTTGTTGGATCAATGCTGAGACCCCTATCTCATGAGCCCCCAGATCCTGTAGTCATAGGAGTCCAAACCCATTATGAAGTGCAGCGAATCCTCAATTTGAGGTGGCACAGGAGACAACTCCAATATCCAACTCCACAGGAGACAACTCCAATATTTAATCAAGTGGAAGGGCTACCCTTATCAGAAGGGTAAAGAGTAGGAATGACCAAGCTGATCGCCTTGTAGCAAGGTTCCATGCAGAAAATCCAACCAAGCCTGAGGGGGTTTCGTGAGCATAAGCTTCCATATCTGCAATCAAATTGATTTGTGTGTGTTGTACAGGTCACCTTCAAGAAGTGAGGGGAGCCAAATGTCAACTCATAAAATATTTTGTATATATGTTTTATAGTTGACAACAGAAAGAAAGAAGGGGGGAAGTTTCAAAGAGCAGGCAATAGTGTGGAATCAAAAGTACATTCATATTTTCTTCAAAGACTGATTAGATGGCTGAAGCTTCTGCCACAAAAAAATCTAATTGGAGAGCATGATTGATGACTCTTGGCTATGGATGTTTTTCATTGGATGATACACTCAGAGGGGTGGGGGGGAAAGCAGGATCAAGGGTGACAGTGAATTACGTATCTGAGTTGGCTATGCCCAGGTTAGTGCTGGACATAGAATGGTAGTTTCAAATAAATCCTCTTTAATTTTGGGAGTGTGGCTCGAGGATCATGATTTAATTGGAGTAACTGCCAGAACCCTGACAGAAGGCTTATTTTACAGCCTGCTCAGGACTACCTTCCACCCACAAACTAACAAAGCTCTTCCTGAAGCACATCTATTGACTACACAGGATGCCAAAGAGAAATATTTCTAATTGGGAGATCCAGTTCAACAGCTAGGTTCTGGCGGAAGTTCATAAAATCAATAGCGTCCTCCCAGGGATTTAATTTGGCTTTCCAACTGAGTACCAATGGTGCGGCAGAATGAGTTAATGCAATGGTGGAGCAATATCTAAGGTGATATGTCAATTTTCAGCAAATCAACCGGACAGACCTACTGCTTTTTGAGAAGTGGTGTAAAACAATGCAGTGCACAGTAGCATGGGGCTTCAAGCTTGTCAATGGGGTAGATTTTGTTCCCATGCCAGAGTATCCCCAAGAACCACGGTCCTCTGTTAGTCTACAGGAATGAGAATGCCTAGGGAAATGTAAAATGGCCACTGGCTAAAGTGGCACAAATTCAAAAAGAGCAGGTCAATAGGAAAGGGGTCTGTCAGGCTACAGAACTTTTTCCCATTCAATTAACAAGAATGAACTTCTGAAACCAAACTTATCAAAAGGAATCCTTTATTGAGATGAGACAATTCATGTAGGAGTTCAAAGCAGCGTCTAAGGTTTCTCAGGCATATAGGGATCGATAAGGGAGTTTAGAACCCTTCCCCTTATCTAGATGTGTATTTAGTGAAACAAAAACCAGTATGTTAATTCCCCCCCCCCACCCCTTCAGTAGAAACGATCTTTTCCACAGTTTCCCAGAGCATACTAATTTCCCCCCACCCCCTTTTCAGAACAAACTTTTCCAGAGATTCCCAGGACACATCTCACTGTGGAATTTTTATAGTCTTCTCATCTCCTGGCTGTGTCTCTCAGAGGTGATAGGTTCCGGCCATCTGGGTTTCATCCCTCCATTGCATCATGTGTGGGTTATACAAATTCGATATAAGATTAAATATATTCAGGTTACATCAAGAAAGGATTTCTTTATCAGTCTCCCCCCTTTTCTTCTTCCGCTGAAGAAACGACAGATACACGGATCTGACATCCTGCCCTTCTTAAAAAAACAGATAGGTCTACCAGGTCTACCTGGAAAAAACAAAAATCATGCATTACATTTGCAATTCAGGATGGTTTATCAGGGTATTTTAGGTGGAACTTTCGTAGTAATGTGGATGCTTTTACATGTCATTTGGCTACCCACTCATTTTCTGAGGAAGGAAGGTGTTTCCAAGCTACTAAATATTCTGTGGATCCACAGTGAGTGTGTGAATCAAGGATATCTTTAATTTCAAAATGTTGCTCCCCATGTACCATGATGGGGGTTGGAGGTGTGGGAAGTGGGGTCTGAGGTATGAAGTGATCTCTGGTTTGAGCAAGGTACAGTGAAATATTGATGAATCTGCCTAATCTTTTGGAAGTCGAAGTGGGGTTAATAATTCTGGAGATTGGGAATGGCCCAATGAATTTGGTCCTAATTTCTTAGAGGGTTGTAATGATTTTAAGAATTTTGTGGACTAATATATATGATCCCCAATCTTGAAAGGTTTAGGGTCACAACATTTTTTGTCTGCTTGAGCTTTGGAAACTGAAAATTTCTCTGGAAAAGGAGACAATGTATCAAAAAAACTCAAATTTGTTGGTTATGAACCAAAAACCAAAGCTTACAGATTCATGGATAGAAATCACAAGATAATCATATCGAGATCAGCAAATTTCCATGAAAACACAAACTGGAGTAAGATACACTCAAATGAAATAATAATTGGCAAGGATACATTCAAAACTGATCATAAACAAACACAACTTCACACACACACTACAAAAACAAAATCCAATAGAAATAGCATTAAGGTTAGGGCATGGAAAGAAGGTCATCACATACTCAAAACCAAAGGTATAGATGAGTACGGCTCAGATGACTCATCGGAAAACAATATCCCAACCGAAAACATACCCAGGAAATCACTAAGATCTAATAAGGGCAAAATCCCAAATACCTTAAGGGACTATGTGATGTCAATTGATACCACCATAACTACACCCAAAAATTATAATGACATACACGCACTCCCACCAAATGAACAGTTAAAATGGAAAGAGGCTATGCAGAAGGAGATAGAAAGTATTTAAAAACTAGAAGTATATACCCCCTCAAAGGTCCCAGAGAACAAAAAAATTATCGGTACCAAGTGGTACCGATAAAATAAATAAAAATAAATAAAAATAAAACCTTTAGAGGATAACAAAAATCTATACAAAGCGAGACTGGTGGCACAAGGTTTCTCACAAAAATTTCCAGACGATTACATAGACACTTATTCACCTACAGTGAGGGCAGAGAGTGTTAAGACAGCCTTAGTCATTGCCTCAATTCTAAATAAATACGTATACCAATTCGATGTACAAACAGCATACCTACACGTACCACTAGATAAGGAATTATATGTCAGAGCACCACCAGGAATTGACTGTAATGAAGGATAAACCTGGCTACTCAATAAGAGTCTCTATGGTCTGCGACAATCAGGTAAGAGATGGTACGATTGTTTTTCCAAAACTTTAAGACTAATAGGTTTCACTGCCACATCAGCTGACAAATGTGTATTTATTAAAAGGGAACAAGGTACATGTGAAAAAGTACTTGTCTATGTAGATGATATATTATACATATGTAAAAGTAAATTTAAATGTGACCAATTTGCCAAGGAACTTCAAAAACACTTTTCATTGAAATGTTTGGGAAAAGTCGATAAATATTTAGGAGTTCAGATTACCGAATCAAATAATGGTTTTATACTATCACAAAAGGAAAAGATATTAGAATTACTGGAAAAATGCAATATGTCAGATGCAAAACCATCATATACCCCTATGCAAACTGACTTTCTAAAGAATATGTTTAATGATGATGAGGTATTTAAAGACAATACAATCTATCGATCTACAATTGGTTCATTACTTTATATAGCCAATTGGACTAGACCGGACATAGCACTATCAGTCAACTTACTTTCAAGACATGTGAATAATCCAAAAATATACCATTGGAATGCGATCAAAAGATTATTGAGATATTTGAAACACACCACTGATGCAGTTTTGTCACTTAATCCAAACACATCGAGCACCCCTAGACTTTCATGTTACGCAGATGCCGATTGGGCTGGAGATGTTAAGAAACGAAAGAGTACCTCAGGGTATGTTATTTTTCTGAATGATAGTCCCATCCACTGGTATACCGGAAAACAAAAACTTGTATCAACTTCAACTGCAGAAGCTGAATTTGTTTGTTTATCAAAGGCTGCAAATAACTTAATTTGGTTTGACGATTTACTAATGGACATTTGGAAAGAACCTTCATATCCCATAATCATTCAGGAGGATAATAAAGCAGCAATAGATATATCCAAGGCCGATGCTGTAGGCCACAGATCAAGGCACATCGACATAAAGTACAAGCATGTGAGACAATTGTCAGAAATTGGATTCATAAAAGCTGTACACTGTGAGACTAAGGAACAAACTGCAGATATTTTGACCAAACCTCTTCCCCCAAAACAACACTCATACCTGACAAAGAAACTGTGTATAAATATATAAATGTTATATGGTAATATCTATGTTAATGTTTCCTCAATGATTAATCAGTTCGACCTTAGAAGGGGAATTGTTAAGGTAAAATGTCGAACTGGTTAAGCATACAAGTCCCATAATGCATCACTGCATATTCCCCTCCCACCAGTTATAAAGGATGCTCTGTTTTGGTTTTGAACTCTCTCTTGTTTACCTCCTGGAGGAGTGGTATCTGGGGGAGAGCATGGACATGAATTGGTTTGTTTTTTCTACAATAAAAGAATGATTCTGACTGCAAATAGTTTGGAAGTTGATTTTGGCTAAGATCCATTATAAGTTATCAACATTAACTCATCAGGGCAGAAACTGAGAGCAATCACTAACCAGTACAAAGCCATTAAGCCATAATAGGAATTGCCCAAAGCCCCTTCATTACATCACCCAGCAAGATTCAATCAAACCTGGGACTCAACACAACCTACGTTATCCCTGAATGGTCCCATGGGAGTCTGACAACCAACCAGGATACATTTCTTGCCACAGAAACAGGAAGCAAATTCAAAACCCAACAGAGGTTATAAATATCTCTCCCTCTCTATTCTTACCCATGTGCTCATTTTTTGCCCAGGACCTCAAAATTATGTGGTCCTCCCCACCATTAAATCATCCTTCCAAGCAGTCTCCCATGTTTGCAGTGTCTTTTCTCCCACTTGGAACTGAACCCATATGGACATTTCTTCCAACAATACATAAAAATACACTCCAGAATATAAAAGGCAGAAGCCATTTGTTGATCATAATGCATTGTGTCATAAGAAATAAGTAGCTTTCTGTTTTGAAAAAAGGCTGAGAGGCAGTACAAGAAAACAAACTTACACATGCCAGAAATAATAAATCCATATGTTGCTAGCAAACCTTATGTCCAAACAGAAATACATTCCATGAGGTTTGGTAAATAATTGTAAATGCTTTGTTTTTAAATATCTTGAATTAGTTTTTCCCCCAAAAAGAAAACAGCTTGCTATTACAAAAAGGAAATCAGAACTCTCCTCCTAGTGACATTCTGGATTCCTGAACGGAGTTTTCTTTGCAATAGTACAAGTAATTTGTTGTTTCCTTCTAGCATGATTTTCAACTTCCCAGACTAGCTACAGCTCTGGTGTTCCATTGGTAGTCTATAATTACCAATTCTATAATGATTCTAAAATTATATATACTTCATTTTTGACACTCCTACTTACAGTTTGTCTTAGATAACTATTGTACTGTCATTCAAGCCCAAGTCATCTCACATCTGGACTACTGCACCGTGCTTAACATAAGGCTACATGTTGGAAGTTACACTGGTGCAGATTGTGGCGAGGCATAAAATTTTGGGGATCACTAGAGTAGCCCATATTATTCACTATTCCAGAAATCCACTGGCTGTCAATTTGCTTGCAAGTGCTGTTGAAAGTGTTGGCTATCACTCTTAGAGCTCTACATGGCATGGGTCCAGGCTACATGAGGAACCATCTCACTTCACTGGGACTGGCCCATGCATACTGGCAGAAGACCCTTCTCTGCTGTGGCCCTGGCCATTTCCCCCCTGAGGTGAGATTGGCCCCAACCCTCATAATCTTCTGTAAGGCACCTAGAGTTGCCTTGCAGCAAGATGGGTGGCTAAATAAATTTATAATTACCCTGAGTATTTAAATCAACCCAATGCATCATGTCCTAGAACTGCAGGCCTTCCAACAGTGGTGTTAGAATCCAGCTTTCATGTCTTAAGAGAACTGGCAAATACCACGTCTGACTGGCCCCGCCCCCATCTATTCCCGGCTTACCAAGTCCCTGCTGATCGGCTGGGTCTTCTTTTGTTGCCCTGCACAGGAGAACGGAGCTGGAAAGCAGGTTAGTGGGGTGGGGAGGGAATGGGATTTTACAGTAATCTTCCCTTGCCATGCCCACCAAGCCACAACCACAGAATAGGTAGTAAAAAATTTTGAATCCCATTGTTGCTGTAATTTTGGATGCTATATTTGATATTGACAAATGTGACAAACTAATATAATTACTCAGCTAAATTTTTGCAATGTGGATTTGAAAGATTACAAAGGAAATTGAAATTCATGGGCCTCTAACAGTCTGTGGTACACTAATTGTTAATCATATCCTATATTCATTCAGTCATTCAGCTATCATCAGATGATGATAATACTAATACTACCATAAAAATAATTGGTGACTATTGCTTATTTAATGGTGGCTCTTTGTTTTGGGAAAATCTTTCCAAAGACACTTTGTATCTATTCTACATTTAAACAAACTCTTGCCACCATATTACACATATTTTATATTCTATAAATTTTTATTAATTCCTAATTCTTATTATCTTACATACATTATACTTTTTAGAACTATACATCATTCTGGAGGCATTGTGCTGTCCAGACAGTTTAGAGTTAATGGGATTTGGGATAGTTACTTAGGAATTGTGAGCTGTCCCCTTAAGGGAATGCATCATGGTAAATGTAGTTAAAGGTATCCTGAGAAATGTAGTCCATGTCACGTGACCACATCTGTAATCCTGATTAGTCACTATATTGACCTTGTTGGGTTGGGGGAGGCTCCCTCACTCTTGCCTGTAACCACCATTCGATACCATGCTTCAATCATCATGGGGTTGAGATCTTTTTATCTTTCTACACTACAAGACGGATATGCAAAGGATTGGACATTAAGAAGAACTTCATCATAAATATGAGTTATGAGGATACCTGATGTACCAATAAAAAAGACTTTGTTTTGGATGTTTTGTGGAGTTGCTCTGTTTACTTTATACCATCCAGAGAATAAAATGCAGAACAGGCATTGTAGAGTTGAAACTGTTCAATATCAATACATGGAATTATTAAGAACCCAATAGAAGAAAATAATCAAAGAAAAATTATGTAATATCTTACAAGAAAACATCCACAATATAGGATCTCATAGCAGGATGCAAAAATACAGAACAGTCTGTTATCCTACAAAGAATGGAGTTCAGGGATAAATATTCTATGGTGTAGCATCTAAAAGGAAAGCCAGGTACTATTGCAGCGATACTATTGTCAAAATAACAGCAAACAAATAAATGAGAGAAACATTTAATACATGGACCATGACTGTGGAGAAGTCATTTCTTAAGCTTAGACTTCCACCATATGCATACCAACTGTTATCTCATGGTGGATTAATGTTGTCCATGTTTAAAAGGATTTCATGGAATCTGAGACTACATTCTGAAGAATTAAAATCCAAAAAGAGTTGTTCCATGTTAACTTTGTAGATTACTCTTATTTTTGTGATTTGATTTTTGTGATTGAACCATTTCTAGCGCATTCAGAATGGCCTGTTTTGAGATTGAAAGACTATTTCCATGAAATAATGCTGCAGTCTTGAAACATTTTGTAAACTTCTGTCTTCAAGGAGTGCTGCAGAAGATGTGGAAAAAAGTGTCAAAGTTCAATACAGAATAAGAATGAACATTTTCCCATTGACACAAAGGAAAAGCTAAAGAAAATCATGCTGTACCAAATCAAAGGCCAGGTTTAGCATTCTGTAATACAATGGACCCCAATCTTTTGGGCACCAGGGGCCAGTTCTGTGGAGAGATGTTTTTCTATGGACTGGAGAGTATGTGATTTCACATGCTGCCTACACCCTGCGGATGGGGCTTCAGATACAGATTAACAGACTTGGAAGGGACATTGGAGGTCATAAATGCAACCCCCCACCCAAGCAGACCCTACACCATTTTTGCAGATGGCAGTCCAGTCTCTTCTTAAAACTGATGAAGCTCCAACAACTTCTGAAGGCAAGCTTTGCCAGCATGAACGACCTGCCACTGCCACCTCTCTGTCAGTGTGAACGGCCTGCCACCACCACCTCTTTGCCAGCCAAACCACTGGCACTGCCTCTTTGCTGATGCCTGCCACTGCCACTTCAGTTCGAGCCGACAAAGAGATGGCAGTGATGGTTCAGGCTGGAAAAGAGGTGGTGGCAGCAGGCTGTTCGCATCGGCAAAGAGGCGGCGGCAGTGGTGATGGTGGTTTGGATTGGCAAAGAGGTGGCAGTGGTGGTTCGGGCCAGAAAGAGGTGGTGGCAGCGATGGCAGCAATTCAGGCTGACAAAGAGGTGGTGGCAGTGGTAGTTTTGGTGAGCAAAGAGGTGGCAGTGGAGCAGCTCAGACTGTCAAAGAGGTGGCGGCGGCAGCCTGAACCAGTGAGAACTGACTGAATCCCAACTCTGCATGCCCAGTTTCTATAACCATTCTTCATGTATTTTAGCCTCCAGTCCCCTGGTCATCTTTGTTGCTCTTCTCTGGGTTTTTTTTTCTTGAGTCTCAACATCCTTTTTATAGTATGGTGTCCAAAACTGGATGCAGTATTCTAGGTGTAGGCTTACTAAGGCTTTATAGATTGGTATTAGTACCTCACTTGATCTTGATTGAATCCCTCTGTTAATGCAACTTAGGATTGCATTGGCTTTTTTAGTTGCCACTGCACACTGTTGGCTCATATTTAATTGGTTGCCCACTAAGACTCCAAGATCCCTCTCACAGTTACTGCTATTAAGTCTGGTTTCTCCCAAACTATATGTGTACTTCTGGTTTTCTTGCCTAAGACTTTATTTTTCTCTACATTGAATTTTATTTTTTTTAATTAGGGTCCAGTGTTCATGTCTGTCAAAATCCATCTGGATCTTGAGCCTATCATCTAGAACAGGGGTGTCAATTTCACATTGTTATGGCAGCATCACATGACATATCAGGACTTTTCCCCCCTTCACTTAAACCGGGCGTGGTTGTGGTCAGTGTATGATGCATCTGCCCCGCAGGCCATGAGTTTGATAGCCCCGATCTAGGGTGCTGGCTATTCCTGCCAGTTTAGTATCATCTGCAAATTTGATAAGTTATCCTTCTATTCCCTCATCTAAGTCTTAATATTGAAGAGTACTGAGCTTAAGACGGAATCCTGTGCTATCCCACTGCTTACTTTCATGTAATGCCATTAAGGACTACTCATTGAGTATGGTTTATCAGCCAGTTACAAATCTATCTGATGGTGATGCCATCTATCCCACTTTTTTCTAGGTTACCAAAAAGTAGGTTGCGATCTATCTTGTTGAATGACGTGCCGATGTCTAAGTATACTAATTTAATTACTACCGTGTTTCTCATAAAATAAGGCTGGGCCTTATTTTCTTTTGAGCCCCGAAAAAATGGCTAGGACGTCTTTTTTGGGATGAATTAATTCCCCTCCCTCGCCTAGAGTGCCCTGTGGGCAACCATGCCTCGCAACCAGCCGCTCCTAATGGCCAATCATGGTGGAGCACGGAGGGCTCCCTAGCCCCGCCAAACGCCTTTGCTGCAGACCCGGGTATGGTGATGGTTGCAGGCCAGGTCAGTGGGTGGTGGTGTGGGCATGACTACCAGCCCTCCCTTCCCATTGGAAAGTAATAATAATAATAACAACAACAACAACAACAATAATAATAATAATAATTATTATTATTTATTTATATACCGCTCCTCTCCCGAAGGACTCGGAGCGGTGCACAGCCGTACAGTTAAAACAATAAATATGTGAAAAAATAAAACTAAATTAAACCAAAACCCTGGCTGTAAACAATTTAAAACCCTTCCCTAAAACCCTAAAATTTAATAAAAAATAAAACACCCAAAACTAAAATCAGCCCAAGCCGGCCTGGTCAAAGAGCCAGGTTTTCAAGGCATGCCTGAAGGTCCCCAGGTCCGTGGCTGTCCATAACTCCTGAGGAAACCCATTCCAGAGGGCAGACGCCCCCACAGAGAAGGCCCTATTCCTCGGGGTCACCAGCCGGCACATAGATGCCGACGGGACCCGCAGGAGACCCTCCCTGTGGGAGTGCACCGGACGGTGAGAGGAAAATGGCAGAATGCGGTCTTGTAAATATCCTGGTCCGATGCCATGGAGCGCTTTAAAAGTTAACACCAAAATTTTAAAGCGCACCCAAGAGGCCACTGGCAACCAATGCAGCTCGCGCAGGAGGGACGTCACATGCAAGAACCTTGATGCCCCCATAACCACCCGCGTGGCCGCATTCTGTACCAGTTGAAGCCTCCGGATGCTCCCATTCGGGAGCCCCATGTAGAGGCTGTTACAATAGTCCAGTTGGGAGGTGACCAGGGCATGAGTGACTGTGCGTAAGGCATCCCGATCCAGAAAGTAGTGACGTCTCCCTTCTGTGCCTACTTTCTGGGGAGCTTCGAGGCAAAGAAAGCGGGTGCCTAGCACGCTCCCTAGTAGTGCTGCCAGTGAGTGATTCCCTCTGCCCCAGGGAGCCAGCCATCCAGGATCCATGCCCCATCTACCTTGCAGCTGCTATCTTACTCCCCACCTCTCGAGCGCTCTGGGTTGCCTCCTGAGGTGGGTCGGCTGTGCAAGTACTACTCGATCCCAGCCCCTTTCAGAGGATAGTTCTGCAGTGCCCACAGTCACATCACCTTGCACTTCTGCCCTTTCCTTGAAACGGAGGTGTGCAAAAAGTGAAGCCTTCCTGACAAAGGTGAGAGTCGGTTGTGCCCTACAGCCTCACCCTTTCTCTCTCTGTCTCTCTCCCCCATTTATCAGAAAGGATAACGGCTTAGCCAATTTCAGTCACTTTGTACTTATTTCAAGTGGTAGGCAGGCTCACAAAGATACAAAACATTTCCACGGTTCCCACACGGATTTTGTTTTGGTGAAACCGTGACAAAGCCTAGCAAGGAAATGTCTTAGGAGAAAACCTCCCAAACTCAACGATGTACCTTCAACCTGGATGGATGGCTCCCCAAGGCGGAGGGGATTACCCATTGGCAGCACTTTCCAAGACACTAAATGGGGAAATTAGTGGGATGTGAAAGGGAGCAGAGAGGACCTGGCGGGGAGGCGGCGCTGGAGCTGCTGCATGTGCGAGCGGCCAGTTGCTGCCGTGGTTGTTGCTCCTCCTCCGACTCTCACGGGGAAGGATGTGGAGTTGGAGCAGGCCAGCCCTCTTCGCCTCCTGATACGGAGGGAGTCGCTAAGGGGTAGCCTCGCCCACCTCTCTTCCTCACGTCTAAGAACCGCAGAGTGAGCTTTGACTACCAGCCCTCCCTTCCCGTTGGAAAGTAGTGACGCCTCCCTTCTATGCCTACTTTCTGGGGAGCTTCGAGGCAAAGAAAGCGGGCACCTAGCACGCTCCCTTCACTATTCGATTTTGAGGAGCTTCCCTTTGGCATCTTTGCGGGGCAACTGCCTCCGTAGCTTCCACGGTTCCCGCCGGCACTGGTGCCTCTCTTGCCAGCACCGCCTTCAACAGCACCAGCGCTGATGGGAACCATTAGCTACAGAGGTGGCTCCCCCTCCGAGAAGCAGCTGAAATGCTTCCATAGTTCCTGCCGGCACTGGCACTGTTGTTGGAGACAGCACTGGCGAGAGAGGCGCCAGTGCCAGCGGGAACCATGGAAGCTACGGAGGTGGCTCCCCCATCCAAGAAGCAGCTGAAACACTGCTGGTAGAGGAATGCGCAGCACTCCAAACACAACAGTGGCACAGGTAGAAGGAAAAACAACAGCGGCAGAGGAAGCAGCAGCAGCGCGCACCAAAGGTCTCACGATGTAAAGTGCCTTGCCGAGGCCGACATCCACGACACTGTCGCCCGCCCGCCAACCCGGTCTGCAACCAGTATTGGGTCTGCAGCTAAGGGGCTTGGGGGTAGGAGCCCTCCGTGCTCTGCCATGATCGGCCATTAGGAGTGGCTGGTTGCGAGGCATGGCTGCCCGTGGGGCATTCCTAATGGCAAATTCCCTCCACCCTCCCCACCCTATTTTGCATGTTTTAAAATAGGCCTAAATTTGGGGGGGAGGGGCTTAATTTCATTTTATGCCTAGAAAACATGCTATTGGGGGGGCATATTGTTGGAGAAACACGGTATGTCAAAGATTGAAATAAAATTGGTTTGGCATGATCTGTTTTTAACAAACCCATGCTGATTTCTAGTTATTACATTACTCATTTGTAGATGTTCACAGATTTGTTTTTGATTGTGTTTTCCTGTATCTAAATGGGCAATGATGTTAAGCTAATTGGTCTGTAGTTTCCTGCATCTGTTTTTTTTTTTCAAGATGGGAACCACATCAACTCTTTTCCAGTCCTCTGGTAGTTCCCCTGTGCTCCAGGATTTTTGGAATATGATACAGTGGTTCTGAGGGGACATGTTATCCAATTATTTATATTCATCAAGATCCAACAGGTGTTCTCTTATCATTTTTTGGCTTATTTTAACTTTTATTTCTAGTCTGTCGTTTACAGTTATGTACAACTGATACAATTCAGGAAGTATTAGGTATGCAGATTCCAAGCAGATGGTTACTGATATTTTTACTATTATTTTTGCTACATTGAACAACATGTATTTGCATGTGAACCAAATCTTCAACATGTAGTAATACTATATCCAGATTAAGTACATTAAATATGGTCAAAACCTTTCTTTTTCTTTTTTATTTTGACTTGGTTGCTGAATATTAGAATAGAATGAGCTGGAAGGGACCTTGGAGGTCTTCTAGTCCAGCCCCCAGCTCAAGCAGGAGAACCTATACCATTTCAGATAAGTGACTGTCTAAGCCAGTTATATCGAACCTTTTAGAGACCAAGTGCCCGAATTACAACCCAAAACTTACTTATTTATCTCAAAATGCCAACAGTATTCAAGTTAAACACAATTTAACTTGAACACTGAGGTTTTAGTTTTAAAAAAACAATGTCAGAACCAATCCATAATCCAACTTCTTCCTTACTGATGTCACCTCCTGTGCTGCTTCCTTAGCCTGTGCTGTGCAGTGTAGAGTGCTGGATGGCTGGATGGCTGGATGAATGCCTGGAACATAGGAGCATAAGAACATAAGAACAGTCCACTGGATCAGGCCAATGGCCCATCTAGTCCAGCTCCCATATCTAACAGTGACCCACATCTATAATAAGGAGATAGCACATACCCATTAGGACTAGTAACCTGTGATGGACTTTTTCTCCAGAAATTTGTCCAATTCCCTCTTAAAGGCATCTAGGCCAGATGCCATCACCACTTCCTGTGGCAAGGAGTTCCACAGGTTAATTAAATGCTAGGTAAGTGGGTGTTCCTCTTTTATTGAGTAGGCTGCTTTTATTCAAAGGCTGCTTTACCAACTGGTCAAACATGCAAAGAGTAAAGATCTATGCAAGTGAACTGAGATGGACCACGTTTGCAAGACGAAAAAGAGGCCATCCCGAGGAACTGAGAAGTGGGTGCTACAGGAGGGGGAGCGGGTGCTGAAGCAAACCTCACAGAACTTGGAAGTGCCAGAAAGCCTGGTATTTGTAGTCAAGGCAGTGATCATACAATAAGACTCCAAGGTCCCTCTTATAGTTACTGTTTTTGAGCCAGGTTTCTCCTAATCTGTACCTTTGATTTTCCCTGCCTAAATGTAAAACATTGCTTTTCTCCACACTGAAATTAATGTTGCTGGATAAGGCCCATTGTTTCTCAATATTCTTTTGGATCCTGAGTTTGTCTTCTGGAGTGTTGGCTACTCCTGCATTTAGTTCATCTGAACATTTGATGAGTTCCTCATCAAAGGTGAGGACACAGGTGAGGTCCTATATTAGGACCTACCTAGTGGCGATAGAGGCGGCGAAGAGTTCACACTTCTCCGCCCTTATTGCGTCGGCAGAAAATCGGCCTGCTGCCCTGTTTAGAGTGACCCGCTCCCTGCTTGAGCCGAGAGCGCGGGAGGACCTCTTGCAGGGTAGGGCAGAAGAGTTTTCCCGATTTCTGCATGATAAAATTGCTCAGATTCGGGATGGGCTGGACTCCAGTTGGGTGGTCCCGGGGGAGGTGTCCAGGGCAGGTCTTGAGACGGTTATCTGGGAGGAGTTCGATCCTGTGACCGCCGAGGGTGTGGACAGATTACTGGGGAGGCTGAATGCCACCACAAGTTTACTGGACCCGTGCCCTTCCTGGTTGGTTTCTACCTCCAGAGAGGTGACACGAGGCTGGCTCCAGGGGATTGTCAACGCTTCGTTGATGGAGGGGGCGCTTCCGACCACCCTGAAAACGGCGGTGGTGCGGCCCCTCCTCAAGAAGCCTTCCCTGGACCCGGCTCTTTTGAATAACTATCGTCCTGTCTCCAATCTTCCCTTCGTGGCGAAGGTTGTTGAGACTGTGGTGGCGCGTCAGCTCCCTCAGTATCTGGAGGAAGCATTCTATTTAGATCTGTTCCAATCGGGCTTCAGGCCCGGGCACAGTACTGAAACAGCATTGGTCGCGTTGGTAGATGATCTCTGGAGGGCCCGTGACAGACGTTATTCCTTTGTCCTGGTCCTGTTAGATCTGTCAGCGGCTTTTGATACTATCGACCATAGTACCCTATTGCGGCGGTTGGAGGAGTTGGGAATTGGGGGCACCGTTTTGCGGTGGTTCTCGTCCTTCCTCTCGGACCGCTCGCAATTTGTGTTGACGGGGGGGGAAAGGTCCACCCCTAGGCCCCTCATGTGTGGGGTGCCTCAGGGGTCGGTCCTCTCCCCTCTTCTGTTCAACATTTATGTGAAGCCGCTGGGAGAGATCATCCGTGGTTTTGGGGTGAAATGCCATCTTTATGCTGATGATACTCAGCTTTACATCTCCACCCCAAACCACCCCAACGATGCTGTGGAGGTTATGGCCCGTTGCCTGGAGGCTGTGCGGAACTGGATGAGTGAGAACAGGCTTCGACTCAACCCTTCCAAGACCGAGTGGCTGTGGTTTCCGGCGGCCCGATATAGTCAGCTGACTCCGTCGCTGGCTATTGGGGATGAGATCTTGACCCCCACAGAAGGGGCCTGCAATCTTGGTGTCCTCCTGGATGTACGGCTGTCTTTGGAAGATCATATTACGGCCGTCTCCAGGGGGGCTTTTTATCAGGTTCGCCTGATACACCAGATGCGACCCTTTCTCGATCGGGACGCCTTACGCACAGTCACTCATGCCCTGGTCACCTCCCGTCTGGACTACTGTAATGCCCTCTACATGGGGCTCCCTGCGGGGAGCACCCGGAGGCTTCAACTGGTACAAAATGCGGCCGCGCGGGTAGTTATGGGGGCGTCGAGATACTCCCACGTAACGGCCCTCCTGCGCGAGCTGCATTGGTTGCCGGTGGCCTTCCGGGTTCGCTTTAAAGTATTGGTTTTGGTCTTTAAAGCGCTCCATGGCATCGGACCAGGATACTTACAAGACCGCATTCTGCCAGTAGTCTCCCACCGATCGGTGCGCTCCCACAGAGTGGGTCTCCTCCGGGTCCCGACGCCTTCTATGTGCCGTCTGGTGACCCCGAGGAATAGGGCCTTCTCTATGGGGGCACCCGCCCTTTGGAACGGGATGCCCCCGGGACTACGAACGACCAATGACCTGAGGGCATTCAGACGTGACCTGAAGACCTGGCTCTTCGAGCAGGCCAGCCTGAGCTGACTCAAATGGGATTTTAAATGGGGTTTTAGATTAGTTGGGATGGGGTACAAAGTTTTAATTTATTTTAATTGGGGGTTTTAGATTTTTATTGGGGCAGCCTAGGATTTAATTCTTTTTTAACAATATTTATATTTGTCTATATGTATTTTAGTTGGCTGTTCACCGCCCTGAGTCCTTCGGGAGAAGGGCGGTATATAAAACCTATTAATAAATAATAAAAAATAAATTCTTCTAAGTCATTTATGAAGATATTGAAGAGTACAGTGGTACCTCTACTTACGAAATTAATTTGTTCCGGAAGGCGTTTCGTAACCTGAAAATTTCGTAAGTAGAGGCACACTTTACCTTTAAATATCCTAATCCATTCCAAGCCCTGAACTGTATTGCTTCGTTCTTCCTGCTTTGTTTTGCTGGCGCGAGACTGACAACGCGGCGCGGTGCATGCGCACAGAGCCCTCCTAGCCAGGAAGACATGCCAGGAAGTTAACCAATGGCAGCGCAGCTCGGACGCGCCATTTTCCAGCAGAGGCTTTCGTATCCTGAAACATATTCGTAAGTAGAGCCGATATTTTCCCGAAGACGTGTTTCGTAACCTGAAAATTTCATAGGTAGAGGCTTTCGTAAGTAGAGGTACCACTGTACTGGACCTAAGACAAAGCATTGTGGTACCCAGTACTTACTTTTCTCCATGTGAATGTAGTACCATTAAGTACCATTCCACATTTTTCTAGTTTACCAATAAGTAGATTGTGGTCTACTTTGTCCAATGCCTTACTGAAATCTAAGTATATTATGTCTATAGCATTTCGCTGGTCTACTAATTTAATGATTTTATCAAAGAATGAAATAAGAATGGTTTGGCATGATCTATTTTTATCAAACCCATCGTGGCTATTAATTACAATTTTATGTGCTTCTAGTTGCTAGCAGATTTTTTTTATTATTATTTCTTCCAAAATCTTCCCAGGTATTGATGCTAAACTGATTGGTCATAGTTTCCTGGGTCTGTTTTTTCCCCTTTCTTGAAGATGGGAACCACATAAACCCTTTCCCAATCCTCAGGTGTTTCCTGGTGCTCCATGATTTTTTTCCACAGGCTTTTTTTAGTCAGAGGCAGATAAGATTTCTAGTTTAATTTTGACTATTTATTCTAAGAGTTGATAAACCTATATTATAGTATATGCTGGATTCTTCCTCAAATTTCACCACTGAATTCTCCTCTAAGACTTTATCAAATTCATGGAACGTGAGTATGCACCTTTTCTTTCTTTTTTTAAGAAGAGGACTACATTTATCCTTGGGTTGGGTTGACATGTTGTAGGATACATACTTCAACAATAGGAATGAGCATGGATAGAATTAAAAAAACCAAAATGGAATGAAAATTAATAAAAGTAGGTGGGTTATTAGTCAGAACTTTCAGTTGAATTCTCTAAAGACTGAAACAACTGTGGAATTTGAGACAATTTTTGTAAATTAAAAATTGCTAAGTTTAATACTAGGAAAAAATAAAATCGATAATAAGTCATTTTGTCATAACTTATATCAAAAATAGTAAAGCAACCCAGTCCCTATTAGCATACACTAATTCATCTGCTTAGTAAATTATTTATTGTTCAACCAAGATTCATATTTAGTTGTATCTAAATTATTGTCATATTAGGCCAGTGATGGCGAACCTTTTCGGCACCGAGTGGCCAAACTGCTGCCCAAACTGCAACCCAAACTCCACTTATTTATTGCGAAGTGCAAATATGCAGGGTGGGATCCAACTGGTGTTATAACTGGTATGGTGAACACACATTTTATGCGCGGCCATGAGCATAGCCACACCTAACATGCACTGTGAGCACATGCACAGCGTTTGCACGAAATCATCCCGGACAGCTGACTAGCACTGCACACAGGTGCGCAGCATTTGAAAATCCTCTTCTTTCCTGCTTTTTCAACCTCAGCTGTGCTGTGCAAAGCAGCTAAGGTTGAAAAAGCAGAAAATAAAAAACAGCCAATAGCCCAGGCGGGCAGTTGGGCCAAAACAGAAGCCAAGAAGATCAGCAGAGAGAGAACCGGTTCTCTCTCTGCTAATCTTCCCAGCTACCACCTCGGCAGAACCCCACCCCTGACAACAATTTAACCTGAATAATGTTATTGAATTTAAAATGAAACTTCCTCCACTGTGTTCAAATTTCCCACTGGGAAGCGATGCCGGTGCGGTGCAAGAATTTGAACGGAACAGCTGCTGAAAGCAAGGTCTTTATTGTTGCAGGGAGTACAGGCGGCACAAATGGCAGCATGGACACACATTCCTGGGCTAGCAACTTCACTGTGAATAACTGGAGGTTTTTATATCCTTTTTCCTTTAGGAATATGTGTTTTCAATGTTCTTGTGTTTGTATTACCTTTAATGGTTTGTGCCTGGTGCTTAATAGATTTATTCCTTATTTGGGCTTGTGTGAAGGTCTGGCAGGGAGTACTTTCTATGGCTTGATTGGATTCCTGATCCAATTTTCTTACTAGTCTTTTTGGAATTTAATCATTTGTCTTTTGGTATGGTGTTCGTGATCAATCTTGGGTGTTTCCCTGTCTGCTTCCCTTCTTAATCTTGTCAGTTGCTTTAGGTGTTATATTTTTTATGTTATCCTATCTTGTCATCTTTCTATTTCTGTCTTCTTCCTTCTAGGCTTATTCTAAAGTATTTGTGCTTACTCTGAGATAACTTCCTGATCTTAATAACTCTTGACCATGGTCTGTGTTTTCCCTGGCTATTTCTAATGCATCCTATTTGGCTTTTCTTATGATTTTATGTGTCCTCTTCATGTTTCCTTCCTACAATGTTTTAGTTTAGAAAAAACTCATGCATGATCAAACTTCTTTTCTCAGAACACCCCCCCTCCCCCGCACAATAACAGCCCTTTCAATGACTCAGATAACTTATAACTTGAAGTTAAAAGTTTGCATTTTGGCATGCTTTTGATTAATGTGACTTTTGCTCTTGTATGCATGCTGATAATTTTTCTATCCTTGGTTCGTATTTTGTAAGTTTGAGAGCAACACATGCCGCACTCATTTTTTAATATTCAAGACTGTCTTGGAGTCTATAAAAAGACAACATTCTGGAATTAAAGCTCCATTTTTTAGCTAAAACTTAATTCACACCTGTTAGTTTTACTTTAAACAAATAGCTTTGAGTAGTGTGAACTACTGACTGTGTGAGCCTCCAAAGGTCTGAAAAATATATCATTGATTTTTCTTTATTTAAACTAGATATCTAATATAAAAAAGTCTATCAAGGAGGAACTAGAAAGCCAATTCATACTGAACTGTATTGGGTTTTTTGTTGTTATTTGAATAAAATGAAAAGAAAGCAATCCAGTTTTTGTACCTAGTATGGGTACTAAGTACTAGTATAGTAAATCTACTTAAGTGTAGAAAATGCCCCATTCCATCTCTTTTCCCACACTTAGATCCAAATACTGGATTACTTTCTTTTCATTTTATTCAAATAACAACAAAAAGAGACCCTCCCTCCCCTTTCAGATGGGGTAAAGTGAGGAAGGGGCTCTTGCTTAGATAACTCCCTTTTCCCATAATAAGCAACATCTCATCTCTCCCTCTCCCTCTTTCTATCTCTCTTTCTCCCTTTCTCTTTCTTCCTCTTTTTCATCTCTTTCTCCCTTTTTCTTTCATTTCCCTTTCTCCCTCTTTCTCTCTCTCTTTCTCCCTCTCTCTCTTTCATCCTCTTTTTCATCTTTCTCCCTTTTTCTTTCATCTCCCTTTCTCCCTTTTTCTCTCCCTCCTTCTCCCTCTTTCTGTCTCTCTTTCTCTCTCTCCTTCTCCCTCTCTTTCCCTCTCTTTCCCCCAGTTCTCTGGCTACACACACTGTTGCCTGGAGATGAACCGAGGGGGGAGGAGGGCGAAGCCTTCTGTAGCCCTCCCCACATAGCTCCTGAACTGACACCTGTGACAGAGGGAGGCCAAGAGCAGGAAGCCGAGTTTTGGATTGCGGTAGGTGTTAAAGTACCTGGCAGTGGTGCTTCCTTAACCACAACTTCCAGGCAAGAGAAAATATATCAGGCTCTGCCCCCACAAAGGGAAACAGCAGCAATCCCGGACAGCCCCGGCTGGCTGGGAATGGGGGACGCTTCTCCCGTCTCCCCAACTTTTCCTCCTCGCTTTTCCCCTCGGCTGCAGCGCTAACCAATCACTGCGAGAATGCAGCTCCTCCTATACACGTAGAAGAGGCGCTGAGAGATGAGGTGGGAGGGATGGGGCTTTTGGAAGGTAAAGGGGATTAAATTGCAACCTTTCTCTGCACCCAAGGGGAGTTGCTTCAGGTGACCATGGCTTTCTCTCCTGCTTAGAAATAGAAGTCTGGTTGATCAAGATTTTTTTTGTCTCAGAGCTAAGTTAAATGAAAGCTTTAAATAAGACACAGGGGTAGGTGGCTAGGGGCGGGTCCAAGCAGGGCAGGGGTGAATTTTTTTTCCTGCAGTTACCCTAGCAAACCTGCATCATGGCTGCTGCCTCCTGCCTCTGCACATGGAGGAGGCTGAGCAGCAGAGGGAAGAACACAGAACTCCTGAGTTGCAGGAAGCAGCTGCCAACAATGTCCGAAGATGCCGAAGATGTTGCGAGTGGGAGGCTCAATCTCCCCAGGAGCTACAAAGGGGAGGGCGCAATCTCCCGTGCTTTCCACCCCCATCCCATAAGCCACAATGCACTCACTGCCCCTCTGTCCCTCACCAAGCTGCCTCCTTCCTGCTGGGCATGCGAGCGCTTCTGGCGAGGAAAAGAAGCAGTGGGATGAGGCTTAGCAGGTGCCAGAGGGGAGGGGAGCGCTTTGAGGCTCCTAGGATGGGTGGGTGGAGTGTGGGAGATCGCTCCCTCCCCTCACAGGCTAGGGGACACCTGGGAAGGGGTCCGATGCCACAATCTCCCATGCGGTTTATCACCCATTACCAATACGGGTGCATTGCAGACCACTAGCCTTTCCTGGTGGCAGCAGCAGTGGCATGAGCAGATGAGGGGCACAGGGATACCCACTCCTTCTCTGCCAGAATCACGTTCTGGGCAGCGTCCAACCAGCCATGCCTGCCCTGCCCCCCAGCTCACATGGACCCTGGGCCTTTCCTGCGGTGTTGTTAAAAGCCACCGGAGGTGTGAGGTGGGCACGGGAGCAACCGCTGGCAGCACTCCTGACTTGCAAGGGGGCGGATGCAGGCACTGATGGCACTGACAGCAAGCGGGCCAGGAACGGAAGCAGCTGGGCCTGGGCCGTAGCAAGCAAGGGGTGTGTGTGTCACAAAGTCAGCAATTTACCAAAAGTTATACAGTCAACGAGGAGTCAAGGCAGGCAGGCAGGCAAGCAAACAAGCAAGCAAGTGGCAAAGACAACAAACAAGGAGCAGGAACCAGAGCAGCCAAAGAACTGTTAGACGGCGCACGTGACTCTGGAGGCGGAGAGGCAGATAGGGCAGGGTGGGGCCAGCTAGTGAGACAAAAAGTTAAGGTTTTTGCAAATAGGATGGGGGAGGTCAGTGTGATCTACAGACCCAAAAATCAGCTGGGAGGCGTGCATGCGCAGTGGAGCTGAGTTGGGCCGACCGCTGGCATGCCCGCAGAGAGGGCTCTGTGTGCCATCTGTGGCACATGTGCCATAGGTTTGCCATCATGGTGTTAAGCTATTAACTACTTTGGATCATAATCTGAGACTCCTATGTCTGGAATGAAGTTTTCCCCAAGATCCAGATAGTCATTACGCTGTTAGTGGTTTGAAGGGCCTTGTAGGATCTTTACTTAATGCTTTAGTGAAGCTGAGTTAATCTCTCTGTATTGTGTAATTTCTCTTTTGTTTCTGTCCTATTGTTGCTTATCTTTTATTCTTTTATAGGTGTCTAATATTGTGTGTGTCTAATATTTTTTTCCACCTTGTCTTTAATGTTTTTACTTGTGAGCTGTCCGGTATTGGCAATTTTGTGGCCATACTCTTTTTATAATGATAACATTATAAAGAAATAATGTTAATAAAAAAATTCTGTGTGAAAAACAAGGAGAGTGTATTCACATTGCAAAGGAGGAATAGAATTCCAAATATATCAGCTAAACTACCGTACAGTATACAAACTTTGTATATATTTCAGAGATTGCTTAATAAAAGCTGGATGCAATTGTGAAACTGGAACATTAACTTGCATGTCTGGACTGGTCCTAATATTACATTTTGGACCAAAATCCATAAAATTGTTAATAAACTTATAGAGTGAGCACCGGTGGTTAAAATAACGTATGTTCTTTTTTTTTTTTTTTTGAAGAATTTTTATTTTAAAACAAACATACGCATACAAAACATAAAAAAGATAAAACCATCTTCCATTTTATATACATACAGTGTGTCAGTTGGTTGCAAATCTTTTGTGCTATCCTTTTGTGGTCATTACAGTTTATATCAATTTTCACATTGTCAATCTAACATATGCGTATATATTTATCAGTTATTAATCATCCATGACTATTTATTCCATCATTTTATATGAGATATTCCATATTTTATCTTGAAATTTGTGTTATATATGCATATATATATATACATATATATAGATATATATATCTATATTATGTTTTATATCAATCTATTAAATTTCTATCACAGAATTATCTAGTCTATTACTATTATTATTATTATTACTACTATTATTATTAGTCCATGTTTTCTTGTCCAACCATTGATAAAACAAATGCCATATCATAAAAAAATGTTTATCTTCTTGTTCTCTAATTTCAAATGTCAATTTATTCATTTCAGCACAGTCCATAATTTTTTTAATAACTTCCTCCTGCATAGGTATTTTATCGTTTTTCCAATTCTTAGCAAATACAATCCTAGCTGCTGTTAAAATGTTTACAATCAAATATTTCAGCTCTTTGTTGTATATTTCTGATATAATTCCCAATAAAAAGATCTCTGGTTTAATGTCTGTATGTTGTTTTATCATTTTTTCCAATCATATGTGGATTTTAGTCCAATATTTATTTGCGTCCGAACATGTCCACCATATATGGTAATATGAACCAGGTATCTGATGACATTTCCAACATTTATCCGATTTATTCTTAAACATTCTTGCAAGTCTCGTCGGGGGGTAGATGCCACCTGTAAAATATCTTATACAAATTTTCTTTATATGCAGTTGACATTGTCATTTTATAGTTTTGAGACCACAATTTTTGCCATTTTTCTAAATCAATCCCATATCCAAAAATTTTTCCCCAAGCAATCATCATTTCTTTATTTTTTCTTTGATCCTCCTCCAATTTAAATTCTAATAAGTGTCCATAAAGTTTTTTAATTACCTTTTCATCAGTACCCATCAAAAGTGTATCTAAATCAATCAGCTTATCATAAATACTTTCTGTTTTAACATCTTTGTCAAATCTAGATTGTATTTGCAAATATGAAAACCAGTTCATTTTTACACCTTGTTCTTCCAAATGCTTGCATAGATTTAAGTTCACCCTTTTTATTCAATATCTCACCATATCTGTTTGTTCCTTTTTATATGCTATCGGATAAAAAAAAGCTTCAATAATAGATATCCATAATGGAATTTTAAAATGCTTTTTTATCTTCTCCCCGTTTAAAAACAATGCCTCTCAAATATAATGTCTTCTAAAGTACCCCTGTATTTTAGTTCCCTTATACCAGCAGCAAGTCATGTCCTTCTAGAGTCAATAATCTATTGTTCCTTAATGTTATCCAGTCCTTTAAGCACGTCAAGTTTGTCACCTGGTAATATAATTCCCAATTGGGCAAAGTGAATCCTTCTCTTATTCTTGCATCTTGTAACAGTTTAAGTTTTATTCTTGCTTTCTTTCCCTGCCAAATGTATTTTAACACTATTTTATTTAGGTCTTCAAAAAACTCTTTCCCCAATCAGACTGGAATTGTCTGGAATAGATATAAAATTCTAAGCAGTACATTCATCTTAATTGTAGATATTCTCCCAATCAATAATTGTAAGTTTCCCCATTTTATCAAATCTGTTGCAATCTGCTGTTTGAGTTTAAAATAATTGTCCTTCAATGTGCTATATCTTGAAGTATATCCCTAAATACTTAACCTTGTTTGTGACCTGTATTTCTAAAGCTTCTTCCAACTCTTTCTTTCGTCTTGCTAACATATTATTTATTAATATCTTTCTTTTATCTTTATTTATTTTCAAACCTGCTACTTTGCCATATTCTTCTATTTTTTTCTATTAGAAAGATCTAATGGATCTTCTAGTATAAATACCAGATCATCTGCAAAAGCTTGCAATTTATACTTTTCCCTTTTGATTTTCATTCCTTTTATTTCTTTATCTTCTCTAATATTCCTATTCAACACTTCCAATGTTAACACAAACAGCAGGGGTGACAGTGGACAACCTTCCCTTGTCCCTTTTCTTATAGCTATAAATTCTGTTAGTTCTCCATTTATCATAACCTTTGCAGTTTGTTCATGATATATCATTTCAATGGCTTGAATAAATTTTTTACCAAAGCCCATTTGTGTCAATTGAAGTAAAATGAATCACCAATTCACATTGTCAAAGGCTTTTTGTGTGTCTAAAAACATCAAAGACATTTGCTTTTCAAGATGTGCCTCATAATATTCCAGAATATCCAAAATAATTCCCACATTGTCTTTGATATGTCTCTTTGGCAGGAATCCATTTTGGTGAATGTGAATAAAATTATTTAAATATCTTTTTAGTCTTTCTGCCAGAGTTGAAGCAAAAATTTTATAGTCTGAATTTAATAGGGATATAGGTCTATAATTTTTAACTTGCTGCAGGTCTGCGTCCTCCTAAGTGTATTATTATTATTATTATTGTTGTTGTTATTCATCTTCATCATCTTATATGCCGCACCCTCTCCCAATGGGACTCAGGGCGGTTTACAGCCAAGTTAAAAAACACACATATAAATACAATGTTTAAAATAGAATTAAAAAGATTAGGTGGCTGAATAAATATAAAACTAGTCAAAGGGAATTAAAAAAATAAAAGCCATTAAAATCAATTAAAAACCCTACTATTAACTCTAGGCCAGACCGGCTTGATGGAAAAGATGGGTCTTCAATGCGCGCCGGAAGGTCTGAAGGTCAAGGATAGTACTCATCTCCGGGGGTAGTTCGTTCCAGAGGGAGGGTGCTCTCACAGAGAAGGCCCGCATACTCGGAGCCGCCAGCTGGCATCGCCCAGTTGCCAGCACCCCGAGGAGGCCTGCCCTGTGGGAGCACACTGGCCGACGGGAGGCCGATGGTGGCAGTAAGCGATCCCATAAATACCCAGGCCCCAAGCCATGGAGCGCTTTAAACACCTTGAATCGCACCCTGAAGGCCACTGGAAGCCAATGCAGCTCACGCAAGAGCGGTGTAACATGGGGCTTCTCAGACCACCCGCGCAGCCGCATTCTGCACCAGCTGAAGCCTCCAGATGCTCTTCAAGGGGAGCCCCATGTAGAGAGCATTGCAGTAGTCTAGACGGGAGATGATGAGAGCAGATGTGACCATGCGGAGTGCATCCCGATCCAGAAAGGGCCGCAACTGGTAGATCCTACGGACCTGACAAAAAGCCCCCCTGGCGACGGCCGCTATATGAACTTCTAATGACAGCCGTACATCCAGGAGGACACCCACATTGCACGCCCTGGCCGTGGGGGTAAGAATTTCTCCCCCCATGGCCAGCGATGGAATTAGCTGGCTGTATCTGAGAGCCGGAAAACACAGCCACTCGGTTTTGGCCGGGTTGAGTCAAAGCCTGTTTCACCCCATCCAACCCCACACAGCTTCCAGGCACTGGGTCATCACTTCAACAGCTTCGTTGGGGTGGCCTGGGGTAGAAATGTACAACTGAGTGTCATCAGCGTTCTGATGGAACTCTACCCAAAGCCATGGTTGATTTCACCCAGCGGCTTCACATAAATGTTGAACAGCAGGGGCGAGAGCACAGACCCCTGAGGCACCCCACAAATCAGGGGCCTCAGGGCCGACCTCAGCCCCCCTGCCAACACAAATTGTGAACGGTCGGAGAGAAAGGAGAACCACCGCAATACAGTGCCTCCCACTCCCAAGCCCCCCAGCCGTCACAATAAGATACTGTGGTCGACAGTATCAAAAGCCGCCAAGAGGTCTAACAGGTGTGGAACAGAGGAACAACCCCTGTCACGGGCCCACCAGAGATAATCCACCAATGCGACCAACGCCGTCTCCGTGCTATGCCCGGGCCTGAAACACGATTGGCATGGATCTAAATAGACAGGTGCTGAGGGAGCTGTCGTGCCACCACACTCTCAACAACCTTCACAACAAAGTGAAGGTTGGAGACCGGACGATAGTTCGATAATAATGTTGGGTCCAGGGACGGTTTCTTGAGGAGGGACCTCACCATCGCCTCTTTCAAGGTGGCAGGCAAAAACCCCTCATTCAAGGAAGCGTTAATAATACCCTGGAACCAACCTCATGTCACCTCCCAGGTGGCCAAAACCAGCCAGAAGGGGCACGGATCCAGTAAACATGTGGTGGCATTAAGCCCACCCAGTATCCTGTCCACGTCTTCCAGGGTCACAGGATCAAACTCGCCCCAAATGACCTCCCCAGGATCCGCCCAGTCATCGGATGGCTGGGACATATTCATCGGAGCCTTTAAAGTATTCTATGAAAGACCTCTGGGCCTTGAGGAATGTCCCCCTTTCCCTCAAGTGGCCCTCAAAACTTTCTAAAACCTATCTTAATGACGGATCCTGGGATCCCGAGAGATGGTGCGGCCACAGGAAACGTGTTGGGGAGGGCTCTCGGGTTTATAAATTTTTAGTTAGGTTTTTAGTGGGGTTACGGAAATCCGAACCGGGTTTGGGGGACAACCCACAGGGGTTTGGAGGTAGCCAGGCTGGCACGCATGTCTGGGAGGGCTTAGAGGGTTGTGGGTTCAGGAAGCGGACAGGGAGTGGGCTACCAGGGGGGGTTTCCATTGGCACAGTAAGTGGGAGGGGCAGATATGGGGGGCGGGGTAGAGGGCCATATCAGGTTATGGGATCGTGCAGTCGCTGTCTTCAAGCGGTAGCACGCTCCGACCCTCTTCACCCATTCTGCAGGCAAGGTTGTGCAGAGTCTCAAACCCTGAATACCCGGCTGATGTTGTGCAATGCCAGGTCCGTTGTTAATAAGACCCCCCTGATTTATGATCTTATTCAGGAGGAGGGCATGGACCTGGCAGGTATAACCAAAATCTGGTTGGGCCCAGAGGGAGGTATTCCTCTAAAGGAGATGTGCCCACCAGGTTTCTTAGCATTTAATCAGCCAAGGTCTCAGGGAAGGGGTGGTGGGGTGGCGGTGCTTATTAGAGAAGTCTTCTGTCCTAGGGAGGCCACTGTTCCTCAGACAGCTGGTTGTGAGTCTCTCTTTGTGAAGTGGGGGCAGGGGATTCAGATGGGCCTTTTGATAACGTACCTGACTCCCTGCCACGTATCATTGGCCCTGCCCGGACTCCTCGAGATGATAGCTGGGCTGGCGGTTGAGACCCCTAGGCTTTTAGTCATGGGGGATTTCAACTTGCCTTCACTCGGGGAAACCTCTGGGGTCGTTCGGGAGTTCATGGCTTCCATGGCAGCCATGGACCTGACCAACTAGTTTCTGGCCCCACTCACATGGGGGGACACACGCTGGACCTGATTTTTGTCTCTGGTCAGTGGTTGAATGACTGTAGCTTCGGGGACTTAGTTATAAAACCCTTGTCATGGTCAGATCATTCTCTTCTTAGGCTTGACTTCTGTACCGCCACCCCCCACTGCAGGGAGGTGGAACCGTGTAGATGGTTCTGCCCCAGGCGCCTGATGGATCCTGAGCGGTTCCAGAGGGAGCTTGGGCCATTTCCTGAGACTCTGGCTCATAACTCGCCTGGAGACTTGGTGGCCACCTGGGATAGGTTGGCTGCCGAGGCTCTGGACCGAATTGTGCCTTTGCGACCTCTGACCCGGCACAGATCCCATCCAGCTCCGTGGTTTACGGAGGAGCTGAGGGAGATGAAGTGCTGGAAAAGACATCTGGAGAGTGTTTGGAGGGCTAGCCGCGCCGAGTCCGACCGGACACAGGTGAGGTCTCCTATTAGGACCTACCTTGTGGCAATAGAGACAGCGAAACGTTCGCATTTCTTCTGCCCCTGTCGGCAGAAAATCGGCCTGCCGCTCTGTTTAGAGTGACCCGCTCCCTGCTTGAGCCGAGAGCGTGGGAGGACCTCTTGCAGGGCAGGGCAGAGGAGTTTTCCCGATTTCTGCATGACAAAATCGTTTGGATTCGGGGTGGGCTGGACTCCAATTGGGTGGTCCCGGGGGAGGTGTCCAGGGCAAGTCTTGAGACTATTATCTGGGAGGAGTTCGACCCTGTGACCACTGAGGGTGTGGACAGGTTGCTGGGAGGGCTGAATATCACCACATGTTTGTTGGACCCGTGTCCCTCCTGGTTGGTTTCGACCTCCAGGGAGGTGACACGAGGCTGGCTCCAGGGGGTTGTCAATGCTTCGTTGAGAGAGGGGTCGCTTCCTACTGCCTTGAAAATGGCGGTGGTGCGACCCCTCCTCAAGAAGCCTGCCCTGGACCCGGCTGTTTTAAATAACTATCGTCCAGTCTCCAACCTTCTGTTTTTAGCGAAGGTTGTTGAGAGTGTGGTGGTGCGTCAGCTCCCTCAGTACCTGAAGGAAACGACTTACCTCGATCATTTCCAATCGGGCTTCAGGCCCGGGCATAGTACTGAAACAGCGTTGGTCGCGTTGGTTGATGATCTCTGGAGAGCCCGTGACAGGGGGTATTCCTCTGTCCTGGTCCTGTTAGATCTCTCGGCGGCTTTTGATACTATCAACCATAGTATCTTATTGCGGCGGTTGAAGGGGTTAGGAATTGGAGGAACTGTCCTACGATGGTTCTCCTCCTTCCTCTCTAACCGCTCGCAATTTGTGTTGATGGGGGGGGAAAGGTCCACCTCTAGGCCCCTTATTTGTGGCGTGCCTCAGGAGTCGGTCCTCTCCCCTCTTTTGTTCAACATTTATGTGAAGCCGCTGGGGGAGATTATCCGTGGTCTTGGGGTACAGTGTCATCTGTATGCTGATGATACTCAGCTTTACATCTCCATGCCAAACCACCCCAATGATGCTGTGGAGGCTATGTCCCGGTGCCTGAGGCCGTGAGGATTTGGATGGGTGGGAACAGGCTCCAACTAACCCTTCCAAGACTGAGTGGCTGTGGTTTCCGGCACCCCGATATAGTCAGCTGACTCCGTCACTGGCTATTGGGGGAGAGATCTTAGCCTCCACAGAGAGGGCTCGCAATCTGAGCGTCCTCCTGGATGCACGGCTGTCCTTAGAAGATCATATTACGGCCGTCTCCAGGGGGGCTTTTTATCAGGTTTGCCTGATTCGCCAGTTGCGGTCCTTTCTGGATCGGGATGCCTTACGCATGGTCACTCATGCCCTTGTCACCTCTCGCCTGGACTACTGCAATGCTCTCTACATGGGGCTCCCTGCGGGCAGCACCCAGAGGCTTCAACTGGTACAAAATGTGGCCGCGTGGGTGGTTATGGGGGCGTCACGAAATTCCCATGTGATGCCTCTTCTGCGCAAGCTGCATTGGTTGTCAGTGCTTTCCGGGTTCACTTTAAGGTTCTGGTTTTGATCTTTAAAGCGATCCATGGCATTGGACCAGGCTATCTGCAGGACCGCGTTCTGCCGGTAGTCTCCCACCGACCTGTGCACTCCCACAGAGAGGGCCTTCTTCGGGTACCAACAGCATCTATGTGACCCCGAGAAATAGGGCCTTCTCTATGGGGGCTCCCACCTTCTGGAATGGTCTGCCTCTGGAGTTACATAACAACACCGACCTGAGAGCATTCAGACGTGCATTGAAAACCTGGCTCTTTGAGCAGGCCGGCCTGGACTGAAGTGGGAGTTTTAGAGCAATTTTAGTATTTTGAGTTTTAAATTGGGATTTTAATATTTGGGGTTTTATTAATTTATTGGGGGAGGGTACAATTTTAAAGGCAGCCTTAGGATACTTAATTTTCTTTTAACTTTTATAATTGTAGAATGTTTTATGGTTGGCTGTACACCGTCCTGAGTCCTTCGGGAGAAGGGCGGTATATAAATTTGTTAATAAATAAATAAATAAATAATCCCGTCCAGAGTTGCCCAGTCAGAGTCCAGCCCTTCCCGAATCTGAGCGATTTTGTCCTGCAGATATCTCAAAAAATCCTCAGCCTATCCCTGCAGGGGATCCTCCCGCACTCCCACATCTAAAAGGGAGCGGCTGGGTGATTTTCTGCAGATGCAATAAGGGCGGAAAAGTAAGACTGCTTTGCCACCCTTATTGCCACTAAATAGGCCCTAATATGAGACCGCAATAGTGTTCGGTCAGATCCGGAGCGGCTGGTCCTCCAACCATTTTCTAGGCGTCTTTTCTAGCGCTTCATCTCCCTCAGCTCCTCTGAAAACCAAGGAGCCAATTGGGATCGGCACTGGGTCAGAGGCCGCAAGGGCACGACCCGGTCAAGGGCCTCAGCCGCCACCCTATCCCAGGTGGCCACTAAGTCTCCAACTGAGTCGTGTGTGTGAGCATTGGGAAACGGCCCAAGCTCCGTCAGGAACCTATCCGGGTCCATCAGGCGCCTGGGGCGGAACCATTTTATCGGTCCTGCCTCCCTGTGATGAGGGGTTGCGGCATGGAAGTCCAGTCTAAGGAGTGAATGATCAGACCATGACAGAGCCTCTACAACAACATCCCCTATATCTAGATCATTCTGCCACTGACCAGAGACAAAAACCAGATCCAAGATGTGACCCCCAATGTGAGTAGGGTCCCTAATTAGTTGGGTCAGGCCCAAGGCTGTCATGGAAGCCATGAACTCCTGAGCAATCCCCGAGGCCCCGTCAGCCAAGGGTAGGTTGAAATCCCCCATGACCATAAGCCTGGGGGTCTCAACGGCCAAGCCGGCTATAACCTCGAGGAGCTCAGGCAGGGCCGATGTCACATAGCAGGGAGCCAGGTATGTGATCAATAGGCCCAGCTGAACCCCGGAACCACACTTAACGAAGAGGGATTCACATCCGGTCGTCTGAGGAACAGTGGATTCCCTAGAACACAGATCTGCTCTAATAACCACCACAACCCCTCCACCCCTCCCCTGGGCCCTCGGCCGATGAAAAACCCGAAACCCGGCTGGGCACATCTCCACCAGGGGAACACCTGGCCCAACCAGGTTTCGGTAACACCAACCAGGTCCGCTCCACCCTCTGAAATCAGATCACAAATGAGGGGGGCTTTATGAACTATGGACCTGGCATTACATAACATCAGCCGAAGGCCCGGGGCCCGATAATTCGGACAATCCGCGGAATGGGAAATGACCTGGGGGTCGGAGCGCGCCACCACACACAAACAGCGGGAGTGGGCTCCCAAAACCTGATACGGCCCCCTGTCATTGCCATATCTGCCTCTCCCGCTGACCATGCCAATAACCATCCTCTCCCCCTCCCAAAAACAATGCCCCATCCTCGATCCAACCATATATGCTTCTGTCCATGTTTTGGGTATTCTTTTCTTTAGCATAACTTCCTTCATAACTTCTAATAGGTGAAGATTCAATATTTCCTGGAAAGTCTTATAAAATTCTGCTGGTAAGCCATCTGGACCTAGTGCTTTCCCAACATTCTGTTTTTTTAAGGCTTCTGTTAATTCCATCATTGTTATATTTCCTTCTAGCATTGTTTCAATATCTTTAGGTATCTGAGGTAAATTCGCTTTCTGTAAATATTGCTTAACTTTTTCTTTTTGAATATTCTCTTGAAAGTACAATTTTCCATAGTAATCTTGTATAATTTTTTTCTTCTCTTCATTTCCATAGCAAACATGTCCTTCTTCATTTATTAGGTGGCTAATCCTTCTTGATTTTCTTTCCTTTCTCAGTTTATAAGCTAGCCATCTGCTTGATTTATTTGCATCTTCAAAGTAATTCTGTTTAGCATTTTTAATTTTTTGTGCTAGTTCCTCTTTTTCCACTAGTCCCATCTTATGTTTAATTATATCCATTTTATTTTTAATGTCTTTTTTTGCGGGGACTTCTGTAGATCTTTTTCCAATTTTTTATAATCATCCTCCAATATTTTGAAAGTCTTTTTCTGTTTTATATTTCTTTTCCTTGTATAGTCTATTATCAAGCCTTCATCGTGTCCCAGAGATTCTGTAAAGATGTATCCTCTTTTCTATTTTCTTTAAAAAAGAAAATGAGTTCTTTCTCTATTTTCTGTTTGAAGTCTTTTTCTTTTAATATCATATTGTTTAAAGTCCATCTAGATCTCCTCTTATGTCCTTTCCAAATAACTATCACTGGATTATTAAGCCCAGGTGCTTGTTTCTATGTCGATCTCTCATATGTTGGCCAGTAATTCTGCTGATATCAATATCATGTCTATTCTAGACCATGATGCATGTCTGTTTGAGTAAAAAGTGTATTGTTTACTCTCCACATTTTTCTCTCTCCATGCATCTTTTAAGTTAAATTCTTCTATTCAAAAAAAAGATTTTGGTAGTATCTTTCTAGCTTTCTTTGTTGATTTCTGCGTTTTATAGTCTAACCGATCATTAACTATTCCATTAAGATCTCCCATCATACAAATATTAACATAGTCCAATTCAATTATTTTCATATGTAATTTCCTGTAAAATTCTTCTTATCATTCGGAGCATAAATTGCAATTAAAAGTATTTTAACATTATTATCCATTATTTCCACCTTCAAAATCCTTCCATCGTCATCTGTGTAAATTGGTTCTGCCATAATTGTGTCTTTAATATATAAAACCACACCTCTTTTTTTGGATTGTGCCAGCGATGTAAATAATTTCCCTAATTTTTTTTGTTTCAATATATATTCATGTTGTTTTTTGATATGTACTTCTTGTAGGCAAATTATAACAAATTTTAATTTCTCTAATTTGTGGAATACTTTCCTTCTTTTAGTAGCCAAATTAAATCCATTTATGTTAATCGTAATCAATTTTCTTTCATCCATGTTAGGCTTTATGAGGGAGTTTTATTGCTCTGGTAGGTCTTAATTCTCATTGCTTTCTCGGTACACCATCTACTGCACCTTCTTCTTTTTCTTTTTAATTACTGCTACACACTTCTCTTGGAATTCAATTAATGACGCTTCCTTTCTTGCTTCTTCCTCCTTTCCTTTGAAATATTTTAAGTAGAATAACTCAGCTTTTTCAACTGTGTCAATTCTATGACTTTGTTCCTGCCAGGTGAACAAGAGGCCTTCTGGCATCAGCTATCTGTAGTTAACTCCTCTTTAAAGTAACTCTTTGGTCAAAAATAGGTATTCTCTTCTCATCTCTCTTAATCTTCTTGGTACCTGTTTCAGCACCACAATTTCTTTATCTTTGTACTTTAAAGTTTTTTCTCTTGCCACCAGTAGTATGTATGTCTTGATAATCTTTTTAGTGAATCTGATATGGACTTCTCTTGGTAGTCTGTTTCTCATTGCATATCTTGTATAGACAGGAAACACTTCATCCATCCCATCCATCATCTTCTCTTTGGTGAGTGCTTCTGCCAGTATTTCTGTCATTATTTCAGCAAGATTTTCACCTTTTCCTTCTTCTACATTTTGAAATCTTAAATAGAATTCTGATCTGTCAATTTCCCATCCTAATATTTTGCACCTGCCCTTCTTAACATCGCTCAATCGAGTATCAGTATCTCCAATTTTCTTGTCCGTTTGTGTATCTTCTTCAATTTTTTAAAATCTATCTTCATATTTCATCATCATCTGTTGAATATTTTCTACTTTCTCATCTGTCTTTTCAATTCTTTGCTCAATATTCTCCATTCTCTTTTCAATCTTCTGAATTCCTTGCATAATCATCTGTAGTGTCACTTCCTTCTCTTTCTCCTGTTGTAAGATTGTCTGTATAGGATGTTGTCCTCCAGATGGTGAAGAGGCTATTGATATTGAAGAAGCTGGTGCTATTGTCTTTCTCTCATCAGAGCATCCAGTAATGGGAAGGTGCTTCAGTCCTTTCTAGAAGGCTGGGTTTAAACTTGAGGACACTCTTCCTCCTCCACAAGACTTCTCCTTAGCATCCCCAGTTTTAGCTCAGCCTTTCTTCAGACAGGTTGTGTTATTGTTTTCCTGGTTGGAACAGAACAGTGGCGATTTAGCTGATTTAGTTGATTTCTCAGGTCAGGTAAAACCATAGTTTCTGTTACCAACTACCCCCACCATCCCTGAGAACCTCCAAAAGTCATTTCGCTCATTTTTTATCAGCATTCCAGCCTCCCAAGGCTAAAGCCTCACAAGCACAGAGGCTTATCTTTCCAATCTGCCCTGAGGCTAAAAGCTTCCGTTTCAGAGCCGCTGCCTTAAACTTCTCAACAAGAAGGCTTATCTCTCCGATCTCCCAGCCAACTGAGTTAACGCTCTGCTTCTTCGAGGCTTGAAACCTTAATTTAAAAGCACAGCATTTTTTTCCTTGTATTATGAGGCTTTTCCCCACAGAACACCTCAGGGCAGGGAATTAACCCCTGAGCCTTCCTGCTGAGCAGTTTTGCTTTTCAGCAGGCTGGGAGGTGATAGCTGCTTTAGTTTTCATTCTGCCACAAGGCGGTCGCCATCTTAAAGGCCGTGTGGTTAAATTTGCTGAATAATTGTTACTGTCTGTGAGACAAGTTACCCAACAAGGTTTCCTTTCTTGGGGACCTGGGAAGGGAGGTCCGTACCACCAGTCCACTGGATGATAGAGGACTTGAACTGCTGGATTCCACAGGCAATAAGTGCAGCTAAACTGATCTAATTATCAGTTACAGACCTCTGTGCCCTCATATAGGTGCCGGATCTGGAGGGGGATGTTCTGGTCTCCATATTTGATATTACAAGTACTTTATTCAAAAATTGACAAGCAAAACAGAACAAGGAAACAATACTTGATAAAGAACTGGGGAACTATTTATTCCAGGATCCCTTGCACCTTAAGGGAGCAGGCCCCTAGGTGTTCCAGCCACCTAATTTTATAGCCTCTTTACATTGCTAACTATTAAAGACATTACAACGGCCAACAACTACAACTCCAGATCTAGACTAACTGCTAAAAATAGAGATAAGTCCATGGAACCCAAAAAGACCTCTAAGGCAGCAGAGAAAGATGCACGCAGATGCCATCAGGCATTAGAAAGGCAGGTGGAAAAACGTACACGAGCAGCTGCACAACCCACATCTTCACCACTCATCATATCCTCTACCTCACAGGCTCAGAACCCTCCAACCGCCCCTCTGGATTCATCCAGAAGGAGCAGCATATCAATACAACCTCCCCAGGAGGCTTGCGCTAACATTCTCTCCCCAAGGAGGGCCCCAGAAGCAACATTCACGCCAACTGCAGCTGGACTCAGACAAGAGGAACTTCCGGAGGAAATCCCTGCCAACATGAGGGCATGGATGGAGCTAGCTATCCAGAAGAGCATATCAGCAGGTGTCCAACAGGCTATTCAGGCAGGAAGAACACCCTCAGCTTTGGTTTGTGGATCTCTTTCTGAACGATCTCTGGACATCACGGATCCACTTCTTCATCAGGTACCCCCTCCCCACAGAACTATCATTGTCCATTGTCAGAGACCCTCAGTGCACACAGGATATGGGAGATCAAGGGGATCCAATGGATCAAATGGAGGAGGGATCGGTACACACCATTTACCAGGTATTGTCAGAGGTGGATCTGCTAGAAAGGGGGATGTCTGACGATGAAGGTCTCTCACCTGACCTCCCCGTATTTATAGGATTATTCCACCACAATTATTTAAATCATTGCTGTTTAAGGCCAAGAACACCGCACGACTGGATAATATGGGTACCCCTCCCCCACCAAATACTCCAGGGGAAGCAGAGGATCTCATATTCTCTCAACCAGTCACTGAGGCAGAGGTTTTCCAATTTAGTGCAAAAACAATGGGATGCAGCAGCCTCATATCCCGCTCCCACAAGACATGATAAAAAATACTATAATTTGACACCCAAGTTCTCTAAATTTCTAAACACTCCGGAAGTGGATGAGCCTATCATTGCGCTTGCATCTTCCTCAGCCATCCCAAGTGAAGCTGAAGAGGGTCTCAAGCCTGAAGAATAGAGGGCTGAACTAGCCCTTCGCAGGACACACGTCTTGGATGCATAGGCCATCAGAGCAGCCACAGCTGCCTCTTTTTGCACCAGATCATCTCTCAGATGGCTCCGCCACCTGAGGGATACCATTCCAGCCTCAAACATCAAGATGTGGCTAAATTAATCGCTGCTGCTGAGTTTTCGGCAGATGCTACCTTCAACGTAGTTAAATTTTCCTCTAGGGCCATTGCTTCCCAAATTGCAGCTAGAAGGTTACTTTGACTCAGGCATTGGCAGGCAGATGTCAAGCACATGTGGCGCCTTGCCTCAGCTCCCATCTTGGAGAACAAACTATTTGGCAGTGCACTTGAACCCCTCCTAATTGAAACCAGAACCAAAAAGAAAATTCTTCCCTCTCTTTTTTGTTGATCAGAGACCAGATCACCACAGCTCTTTCATAGGGGTTCCTTTTACCCCTTCTACCAACTCTACTATCCAAGATTTTAAAGACAGCCTGGATTCAGATAACAGACAGATAGAATTGAACCTGGGGACAGATATAGAAGGGGACTCCATCCTAGGAGACAATTTCGAGGAACAGGATCTGGGCCCTTCCACAGGTCCAAGTAATGACCACAACAAGATTCCCATTGGCGGTCACCTAAAAATGTTTGCCGACCAATGGGATTCCTCTACTACTGACGCATGGGTCAGGAACACAGTACGATTTGGTCTGGCACTGGAGTTCAGCTCCACCACCCCCAGATTTTTTTATGAAGTCCCCAATTTCCAGGGATGCAGAAAAAAGGTTTCTCATGGACACAGCCATAGCATATCTACTAGAGATCAGGGCCATACAACCCATCCCTTCTAATCAAAAAGGTCTTGGTTTTTATTTGCACCTCTCCGTGGCCCCTAAAAGTTCAGGGGGATGGAGGGCAATCCTGGACTTAAAACATCTAAACCAATTTTTAGTTTACCGAAAATTTAAAATGACCACTCTCCAATCCATCTTACTCAGCAACAGAAAAAACAATGTCCTTACCTCCATAGACCTCATGGAAACTTACTTACATATCCCAATTAGGCCCTCACATTTCAAATTCCTTTGTTTCTGTCACAGCAACATCCATTATGAATATATTGCTCTTCCTTTTGGCCTAGCTTCAGCTCCCAGAACTTTTACAAAGATCTTGGCTGCCTTGGCAGCATCGCTCAGAGATAGGCTCGTCCGACTTCAATGCTACTTGGGTGACATTCTTATTCTAGCATCTTCCATCAATCAAGCAAATTCGACCACTCAAACTACACTTGTAACCCTACAACAACATGGGTTCTCAATCAATTGGTCAAAAAGTCATTTAATATCCTCTACCAGACTCATTCATCTTGGCGCCATCATTGACACCCTGGAATGCAAAGTTTTCCTCTCCCCTGACAGACAAGAAAGCATTAGAGATTTGGCTCAACAGATCGGAACTCTTAGGAAAGTACAACTATGTCTCCTTTCCAAATTGCTCGGAAAAATGATTTCTTATATTTCTATTATCCCTTGGGCCCGGTTCCATGCAAGAATCCTGCAATGGTTCCTGTTGCCATACCAATGCACTGGGAGAGACGACGCCAAGACTCAAGTAAAAGTTCCATCAACCATCCTCAGGTCTCTACAATGGTGGACATGACCCAAAATCAACAAGGGATGCCCTTTCAAGGATCCACACAGGTTGATTGTTACAACAGATGCCAGTCTAGTGAGATGGGCCCCTCACTTCCAATCACATACAGCGCAAGACCTTTGGACGGATTCAGAAAAGGCACACAATATCAACTGGCTAGAATTGAGAGCAGTGTACTTGGCACTCTGACAATTCTTCCATTGCAAACACGTGCTCGTCTTAACAAATAAAGGCCCATATCAACAAACAAGGGGGCACTCATTCCAATCTACTAATGAGGGAAGCAGAAAAACTATTCCTATGAGCCGAAATCCATCTTCTCTCTCTAAAGGCAGAGCACATATCTGGTGTAGCAAATGTACAAGTGGATTGGCTCAGCAGAGCCAATCTCCTAAAAGAGGAGATTAGCAGAGCCAGTTGGCTCAGCAGAGCCAATCTCCTAAAAAAGGAGATTAAAAAATAGCCTAAAATTAAGCCAATCACTGCCACTAAGTATCCAAGCTCTTTAATAAATCAACTCAATGTTTCTAGTTCCAGTATTTTCAAGGTCACTTTAATCTTCTTTCTTTCAACTTCAACTGGAAGCTCTAGTTGTTTAGTTTCACAGATAGGCACCTGTATAAACAATTTGCCATGCTAAACCCACTATCTTTTCCAGTGCAAAGCTCAGAGTCCTTGAGTGTAACACAAATACATAAACAGAGGAAAGAAACAATATGTCCAAGCCTCTAGATGGCAGCGCTACTTTTTTTCCCTTCACTTTCACTCCCCCTTCATGTATCCAAAACCAGAAACAAAAAAAAGAAAAAAATGAGATCCTTCCCTTTTTTAAAAAAAAGTAAAACTCAAATCCAAAAGAAGAGTCTTAATCAAAACATTCTTTCAAAAAATTGTTAAAAAAAGTAAAAATAGAAACAAAGATGGAAAATTTAAAAGAAACCAGTCTAGTTTAAAATTCAGTAGCTTTACCAAATTCAAAGTTCCAATAAAAAGGGAAAAGAAAAAAAACCTTTCACTTTAACTAGCTTAATTTCGCCGGTTAAACTCTTCTCTCTTCACTTTTAATTTCACCTTAAATCATTCAAGATGTTCTCTTCAAGCAATAATAAGTAAAAGTTCATCTCACCAAGCTGACACACTTTCCTTCAATCTCTTCCATTCCGGAACTATCCCAGCTTCAGCAGCTTGAATGGCTGCCTCTCTGCCACCAGCAAAAGGGCTTTTCCTGGATCAAACAGGGACTTTGCGATGTCCCTGGGATCGACAGGACGTGCCCTAATCAATCACTGTTTCTACGAGATGGTTTAGGTCCATCAGGACCGTCCAGCAGTGGAGATATCAATGGCGATATTGGAGGATCAAGGTTGTGTGTTGTACTGCTGCAACACCCGCCCCGCCGTCCTCCATATGTTCTTCTTGGCTATATTTTCTGCATTTGGAATTTATAACTCTGAATTTGTTTTGTACAGAGGGGCATAACCAAAAGAATATTTTCTAACAAAGGACTATTAATGGATTCTATTTGTGAGGCTCATCAACATTTGAATTAGGGTTTGGAGTTTTTTTCATTGCAATAGAAAACAATGGATATTTGAATAATCTGAATATATATGTATGTAAATGTATGTGTATATGTATTTACATATACACATACACACATACATATAAAATTAGAACTAAAGTATTTTTTATTTATTCATTAAATGTATTTGCTGCCCAACACTCATAAGTGACTTTGGGTGGTTATGTTAAACATTACTTATTCTGAGTCTATTTGTCACATTAAAGAAAAAAACACAATGTTGTATCACAATTGTAGGTATAGATACTGGGAAGTTACAACTATTGATTTCAATGAGCTTTGCTGATTAGAAAACATACACAATTTTATAGCTTTAGGAACTTTTCTAACACCACTCTGTACTCAAAAGAAAAGTCAAGTGAAACATACATTGTCCTAACAAACTTTGGAAAACAATCTGACCTTTATAGCTAAGTGATTCTCTTTTCCTTGTTTGATCTCCTTTTACACCTGAATGGAATTAAAGAGCAAAACATTTCTAGAATGTAAAAGGCCAGGCTATGGGACTAAAAGTTAAGTCATTAGTAAAGGGACTGAGTAAAACAAAGATGAAGAGGTCCTTTGTATGTCATCTCAGATAAACAGTGTTAGTTGTAGTGTTATCTGCAATACTTTTACTTTGAGACATGGGGGTAACAACTGAAAAAAGTAGCTTTCCTGCTTCCTCCTTATTGTGTAGTGGGTTTCAGTAGGCAAGAACCAGATCAGCATAGCTGCAATAGCATTAATTGACTCAAAAACTGGAACTGAAGAACTGCAGGCAAATGCCTGTAATTTATATTCTGGGCCCACAGGATCTTAATCAATCATAATGCTTGAAAAACCTGTCCAAATATAAATGTTCAAAATTTCCCTCCAAAACAGTTGGAGCTAACAGTAAGGGTCATCTAAAGGTTAGTTTCACTTTTAGCAGATTTAACAGTTAGGGTCATCTAAAGCCACAGCCCACTGGTGGGCTGTGGAAAAATTTTGGTGGGCAGTAGAAGAAATGACCTCCGAAAGCAATTAATCTGGGCCATGCAGTTCTCGTGCCTCCCAGCTCTTCGAGAGACCCAGGAGTCAAGTCCCTGAGATGACGTGCCAACAAGCTCCCACACACGATAGGTGGCAGCAATAATAGTCCCCTCCACCAGTGCCCACTGTTAGCTCTCCCACTGTTAGTTCTCTAGTTTTGAATTGCTCCTGCCTCTCTTTTTGCTTCCCCCTCCCTCCCGTGCCCACATGGCAGGAAAGGGAGATGGAACCGTGCGCAGTTCTCTGCTTTTTCAGCACTCGCAGCCTCTCCCAACATCGAAGCCTCAGAGATGCAGGCAAAGCCGCTGCAGCAGTAGTGCCCTGAGTTGCTTGCTTCTCTACTACTGCCTCCTCCTCCTCCAGCACCTCCTTCTCTGAGTAGGGCAATTCTGAACTAACTGAGCATACTAAGGCAACTTGGGCGCTACTGTTGCGGTGGCTTTGCCCTGCTGCACATAGAAACCCAGGAGGCTGCTGGTGCTGAGCAAGCTCATGCCCATGCTGCCCACCCCACCTGGGCTGAGGATGGAGCGGGCTGCCAGCAGGTACCCAGTGGGTAAGGAATCCTGGGCTGCATGAGATTGGGAAGCCCAGGCTGGTGCCCAAGTGGGATCAGAACTGAACAGCCAATCACAGATGCCATCCACGATTAAGAATTCCAAAAAGTGGGGGTGGGGGTGGGGGGAGCGAGAGAGAGAAGGTGAAAAGAGAGGAGGCAGGAGAGACTGGTCGGCCTGGGGCATGAGCGGAGGAGTCAAGCCCCAGCCTGGCTCTGTGAGAGGAGCAAAGGCACAAAAGTGCATCCACCACCAAGACCAGAAAGAAGCTCTGCACGCCTCCCAATTGATGACAGGTGTGGGAGCACTTAAGGCCAGATGACTCTGAGGGAGAGTAAAGCAAAGGAAATGGAGCCTCCTCTGAAGGATCGCTAGGCCTGGCACCATTCCAGCCCAGGCCATCGGGCACCTCACAGTTGGGAGAAAGCCTGTCTCCGCCAAGGACCAGCAATTACTAGAAGGGGCATTGCCGAAGGGACACTGTGTAATGTGGACAGCTGGAAAGAGGCTTGGAAGCAGCAGTCAGCAGGAAGAGAAGTACGTAGAAAGGCTCCCCTGGCTAAGCAAGTGGGGGAGAAAAGTGGGGAGGGGGCAAAGAGAGGGGCTCCTCTCCCCCCTTCCTTTGGATGGGAAGGCAAGCACTGCCTGATCGGAAGGGCGCCCAGCCACCAAGGTGATTTCCTTTCAATTCACCAATAAAATCGCCTCCTGACGCTTCGAGGCTTATTCAAACACCAGTCCTGGCTGACTTCTGACTATTAAAAACAGACCGGTGGAGTCTCCTGCTAATACGAGAGATGCTGTCTCTCTCTCTCCTCTCCCCCTCCCCCAAATAATCACAGGCTGTGGCTGAGTTTGGCAGCGAAGTGCTAAAGCAAGTGAAGTGCCCCAGGAACACTTTTCCTGCCTGACTCCAGGTGAGGCTGGAAGAGCCCCTCCTTTAGCTTTTCCTCAGCTGCAGATCTGAGCTCTCAATCCTCCACCTGGATTCTGAAAGGTGCTCCCACTTTCTCCCCCTTCTCGCCCCCCAATTAATCACCAAGGGCAGCAGTCCTTTAGTAGGCAAATGCCTGCTGAGCAGCCCCTGGAGTGGCGGCCGAGGTGTGCTGCCCCTCAAGGAGAGCAAAGCCCCCTTTCTGCCTCTGCTTCTCCCAGCAGCAGTTGCCTTGAGGCCCCTCAGCTCCACTCTTCTGTCTCTTTGGAAGATGCAGGTGGGGGGAGGCTTCCAGCCTGAACGCTTTATTTTGTTATCATTAAGCATTTACGTTTTTGTTATAATTGTGTGTGTGTGTATACATACATACGTATATATAATTTATATTTAACAGTTTTTAATATTAAATATATTAGCTTTAAAAAAATCATATTAGTAGTCCTTGGGATTTAAAGGTATGAGTTTGGTGGTCCCTGAGATCCAAAAGCTTGGCGACCCTGATCTAAAGGTTAGTTTTTCACTTAGCAAGCTTACACAACTATATACATTCAATACATAACACCCCTTTCCCCTAGGACAGTTCTTATCTTCGGTCTCTTCAACATTCATAGTCTTTGAGATAGGCTGGGGGCCCACGGATCCTTGTGGACTGCCACAATGTAACTGGCCTGGCCAGCTGACACAGTAATTGATCAATGTGGCACCTGATTGTATGATCATCCCACAGAGTAACCTCATATGACAAGGGACCCATTACCTTAGTTACTCTAGCTGGCACCTATGTTGCCCCCCTTCCATAGTTCCTGGCCCAGATAAAGGCTCTAAGCTCCTCCACCATCGCTTGTGGCTCTCTCCACAAGTGGTTGATTTCATCACTCTTGCTTACCTCCCCCGAGCCTTCTGCAGTCTCTTGGTGGATCTCTTGGTGGATCGCTGGGGTGGCCGGAGAGTCTTCATGGCCCCTCTGGCAGTCTCATCTGCCATGACTTCTTTCAACGCGTCTTGGAAAGTCAGTTTCTCCAAGGCAAATAGGTGCTGCTGTAATTCACTATTACGTAGGCCGCAAATGAGCCTGTCTGTGAGACAGTCTTCCAGATCAGGGAACTCACATTGGGGTGAAGCTTGGAGAAGGGCTGCCATAAACTCTGCTGCAGATTTCCCTGGTTCCCCCAGTTCTTGTTGCTCGAATGGTGCTGGGCAATGACCAAGAGTTTAGGCTCAAAATGTTCCTTTAATTTTTTTCTTGAGATGTGCGTAGGCCACTGTTTCTATGCTTGCCAGTACTACCAAGTTTTCAGCAATACCAAATGTGGCTTGTCCACAGACACATAACAGGGTTGCCACCTTCTGGTTAGCCCAGAGATAGTTGTCTACTCTAGAGGCATAGCCTCTAGAGCCTCTGTTCGGGGTGAGTAATGCCAAACTTGTTGAATCTTCCCAGTTTAGCCATTTTGAGAAGGCCTCTGTGGTGCTGATTAATGCCTGTCCTACTATGGATGGAGCTGGGCTGCACTTAGGAGTCCTTGGAATGGATCCCTCAGGTGTGTCTGTGCCTTCAATGTGTCTTACTGGCAGGCAGGGCAGGGAGCCTGGTCCCACCAGGGCTTTTTACCTGGTGTAACACCCAGTGATTTCTAGTGTGGCTTTCTGGCAGGTGAGGGTGTGGAATAATCCTGCCGGGGCTTCATTACCCAGCCTATCACCCAGTGACCTCAGTCTCATGGTTAGCAGCAGCTCTCTCCCCTGCAGCATCCCACCTTCATTGCCATTATCATATAGTGGCTTCAGTAGGCAAGAACCAGATCAGCATAGCTGGAACAGCATTTATTGACTCAAAAACTGGAACTGAAGAACTGCAGACAAATGCCTGTAATTTATACTCTGGGCCCACATGGTCTTAACCAATCATAATGCTTGAAAAACCAGCCCAAATATAAATATTCAAAGTTTCTCTCCAAAACAGTTGGAGCTAACATTGAGGGTCATCTAAAGGTTAGTTTCACTTTAGGAAGGTTAACAGGGTCGTCTAAAAGTTATTTTCACTTAGCAGACTTAAACAACTATATGCATTCAATACATTACACTCCTGTTACATAAAGGTTCTCAGGCACAGTTGCTTATCATACTGGTTAGAATCAGACGAACAGCTGAAACAGCAACACATCCCCAAGCAAGAGGAAATTCCAATAAATTACTATCCAAGTTTAGCTTACTCTCAGTGAAAAGATCTACAAATAGAATTATATAGAAACAGGAAAAAAAATCTATGCCAGCCATTGATCAAAAAAGAGGAAACATTTGCCTGATGATTGGAATGTTACCTTCCAAAGAACTACTGACTTTAAATAAGAAAATGTTTAACTTATCATTCTGATCTATAAAACTCAGATGTGTATGAGCAGCATCAGGACCACAAGGTTTCTAGCTTTAATTGTGGCACCTAGAACGCTTCCAAAAGGTTCATATATAAACATGTGGAGAATAAATCAATATATTCATTTCCTAACTTTAAATTATAGCGAAGTTGAAAATAATGAAATCAAATTTAGGTTTTGGTTCTGGGCCTATGCAGTTTATGTGCTTTGTCTTATATGCTGTTTAAGGACCAAATTTGGCCTATGACTCAAAACACATCATTTCTAATTTTAAAAGATTTCTTGGCCAAATGCTGGAGAAAATGGTCCTATTTGTGTAAATGCTTCTCTCTGTACAGATGCTTGGTTAGCTAGCCCCAAGTTGAAGAAATCCCCAACCTTATACTCTTTTCTTCTACCTTTTAAAAAGAAGTTTATTTATATATTTTCACATTACATACATAAGTACTTAGTGAACAGTGTATCATCTGGATCAAGCATTTAATAGTGAGTGCCATACCAAGTGCCATTGGTGCCATTAATCAAACAGGTGGCAAGGAAGTAGGGGCAGGCAGGTAGAACACAGGTTATGTAGACAGTAAACACAGTGTCGGACATAAAGATCTCAAATGCCTATATACAAATGCATAAAGTCTGAGGAACAAACAGAGTGAACTCCAACTACAAATACATGAAGGTAAATATGATATAGTTGGAATAACAGAAACTTGGTGGGATGAAACCCATGACTGGAACATACTGGTAGAAGGATACAAACTATTCAAAAAAAACCAGACCCCATAAAAGAGGAGGTGGAGTTGCATTATATGTAAAGGACCACTATATTGCTACAGAAATGCATGAAACCAAAGATGAAAACTTCCTAGAATGCATATGGGTCAATATAAAAGAAAAAAAGAATGATATGGCCATAGATGTATATTATAGGCCACCCAATCAAGTAGAAAAAATAAATGTCCCTTTTGCCAGCCAACTAACAAACATATGCAGGAAACACACAATAGTAATGGGAGACTTCAATTATCCTGATATCAATTGGAAAACTAATTCTGCACCAAGTGAGAAATCAAATAAGTTCCTAACCAACCTAGCTGACAACTTTGTTGTCCAAAAGATAGAGGGTGAAACTAGAGGGACAGCCATACTGGACTTAATTCTTACAAACAGAGAAGAAGTGATAGAGGGAGTTGAAACTGCAGGAACCTTGGGTGAGAGTGACCATGTCATACTAGAATTCAACATAAAACAAACACAAACAACAGAACATAATGGCACCAGAGTCTTGGATTTTAAAAGAGCTGATTTCAATAAACTCAGTGAGAACTTGGGAAAGATTCCATGGATGAAAATCCTAAAGGGGAAAACAACTCAAGAATCTTGGGAAACTCTAAAAAGTATGATCATAGAAGCCCAGACCAGCACAATACGACTGAGAAAGAAAAACAAGAAATCCAAGAAGAAACCAGCATGGCTGCACAAAGATCTCTCTGGCAAATTGAAAGAAAAAAAGAACATACAATGGAAAGAAGGACATACAACTAAGGCAGAATATCAGCAGATAGCCAGAATCTGCAAAGATGAAGTCAGAATAGCAAAGGCTCAGAATGAACAAAGACTTGCAACAGAAGTCAAAGATAATAAAAAAAGTTTCTTCCAACATATAAATAACAAGAAAAAAATCAAGGAAACAGTCGGTCCACTAAAGAGAGAAGATGGCAAGGAAATAACAGGCAACAGAGAGAAAGCAGTATTGCCAATTAGAACTTATAAAATGTATGTTAGACCAATCTTAGAATATTGTTCAACTGTTTGTAATCCCCACCATATATCTGAAATCAGTACAATTCAGTGGGTTCAGAGGTATTTCACGAGAAAATTCTTGTATTCTTGTATACACAATAGAATTCCCTACACTACTAGGCTCGAAATTCTCGGTTTGGATAATTTAGAACTGCTTCGTTTGTCGTCAGATCTAGATATTGGATACAAAATTATATATAGTAATGTTTTACCTCTAAATGACTTTTTTGTTTTAATTACAATAATACACACACTAACAACTGCTTTAAACTCAGTGTAAATCGTTCTAAACTTAACTGAAAAAATATGATTTCTGTAATAGAGTTGTTAAAGTTTGGAATGCTCTACCTGATTCAATTGTTTCAGCTACAGATTTTCAGTTTCAGTCACAAATTGACTTCCATGGACCTGACATCATACTTAAGTGGTTAATAGAGGGGACAAGCATAAGAGCACTTAAGTGCCTATTGTCCCTGTCATTGTATTTTTATTCTTTTATTCTTGTTCTCATTTTTGTTTGACAAATTCTAATAAATAAATAAATAAGACAGGACCCCCAAAATAGAGGACGGCCACACTAATGATTTTTGCATTGCCCTCTTTTGGCCATTGCTAATACCACCCTGCTTAAGAAAGAATTTGCCTCCCGTGTCTGCCCTTTCCCCTTACAAAAGGGGCAGAGTGGTAGAACTTGATGAAGAAAGGTGTCTCCAAATATTTATGAATAGCTAGCGATCAATGACCTTTATTAATTATATTCATTTTCTTGGCTGTTTCTCCTGTAGCTGGGTTTCATCCTTTTGCCCCATTGTATCAGCTCTGCTAGAGGTGGATGAAAGGGGATGGAAGAGAACTAAACAAAGTGATAGTGAGCAAAATCCTTTAGCTTGAAATGTGAGGGCTCAAGAGTGCACAGGCAAGGCAGGACAGGATGAGGTGGGATGGGGCAAGGCAAGGTGAGGCTAGGTGTCCAGTGATGGGATTCAAAATTTTTTACTACCGGCTCTGTGGGTGTGGCTTGGTGGGTGTGGCGTGGCTTGGTGGGTGTGGTGTGGCTTGATGGGTGTGGCTTGGTGGGTGTGGCAGGGGAAGGATGCTGTCACATCTCCATTTTCACCCCACTCCAGGGGAAGGATACATTTGTTTCGTTGTCTTTTGTTTATATGTGCATGGCTAGCTGACGGTATGGCTAGCTGACAAGAGCTAAGTAGCTTGAAATAGATCTATCCTAGTCTCCTTTGTTTACTTATTTATCAGCTCAAAAACCTAACACACATATAAACAAAAGACAACGAAACAAATAGCTTTCTGTCTGAATGGTCTCTGGTGATGAGCCGAAAGACAGAAAAGGTCAGCAGTATGCTTCCTCCCTTGATTGGGGCTTACCAGGGTGTTGTAACACAAGTATATATACTCATTCTCCTGTATTGCTGATCTGGATGAGAACCAGTGGCCTAATGGCAATTACAACTGCCTCACATGTAACACTTCCCTGGTTCGAATCCCAGTAAGGATATGGCTAGCTGACGAGAGCTAAGTAACTCAAAATAGATCTATCCTAGTCCCCCTTGTTTAATTATTTATCAGCACAAAAACTTAACATACATATAAATAAAAAGAACGAAACAAATAGCTTTCTGTCTGGATGGTCTCTGGTGATGAGCCGAAAGACAGAAAAGGACAGCAGTATGCTTCCTCCCTTGATTGGGGCTTACCAGGGTGTTGTAACACAAGTATATATACTAATTCCCCTGTATCGCTGATCTGGATGAGAACCAGTGGCCTAATGACAATTACAACTGCCTCACATGTAATACTTCCCTGGTTCGAATCCCAGTAAGGGTATGGCTAGCTGACGAGAGCTAAGTAGCTCGAAATAAATCTATCCTAGTCTCCCTTGTTTAATTATTTATCAGTTCAAAAACCTAACATATATATGTGTGTGTGTGTGTGTGTGTGTGTGTGTGTGTGTATGTGTGTGTAAGGTTTTTGAGCTGATAATTTTAAATAATAAATAAGGGAGACTAGGATAGATCTATTTCGAGCTAGTTAGCTCTCTTCAGCTAGCCATACCCTTACTGGGATTCGAACCAGGGAAGTATTACATGTGAGGCAGTTGTAATTGCCACTACACCACCTGGCTCTATCCTCTTCAGCTGAGGCAGGGGAATACAAAGTATATATATATTTAAAATTATCAGCTTAAAAACCTTACACACAGACACACACACACACACATATATATATTTCTTACGTTTTCGCGGGTATTTATATGTATGGTATTTAGGTTTCTTCGGGTATTTTCCCATGTAATATTTGTGCTTTTATTATAGCGACGTTTCGGCAGAGTCCCATCTGCCATCCTCAGGCTTGTGTATTGGGTTCTTTTTAATTTTGTGTGTCAGGCTTGGCACCTCATGGAACTAACAGAACACTGCTTAACCAACACATATTTCAAAGGACAAAGATACAAATAAATAGAAGGAACCCCTATGGGATCCTCACTGTCACCCATTATTGCAAATCTGTTCATGGAAGAATTCAAATCCAGAGCCCTGGCAAATGCCACCCACAAACCCAAAATATGGCTAAGATACATCGATGACATATTTGTTATTTGGCCCCATGGAAAAGAAAACCTAAACAATTTTCTAACACAACTAAACAGTACACACCCCAAAATCAAATTCACCATGGAAATGGGAACAAACAACTACCATTCCTAGATGTACTAATCTACAAAAAAACAGATGGCACATTAGGACACACCATATACCAGAAGAAAACACACACCAATTGTTACTAAACACTCAATCCCACCACCACCAAGCACAAATAAATTCTGTAGCCTAAACACTAATTACCAGAACCAAACACCTGGCAGACAAGGCACACATAAAGACTGAACTATGCACCCTGATGAAAATACTGATAGCTAACGGCTTCCACAAAAACAAAATCACGGACCTGATCCACAAAAACACACTGAAACACAATAGACACTCAGAAGATGAACAAACCTATGGAACAGCTGTTCTGCCCTACATAAGAGGAACAACAGACAAAATCAGCAAGATACTACGCAGGCATCACATCAAGACTGCCTTCAAAACGGACAAAAAAATAACAGCCATCCTAAGAAACCCCAAAGATAAAATTGACCTAGAAAACCAAGGCATATATGAAGTACCCTGTGCATCATGCCCTGCCACATACATAGGACAAACCAACAGAAGAATAAGTACCCGCCTTGAAGAACACAAGAATGCAATAAAAAAGCTGGAACACACTTCCTCACTAGTCCAACATATGAAAACCACAGATCATAGCATCGACTTCAATGGCACCAAAACCCTAGCTGCTATAAAAAACCCCGGCTACAGAATCATCAGAGAAGCCATAGAAATTGATAAAAAACCTTGGTATGAATAAAAGAGATGACTCCAATCAATCATCAATCATCTGGAAGCTTGCACTCACCAACAAAAAAAAAAAAATCTCTATATCTCAATCCAGGCAAACACCTGGACACAAACAGACCCCCCCTAATACCTCCAGCCCAAACACACCCCAGCCAGCTACCCAAATAAAACCTAGCTTCCTAATAAATAATTATCAGCCATTCACAAGAAACCAAGCTGCACTAACAAACCCCAAAGCACAAAACACAATGTTGCCAACCAATCAAAAACACAGCAACTCGAAGATCAATAAAAACAGACCTAGACTCCCAGCCAATCAGGATGAGGAAAAAAACATTCAAATATAGCAGAAAGCCAAGCACCAAATTCAAACAAAAAATGGCTACCAAGCCTGACACACAAAATTAAAAAGAACCCAATAAACAAGCCTGAGGATGGCAGATGAGATTCTGCTGAAACATTGCTATAATAAAAGCACAAATATTACATGGAAAAACACCCGAAGAAACCTAAATACCATTTGTATGTGTGTGTGTATGTGTGTATGTGTGTGTGTGTGTGTGTGTGTGTGTGTGTATATATATATATATATATATATATATATATATATATATATATATATATATATATATATATATATACTTTATATATATATACTTAATATATATATACTTAAAAAATTATCAGCTTAAAAACCTTACACATATATATATATATATATATACTTTGTATTACAACACCCTGTTAAGCCCCAATTAAGGGAGAAAGCATACTGCTTTCTTTTCTGTCTTTCGGCTCATCACCAGAGACCATAACGACAGAAAGCTATTTGTTTCGTTGCCTTTAGTTTACATGTGTGTAAGGTTTTTAAGCTGATAATTTTTTTTTTTTAAAAAATAATAAATAAGGGAGACTAGTATAGATCTATTTCGAGCTAGTTAGTTCTCTTCAGTTAGCCATACCCTTACTGGGATTCGAACCAGGGAAGTATTACATGTGAGGCAGTTGTAATTGCCACTACACCACTGGCTCTCTCCTTATCAGCTCAGGCAGGGGAATAAGTATATACTTTGTATTACAACACCCTGTTAAGCCCCAATTAAGGGAGAAAGCATACTGCTTTCTTTTCTGTCTTTCGGCTCATCACCAGAGACCATACCGACAGAAAGCTATTTGTTTCGTTGCCTTTAGTTTACATGTGTGTAAGGTTTTTAAGCTGATAATTTTTTTTTTTTTAAATAATAAATAAGGGAGACTAGTATAGATCTATTTCGAGCTAGTTAGCTCTCTTCAGCTAGCCATACCCTTACTGAGATTCGAACCAGGGAAGTATTACATGTGAGGCAGTTGTAATTGCCACTACACCACTGGCTCTCTCCTTATCAGCTCAGGCAGGGGAATAAGTATATACTTTGTATTACAACACCCTGTTAATCCCCAATTAAGGGAGAAAGCATACTGCTTTCTTTTCTGTCTTTCAGCTCATCACCAGAGACCATACCGACAGAAAGCTATTTGTTTTGTTGCCTTTAGTTTACATGTGTGTAAGGTTTTTAAGCTGATAATTTTTTTTTTTTAAATAATAAATAAGGGAGACTAGTATAGATCTATTTCGACCTAGTTAGCTCTCTTCAGCTAGCCATACCCTTACTGGGATTCGAACCAGGGAAGTATTACATGTGAGGCAGTTGTAATTGCCACTACACCACTGGCTCTCTCCTTATCAGCTCAGGCAGGGGAATAAGTATATACTTTGTATTACAACACCCTGTTAAGCCCCAATTAAGGGAGAAAGCATACTGCTTTCTTTTCTGTCTTTCGGCTCATCACCAGAGACCATACCGACAGAAAGCTATTTGTTTCGTTGCCTTTAGTTTACATGTGTGTAAGGTTTTTAAGCTGATAATTTATTTTTTTTATTTTAAATAATAAATAAGGGAGACTAGTATAGATCTATTTCGAGCTAGTTAGCTCTCTTCAGCTAGCCATACCTAAAAAAGAAGAAACATACATAAAAAAAAAAATTATCAGCTTAAAAACCTTACACACATGTAAACTAAAGGCAACGAAACAAATAGCTTTATACTGAGCTGATAAGGAGAGAGCCAGTGGTGTAGTGGCAATTACAACTGCCTCACATGTAATACTTCCCTGGTTCGAATCCCAGTAAGGGTATGGCTAGCTGAAGAGAGCTAACTAGCTCGAAATAGATCTATACTAGTCTCCCTTATTTATTATTTAAAATTATCAGCTTAAAAACCTTACACACATGTAAACAAAAGGCAACGAAACAAATAGCTTTCTGTCGGTATGGTCTCTGGTGATGAGCCGAAAGACAGAAAAGAAAGCAGTATGCTTTCTCCCTTAATTGGGGCTTAACAGGGTGTTGTAATACAAAGTATATACTTATTCCCCTGCCTGAGCTGATAAGGAGAGAGCCAGTGGTGTAGTGGCAATTACAACTGCCTCACATGTAATACTTCCCTGGTTCGAATCCCAGTAAGGGTATGGCTAGCTGAAGAGAGCTAACTAGCTCGAAATAGATCTATACTAGTCTCCCTTATTTATTATTTAAAAAAAAAAAAATTATCAGCTTAAAAACCTTACACACATATATATATATATATATATATATTTGTTTTCGGAGGTTTTCATGGGTATTTGTATGTGGATCTTTGGTTCTTCGGGTTTTCTCCCACGTAGAATTGGAAATATCTAGGCGACGTTTCGATGAAGTCTCATTCATCATCTTCAGGCTTGTGTCTTCGGCCTTGTGCTTCTCAGAGTAATGTGAGCTTGCAGCTGCTTCTTCCTTTTAACTACTAGTGGGGGTGTGACTTGATTGGGTGGGGGCTTGGCTGTGTTCTGATTCGGTGGGGGGGTGTTCTCATTGGCTGGGGATTTGGCTGTGTTCTGATTGGTTGGGGGGTTGGCTGTGTTCTGATTGGCTGGGGGTGTGTTCTGTTCCGGTGGGGGTTTGGTTGTATTCAGGTTAGTCTTAGTTGCTGGGGGATTTGAGCTGGTGAGCTGTGATCCTGTTGTTTGGCTTCACGTTCGTGGTCGTGCCACATCTTCATGGTGGGCGTCAGTTCCCTTCATGTATGGGTTGGGGGGGTTTAAAGCAGGTAGTGATGCAGCTGTGGTACGGCTTCTGGTCCGTGGTCGTGTTTCATCTTCTGTGTGGGTGTGAATCTGCTTTCTACGTGGAAGTGTGGTGGTAGTTTCTTATGTGGCCCTCGTGGGTGTGGGTCTGGTGTCCTTCTTCATGTTAGGTACTTGTTTGTTAATGAGGGAGGGTTTCGAAATGGCTGGTAGGTGGGAGGTGTCATCTCGTTTATTCATGCTGTGTGGGCGTTATTCTATCTCTATAGCTTCTCTGATTATTCTGTTGTTGAAGTGTTCGGTTTTGGTGATAGTTCTGGTATTTTTAAAGTCAATCTTATGTCCTGTGGCTTTGAGGTGTTGGACCAGGGAAGAGGTTGGTTCTTCTTTTTTGATTTGAGTTCTTGTGTTCTTCAATGCGTGCACTTATTCTACTGGTAGTTTGTCCGATGTATGTGGTGGGGCCGGAGGTACACCGGATTTCATATACTCCTTGGTTTTCTAACTCAATTTTGTCTTTAGGGTTTCTTAGGATGGTGGATATTTTTCTGTTTGTGCAGAATGCTGTTTTAATGTTGTGTTTTTGGAGGATCTTGCTGATTTTGTTTGTAGTGCCTTTTATATATGGGTGGAGGGCTTTGCCATTTTCTTGTTCTCTGTCTTGGATTTTGGTTGGGGTTTCTTTTTGGATTAGGTGAGTAATCTTCTTTCTTTGGAATCCATTAGCTGTTAGTACGTTAGTGAGAGTGTGTAGTTCGGTTTTTAGGTGTTGTTCATCGGCTAAGCATTTTGTTCTGGAGATGAGTGTCTCAGGTACGGAACTGATCTGTGCTGGGTGGTGGTGTGAGAGTGCGTGTAGATAGCGGTTTGTATGTGTTTTCTTCTGGTAGATGGTGTGTCCTAGGGAGCCAAGCCCCCACCCAATCAAGTCACACCCACACTAGTAGTTAAAAGGAAGAAGCAGCTGCAAGCTCACATTACTCCAAGAAGCACAAGGTCGAAGACACAAGCCTGAAGATGATGAACGAGAGCACAACTAAGCAAAACTAAGCCCCCACCTGAACAGAACACACTCCCAGCCAATCAGAACACAGCCAGCCCCCCAACCAATTAGAACACAGCCATGCCCCCACCCAATCAAGCCACCCCCACGGACAGTTAAAACGAAGAAACAGCTGCAAGCTTACATTACTACGAGAAGCAAAAAGCCGAAGACACAGGCCTGGGGATGATGGGTGAGACTTCATCGAAGCATCACCTAGATGCTTTGGGTTTTATGCCGGAGAAAGCCCGAATTACCAAAGAAATATATATATATATATATATATATATATATATATATATATATATATTTGGTTCTTCGGGTTTTCTCCCGCGTAGAATTGGAAGTGTCTAGGCGACATTTCGATGGGGTCTCATTCATCATCTTCAGGCTTGTGTCTTCAGCCTTGTGCTTCTTGGAGTAATGTGAGCTTGCAAGAAGCACAAGGCCGAAGACACAAGCCTGAAGATGATGAATGAGACTTCATCGAAACGTCGCCTAAATATTTCCAATTCTACGCAGGAGAAAACCCGAAGAACCAAAGATCCACATACAAATATCCGCGAAAACCTCCGAAAACAAATATATATATATATATATGTATATATATATATATATATATATATGTGTGTAAGGTTTTTAAGCTGATAATTTTTTTTTTAAATAATAAATAAGGGAGACTAGTATAGATCTATTTCGAGCTAGTTAGCTCTCTTCAGCTAGCCATACCCTTACTGGGATTCGAACCAGGGAAGTATTACATGTGAGGCAGTTGTAATTGCCTCTACACCACTGGCTCTCTCCTTATCAGCTCAGGCAGGGGAATAAGTATATACTTTGTATTACAACACCCTGTTAAGCCCCAATTAAGGGAGAAAGCATACTGCTTTCTTTTCTGTCTTTCGGCTCATCACCAGAGACCATACCGACAGAAAGCTATTTGTTTTGTTGCCTTTTGTTTACATGTGTGTAAGGTTTTTAAGCTGATAATTTTTTTTTTTTAAATAATAAATAAGGGAGACTAGTATAGATCTATTTCGAGCTAGTTAGCTCTCTTCAGCTAGCCATACCCTTACTGGGATTCGAACCAGGGAAGTATTACATGTGAGGCAGTTGTAATTGCCTCTACACCACTGGCTCTCTCCTTATCAGCTCAGGCAGGGGAATAAGTATATACTTTGTATTACAATACCCTGTTAAGCCCCAATTAAGGGAGAAAGCATACTGCTTTCTTTTTTGTCTTTCGGCTCATCACCAGAGACCATACCGACAGAAAGCTATTTGTTTCGTTGCCTTTTGTTTACATGTGTGTAAGGTTTTTAAGCTGATAATTTTTTTTTTTAAATAATAAATAAGGGAGACTAGTATAGATCTATTTCGAGCTAGTTAGCTCTCTTCAGCTAGCCATACCCTTACTGGGATTCGAACCAGGGAAGTATTACATGTGAGGCAGTTGTAATTGCCTCTACACCACTGGCTCTCTCCTTATCAGCTCAGGCAGGGGAATAAGTATATACTTTGTATTACAACACCCTGTTAAGCCCCAATTAAGGGAGAAAGCATACTGCTTTCTTTTCTGTCTTTCGGCTCATCACCAGAGACCATACCGACAGAAAGCTATTTGTTTCGTTGCCTTTTGTTTACATGTGTGTAAGGTTTTTAAGCTGATAATTTTTTTTTTAAATAATAAATAAGGGAGACTAGTATAGATCTATTTCGAGCTAGTTAGCTCTCTTCAGCTAGCCATACCCTTACTGGGATTCGAACCAGGGAAGTATTACATGTGAGGCAGTTGTAATTGCCACTACACCACTGGCTCTCTCCTTATCAGCTCAGGCAGGGGAATAAGTATATACTTATGTAATACAAAGTATATACTTATTCCCCTGCCTGAGCTGATAAGGAGAGAGCCAGTGGTGTAGTGGCAATTACAACTGCCTCACATGTAATACTTCCCTGGTTCGAATCCCAGTAAGGGTATGGCTAGCTGAAGAGAGCTAACTAGCTCGAAATAGATCTATACTAGTCTCCCTTATTTATTATTTAAAATTATCAGCTTAAAAACCTTACACACATGTAAACAAAAGGCAACGAAACAAATAGCTTTCTGTCGGTATGGTCTCTGGTGATGAGCCGAAAGACAGAAAAGAAAGCAGTATGCTTTCTCCCTTAATTGGGGCTTAACAGGGTGTTGTAATACAAAGTATATACTTATTCCTCTGCCTGAGCTGATAAGGAGAGAGCCAGTGGTGTAGTGGCAATTACAACTGCCTCACATGTAATACTTCCCTGGTTCGAATCCCAGTAAGGGTATGGCTAGCTGAAGAGAGCTAACTAGCTCGAAATAGATCTATCCTAGTCTCCCCTATTTAATTATTTATCAGCTCAAAACCTTACACACACAGACACACACACACACACACACACATATATATTTGTTTTCATAGATTTTCACAGGTACAGGTATGCAGGTCTTGGTGTGTTCGGGTCTTTTCCCGTGTAAGATTGGCACAAAGCCGAAAGCACCAGCCTGAAGATGGCGAGTGGGATCTCGTTGAAACGTTGCCCAGAGAGTCTCAATCTTACACGGGAAAAGACCCGAACACACCAAGACCTATAGATAGATAGATAGATAAATAGATAGATAGATAGATAGATAGATAGATAGATAGATAGATAGATAGATAGAGATAGAGATAGAGATAGAGATAGAGATAGTTATAGATATAGATATATAGATATTATATATATGTATATATATATGTGTGTGTGTATATATATATATATATAAATTAAAACAAACAAGCAGAAACAAAACATAAAAAACATAAAACCATCTTCCAGTTATATACATACAGTGTGTCAGTTGGTTAGAAATCTTTTGTGCTATCCTTTCATAGTCCTCACTTATAATTTGTATACATTCTCACATTATCAATCCACCATATATTTATACATTATCAGTTATTAATCATTCATTTGACTAAACTATTATTCCATCATTTTATACAGAATATTCTAAATTTGATATGAATTTATATTATGTATTCATCCAATGGTTATATATTTTTATATTATATTCTATATCATTCTACTAGTCTTGTACTATGAAATTTCCTAATATATTTCATTACCATGTCTTTTTGTCTATCCATTGATAAAATATGTCCCATAACTTATAAAATTGTTTATCTTCTTGTTCTCTAATTTCAAATGTCAATTTACTCATTTCAGCACAATCCATCATTTTCTTAATAATTCCTCCTGCATAGGTATTTTTTCATTTTTCCAATTCTTAGCAAATACAATTCTAGCCGCTGTCAAAACATTTACAATCAAATACTTCAATTCTTTATTATATATTTCTGGTATAATTCCCAATAAAAATATCTCTGGTTTAAAATCTATGTGTTGTTTTATCATTTTTTCCATGTGTGGATTTTCATCCAGTATCCTTTTGCATCTGAATATGTCCACCACATGGTAATGTGAATCAGGTATCTGATGACATTTCCAACATTTATCTGATTTATTCTTAAACATTCTCGCAATTCTCCTCAGGGGTAGATGCCACCTATAAAACATCTTATACAAATTTTCTTTATAAGCAGTTGACATTGTCATTTTATAATTTTGAGACCACAATCTTTGCCATTTCTCTAAGTCAATCACATATCCAAAAATTTCCCCCCAAGCCATCATCGTTTCTTTAACTTGCTCTTCTTCTAATTTAAACTCTAGTAAATGTCCATAAAGTTTTTAAATTACTTTTTCATCAATACCTGTCAAAATTTTATCTAAATCAGTCAACTTATCATAGAAACCTTCTGATTTAAGATCTTTATCAAATATAGATTGTATTTGTACATATGAAATCCAATTCATCTTTACACCTTGTTCTTCTAATACTTGCATAGATTTAAGTTCACCCTTTTCATTCAATATCTCTCCATATCTAACTGTTTGTTCCTTTTTATATGTTATTGGATAAGAAAAAGCTTCAATAGTAGATAACCAAAGTGGAATTTTCAAATAATATTGCTTTTTAATCTTCTCCCAATTTAATAACAATACCTCTCGAATATAATGTCTTCTAAAATACCCCTGCATTTTAGTTCCCTTATACCAGAGGAAGGCATGCCACCCCAACAGCAAGTCATGTCCTTCTAAAATCAGTAATCTACTGTTCCTTAACATTATCCATTCCTTTACCCACATCAAATTTATTGCCTGATAATATAATTCCCAATTGGGCAAAGCAAATCCTCCTCGTATTCTTGCATCTTGTAACAATTTAAGTTTTATTCTTGCTTTCTTTCCCTGCCAAATATATTTCAACACTATTTTATTTAAATCTTTAAAGTACACTTTCCCTAACCTAATTGGAATTGTCTGGAATAAATATAAAATTCTAGGCAATATATTCATCTTGATTGTAGATATTCTTCCAATTAATAAGTGTAAATTTTCCTATTTTGTCAAATTTGTCGTGATCTGTTTTTTGAGTTTAAATAATTATCCTCCTTAAGTGTACTGCATCTTGCTATTATATGTATCCCTAAATACTTAACCTTATTTGTGATCTGGATCTTCAGAATTTCCTCCAAGTCTTTCTTTTGTCTTGCTAATATATTCTTTGTTAATATCTTTAACAAAAAAAAACTTGCTCCGTGAAGTCCCACTAATTTCTTTAAGCCCTGAGGCTCTTAGGAGCTGAAAGTCATCCTGGACGGGTGATAAAGGCAGAGGGGATGCTTCGGTGGTCGCGAAGGAGGAGAGTCTCCTCGACTGACCCGAAGAAAACCTCTCCATCTGAATTAAAAAGAGAACTGCCAGCATGGCTGAATCGAAGCCAGGAAGGCAGCTGAGATGGAAGTGAAAAAGAAAGGAAAGATCTTGTAACAGCGTGCTTAGTCTTGGTGAGAATCACTTCAATTTCTGCAGTGGAATTTTCCTTGGAAAGTGGGACTCAAAGGAGGAAATTAGCTGCAATTAACGATCAGAAGTGACTGTCAGATTTAGTAAAGAAAGAAAAGATATTGCAGCTAGAAGTAACTTTAAAAGTAAAGGACATATTGAATTGGTTAATCCAAATTTCTGGACTGTATTTTTACTACTACTCAACTTGAAGAACTTTGGGAAACTATTGAAAAACAATCTTATTCAGAGACATATTGATTGTAGTTAAAGTGTTTTAATTCAGCAAATTTTGCTCTCTTTCAATAATCCAGCATGCTTTTGATCCTGTTACAGCCTATTGTTCACAGTGCAATAGCAGCTGCCATCGGAGCAATAAATCCTTCCCACCCAGTAAATAACAGCAGCTAGGAAAACAATTAACCCTTTCCTTGCAGACTCTCAATACTAACTCATTACTTTAATCAAACACTGATTAATTCATTACCTCAAAACTTACAACTTTTCTACCTCATTACCTATATCAATGATTAGATAATCAATTTCTATAAAATAATTTGTTAATGGTCTAATTGATTTGTTTTAGTTCATTAGTGTGATTAGAGTGTTTAGTGCAAATGGTGTGATTACTGATTAGTTTAAAAGATCAAGATTTATGTAATTTAATTGATTAGTAAAATTAGTGATTTAGTGAATTTAATTGAACAGCGTGATTAATGATTAGTTTAATTAATTGATTAGCAATTAGTGTAATTAATTGATTAGGCTGATTGTTGCTTAGCAAAATTATTTGACTAGACAGATTATTGCAATTGATTGATTGGTGTGATATTGGCTATATTGATTATCCAAAATTGTTTCATTAAGTAATTTAATCAACGTACCATCTTAACAAACCTACCATGCCAAGAAAAAAGTCCAATGCCAAACCACAACCTAAAGAGAACGTAATCCCCACCAATGAACCACAAGACAAACACATGTCTTAAATGCTATAGAACGCTAAAGGATAATGAAAATTCCATCAAATGTTCTCTATGTAACAAATACGCTCATCATGACTGCTTGGGATTACCCAAGCAAATGATTCAATACCTAGAATCATCCAATGAGTTTCCATATCTCTGCAAATCATGCAGACCCAAATTGGATCTGTTTGAAAGAGTTGATACTATAGAAACATGAATAACATCCCTTGACACCATAGTAGCATCCCTGGATGCTTTAAAAGAAAGATTATCCAACCTTGAAAAAAAAAAGACACAACGCAAAAACCTGAACATCCAATAGCTACAAACCACATCTCTACCCAACAACCACAACTCAATCCACAACCCAATCCACAAAAAAACATAAATCAGACAAATAATGATATCTCAATCCTCATCAGAGAAGCTGTTGAGCGTGAACGGAAATGTCCAAATGCGATCTTATTTGGTCTAGAGGACATCAATGACAATGATGACATCACAACTGTCCACAACATCATCAGTGATTATCAAGCATCAACCATCTCCCCTGATGAAATACTTGACATTTCCCTCATCGGGATTCCCGCATCGGCCCAGAGTTAAAAAATAGAGACGGTTCTGTGGCCCACGCTTCTGCAGGGTCATTTGCAAAAATAAATCAAGCAAATGTAAATTCATTTATACTATAAATTCACTTGCCAAAAGCAACAACAACCATAAGAACCTCCGTTCTCGCCCTGACCTAACCATACAGCAACGTGCCCACTCCCGTGTACTCCGCACAGAACTCAAAAAAGTCTAGACAATGAAGAGAAGGATCTGTACATTGACTACCTTGCTGACTGTATCAAAAGTAAGTCACACAACCTACAACTCAGCTTTAACCTTCAACCACAACCCTACTTCAACCAATCCATCATCACCCAAGACTAGACACGCATGCCCCTAACTACCTCAATTCCAACTACAACTGGCCTTACATGCAAGCTACTCAATGCAAGAAGCCTTGTGAATAAAATACCTGAATTTCTCCTCTTATTAATATGGCTAAATTCGACATCATATTTGTCTGTGAAACATGGCTCAATACATCTCTCCCTGACTCAATTACCACAGTAAGAGACTATCATGTTTACCGATCAGATCATGAAATTCATAGAGGAGGTGGTGTTGCTATCTTCTATAAAAAGTCCTTACTTCTAAAAAACATCCAAGTTATCCAGGAGCTTGCTCTTCCTGAGACCATCATCTGTGAACTATCCTTAAATATCACATTTCAATTCTTACTATGTTACAGAGCACCTAATTATGACATCGAACATGTAAACAAGCTAAATTCACTACTAACATGGGCAACATCCTGCCCTCACACTTTTATCTTTCTTGATGACTTCAATCTACCTCGTATTAACTGGACCCTAAATTAATGTATAACTGAACCCATACATGCAACCTTCTACAATGCTGTTACAAATCTGGGACTAGAACAACTAGTAACCAACAATACTAGACTTAACAACTGCCTCAATCTCATCTCTAGTTTGAATTCAATTTATGTAATACAAATTAAAGAACCCTTTTCCCAACAGTGACCATAGCATGATTGACTTTTGTCTCAACATACGTCCACACAAAAATCATCACAATGACGTAATCCCCAATTATAACTTCAAAAAAGGCAATTATGATCTTATAGTCAACGATCTCTCATCCCTTGATTGGAAATCTCTATTCGCTGGATGCAATACTGTTGTAGACCATTACAACATATTTTTACTTGAAGTCAAAAGAGTCATCAAACTATATGTACTAAAAACAACTCCCGAAACAAACAAAAAAACAGATTACCCATAACAATAAGGAAACTTCAATCCAAAAAGAGATCACTCTGGCAGAAAAACAAATCTGGTCACATTGCCAACTTCAAAAGCTGATACAAAAAATTATGCCACCAGATAAAGACTGAATGCACCAATTATCAAATTAAACAAGAGGGAAAACCTTCTACGCACCAATTCCACCCGCGCTTTTTACAATTTTGTAAACAAAAAACTAAAAGACTCAAGGTCCATCCCACCCCTGATAGGACCTAATGGTAAAGACTGCAACGATGACACCATTAAAGCCAACATCTTTAACACATTCTTTGGCTCAGTATTTGTAACCAGCAACAGTATTTGTAAACAGTCTAGTATTTCCTAGCCGAACCACAGAAAACTACAATGATTTAATACATATCGATTTTACAGAAGACAATGTTGAAAAAGCACTACACAATCTAAAACCATCTCTATCTATTGGACTGGATGGAATATGTGCCTACTTCTTAAAAAAGCTCTCCACTGCCATAGCCGAACCTCTAAGCATAATCTTTGAAAAATCTTTCAGGACTAGCTCCTTGCCTAACCTATGATCACAAGCCACGGCCATCCCCATCTTCAAAAAGGGAGACCCCAGCCTATTTGAAAATTACAGACCAATCTCCTTATGCTGAGTCACCTGTAAAGTCATGGAATCAATTATTAACCAATCCATTATCCTCCACTTAGAGACAAACAACCTACTCTCTAATAAACAATTTGGTTTCAGAAAAAAAATTATCCTGTAATCTGCAACTCTTACACTGCAAAAACATATGGACTACACAACTCTATCAGGGCAAAATAATAGATGCAATCTACATAGACTTCTGTAAAGGCTTTGATTCAGACATAACAAACTACTCCTAAAACTAAAATCTTATGGTACCTCTGGACACCTGCATAACTGGATAGAAGCATTCCTGTCAAATAAGCAACAAATGGTCAAAATTGGGAGTGTCCTATCAAATTCTGTACCTGTCAATAGTGGTGTCCCCCAAAGCAGTGTTCTACGACCAACCCTCTTCATACTCTACATAAATGACCTCTGTGATCATATTAAAAGCAACTGCATTCTCTTCGCTGATGATGTAAAGCTATTCAATATCACAGACAATACTGCTACCCTTCAAAAAGATCTTGACTATGTATCAGAATGGTCAAACAAATGGCAACTTCAAATCTCAACAAATGCTCTGTCCTATATATTGGCAAAAAAAAACAGAAAATAAAATACAAGCTGAATAGTCAAGACCTTGCTGATGATTCAAGCTCTGTAAAGGACCTTGGAATAGGACCTTGGAATACTCATCTCTAATGATCTAAGTGCTAGGGCCCACTGTAACTACATAGCCAAAAGGCATTAAGAGTCGTTAACCTAATCATATGTAGCTTTTTCTCTGGTAATATCACATTGCTAACTAGAGCATATAAAACATTTGCTAGACCAATACTCGAATACAGTTCATCAGTCTGGAACCCACATTACGTATCTGATATTAACACAGTTGAGAAAGTCCAGAAATATTTCACAAGAGTTCTCCACTCCTCTACTTGTTGCAGAATACCTTATGCCACCAGACTTGAAATTCTAGACCTAGAAAACCTTGAATTACGCCGTCTTCAGTCTGATCTAAGTATGGTATATAAAATCATACATTGCAATGACTTACCTGTCAATGAATACTTCAGCTTCAACCATAACAACACAAGAGCAAATAATAGATACAAACTCAAGGTTAATCGCACCAAACCTGATTGCAGAAAATACGACTTCAGCAACAGAGTGGTCAATATATGGAATACTCTACCTGACTCTGTGGTTTCTTCCCCAAACCCCAAAAACTTTAACCTTAGACTGTCTACTATTGACCTCACTCCTTTCCTAAGAGGTCTGTAGGGGGCATGCATTAGCGCACCAACGTACCTACCGTCCCTGTCCTATTGTTTCTTTTATTTTTCTATATGTACCCATTTCATGTATTCATAACTATGTATATTCTTATACCTATTATCTTGTAAGCGATTGACAAATCAAATAAATTCTAAATTTTCATTTTATCTTTATTTATTTTCAAACCTGCTACTTTTCCATATTCTTCTATCTTTTCTATTAATTTAGGTGCTGTTTACAGTGGGTCCTCTAATATAAAAACTAGATCATCTGTAAAAGCTTGAAATTTGTATTCTTCCTTTTTAATTTTCATTCCTTTTATTTCTTTTTCTTCTCTAATATTCCTATTCAACACTTCCAATGTTAACACAAACAACAGAGGCGACAATGGACAACCTTGTCTAGTCCCTTTTTTTATATCTATGGAGTCTGTAAACTCTCCATTTATCATTACCAGTTTGCTTGTAGTACATTGTTTCTATGGCTTGGATAATTTTTTTACCAAATCCATTTGTTCCAATTGTAATAACATAAATCACCAACTGATGTTATCAAAGGCTTTCTGTGCGTCTAAAAATATCAAAGCCATCTGTTTTTTGGGGTGTGCCTCATATTATTCCAAGTATCCAGAATTATTCTCATATTATCTTTGATTTGTCTCTTTGGCAGAAATCCATTTTGATCAGGATGAATAAAGTTATTTAAGTATCTTTTCAGTCTTTCTGCCAAAATTGAAGCAAGATTTTATAGTCTGAATTTAGTAGGGATATAGGTCTATAATTTTTAACTTGCTGTGGTTCTGTATCCTCCTTTGGCACAAGTGTAATATATGCTTCTGACCATGTTTTGGGTATTATCTTCTTTGACATAACTTCATTCATAACTTCTAATAGTTGAAGATTCAATGTTTCCTGGAATGTCTTATAAAATTCTGCTGGCAATCCATCTGGGCCTGGTGCTTTTTCATTGTTTTGTTTTTTAAGTGCTTCTGTTAATTCCATCATCGTTATATTCCCTTCTAACATCATAACTCTCTCTCCATGCATCTTTTAAATTCAATGTCTTTAGATATCTGGGGTAAGTTCGCTTCCTGTAGATATTGTTTGAGTCTTTCTTCCTGTAAGTTCTCTTGATCATGCAATTTCCATAATAATCTTGTATATCTTTTCTTCTTCTCCATATTTCCATAACAAACATGTCCTTGTTCATTGATTAATTGGATTATCTTTCTTGATTCTCTTTCCTTTCTCAATTTATAGGCTAACCATCTGCCTGGTTTGTTTGCATCTTTGAAATAGTTCTGTTTAGCATTTCTAATTTTTTGTGCTAATTTCTCCTTTTCCATTAATCCCATTTTATGTTTAGTTATATCCATTTAAATTTTAATGTCCTTTTTTTATGGAAATTTCTGTAACTCATTTTCAAGTCTCTTATAGTCATCTTCCAGTATTTTAAAGGTTTTTTTCTGTTTTCTTTTTCTTTTTCTTGTATACTCTATTATTAAGCCTCTTGTGTAGGCCTTCATTGTGTCCCAGAGATTCTGTAATGATGTATCCTCTTTTTTATTTTCTTTAAAGAAGAAAACCAATTATTTCTCAATTTTCTGTTTGAAGTCTTTTTCCTTTAATATCGTATTATTTAAAATCCATCTAGATCTCCTCTTTTGTCCTTTCCATGTAGCTGTCATTGGATTATGATCTGCCCAAGTACTTGTTCTATTTCAATTTCTTGTATATTAGAGATCAGTTCCATTGACATCCATATCATATCTATTCTGGACCATGATGCATGTCTATTTGAGTAAAAAGTGTATTGTTTATTTTCCGCATTTCTCTCTCTCCATGCATTTAAATTTATTTCCTCTATCATTCGGAAAAAGTGTTTTGGCAATGTCTTTCTAAATTTTCTTTGTTGTTTTTCTGTGTTTTATAGTCCAATTTATCATTAATTATTCCATTAAAATCTCCCATCATACAAATAGTAACATAGTCCAGTTCAATTATTTTCATATGTAATTTCCTATAAAATTCTTCTTGATCTTTGCTTGTCAAAGGGTCACAAAAGGTGATTACATAACCCATTTGTGATACAACCATCATAAATACAAGCCATTTGCCAAGCATCTAAATTTTGATCACATCACCATAAGGATGCTACAACTGTCATAAGTGTAAAAAACAGTCACTTTTTTCAGAGCCATTGTAACTTTGAATGGTAACTAAAAGAATGCTTGTAAATCAAGGACTACCCTATTGTCATATCCAACTGAACATGCTCACATTATTCTGTTTAATTTGTTTACCATTGACTTCTCTTCTTTTTTTCTCTCAGGCTTCTGCTCAATATTTACAACCCAGAATATTAGTGGTAATTGCTGAAGTATTGGATGACTAATTGCCACAATCTTCTTACTTCATGAAGAGCTTGCAATATAAATATTAAGAATGTCTGAACAAATGAATATGGTGCTTTCTACACAGGAGTAGGAAACTGCAGATAATTTGAGCTAAGCAATGCAAGGTTTTATACAGCACACTGATATCTTGAATTGCATTCAGAAATCAACCAAAAACCAGTGTATTTATTTTAATATTGGGATTGATAAGCACCTTATAGAGATATCATTTGTTACCCATAATGCTGCATTCTGGACCTCTTCCAATGATGAATTTAGAATGGAAAACTTGATTTGATTTAGAAGTAAATGAAACTGAATATATCTCAGATAAAATGAGGTTTTTAAAATATAGATTTTCTCATGACATAGTTGCAGAACAAGACAGACTTGTTTCAAAAAAAATAATAATGGAAGTTACTACATCTTTCTTTGGCACCACTGATTACTATATAGCATAAAAGCAGTTCTCTAATTCCTCTTGCAGTTATACAACAGCAATGCATTATGAATTAATGTATTGTGTAAATTAATGCCAAAAAGAGAAATTATTTTATTCCTTAGGTAATTTTTTGCTTTCATTTGTTCAACATCATGTAATTCAGAAATGAATCAAAGTTGTTATCTATGGAGAATAAATTATAAAGAATCTAATAACAGTGAGGTAAAAGAGCAACATTTATGAACTAAAGAGCTATTCATCCATCCTTGTGTCAGCAAATGCTTGATAAAGCAAATTGTGGGAAGTTCCTTGGAATAAGATTCAGCAGTAAAATTCAATCTCCAGATTTTAAATGGCTTAATTTGGCTGCTAAGTTTGACAGAATTGGTGTTTCTTAGACATACCGCCAGGTGCAGATAATAAAGAATTTTTATTGCAATCTAGAATGATACTGTGCAGAGAGGTTACAATAATTGCCTTTTGCCACTGTTAACAGTACAGTTTTTCTATTATAACCACAGTAAATCCATTGCTGCTTCTTCCCTAAGCTAAATGATTTCAGACTGTTAACATATCTGATATCTCTGCCCTAAGTAACATTGCTCTTAACCCATTGGCATGAAATTGGCAGTCCCCCAAGCTTTGCCTGTTCTGCTTCTGCATCAACAGAGTATTATTGTTACCTGACTTCCCCCAAATAAATAAATAATAACACTTAACCAAATTTCCCATTTATTATCCTTTTTCAATTCAACCAATTTCTATTTTTGCTAAAGAAGTTGTTATTATTTTGGGGCAAATAAATTTCTTAAGTATTCTTAATTTTTTTACTTTTGCTAAACCCCACTACTAGATGCAATTTTTTACTAGATGCAAGTTTTTGCTTACTAAATTCCATGCCAACATATGATTTTTTTATTAATCTAAAAATGTACAAATAAACCATATCAACAATACCAAGGAGATTTTAGTCAAAGAATTGTGAATATGAATTGTGAATACTGAATTTATGTATCGTCCCCTTCCTAAAAACAAATGCATAACAAGTTCTCCTCCTTGTCTCCTCGTCTCTCAAAGATCTCCAGACCAAGAGATGAGGCAGAAGGTGAATCTAGTTCCTAATATAGCATCCTTAGGGGCTCACAAAGCATGAAGTTGCTATCATGATGGTAACTAAAAAGGTGGAATTCCCTCTTTATTCTCTTACTACTTTTACTTTTGCTACAAGGAAGATTAAAAACTTGAGGGGAATAGATGGCAAAAGGTAAAGTAGCTTTACCTTTATATAAAGAAGCTTCTCACAGCATATTCAACCTAAAACTATTTACATTGATTGATTAGGTGATTTTTAGGGATTTCCGGTGGCATTTCCATCGTGGATGTGTCGAAGTCCCAATTGTGGGCAACTTCAATCTGTGCTCTCCCCGTTGGAGGCTCCGAATGGGGCCAGAACCACCCTGAAGGGGTGGTGAAGAAGGGGGAGACTGCCTGTCAGATTGAGGGGAGCTGTATCTTCCCTCCCTGGCTAAGTATACTCCCTCCAAAGGCAGACTGTAGCGGTGGTCAGAAATGGCCACCCTGAAGACAGAAGGCTAACCGAGATACAAGATTGTGCTGGAGTGGTGAAGTAGTGGACAGTGTGGAGATCAGGCAAACCAGGCGTATATATGGACATTAAAGTACCCTGGAATTAAGATATAAAGAAATTTCTAAGAAAGACTGTAAAAGCAGCGACCAGAGGAGAGAAAAGAAAATCTGATATAAATGAAGGTGGTTTTGAATTTCGGAAAGAGCTAAATTGAAGGAAGAAATTAGAAGAAAATATTTGTTTAAATTGGATGATTCTGGCACTAAACAGCCATAATTAAATGCTGAACTTGAACGTGTGAAAAAGAAGTAATAATTAATTGTATCTATTGAATTATTGAAATGTAAAAGCCTTAAAAAGGGAAAAGAAAGTGAAAAGAAAGGGTGGAACTTCGACATAACAGAGAGTGCCACCTAATGATAAAGGAAAAATTTCAGTGACTCTTTAAAAAGTGCTTGATTCTTTAAAACTGGAACTTGATACAAAATAAGAGGAATTTTGTTACAATAACACAGAATCCCTGAAAAGTTAAAAAATAGAATACTCTAAAGATAAAAGAAAAAGAAGTGTGAAGAAATTTCCCTGGGTTTACTTGGTGAGTTTGGGAAAAATCAAGGACCCAATAAAAGGAACCTAGAAATAAAAACTTATAGTCATTGGATTATTTTGTGACTGCGGAAAAATTTAAAGAGGGATCAGCAGAAGTTGATTGTTAGAAATAAATATCAAAGACGCTGGTTGAATTAAATTACTGGACAATACAAAGAGAACCAAAAGGGGAGGAGTCGATCAAAGAAGAAGCAGGCCTTAATGAACAAATGGAACAACAAACTCTAAAACAAGGGGGGAAAGAATGGAAATTAAAATCTGGAGGTTTGAGGGGATAATTAAAGAGGGAATTGGTTGGAAAGTCAAACAAAGAAAAAGGAAACAGCAGAAAAGGGAATTACAGAAGAAAGCTCAAGAGAGGGAGGGGGATAAAAACTGGAGCAAGAAATGGAGGGAAAAAATAAAGGAAAAAGGGGGAATAAGAGAAAGGACCAGAAAATAAAGGGATATAGAAAGCAAATAAAAATGAAAAGAAATTACACAGTTAGGAGATTTAGAGATAATGGATAGATAAAAGATAGGAAAGGGGATTTTGCAAGGTAATGTGTAGTGATATATAGGAATATAGATATTAAAAATAAAAGATTGGAACTGATATTTACTTTTTATCTGAAATTTTCTAAGGATTATTGTCAAATCACATATAGATATAACTGGAATAAATAGGAAAATGGGAAGTTATTATAAGAATACTAATTATATTTAATAAAATGAAGAATATAGTTAAAATGAATTATGAGGATTAGTAAAAAGATTAATATTAGTTTCTACAATTAATTGATTAGATTAATATATTTGAAATAATAAGTGATTTAGAATGTAATTGAGGGAAAAAATACCATGCGGAATCTGGCTTAAAATAAATATATGCATATGTGGCATGTAATAATTAGGAGATTATTGTTATTAAACTAGAATGTGATAATTAAAAAGTGATTAGACTATGGTAAATTTTTACTATGAATTAAAGGGGAATAAACTGAGTGATGTATAAGATAAAGGGGTGGCATACTCAAATTGGTAATTAAAAGGGGAAACTTTTGGAATTATTAGAACTATGATGGAATTTACTGAATAATGAAATAGAAATATGTGATAAAATTCCAAATGTGACAGACAAAAGTATAAAAGTATAATGAATACAGAATAAGAAATAAGAATTTTAAATATAAGAATATTTGAGAATATGATATGAAATTGAATGTAAAAGATAAATATGTAACTAAAGTCATATTTGTATTGAAAAGTTAAAACCTGGAACCACATTGTTCACCAAAAAAGATGTTTTTTAAAAGATAAAAATAAAAAAACTTATTACAAAAAAAAAGATTAGGTGATTTTTAGAAGGGCTTCATTTTATTTTGTCATAGGACCACTATTAAAGCAAATTGAGGAAAGATAAATAAAAATGAAAATAAAAGTGGGGATAACAGGCAACACTGGAGAAGACAAAGAAGCAGGAGTGGAAAATTAAAAAATAAGATACTGGGACAGCGTAAGAGATTGGTTGATTCATTATAGAATGTATTTCAACATTATAACAATCACAATAATCACAACTGTCAATTTAAAGTGTTCTTAGATAACTGAAGAAAAAAATACAACTATATACTGATTTAAAATAAGGATATCTTCATTATCAACAACTATAAATGGCTGTTAGAATAGCTACAAATCAATAATACAGAAGAAAAAGGTGTTTACACTGACTGACTGATTATATGCCATAAAGCAACTTTTAACATGAGAAAAGGAAAAAGATAAATTACATATATTGTGGCATAGTATATTAAAGGTATTTAATTATGTAAAGTATTAATGTAAATAAAACTAAAGTTTGCTTTATTCTACTGTAGGTATAAACCACTTTGATGATTGTTACAGTGGGGCAACAATCCCCACTGTAAGTTCACATGTAGTCCTTGCTCAGATAAAGTCTCATCATTATGTTGCTACTTCCAAAAAGAAGCCCTGCAGAAAACAGTCAGGAATTTTTTATAGATCCAGCTTTACTGAAATCATAGTAATGCAACTGAAGTTTATTACTCTGATCGTTCTGAAGAATTCAACTAGATCTTGTTAATATCTTATTAACTCCTTGTCAACTTTAAATAAAGGCTCAGAAAATAGTTCAGAAGATAGTTATCACTGTTTCATTGTCAAATTCCTCTTTTCTTTTTAAAGGTTGTTGAAATTACTGCTTTTTATAATGGAGAATCCCAACAGTTCCTCTTTGGAGCTTCATCTTTTCTTCTCAGGAAAGTTGGGATTTAAAAGCATCTTTGAGGGAGAGAAGCAAATTCCCCCCTCCAAGATAAATTCATAGATTGCGCATGCCAATTTTAGTTTTCCATGTAATTTTTTAGAAAAAGGTTTAATTGCTATATTCCTGAAGATTTGCTGAATTTCCATAGTGATGCATAGGATGTGTAAACTGCTGAAGACAGTTTGCAGAACCTGGCAGGTGAAGTTTTAGAGTCTTTCCTTTGTCTTCTCTACACCCATTAATTAATAAATGCACATAATTAAAAGCATAGGCCAAACAGTATAAAACAATAGCAATGTTCTGTCCTCACTACACGTTAGTCAGTGTGCAGCTTGACATGCAATTAAACCCACTTATCCTCCAATAACATCCTCTGTGTGCATAGATCTGAATGCTTTATTGAAAGATCAGGATATAGTGAAACTGGGGAAATAGGGATACATACAATGAGAACCAAATACAAGATAAGCAATACTGAGTTACTGCTGAACATAAAATGAATAAATTTTAATTTAATTTAAATCTCACCATCAATGCTCGGTGTGTGGGATGTGGATTTGTCCTTGGATGACCATATGCCATAGATTAAGATGGGTTCTTCTTTGTGCTTCTGCCTTCTCCAAATGCTAAAGGAAATACGGTCTGGCTTCCCAATGTGCACTTATTTATTTAAATTTTTATACCGCCCCCTCTCCCAAAAAGGGACTCGGGGCGGTGTACAGCCTACTAAAAAACGAACAGTATGTACAATTAAAAACAAATTAAATAAAATTGATCCGGCCGAAATCCCATCAAATATAAAAGTACCAAAATTTAAAATTCAAGGATTATAGTTAAAAATTTAAAAATTTAAAACCGAATTAATTTAAAACCCCAAGAACCGTTTACTGGGCCAGGCCGGCCTGTTGGAAAAACAGGCTCTTTACTGCGCGCCGGAAGATCTGGATGTCGGTAATGGCCCATATCTCTGGGGTCAAATCATTCCACAGGGAGGGGGCCCCCACAGAGAAAGCCCGCACCCTCGGGGATTGTCGCCAGCCGGCAACGATCAGGCGGCGGAACCCCGAGGAGGGCAACCCTATGGGAGCGTACTGGGCGGCAGGAGGCTGTTGATGGCAGCAGGCGGTCCCGTAAGTACCCAGGCCCCAAGCCATGGAGCGCTTTAAATACAATCAGTACCACCTTGAATCGGATCCGGAAGGCCACAGGAAGCCAGTGCAGCCTGCGGAGAAGTGGTGTTACATGGGAGCTCCGAGGGGCTCCCAAGATCACCTGCGCGGCCGCATTCTGAACCAACTGCGGCCTCTGGACACTCTTCAAGGGGGAGCCCCATGTAGAGAGCGTTGCAGTAGTCCAAGCGGGAGATGACGAGGGCGGAGGTGACTGTGCGAAGTGCGTCCAGATCCAGAAAGGGTCGCAACTGGTAAATCAGACGAATCTGACAAAAGGCCCCCCTGGCGACGGCTGTGATATGGTCTTCTAAAGACAGCCGTATGTCCAGGAGGACACCCAGATTGCGAGCCCTTTCCACGGGGGTCAAAATTTCTTCCCCCACAGCCAGCGAAGGAACAAGCTGGCTGTATCTGGGTGCAGGAAACCACAGCCACTCGGTTTTGGTCGGGTTGAGACGAAGCCTGTTAAGACCCATCCAACTCCGCACGGCTTCCAGGTCATCACTTCAACGGCTTTGTTGGGGTGGCCCGGGGTAGAGATGTACAGCTGAGTGTATCAGCGTACTGATGGAACTCTACCCGAAACCACGGATGATCTCACCCAGCGGCTTCACATAAATGTTGAACAGCAGGGGCAAGAGCACCTACCCCTGAGGCACCCCACACAGTAGGGCCTCAGGGTTGACCTCTGCCCCCCTGTCAACACAAATTGTGAACGGTCAAAGAGGAAAGAGGAGAACCACCGTAAAACGGTGCCTCCCACTCCCAACCCCCCCAACCGCTGCAACAAGATACTGTGGTCGACAGTATCAAAAGCTGCTGAGAGGTCTAACAGGACCAAGACAGTGGAACAACCCCTGTCCCGGGCCCTCCAGAGATCATCCACCAACGCGACCAACGCCGTCTCCGTGCTGTGCCCGGACCTGAAACCCGATTGGAGGGGGTCTAGGTATACCACTTCATCCAGGTACTGAGGGAGCTGACGTGCCACCACGCTCTCAACAACCTTCGCAACAAAGCGAAGGTTGGAGATCGGACGATAATTTGATAATAATGCTGGATCCAGGGACGGTTTCTTGAGGAGGGGCCGCACCACCGCCTCTTTCAAGGCGGCGGGTAAAAGCCCCTCTCTCAAGGAAGCATTGATAATCCCTTGGAACCAGCCTCGTGTCACCTCCCGAGTGGCCAAAACCAGCCAGGAGGGGCACGGGTCCAATAAACAAGTGGTGGCATTAAGCCCCCCCAGTATCCTGTCCACGTCCTCCAGAGTAACAGGATCGAACTCATCCCAAATGACCTCCCCGAAATCCACCCCCGCCCCCCCACCCAGAGATGCCCAGTCAGAGTCCAACTCATCCCAGATCTGAGTGATTTTGTCCTGCAGAAACCTAGAAAAATCCTCAGCCCGTCCCTGCAAAGGATCCTCCCGCGCCCCCACCTCCAGAAGGGAGCGGGTCACCCTGAACAGGGCGGCCAGGCAGTTTTCTGCGGACGCAATAAGGGTGGAGAGGTAAGACCTCCTCGCCATCCTTATCGCCACTAAATACGTCTTAATATAAGATCGTAATAGTGTTCAGTCAGACCCAGAGTGGCTGGCCCTCCAACTACTCTCTAGGCGTCTTTTCTGGCGCTTCATCTCCCTTAGCTCCTCAGAAAACCAAGGAGCCACCTGGGATCGGCACCGGGTCAGAGGCCGCAAGGGCACAACCCGGTCAAGGGCCCCAGCGGCCACCCTATCCCAGGCGGCGACCAAGCCCTCGACCGAGTCATGTGTGTGAGCATCAGGAAATGGCCCAAGCTCCTTTAAGAACCTATCTGGGTCCATCAGGCGCCTGGGGCAGTACCATTTTATCGGCCCCGCCTCCCTGTGGCCAGGGGGTGCGGAATGGAAGTCGAGTCTCAGGAGCGAATGATCAGTCCATGACAGGGGTTCCACAATCACGTCCCCTATACCAAGATCATTCTGCCACTGATCAGAGACAAAAACCAGATCCAGGGTGTGACCCCCCAAGTGAGTAGGATCCCAAATTAGTTGGGTCAGGCCCATGGCTGTCATGGAAGCCATGAACTCCTGAGCAATCCCCGAGGCCCCACCGGCAGATGGCAGGTTGAAATCCCCCATGACCATAAGCCTGGGGGTCCCAACTGCCAAGCCGGCTATGACCTCAAGGAGCTCAGGCAGGGCCGATGTCACATAGCAGGGAGCCAGGTATGTGACCAACAAGCCCATCTGAACCCCGGTACCGAACTTCATAAAAGGGACTCACATCCGGTCGTCTGAGAAACAGTGGATTCCCTAGGACACAGATCCTCCTTAATAACCACCGCAACCCCCCCTCCCCTCCCCTGGGTCCTCGGCCGATGAAAAGCCTGAAACCCGGCTGGGCACATCTCCACCAGAGGAACTCCCCCCTCTTGGCCCAGCCAGGTTTCGGTAATACCCACCAGGTCCGCTCCCCCCTCACAGATCAAATCATAAATGAGAGGGGCCTTGTTAATAATGGACCTGGCATTACACAACATCAGCCGAAGGCCCAGGGCCCGATCGCTCGGACCACCCGGGAACGGGACATGACAAGGGGGTCGGAGCGCGCCACCGCAGACAAACAGCTCCCAATACAGAATATGGCCCCCTATAACCGCCAAATCTGCCTCTCCTGCTCACCGTACTAATAGATTTTATTTCACCCTCCCCGGAACAGCCCCCCATCCTCAACACGGCCCCACCCGACCCCAGCATCTCCCGGCAGCATACTTTGAGAGTGTGGGTAAAATAGGTTGGGTCAGCTTCAAACAATATAATTGGTAGAATGGCAATTGTCTTGACCACTATATGGGACCAGAGAGCAACAACAGTATATAAAAGTTATATGCTGGGGCAATAGCATTTAGACTTATATACCGCTTCACAGTGCTTTACAGTCCTCTAAGCAGTTTACAGAATCAGCATATTGCCCCCAACAATCTAGATCCTCATTTCCAGGATGGAAGGCTGAGTCGACTTTGAGCCTGGAGAGATTTGAACTGTCAATTTGCAGGCAGTTGACAGGCAGTAGAAGTAGCTTGCAGCATTGCATTCTAACCACTGGCCACTGCAAATAGTACAAGAAGTACTATTCGGTTTACTGGATCTGGATATAAATAACAGGATTCAGATTTTCTTAGAGAAGAATGTCAATCTCCGTTGGCACAGCATACCTGCAATCTCTGGCAACAGTTTCTATCTGCCCAATTCCAGGTCCTCTCCAATTAAAATGGTAACCATTGCCATTCTGCTCTGCTAAAAGAATGGTGACATTGGCTGAACTAAAATTCATATGGCAATGCCAGACCTTTGTAAAGTGCCACTTTATAAATTCACAGACAATACACAGCACTGCAGCTTTTTGACAGAAGCAGCTACTGTTTCAGCAAAATCAAAGCCAATTGACGGTAAAAGAAGCTAGGTTACAATGCAGAGTGTGCAGGTCTCCTCTGACCTTCCGTTCTACAAGTTCTTCCCTTTCTTGGAGGAAGTGAAAGTAATTCAGACATGGCCTTGATATACCTGAATTACTGCGTTTAGCATCTAAAAGGGAAGTTGTAGAAATAAAGTGGGTTCACATATCCTTAAAGCAGTATGACTGATACCTGTTTGAGCAGTTATTATCTATGGAGCTTCATGTTACTGTTGTGATGCCCTTTGCTATATATGTCAATACAGTCTTGTCATAATTGCAATCAACTATTTCCTGTGTTGATAATCAAATCATAGGAAGTAATCATGGGTAACAAATATATATGGTTAGATCCAGGGGTGAGATTCAAATTTCTTAACAACCGGTTCTGTGGGCATGGCCTAATTTGTGGGCATGGCTTGGTGGTCATGTGATGATGGGCGTGGCTTGGTGACCATGGCCAACTCGATGTCACTCACATGGAGGGGCGCCTCGCCTGGCTTCTCCTCACCCATCCCCTCCCAGCCAGTCCTCACTTCGATATTATGGTGAGAGAAGAAGCTTTTTCAAAGTCATCTTCCTCTTGATACTAGCCAATAAGATGAGATTTTGCTATCAGAAGACCTGATGGACATTTCCAAATATTTATCACCATTCTCTTCGAAAGACTGAGTGAAGAGATTTATAAAGAATAACAGAGTTGGAAGAGACCTTGGTGGTTTTCTAGTCCAACCCCTGCTGAAGCATGAAACCCTATACTATTATGAACAAATGTCTTCTTAAAAACCTCTAGTGATGGCATACTCACAATTTCTGAAGGCATCCCACTTCTCTGATTAATTGTTCTGACTGTCAGGAAATTTATTTTTATTTCTAGGTTGGATCTGTTTTGATAAGTTTCCATCTCACAGTTACTTTCAGTTGAGCCAGGCACCACCTATTCTATACATTTTTTTTCTTGCCTGTGTAAAATCTTACTTTACTCTCCATTAAATATTCAAATTGTTCTACAGTGGTATTCAGTTTACTACAATAATTTTTGCAAAATGCATTAAAGCTTGAAGAATACATCCCTGCTTATACTGATAAAGATTATTCTTTTTTAATATTAAAACATACAGTCAAGCAAATATCTCCAATCCTATAATTGAAAACACATTTGAAAGGTATTTTCAAAGCAGTCAGTGTATGTCTTACCATTCTTTCTCTTCTCCTTTAATTAAATCTTTCTGCTTTATATTTTTTTTTCCTTTGGTCTTATTGCAATATTCCAAAATTTTCACAGATCCTTCACAAAGAACCATTTCTAATTTAACTGGAATATAAAATAATCTTTCTGGTCTGGAATTCCTTGACTCACAGTCACACTCCTCAGCTCCTCAACACTTCTCAATATTTTCCTTTCCTTTCTGTTATGCACTTCTCTTTTACTGCTCTTTTCAAATTAACCCTCCCCTGATGCCTATACCTGCATTTAATTCAGGTAAACCCAAAAGATAATACTTCTTTCCTAAGTTGTCAAAATGGAAAGCGCTCCAAAGGGAATTATATAGGAGGGTGATACTAGCAATTCATAAACATAATTATCTTGCTCTCAGAAAAGATGGGGACTTAACAAACTATTTAAGCAATGCATGATTAACTGCACCAAAAAGGCAGATGAGTTGCTCAATGAGACCAACAGTGATACAAGCAAAAAATCAGTCTTGTTAGGAAAGGCTGTCTAATAAAAATATACCCAGGTATTCTCTTATTATAAAACCATCCTGGACAGCTGTGGAGCTTACTCCCCTCCCTCTTTTGGGAAGATTTACAAACAACTTCCAGCCAGGTTCGCCCTGCAGCCTTGCCCATCCCTACCATCCTCTTGCCTGGGCAGCAGTTTGGCTTTACCTTACCCAACCTTCCTCCTCCTGCAGATGGTGGCAGAGGGGAAGGCCAGCCCCCTCAGCTCCAGCAATGCCCTGTGTGCCGAGACCCGATCTGGAGCTCTCCATACCTGGGAGAGGGGTGGTGGTGGTGGCATGCTCCAGTTGTTTTCATCGGCAAGAGGGGCTGCAGAGCCTCTTGCTGATGGGAAGGCTCTTGCCGAGCATCCCGGAACTTCCCAGCAGTGGGGAGTTTTGTTGGTCGGATCCAGCCATGCCAGCACCAGGGGAAGAAAGAGATCGTTCCCTCCTCTTGAGGAGACCTTTCCCTCCTTTCCAGCCAGCCCAGATACAGTTGCACAGCTTCTCCCTGGCCTGGGGAAAGGGGAGATTGCTCTCTCCTCTCAAGGAGACCTTTCCCTCCTTCCTAGCCAACCCGGATACAGCCACATGGCTTCTCCCTGGCTGGGGAAAGGGGAGATCGCTCTCTCCTCCTGTGGAGACCTTTCCTTCCTTCCAGACCAGCCCGGACACAGCTGCACAGCTTCTCCCTGGTGGGGGGGGGGGAAGGGGAGTTCACTCCCTCCTCCCAAGTAGACCTTTCCTTCCTTCTCAGCCAGCCCAGACATGGACACATGGTGGGGTTGGGGCAGCTAGCTAGCTCACGGTAAAGCAAGCCAGGTAAGCCCGGGGAGGGGTGGGTGAGGAGACAGCACAGCAGCCTAGGCTGGCCCAGGAGTCGACTTGACCAGGGCAGGTCTTGCTGGTAGGCTCAGTCACCCAGGGAGATCAGGTCAGTGGGGAAAGACAGGCAGCAATGGCGGGTGAAGACAGGTTAGCAATGGCTGACAAGATGAGGAATGACTGGGCAGGGTGAGTGGGTGGGCCAGGAAGGGGCAGGACCAGCCAGTGGTGCGATTTACCGGTTCTCCGAAGTGCACAGACTCATAACAACCAGTTCTATAGAACCGGATGGAACCAGTATAATCCCACTCTTAGTTAAATCTATTCACTTGGCTTTTCTAACAAAACAGTGATGGGCACAGTGCCTGCTATTCTTTTTCATTGTTCATTTTTTTGAGTAAACAAAAATGTGTCACCTTGAAGATGTCTCCCCTTCCCCCTCTCCCGCCTCCAAACATTGCATGCCAGTGATTTGGTCCAAAAACCTCTACTAATTCTATGTATTAAATCTTTAATAAGTGATTGGTGGAACAGGAAATTGGAAATATATACCTGATAATCCATAATGTTTTACTTTGATTTAAAAAGATATATTTTAAATTTTTCCTTCCTTCTTCTGAACCCTCCGGGTAGTCATTTTCACTTCTATATCTCATCGGCATTGTTCTCGAAGGGACATAATAGTAGAATAGGTAGAATGAAGGGACATAGTAATAACTTGCGATTTCGCTTCTGTAAGAATTGCTTTGCTCCTGTAAGAATTAGAATTGTCTCTGCCATTTGCTTCTACCAGTGATCTAATGTCTGTTATCTTGTTTTTTTGTATAACTCGATGTCTGAAATGGAATATGTCATAGCTTAACAGGGTTACACCGGGCAAATGCCTGAGTTGCTAAGCACCCAGCTCCCCGTTCCTTGCTGCACAGCTAATGCAGGGCTACAAGGAAGGCTTGGGCCAGAAGGCCAGAACTGGGTACTAAACTTATGTCTCTGAAGGTATAAAAGGATGCCATACATTCCCCAAGGTGTGGCCTTTCACAGCATGGTTTTTTTCTGTATGTTGTGGAATGTACAAATAAAAGCTGATATTTTTTCCAAGTGTCTTCTACATAAAAGTACATTTTGGGACCTTACATTCTGATTAGCTGTCTTTAATTTGATGTTGGACTACCAACATGCAACCTATGCCAATTATTTTGTTCTGCAAAACTTGCAGATCTCGAAATCACATTTTTCAATAGCAGCTACAGAATACCATTCCAAGAAAGACTACATTACTTTGTTCCCTTTTTAGAGATGTTGCATTTCTGATGTTTTTCCAGCTCTGCCTTGTTTTAAAATACTTTTTTTTCTACAGTACTCTAATTGGCTGCTCTTTTCAGTTGCATATGCCTTATTTATGGTACAGTTTTGTACAGGGGTGGGATGCAAAATTTTAAACTACAAGTTCCGTGGTCATGGCCAGGTGGTCATGTGATTGGATGGGCATGGGTTGTTATTTTTTTGCCTACTGGGCCTCAGGAAGCCTCCTGGGAGCAAAAATGGGGTGTGGGGGGGGGCGCAGCTCCCCCTCACCCTGTTTTTTGCCTCCTGCACTTCAGAGAAGCCTCCTGGGTGAAGCAGTACAACAGTGGGGGGGGGGGTCAGCTGTACTGATTTCCTGCTTTCTAGCTAATCTAAATCGCACAGCAGCTGATCTTTGGAAAACAGTTGATGGCCGGTGGGGGGGGATGAATTACCTTGATCTACTGGACAAACCAGTAGAATCCCGCCCCTTGTTTTGTAGGTTTATGATGTTCTAAATAAGATAAAAAATTGAGAGTCAGGTTGTGCCTGCCAGCAGTTCGGCAGTTGAGGGTAATATGCTGACTCTGTAAATCGTTTAGAGAGGGCTATAAAGTACTGTGAAGGGATATATAAGCCTAAGTGTTATTGCTATTATTATAAAATGAACATTATCTCTTCTATATTGACAAAAGAGGAGCAAATTATGATATTACATAATAAATGTGTCTTAATGAGAACTGCATCTACATGAAACAAGGAAGAAGGGATTGGCTTTTGAAACTTGATTTAAATTCTATCACAAAGGGGTTAAAGGTATCACACACTCTTTCCTCCTATTTTTCTTTGTTTAGGACTCCGCTTTCCTGATTCCAACACAGCAATGGGATAATAGGATAACAATAGGTATGGAGATGTAATAAACTCTCTCCTCTTCACTGATTACAAATAGGCAATGGACAGCTGTGCCCTGCTTCAGAATAATTTTCTTCTTCACCAGAGTGGTGGTGGTGGGAGGTTAAATTATCACTCTAAATTTTCCATATCTCTACATTTTCTATGTCCAATTACTTTTCCTTCCCAACTGATTTGCATTTGAAAAACATATCATTTGCATTTAAGTCTAATCTGATCTTCCATATCTTGATTTTCAAACAAAACCCCAGAATGTTTTATTTCAAAATTCAGATCTTGTTAACCTATTGGGAAATGTTGTCTGCAAAGATGGAGTCCTGGTTATTTGGATCCTTTAATCTGCTCAGCAGAAATACTTATACCTGGCAACATGCTTTATGTAATCTGAAAAACAACAATAGATGAGCAGTTTAAAGCAAAGCTGTACAAAGAAAATTTACTTGTATTTATGCCTGTTAAATAAGCATCATGTCCTCAGATCTCAGCTGTAGTCATCTGTAAAAAAGCAGGATGTTCAATCACTTCTCAGAAAGGCAATGCTCCCATTTTCTTTGGCTGCTGCAGTCTCAGGAGATACATCCACATACAAGCATGCCTCCTGATGACAACTTTAGGGAAAAAACACCAAAATTTACAACAAATTTCAGTCCAAATTAAATGATGGTATTCAAATAAAATATGATATTCTTTTCATTGATTTTTTGAAAAGTAAACTAAAAAAACTAAACAGAACTTGAAAGCTTCTAGTTTTGTCCTCATGCATTTTGCTCAAACTGCAGGAGTTTGAGTAAAAATAATGCAGACAAATGTTTAATACTTCTTAATTTGTATCAAATTTGTATATACAAAGGTGTGCTGACTTTTCTTCCCTTTTGGACAGATGAATTTACTTATATTTAGTAATGTTTCTAGAAATTCCTTCTGTTCTTTTCCAAAATTTGTCCTACTTATTTTTTACATCTTAAATTCTGCTATCAAATTGAGACTCGGTCAGCTGAATGTGGTTCACCCAGACCAAGCATTCCCTGGTGTAGCTTCACTCTTTTCTTATGGTTTTGCGGTGTCAAGAATATGGCTGTGGGATATATCTCCAATGCCCTTGAAAATACGCTTAGTTGCAAATTTATTTATTTATATAGCTGCCTGTCTCACACAAAGTTTATTATATTAAATAAACAATAAATAGATAAGAACAATTATTAAAACCAGCTCTGTTAAAAATACAACAATCCGGTACAGGATAGTGTCGACTAAGCATAGAGCCATCTTAAGGTATCATCTGGGATCCCCAGGCTTGATGACAAAGACAGATCTCAAATATAAGTCCCTGGCAGATGGATCTGCAGTATGCCTTCTCTACCAGATCTAATGGGATGAGTTCATGTAATCAAGGAGTGGCAGTTCCTCAGATAACCTGATGCCAAAAAGAAGGTAAATACTTTTCTTCTGCTAATTTTAGCAGTATTCAGTAAGAGTTCAAAGGTAGCGTCTGGCACCATACTTGCACTGTGCAACAGATTTTTCCATCTCTGTCCCCCCCGTCCCCTGCTGTCACTAATCCCCAAGAATTTAATGTTACAATCCCACAGTAATCCTAATGAAAGTGCTGTTTTCTTGCTACCCATAGCTGGAAAATGGTGGTCTTGGTTCATGCTAATTCCTTAGTGGCTAATCATCTGGGTAAATTTAAAAAAATGGATGGGATTCTTTCTACCACAAATTATCCTTCTTGCTTATGCTATAAATGAAAAGCACCAACACAATACAAAAAGTATGCAGTTTTATGCAGACTGTAGTTCAGATCAGTGTAAAATTACTGGAGCCATACCAGTGGACATACCAATTAACTTTCTGTTCTAAACAGCAGATAGCTATTTGTTATATCCTTATTCTGTCTTTCTTTGAGTTGCTATTTTTTTCCTCAGGTACCTAAGTTCAGTTGAGAGATGATGATGAATGAATGAACATTAGATTTTGGATAATTCTATTCCAATTCTACTCAAATACTCTAAGTTCTGTAACATATTAAGTCTTATCAAAAATATACTCATTGGTTCCTAAACAAATAAATTAACATACACAATAGAAGCTTAGGTATGTTGTGGATACCAAATGAGTACAATCTCAAAATAACAGAATAACAGAGTTGGAAGGGACCTTGGAGGCCTTCTAATTCAACCTCATGCTTAGGCATGAAACCCTATACACGTGCCAGCACAAGGAAGACAATGTGCTCTCCCCCACATCCCCTACGCCTGTGTGCACAATCCACCCACCTACCCACCCACGCCACTCCACTTGCTGAAGAGTGGGGGAGGAGCCCTGATGCCTCTGCTCTCCCCCCCACACACACCCATGGTCCCAGACATCGTTGCTTGGCTTCCTGAAAGGTTTGCCACATTTCAAAGGTTGCAGCTCACGTCTGGAGGTGATGAACAGTGTCCCAGTACAAGAGTTGTGAGGGCGGAGTGTGGCAGAGTGGGGCAGGATTGGGCATGGCAGGAGTGGGATTTGGGGGTTGACTGAATCCCACAGAGTCTTAGCTAGGGAATCATCCAAATGCCCATTAACCCCCAGCAACCCACCTATTAAGTGGCTATTAAGCAACTCTGCTTTCTCTCTATTGCCTGTTACTTCCTTGCCATCTTCCCTCTTTAGTGAACCAATTGTTTCCTTGATTTTTTTTCCTTGTTATTTATATGTTGGAAGAAACTTTTTAAATATTTTTGACTTTTGTTGCAAGTCTTTGTTCATTCTGAGCCTTTGCTTTCCTGACTTCGTCTTTCCAGATTCTGGCTATCTGTTGATATTCTGCTTTAGTTGTGTGTCCCTCTTTCCATTTTTTGTACTTGTCCTTTTTGTCTTTCAATTTGTTGAAGATACAGTATCTGGTTTCTTCTTGGATTTCTTGTTTTTTCTTTCTCAGTGATATTGTGCTGGTCTGAGCTTTTATGATCAGGGTTTCAGAGTTTTTTAAGATTTTTGAGTTGCTTTCCCCCTTTAGGATTTTCATCCAAGGAATCTTTCCCAAGTTTTTCCCAAGTGAGATATTTGCATATTTCCAGAGCATAGGAAAATGTATGCGCCTGCTCTTCATGCTATGATCCTTAAGTTAATCAACATTTTAAAGCCTTTTTGAATCTGAGGAAACACTACCAATGTATTTTCTCAATAATTATCTGCAATTAATTCAACAATAATTATTTAATCCAAACAAGATATTGAAGATATGTTTTTCAGAAAACATATGGCACTACTATTACAAATCCTACTCTATTAATTCATATTTCCAACAATCTCTTGTGATAATATCCAATCAGGCACTTTCTTTGAAGGAGATTAGATAAATTCAAGAATAACACTGTTGTGATAACTATAAACTATATTTAAGATGATAAGAATTGATGGGAGTTGCAGCTCAACAAAGTTTGGAAGGCCATAAATTGACCCTAACTTAAATTGAAAATACCACCCCAATTGAAAACTATACACATAGAAAATTAATACATATATGACTACTTACTTTTAAGACAGCAAATGTCCAACTATCCATGTATGCAATATAGTAGGATAGGATAGTTTGTGGATTATTCATGTATTCATTAGCAATACTCCTGGTGAGTTTGATCACAAAGCGTGCGATCACTGAACTGGCTTGTTACACCGATGGAATCCCATCCCTGCTATATCCTGTGGAAACCAGGATCACCCCAACAGGTGATAACTGGTCTTCCAGTTGCTCCCAGATCTTCTTGGTTATTGGCTGGATTAGACATTGTTTTCAAGCCCCCTTGGAAGAAAGTTTGTTAATTCTCTGGGTGGGCTGGTAAGGGAGATTCAGAATAATGTCAGCCAGTGCTCCATTCAAAATCCAAGAAAGAAATACTTAGACTCAGTGGTGGAATTCAAATTTTTTTACTACCGGTTCTGTGGCCGTGGCTTATTTGGTGGGCGTGGCTTGGTGGTCATGTGACTGGATGGGTATGGCTTAGAGGTCATGTGACTGGATGGGCATGCTTAGTGGTCATGTGATTGGGTGGGCGTGGCCAACTCAATGTCACTCTCATCAAGGCGTGCCTCACCTGGCCCCTCCCCTCCCAGCCATTCCTTGTCACCCAGCCTCAACTTATCTATAGTTCTGTAAAAATGTTGTTTACTTTTTTTGACTTTATTATCTGCATACTATAGATGTACTTTCATGGAAATGACTCACATGCTTAACCCAAGAGTGTGATAGGCAACAGGCTTTTAAGGGGCTGCCACAAAGAAAGGGGGACAATGTATTTTCCAAAGAAGCAGAATGCAAACAAGAAGCAATAGATGGCAACTGAACAGAGAGAAGCAACCTAAAACTAAGGAGAAACTTCCTGACAGTGAGAACAATTAGCCAGTGTAACTGAATGTCTCCAGAAGTTCTGGGTGCTCAATCACTGGAAGTTTTTAAGAAAAGACTGGACAGCCATTTCTCAGAAATGGTATAGGGTTCACCCCTAGATTCCTTCTAAGTATTATTCTGACACCTTTCCCAGCATTTCTACTCAGAGTTTGGCATCCTCAGTCTTCTTGCCTGAGCTGGGGGTTGTTCTAGAAGACCTCCAAGGTCCCTTTTCAACTCTTATTAAACACATGTGTATTTTATGCTCTGAACTATTGACACTGAATGCATGTAAACCCTGAGAAATATGTGGTAGCCCTGGGCAAAAGAAAGGCAGAAAAATCACTCTATGGGTAGGGACAGTGTAAAATATTAACACATGATAAATAATGGAACAATTAAAAATATTAGCACAGAGTTTTATCTCTCTCCTCTCCCTTCCTTCCTTCCTTCCTTCCTTCCTTCCTTCCTTCCTTCCTTCCTTCCTTCCTCTCTCTCTCTCTCTCTCTCTCTCTTACACATACACATACACACACACACACACATATACAGAGCATTTTGGAAGCAGCTCCTTTAAATTTCTCCAAGGCTGGAGTGGATTTCCCCACCCCCTCTGTCAGACCGCACGTCTTCTCACTCCAGGCACTTTAACTCACAAGGGGAAAGCGATACTTGCAGCGTCCATGGGGAATCCTTGCAGAAGTTTTTAAAGGACTTGCTGCTTTCAAAATGAATTTCTTTTACATTGCAAAAGTGCTCCAAGGCTCAATTCACCCCCACCCCCTCTGTCAGATTGCACTCCTTCTTACTCCAGACATTTTAGCTCACAGGGGAAAGCGATACTTGCAGCATCCATGGGGAATCCTTGCAGAAGTTTTTAAAGGACTTGCTGCTTTCAAAATGCATTTCTTTTACATTGCAAAAGTGTTCCAAGGCTCGATTCACCCCACCCCCTCTGTCAGACCGCACTCCTTCTTGCTTCAGACATTTTAGTTCATAGGGGAAAGCGATACTTGCAGCGTCCATGGGGAATCCTTGCAGAAGTTTTTAAAGGACTTGCTGCTTTCAAAATGCATTTCTTTTACATTGCAAAAGTGCTCCAAGGCTCAATTCATACCCCCCCCCCCCCCCGTCGCATCGCATTCCTTCTCACTCAAGCACTTTAACTCACACGGGGAAAGCGATACTTGCAGCATCCAAGCCTTTCTTCCTTTCCCCCAGGCAGAAAGAGTGTGGAGAATGGAAAGCCAGGAGAGCAATCACAAGTGAGCAACCGGGCGACCGGGTTGGGGGCGTGGCCAGCCAGGTGTTGCCACCGGTTCGGTGACCCATGCCAAATAACTACTACCGGTTCGCCTGAGTAGGTGCGAACCAGTTGAATAGCACCTCTGCTTAGACTCCATTAGTTAAAGAAAAAATATATTTTACTGGAAATCAAGTGGTAGCAACAAAAGAATTCTGAATCTGAGAAAATGAGCGCGTAAATCACATATACAAAGTGATGGCAACATTCCCAACCCCAATAGTTCAATTGTCTCATCCAATTAAAAGTTGCATATAGCATCATGTGGGCCTCTTCAGGTGTTGATGAGGCTTCTGTCCGTTGATCTTGACATATTTTGATAAAGAGTTGTGGCTGCGCATAGCATAGGATAGAAGTCTAAGCAAGATTTCCCCCCCAACTTATACAGTTCTGTTTTGTAACACCTCCAGTTCACTTCCCATAACTATGTCCCCCCTCCTCCCCCATTACTTATGACAGCCAAAAGATGCAAAGCAAAGGAAGAAAATCTTGAAGGCTGACAATGGCAGTGACCTGGTCAAAGGCCTCAGTGCAGAGAACTGAGGGGCAAGCAGTGCAGGAAGAGGCCATGGGGATTGGGGATCACTACCAAACAGAACAAGATATTTGGCAAAGGAGGACACCAGAGGCGGCCGAAGCCAAGTTCCCTCTGAACTCCCCTAGGATTCCCCTAGCTCACCCTGATACCAAGGTGGAGAGTGAAGATGGCAGCGGAGTAGAATGAGCATGCCGAGTGGAGATATTTGACAGCCAACTACAGCCTGTCAGTGCAGCAGCTTAAGAAGAGTTTGAATCACCAAATACCAAACCGTTCATTGAAGCCAGGATCCACCTGAGCCAACTGCCTCCAATCTGCAGAAGCCCGATCCTGGTCATGGGGTCTGGGGCAGTGAGCTCTCCTCCTAGAGCAGCTGCCTCAGCAGGGCCTGCATCCATATAGAGCCCCCGAGACACCAATGCGCAGCAAGCTCACCCACAGATGCAGCTGGTTGACCACAGATCCCACTGGGGTCTTCCATTCTGGACCTGGCTGGTTCCACAGACACTGGGAACCTCCACTCCCACAGGTGGATCCCCACCATTATGCCCACCTTTGATGGGGATCCAGAAAAGCTGGCATTCTTCCTCAACCAGGTATGGGCCCACCTGGGCCTATTTGGACAAGGTGGCAATGGTGAACCCTATGATGGCCAATCTTGAAGGCAAAGCAGGAGAATGGGTGATGAGCATCCATGACAAGGAAGCCCCAGAGCTAGTCAATATTGATGTCTTCCTGGATAAGTTCAGAGCCCGGTTTGAAGAGGAGACCCAAGCTCAGAAAGCTGAATTAGAGATATGGGACCTCAGGCCACAGACTTTGCCAGTGGCTGAGTACATCCAAGAGTTCAGGAGGGTTGCCAGAAAGCTGAGGCATTGGCTGGAGTGGATGCAAGTCTGCCATTTCAGGAGGGCTTGAACTGGGAGCTGTTCCATGCCTGCATCTCCCAAGAGGTGCCCAAGTGGATTCGCAACTGGTACCGGATGGCAGCAGTGATACAACTTGAGCTAAGAGATGTGCTGCCTCTGAGAAAAGCCAAGAGTAGTGTTATGATATGTACAGAATAACCCTTGAGTAATAAGGATATGCACATGGAAATGTTAATGAGAGTAGTTATGAATAATTAGTCAGCCACACACAGATACACTAAATTGAGTTAAAGTTTACTTTAAGAAATAGCACAGTCCAATAAACAATCCAGGTCATATACATTTAACAGTCCAAAGAATATCCAATTACAAAGTCTTCTTACTGGTTGCCTTTGTCATTTACAGTAAGCAAAGATATCAAAGTATAAGCACAGCATAAATGCAACAGAGGTAGCAACAGAATGTTAGAGATACAGAATGTCAGAGAGAGCAAGCTATGATCTCTAGCTTCCTCTTATGGCAATTTGCAACACAACCAATCAATTGGAATATAATACAAATCAACACAGTGATTTTGTCTTAAAGCTACAAACATACATTGTTGGTTTATATATTGCCAATCCAACTAATTGGTGTACAAATACCTAACATTCTCCCCTTTGGGTTGGTCAATATATAATACATTACATCTTTAAACCATAATTCTCACAACACTCTTTATGTTTAATTGCACCTTTCATTTCGTGAAATGATCTGCAATATTGTGTTCAGTCATGCAGTATTCTTATTTATTTATTTATTTATTTATTTTAGGTTTTATATACCGCCCTTCTCCCGAAGGACTCAGGGCGGTGAACAGCCAACTAAAATACATGTATACAAATATAAATAGTTAAAAAAGAATTAAACCCTAGGCTGTCCCTATAAAAATCTAAAAACCCCAATTAAAATAAATTAAAACTTTGTGCACCCATCCCAACTAATCTAAAAACCCCATTTAAAATCCCATTTGAGTCAGCTCAGGCCGGCCTGCTCGAAGAGCCAGGTCTTCAGGTCACGTCTGAAGGCCCTCAGGTCACTGGTCATTCGTAATCCAGGGGGCATCCCATTCCAAAGGGCGGGTGCCCCCACAGAGAAGGCCCTATTCCTCGGGGTCACCAGACGACACATAGAAGGCGTCGGGACCCGGAGGAGACCCTCTCTGTGGGAGCGCACCAGTCGGTGGGAGACTACTGGCAGAATGCGGTCTTGTAAGTATCCTGGTCCGATGCCATGGAGCGCTTTAAAGACCAAAACCAGTACTTTAAAGCGAACCCGGAAGGCCACTGGCAACCAATGCAGCTCGCGTAGGAGGGGCGTCACGTGGGAGTATCTCGACGCCCCCATAACCACCCGCGCGGCCGCATTCTGTACCAGTTGAAGCCTCCGAGTGCTCCCCGCAGGGAGCCCCATGTAGAGGGCATTACAGTAGTCCAGACGGGAGGTGACCAGGGCATGAGTGACTGTGCGTAAGGCGTCCCGATCAAGAAAGGGCCGCATCTGGCGTATCAGGCGAACCTGATAAAAAGCCCCCCTGGAGACGGCCGTAATATGCTCTTCCAAAGACAGCCGTACATCCAGGAGGACACCAAGATTGCGTGCCCCTTCTGTGGGGGTCAAGATCTCATCCCCAATAGCCAGCGATGGAGTCAGCTGACTATATCGGGCCGCCGGAAACCACAGCCACTCGGTCTTGGAAGGGTTGAGTCGAAGCCTGTTCTCGCCCATCCAGTTCCGCACAGCCTCCAGGCAACGGGCCATAACCTCCACAGCATCGTTGGGGTGGCTTGGGGTGGAGATGTAAAGCTGAGTGTCATCAGCATACAGATGGCATTTCACCCCAAAACCACGGATGATCTCTCCCAGCGGCTTCACATAGATGTTGAACAGAAGAGGGGAGAGGACCGACCCCTGAGGCACCCCACACATGAGGGGCCTAGGGGTGGACCTCTCCCCCCCCGTCAACACCAATTGCGAGCGGTCCGAGAGGAAGGACGAGAACCACCGCAAGACGGTGCCCCCAATTCCCAACCCCTCCAACCGCCGCAATAGGATACTATGGTCGATAGTATCAAAAGCCGCCGACAGATCTAAGAGGACCAGGACAGAGGAATAACCTCTGTCAGGGGCCCTCCAGAGATCATCTACCAACGCGACCAATGCTGTTTCAGTACTGTGCCCGGGCCTGAAGCCCGATTGGAACGGATCTAAATAGGATGCTACCTCCAGATACTGAGGGAGCTGACGCGCCACCACACTCTCAACAACCTTCGCCACAAAGGGAAGATTGGAGACAGGACGATAGTTATTCAAAAGAGCCGGGTCCAGGGAAGGCTTCTTGAGGAGGGGCCGCACCACCGCCATTTTCAGGGCGGTCGGAAGCGCCCCCTCCGTCAACGAAGCGTTGACAATCCCCTGGAGCCAGCCTCGTGTCACCTCTCTGGAGGTAGAAACCAACCAGGAAGGGCACGGGTCCAATAAACATGTGGTGGCATTCAGCCTCCCCAGAAGTCTGTCCACACCCTCGGCGGTCACAGGATCGAACTCTTCCCAGATAACCGTCTCAAGACCTGCCCCGGACACCTCCCCCGGGACCACCCAACTGGAGTCCAGCCCATCCCGAATCTGGGCGATTTTATCATGCAGAAATTCTAACTGAATTAATTTATTTTGAACACACTGTCTAACACTCAAATATGTCAAATCAGTATGTTTAGATCTTGTTTTAACAACTAAATTAGTAGTCATACTAATTGCAGATTGATTATCTTCATAAACAATAAATGGATCATGAACAGTAATTCCAATATCCTTCAACAATTGTTTATAATATATCAATTCTATACACATTAATGATAAACATGAGGATCCTGCTTCCATAGTGGATAAACTAATATGTCATTCCCTAATAGATTTCCATCCTATTAAAGCATTACCCAACATTACCAGTATATCTGAAGTTGACTTAGGAGTCATTATATCAGTAGCAAAACTTACATTAGCATATGCAGTTAACATTAATTCGTTTCTTGGTTCTAAATATAATGAATAATGGATTGTGTGTTTTAAAAACCTAAGTATTTGCTTAACTGCTTGCCAATGGCTTTCATTTGGTTCAATGTTATACCTAGCCAATTGGTTTACACTGTAAGATATATCTGGTCTAGCCCAATTACCCAGATATGATAGACTACCGATTAAGGATTGATATATTTCTTTATCAAACATAGGACTTTTGATATCACTATGTGTAAATTCCTTACTCACCCTGTGGTTTCCTAGTCTTATTTTCAATGGTTCTGTGGTAAACTTGGCTGGCTCTCCCCCCCCCCTTCCTCCCCCCCGCTATAGTTCCATCTAATTGGCAGAAAGCAATGGGATTTTCCGTTTCTTTCAGTTGGATTCCCAATTTATCTGCAAGGGAGGGGTTTATTAGGCATCAGGTGCATCCTGAATCCAGCAACGCTGCATCTTCCTCCCCCTTCCCTCGGCTGGGGATACACAGTCTCAGGGGTAGGGTGATTGGTTCAATTGGATTGCTTACCAGCGGGTCATCTTCCAGATCACTTTCGGACTGGCTCAGGTCCCCTCGGAGCATTTGGGATTCTTCCTCAGGATTGTGGGGGATAGGAATCCCACAGCTACTCGGCCTCTCAGGCCAGTCTCCTTTCCTCGAGGGCTGGATGTTCCAGGTTTCCCCCCTGATGGGTGGTCTAGCTTTGTGGCAGGGGTCTTCGAATGGCATTCTGCTGCGCGGCGTCCTTCCTTTCCACACTTAAAGCAACCAGACGTTCTTGGAGTCATGGTGGATTGGGGTTTAAAAACTTCCCATTTCCCCTGGGGTGGGGATCTTTTCCAAAACTTGCCGCTGCGGTACCGGTTTCGAGTCATGTCTATCTCTGCCTTCTCTGCCATCAAGTACCATTCATGCAGGAGGTTTGGGACCCCACAGGCCAGGCAGGCAGTGTATAGGTCATCATTTAATCCATCTTTGAACCAACAGACTAGGATATCCTCTGGCCAGTCTACCCAGCCGACCAGGTCATGAAATTCCTCAGCGTATTCCACTACCAGGTGACATTTTATGACTCTAATGTGGTCACGGGCTTTTCTATCAGCAAGAGAGTCCTTGAAGCGGTGGCGTAAGGCCATCATGAAGCAATCGAGGTTCCTTAATTCTGGGGCGTTGACATTGTAGAGCGTCACCATTCATCTGACTGCTGCCCCTTCAAGGGCCAGGGTGATGACTCATATTTGGGACCCCTGGGTTGGGAAATCCCGCCCATATTCTTGCATGTAGGTGAGCACTTGCACAGGAAAAATCCCAGTTTCTGGGGGTCTCCATCGAATTTTACCCCCAACGGCAGGATTTTCCTCTGCAGTTGTATATCTCTGGGTTGGCCAGGGTTAATCCCCTGACCGGAACGTTTAAGGATCGGGCACCTGGTGTGGCTGCTGGTTCTTTGGCTTGTCCCTCTGCCTGCTCAATCTTTCTGGATCTGGGGTGGCAGCTCGGGTTCTCTCATTTTCTGGTTCCCTCACTATACTGCGTTATTGTCGTGGTGCATCCCTCACCTCGAGGTTCTCCTCACAAGGCGATTTATGTACCACCTCATTCGGCCGTCGGTCGGTGGCTCCTCGTCCCATTCTTCATGATTTGATAGGGCCTCCAGCTCCAATTTCCATCTGGGTTTACGATTACCCCGGGTGCGGGTTATTCCTCTGGTTCTTCCGTCTCAGCTGTCTCTTTTTCCTACACCTATAGACCACCGGGGCTTGGTGGAGGTTTTGCAGGCAGCCTTGCTGTCTTCGATGGAGTGCACTGAGTCAATATCTGGCTGGGCAAGTGTCGATGCTTCTCCCCAGCATTCAGCTCCCCCTTGCTCCTTGCTGTATTCAGACATTTTTCTTCTCTTGCAGGGTCCCCTCGGTACAGTGAAAGGTTTTCTTTCTTTTTTTAAAAAAAAAAATCCTCTCTGGGCTGATCTCTATTGCAGACACTGCTTTATGTCAGGCTACAGAACTCTTTCCCCTTCAATTAACAAGAATGAACTTCTGAAAACCAAACATATCAGAAAGAATCCTTTATTGAGATGAGACAATTCATATAGGAGTTCAAAGTAGTATCTAATGTCTTTTAGGCATACCAGGATAGATAAGGTAGTTTAGAACCCCTCCCCTTTTCACGATGTGTATTGAGTGAAACAAAAGCCAGTATGTTAATTTCCCCCCACCCCTTCTGTAGAAACAATCTTTTTCACAGTTTCCCAAGCATACATCTCACTGTGGAATTTTTATGGTCTTCTCATCTCCTGGCTGTGCCTCTCAGAGGTGATAGGTTCCGGCCATCTGGGTTTCTCTCTCCATTGTATCATGTGTGGGTTATACAAATTCGATATAAAATTAAATGTATTCAGGTTACATCAAGAAAGGATTTCTTTATCAGTCTCTTCCCCCTTTTCTTCTTCCATTGAAGAAATGACAGATACACAGATCTGACAGAAATTTTCTGACAATTAGAACAATTAACCAGTGGAACAACTTGCCTCCAGGGGTTATGAATTATCCAATACTGTAAGTATTTAAGAAGAGATTTGACAACCATTTGTCTGAAATGGTATAGGGTTTCCTATCTGAGGGGTGGAGGGGGGATTTAGAGTAGGTCCCTTTCAACTCTGTTATTCTCTTTTCTTCTCTTTTCTTCTCTTCTCTTTTCTTCTCTTTTCTTCTCTTCTCTTCTATTTTATTCTATATCTAGACCCAACTTTCTAGATTGCAAAACTTTTAAGGGGAATGTAGTCCCATCTTAATCAAAGTAGGATTTGATCAAAAACTTTTTATTTATGACTAAATTAAAACCAGAATCTTCTATCATTGTGTGAATTGAGATGCCAGACTGCTCTTCTCAACAATTGCAATCCTAGCACTCCCAGTTGTGGTCATAAAAGAATAGCCAGAGTCATTAAACAAATGGAGCAAAAGAGTTGTCTGTACTTATGCACACCCCCTCTTAGGAAAGGGGTGAGGTCAATAGTAGACAGTCTAAGGTTAAAGTTTTTGGGGTTTGGGGAAGAAACCACAGAGTCAGGTAGAGAATTCCAGACTTCAGCATTCTGTTGTGCTGAAGTCATATTTCCTGCAATCAAGTTTGTTGCGATTAACCCTGAGTTTGTATCTATTGTTTGCTCTTGTGTTGTTATGGTTGAAGCTGAAGTATTCATTGATAGGTAGGACATTGCAATGTATGATTTTATATACTATACTTAGATCGGACCAAAGGCAGCATAGTTCTAGGTTTTCTAGGTCTAGAATTTCAAGTCTGGTGGGATAAGGTATTCTGCAACGAGTAGAGGAATGGAGAACTCTTCTTGTGAAATATTTCTGGACTTTATCAACTGTGTTAATATCAGATACGTAATGTGGGTTCCAGACTGATGAGCTGTATTCAAGTATAGGTCTAGCAAATGTTTTGCATGCTCTAGTTAGTAGTGTGATATTACCAGAGAAGAAGCTACATAGGAATAGATTAACAACTCTTAATGCCTTTTTGGCTATATAGTTACAGTGGGCTCTAGCACTTAGGTCATTTGAGATGAGTACTCCAAGGTCCTTGACAGAGTTTGAATCATCAACAAGGTCTTGACTATTCAGCTTGTATTTTATTTTCTGATTTTTTTTGCCAATATGTAAGGCAGAGCATTTATTTGTTGAGATTTGAAGTTGCCATTCTGATACATAGTCAAGGTCTTTTTGAAGGGTAGCAGTATTGTCTGTGGTGTTGAATAGCTTTACATCATCAGCGAAGAAAATGCAGTTGCTCTTAATATGATCACAGAGGTCATTATGTAGAGTATGAAGAGAGTTGGTCCTAGAACACTCCTTGGGGGACACTACTGTTGACAGGTACAGAATTTAATAGAACGCTCCCAATTTTGACCATTTGTTGTCTGTTTGACAGGAATGCTTCTATCCAGTTATCAGGTGTCTAGATATACCGTAAGATTTTAGTTTTAGGAGTAGTTTGTCATGTACCACTGAATCAAAGGCTTTACAGAAGTCTATATAGATTTTGTCTATTGCTTTGCCCTGATCGAGTTGTGTAGTCCATATGTTTTTGCAGTGTAAGAGTTGCAGATTACAGGATAGTTTTTTTTCTGAAACCAAATTGTTTATTAGAGAGTAGGTTGTTTGTCTCTAAGTGGAGGATAATGGATTGGTTAATATTTGATTCCATGACTTTACAGGTGACACAGTATAAAGAGATTGGTCTGTAATTTTCAATTAGGCTGGGGTCTCCCTTTTTGAAGATGGGGATGATCGTGGCTAGTGACCATAGTTTTGGCAAGGAGCTAATTCTGAAAGATTTTTCAAAGATTATGCTTAGAGGTTCGGTTAGGGCAGTGGATAGCTTTTTAAGAAGTAGACACATATTCTGTCCAGTCCAATAGATAGAGATGATTTTAGATTGCATAGTGCTTTTTCAACATTGTCTTCTGTAAAATCAATAGACATTAACAGATCATTGTAGTCGTCTGCTGTTCGACTAGGAAATACTGGGCATGATCCATTGCTGTTTACCAATACTGAGCCGAAGAATGTGTTAAAGAGGTTGGCTTTAATGGTGTCATCGTTGCAGTCTTTACCATTAGGTCCTTTCAGGGGTGGGATGGACCTTGAGTAGTTTGTTGTTACAAAATTGTAGAAAATGTGGGTGGAATTGGTTTGTAGAAGGTTTTCCTCTTGTTTAATGTGATAATTGGTGCATTCAGTCTTTATCTGGTATCATAAATTTTTGTATCGGCTTTTGAAGTTGGCAATGTGACCAGATTTGTTTTTCTGCCAAAGTGATCTCTTTTTGGATTGAAGCTTCCTTATTGTTATGGGTAATTTGTTTTTTCTGGTTTTGGGAGTTGTTATTGGTACATATAGTTTGACGACTCTTTTGGCTTCAAGTAGAAATATGTTGTAATGGTCTACAACAGTATTGCATCCAGTGAATAGAAATTGCCAATCAAGGGATGAGAGGTCATTGTTTATAAGATCATAGTTGCCTTTTTTTGAAATTTAATTGAAGATTCCGTTGTTGTGATGATTTTTGTGTGGACGTATGTTGAGACGAAAGTCAATCATGTTGTGGTCACTGTTGGAAAAGGGTTCTTTAATTTGTATTCCATAAATTGAATTCAAACTATTGCAGAAGATGAGATCAAGGCATTGTTAAGTCTAGTGTTTTGGGTTACTGGTTGTTCTAGTCCCAGATTTGTTACTGCATTGTAGAAGGTTGCATGTGTGGGTACAGTTTTACATTTGTTAAGGGTCCAGCTAATATGAGGTAGATTAAAGTCACCAAGAAAGATAAAAGCATGTGGACAGGATGCTGCCCAAGTTAGTAGTGTATTTAGCTTGTTTGCATGTTCATAATGAGGAATTCTGTAACATGGTAAGAACCGAAATGTGATATTTAAGGTTAGTTCACAGATAATGGTCTCAGGAATAACAAGCTCCTGGGTAGCTTGGATGTTTTTTAGATGTAGGGACTTTTTATAGAAGATAGCAACACCACCTCCTCTACGAATTTCACGATCTGATCAGTAAACATGACAGTCTATTACTGTGGTAATGGAGTCAGGGAGAGATGCATTGAGCCATGTTTCACAGACAAATATAATGTTGAACTTAGCTGTATTTAGTAAGAGGAGAAATTCATGTATTTTATTTACAAGGCTTCTTGCATTGCGTAGCTTGCATTTAAGGCCAGTTGTGGTTGGAATAGAGATAATTAGGGGCGGGCGTGCCTAGTTTTGAGTGATGTTGGATTGGATGGGGTAGGGTTGGATGCGGAGTTGTGGGTTGTGTGACTTTTTTGATGCAATCAAGCACGGTAGTCAATGTACAGATTCTTTTCTCCATTGTCTAGACAGTTTTTGAGTTATGCGCGGAGTTCACAGGAGTGGATTCTTTGCAGTATGGATAAGTCTGGTCTTGAGCGAAGTTTTTTATGGGTAGGATTGGATTTTGCAATGGCGTTTATTGCATGAATGAATATACATTTGCTGGACTCATTTTTTGCAAACAACTCTACAAAATCTTGGGGCCACAGAACTGTCATTGTATTTGTACCCAGGGCCATCTCTGGCTATTTCAATTATATCTTCAGGAGAGATGTTTGTTGTATTTGAGTTGCTTATGATATCGCGAGCTTTGGTGATGTTGTCTGATTCGTTGGTGTCTTCGAGACCAAATAAGATGGCATTTGGACGTTTCTGTTCATGTTCCATGATGTCTCTGATGAGTAAGGGGATATTATTTGTAGAATTATTTGATGGGATAGTAATTGTTTGTGGCTGTGGTTTGGTGGTTATTTTTGGTTGTAATTGTGATAGTAGTTGAGGTAAAGGATGTGGTAGTTGTGGGATTTGATTTTGAGCTGATAGGTAATCACTTATCTGTGCTGTATTTTTTTTCAAGAGAGATTAGGCTTGCTGGTATAGTTGTTTTAAAACGTGTTGCTAAGCATTCTTCTATTGAGTGAATGAGTGATTCTATGCTTTCAACTGTCATCAGGGTACTCAGTTTGTTTAACTTAGGCAAACATGATCGACATAGACAAAATAATGTATCTGAATTTTTAACAATATCAGCTGCGCTTTTGTTTGCGTTTAAGCAGGCAGGGTGGGCTTGGTTGTCACATAGGCGGCATTTGATGTTAATTTTGCTTTCATTGGTGATTTCAAAACATCTGAAACATGTGCAGGAGTTTGGGAGGTCATTGGTAGAGATATTTTTCTTTTGTTTTTGTTTGGAGTTTTTGGCTGGTATGGTCAATGATAATAGTACACTAAACAATTACAATAGCTAGTTAATGTGATAGGTAGACAGTTACTTAATGAATGTTGGTAATTAATAAATGTTAATTGATATGTTAGAGAACAATCAAAAGTAAGGTTACTTATTAATAAAATTAATCAATCGGTTATTCAAATCACTCTAATCAAATAATTTTGCTAAGCAACAAACAGCCTAATTAATCACATTAATCACTAATCACACTGGTCAATTAAATTCACTAAATCACTGATTTTACTAATCAAATATTAGTAAATATTTGCACTAAACACTCTAATCACTCTAATCAATAAAAACAATAAATCAATTAATCATTTGATAAAAAATAATTATTTTAAATAAATTATTTGGAGACATTATTATCTAATATTTTATATAGGTCTTGAGGTAGAAAGTTATAAGTTTTGAGATAAAGAAAGTAATGTAGTAGTATTGAGAGTCAGCAAGTAAAGGGTTATTGCTTTGCTAGTTGTTGATATCTGAAAATAGGTTTATAACCCCTAATAAACTGGCCAGAAGCCTCTTTTCCTGGGCTGGAGAAACAGCAGTTTCTTTGTGTCAAACAAGTTTTAAAACATGAACAGAGGAAACATTTACAAGTCCTACTCAAGCTGTTTTCCTCTTTCCTCTTGAAAACAATCAGTGAGCAAGGGTTTACACTCTCTCTTGTTTTGTAGATTGAGTTTTTGAGATAGCAAAGATGCAAAGATGCTGAATGGGGAACTCTGGCCCCTTCTCTTTGAATTTAAAAAAGTTTGTGGCTCAGAAATAATTCAGGGAGAGAATTCGGGCAATCTGATTACTTATAACCTTGCTTTGATTTATTGCTGCTGTTATATGATCTGCTGGGGACACTCGTTGTAAAAACTGTAGGTTTGGAATACACTGAAATAAGAGCAAAACATGCAGCTGACTCTGATCAAGAAAGGACTGAAAAACTCCTTAAAGCCTTGGTCTCTCTATCCTCCCTCCTTGTTTCTCTCTGCCAGCTGTCCGATGTGGCTCTGGGGAAATTGTGTGGGGGATATTAATGGAGACACGTTGTCTGATGTGTAAGATACTTTGATCAGCTGTGTGGGGGATTTAAATGAAGGTGCATTGTTTGCACTCTGCTGGCTCCAAGCGATCCAGTTCAAGAGCTCCAGGTGTGATTAATAGGGCTTGATGGAAAGAGCTTCACTTCTATGGGGAAAGAGAGGAAGGCTCCGGATCGGTTAGCAAGAGCTCCACTGGCTTTGGAATCCACCATTTTGGGGGCTTGTTTTTTAGGCTCTGGTTTACTCACGGTTACTGGCGTAGGCAGTAACTTTAAAGATGATTTATGGTGCAGGTGGCAGCTTTAAAGGTGATTGCTGGTGCAGATGGTGGCTTTATATGGAGATAGTGCTCCAGGAACGAGAGCACTCAACTTCCTAGTTGGGCGCCACCATCTTCAAGAAAAAAAGATTGCTGAAAGTTTCAGTTGTACATGGGTATATGTGGAAACAGATGGTCAGTCAGAAAGGAAATGGGTTATGTGGATAGAAAAAAAGTATGAAGGATAGGGTTTGAGGGGCCTTTTGGCTTTAGCTGTTCTTAGGGCCTGCTTGGTCAGGGGACCCCATTGCAATGGCTTATTAATGGAAATGTATAACTGCTATTATATCTTTTATATCTATTCTCTTCTTATGTCCCAAATTATTAGAAACAATAAATCTCTGATCTTAAAGTAAGAATTTTTGCTTGTGTTGTTGTCTTTATTTCCTATTGGTATTTTTTATGACAGGTTTTACACTGGTTGAATCTCACCACTGACTGAATCCCTGTGTTAATGCAATTAAGGATTACATTGGCTTTTTTTGGTTGTTGCTGCACAATGTTGGTTCATATTTAATTGGTTGTCTACTAAGACTCCAAGATCCCTCTCACAGTTACTGCTATTAAGCCTGATTTCTCCCAATCTATATGTGTATTTTTGGTTTTTCTTGCCTAAGTATAAGACTTTACTTTTCTCTACATTGAATTTCATTGAATTTCATTTTATTAGATAGGGCCCAGTATACAGGTCTGTCAAGAAGATCCATCTGGAATTTGAACTTATCATTGGCTATTTCTGCCAACTTAGTTGGCTATTTCTGCCATTTTAGTATCATCTGCAAATTTGGTAAATTCCCTTTCTATTCCCTCATCTAAGTTGCTTATGAAGATATTGAAGAATACTCCATGTAGATTAATGACTACTTGTTGAATACGTTTTATCAGTTACAAATCCACCATCCAGCATGGAGGTGCTATCTATCCAATTTTTTAAAACCTAGAAATAAGTTGCAGTCTTTGTCGAATGCCTTGCTGAAATCTAACTATATTACGCCCACAGTATTTCACTAGTCTACTAATTTAGTCACTATGGTGAAGAATGAAATAAGGTTGGTTTGGCATGATTTGTTTTTAACAAACCCATGCTGACAGTTAGTTATTACATTCCTTGATTCTAAATGTTGGCAGATCTGTTTTTTTATTATCTTTCCCAGCATCTTCCTGGGCTTTGATGTTAGACTGATTGATCTGTAGTTTCCTGGGTCTGTTTTTTTCCCCTTTTTTGAAGATGGGAACCATATCAGCTCTTTTCCAGTCTTTTGGTAGTTCTCTGGTGAAAGATGTGGTACAGTGTTTTTTTCCCCAACACCTTAATGGGTTTTTCCATTTATACATAATACCATTATTTATTTATTTTTATTTATTTATTTATCAAACTTTTATACCGCTCCCTCTCCCAAAAAGGGACTCGGGGTGGTGTACAGCCTACTAAAAAACACATAATAAATATACTATAATACAATTTAAAAATATATTAAACACATTGGTCCGGCTGTATCCCATCTAATTGAAAATTTAACAGTATAAAATCAGGGATTCAATTCAAATTAAAAGTATAAAATTGACCACTAAAACCCGATTAAATTTAAAACCGGAACCCAATTACTGGGCCAGGCCAGCCTGTCTAAAAAATAGGGTTTTCACTGCGCGCCAGAAGGTCAGGATATCCGTCATGGCCCGTATTTCCGGGGGGAGATCATTCCATAGGGAGGGAGCTCCCACAGAGAAAGCCCGAACTCTTGGGGCCGTCAGCCGACAACGATCGGGCAGCGGCACCCCAAGCAGGGCAACCCTGTGGGAGCGTACTGGGCAGCGGGAGGTTGATGATGGCAGTAGGCGGTCCCGTAAGTACCCAGGTCCCGAGCCATGGAGCACTTTAAATACCATCAGTACCACCCTGAATCGAATCCGGAAGGCCACAGGAAGCCAGTGCAGCCTGCGGAGAAGCGGTGTAACGTGGGAGCTCCGAGGGGCACCCACAATCACCCGCGCGGCTGCATTCTGGACCAACTGCAACCTCCGGAGACTCTTCAAGGGGAGCCCCATGTAGAGAGCATTGCAATAGTCCAGGCGGGAGATAACGAGGGCGGAAGTGACTGTGCGAAGTGCGCCCAAATCCAGAAAGGGCCGCAACTGGTAGATCAGACGAATCTGATGAAAAGCCCCCCTGGCGACGGCTGCAATGTGTTCTTCTAAGGACAGCCGTACGTCCAGGAGGACACCCAGATTGTGCGCCCTTTCCATGGGGGTCAAAACCTCTCCCCCCACGGCCAGCGAAGGAACAAGCTGGCTGTATCTGGGCGCAGGAAACCACAGCCACTCGGTTTTGGTCGGGTTGAGACGAAGCCTGTTACGACCCATCCAACTCCGCACGGCCTCCACGACATCACTTTGACGGCTTCGTTGGGGTGGCCCGGGGTGGAGATGTACAGCTGAGTATCATCAGCGTACTGATGGAACTCCACCCCGAAGCCACGGATGATCTCACCCAGCGGCTTCACATAAATGTTAAACAGCAGGGGCGAGAGCACCGACCCCTGAGGCACTCCACACAGTAGGGGCCTCGGGGCCGATCTCTGCCCCCTGTCAACACAAATTGCGAACGGTCGGAGAGGAAGGAGGTGAACCACCGCAGCACGGTGCCTCCCACCCCCAACCCCTCCTACCGCCGCAATAAGATAATGTGGTCGACAGTATCAAAAGCCGCTAAGAGATCTAACAGGACCAGGACAGAGCAGCAACCCCTGTCCCGAGCCCTCCAGAGATCATCCACCAACGCAACCAATGCCGTCTCCGTGCTGTGCCCGGGCCTGAAACCCGATTGGAGGGGGTCGAGATTACTAATTGAACAATACTGTGACAATATATATACATTTATACAGCCTATCCAATCTTTCAATACACATTATTTCCATACCTTCATAACTATTATAAACATTATTTACATTTTCTATTCTTATGTCTATTGTCAATCCAGATATATCATGTTTTCCATATTGCATTGTATTCCATGTTAGCTTTCCTTTTTAGTTCCATAGTTAATTTGTCCATTTCCACGCACTTGAAGATTTTTTTAATTATTAAACCTTTGGGAGGTAGAATAGAATAGAATAGAATAGAATAGAATAGAATAGAATAGAATAGAATAGAATAGAATACATTATTGGCCAAGTGTGATTGGACACACAAGGAATTTGTCTTGGTGTAAATACTCTCAGTATACATAAAGAAAAGATACATTCATTAAGAATCAAGAATCATAACGTACAACACTTAATGACAGTCATAGGGTACAAACAACAATCAAATAATACTAGGAAACAAACAGTATAAATCATAAAGATACAAGAGACAAAGTTACAGTCCTACAATCACAAGTGGGAGGGGATGGATGATAAGGAGTGATGAGAAGATTAGCAGTAATAGTAGTGCAGACTTTGTAATAGTTGAACAGTGTTGAGGGAATTATTTGTTTAGCAGAGGTATGGCATTTTTCTTCCAGTACTGTGCATAGGAACTTCTAGCTGCTGTTACTACATGTAATATAAGATACTTTATCTTCTGTTATAGTTTCTTTTAATTATTCCTAAGAGAAATAGTTCCGGGATGAAATCAATTTTATTTTCAATTATCTCCTCCAACCACATATGAATCACTTTCCAATATTTCTTTGCTTCAAGGCATGACCACCAAGAATGAAAGAAGGTACCTTGTTGATGTCCATACTTCTAGCAATTTGGTTTAGATTTGGGTAGATCTTAGCCAATCATGAAGGCACCATAGAACATTTTGTGTTGGTTTTCCTTGTAAATCTGCCAATTTTATTATTTTATAATTGGTATTCCAAATCTTTTCCCACTGTTATAAATCAATAGTATGTTCAAAAATTTCTACCCCATGCAATCATTGACCCTTTTACAATCTCCTTTGCTCTTTCCCATTCTAATAAGTGTTTATATATTTTAGATAATAATTTTTCATCTGGGCCAATCCAAATTTTATCTATTTTTTGTAATTCATTGTCTATTTGCATATAAGTCCACCAGTCCAATTTTATTCCCTGTCCTTCCAATTCCCGCCTACTTTTAAGATTCCCTTCTCTGTCTAAAATTTCCCTGTACCTGGACATTTTCATAATCTCCGTTATATTAGGACGGACTATTGCTTCCAAGGGGGATATCCAGTTTGGAATTTTCAGATAATATTTATTTTTTATTTGTCTCCATGATTGTATCAGCACGTTTTTTATTCTATGCCTATAAAAGTATAGATACAATTTGTTTTCTTTATTCCATAGGAAGGCATGCCACCCTCTTTGTAAGTCATGCCTCTCTATGGTTAATACTCTTATTTCTTACATTGATCCAATCTTGTATCCATACAAGTATTGCCGCCTTATGGTATAATTCCCAGTCTGGAGCCCAAGGCCACCTCAGCTCTTGCTATCCTGTAAATCCTTTAACGTTATTTGCCATTTCTTACCTGCCCAAACAAATTTAGTAGTTGTTCTGTTTAATTCTCTAAAAAATTTCTTATCTAATTTTATTGAGGTTGTTTGAAATAAGTATAAAAGCTTTGGCAAACATTCATTTTAATAGTTGCTATTCGGCCTAATCACGATAATTGTAAAGTCCCCCATTTTTCCAAATCCTTTTTAATTTGATTGTCATTTCGTATAATTGTCTTCTTTTATTGAGGAGCATTTTGCTGTTAACCATATTCCTAGGCATTTAATTTTTTTTGTAATTTGTATTCCCATTACACTTTCTAACTCCTTCTTGTTTTTAGATGTTATATTTTTCACTAATATTTTAGTTTTATCCCTGTTAATTTTGAGTCCTGAAATTTCTCCATATTTTTCTAATTCCTTTATCAGAATTGGACCTAATTTAATGGCTCCTCAATAAAAAAACCAAATAATCCGCGAATGCTTGTAATTTTTACTCGTCTTTTTAATTTTTTTGTTCCTTGTACTCCTGAGTTTTTCCTAATTTTTATTAATAATGTCTCTAGTGTCAAAATAAAGAGCAGAGGTGACAAACTCTGGCAAACTCCTTTTGTTATTCTAAATGTCTTTGTTGTATCTCCGTTTATTATTACATTTTGGCTTTTGGGAGGAATAAACTGTTTCTACTAATTTTTCAAATCTATCTCCAAATTTCATTTCCCTAATCTGACATATCATGAATTCCCAATTTAAATTATTGAATGCTTTTCGTGCATCGAGAAAAACAAGGACCACTTATTTTCCTGGTTGCATTTCATAGTTTTCTAATATGTTCATTACTATTCTGATATTATCTCTTATTTGCCTATACGGCAAAAATCCATTTTGATCATTATGTATAATTTCATTTAAAATCTTCATTTTTCCTGCCATGATACTCATAAAAATTTTGTAGTCGGCATTCAAAAGTGAGATTGGTCTATAATTTTTGATTTGATTAACATCGGTACCTTCTTTCAAAATCAAGGTAACATATGATTCCCTCCACAATTCAGGTATTTTTACATTTAACAAGGCCTCGTTGCATATCTCCAGTAGTACTGGTTCCAATAATTCCCCTAATTTTTGGTATAATTATCCTGGTAAACCATCTGTCCCTGGAGTTTTATTTGCCTTTTGTTTTTGGATTGCTTTCTTCAATTCTATTAATGTAATTTCTCTATTTAATATATTCCTTGTTCCTTCCTCAATTATTGACACACTATTCTTTTTTAAAATACTGATCTATGCCATGAATATATTATTTACCTAAGAGCGCTTCTACTAGAAACGTGAGAGCCATATTGTAAACAATGAACACTAATGAAACTAGAGAAGAATTTACAAAATGTAATTGGTTGAAATATACTATATTACTCAAGTTTTGCATGTAACAAATTTATGAGCAAATATATTATGTGAATTAAAAATAATCCTGAAAACATTTAACTTCTCTTTAATTTTACTTTAAGTATTTTACAATAAAATAAATTGCTTGTGAAATGACAGATGAGACAGAATATTAAAATCATAAATATTGCTGTTATTTCCATAATGGAATCTTATAATTCTGAGGAGTCCATAGTGCTCTCTGTGCTTGGTCGTTTTCTTGCAGGCATTTCATTACATCAAGGAACCCTCATCTCTATCCCTAGCTACAAATATTCTCCTTTATGGATCCTACAAACTCTTTGAGAAAAATCAGAATTCAGATCATGAATACAATTATTTTAATGCTGCCAATAAAACATGCAATAAAACAGAAATGCTGCCAAATGCATGCAGCTACTGCAACATGCAACACAAGCCTATCCAATCCTCTAGAATATCTAATGGAAGATACAAACGCACACACATACACATACATGTGCACATACAAATCCTACATTATTTCTTGCAATAAAGTATTTTTTTGTGTACGACCAGCTGCCTTTTAGTAGAGACATGGAGGCAGGCAGAATATCAGGGAATAAATTATTTTATATTACCTTTCCCAAAATAGAAGAATACAAAAATAAATAGAGTGCTTGAGATAAGTAACAGAGATAAAACCAAATACATTTTTGGACATAATTAAAATAAAAAAGTTCAACGATATTGAGATCAAACTGTCATTATCATTTAAAGCTGACCACATTCAGAATATAAACATCAATGTATTTGGTTAACTAACAATTTCCAATTTTTTGCTCTGCTGCCAAATTGCAGACAGCCTGAGTTTTAGCCAGTTCACTATGGCTGTATATTTTTTATGGAAATAAACTCAACAGAAATAAAAGCTGAACATGAACATTAAAGAAATACATCTAACATATGAGTGCACATGTAGTCTTCTCCTTCAGTTAAGAGAATTATAAAATTAAATCTTTATAACTTTTACTTACTAAGCACTTGGCAATAGAGGGCCTGTAAACTTATCTTCATGGTATCATCTGCTCTTGGTTGTCTTGCAATCTATTCATGTTTCTGTCTAAGGGACAGAGAAAGATATGTATGATTAACTTAAAAACAATAATAAAAAAAATCAGTGCCAGTTTATTCCTCTCTCAAACTCTGTATAGTGTAGGTCAGAAGAAATACAACTAGGGAAATGCCAAAAGTAGAACTGCAAGTTCTTACACATTGGTAGCCAGAATGCCAGAGTAAGTTCTAAGAAAAATCAGAATATGTAAATTGATTGGTGACTCCCAAGTAAGGGATATAGCAGACGAGGCAATGACTGCTGTATTCTACAGTTCACTACAGTGAAATAAGTTTGTCTTATAGAATCAAATTGAATAGCTGCAAAAATGGATATATATATCTGCAGTTTTCTATATTTTATTTATGTGCAGATTTTCTTCTGTGCATGCATAACATCTTTTTTTATTTCATGGTCTATATCAGTAAATTCAATATTACTATTAAAATATGCAAGCTTCATTTATTTTTGTTTCTTCCAAAATACCTTCAGAACATTTGGCTGTTACTCATCCTTTGATTAAAGGTAAGATGAGGAGAAAGAGAAGTCCCTGAGATATAACAACAGGCCATAAGACCTCAAATTATGACCACAACTGAGCTCAAAATTTGTTAAGTGAATTTTCATCCCATTTACAACCTTTAAGTGAATCTGGCTTTCCCATTGACTTAGCTTGTCAGAAGTTTGCAAATGGTGACTGCATGATCCTGGGACATTGCAACCATCATAAATATGAGTCAGATGCCAAGTATCTGAATTTTTTTAAAGACAATTTTATTGAATAAACATTAAAACAGTTGAACACAGTGTGACTCTCCTGGCAGTTATTTTGCCATATATGTTATAACCAGGGATGGGTTTCTACCGGTTCGCTCCGGTTTTATAGAACCAGTTGTTAACATCTCCGATAGTTCTAAAACCGACCCCTGCTTGGCCCCGCCCCACTCTGCCGCTCCTACGGGCCAAAAATTGATTTTTATTACTGCGCATGCACGAAAATCCCTTCCCCATTTTCTCCCACCTGCCCCTCCCTTCGCTGCCCCACCCCCCGCCCCTATCCACCTCTCCAAAGTAAAAAAAACCCAGTTTTTTTTTAAAAAAACCTTTTTTTTACTGCACATGCACGAAAATCCCTTCCTCATTCTCCCCTGCCCTTTGCTGCCCCCACTCCTATCCACCGCTCCAAAGTAAAAAAAAAACCTTTTTTAAAAAGTGGGTTTTTTTACTGCGCACGTGCGAAAATTCCGTCCTCATTCTCCCCCGCCCGCCCCTCCCTTCCCTGCCCCACCCCCCACCCCATCTGCTGCTCCAAAGTAAAAAAAAACATTTTTTTAAAAAAATGTTTTTTTTTTACTGCGCACAAGTGAAAATCCCTTCCTCATTCTCTCCCGCTCACTTCATCCCGCCCCTACTTATAGCGCATGTGTGCTAACTACAAAAATTTTCCCGCTTGGCGCCATCGGTCACACCAGCAGCAGCAGCAACAACAGCAGCAGCAGCAGCAAGCACTGCCAAGCCAGCCAGTCACCGAGCCAGCCAGCCGTCACTGTCTGTCTTCTGCCGCCCTGCTGAGTGAGTGAGGGCAAGCCGCAGCCCCAGTCGCCACCGCTGCTAACCGTCCTTGTCTGGCCAGCCCGTCTCCCAGGCCCACCTTGCCTGGCTTGCCTCCCGAGTCCGAGCTGCCTGCCTTACCTTAAAGAAGATGCAAGTCTCAGCCACTGCCGCCGCTGCTAGCCATCCTCGCCCACCCTGACTGCCTATCCCGCCAGCCTCTGAAGGCGTGGATCGATAAGTACGACCTCCAACCTGGTTGCCTACCTGCCGCCGCCAGTCCTGGTCGATTGCCAATTCCCGGGATGCCCACCACCCTTGCTGACACTCCCTGCCCTCGCCCGCCCCATCTTCCCTTGCCCATGGCCCTCCATTGTTGCTGCCTTGCCTTCCCATCACCGATTGGTAGTGAGGAGGCAAAGCAGCAGCTCCTGCTGGCCCAGTCCCCTACCTCCTCTTGCCCCACCGCCACCGCCATCAGCCAACTCCCAGGCTGGGTGCCGCTGCCTTGCCCACATGGCGGCCACTATCTTGGCTAGGCTGCCGGTGCCAGCCCACCACCTTCCCTTGCCCACCACGGCCCAAAGGTTGCTGCCTTGCCTTCCCACCACTGATTGGTAGTGAGGAGGCAAAGCAGCAGCTCCTGCTGGCCCGGACCCCTACCTCCTCTTGCCACCGCTGCCAGCTGACTCCCAGGCCGGGCGCTGCTGCCTCGCCCACATGGCGGCTGCCATCTTGGCGAGGCCACTGCTGCTGGCTTATCACCTTCCCTCACCCGCCACGGCCCAAGGGTTGCTGCCTTGCCTTCCCACCACCAATTGGTAGTGAGGAGGCAAAGCAGCAAGTCCTGCTGGGCCGGTCCCCTACCTCCTCCTGCCGCTGCTGCTACCAGCCCGATCAAGAGCCAACTCCCGGGCCGGCCATCCTTGCCGCAGCAAGCTAGAAGACTGAGGAGGATCTTGGCATAGTTGGCTAGGCAACTTGCCTGTCTCCTTTTTGGTAAGTTGCTTTTTTATATTTATGTATTTATTTATTTTTTTACTATTTGTTTTCTTTGTTTAAAGAAACATCAAGATGAATAGTAAAATAAATTTTATTTATGTATTTTTTATTTCTTTAGTATCTGTTTTGTTTTTATGATTAATAAAAACAAAAACAGATAGTAAAAATATACATAAATACATAAATATAGAAAAGGAACTTAACAAAAGGGAGACAGGCAACTTCTTGTTACATTGATGTTATACATTGTATGTTTCTGCTTAAATCAATATATAGGAACATCAGTGTAACAAGAAGTTGCATGCATACATAAATGGAATTTTTTTTAAATCAAAGTGTTTTATTTTTTTAAAACATAAACAAAACAAACATAAACATAAACCATCTGCAGTTACATAGTGTGTTGGTTGGTACAAATCACTTGTGTACAATCTCTGCAGTCTTTCCCTTCTAATTTGCATTAATCCTTATATCATAAATCCACTATATATATTTATATTATTACTATTATTAATTACTTACTAGACTACTAATATTACATCATTTGATGTGAGCAAATCACCATTTTTACTAATCTACTTTATAATGTTCATTTCATCATCACCAATCTATTCTACAATATATCCTTACTGTACCTTACTTCTGTAATTCTATTATACTTACATTATAAAGTATTATAAAATATTTCATAAATGAAAAGGCAAAGCAGAAACAAATATCAATAAGTACAGCTGTGTAACAGAAAAATTATTTAAATTTCTTTGTATTGACTTATTTCTAATTTTGTTAATTATATCAACATGTTTATAATTATCAACCTTCTATATTTAATTCATACATAGCAATGATCATTTTCCGCCTAATTTCTACCTCTTATCTATCCATTTCTGCACATTGTAATTTTTTAATTTCATTTTCATCTATGGGGATCTCTTCATTTTACCACTATTGTGCAAACAATTCTAGCCGCTGTTAACATATGTAACATTAAATATGTATTGTACTCCCTTTTTTGTGGGTACCAATAAAATATTTCTGGTTTTAAAATTTAAATCTATGTTGCTTTACCATTTTTGCTAACCTGGACACCAATATCCTTTTGAATAGCTACACTAGCAGTGCCCAATACCGAATTCATATATTCCAGTTTTTTAAACTGAGGAATAAATTTCAGAAAAAGAATTCAGTATTGCTCTGTGAATGTGCCTATTAGTTCCATTTGTAATCTAACTTCTTAGATGATTTTGTATTATCATCTTTTTTTTTTTTGTACTATATATATCTGCTTAAGGCTGTAAAAAGCTTCAGTATATTTTTAAGCTGCATTCTAAAAAGGATAAGTTATCAAACATGGCTTCCCCTGCTTCTCTCTCTCTGCTATAGAGAGAGAGCATTCCATTAGGGACTGTTGGTCCAGGCAAGTAGTCTTGGCTACGAAAGATTTTTGTGCCACTACTGGCACAAAATAACAAACTCCCTTGGTTTGTTAATAGTATTTCCATTTCAAGTGTTTCTTTTTCAATTAATGAATTGTAATTATGAAAATATCAGCCATTCTTTTATATACACAGTGCAACATTTTTTTTATAGACTGTCATTTTCAAATCCACTTTCAGTTCCGTCTCACTCTTGTCTGGTGAAACTTGTTCCTCTTCCATAACATCTTTTAAACACTAACTAGCTATAGTGTCAGGGACTCTTAAAAGTAACTGAATACTACTGATCTCTGTTCCTCACTTCTTTCTTCACTTGCCACTGCCTTCACCACTCAACTTACAGCAACAATCGAGTCCAAACTATTGTTGCTTTTTTTTGCAGCATATTGCCAAGATGAAAAGGCAAATGAATTTATCTGCTTTCTTCAGCAAGAAAACAAAAAGAGATCCACAATCACAACCATTGGAGTGTGAGGAAAGTGGAGCCAACACATCATTCATCGAAGAAAGTGGAGCCAGCATATCATCCACACCACAACCAAAGGAAAGAGCCAGCACATCATCCACACCAGGACCAGAAGAAAGAGCCAGTACATCATCCACACCAGGACCAGAGGAAAGAGCCAGCACATCATCCATCGAAGAAAGCGGAGTCAGCACATCATCCACACCATGACCAGAGGAAGGAGCCAGCACACTATCAGGTACTGGAAGAGCTGAATCAGACATTGAAGGGAACCTTCCTGGCTGCTGGACATTGCAACAGTACAATAATTTTAGGGAAAAATATGATGGACTGGACGTTTCCCAGAAAAAATTAGGTTGCAAGTATTGCAGAAGATTTGAAATTTCGACCAAAGAAAAAAGTGTCCATGGAGCTAAGGAGTGGAAGAATTGCCAAATTGAACCATCAGGAAGGAGTAAAGAAATCCATCAAACTTCCCTCAGAAAGAAATTGAAGGAACATTTCTCATCTAAGGCTCACAAGATCTGTACAGAGAAGTTAAAGCAATGTGAGCAGGATGTTATAAGCAAAGGACTGGAGAAGATGAGTGAGAAATATCTGGGTAGTACATGTAGAGTGTTTATTATAGTGTATAGTCTGGCACAAACGTGCAGACCATTTCCATATATAGAAGATCTGATTGAGTTACAAAAAAGAAATGGTGTAGATTTGGGAACAGGGTTGCATTCATGTAGAACAGCAGTTGCAATAGTAGATTTCATTGCAAAAGATATCAGGAAACATTTATTTACCAAAATTATTGAGAAAACTCACAAAATCTGTTTGATAATTGACGAAGCCTTTCCAAACCAGTTTTTATACTGTACTTAAAAGTTGAGGGTCCAGCTTTCTCACCAACAATTTTCCTTGAACTAGTAAAATTAGATAAACAAGATACAGAGACGATATATTGTTCGGTTATAGGAAGTTTGAATAAAGTTGGGTTTAATAGAAACTATCTGGAGAAACATTTAATTGGATTTTGCTCTGACGGAGCCAGTGTTACGCTTGGGAGGAAATCTAGGGTAAACACTAGTTTCCAAATATTATAATATGGCACTGTTTAAACCATCGTCTGCAACTTGTTTTGGATGATTCTATTAGGGAAATAAAGCAAATTTATCATTTTTAAATTTTTATTGATAAAATATATTCTATTTTCCATCAATCAAATAAGAACCTAATTGAATTTAACAAAAATTTTAAACAACTTGAGATTGAAATTATAAAAATTGGTAGAGTTTTTGGACCAAGATGGGCTGCCTGTAGTTTAAGATCAACCCTAGCTGAGTGGCAGGCTTATCCAGTGCTACATCAGTTTTTCTGTTCAAATAAAAAATACTCTGATATGGCAGCCTGTCTTGAAAACTCATATTTTCTCATTGATTTGGCCTTGATGATTGATGTGCTAACTGAAATATCTCTCCTTTCTAATGCATTGCAAGCGAGAAACATAGACTGAAAAACTTGTGCTAAGATCAATTAGATCATTTGAAATGCTTATAGAGGAAAAGAGTGCATATGAAAATAAGGTTGATGAATTAATTACTTCAGAAACCTTTAAAAATATAAATTTTACACAAAATCATCAATTTGTGGGACTTTCTCATGAAAAACTTATACAAAGCATTGTAACTAATTTGAAGAAAAGATTGATGGATTACGAACATTTAAAAACAGGCGGCCAATTTAAAGACATTGATCAATTAAAATGTCTAAATTATTTGGAACATTGAAGAAGTGGTGGTTCCATGGAGAGCAACTGAAGGACAATTGGCTGCATTTGGTCAAATTTTCAATTATGAAATCAATATTAATGATTATCGTGATTTCATAGAAAATGTACTAAAAGATTCTAAAAATTATACAATTCCTTGCAATGTTAAAAAGGCTAGAGATATTATTAAAACTATTGCAGTCAGTTCAGGAGAGGTGGAAAGGGGCTTCTTGCAGATGAACATAATATGTTCAGAAGGAGAAGTCACCTTACAGTTTCCAATATTACAAACCTCCTGACCATCAGTCTAATTGCTTACCTGTTCAAGAATGGGACCCTGTTCCTATAGTAAAGAAGTGGTTACAGGCACACAGCTGAGGATGCTCGTGTGTCAGATCCGTGTATCTGTCATTTCTTCAGAGGAAGAAGAAAAGGGGGGGGGAACTGATAAAGAAAATCCTTTCTTGATGTAACCTGAATATATTTAACCTTATATCGAATATGCACACCCATACATGATACAATGGGGGGAGAGAAGCCAGATAGCCAGAACCTAACACCTCAGAGCGGCACAGCCGGGAGATGAGAGGACTATAAAACTCCACAGTGAAGTGCTCTGGGAAATCTCCAAAAACAGTCCGTTCTAAAAAGGGGGTGGGGGAGGAAGTTAGGTACGTCTTGGAAAAGCTACGTGAGAAAAAACCTTCCTAAAGGGGAAGGATCCTCTCCCAGAGGGGCTGGGAGGGGAATTAACATATTGGCTTTTGTTTCCCTAAATAAACATTGGGATGGGGGGGGATTCTAAACTCCCTTATCTATCACTGTATGCCTGAGGGACCTCAGACGCTGCTTTGAATTCCTACCTGAACTGTCTCATCTCAATAAAGGATTCCTTTTGATACGCTTGGTTCTCAGAAGTTCATTCTTATTATTTGAATGGGAAAAAGTTCCGTAGCCTGACATCGTGTTAAACACAAGAAAATTGTAACTTAGGACAATAATAGAAAAGCAATTTGGGAGTACTTTAAATAAGTTTTGTTTTTTGTAAAGTTTTGTTATGTAATAGTTTTTGATTAATATTTTAAAATGTTGTAACAATATAGTTTTGTGTACCTTTTTATCATTTAAGCATTAAAGACAAGACATAAACTACCTTTTGTTTTGGTATATCTTTTTTAATATTTAGTCATTAGGGCAAAGACGTGATGTTGAGTTGGCCTCGCCCAGCCTTCTGCAGCCCTCCCCTTAGTTGCCCGCGCCTCGCCTTGCCCTCTTCAGGGTTCGCCAGACCTTGGAAACTGGCAAAAAGCACTTGCTAAGCAATTGACCACCAAGCGAGCACCTGGTCATAAGTGAGGACCACTTAAATTTGGGTTGCCAGCCACATGGCCACCTGCCTGGGTCTCCTCAGGCCTTAGAAACTGACAAAAAGCATTTGCTAAGCAATTGGCCACTAAGCAAGCACCTGGTCATTAAATGAGAACCACTTAAATTTGGGTTGCCAGCCACATGGCCATGCCCATCCATCACATGACTATGTAGCCATGCCACCCCAGTCACATGACCATGTAGCCATGCCCAATCAGCAAGCCACACCCAATCAGCAAGCCACTCCCACCCTAGTCACATGACCACCAAGCCACACCCACAAATTAGGCCACACCCACAGAACCAGTTGTTAAGAAATTTGATTCAGCCACCCCTGGCTATAACATAAAACCACATATAATAATTGATCTCTTCCTTATTCTACATTAATAAGTTGGTGCTATTTACATATGTATTTTCCAATTTACAACATAGTTTCCTTGCACATTCTTTTTACGTAGTCATTATATCCACTATATTACATTGTCTTTAGATTAAAAATCTTCCACCTTCAGTCTTATAAAGCCTCACAATTTGTTTTTGTTTTGTTCCAACTTCCTTTCTTCGAGTTTAATCATTGGTACATTGGAACATTCCTCTCTTTCTTTAGCTTCTTGTAATAATTTCAATTTAATTCTCGGTTTCCTCCACTGCCAAATAAATTTCAATATTGTTGTATTCAAAATTTCAAAATATTGTTTCTCTAATTTTTGGGGTATATTTTGGAAAAGAAATAATAATTTTGGTAAGATATTCATTTTTATTGTTGCAATTCTCTCCATAAGAGAAAGTTGCAGGTTTTTCCATCTCTCTAAATCTATCTTTATTTGATTATTCAAATTAATATAATTATCCTCCTTAATTGTGTGATACATCTTGCTGTTAGCTGTATTTCCAAGTATTTCACTTCACTATTTGGATATTTATTTTCTTGACCAGATTTTTTTTTGTACTTTTGACATATTTTTGACTAACATTTTGGTATTATCTTTGTTGATTTTTAAGCCAGCTACTTCCCCATGCTCTTCTAGTATTTCAGTCAGTTTTGCACCAGATTGTAATGGCTCTTCTATGATAAAAACAAGATCGTCCGCAAATGCTTGCAGTTTGTAAACTTCTTTCTTTAATTTGGTTGTCTTTTTGAATTATTCTCGAACCTCTAGAGTTAATATAAACAATAGTGATAATAACAGGCACCCGTCTTATGCCTTTCTTGATTTGAAAACATTGTGTCACTTCTCCATTAACTGTAACTCTAGCCTCTTCTTTGGCATAGATAACCCTAAATATATTTATGAAATTATCACTAAAGTCCATATAACTTAACTACCTTAACATAAAATGTGCAGTTTTCTATATTTTATTCATGTGTAAAATGGCGGATTGCTTCTGTGCATGCATAACATCTTTTTTATTTCATGGTTTGTATACATTATATAATTCAATGTTACTATTAAAATATGCAATCTTCATCTATTTTTGTTTCTTCCAAAATACCTTCAGAACATTTGGCTGTTACTCATCATTTGACTAAAGGCAAGATGAGAAGAAAGAGAAGTCTCTGAGATATAACTATAGGCCATAAGTTCTCAAATTATGACCACAATTGAGCTCAAAATTTGTTGGTGAAACATTTGTTAAGTGAATTTTCACCCCATAATGAATTTTGATCATATGATCATGGGAAGGCTGCAATGGTCATAAGTGTGAAAAATGATCCTAAATCACTTTTTCCAGAGCCACTTTGAACAGATGACAAACTGTGTTGCAACTTTGTTAAATCTTGCCCCTCTTCTACATGTTATGATACAAGACACTCAGGTATTTAAGTAGTATTGCATACATTTTAGTAATAGCATTAGCACTTAGACTTTATAGTGCTTTACAGCCCCCTCTAAGCGGTTTACAGAGTCAATATTGTCCCCAACTATTTGAGTCCTCATTTTACCCACTTCGGAAGGATGGAAGGCTGAGTCAACCTTGAACCTGGTGAGATTTGATCTGCCAAATTGCAGGCAGATGGCTGCAGCAGAAGTAGCCTGCAGTACTGCACTCTAACCACTGCACCACCGAGGCTCTTCTAATTCTGATGTCACAAAGCAGAGTTCATCACTTTGCTGGCATGTAGAGTCCTGCTCTACAGGGATCTAGATCCATAACTGAAAAGAACTACAGGTGAAACTCAAAAAATTAGAATATCATGCAAAAGTTCATTTATTTCAGTAATGCAACTTAAAAGGTAAACCAAATATATGAGATAGACTCATTATATGCAAAGCAAGATAGTTCAAGCCGTGATGTGTCACAATTGTGATGATTATGGTTTACAGTTCATGAAAACCCCAAATCCACAATATCAGAAAATTAGAATATTACATGCAATCAATAAAACAAGGATTGTACATAGAACAATATCGGACCTCTGAAAAGTATAAGCATGCATATGTACTCAATAGTTGGTTTGGGCCCTTTTGCAGCAATTACTGCCTCAGTGTGGCATAGCATGGAAGCTATCAGCCTGTGGCACTGCTGAGGTGTTATTGAAGACCAGGATGCTTCACTAGCGGCCTTCAGCTCTTCTGCATTGTTCGGTCTCATGTCTCTCATCTTTCTCTTGGCAATGCCCCATAGATTCTCTATGGGATTCAAGTCAGGCAAATTTACTGGCCAATCAAGCACAGTAATCCCACGGTCATTGAACCAGGTTTTGATGCTTTTGGCAGTGTGGGCAGATGCCAAGTCTTGCTGGAAAATGAAGTCAGCATCCCCATACAGCTCGTCCGCAGAAGGAAGCATGAAGTGCTCCAAAATATCCTGGTAGATGGCTACGTTGACCCTGGACTTAATGAAGCACAGTGGACCAACACCAGCAGATGACATGGCTCCCCAAATCAACACAGACTGTGGAAACTTCGCACTGGACTTCAAGCATCTTGCAGTGTATACCTCTCCATTCTTTCTCCAGACTCTGGGTCTTTGGTTTCCAAATGAAATGCAAAAGTTGCTCTCATCAGAAAAGAGGACTTTGGACCACTGAGCAACAGACCAGTTCTGTTTTTCTTTAGTCCAGGTAAGGCCCTTCTGACGTTGTTTGTTGTTCAGGAGTGGCTTGACAAGAGGACATTTGAAGCCCATGTCCAGGATCCATCTGTGTATGGTGGCTCTTGATGCACTGACTCCAGCCTCAGTCCATTCCTTGTGAAAGTCCCCAACACTTTTGAATGGCCTTTTCCTGACAATCCTCTCCAGGCTGCGGTCATCCCTGCTGCTTGTGCACCTTTTTCTTCCACACTTTCCCCTTCCACATAACTTTCTATTAATGTGCTTTGACACAGCACTTTGGGAACATCCAACTTCTTTTGCAATTACCTTTTGAGGCTTTGTTCCAAAAGGGCCCAAACCAAGTACTAAGTACATATGCATGCTTATACTTTTGAGATGTCCGATATTGTTCTTTGTATAATCCTTGTTTTATTGATTGCAATGTAATATTCTAATTTTCTGAGATTGTGGATTTGGGGTTTTCATGAGCTGTAAGCCATAATCATCACAATTGTGACAAATCACGGCTTGAACTATCTTGCTTTGCATGTAATAAGTCTGTCTCATATATTAGTTTCACCTTTTAAGTTGCATTACTGAAATAAATGAACTTTTGCACGATATTCTAATGTTTTGAGTTTCACCTGTATATCAGATAGCTTTTTAACAATACTGCAGGTTCAATATTGCAGGTTCAATACTCTAGGCTCAAAGTGTCCCACTCTAATCAGCTAACTAAGCCATAACACCTGCAAAGGGTTCCTGAGCCTTTAAATGGTCTCTCAGTCTGGTTCAGTAGGAATCACAATGGAAAATCTAAACGTAACAATTGCCTGTCAGGTATCTTTTATCTCATGACAGTCAAACAATGGAATTAGGTACCTGATAATTACCAAGAGTGAAATATAAGGGAGAAAAAGAATAGGTTGAATTCTGAATAAGAGATCTCAAATGTATTGTTAAAAAGCTATCTGATATACCCTTTAAAATGGCTGCTTTTTAAACCAAGAGAAATTTGAAAAAACAAATTTTGTAGAGAGGGTGAGGAGACATGGGTTATGACAGAAACTGGGACTGTGAGAATTGCTGTCACTAAACAATGAGGTTATGTGACAACACACTTTACAACTGATTAAATACTTGCAAATTAATTAAATACTCAAGCAAAATACATAATTATTATATATCTTATGTCTTATATCTGATGAATTGAATTACATATTATAACTACATATATCTATATACTTACCTATTTATATATTTATTCTATTTATATTATATATACCAAAATTATTCATTGCAATTTTACTATTTATATAAGCTACCCGTTCTATCTATATTAACTATATTTTCCTGATATTTATTTGATAGTTATTTACAATTATATATAAATATATAAACTCTTACCTTTACTTAGCCTATTCTAAAACTATATAATCAAAGATAAGGTGGGATACAATGCATAAACGGACAACTATTGGTATTATTTTGGATTATTTTTTTATATTATTTACATTTATATATGGTGTTTCTCCAACAATACGGGCCCCTCCAATAGGAAGGCCCACCCAATATGTTTTCTAGGCATGAGGTGAAATTAAGCCCCTCTGCCAAAATTTAGGCCTATTTTAAAACAAGCAAAATGGGGGGAAGGGCGAGGGGAACTTGCCATTAGGAGTGCCCCACAGGCAGCCATGCCTCGCCACCAGCCACTCCTAATGGCCGATCACAGCAGAGCATGGAGAGCTTGCTACCCCCGCCAAGTGCCTTTGTTGCAGACCTGGGTATGGTACTGGCTGCAGGCTGGATCAGTGGGCAGGCATCGTTGTCGTGGATGTTGGTCTCGGCTGCAATGGGGTACTTTGCATCGTGGGACCTTCGTTGGCCACTGCTGCTACTTCCTCCACCACCATCGCTTTCCCTTCTGCCCTCACCATGGCTTATGCCATGTTTGGAGTGCCGCCACTCTTGCCAGCAACATCTCCAACAACAGCAGCAACAGTGGTGGAACAGACCCCGCTGCTGACGAGAACCACCTGTCCTCCCACAGGGGCATCGCTTTGCTTGACGGCAGCTGCGTCCACAAGGTCCTGCAAGTCGGTGAGTCATTTGGGCTTCAGTGGGTGGAAGCGGCGGTGGGAGGATGATGCCTCACTTTGAGAGAGCTTGAGAGTGAAGCCTTGCCCATGGAACGATACCGATACAGGAGATCATTTCCCCCAGCAGACTGGAAAGATGAGCCAAGGGAACTGTGTGCTGTTGATGGATTTGGAAGAGAACAATAAATAAAGCATTATTGTCATTCCATGTTACAGGAATACTGGAAAAGCTCAGGAGGCTGTTCAGCCAACAAAAAATGTGTGCACACTTCAAATCCAAGAATACATTAACTCAGAAACTTGTCCACCCATACATAAACTGAGCAATGTGGTACAATGCAGTGAGCCATGTGCAGATCTGTACATTGGGGAAACAAAACAATCACTTCATATATGCATGGCACAACATAGGAGAACAAACCCATCAGGACTAGATTCAGCAGTCCATCTGCATTTAAAAGATGCAAGCCACTCTTTTGAAGACAGAAAAGTCCACATTTTGGACAGAGAGGACCACTGGTTTGAAAGAGGGGTCAAAGAGGCCACCTATGTCAAAATTGAACAGCTCTCTCTTTCTCAACAGAGGGGGAGGGAAAGGATACCATCTATCTCCTGTCTACAACATAATCCTTTCAACAGTTCCAAGAAGGCTTCACATCCATTTGCATCATTCAGGTGACCCTGACAATATAGATAAACCTCCAGGTGGCCTTAATGACACGCTAAAAATGCAAATGACCAGATGCCTGCAAGGAGTATAAATCCTTCCATTCCCTATCATTTAATCAGAGCTGAAGAAGCTTCTTGGATGAGAAGGGAAAACATCTTAAAAGTGGGGGGAACCAGAAAGTCCAGTTGCCTTTTGAAAAAGCACCTTTGGGACAACCATGACTTGGATGACAGAGAATCTCCATAGACATCTTGCACATCTCATTTCTTTGAAGGTGGGTGGTGATGGAAACATTGGCATAGAAATATTGTTTTCATAGAACAGTACTTAGTTTCGTTAGGATATTTTCCCTTGTAAGGCTGCGACAGGTCAGGATGGGTGATACTCTAGCTGCTTAAGACTGAGTCTGTGGAAAAGGCTTATTAGCCCAGCTCTGCCCACTCTGGGTAACTCCTCCCAGTTTCTACTCAGTCCTTAGCAGAGTAGGACACAGAGTATTGCCTCTCCTGCTTTGGACTTTTTGAGTCCAAAGGCAGCCTTGCAAAGAGAAAACTCCTTTCCTTAGAATAAAGGGGAAAAAAGCCTCTGTTTTGTTTTCCCCTTTGAATTTGGTGCTCCGCTTCACAGCTGACTTTTCGGAAGCCACCAAACAGCTGAGGACTGTTCCAGTAGTCTGGAGCAGCCGGCAAGGGCCGTGGAGGCCTTTTTCAGTCTACAGGGGCAAAGATCGAAGATTTGATGAGGGCAGAATCCTCCTCATTACAGAGTCGCGGGGCCACTTTGGGCTGGCTGCGACGAAGACGAAACCATTCATTCCATCAAATGACTTTTCGGAAGAGTGGGGGCGGCAACCTCGCTCTATTTAGCACTGCAGGGTTTTTCGCTGCCCTTGAGGAAGACAATTAGCTGCGGGTTCTAGCAGCTGTTCCTGGAGATGCCTCTGCCCTGTGGAGCAGTGAAATGGCAGGGAGCCATTCTCCCTGACCTAGAAGACTCATTGCAAGCCTTGGCCAAATCAAGCCTTATGGCCAGAAGTGGCCATTTTGGACCAACCTTATGGCCAGTGACCATCTTAGATCACCGATGGCCATTTGAAAAGTCCAGGCCTGTGTCTTCCCACCACTCCTGCACCTTGTCTGTCTCCATCACGCTCAGTTCCTGCTACTGCTGAGTGAAGACATCGAAGTGTAGGTGCCTTTTATTTCAAATTTCCGTGGGTAATTGGTTTCCCTATCCTGAGATAGACCAGGACCCTTGGGCCTTCCAGCCAGGCCTGGTCTATATTAATTGTCCTATTAGGCTCAGGAGGGTATGAGTCCCATTAGGAAGTATCAAAACATCCTACTGAAGGTTCATAGGGCAGAAGAGAGTGGTGGTTGGAGTGGGGATGGAGAAGATTTCCTCTGAAGTCCCTTTATAAATCCCTTCGTATGCTCTCCTCCTTGCACAGAACTTTCAGTCCAGAATAGGCTTTGCTGTTCCAAAGATGTCTGAAGCCCCAAGGGAAACCAGAGCTTCCAAAGCTGCAAAGCCTCAAAAGGTTGCTCCTGCCTGCTTCTACCAAAGGAAAACAGCCTGTGAAGAAGGTCTCAAAAGCAGAGGAGAAGAATGCTTCCAGGCGCCATCAGGCCATAGAGAAGCAGATAGCCAGGGTGCATCAAGCCTCTACTCGCAAACCAGCTAGAGCTTCTTCTCCAGCATCACTCATCAGTGAAATGGATTTGGAGGAGCCTGGACCTTCTTCTAGACCCGGCATCTAGACTTGGTCCCCGGATGTGTCCAAGAGAGGCACTTCTCCCATTCCCTCTGAAGGAGACAATCTTCAAGTAAAGTGGTACCTTGGCAAGAGCGTGAGTGCAGTAGACAGGGGGTGGAACCCTCCTTTCCTTCTACTGCTGCTGGCCTCAGACCAGCTGAATCTTCTGACCCAGATGTACCTGTCAATCTTCAGATCCTTATCGATAGAGCCATCAGGAAGGGCATCTCAGAAGGTTTGCGACCTGCCATTCTTCTGCTGCTTCTGATTTATCAGAGAGAAGGTCCTGGGTTTGAAAAGCTCTCTTGTCAGAAAGAGGTTCCTTTTTTCAGGATCCAGTTTCTGTTCTGGCTGAGGACTACGCTCCTGCTCCCTCAGTGGCTCCATCCTTGGTAGGGGAACCTGACAAGCCAAAATCTGATATGTCAACGGATGAAGGCATGTCTGGTGAGGTTCCTGTGTTCACAGGTTGTTTCAAACACACCTTGTTTAGTTCCTTGTTGTTCAAGGCAAGGAACACGGCCAACCTGAAGGGTGCAGATGATGAGGTAGCTGCCTCACTTCCTCCTGAGGAATCAGATGTTCTATTCGACGAATCGGAAGTGAGAAAGGAAGTAATTCTGTCTCCCAAATTATTTCTGAAGGTCATCAAGAAACAGCTGGAATCTCCTGCCATGAGGCCCAGTCCTCTGGCTTCTGATCGCAGGTTTTTTAATATGGGACCTGAACTCACCAAAACTCTCCAGGTTCCCATCTGATCTGGAGGAAATTCTCAAGGCTGAAGAAAAAAGTGTTGAACAGTCACTGTGGCTGCCTGGATGGTCAAGGCATCTACTGCAGCATTGTTCTTCATGAGGACTTCACTCAAGTGGCTTAAGCAATTGAGGGATAGGCTTCCCACATCGGATGTCTGAGCCCACCAGGACATCAATAAGATCATGGCAGCTGCAGAATTCATGGCAGATGCCACCCTGCATAGTGCCAGATTTGCCACAAAAGCCATTGCTTCCTCAGTGGCGGCCAGGTGGATGTGCTGGCTGCACAACTGGCAAGCTGATGGCAGACTAAAATGGAAGCTGGTGTCTGCCCCGGTCCAAGGGGATAAGCTCTTTGGTGAGGTCCTTGAGCCCCTTTTAGTCGAGACCAAGGACAAGCGGCAGATTCTTCCTTCGCTTCTTAAGATGTTGGAGCATCGAGCCACTCCTTACTTCAAATGTCCTCAGTTCAGAGGGGAAGCCAGTTTCAGTTTCCACTGGCCATCCAAGTTCACTTACCAACACCTAGAACCTCCTCCTGATCGTTCAGGCAAGGGCTGGCAGCAGTTTTCTACTAAACAGCCCTTTCAAGGAGGAGGAACTCACCCGTACCAGCGCTAATGCAGTCTATTCCCATTAGTGGCTGATTAGCAGACCAATGGGACGCCTGGGTTTTGTCCACTGTTAGATCGGATCTTTCACTGGAATTCTACTCCACTCCTCCGAGGTTCTTTATCTCCTACCCAGTATCTAGGGATGCTGGGAGATGGAGTCTGATGGAATCGGCCAGCCAGCATTTGTTGAACCTCAAGGCCATTCAGGAGGTTCCCCTAGACCAACAGGGGATGGGATTCTACTCTAGAATTTTCGTTATTCCCAAGGCCTGGGCGGGGGGTGGAGGACAATTCTTGACCTGAAACAACTTAATAAATATGTTGTGTACAGGCATTTTAAGATGCACTCTCTTCCATCCTGGAGAGCGTTCGGCAGGGGGACTTCCTCACATCTATAGACTTGATGGAAGACTATTTGCATATTAGATGACATTTTAATCACGTCTTCTTCCTTTCAGCAGGATCTGCAGGTCACTGTCAGTTCTGCAAAACCTGGGGTTTTCCATTAAAAGGAAAGAGTCATTTCTCTCCTTCTAATCGTCTCCTTCATTTGGGAGCCATCATTGACACTAGAGTGTGTCAAATTTTTCTATCACAGGAGAGACTGGACAGCCTGCAGGGGATGATTAAGGGCATTCAGAGTCACAGTTCTGTTCCCTTGGTCTTTCTATCTCAACTTTTGGCCCTTCTATCTCAGCTCCCTCGGCACCTGGAAGAAGCGATATATTTAGATCCTCTCCAATCGGGTTTCAGGCCTGGGTACAGCACGGAGATGGTGTTGGTCGCGTTGGTGGATGATCTCTGGAGGGCTTGTTCCTCTGTCCTGGTCCTGTTAGATCTCTCAACGGCTTTTGATACTGTTGACCACAGTATCCTATTGCGGCGGCTGGGGGGGTTGGGAGTGGGAGGCACCATGTTACGGTGGTTCTCCTCCTTCCTCTCCAACAGCTCACAATTTGTGTTGGCAGGGGGGCAGAGATCGACCCTGAGGCCCTTGTGTTATGGGATGCCTCAGGGGTCTGTGCTCTTGCCCCTGCTGTTCAACATTTATGTAAAGCCGCTGGGGGAGATCATCCGTGGCTTCGGGGTGGAGTTTCATCAGTATGCTGATGATACTCAGCTATACATTTCCACCCTGGGCCACCCCGACGAAGCCGTTGAAGTGATGACCCGGTGCCTGGAAGCCGTGCAGAGTTGGATGGGGGTCAACAGGCTTCGGCTCAACCCGACCAAAATTGAATGGCTGTGGTTCCCTGCGCCCAGATACAGTCAGATCATTCCATCACTGACTGTGGGGGGTGAAATTTTGGCTCCCACGGAGAGGGCGCATAATATGGGAGTCCTCCTGGATGTGCAGCTGTCATTAGATGATCATATATCAGCCGTCACCAGGGGGGATTTTTATCAGGTCCGTCGGATCTACCAGTTACGGCCCTTTCTGGATCGGGGCGCATTGTGCACAGTCACTTCTGCTCTCGTTACCTCCCACCTACATTATTGCAATGCTCTCTACATGGGGCTCCCCTTGAAGAGCATCTGGAGGCTTCAACAGAATTTGGTCGTGCGGGTGATCTTGGGCGCTTCCCGGAGCGCCCATGTTACACCGCTCCTGCGTGAGCTGCACTGGCTTCCAGTGGCCTTCCGGGTGTGATTCAAGGTGTTGGTGACCATCTTTAAAGCACTCTATGGCTTGGGACCTGGGTACTTGCGGGACTGCCTACTGCCACCATCGGCCTCCCACCGGCCAGTGCGCTCCCACAAGGTGGGCCTCCTCGGGGTGCCGCCAGCTGGACGATGTCGGTTGGTGGCCCTGAGTGTGCGGGCCTTCTCTGTGGGAGCACCCGCCCTTTGGAATGAACTACCGGCGGAGATGCAGGCCATTGCTGACCTGCGAGCCTTCCGACATGCACTTAAAACCCATCTTTTCCAACAGGCCAGTCTGGCCTAACGTTATGAGCAGGGTTTTAAATTTTTAATTCAATTTTAATTTTATGGGGTTTTATTGGCTTCAACCATTTATTTAATCAATTTTAAACTCTTTTTTAACTTTTATAATTTGTATGTTTTATTGTGGTTGTTCACCGCCCCGAGTCCCTTTTTGGGAGAGGGGGCAGTATATAAACTGAAATAAATAAATAAACTTTTGGGTAAAATGGTTTCCTGTATTGGCATTGTTCCTTGGGCCAGGCTTCATGCTAGATTCCTGCAGTGGTTCTTGTTACCTCATCAGAGGGCTGGGGCAAATCATTCCTCTTGGAAGGTAAAGTTGACTAAGCACGTTTTGCTTTCCTTCCATTAGTGGGTTTCCAGTGCCATGTCCAAAGGTCAGTCCTCGTTCTCACGACTGATGCCTCCTTGTCAGGTTGGGGGGGCTCACTTGGGCTTCCTCTGGGCTCAAGGCTTGTAGTCTGCACAGGAACAGGCCCATAGCATCAATTTGTTAGAGCTCAGAGCTGTCCGTCTAGCTCTTAGAAAGTTTGGAAATCAGGTGCCGGGGTCTAATGTCTTGGTCATGACTGACAATGTGGCCACAAAAGCCCATATCAATAGACAAGGTAGTACCAGGTCTTTATTTCTTATGACAGAAGCGGAGTCCCTGGTCAGATGGGCTGACCTTCTGTCTATCAGAGCTGAGCATATTTCTGGCTCTGATAATGTGCAGGCAGACCTGCTCAGCAGGGCTACCATTGATCATGCCGAATGGAAATTACATCCATCTCTCTTTCATCAAATCACTCTAAGATTTGAATTGCCAGTAGTGGATTTGTTTGCCACTTCCCTTAATGCCCAATTGCCCAGGTTTTTCACTAGATATTTCACCCAGAGGGCAGAAGGAACCAACACCTTACGTTGTAGCTGGCCTTCTGGCTTACTTTATTTATTTATTTATTAGTTAAACTTATATACCGCCCCCTCTCCCAAAGGGACTTAGGGCGGTGAACAGCCAGGGTAAAAAATACACATATGAAACACATATACAATATTACAATATTAAAAATTAAAAGAATTAAATACAGTTGGCTCTATTAAAATTTAGAACAAAGGAGTTAAAAGAGATTAAGAACCAAATTAAAATTTAAAAACCCCTAGGTCAGTCCGGCATGCCGAAATAGATGAGTTTTAAGTAAACGACGGAAGGTCATGAGATCACGGACAGCCCTCACCTCCGGGGGTAATCCCTGTATGCCTTTCCTCCATTGCCACTGCTCCCAGCTGTGATTCACAAAATCTTGTTGGAACAGGCTGAGGTGATATTAGTGGCTCCCTTTTGGCCTCGTCGGCCTTGGTTTGCTGATCTGATGAGCCTGTCTGTAAGCCACCCTTGGTGGATTCCTGAGGAGGATGTCTCTCTTCTTCAGGGGTCCCTGACTCATCCGGAACCCCAGTGGCTACATCTGGCAGTTTGGCGATTGAGGGGGGCATCTTAAAAAATGCCCATCTCTCCAACAAGGTGATACAAACCATTCAGGCTTCCAGGAGACCATCTACAATTCACATTTATGAGGCTACTTGGTAATCCTTCGCTACTTGGTATATCAAGTCTAACATCTCACCTTTACAAGCCTCGGTGGCTGCTGTTCTGGAATTTCTGCAGGCAGGCCTGGATAAGGGCCTGTCTCCCAACACTCCGCAGCAGGTGTCTGCAATCTCATTGGTGTTGACTTGTCTCTTTGGTTCAGCACCCTATGGTAAGTAGGTTCCTCAGAGACGCAGCGAACCTTTGTCCTCCTATGGTACATAGGTACCTCACTTGGAATCTGATCAAGGTCTTGCAGTCCCTCACAAAACCTCTGTTTGAGCCAGTCGCCAGTCCAGCCTTCACCTCCTTACCCTGAAGGTGGTGTTCCTGGTAGCAATTATTTTGGCTAGGAGAGTTTCAGAGTTGGTTGCACTCTCAATTCATCCTGATCTCTGTATTTTCCATCCCCACCAGGTTGTTTTATGGTTGGACCTGGCCTTTATCCCTAAGGTCAACACATCTTTCCACAGAGCTCAGGAACTTGTTCTTCTGGATTTTTGTCCTCATCCAATCCACGAGTTGGGGAAGGTTTGGCACACTTTGGATGTGCGCAGGGCCTTAAAGGTTTATATTAAATGTATTGCTGAATGCTGCAGAATGGAGTCTCTTTTTGTTCGTTCCAACCTTCCACCTTGGGAGATAAGATGCATAGCTCAAGCCTATTCCAGTTGGTCCCTGCCGGTACCCGGGGTATCACAGCGCATTCCACTCATAGTGCAGCAACTACAGCAAATTGGAATACGCAGGTGTCGGTGGAGGAGGTCTGCAGAGCAGTCACATGGACGCTACCTTGGCCTTTCATCCGACACTACCATCTGGACTCCTTTGCTTCAGCAGATGTGGCATTTGGGTGATGGGTCCTACAATGAGTCGTTTTGGACTGTGAATGCCAGGACCAATCTTAACCCTCCCGAGGAAAACCCTACATTGGTGTGTCCCATACTGACCTGTTGCAGCCTTACAAGGGAAAATGGGCATTGTTTACCTGAACACCACTTTTCTTTGTTAGGCAAGACAGATCAGCCCCATCCTAAGGGACTGATCCTTTTGGGGACCCATGGGGAGGGGTCCAGATAATGTTCTTGTTTTTGTTTCCTTTTCTCAGAGGCAATCCAGTCTGTCGCACTGACTTCACAGAAACTGGGAGGAGCTACCCAGAGTGGGCAGAGTAGGCTAATAAGCCTTTTGCACAGATTCAGTCCTAAGCAACACCCATCCTGACCTTTCTTGCCTAACAAGGAAAAGTGGTGTTCAGGTAAATAACGCCCATTTCTAGAGAAAAACACAATGCAGCATATCTGAAAGAACCAGAGAAATATATTCTTATGATTAGAAATTTTTCCCATGTACAAAATTCAATTGAAATATGAATGTCTAAACAGAAAAAAAATGCTTTCAACAAACACTACATCCTGTTTTTAAATATGTCAAGTCTCATAATCTTTTTTTCCTCAAAGTAACAAGAAAAATGGAAAAGGAAAGAATTATTTCAGGGGAGCCAATCTGAAAGATCAAACTAGACATCAAACTTCACACTACCAAAATTGAATTATTCAATTATGTATCTCAAATTTACTGGAGTTTTAAAAAGATAAAATAAATCTGGGTGTACATGCTCTAAATTTGGCTCCTCAACAGCTCATTAATTATTGGTGTCCAATATGAGAAAAACATCAAAAAGCAGAACAACATTAAATCTCTATTATTTTGGTTATTTGGGAGCAAATATCAGTGTGGGGATAGCAAGTTGAGCACAAAATCCTACTGCTGGCTAGTTCCTCCCTAATGTCATTCAAACAAGCCATTAAATTTAGCTGGTTCTCCATTCCCCAAGAAACCTGTTTTTGCCAAGATAACCAGATAGTATGCAATAAAAAACATCAGACAACATAAAATATTTAAATATTAATTCAAGGACCAAATCCTGTTTTGTCATATAGTCTAGTGCAGTGGTCACCAACTGGTGGACCATGGACCACTGGTAGTCCGTGAGAAAATTTTGGTGGGCCGCAGAGAAATGTCCCCCCCCCCAAAGCAATTAATCCAGGCTGCATGGGAACACAAGGGTGTGCCGCCCACATGGCTCGCCCACCCACTGGCCCCCACCCTTCAGTCGAGTGCATACCTTCCCTTGAGTAGAGGCATGCAAGCTGGAACTGGAAGGTAAGACCAATGGCAAGGGAAGGAAATCCACCCCAGGGTGTCTACCTGATGGTGGTGTCAGGCTACAGAACTTTTTCCCATTCAAACAATAAGAATGAACTTCTGAGAATCAAGCATATCAAAAGGAATCCTTTATTGAGATGAGACAGTTCATGTAGAAATTCAAAGCAGCGTCTGAGGTCCCTCAGTCATACAGTGATAGATAAGGGAGTTTAGAATCCCCCCCCCATCTCAATGTTTATTTAGGGAAACAAAAGCCAACATGTTAATTCCCCTCCCAGCCCCTCTGGGAGGGGATCCTTCCCCTTTAGGAAGGTTTTTTCTCACGTACATTTCCCAAGACGTACCTAACTTCCCCCCCACCCCCTTTTTAGAACGGATTGTTTTTGGAGATTGCCCAGAGCACTTCACTGTGGAGTTTTATGGTTTTCTCATCTCCTGGCTATGCCGCTCCGAGGTGTTAGGTTCTGGCCATCTGGCTTCTCTCCCCCCATTGTATCAAGTATGGGTGTGCAAATTCGATATAAGGTTAAATATATTCAGGTTACATCAAGAAAAGATTTCTTTATCAGTTTCCCCCCCCCCTCCCTTTTCTTCTTCCCCTGAAGAAATGACAGATACACGGATGTGACATCCTGCCCTCCTTTAAAAAACAGAAAGGTCTACCTGGAAAAAAACAAAAATCATGCGTTACATGTGCAATTCAGGATGGTTTATCAGGGTATTTTAGGTGGAACTTTCGTAGTAATGTGGGTGCTTTTACATGTCTTTTGGCTACCCACTCATTTTTGGGGGAAGGAAGGTGTTTCCAAGCTACTAAATATTGTGTGGATCCACGGTAAGTGCGTGAATCAAGGATGTCTTTAATTTCAAAATGTTGTTCCCCATTTATCATGATGGGGGTTGGGGGTGTGGGAAGGGAGGATCTGAGGTTTGAAGTGATCTCTGGTTTGAGTAAGCTACAGTGAAATACTGGATGAATCTGCCTAAGTGTTTTTGGAAGATGAAGTTCTACTATCACGGGGTTGATAATTCTGGAGATGGAGAATGGCCCAATGAATTTTGGTCCTAATTTCTTAGAAGGTTGTAATGATTTTAAGAATTTTGTGGACAAATATACACGGTCTCCAATCTTGAAAGGTTTGGGTTCACAGTGTTCTTTCTCTGCTTGAATTTTGTAAACTGCTCTAGCTTCCTGTAGAGATAATCTTACCACTGACCACATGGCTTGTAAATTATCCATCCACTCCTTAAGGGAGGGGATTTCAGGTTCTTTGGTGGGTAGTTCCGGCATGAGGTTGAATTCTTGGCCCGTGGCTACGTGGAATGGGGTGAATCTCGTGCTACTATGGACTGAGTTATTGTATGCTACCTCTGCAAAAGGAAGGTCAGTCCAATTGTCCTGTTGGTAATTAATAAAGCATCTTAAATATTGTTCTAATACGCAGTTCATTCTCTCTATAACTCCATCGGTATGGGGATGGCTTGATGACGACAATCCCTGGGTGGAGCCTAATAGATTTAAAAACGCCCGCCAAAATTTGGATGTGAACTGAACACCCCTATCTGAGATAATCTGTTGGGGGGCTCCATGAAGGCGATAAATGTGTATTAGGAACATCTTTGCCAATGACTTGGCAGTTGGGATCTTTTGGCATGGAATAAAGTGAAGCTGTTTGGAAAAAAGATCAGTTACAACTCAAATGACAGTATTCCCAGCACTTTCGGGAAGTTCCACTATAAAGTACATAGAGATCTCTTTCCAGGGAGCAGAAGGGTCTGCTACTGTTTGTAAAAGTCCAGGATATTTTCCTTGTCTTCTCTTTGCAGCAGCACAGATGGGGCAGCTCGCAACATAGTTTTCAATGTCCTTTTTGAGGGACGGCCACCAAAATTGTCTTTTGATGAGGTGCAGGGTTTTTACAAATCCAAAGTGCCCTGTTATTTTGGAGTCGTGGCAGCGTTTCATGAGTTCCATTCTCTGGCTTGCAGGGACATAAAGCTTGTTTTCTACCCAAGCCAGTCCATCTTTGAGTAAGCAAGTGTTTCTGTTAGCCTGGAACCAATCATGTTTAAGTAGTGCCTCCTTAAATATTGACGTCATTGGGTCTTCAGTCAGGGATGATTTTTTTTTTCTCTTGTGCCTGGGTGATTACCTTGGCTGCTAGTTGGGTCGGTTGGATCATCAGTTTTATAACTTCAATCTTTTTGCTGTTGTATTGGGGTTTCCTGGACAGTGCATCTGCTAAGAAATTCTTTTTCCCAGGAAAATATTTGAGAGTGAAATTAAAACGTTCAAAATATTGAGCCCACCTTGCTTGTTTTTCGGAGAGTTTCCGTGGATTTTTCAGAGCTTCCAGATTTTTGTGATCAGTCCATACTTCAAAGGGGATCTGGTTTCCTTCCAGGAAATGTCTCTATGTGAGCATTGCCCACCGCACAGCATATGCCTCTTTCTCCCATACGGCCCATCTTTGCCCGGTTTCCATCAGTTTCTTGGATGTATAAGCACATGGTTGTAATTGTCCACTTCCATTCTTTTGGAGGAGGACTGCCCCAACTGCAACATCACTGGCATCTGCTTGGATGACAAAAGGTTGTTCGGGATCTGGATGCTTAAGGACCGGTTCTGCTGCGAACAGACGTTTGAGTTTCTCGAATGCTGCTTGGCATTCCATTGTCCAGATGAGGGGTTGCCTAGGTTTCTCCCCCCCGCTTCGTTTTTAGCAAGTTTGTGATAGGGAGGGCAATGTTTGCAAAAGCTGGAATGAATTGGTGATAAAAATTTGCAAACCGCAGAAAACTTTGCAATTGTTTGCGTGTGGGGGTTGGATCCCAGTCCAATACAGCTTTCACTTTCTGTGAGTCCATCTCTATTCCCTCATGGGATATTCTATACCCCAAATAGTCAATTTTCTCTTGGTGAAACTCACATTTGGAGAGTTTTGCATATAGTTTAGCGTCTAAGAGTTTTGTGAGGACTGCATTGAGTAGCTTGATGTGTTTTTCCATCGTTTCCGTGTAGATTAAAATATCATCAAGATACACTAAAACCCCTTTAAATAAAAATTCATGAAGGATTTCATTGATCAATTGCATAAATATGGCAGGCGTTCCTTGCAGTCCAAAAGGGAGCACTTTAAATTGGTAGCAACCCCATTGGTGTGTTAAAAGCTGTCTTCCACTCATCCCCTTCCTTTATTCTGATGTGGTAATATGTCTCCCGTAGGTCTAACTTTGAAAAAAATTTCCTTTCGAGAGATGGGCTAACATGTCCTTCATGAGGGGGAGTGGATACATATTCTCTATGCAAATTGTGTTCAATTTTTGATAATTAACGCAGAGACGGCAGGAGCCATCGTTCTTTTCACGGAATAACACTGGGGCAACTATTTTTGGTCGGGTGGGTTCGATGAAACCCCGTTTTACGTTTTTATCGATAAATGCTCTGAGTTCTTTCAGTTCTCTGGGAGACATGCAGTACATTTGTGGTTTTAGGAGTTTAGCCCCTGGTAGGATTTCGATAGCGCAGTCTGTGGCTTGATGGGGTGGGAGTTCATCACAAGCTTCCTCACTAAATGCTTGGGCCAGATCCTGGTACTCATTGGGGATGTTAATGGGTTCCGCAGACTGTCTGGTCATGGCTGATTCTCTGTTCTCTTTCCCATTCTTTATCCTTTCCTCTGAGCTTTTTGCAAATATTACATCTCTCTGGAATTGTACAGTTCCTTTCCTCCAATTTATTTTTGGATTCCATTTCTGTAGCCATGTGAGACCTAGGACTAGTGTCTCTTCCATTCCTGGGGCTACAATGAATGTGAGCATTTCCCTGTGGTTTCCTAGTCTTATTTTCAATGGTTCTGTGGTAAACCTGGCTGGCTCCCCCCCGGCTATAGTTCCATCTAATTGGCAGAAAGCGATGGGATTTTCCATTTCTTTCAGTTGGATTCCCAATTTATCTGCAAGGGAGGGTTTGATTAGGCATTGGGTGCATCCCGAGTCCAGCAACGCTGCAACTTCCTCCCCTTTCCCTTGGCTGGGGATAAACGGTCTCAGGGGTAGGGTGATTGGTTCAATTGGATTGCTTACCAGCGGGTCATCTTCTGGATCACTTTCGGACTGGCTCAGGTCCCCTCAGAGCGTTTGGGATTCTTCCTCAGGTTTGGGGGGGGGTCGGAATCCCACATCTACTCGGCCTCTCAGGCCAGTCTCTTTCCCTCGAGGGCTGGATGTTGCGGGTTTCCTTCCTGATGGTTTCTGGCAGGAGTCTTCGAGTGGCATTTTGCTGCGCGGTGTCCCTCCTTTCCACACTTAAAACAACCAGACGTTCTTGGAGTCATGGTGGATTGGGGTTTGAAAACTTCCCGTTTCCCCAGGGGTGGGGATCTTTTCCAAAACTTACCGGCACGATACTGGTTTCGAGTCATGTCTATCTCTGCCTCCTCTGCCATCATGTACCATTCATGCAAGAGGTTTGGGGCCCCATGGGCCAGGTAGGCAGCGTATAGATCATCATTTAGTCCATCTTTGAACCAGCAGACTAGGATATCCTCTGGCCAATCTACCCGGCCACCCAGGTCACGAAATTCCTCGGTGTATTCTGCTACCAGGCGACGGTCTTGTTTCACGACTCTGATACGGTCGCGGGCTTTTCTATCGGCAAGCGGGTCCTCGAAATGGTGGCGTAGGGCTGTCATAAAGCGATCTAAGTTTCTTAATTCTGGGGCATTGACGTTGTGGAGCGTTACCATCCATCTGGCTGCCGTCCCTTCAAGAGCTAGGGTGACAATTCGCACCCGGGACCCTTGGTTTGGGAAATCCTGTCCATATTCTTGCATGTAGGTGAGCACTTGTGCCAGGAAAAATCCCAATTTCTGGGGGTCTCCATCGAATTTTACCCCCAAGGGCGGGACCTTCCTCTGTAATTATATGTTTCTAGGTTGGCCAGGATTAATTCCCTGATCCGGGGCATTTAAGGGTCGGGTATCTGGTATGGCTGCTGGTTCTTCAGCTTGTCCCTCTTCCTGCTCAATCTCCACTGAATCCGGGGTTGCTGCTCGGGTTCTCTTACTTTCTGGTTCCCTCGCTCTCCTGCGTTGTCGTCTTTGTGCATCCCCCATGTCGAGGTTCTCCAGGGCTTCCCTCACTAGGCGATTGATGTATCGTCTCATTTGGTCATCGGCTGGTGGCTCCTCGTCCCATTCTTCCTGATTCGATAGGGCTTCTAGCTCCAATTTCCATGCGGGTTTACGATTTCCTCGGGTGAGGGTTACTCCTCTGGTTCTTCCATCCCAGGTGTCTCTCTTTCCTACATCTATAGACCACCGGGGCTTGGTGGAGGTTTCGCAGGCAGCCTCGCTGTCTTCGATGGGACGCATCGAGTCAGTATCTGACTGGGTAATTGTTGACGTTTCTCCCCAGCATTCGGCTCCCCCTTGATCCTTGCTGTATTCAGACATTTTTTCTTCTCTTGCAGGGTCCCCTCGGTAGAGTGAATTGTTAAAAAAAAAAAACCCAATAATCAGATCCATGTATCTGTCATTTCTTCAATGGAAGGAGAAAAGGGGGGGGGGGAGACTGATAAAGAAACTCTTCTTGATGTAACTTGAATATATTTAATCTTATATCGAATTTGTATAACCTACACATGATACAATGGAGGGATGAAATCCAGATGGCCAGAACCTATCACCTCTGAGAGAGACAGTCAGGAGATGAAGAGACCATAAAAATTCCACAGTAAGATGTGTCCTGGGAAACTCTGAAAAAGGGGGTGGGGGGAATTAACATGTTGGCTTTTTGTTTTACTAAATACACACCAGGGTAAGGGGTGGGGTTTTAAACTCCTTATCTATCTCTGCATGCCTGAGAGACCTTAGATGTTGCTTTTAACCCCTCCGTGAATTATATGATCTCAATAAAGGATTCCTTTTTGATACATTTTGATACGTTTTCAGAAGTTCATTCTAGTTGAGTGAATGGGAAACGTTTTGTAGTCTGACATAAAGCAGCATCTGCAATAGAGGTCAGCTGGAGAGGAAATTTTTTTTTAAAAAAAACCTTCACTCTACCGAGGGGACCTGCAAGAAAGGAAAATGTCTGAGTACAGCAAGGACCAAGGGGAAGCCAAATGCTGGGGAGAAAAATTGACCGTTACCCAACCAGATCGTGACTCGGTGCACTCCAATCGAAGGTAGCAAAGCTGCCTACAAAACCTCCACAAAGCCCCAGTGGTCTATAGGCATAAGAAAGAGAGACAGCTGGGACAGAAGAACCAGGGGAGTAACCCTCACACAGGGCAATCATAAACCCAGATGGAAATTGGATCTGGAGGCCCTATTGGATCAGGAAGGATGAGGCGAGGAGTCACCAGTCAACAACTGACTGAGACGGTACATAAATCGCCTCATGAGGGAAGCCCTGGAGAACCTCGAGGTGAGGGATGCACCGGGATGCCAACGCAGGAGAGCGAGGAAACCAGAAAATGAGAGAAACCGAGCCGCCACCCCAGATTCAGCTAAGAATGATCGGGCAGCAGGACAAGCTGAAGAACCAGCAGTCATACCAGGTACCCGACCCCTAAATGCCTCAGAATGGGATTAACCCTGGCCAACCCAGAGACATACAACTGCAAAGGAAGGTCTCACCCCTGGGAGTAAAATTCGATGGGGACCCTCAGAAACTGGGATTTTTCCTGGTGCAAGTCCTCACCTACATGCAAGAATATGGGCAGAATTTCCAAACCCAGGGATCCTGAGTATGAGTCATCACCCTGGCCTTTGAAGGGGCAGAAGCCAGATGGATGGTGATGCTCCACAATGTCAATGCTTCAGAATTAAGGAACCTCGACCGCTTCATGATGGTCCTACGCCACTGCTTTGAAGACCCGCCTGGTAGCTGAATACACTGAAGAATTTTGTGACCTGGCTGGCCGAGTTGATTGGCCAGAGGATATCCTAGTCTGTTGGTTCAAAGATAGACTAAATGACGACCTATACGCTGCCTTTCTGGCCCGTGGGGCCCCAAACATCCTGCATGAATGGTACATGATGGCAGAGGAGGCAGAGATAGATATGACTTATAACCAGTACTGCAGTGGCAAGTTTTGGAAAAGATCTCCACCCCAGGGAAAACGGGAAATTTTCAAACCCCATACCACCATGACTCCAAGAATGTCTGGTTGCTTTAAGTGTGGAAAGGAGGAACACTGCGCAGCAGAATGCTGTTCGAAAACCCCTGCCAGAAAGCCAGACCACCCATCAGGGAGGAAGCTTGGAACATCCAACCCTCAAGGAAAGGAGACTGGCCTGAGGGGCTGAGTAGCTGTGTGATTCCGATCCCCCCCAAACCCAGAGGAAGAACCCCCAATGCTCTGAGGGGACCTCCGAAAGTGATCCGGAAGACGATCAGCTGGTAAGCAACCCAATTGAACCAATCACTCTACTCCAAGACTGAGGGAAGGGGGAGGAAGTTGCAGCGTTGCTGGATTCAGGATGCACCGATGCCTAATAAATCCCTCCCTTGCAGAGAAATTGGGGATCCAACTGAAAGAAATGGAAAATCCCATCGCTTTCTGCCAATTAGATAGAACTATAGCGGGGAGGGAGCCAGCTAGGTTTACCACAGAACCATTGAAAATAAGATTAGGGAACCATAGTGAGATGCTCACATTCATTATAGCCCCAGGAATGGAAGAGCCGCTAGTCCTAGTTCTCACAGGCTGTGGAAATGGAATCCAAAAATAAATTGGAGGAGAGAACCGTACAATTCCAGAGAGACGTAGTATTTGCAAATAGCTCTAAGAAAAGGATAAAGAAAGGAACAGAGAACAGAGAGTCAGCCATGACCGGACAGTCGGCTGAATCCATTAATATCCCAATGAGTACCAGGATCTGGCCCAAGTATTTAGTGAGGAAGCTTGTGATGAACTCCCACCCCATTGCACCACAGACTATGCTATCAAAATCTTACCAGGGTCTAAACTCCCAAAACCACAAATGTACTGCATGTCTCCCAGAGAACTAAAAGAACTTAGAACATTTATCGACAAAAATTTAAAAAGGAGTTTCATCAAACCCACCCAACCAAAAATAGCTGCCCCAAGTGTTATTCTGTGAAAAGGAAGATGGCTCCATATGCTGGTGTGTTAATTACAAAAAATTAAACATGATTTGCATAGAGAATATGTATCCACTTCCCCTCATGAAGGATATGCTAGCCCACCTCTTGAAAGGAAAAAAAAATTCAAAGTTAGACCTATGAGAGGCATATTACTGCATAAGAATAAAGGAAGGGGATAAGTGAAAGACAGCTTTTAACATACCATTGAAATGCTACCAATTTAAAGTGCTCCCCTTTGGACTGCAAGGAGTGCCTGCCGTGTTTATGCAATTGATCAATGAAACCCTTCATGAATTTTTATATAAAGGGCTTCTAGTGTATCTTGATGATATTTTAATCTACACAGAAACGATGGAAGAACACATCAAGCTACTCCGTGCAGTCCTCACAAAACTCTTAGACGCTAAACTATATGCAAAACTCTAAATGCAAATTCCACCAAGAAAATATTGACTATTTGGGGTATAGAATATCCCACAAGAGAATAAAGATGAACCCACAGAAAGTAAAAGCAGTCATGGACTGGGACCCACTGCACACCAGCAAACAACTGCAAAGCTTCCTGGGGTTTGCAAATTTTTATCGCCAGTTCATTCCAGCTTTTGCAAACATCACCCTCCCTATCACAAACTTGCTAAAAATGAAGGGGGGGGGGGGAGAAACCCAAACCAAGGCAATCCCTTATCTGGACAATGGAATGTCAAGCAACATTCGAAAAACTCAAACGTCTATTCTCAGCAGAACTGGTCCTTAAGCACCCAGATCCCAAACAACCTTTTATCATCCAAGCAGACGCTAGTGATGTTGCAGTTGGAGCAGTCCTCCTCCAAAAGGAAGTGGACAATTACAACCATGCGCTTATACATCCAAGAAATTGACGGAAACCAAGCAAAGATGGACCATATGGGAGAAAGAGGCATATGCTGTGCGGTGGGCAATGCTCACATGGAGACATTTCCTGGAAGGAAACCAAATCCCCTTTGAAGCATGGACTGATCACAAAAATCTGGAAGCCCTGAGAAATCCACAGAAACTCTCCAAAAAACAAGCAAGGTGGGCTCAATATTTTGCATGATTTAATTTCGCTCTCAGATATTTTCCTGGGAGAAAGAACTTCTTAGCAGATGCACTGTCCAGAAAACCCCAATACAACAGCAAAAAGATTGAGGTTATAAAACCAATGATCCAACCGACCCAACTGACCCAACTAGCAGCCAAAGTAATCACCTGGGCACAAGAGAAAAGAAAATCATCACTGATTGAAGACACAATGACGTCAATATTTAAGGAGGCACTACCTTAAGGATGACTGGCTCCATCTATCTCTGCAAGCCTGAGAGACCTTAGATGCTGCTTTTAATCCCTCTGTGAATTGTCTCATCTCAATAAAGGATTCCTTTTAGATATGTTTTGATACATTTTCAGAAGTTCATTCTAGTTGATTGAATGGGAAAAGTTCTGTAGCCTGATTCTTAATACTGTTGACGACCTCTACAGCTACATCCTTGATATTGAGTGGAATATGACCATGCTGGCTCTTAACTAGATCAATCAGATTGGAGGAGTATTTTGAAAACACTAAAAAGCTGGCTTAGCAAATAAAACCCATGTAACTGGATTTAATGTTAGAGAGATCTAGTTTTATGTCCCATTACATATACTCTTTCCCCCATCCACACACATGTGTGGTAGGAACATAAAAATCCTACTTCATTTATTGATCATTTCTCTGCTTAAAACAGGTAATAATTCCCTCATCAAAAGTCTGCCTCATGTTGACTCCATGGAGATAGAGTTTTGTGGGCACCAATCTAGACATAATCTGTTATCAATGTTTTTTTTTCAATTTTTTATTGTAATCATTTATGAATATGCAAATCTTTACAAAGGAGACACTGTGAGATGTTCATATGCTCTCAGAATTCCAGATATGCTATACAGCTCAAAAAATTTACCTATCTTGGCTTCAAATCCTAAGGCTAATTGCCAGTCTTAGTTAGCCTAAAGGAGAGGTGTCAAACTTACGGCATTATGTTGTCGTCATCTGACATACCTTGACTATTTTTCCCTTTGTTAAAATGGTGATGGGCATGGCTAGCACATGACGCATCCAGCGGGCTGAGAGTTTGACACCCCTGGCCTAAAGATTCTTGTAAACTGGGAGAAGAACTCATGAAACTATCCTGATACATTTGAAACCATACAGTACATTCTGCCTTCTCTAGTTTGGATATATAACTCTAGGTCTGACAAAGTAGTGAGGTGGCACAAATCCAAATAAAACATATATGTGAAGTCCTTGGTGCTGTCTGAGCTTAGTTGTTTGCTTATAGATGTTTCATTACCTGACTAGGTAACGTCACCAGTGCAGTTCAACCCTGAGCTATATATTTTCCCTTCTATTAAAACATTATCACAGTGGAATGTTAATAATTTATATCATTATACAAGTTCTTGTTTTTAATTTGTTTTGTTAAGCAAAATTTGCTTAACAGGACATGTTAGCAATCTCAATGATTACTAGATATATTCCAAACCTTATGCTAAAATCATTAGGACAGCTGGATAATGTCTTGATGCATGTATACAATATTAATTTAATTATTCTATTGAAGTGAAATCTAACTGATCTTAGTAATTCATGAATAGCTGTTATCCTGTCTTTCATATGCATTTTCACATGATGTGTGCTTTGTCCTGCTTTTTGCTTCTTTCATAAAGAATATTTGAGAAGATAATGATAATGTGGTAACTTTAAATTAAATGATTAATAGTGCAGTCTTTCAGAAGACTTGCATTAAATAGCACTTATTTCAACTAAATATTTGCAGGATTACACACTTACAATATCCTGTAAGAATTCAGATCCGCTGTCATAGATAGAACTGGGAAATCATTTATTGAGTACATATAAATCACATTTTGTAACACCCAAAATTTAGAAGAGAGGAATTATCAAAAGGAATATGCAGATCTTAGATTAAAATTTTGTTGTTTTATTTCCCACATTTGGTTACATGATATCCAACACTTGTTATCAAATGCTAAGCATTTGATATTATGGGAGGGGAGGGGGAATGAAAAGATAATAATTTACCTTCTTTCCCACTAAAAATGAAGGCTGTTCTGAAGGTGCCTTTTGTGACTGAAAGAGAAAACTGAATCTTTGAATGAGGATGGTTCAGATATAGCACTAAGATAAAAATCAAACAAACTATATGACTTAAAGGCTTTCCCCACAAGCTAAAAGATTGTCTGCCCATCATTTTGCTTGTAGAAAACTAAACAAGTATATAATTGGCTGCCCCCACTGCCTTATATAGTGATATCTCAGAACTCGACTGTTTCAAAACTTAAATTTGATACTTGATGCATTTTGATGCAAACATATTGTCACAGTACTACGTGTTTAGTATTTGATGCACTGTGGTAGGAAGAGGGGGATGGCTGTGGAGAATAGATAGGAAGTCATCCATGCTAGGAAAGTAGCTGCAAAAGAAGGGGAATGGCCACAGAGGGCAAATAGGAAGTTGGCCATACTGTGAAGGTCATTGACCTTCACAGGTCAATGTGACCCATTCACAATGAAGGTCATTGAAAAGGGATAGACAGAACATTCTTCCCAGCAGAAACAAAGAATTATAAATCATGTGGTTTGTTTGGGATTCATCCTTTTTAATATTTATTTATTTATTTATTTATTTATTTATTTATTTATTTATTTATTTATTTATTCCATTTATATACCGCCCTTCTCCCGAGGGACTCAGGGCGGTGAACAGCTCATCTAAAAACCCCACAAAGAATACAAAAGTTAAAAAATATTAAATTTCAATCGGCTGCTTGATAAAACTAACAAAACCCCACCCACCCCCCTTAAAACCCAATTTGGAATTAAATATGGAGACCAAATTAAAACCATTATCTCAGCCCAGGCCGGCCTGCTCAAAGAGCCAGGTCTTCAACGCGCGCCTGAAGGCCCTCAGGTCCGTGCCGGTACGGAGCTCCGGTGGCAGAGTATTCCAGAGGGCGGGGGCACCCACAGAGAAGGCCCTACTCCTTGGCGCCGCCAGACGACACATAGCGGCCGACGGCACCCGGAGCAGACCCTCTCTGTGGGAACGCATCGGCCTGTTGGAGAACGCTGGCAGAATGCGGTCCTGAAGGTAACCTGGTCCCATGCCAATACTAGTCACATCTCCTGGAATCAATTAATGATGTGTACTGAGGTTCTACTGTACTTCAGTTCTTGCTGTTATATAGGGTTGCTTTGATCTTAGATTGTGTTAATGTGCATTCCTCCAGTTCTTTGATCAATGACAAAGCATTTCAACAAAATCTGCCTGACCAGACTGCTGAGTCCTATTCTATCCAATGATGAGTTAACCAGATCCAATTTACAGATTTAATAATAGGAAAGTTAAGAATTGGTAGATATTCCTGATTTTGTTTTCCCTTCCACATAGCATTTCTTTTTGATGGGAATAAATCTATCAATTATTCTTAATATGGGGTGAGGCTGGGAATCAGGTAAGTTTTGACACATAGATCTGTTATAGTTTCATTTTTAAGGTGAATTTTGAAAATCTGCCATATTTTCATTTTTTTGTTTCATGATATTAAACAAATGCAAACTTTAATTCCAGTTCAATGAACTGGATAATTGATTTTTTTTTAAGTTTGCAATCAAAAACTTTTAATATACATGTTATTTCACATGCACAGTGCACACACTGATTACTGTAATTTTCTAAAATTAATGATGAATTGCATTGCTAAATTCAGAGGCACAAATTTTGAATAATAATTTTCAAGCTTGGATAAGGATTGAAAAATGTAAGTCAATCTAATCCTTAGATTCAAAAGTGAATTCCTGTATTTCTATCATATCTTTATCCAGAAAAACCATGCCTTTTAAACATTGTATATAAGTATTTGAATAAAAAATTAAAGGAAATAGAAAACGCCTCCAAACTGAACTTTTAATGTCCAACTGTATAAACAATTCTCAAATTATATAATGTTAATTGTTAAGGTCACCCGGAGGTTTATCTAATTTATTAATAATTTTTGAATTGTTTTATCTGTGTAACAACCCACTAAAAGAAAGCAAATGTCCAATTGTCTGCAGGAAGTATAAATCCTTCCATTCTCCACCATCCAGTCAGAACTGAAAAAGCTTGGATGAGAAGCAAAACCTTTTCAAAGAAAAATCAGAAATTCCAGCTGCTCTTGAAAAAAAGCCCCTTTGGGACAACCATGACCTGGATGACTGAAGAGAGAAAAGAATTATAAGTTACTCTTTTATAATGGAATTTATATAGTTAGACTAGAAGATTCTGTTTTGCTCTTTCTGATGCTTTTCTGTCAGCTTCCTCTTTTTCTCTTTTTTCTGCATAAAACTCCCACCCTATAACCTAAAATGTGTTCAGTTACAAGTACATGATACATTGTTATAATCTTCCTGGAAAACAGGAAGATCTGCCCGGACTAGGAAACAAGTAAGTAAGATAAGGGATACCCTCCCAAGGTAAAGCTCAGCAGCCCAGCAGCAAAACTAAGATAAGACATTGAAACACAGAAAACAATGTTATGCCGACCCTCAAGTTTACATTTTAGAATATAGAGAATAAGGGGTGTGTGGGAAGGGTTTCTTAGGCATGGCGTGTTCTGTGCAGAGGTATAAAATGTATTGTTTGAATATGGAAACTTGCTTTTCTTGTACCCAATCCACTTTGGAAGGGACTTGAAGGCCCGTTTGCAAATGCTTATTTTCTTTAATAAACCTTTGAATTGTGAACCAGACTTCTTCCTGTGTTGTACTGAATAATTCAGTTCTTATATCTCACAATCTTGCACCCAAGTGTGGAGCTTGAGAGCCTCTTTTGGGGTTACCCTCAGTAACTCTGGGGGCACGCCAATTGATTTCAACTGCCTAGAGTAATCTGAGACTGAACTTCCATTTGCGGGCCCCAAGCCAAATCTAAATTAACAGCTCTGGTCCACAATATCAAAGGAGCAGACAAGAAACAACAACTGCTGAGGCCCTAAGAAAACCAAGCAATCCAGTGCACCGGCCCAGGTAAGAAAGTTTTGCCCCAAAGATGGGAAACAAGCAATTATACCTGAGTGGTCAGGAGAATGATTGTGGGAGGTTTGTCGATAATGGCAGTGTGTGTGCTGGACTGTGTTCTGGGAACACTGGTGAGTCCAGAGCGAGTGTGGACCTGAAAGGTTGCGGTTCTTTACTCCCACGAGGGGGAAGGTCAGCCTGAAGGGAAGCGGACTGGTGTTGGTGATATTGAGCGGCCATAAAATCGAGAACCTCAGGGAACCATAATCAGGAAAACTCAAGAGAGAGTTGGGCAAAGTGTAGTTGTTGTGCTAAGCCTAAGAAAGATAATCGTGCTGTAAAAATAAGTAACAGTACTATAGAAATACCATCAGAAAGTCCTTTAGGATAACCTTTATCTCAATGGGATGATGATAACCTAATCCCATGGACTTAACTAAGAGTCAGATGATTGTGCCACAAAAAGTGGCCAAAATATATTATAAGTCCTCCTCACTACCATTGGGAACATCTGGGAGAGTCAGACAAATATTGGATAGGGAAATTAGAACAGTATTTACTTACAAGACCAACTTTAAATAGTGAAGTACCCTATAAAACCATGGTACCATGTAAACTAAGAAAGCCCAGTTCCACCTGAACAAGCTCAGATTTTAAACTGAAGAAAGAGAAAGAAGGAGAACCACCTAAGTGGGACCCCTTGGAATAACTTTCCTCCTCTGTAGCTCCAAGTGCACCCCAGGGTCAGCCACCTAACCTTTATGCTGCCCAAAGTGAGGTTGGGGGGGGTGCATATCAATCTATAGAAGGAAGAACTAGACAGAGGGTAAGAGAAAGAGAAGAGGAGGAGGAAGAAAAAGAAGAAAAGATTTATTCTTCTCATCCAGAGTTTAGCAGGTAATAAAAAGGCTTTGCCTGTCTAAATGGGAAGACTCAGATAATTTGACTTGATCAATTTGATGTGATTTCTGTTAAAAGTTCTTAGAAGTATAATAATAATAATTGCACGCAGAATTGAATGGGATTGAATTGAAGAAAAATCTTTACCTGTGTATAGCCCCAATTGGGCTGCTGCAACTCAAAACAAAACATAATTGTGACATGTCTGGCCAGCCAGAGAATTAAGTTGGCTTTTTGGATTAGACTTAGAGGTGTGGGAAACAGGTAGGCAGTGGTTAAGGCCCACAATCACATTTGTGATTGAAACCACTCCTTAAGGTTTCCCACTGCTCTGAGAACAAACTATAGGCTGCTAAAGAAAGAAAAAGTAGCGATTTAAAGGGACAAAACCTCCCCAGGTCCAACGTTGGGATTCTACCAGTTCGCATCTATTCACAAGAGCCAATTGTTAGAAGAAATTACTGGCCTAATCCTATAAGGAAGGCAGGAAGGAAACATTCTGGTATTGTTTACAGAAACTGCCTCTCCGTTAACCTTATTACATTCTTGGCAGCACTAGACTTCCTGTCTCTGGAACTTCTCTGGAGTTTTTTTCCCCTCCTTTGCTAGTACTTTGCTTGTGTGGAGTGACCATTCAAAGTTACAATGGCACTGAAAAAAGTGATTTATGACCGTTTTTCACACTTACGATCCCCACAGTCATGAGAGGCCAGGCGAGGAGATAATGCCTCGATGTGAGTGATATTGAGTTGTCCATGCCCAGCCAATAACATGACACCAAGCCACATCCACCCAGTCACATGACCACCAAGCCACACCCACCAATTAAACCACGCCCACAGAACCAGTTGTTAAAAAAAATGAATCCCACCTCTGCCCAAGTCTGGAAATATGTGTGTGAATGTGTCTGTGTGTAATCATTTCCAAATCTGGAGGATGAGATCCTTTTTGCCTTGAAACAGCAAGAGAAACAAGAAAGGGGGGAAAGTGAGACTTTTTACTCACTTTAACCATTTTTTTTCTGCTTTTGCTACTTTGAGCTTTTGCCTGAAGAAGGAGGGGCTCAATGGTTACACAGCTTGCAAAGATAGTCGTTGCTGTAAAAACATTACTTCATATCATGATTTTTCTCAGTGCCTCTGTCAACAAAAGTTGGCAGTTTGCTTAGAAATGTTATCTTTGCAGCTGGCTCAGCTCCCAGTTACAATGGAGCTAAGCTCAGCTCAGCAAGGGAATCAAACCAGGCACACTCTGTATATGCTCTTAATCCATATTTTGCTCAAAGCAGAGATTTGATATTAAAGTTTGACCCAAATATATTTTAGAGCATTGACTTAAAATATTTATTTTAAAATATTTTTAAAAAATTAGATTGTCTTTGAAGTTGTTCTTACCGCCCTCTTTTATGTCTTTATGTCTGTGTGCTTTATGGATGCTTAAGAGTCAAGATGCTTCATCCTATGGCATTTATTGTTTGTTTATTTGTTAGACAAGTTGTTATCTTTTAGGAATCGTTACAGAGGTGAGCTAGAAATTACAATAGGTAGAAAGAGAGTGTCATCACTTGAGACTTTCAGGAAGGGATTGGAGTGCCATTTGTCAGAAATGATGTAGAGTCTCCCGCTTGGGCGGAGGGGTTGGACTAGATGACCTCTTTTGGGGTTCCCCTCAATAATTCTGGGGGCGCACCCACCATGGCCATACCCACCCAACTACTGCCCAGCTACTGGACAGAAAACCGGTTGCTAAATTTTTTGAAGCCTGGTTCAGATGATATTCCTGCAATCTCTTATGTGCATCCTGATAATGTACTAACAAAATAGATTGGAGCCCAGAATTTAAGCATATGTTTAATTTATAAAATTGACTAATTTAGCAGTTGGCCACATTAAAATATACTTCTGAAATGAGCTTTTCAGACAGATAGGGCGGTCATGCTCAGTTTGTGTGTAAGGAATGTATTTCCTCACCCTCACTGGGTATTATGCAAATAAATAATAGATATATGAATAGAAGATATATATGTGCAAATATAGTTAAATTTATTTATTGTCTTTAAATACTACCAAATTCAAAAAAAACCCCACTTCAATGCACAATAAAGCATCCTTATCAGATGAAAAAATTCACTGTAAATTAATGTAAATAGATGTCTATCATATATATGTACTTACATTTACTTGCAAATAAAGCCAAATATTTTAAGTGTCATATAATTCTACACAATTACTTTTAGAATTTTAGCTTTAGTATTAAAATGTGATCATCATAATTTGTCTTCTGAGCCCCTAATATATTATAAATAATGCTCAGTATATGCTATGTTCTGTTCTCTCTTGTTGGAAGAAATTTCCCCGGTTCGTTCCCAGCTAAGACACAGCACAGACACTGAGTAGAAATGGATGCAGAAGCCAGCTAATAGAAAGTGAAATTCTAATATAGGCTTTCTGTGTCCCACACATTTTGTAATGAGGTCTCCTCTTTCCTGTTTTCTTTTTTAAAAATCCAATTTCTCTTTCCATCATCTGTATAAATTCTTTACCTTTTAGTATAGATTGATTTAAAATCCATATTACTCTTCGCTTTTGTCCCTTTCAACTAATTTTAACTGAATTATGATTGGCCCATAGCTTTGTTTCTATTTCCATCTCTTGCACATTTGTGTTTACTTCTGAGGCATCCAAATCATGTCTATTCTAGACCAAGATTGATGTGTATTAGAGTAAAAGGTGTATTGGTTTTTCCCTGGGGTCATTTCTCTCATGTATCTTGTATAGATAATTTTTCTGTCCTTTTAAAAAAAGTTCTGGGTAAAGTCTTGTTTTTTTATTTGTTTTACTACTTTTGTAGTCAAGTTTTATATCAACTATTGCATTGAAATCTCCTAAGAGACCAATATTTTTATATTCTGTTTTGAGTATCTTCTTATGAAGTTTTTAATAAAATTCTTGTCCATTATTTGGTGCATAGATTGCAACTAAGAGTATCTGTTTTTGATTTAAAGTCACTTCCACCGTCAAAATTTTCCCTTCTTCATCTTTAAAAATTTGATTGACACTTATTGTTTCTTTGATATATAACGCCACCCATCTTCTTTTTTTTGCAATAGCAAGGAGAATAATTTTCCCAATTTAGGGCACTCCAATAATTTATTATAGTGTTTTTTAATATCACTTCTTGTAGTGAAATTATGTCTAATATTAATCTTTGTAATTTTGTGACTACTTTTTTCTTTTCATAGGGGAATTCAGTCCATTTATATTAACTGATAGCATCTTTATTTCTTTTTGCATTGCTTCACTTGAATATAGGTCTTATGCTCATAGTTGCTCTATTTTTCTGTGCTCCTTTGCTCTTGCTCTTTCTCGCTCTGCTCATTCTTTTTTCTCCTCTTCATTTTCATCTTGTTGGGTGCACTTTTCTTCTATCGTTGGCACTTTTTGTCCTTTATACACTATTTCTCCCCTCACTTTTTGTTCCTCTTCCATGTTAAAGTAGCATGGAAAGTAGATCATAAAATTCCACTGCTTTGTCCAATAAGCCCAGATTATGTCTTTTTTCATGTTAAGTAACTAGTATCAAGTATTAGCCAAGTTTACATTATATTTAATCAACATTGTAGTCAAAAAATGATATTATTTCCAGATATTCTTTCCCTTACTCTCCTAGGCATTTGTTTCAAGACTACCAATTTTTTCCCTTATGTTTCAATGGTTCGTCTCTTGCCTTATTATGTATCTCATCCCTTATCAATTTTTTCACAAATCTCACATGTACTTCTTTTGGAAGATTACCGCCCCGAGTCCCTTTTTTGGGAGAGGGGGCGGTATAGAAGTTTAAACAAATAAAATAAATAAATAAATTATGCCTCCTTGCGTAATTTGTGTGTATTCTAAAAGTTTCATCTATTTCTGCTTCCATTTCCTGCTTATCCATCCCTAGTACCTTCGCCAACAACTCTTTCATTGTATCTAGTAGACTTCCCCCTTCTCCTCTTCTATATTCTGAAATCTTAGATAGTAAGCAGCTTTTTGTTTCCAACATTATCACGGTGCTTTCTAGCTCCTTGTTTGCTAGTGTTAGTTTATAATTTATGTTGTCCATTTTTTTCTCTACTTGTTCTTTCTCCTCCATTTTCTGAATCCTTTGCTCATTTTTTGTTATCATTTGTTGAAAGTTTTCAATTTTTTCATCCATATTTTGATTTTTTTTCATCTCTCCCATGTCATTTTTCACTTCCCATATATCTTTCCTTATCTCATTATGATTTTTTGTCATGGACTCCTGTAGAGACTGAAACATTATCATCATTTCCTTTTGAAAAATATTTGATTTCTCCATCTGTTAATACACTCTCTATTGACCTCTGATTAGATGGGCTTGAGGAAACTGGTGGTGGTGAAGAGCAGGGGTCGCCAACCTTTTAGAACTCAGGGACCACCAAACTCATACTTTTAAATCCTGAGGCCCACTAATATGATTTTTTAAAAAAGATAATATATTTAATATAAAAATATTTTTAAACTTACATATATTAAACTTACATATTATCTATCTATCTATCTATCTATCTATCTATCTACCTATGCTTATTTAATTATAACAAAATCATAAATGCTTAATCATAACAAAATAAAATGTTTATTGTAACAAAATTATTAATGTTAATGCAATTGTTTCCTGATATAATAGGTCACTCTGTAGCAGTAAAAAAACATTATGTTAATATCCCTAAAAGGCAACAGAGAAAAAACTCTAGCTGTGTGGCTGTAATCAGCTGGTTTATGAGCCTTAACTGAATGATTAGAAGCCAACAAATAGAATCTGCTTTCTATCCAAATTAATCCCTAATATTCTAGTCTAATAGTGCCATCATAATAAACTATTCTTAGTTATTTATCCCCAGGGAACTCCTTCCCATTGCTCTGCTGTTTGGGCTTTAATAGAGAGGAGGCTTGATTACAGAAGCAGTGGGGCACTGCTGGGATTCCAAAGAAGTGCCTGGAGGCTGGGATTCCACTTGGTGCCTGGAGGCTGGGAAGGAAAGAGAGTCGTGCACAGCTCTCGACTCCTCCGGTCAGCTCTCTCCATTAATTCAATTCTCCAGCATTGGATTGCTCCTTCCTCTCTCTCTTTCCTTCTACCACCACCCCATGCCCACCTGGAGGCAATGGGTACTTGTTGCAGTTATCCAGCAGAAGCAGAAGCAGCTGCTGCTGCCTTTCTTCCTGGGTCTTTAACATCTGGCTTGCTTCTCCACCACTGCCTCCTCTTCCTCCAGCACCCCCTTCTCTGAGTAGGGCAATTATGAACTAACCGAACGGCTACACTGATATCCCTGTGTATCAGTTTAGCCACTCGGCTAGTTCATAATTGCCTTTCTTTCCCACCATCAGCAAGCCACCCCGGGCATATTTCCCTCCCCTGCCATTAGTCTTACCTTCAAGTTCCAGATCACTTTGCTCTCTACTGCTCAGTCTCAGTCTCAGTCAAGGTAAGTTTTGCACTCAGCCAAAGGGTGGTGGTCAACAGATGGGTGGACCATGTGGGCGGAGGAGCCTTGTTTTCCCGTGCAGCCCAGATTAATTGCCTTTGGGGACCATTTCTTCTGCAGCCCACCAAATTTTTTCTGAGGCCTTCAGTGGGCCACGGCCTACCAGTTGGTGACTGCTGGTATAAAGAAGATACCTTCTGATTCTTTGTTTCTCTTCTTTCTTCTATTTATAAGCTAATAACAGATACATCCACCAATCCTACTAACAGCCAAGAGCAAACCAACCAAAAGCCAATCACCAGTGGCACCCCAATACTTCAATACCTCACGTGTCTGATAAGAAAGGGGAAAAAAACATATTACAAATCCAATTCCCTCCAATTCTAATTCAATCAGTCTTCAATATCTCAGTATTTCAGTGCCAGAGTCAATTAAGTTTACAATCCACAAGGGTCACTGTAACCTATTTTTTTATTTTTCAATATTCTATAGTTCACAGGATCAATCCACACTAGCCATACTTTATAAAAAAAGATTCAGAAAGTAAGAAGGCAAAGAGGAAAATATTTATCCTTGAGAATATCTTTTATGCTGTCTTGTCTTCTATCAATTAATATTTGTAATCCAATCCTTAATACTTCAATGTTCCAAAATGTCAAGCTAAGCCATAGTCTTTACAGGTGTCTTTTGGAATTGAAAAGATTTGTTAGTCTTCACTGGTCAATTTCAGGGTCCTCTCTTTCATATCTGCTGGGTGACATTAGGCTTGGCTTGGTGATAAGGGTGTCAGTCATGTTTGGGAAGGTCTGCTCCACTCTGGTTGCTGTGATGACTTTCCTGTGGATGGCTGAACCCAACCCAATTTCCTTGGCTCAATGAATGGAAGGTCTCCTCTGGAGGCAGCATCTGGGCCAGTGGTATTTGTTTCCACAGGTTGCAGAGTCATCTGTGTAGAGCTGAAACAAGGCCCCCTCCCCCTTTGTGGTGATCCTCCCAGGAAAGGCAAGAGGTGGAGAGGTGGAGTGGGAGTGGGTAGATAGCTGCAGCCTGAGTTTGAGGAAGAAAAAAAATCAATTCTGCAGTTATTAAAAACCAGTTATAACAAAATGAGGACATCAGATGAGAAAAAAAAAACTGGATTCACATGCTTCAGAAAAAGAATGAACAGATCAAACCATTTAAAAACATAGTAAAATGCAAGAAATAATGATTTTTTTCTGTAAATTAACTTAAAACATTCCCTTATAACCTTGGGGTGTTCTTAAAAGTACAGAGAGGGAAGAAAAAAAATGAACACAGTGTGCGTTCTATGTTGTGGGCCAGGCAAAACTGACACTTTCAAAAAAGACATTTTCTTTCAGTGCTTTTAACTCTTTTCTAACAATTTAAAATTCATATACCGGCAGAATACATTGCCCCCAACAGGTACCTTCTAACCTGTGGTTAACCTCTCAGTTTTTCAGGCAAATGTACTTCCCACACTCTAATGTAGTTTTTAAGTGTGGAAATAGAAAGACAAAGGCAAAATAGTCTTTTGGCAATAAAGTGTATTTTTATTGTTAAATTTGACAATGATTTTTGAGGATCCAAAGCTAACTTTAAAGCTAAATAGTTAAGATGATCCAGCACACCTAACCTGTTTGCATATATCTATAGGGGTTCAACTTCTGAAAGTACACACTATCAACTTTTTCTCTTCTTTTGCATGTTGTTTCTGGAAAAACTGGCTCTGCCTATTTAATAAACTATTGTAATTGCAATTGTCAATTGTAATTTGAGGAGAATGCACTCATAATAAATGTATAACACATATTTACAAGCAATATGTTACACAGAATAGCTATATTTGCATGGAGCAGCTACCAGGAAGATGGATTGAAAGGGATGACATTTGCCAGCAGCTAAGTTTCATGTTTGTCAGGATTAGTTCAAGCTTTTTATAAGGTAAACGACTCTTATCTTTAAAAATATGAACAGCTGGATGCCTTGTTACATTACACTAAAGGATATAATAACTAATTGTTGCTGATTAAATTTGCTAGTTGAATCGTGAAAGAATAGTTAAAAGTCTCTTCATTTCTAACGACCTATTTTCATTCCATTTGAAGACAATTCACAATCAATCTAGATATTGGGATATATTGTGGGGTCGAATGTAGCTTGTTTTTGGAACGCCATTACATCTCAGATATATTTGAGAATAGAAATCTATTTTAACTTATTTTTGGAGTTTTGTTCCTGAGACTTAACTATATTTTGCGTTAGCTATCCAAAATATTTGCTAAAACGATAAAAAGGTGGTGTAAATGGTTTTTGTCCCACACTCCACCCGCTTCTGTTTTCTCGTCTCCTCTTTCATTGAAACTAAAGGAATTTTGCATACTTTTTCCATAAAACGTAGTATTTTAAATCTGTTTAGGTTGTCTTCCTGAAATAAAACAAATGCTGTAATTTAAAATTGATATATGGGCTTTCTCCAGCCCAATGCAAAATTCATTGTGTGACTCGGCTTTTCCCTTGTTTTAGAAACTTTTCCTCTCCCCCTGAAGTATGAAATGGAGACAATTCTTCTTGTCGTCGAGAAAAGCACCTTTGGCACTTCGTCAACCGGCACCCTCATAAAACGCGGGGCTATTGCACAACTTTTATCATATGTTGCTAGAATGGCCGTGCTAAGACCGCATACTGATAAGTTTTGTGTTCCAACATATCCCGAGGGGGCGCCAGGTTGGAGAATCCAACGGCCCAGGGCCCGCCCAAGCCTTTCCCGCAAGTGTTCAGAGGACTCCTCTTTTGGCGAGTCTGAGCCGTGGAACGTGAATCATGAAAAGACAACTAAAGTTCGCTTTCTTTCCACAAGAGCGCCTCAGCCCGTTGTAGCTGCTGGGAGAAAACTGCCACGTCACTGCCTACTTCCTGCTTTGGTTGCCCACCCCCTGGCCGAAGATTTTCCCGGACGGCAGCGTCTGGGCTGCAGCTCAGCCGAAAGAGGCCGAGGTGGGAGCCACCAGCGACAAAGCGAGCGAGTTGCTTGGCTGATTGACTATTTCCCCATTGCTCGTCAACATTCCCTTCGTTTTTGGAATGTCAAGGGATTCCAATGGGAAGCTCCGGAATAAAACTCTACATTGACCCTCCATTTGCTTGGAAAACGATTCCTCCTTTTCGATTTTTCCATTTTTCTGAACCAAATGAGCAAGGGTTAATGGAAAATAATAGGGCAGAGTGGTGTGAACTATTGATGACCGAGGTAACTTTGCTTGTTATTGGGAAAACGACAGCAAGAATATTTGCAGCACCCCTTTAAGGACCGTACTGGAGATATTTGTGCCTGTTTGCTGGGTAGTTTGCTTTGATTACATAAGAAGATAAGAGAGATAAGGATTTAGTCAGTTTTATTTCCAAGGAAATGTATGAAAAGTTGGAAGGCTAAGCCACTGTCTCCTGTGGACAACCAGCACTGAACTATTCCCAGTACCAGGATAACAAGGAATGTTTCTTTCACCATGACTACTGATAATTTTTACCAATGTTAATGAATATTGAATCTATAGTAGTAACAGCTTTGTCAATGAAATATGTATTATGTGTATGCTCTTACTACAAGGCTTTAAAAGAATAATCTATTTTTTAATTTGATTTGGGGGGATATTACTACTTTGCACACACAAATTTAAGTATTTGCTGATCTAAAAACCAGCAGTCTGGTTTGAGCAAAAGCATCCATTTATGGATAACTAGACAAGAAGAAAGATTTGGGGCAATATCCTAGACCCAAATGTTGAGCAGCAATATCCTAGACCCAAGTGTTGGCATTAAAGAAAGTGCTTAAAGGAAGTTCTTCAACTATGGGATCTGCTTCATCTCTGGTTAATCCAATGGTCCTTGTTGGGGAGGTGATTGAAGATCCATATGAGGGAGGGGGTGGTGAGGCCTGCGAAATTCCTGTTGAAGTAAAGCCCAAGTCCCGTCTTCTGCGCAGTTCTTTTCGACGGGTAGGTGCATCCCGGCCTGGAGGCCTCATTGGCGCAAGCTTCAAGTCTACTGCTTCTGTACAAGAGCTGGAATACATGGCAGAATATGAACGCCTGAAAAAAGAATACGAGATATTTCGCATTAGCAAGAACAATGAAGTGGCTGCCATGATGAAAAAAGAGGCCAAGCTGGACAAAGAAAACAAGCGCTTGAGGGCAGAGCTTCAGGTATTTGCATGGGTTAATGCCACCAGGATTGACAAAAAGCTTTCTGTTAAAATAGAAATCTGTGGCCACCTTTATATTTCTGTATTGTAATTCTTACTAGACTCACCCAGAATAGCTAATAGGGGATGCTATAAGTTGTTGGTGAGCTGTATCTGGAATGTTATTTAAACCCTGGATTAAAAGATCAAATGTATTCAAATTACATTTAGGAAGCTTTCTGACATCAAACAAATTAATAGAGTGAATAAATGAAAATTTTTAGACCAGGGGTTAACAATGTCACTTTTTCCTCCCCCCCAGGCACTTCAGAAAACATATCAGAAAATCCTCAGAGAAAAGGAAAGTGCTGTAGAGGCCAAATATCAAGCTATGGAAAGAGCAGCTACATTTGAACATGATCGTGACAAAGTCAGGAGGCAGTTCAAAGTAAATAATTTATTGGTTTTGCAGGATAAATGAGCATGTTTCAGAAAGCTGTAAGCCTTACTTAAGTATAAATAATTTTTAGAAGTAAAATGGTTAATAATGGAATTCCTCTTCTTAAATAGCCTAGGAAAGCACACATAGTACATATGGAACTATCTTAGGATTGATTGATGTAAACTTGAATAAAAAGATCACTTTATATTAAAAATTATGGAAAGTTCCACTTGTAGATATTTTCCTTTTACTTACACAAATTGATAAGTAATTTGAATTCTGTTGGTTAAGATTTAGGGGGGAAATGATAAATTCTTAATTGAAAAGAAACATTAATTTTATGCATAGAGTGAAATATGAATAATGTTTTAAAATATACTTGTTCAGAACTTTCTTCATTTATAGATTTTCAGAGAAACCAAGGAAAATGAAATTCAGGATCTACTGAGGGCCAAGCGAGAGCTTGAAGCAAAACTTCAGAGGTTGCAAGTTCAGGGTATCCAAATATTTGATCCTGGAGACTCAGATTCAGATGACAGCTGTACAGAAATTACTGGTATGAATGATGTTGCATTTACCAGTTGCCTAGATATGTTTTATAAATGTGTGCAGTCTACAATGGCACAGACAAAAATGTTTTGCAATATTTTGTCAAAAAATCAAAATAACTTCTAAGCAATAACAATAGCTAAATTGATTCTTGCTTAATCTTTTAAACAAGGGTTCTTCAATTTCTCTTATTTTCAAATAGTGACTTCTCTCTTTTACCTTTAAAATACGTTATCAATTGAATTTTCTTAACGCAAAGGCAGTACCTTGATCTGGCATATCATTTTTTAAGACTGAAACCTGAGCAAAGAAACTTGACAGTAATATAAAAGTAGGTTATCACTAAAGTCCAGAAGATTTGTAGAGTTCCCAGTTCTAGCCCATAACTCCGGAATTTCCTAAAGCACTTGGTCATCCATGTAGGTTTTAATCTGCTCTGATCCAGTTTAGGGTTTTCAAATCTTATTCTGATTTCCGGATTACTAAGAATATTTGGGGCAGAAGAGGAAGGCTTCTACCCCTTTTCATAATATTCTGAAAACATCAACTATCACCATCACCATAATAATAATTTTACTATAGGTGAATTTTTTTGTATCTTGCACCTTCAGGCCAAAATACTTTTTACAGTGACATACAGTGGGGCAAAAAAGTATTTAGTCAGCCACCAATTGTGCAAGTTCTCCTACTTAAAAAGATGAGAGAGGTTTGTAATTGTCATAAGTAATTGTACTTATTTTCCACCATAATTTGCAAATAATTTTTTTCAAAAATCAGACAATGTGATTGTCTGGATTTGTTTTCACATTTTGTCTCTCATAGGTGAGGTATACCTATGATGACAATTACAGGCCTCTCTCATCTTTTTCAGTGGGAGAACTTGCACAATTGGTGGCTCACTAAATACTTTTTTGCCCCACTGTATTCTTTAATTATAGCTCCATTAGTTTTCTTTCAGAAAACTCCCTTTGTTTTCCTGTTTTTTTTTTTGCTTCTGAAGAATAATTAGTTCTGATTACATTTAATTTACTGAATTTGCATTTGTTTCCTTCATTTTAAGCTGCTGGAGGTCAGATAGAATATTGGATGGGAGGAGCCTTGGGAAGCGAGCCTTCCATGGGCAGCATGATGCAGCTTCAGCAGTCTTTTAGAGGACCTGAGTTTGCACATAGTTCCATAGATGTGGAAGGACCTTTCGCAAATGTCAATAGAGGTAAGCATTTTATTGCTCCTTGAAGCAAGAATGAGAGTAACAACAATATGTCCTACTAAAAGCCCAAGCCTAAATATTGTAAAGTTTTAGGGCTAAAACTTGTGGAATGTGGAGCTGGACTTCAAAATGTGTACTGCTTCATTTGCAAAGGTATTTAGATTTTCATCACTGTTTACTGTCGGTGAAGAATTGATATTTATATGAATCTGCTTTCTATATTAGTTCAAATATTTCTTTATACATGACTACCAATGCCAGGTAAAATATAATCTGCTGACAGAATTTGTTTTTCCATCTCTTTTATTGTATGTTAAACAGGTGCTCCATTATTATTTTTCATTTAAAGCCGGTATGTCTGTGAAGTTCATTTCTTTTTAAGTATAGTATCATTTTGTCCATAATTGGTACAAGTGTTTTCATTCTTCCCTTGTTTTCTAAGGCAATCTTTATTTTTAAGGCATATGTATGAAATATTAAACTTGAAGTGAATACAATTTGTAAATAGAAAGGAATCTCAATTCAGCATAAGCCATAGCAAGTTTCTTGATCAATAATTCTGATCTGTACATTTAGGTGTAATAATTATTAGATTTACCTGAGCTTACACAAATGGAAATAATTTTCTTAACAAAGTAAAGCCAATATTTGATAACTTGTAGATAAGAAGCAGAAAACATTTTTAGAGGAAATCTTTTAGAAGATACTTTTTAGCAAGGAGCATTTAGTGTGGAGCATGAGTCAGAAGATCCAGTTAACCAATAGAAGAGTGCAATGAATGCTATCTAATCAGTATCCCATTGTCTGAGCTATGAGGTAATAAAAATCTTTGTTCTCACATATCTCATGAAAATGAAATAAATTGCTAGCATCTTCCCATGTTTTCAGTACATTTATTTGTACTGTTTGCAAAAGAAAATCTGAGATTACTATAATAGGAGCTGTGCAACAAAAGATGAACTGAAAACTTGTCAACAAAAGGACTGAAATTTCTAAAGCTTCTTATTGCCCTTGCCTCTGAGCTGTGATGGTGAAATGACAGCATCTCAGCAATTTTGCAAATACTTATCCCAGTTGCTGTGACAGTATGTCGTTATGGCAATTGAATTGGAAGAACAGGAAGCAAATTCCAAGCACTATAATGCAAACAGAAAAAGATGAACTGTGAGAATGGGACATGGAATTTCCATGAGTGGTTGGTAATGGGGAAAGAAGAAAGTTTGGCTTGGTGTTCTTTATCTTTTGTTTTTTACAGATGATTGGGATGCAGCTGTTGCCAGTTTATTGCAAGTCACTCCTTTGTTTTCTCACTCTTTGTGGAGTAATACAGTAAGAGTGTATCTCATTAACACTGAAGAGACTCGGTTGGAAGTAGACATTTTCTTAAAGGTGAGAAAAACTGCACTGCACAATATGCTACCAATCGTTATGTCTGCTTTTATCGTCTCACATTCTGGTGACAGAAACCTATATATGCAGTTTTCTCCATATGGATGAGCAACTGGTCTAATTTTATAGAATTCAGTGGAAGAAATAAGGTTCAGTATGGGAACACTGAGTTTGTTTTAACAAGATTTAAGATTACTTCTTGGCATTTTGTAGTATAAAATCTGGGTGGAATAACATTAAGGACAAGACTTAGGTCTGAAGTCTTAGAGAGCTATTGTCTGTTAAATAAATTTAGATACATCACTTTCCTTAGATAAAAATGGGTGTTTTTAGATTTATGACACAATAGTAGCCTAACGTGATACAGTGAATAATTTCAATGGAAAAACACATACTTTTTGTATTTTCCCTACATATATTAAATTAGTAGCTGCACAATAACATTAATATGGATTTGCTAAGTATGAGAATTCCCACTTAATTAGTCAAGGATTTTGATTACCCCATCCTAATTTATTAATGGCAGCCTTAACTGCTGTTAATTTTTTTTCAAGTAAGAATACTTTAGAGAGGTGTAGTTTGGTGTAGTAATTAAAGCTATAAGTCATGAATCCATGTGCTCTTGTCATGCCTTTGGCACAAAGCTAGCTGGTAACCTTGGACCAGTCACTTTCTCTCAGCCCAAGAAAGGAGGCAGTGGCAAACAACCTCTGAAAAAAAATTGCTAAGAAAACTTCAAGGACTTGTCTAGGCAGTCTTGGAGAATCATACAAAATAAAGGAATACTTGGGAGATATTTGAATATATTTTAGTGCACTTGGCAATCTTTAAGCCAATTTAAATGTTTTTGTTATGATGAGTTTGTGTGGCGTTACCCAAAGAAAAACCACTTTTACCTAATTTTGAGTAATTTAGTTTGGGAAGCATTGATTTACAGTATTTATGATTTAAAATTCAAGTCTCATATTCATATGACTTTATATTTTTAATGTTTTTCAGTAATAGGAAGTTCTAGCTCTTTGTATTGCCCCCATCACCCACACATCAGGGTTGGTGTAGAGAATTTTATTCAGTCTGTTTCCCCAACAATTTCAGGTTTCAGTTAACCCCCAGCTGCAAGCTTAGCACAGTAACTGGCTCTTGACCAAGTAGATAATCAAAAGCAAAAAAAAATTACAGCCAAACCTAAAACAGCCTTGGAAATAAAGATTTTGCCTGGGTAGGTTCCAAAAATAAACAGCCCAAATCTCCTCTGAGGACTGGGGCCTCCACTGAGGTTTGTCAACAAGTCTGGTGGTCTAGTTTCAGGGCTTGCAAGGAAAAGTCATAGGAATTGTCCAAGCCAGGAGTTCAGGGGGTCATTTTCAGCGAAGCCAGCCACGAATAAGCTCCAGACCAAGGGCCTTCACACTTGGCAAGTTTAAGACTTCTGGACTTCAACTCCTAGAATTCCAGAGCTAACATGACTGGAGGAGGAATTCTGGGAGTTGAAGTCCACAAGTCTTAAAGCTGTTAATTTTGAAGACCCCTGTTCTAGGCAATAGCCAGTTAGTCCGGCAGATGCTGCTACAAACACAAACACTCTCCACAACTGAATTAAATCCACAAGCTGCAGAGTTCCAATAACAAACAACCATCTGGACACGATCCACACACATTGCTTCCCTCTGCCTGCCATGCTAAGCATCCTCTCCCGGTGGGGCGAGGCCTTTTTCCCATTTCACATTCCCATCTCCGCCTCTTTGCCCACGCACTGTAGCATCCACCAAGGCGAGCATCTCCTTCCCCTTTTACTCATTTTTTACCTCATTGGCCTGCGAGCTCTCCCCAGCCAAGGCATGTTCTGTCAGCAGCTCAGGGTCAGCAAAATCAGACATGCCAGGAATGCTCTCATTCTCCCTCGAGGCCTCTGAGGAAGCATGGATGAGCCATCATCCACAGGAGATATCACACTCTTCTGGATTGAACTGCTGCCTTTAATATGAATGCAACTGAGTATAATAATCAAAATTGGTGATCCTTCTCTGGTCCTGATTAACTGATTACATTGGGTGAATACAAGTCTTTTGATTGCTCAAAAGATATTGGATTTTACTTCTAAAAAGATCTGCTTGCGTCTATTATGGTGTGTCTTGGTGTGGTAATGAAAATGTGGCTCTTTATTCTTAGTATTTGGTCTGAAATTTGTTTTTAGTGTGTTTTGGTAGTAATGCTTATTTCTCTGGTTATAATTGGTATGTTTTATTTTGTAATGCTTTTGAATTTAGGGAGGTTTTAATTTTCTTCTATGAACCAATTTGAAGGATTTGCTATGGAAAAGGCATTATTTGGGGATGTTTTTGATATGTACAAATCATTATCAACTGCTGCTACTAAATTACAAGATTTCAGTGTAAACAGACTAAAAAATTAGAGACTTTTCCTAGATCCAGATAAATTATTAGATTTAATCACCCAATGATATTAATATTTTGGGAAATAATTTGCAGTCAAAAGTGCCAGTATGTATAATTCTTAGCTATAGTTTATATTAACCCCAGATCGTTATATAAATATATGTAGTTTATTTAGTTTTGGTTTAGCTTTGGATGTGCAAATCCAGTTTTCTGATTTGTAAACTATGTAAATATACTTTATGGTTTATAGCTTAGCTTTATATGGGAAGCAGTTTGTGTTTTATTTTTTCTTAAATTTCAGAAATACTCTCCAAAACTTCAGAAATATTGTGAGACAATGGAGTATTTTTTTCAAGTTGTCTATTTTCCAATAGAAAATGAGAGTTGTCTACATGCTGTAAGGAAATGGGAAATTGAGAAAAGTTCTCTAACAATTTTGTTTTTACATTTAAATCTGCCAAGGTGAGTTAATATCCATAATAAAAACGTTAAATAGAAAGAATAATTTTGAATGGCTTTTTGGAAGAAAAGTAGAGGAATAATTTAAAGAAAGGAATCCAGGTAAAAGAGAACATCATTGAATCACATTTCAATATATATATGGAACAGTTTTAAATATACTTAATAAATTATTTACATTTTCTGATAAAAATCATCTGCAGTTTTGCTGAATATCAGGATGTATAGTAATGAAAACATGCAACCTTTTATTTTATAAACTTTAATAATTTCAATATGTTAAAAACAGCCATATGCTTTGTATATTCTAATCAAAGAATTTATATACTTGATTTTATATGTAGAAAGGACACTAAATGTAGTTTAGAATAAGTGATTTTAAAATAAATTTATCTTAAAAGAGTAATGATTACTGAATGAAAACAAAATGTAATGAATAATACAGAAGAGAAGCTTCCCCCCATTCAAGCAAAGTTGTTCATATCAGAAATGAAGATTTAGTTGACTTCAGAACGGATTTGCTTGGAACATGTTCTCTATTTCCTAAAATGAGCATTAAGATTGGACAGGTTCAGTCTTAGCCATGCACTCAAAACAGCAGGCAAAAAAACCCTGTCAAAATAAGTTTCTGCCATAGTGACCATTTTCACACAGGGAATCTGTATTCCATTTCATCTGTATTTGGCAACTGAGCTGATAAATGTTTATCTGCAGTGTATCTGCAACTGCAAAAAACAAAACACTCAAATGCAGCCTCCCCCCCTTTTTTTTTTTTTGCAATGATGCAGTTCTGCAGCTGTCTGACAAGAACTTTTATGTCTTCCTCTCCTGGTTCCTGAACTTTAGTTTTCTCAGCACTCTATTAAGCACTCTACTCAGAAGAGATTGGGCAACCATTTGTTTAAAATGGTATAAGACTTCCTGCTTGAGCAGAGGGTTGGATTATAGAAGATCTGCAAGGTCCCTTCCAACTCTGTTATTCTGTTATTCATAAATTCTAAGGGAGAAATGTAGCTTAATGACTTAATCACTTCATTTAGAAATATTTCACATAGAACCAAAACACTGCTTGCCATCTTGTTAATTCTGCATTAAAACATGGCTAGAATTGGTCTGGGCTTTTTTGTCCCTTTGCAGATGCAGCTATATCTGTATGGGTACTAGGTTCCCTGGTTCTCTGTTCTTTTTGGTACAGAACCAGTTGACTTCAAAATGCCAGATACCTGGTTGAATTTAGTTGTGCCTTGTAGATTGGAGCAAGAATTTGGGTTTTGTTTCTGTCTCTGAAGTGAGAGACTTTTGATGTTCCATTACAGACATTCTATCTTTATTCTCCCCCTCACAGTCAGTCTTCAGCATCTTGTTAAGGTATTTATCTATAGGCATTATTTATATTGCATCTCTTCCTCTTTTCTACTCCAGCCACTGCAACAAGAAGAAAAACTGGTTGCAGAATTGTCACATGCTGTCTTGTCAAAATCACTACTAACAAGCTGTTAAATTCAACAGAGAAATTATGGCTTGGCAACCTAATAGCAACTTTGTATTATTATTACAAAGAAGCAAATGTGCAAAATATGTTTTGGAAATGCAGAGGGGTTTTCCTAGAAATTCATTTTCTTTTTTGCATGATTTTTTTTGTTACTTTCCCCGTTGATTTTCAGAAATTAGGAATGGTGCAGTGCCATGCGATACTGTCCTGCTCAGAAACTTCCCACCATAGTTTTCTATGAAAACAGCTTTTTAATCATGTTCTGTGGAGATATTTTCAACCATCGTATTTGGCATAATCTAAATCAGGCAGTGAAAGCTAGATCTAAGGCACAAATAGATCTTGTATGGATAACTTAAAAATAAAGGTGAAGGTTAAAAGTTAATCCTACGTAGCTTTTTCTCTGGTAATATCACACTACTAACTAGAGCATACAAAACATTTGCTAGATCAATACTTGAATACAGCTCATTAGTCTGGAACCCACATTACGTGTCTGATATTAGCACAATTGAGAAAGTCCAGAAATATATCACAAGAAGAATTCTCCACTCCTCTACTTATTGCAGAATACCTTATGCCACCAGACTTGAAATTCTAGACCTAGAAAACTAGAACTATGCGCCTTCAGTCCGATCTAAGTATAGTACATAAAATTACTGCAATGTCCTACCTGTCAATGAATACTTCAGCTTCAACCATAACAATACAAGAGCACACAGTAGATACAAACTCAAGGTAAACCGCACCAAACTTGATTGCAGAAAATACGGCTTCAGCAACAGAGTGGTCAATATCTGGAATACTCTACCTGACTCTGGTTTCCTCCCCAAACCCCAAAAACTTTAACCTTAGACTGTCTACTATTGACTTCACCCCTTTCCTAAGAGGTCTGTAGGGGGCGTGCATAAGCGCACCATCATGCCTACCATCCCTGTCCTATTGTTTCTTTTTATTTTTCTTATATGTATCCATTTCATTTATTCATAATTATGTTTATACTTATACCTGTTATCTTGTAAGCGATTGACAAATCAAATAAATAAAAATTAAAAAATAAAGGTGAAGGTTCTGTATACAGTCCATGTCTCCCGTTTTAAATTGGGTTTTAATATTTGGGATTTTTAATTAGTTATGGGGGAGGGTAAACTTTTTAATTAAAACAGCCTAAATTATTTAATTCATTTTAATTTTTGTATAGTGTATTGGGGTAGGATCGGCTATGCACCGCCCTGAGTCCTTCGGGAGAAGGGCGGTATATAAGTACTTAAATAAATAAATAAATAAATAAATGACACCTTTGATAGGATTGGGCAAAGACTTCTAAAATCCTGAAGACCATTGCCTTGATGGGCAATACTGAGCAAACTGTTCTCACTTGTTATATGGCATCATTATACACTTCATACTTTTATTATATTCATAATTGATGATCTGATGCTCTAATTCCTAATAAAGATGTGAGATAATATATATATTTTTGTCGGGGGGATTCACCTTTATCCATTTTAAGGTAAGAATGGGGGATTCTATGAAGTTATAAATTGCTGTTGAACTTTAAATGATCTGGCTAACCTTTTAGCTTCATTCTTTGTTAATATTTATAATATTTATTTGAAGAGCAGATAAATTTTTGCTCTTGGTTTTTAAAAATGCATGACATTGGTATTCATAAAGTTTGACCATTTTGATTTTGAGTTTTTAGAAAAATACAATATTGGGGCTAATACTGATTAATATAGCACAAGAATGCTGATTTCTAATTTAGGCATCTACTGGATGAATGTGAAGAGGCCTTTTTGAAAAACTCTGAAGGGAAACCTCGGCTCATTTACCACCGACTAGAAAATGGTCAAGTCAGTTCAGATTCTGTGCAGCAATTAATTAAGCAAGTTCATTTTGTGAATAAAGCAAAGGTAATGAGGCAAAACATCTACAAAAGTGATTTACTGTGATTAGTATCTTTTTGTTTAATATAGTTGTAACATGGTATTAACAGGATTTGCAGAGTACATATATTTATTTATTTATTGTATCATAAAAAGTAAAATACAAAACAAAAGCATACATTCAGCACTAACAACAACACAAAAATAAAAAATGGTGTACAAAAAAAGAGAAAAATGTGATCAAAATACTAGATAAATTTAATATTTAACAGATAGAATCCAATCCGGCGGGGCACAGAAAAGAAAAAGCAATAAATTCTCTCCTTTTAATACCTATGTACGTACCTATATATGTATGTATTTTTCAGGCTCTTATAAAGCTGTCTACTCCATAATCTCTAATCAAAACAGTTAATTTCCTTATCTCTGATAAAATGAGACTGGTGTTTGACTACATTTGCACCACTTATTAGAAATCCCTTTATACATTTTCTCTAGTTTATTTGGGATCAGATACCAATGATAATTTTATAAAAAAATTATTTCAGGCTATAATTTAATATAAATTTTAATCCAAATTATCTTTTTTATTCATACTGAATGTAAAATGCTGACTCTAGAAAGCTAAAGTTATAGTTCATAACTGAATATCCATCATTACAGAGTATCGAACTCTTTATGTTAGAGGACATTTATTAGGGGAAATATGGTACAATTATCTAATAAGGTATGTACTAATCAAAATGTGTTCAGATTTATGCTTTAAAAAAGTACTTTACATTGATATAGAGTATAAAAATATAAACTTATTTTCTGTGCATCTCTATAATTTTTTTGATTTTATGTCTAAATAACAGGTTTCTCTCAGGCTTTTTATATGGAATCTAGGTATTTTGTATTAAGAATTGTGGGAAGCTGGCTTTCATCAAAAGTATGTAAATTTTGTTGAATATAAAACTAGCCTTATAAATCTTTCTGTTATTAAAGCTTGTCAACTGTGAGGTGACCTAATATTTTTATAATGATTTCTGTCTTTTCTCCTAAGATCATCAACCACATGGGAGGATTAGAGGAAGGAGCATATGAAGTGTATAGTTATGTGGAAAAGATTATAAAGCAGGTATTTTCCATTGTCTCTTGCACTGAAGATTATGTGGATCATGGAAAAGCAGCATATAAATGTTCTAATTCTTTTTTAATTGTAGCATTCACACTCAGATTTCTTGATTCTGTTTTCATAAGTCAGAACATTTAATTATGCCTTTGAACTTTACATCTAAAATATGTTAAATATTCATATAAAGCATGAATAGTATGAAAGCATTTGCAGACTCATACACTATATCAGTATAATTATCATAAAAGGAGCTTATGCTAAATGCTTATTGGCTAGTTTATGCTATCTGATGTTTGACTAAATTATTTCAATACTTATGTTTTAAAAACATGAACATCTGTCAATATTCTGAAAGTACCTAGTTTATCTACAAGTCATTTAGTACTGTGGTTCTTAATCTTTTTGAAAGAATCGCCTCGTTGAGCCATTGAAGTTATTATCGCCCCCCTCCCCCAACATAACCTCTCAATCATAACACAGGGAAATAATTCTTCAATTTATGCGAAATGGGGGAAGTGCGGGGGGGGGGACTTGCCGTAAGGAGTGCCCGTGGGCAGCCATGCTTCACCCCCAGCCAATCCTAACAGGTGATCATGGCGGAGTGCAGAGAACTCCCTACTCCCGCCAAGCACCTCTGCTGCAGACCTGAGACCTTCAGCGTTCGCCGCTGTTGCTTTCCCTTCTGCCCATGCCGCCGCTGCGTTTGGAGCTGCCGCTTCCGTGTTTGGAGCACCGCTGTTTGGAGCACCGCCATTTGGAGCACCGCCGCCGTGTTTGGAGCTGCTGCTTCTGCGTTTGGAGCACTGCTGCCACATTTGGAGCTGCCGCTTCTGTGTTTGGAGCGCCACCTCTGTTTGGAGTGCATTTGGAGTGCCGCTGTTTGGGCGCTCCAAAGGCGCTCCAAACAGCGGTGGCGCTCCAAACGCAGAAACGGCAGCTCCAAATATGGCGGTGGTGCTCCTTGGAGCTGCCGCTTCTGCATTTGGAGCACCCCCGCCATTTGGAGCATCCCCGCCATTTGGAGCACCCCCGCCACATTTGGAGTGTGTTTGGAGCGATGGCAGTGCTCCAAATGGCAGCGGTGCTCCAAACGTGGAAGCGGCAGCGGTGCCCCAAATATGGAAGCGGCAGCTCCAAACACAGCGGTGGTGCTCCAAACAGCAGCAGCGGTCCAAACGCACTCCAAATGGTGGCAGTGCCCCAAACATGGAAGTGGCAGCTCCAAACACGGCGGTACAAAAAAAGTTTCAAAAGTGTCCCCAAAACTTCTTGCTCCATCAATCCCATATCGCCCCCCTTCCGTTCTTTTGCCCCCGCGTTGCCCCTTTTCGTTCCATCACCCCCCTGAAAAACAAAATTGCCCCCTGGGGGCGATATCGCCCAGGTTAAGAACCACTGATTTAGTATGCAGGTTTTTCTGAAGATTTTAAAATGTTTACAACCTAACATTTCAGTTTCTGGGATAGCATAGTTAGTATAGTGTTAAAATACAGAATTTTCTGTTCCAGGAATATGTAAAATGATACGAAAGGTAATCCTTTATTAATTTTGGCTTTTTGTTACTATTGAATACATTAAGGATACAAAATTACTTGATTGTATGGATGGTGCAACAGTTCCACAGTGAGCAATATCTTCCCTCTTTTAACAAGTGTACCATATGGTAAACAATATTGTCTACTTTTTTTCTTCAAGGAATTTCCATAGTGTTTTTACATGTGAACAAATTGCGAATAGTCCTTTTTTCATGCTGGAGAAGAATAGAGAGCCTGAAATATTATAATTTTAGAAACTGTCTTTAAAGAAGAATCATGATGCTTTCATAACATTTGTTAGAGTTTGCAGCATAAATTCAAGAAAACACAAGGATGACTGATTCAGCAGGATCATTAACTTCTTTATAAACATAAAGTTTAAAATACCATTTGTAGATTTTTTTTCAACGTAACATGAGCAAAAACACAAGCAGCAGCAGTTCAGCAGATATAAGTTTCAGCAAGACAAAGAAGTTTTTGTTTCAATTCTCAGCAAAGCACACAGAGCCAAACCATACCCAGTCTGTCAGATCCCATTGGCTGGTCTGTTGCCGTGCTTACTCACTTGCTGACTTTGTTAACCATGTATCTGCCAGTTAATGAATATACTCTGACAACATTTGCTTCTATTCTCATACAGGATATATTGGGCTGTGATGTTTCACATATAGAAAAGAAAGATGCGACTGATAATGGTGACTGTTCAGTTCCTGAAGATGAACTGTTTGGAGATATGCTATGGGATGCACATGCTGAACAAGAACAAATGGAAGCTTTCCAGCAGGCATCTAATTCAACATATGAGCTCGGATTTGACAAAGTAATTTCATATCCTCTCCTGGAACAAAATGCATAAAATGCTTGTGGGTTTTTTTCTTTTTCATTGATGAAAATACAGAAAAAAAACCAGATTTGAGAATAATTTTGGAGGCTTTCTGGCTTATCTGAGGATTTTTCAGCCAAGCCACCCATGCCAATCCCCCATCCCCACCCCAGAGCACCCACATCCCTTCACTAGCCTGTTTTCCAGCTCTGTTCTTTGCTGCCACATGCAGGGCAATACAAGTAGGCTGTGGGACTACGGTAAAAAAAAATAGTTCAGACCTTCCAACTTCTCACGAAAAAAGGAATATCTCATGAAGTTGGAAAGTCTGAACTATTCTTTCACCATAGTCCCACAGACTATTTTTGTTGCCCTGCATACAGTGGCGGCGAACTGGGTCTGTGCGCATGTGTGCCTGCCACCTCCTGTGATGGCATGGGCTGGGGTAAAGCAACGGGCCCCGTCTCCTTATAGTTTCCAGGATGGCTGTATGGGCCAGATCTGATCTCATTGCGGGCTGGATCCGGCCCCAGACCTTGAGTTTGACACTCTGATCTATGATAACAGATACGAATTTTCTATTTAGTTCCAATAAATTGACTTTTATCATTACCTGCTGAAGAGAAAGAAAAATTTATCCAGGATTATGAATACAAAGAAGTTTTGTATTTCAAAGACAAAATATAAGCTTTTGTTATTTTGTATGTGATAGGCAGTAAAACGCCAAATGTATCTAAGCAAGGGCAAGAACATTTTTGTAAGCAACCAAAGACAAAAATCATACTTAAGAAATGAAAAAAAATCAGAATTCTTCAAACATCTGCAGGGCAAAGCCATTCTTATGAACCACCTACAGAAGGCCATCACTGTGCTTGCATAATTGTGACAATGAGCAGAAAGAACAATTACACAATTGCAGTATTATGTGAAAACACTACATCAAAAGCAAGAACTCACATAGCCTATAGCTATTATCCAGAGGTATCCCAACCTTGGCAACTTTAAGACTTGTGGACTTCAGCTCTGGGAGTTCAATTCTGGGAGTTGAAGTCCAAAAGTCTTAAAGTTGCCAAGTTTGTGGACCCCTGCTATAACCTATGAACATGTTCTAAATGTTAATTACCTGATTGGATACCAATGGCCTATTTTTATAGAACCTTCATATTTTTATAAAAACAAAAGTAACCTTCGAATTAAGTAGGCTGGGTATACATTTGCTTTGCATAACTATTTTTTCCCTAATATACCTGGAAGGAAAAAAAAAGATGATTAAAGTGTCAAAAAATATAAGAGAATTGCAGCTTCATTTTGTAAAATTCAATTAATTAAGACCAAGATATTGTAAAATAAAAGTCTTGTCTCAAAGTACTGTAATTGATTTGATAACACACGCACTAAATTGTTCAGATTTTCATGCTGTTTCATGCTATTAAAACCAGTGAGGATTGTAATTGATCAAATATGAATCAAGATTATGCTAATGTTCAATAATGGTTATGGTCAGTAAATTATATTTTAGCTTTTTTATTTCATTTGTCACATTTAGGAATTGCCTAAATCTTCACAGGGAATCTGGGTAGTATACAAAATGTAATTAAAAGTCAATAAAAAACAGAAAAAATGAATGTAAAAATGTAAAGAAGAGACAAAAGATAGTTAAAATTCAACATTAAAAATTAATTAAAAGGTGAGAGATTCTAATGAGCCTCACAGCTGCTTGCTCTTGTCTATGCCCCAAGCAAGAATGCAGATATTTTTGAAAAGCCAAGCAGCTTTTCAAAATGTTTCAAAGGGCAGGGGAAACACCAGAGAAATTTCTTCCTAGCTCCCTCCAATCATAATTCTTTAATTAACAAGGTCTGGAATATACCTTTATGTGCAAACTAAGCTAATGCCAATCTTCTATATATATAAAAGCGAAATACCACTCATGCATCATCACAAAATCTCCAGAACCGTAAAGTGTACAAACTTGAAATATGGCACGTACGTTCCTATTGGCTTCTAGCTGCTCACTAAGAAAGGATTTTTCGAAATGACCATCAGAGCATTAGTATTTTGTATATTATTATTAATACACTCTGATGCTAAGGAGTTCTACTCCCCCTCCCCACCTGAAAAGAAATCTGTTCTAAATGCAAAACACAAACAGACGAGAGGAGTTTCAGTTTTAGTTTCACAGCACGGGCACCAGGGAACTTTAGTATAGAATAGTTGGCCTAAACCACGCCAGGCTCCTTGCTGTCTCTTTGCTCACACAGCAAATACTTTCCAAACATACTGACAGGTTGTTAGCCAGATGAATACCTAATGGATGCTGGTAGGCAGAGGCAGAATTTCTCTCCCCCCCCTTATTTTCCTCCCCAAAAACTAAGCACAACCACATTCGTAGCAAAGCACAGGTATCGAGCTAGTATTTTATATGCACATAAATTAATATGGAAAAGATTAATCTTTGGATTAACACAGCTTTAAAATCAAGTAAATGTAAATGGTTGGATCAATAATTATTTATTATATTGTATTGTTTCATTTGCAGTATTATGAAAGTCTGAACGATTTGGTGGCAGCCCCTGCACCAATTCCACCTCTCCTTGTATCTGGAGAGCCAGGCTCCGGAAAATCTCTCCTTTTATCAAAATGGTATTATAGATACTTTTTAAAAAATCTATTTCTAGAAAATGTTCATTTTAAAAAAGTGTTTTCCTCCTTCAACAAATATCAAGCTGTACGTGTATGTTCAGATATGCATTTGTGTGCATTCCAAATTTCCTTTAAATCCTATTTTACTAGTCTCTTTATAACACAGATATAACATACTAGCTCAGTTGACTTAGTATTGTCATTACACCTATAATATTTATATTACATGCAATGTGCTCTGTTATAAGTTTTTGTCCGCCCTCCCCCTCCATTTGTTCCACTTTTGAGGGCCTTCTGGCGCGCATTAAAGACCCACCTTTTTCAACAGGCCGGTCTGGCCTAGTATTAATTACTAGGGTTTTAAATTTTTGGTAATTTTAACGTTTTTACCTTGCTTTTATTGCATTACTGTAATTTTATATTTCCAGCCACTAGTTTAATTCTTTTTAAATCTGTTTTAAATTTTCTACTAATTGTGTTGTTTTATCTGGGATGTACACCGCCCCGAGTCCCTTTTTGGGAGAGGGGGCGGTATAAAAATTTAATAATAATAAATAATAAAATTTGTTCCTCTCTTTTGCAGAGAGTTAGCTAGGTTCTGTATTTTACACATTTGTTACTTTATCACAGACTTTTCTCAGTCTAGGTTTTCAAGATCCTCCAACCAGCTATCCTTGTGACCATTACTGACATTTTACTTTGGTGGGAATGTTGTTCAGCAGGGAAAGGAAGAAAAAAAATGTTCACCTGTGCAATAACATCAAAACTAATTTAGTTGCATTTCTTTATTATCTCATTGTAATCTGTATACCCATAAAGATTTTTAAAGTTTAAAAAATGTGTGTGTGTGTGTGTGTGTGTGTGTGTCACCATTTACTCTCTAAGGATTGTTTTTTTACCTTAAGTTATCTAGAATTTAAACTTTTATTTCTAGTCTAAATGCCAAAGAAACTGCAGCACAGAAGTTTAAATCTTTGGAAAGGAATGGCAGTTCATTGGCAAAATGTATTACATATAGAAAATATCATATTCAGTTCCTAATATCTCAAGACAAGGCTGGAAAAAAATTATAAATTTCTGGAGTTCTCCTGCCAGTTACCGGTAGTATGTTGACTCTAAACTAAGTGGGCCAATCCCTTGATGCAAGGGTCAAGAGATTTTCTTTTCCACTTTTTTGAAACTATTGTTAATATCTAGTTGATAGTTCAATGTTTAAAAAATTAAATATAGCCGTATAAAAAAACTTTCCAGTATTAACAACATAATCATCTATATTTTTGTAAAATTGTTTGTAGTATTTGAGTTGATAATTTTTTTTTTCTTATTAGGATTCAGTTACAACAGAAGCATTCTCCAAATACACTCATTCTCTATCATTTTGTTGGGAAACCAATGTCGAGCAGTTCAGAGCCCTCACTGATTCTCAAACGTCTCACTTTAAAAGTAGGTCTATTTTACTGTGTATCAGCATATGGGAACCAGAATATTTTTTCACTTAATAAAATGTGAATTCTGTTTCTCTATATTATGCTTAAATTTCTTTTTTATATTTTCATTTGATGTTTTTAAAAAATATAAATATAAAAAAGAAACTAGAAAAAGGGATAAAATATTTCAGACAAATTAACAAATTTGGGATTTAAAAATGTCATAGAAATTAAATGTTTCACTATAGGACTAGTTGATTATTAATCTGAACATATTACAATATTTTATAGTCTAAAAATCAAAATTAAACTCTAAAGTAAGATCAATATTGAGAATTTAGTTAACGCAGTATAAATTAACAAGTGAGATTATAGGCAAAGTAAATTAAATTGTGTCAAATATATTTTGATTTAAACATTTTGTAAAATTAAAATAGAGATTCTGGGACTGCAGAAACTCAATTTTTTTGATATTTACAAATCCATATGTTGTTGAAGTGTAATAATTTGAAGGTTAAAATTTACTTTTATTTGTTCTTAGCATCAAATTTGCAAAAGTAAAAAATCTCCCTTTATTATAAAGTATCGAGCATAAGAATGTATTCTGATATCTTTTCTAGCTATCTGGCTAAGGAATAAAACTAGGCTATATCACCTAAGTTTCTGGCTTTAGGCAAGCATAATTTATGTTTCTCAACTGGCAGCTGTTCTACTAGTGCAGTGGTCGCCAACCAGTGGGCCAAAGACCATTGGTGGTCTGCGAGAAAATTTGGTGGTCTGCAGAGGAATGTCCCCCCCAAAGCACCCCCAAGCAATTAATCCATGCCGCGCAGGAACACAAGGCTTGCGTCGCTTGCATTGCGAAGAAAACGAGGTAGTGAGGGGAAGGGGGAAAGGGCAGAGGGGGGGAACTTGCCCCATGTGCCTTGCCTGGCCACCGGGCTGCTTCTTTCTGCTTTTTTCTTCTTCTGCTTTTGGCTGCATGCAAGGAAAGCAGGAAAAGTCTTTCTTTCTCTCCCCCAAAACTCTGCCAGAAATGAGTCTTTGGGACCCTGCAAGGCATCCTGCTCCAAGAGGCTGCGCCAGGAAGACAAGTCTCACAAAGACTCATTTCTGGCATTTGGGAGAGAGAAAGAAAAACTTCTGCTCAGTCTCTCTCTCTCTCTCTCCCTCTCCCTCTCCCTCTCCCTCCACCTCTCCCTGAGAACGGAGCTGAAGATGGTTTCATGTGATCCCAAATAAAGAATGATCAATCAGTAGGAAAATGGGGTGGGGAATTTTCCTGCAGACTTTTTGGGGGATTTCCCAGGGCTTCTGGTCCGCGGGATTTAAAATTATGAGTTTGGTGGTCCCTGAGGTCCAAAAGGTTGGGACTCCTGTGCTAGTGCATTAGCTTCTCTTAGTTTATTTATTTGTGATACTGAAAAAAAAAATCCTAATTTCTAAGGCTCAAGCTTTCTTTGGCTAAAAGGCACTCTGGAATCTCATACAAACTATTCTGTGAGAATATAACTGTTTCTTTCAATGGCCTAACAATTGTACATTCTGATTTTAAAAAGTATCATAATTTGTTATATTTGATATTGTTTCTTTTATAAGGTCTTAATAATATCTCAGTACTTAGTATATTCTATGTTATATTTTTAGAATAGTATATTGTGCAGATATACCTATGCTGCGACAAAGTGGCATTGGTCTGTCATTAGGCTGAGGAAAAGGAAAATATATAACATTTTTATGGTTAGAATTAGTATGTTAACTAAATTACGGAACATTTAGCTCTAGTTTAGTTTTGTTCTTGGCCTACTTAAACTATGGGGTAGCATATAAGCTAAATCTGGAGTTAGAGGTTGTTAATATATTATTAATTTCCTATTCCTATATTATTAATTTCCTATTTTAGACAGAAAGATGACAGGGTAAAGTAACCATAAATTGTTTTCTAATATTTTTTTACATATAAAAATTTCAATCAAATGAAGTTAAAAAAGATCTGTTTTTTTGTTTCATTTTTAGATAAAATATTATTTAGATTTTTGTTTGTGTTTATTCTTTTCGTAGCTTATGCAAAATTCCTGGTCAGTTTCACCTACTTCATTGGAACCAGCTAAATTATTAGAAGAATTTCCTCGTTGGTTAGAGAAACTTTCTTCTCGCCAGCAAGGCAACATTATAATCATTATTGATTCAATTGATCGGATACAGGTATAGTATTTTTTGACTTCTACTTTTACTGAAAGATGGATTTAGAATTGATTAAATTATTTTTTACTTAACAAGATACATACTTTTTTTTTGCACAGTGCACCAGAAACAGAGAAAATACATTCACATTTATAACTGCATACACATGAAAATAAGATACTTGAATAGAACTGGGACAGAATATTGTTCCTTGTTCCTGATGACTGAATTCACATATGCTATGGTTTATTTTATATATTCAATCAAACAGTCCAAGCAATATAATAAACATATAATCTTAAATTACAATATAAAGCATGTTTAACAATCAAAATATTGCCCGAAACATCCTAAGCTAAAACAAAATTTCATTATAGAGAGGCCAGGAAAAGATCCTTTTTTCTGGAGACGGTAACTATAATGTAACATCAGACACCTAGTTTTATGCTATGTATGTGTGCAGTTCAGTAGTGGTATTCTATCGGTTCACACCCGTTTGGCAGAACCATTGGTGACAATGCATGGGTCGCTGAACCAGTAGTGACTTCTGACTGGCCACGCCCCCGACCCGATCGCTGCTCATTCGCTTGTCCTGCTGTCCAACACTTGCTCACCCTGCCTGATACTTGCTCGCTCCGCCCAGTCACTTCTCACTCCACACTGGGTCCTCCTGGCTTGCATTTTTAACCTGCCTTCCCACATGGTGCCTGTGCCCCAACTGAGCAGCCCTGATCTTCCTGCTCACAGGTAAGCCTGCGAGTCACACCTGCCCCACCACTACCATCCCCAGAGCTTGCCTCCCCCCTCCCCCACCATTCCGGAACTTGCCTCCCCTTCCCCCATTGTCCCCCGAGCTTGCCAAGCCCCCCCCATCCCTGGGCTCTCTTGGCTGGCTTCGTTGCTGGTGCGGCCCCATCCCAGCTAGCTGCTCCCCCCATTCCCAGGCTCACCTGGCGAGACCAGGAGACTGGGGCTGCACATGTGCACAATTTGCAGGAGTACCGGGACATGGTTCCCGGAGGAGCAGCGCTGCAGCTGCTCACTTTCTTCCTTTTGTCCCCCAGGAAAAGGAAGAAAGCACTGCATGTTCAGCCCTAGGACATCCAGCCATCCTCCTGGTAGCTGGATCAGCAGTGCCGCTCACTTTCTTCCTTCTCCTGAGGGACACGCTGCTTCCAGCCCGGCCTGGCCAGCGGGTGGGTGGCCAGCCCTTGGGAGGCATCTCTGCTGTGCTGGGGTTGAGAGGGATGGCAGAGACGCCCATGTGTAGCAGCCCCGGTACTTCTGCCCAACCCGGCCTCCTGGAATACCGCCGCAGCGACTGTTTGCTTTCCTTTCAGCCCCCAGGACTGCTGCTGTTCACTTTCTTCCTTTTCCCAAGGAACAAAAGGAAGAAAGGAGCAGCCGCAGCATGCTTCTGCCATCACCATCGCTGCCCACTTTCTTCCTTCTCCCAGAGGCGAAAGTAAAAAAGGGATGGGCGTAGCATGGTCTGGCCACCGCCATCGCCATCACCATTCATCACCTGGGAGAAGCAGGCAGTGGTGGCAGCAGTGCTCTGGAAGGGAGGGCGGAAGCTCCCGGGACTTCCTCCTGTAGCACCACTGCCCACTTCAACACCTGGGAGAAGTGAGTGGTGGTGGAGATGCTCCAAAATGGAGGATGGGTGGATGTCTCAGGGCTGCTCGTTTTCTCCTTCTCCCACTGCCCACTGCTCTGGAGCTTGCCGGATCAGTTTGTCCCAGACCAGGTGTGTGTGGGAGAGAGAGAGAGCAGGACGGAGCGAGGGAGGGAGGGAGGGAGGGAAAGATAGAAAGAAAGAAAGAAAGAAAGAAAGAAAGAAAGAAAGAAAGAAAGAAAGAAAGAAAGAAAATAGGAAGGAAGAGAGAGAGAGAGGGAAAACTCTGCTTTTATTTTTAATTATTCCATCATTTATCATATACAGTATTAATATTTTACACTGTCCCTACATTTTATGCCTTTCTTTTGCTCAGGGTACCACATATTTTTCAGGATTTACATCCATTCCGTGTCTATAGTCCAGAGCATAATACACACATGTTTCACAGAGTAGAAAGGGACTTTGGAGGTCTTCTAGTCCAATCCCCTGCTCAGGCAGGAAAACTGAGGATGCCAAACTCTGAGGTCCTGGGAAAGGGCGTCAGAATAATAGAATAACACTTAGAAGGAACCTTGGAGGGAACCCATATACCATTTCAGAGAAATAGCTGTCCAGTTTTTTCTTAAAAACTTCCAATGATGGAGCACCCAGAACTCCAGAGACAAGCATTTCCACTGGTTAATTGTTCTCACTGACAGGAAGTTTCTCCTTAGTTTTAGGTTGCTTCTCTCTTTATTCAGTTTCCATCCATTGCTTCTTGTTTGCCTTCTGGTGCTTTGTAAAATATATTGCCCCCCCCCCTTCTTTCTGGCAGCCCCTTAAAAGCCTGTTGCCTATCACACTCTTGAGCAAAGCATGTGAGCTATTTCCTCCTTTCAGTGGTCCATGAAAGTACATCTGTAGTATATAGATAATAATGTCAAAAAAAGGTGAACAACATTTTTAAAGAACTATAGGTATGTTGAGGCTGGGTGTGCCGGGGAATGGCTGGGAGCAGAGGGGCCAGGCAAGGCACCCCTTGACATGAGTGACATTGTTGGCCACGCCCACCCAGTCACATGACCACCAAGCCACAGCCACCCAGTCACATGATCACCAAGCCACTGTCACCAAGCAAGCCACGCCCACAGAACCAGTAGTAAAAAAATGTGAATCCCACCACTGATGCAGTTCTATTTTATGTAGGCATCTGAAAGAAATACATGTATTTTTAACCTGTTACAGGATTCTGAATTTTAAATTAACCTTATGTCTCTCAGCAAGCTGAAAAGCATATGAAGTGGCTGATTGATCCACTGCCAGTGAATGTAAGAGTTGTGGTATCTGTGAATGTTGAAAGTTGTCCACAAGCTTGGAGGTAAACTTGTTTTGTTATACAATAAACTACGCTATTCAGCTGGGAAAAATCAGACATGGTAGTTTTTATCTCAGTTGCAGGCAGCAGCAAGTTAAGTGCCTTATAAAGTCTGCTCCATCTGTACAGTCCATATGGCAGAATGTTTTTACTATGAATCATGAAGACAAATTAGGCATATCTATGAGGAGAGGAAAGCAACATACTTTTTGTAACAAGGTGACTGTGATGGCCATTCAGAAAATATACATGCTCTTGAATTATACCACTTCAGAATGCAACTGAGAGATGCGTTTACAAATGTGATACAACTGCTACTCAGAAGGTACTGCAGAAAGTCAATACTCAAAAAGCTGCAGGTCCTGATATTATCTCTGGGCAAGTACTTAAGGAATGTTCTTTTTTTTTTATAAAGTTTTTATTTTTTACAACAAACATACAAACAAGACATAAAAACATAAAACCATCTTTTAATTATATACATACAGTGTGTCAGTTGGTTACAATCTTTTGTGCTATGCTTTTTTTTTGCCATTACTCACAAGTTGTATAAATTCTCACCTTATCAATCTAACGTGCTTATATATTATCAATCATTAATCATTCATTTGACTAAACTATTTTTCCATTTTATGCGAGATATTCTAAACTATAATTTAATCTTATACATTCATCCAATGGCTATATATTTTATATTGTGTTCTATATCAGTCTATTAACTTTTTATTGTAAAGCTTCCTTATCTATTTCTTTAACATGTCTTTTTATCTAACCATTGATAAAATAAATCCCATATCATATAAAATTGTCTTCTTGTTCTCTAATTTCAAATGTCAATATACTCATTTCAGCACAGTCCATAATTTTCTTAATTTCCTCCTGCATAGGTATTTTTTCATTTTTCCAATTCTTAGCAAATACAATTCTAGCTGCTGTTAAAACATTTACAATCAAATATTTCAATTCTTTGTTGTACATTTCCGGTATAATTCCCAATAAAAACATGAGTGTTCTGACTGGTTGCCCACTGTTCTCACAGACATCTTCAATGTCTTGTTGCATTAGGCAGGGGTCTTCAAACTTGACAGCTTTAAGACTTGTGGCCTTCAACTCCCAGAATTCCTCCTCCAGTCCTGTTAGCTCAGGAATTCTGGGAGTTGATGTCCACAAGTCTTAAACTTGCCAAGTTTGAAGACCTTTGCTATGGTTCCATCTTGTTTTAAGGCTGCAATCATTGTACCAGTGTCCAAAAAAACTATAATCGCATGCATTACCATCCAGTTGCACTCACTTCCATTATGATGAAGTGTTTCGAGAGATTGGCAGAGGACTATATAATTTCATGTTTTCCCCCTATATTCAACTCATTACAGTTTGTCTATCGGAAGAACCATTCTACAGATCCATGAGAGCGAACCTATGGCACACGTGCCACAGGTGGCATGCAGAGCCATTTCTGCGGGCATACAAGCTCCATCCAAACTTAACTGCATTGCGCATGCACATGCCTCCCAGCTGATTTTCGAAAAACAGGCCTTCTGGAAATAGCGGAAGTGCTGAAATGGGCCCATTTTCAGCCTCCAAAGGCTGCAGAGGCTTCCTTTGAGGACGAAAATGGCCTCAAATGGGCCAAAAATCAGTTGTGAGGCATGTGCATGCACAGTGCTGGTAAGGGGGGGCAGGGGTGTTGTGTGCGTATGTGCAGGGACACATTGCATTGTGGGTAGTGGCGCACGTGCTTTCGACACACCACAACAAGAAGGTTCAACATCACTGCTATAGATGATGCACTTTCCTGTGTGCTTCATCTTACCTTGGCATCTGGAAGAGAAGAATACTCATGTGCGAATGCCGTTTATTGATTTTAGTTTGGCATTCAACACAATCATGCCTCAGCATTTGGTGAACAAACTGGGCCTATTAGGTTTTAATACTCCTTTATTTAATTGGATACCGGATTTCCTTATTGATACAGCCCAGTTTGTGCAAGTTGGAAGAAAAGTCTCCAACTCCATCTTCTTGAGTACAGGCTCCCCACAGGGCTGTGTCTTGAGTCTGCTACTGTTCACATACAGTTGATGAATTGTTTCCAATTTAAGTCTTTTAATAAAAATATTGGCATATAAGATTTCTGGCACCTTAGTTTGATGAAGAATCATTAATGATCACTATTTTATTTTTGAGACAGTTGTATTTTTAAGTGATTATTTTGCTATCTGGCATACATAACATTCAGAACACTGAAGATTAAGAGATTTGCCCTGGATTTTTAAAATAGTTCTTGCATTGCATCTACTCTACACACGTTAAATTCCATACATGACTATCATTTTCTGCTTTTTCGTTGAAAGGCTGTGGCCTACCATTCATCTTGAACCATTAACTGTCAGCTATATGAAATATCTGATTAATGAAGAATGCAACAGCGCAAGCCTGAAGCTGACCAAAGAACAGGTATTGCTGCTTCACAAATACGAATTTTATCATTCTAACTTACCAGACTTAATTATAAATATTTCAAATTAAAAGGTGAAATAATTACTCTTATATAACTTTAAAGAAAAAAATCAAAATGTTCTGCATTCTGCATTCTGGATAGCTCAATGTTTAAAATTTAAGAAAGACAATAAAGCCTATTTATAATAGCAGGTTATTTACCATTGAAATTATCCTTATTCCATTGCTTGCTATTATGATTAGCATGCCTATGTCTTCTCTAGATTATAGAGAAGCTTTACTTTAGATTTTAAACTGCAGAATACATGATTGTGAATAGGTAAAGATGTTTAGCAAAATCAAGTAATATTCCAATAAAATTCTTGTTGTATCTTTTTCATGCTGTAGTAAATCTGAGAATTTATGCAACAACTATTTTAATTGTAATGCTCTAAATATTGAATTTTGCTCTAAATTTTGTTCTAAGGATCCTGAACCCTGGTTATATTAGTGTGGATGTCTGAAAATCGTAGTTTTAAAAAATCCAGAATTCCACACTTGTGTCTCTGTTTTACTATGTTAGAAATTGATCTGTAATGTACTTTTATTATTAAAATGCTTTTTAAAAATAAAATGTATTTTTGAAATTTATTTTATTATACTTAAAATATTATTTATTTATTTATTTATTCTTTCCTTCCTCCCTCCCCCTCCCTCCCTCCCTCCCCCCCTCCCTTCCTTCCTTCCTTCCTTCCTTAAATTTGTTTTGAACAAGGTGACTCATCCCAAAGGCATTATGTTCAAAGGGCAGTTGTATATTAATGTGATGTTTCTTGTATTCCATATGAACCTTTGTATTCATAACAGTTTTCAACATCGTAGAAAGATTAATTTTTTGTTTTCTAATCCTTTAGGAGAAGAAGCTTGAGAAATACAGTAATTCTACTTCAACATGCATTGCCCTCTATGTCACTCTTTTGGGCAGAATGATGGCTGGGTATGTTAAACATACTGATATGCTGTTGCTGCTAGAAAAGAATAATTAAGAATCCAGATCCAGTAAAATTAGTGCTTGGTATCAAAACACAAATATAAGTAGTAGATTGTCCAAATGAAATTTTGCAATTTTCATTCTTCTTAATGACATAAGTTCCCAAGCTCTTTGACTTTTAGTCAGGTGGAAAATTCTTTTGAATTTATAATAACAATACTGGCTCTCTAGACCAAGAAACAGAGATGAGCACTGTGCCCTAGAGTCAGACACTAATGAACAGAGAAACATTTACCTTTATTCTAATAATCTATTAAATTCAAGCTCTGTAATTTGTAGAATACTTTTTTTGAAAAAAAAAGAATATAATATTTGGAAATAAGTACTACATACAGTAAAACTTGATTTAATGGATCTCAGTAGAGATTTTGGATTTGATTGTTACAACTTGCAGCCTTTGAACTTTGTCCAAATTTTGGGCAATAATAGACTCTGCCTGAACAACTTGATTAGGGATTATGAAGGTGTCATTCAATACATTCTGGCTCCAGGTGCTTCCTGGTGGCCATTGCTTAGCAACATAGTCTTCAAGTCTTCTTTTGTCCCATTTGTTGATTTGTTTTATTCGACACTTGAAAGTCAAAAGTTTGCAACAATTTCATCCTGTAAAGAACAGAAAGATAACGATTTTATTCAGGCATTCATAGTTTTTCACAACTATTTTTGTAACTGGTTGTTAGATTGATATCTCTTACTGTTATTTATTGCAGTTTTAAGAGTTTTACAGCTGTTTTATCAACCAAGTCATTGCTTGTGAAATTATTTGGGAAGAGCTATACTCTCTCATATGGAGAGAGCATAGCACTTTCCAAATAATTTCACAAGCAATGACTTAGTTGATATAACAGCCTCCCTTAACTCCTGTTCTCCACATGTATTAAGACCAGAAATTCAAGAAAAAAACTTGATTTCTTCCTTTCTTAGGATCTTTGTCTCAGCTGGGTATAATCATCACAGAAGGCAACATTACCCAATACATTACAATAATTGCAAAGGTTTATTGAAAGGTTTATTGAACAGCATTGTTCCAGCATTGTTCTGTATCAGTTCCAGCACAACTAGATTGAGGTACATATTGCTGATCAACAGTTTCCCAGCAAATATATGCTGATAGATATCTACAATACAAATCTGATAGTGAAACTGTCTTATTTCTTGATTCCAGAAAAAAATAAGCAGAAAGCAGCAAACAAAATAGTAAGCTGTAGAATAGAGAATACACACTCTACATGTACACTTTTATAAAATCCAGTTGCTTTATAACCTAAAAGTATTGGGCTAGATCAGGGGTGTCAAACTTAATTTTATTGAGGGCTGCATCAGAATCTGTGTTTGATTTTGGGTGTCCAGCCGGCTGTGGCTAATTGGGTGGGTGTTGCCAACTGGGTGGTTTGGCCAGTTTGATACCATTCCCCAAACTACTGGCATGTTTCCTCTTCACATTGGGGAGACTGAATCGAAGCCAGGCTGGCCTGATCTTTCCTCTTTGCATTGGGTAGACCGGGCCAAAGCCAGGCTGGCCCAATCTTTCCTCTTAGCATTGGGTAGACCAGGATGGCCTCACAGGCCGGATCCAATCACATCGCAGGCCAGATCCGATCCACGGGCCTTGAGTTTGACACCCTTGGGCTAGATGCTTTCATCAGCCTTGTCATTGTTACATTTTAGAAGACAGTTTGGAGAGAAATCTAGCTGTCCTTGCATAACTTTTGATCATAAAAGTTCATGTCTTGATTCTTGATATTTTTATCATCTGAGTTCATCAAGTTTGTCTATCTCGATTTGGTTAGAGTTTATTGCAGAAATCAAATCCAGAAAGCACACACAGATGACTGATTCAGCAGGATTCATTAACTTCTTTATATACATAATAGCATATCAATGAATTGTACAATACCAATAGTAGATTCTTCCAACGTAACACAAAACACAAGCAACAGCTTCATGAATATTGTGACATTCCTCCCTTCATCACTGAAAGAGACATATCCAGTTAACTTAATATTCTTCCCATGGAACACTCCCCATGGTGCACTCTGCCTAATGACTTGGTTATTATGTCGGCCGGATTGTCTTCTGACACACAGTGAAGCAAGCTAATCAATTTAGATTTAATGGCTTCTCTTACAATATTTAATGTCCACATACTTGCTTCTATTTTTTACTCTGTTACCTGCTGCAATTTTAATGCACGCAGCATTATCCTCATACACCGATACAGCTTCATTTAAGTTTACATTTAAATCCTGTAACAGCTGTACGTACCAAGCTATCTCTGAACAGAGTTCAGGTAAAGCAATAAATTCTGCCTCCACAGTAGAAATGGTGACAGTTGTTTGCTTTCTGGACTTCCAACCAATTAAAGCCCTTCCAAACAATATCACAATCCAGAATTGGACTTTCTGGTTTTTATATCATTTGCATCATCACTATCAACATAGCATTTCAATTTTAATTCTTCAGAGACCTGTATTTGAAAACCCAAATTCACAGTTCCCTTCAAATACCTGAGAATCTTTTTACACCCATCCAATGCAATTGCATTGGTACAGCAGTAAAGCAATTCAAAATGCTTACTGCACAAGCTATGTCTGATCTGGACCACTATGACAGATAAACAGGCTTCCTATTGCTGACTGCTGTATTTTTTGATCACAGGTTTCACTTTCATCCTCAGCTAAAATCTGTATTCATAGGTATTGGAGCAATATTACAATTTTTCATGTTATATACTGTATCTCCAACAATTGTTCAACTTTTCTTTTTTGACTGAGAATATAACCACCTTTCTCACTTTTTTGTACCTCTACACCAAGATAATTTTTTCTCCCAAATTGTTTAATTCAAATTTCTTCTCCAACTTATTAGCAAATTTGTTTACCTGTGATACATTCTTTGCAATGAAACAAAGATCATCCACAATGCTAAAAGGTTGACAATCCCCACCTTTTAACTTTCCAGTGTATATGCAACCATCAGCTTTGCAACTCTTGAACCCAAGACCCTTCAATGCAGTATCTAAACATATATTCTAATTCTTGGCTGATTGCTTCAGCCCACAAATGGCCCTGTTCAATTTATACACCGTGTTAGGCTTTTTACTTTCATATCCTGGTGCTTGAACCATGTAAATTTCTTCCTCTAATTCTGCATTGATGAATGCAGTGGTTATGTCAAAATGCCAAATTTTATGGCCATGTGCCACTGTCAACGCTAGTGCCAGCCTGATGCTTTCACTCTTTACAGTTGGCGCAAATACCTCATCATAGTGCACATTATTCATCTGTGAAAACCCTTGTGCCCCTAACCTTGCTTTATATTGTACCTCATAACTGGGCAGTTCTTTCTTCTTGTATACCAATTTGCATCCTACAGCTTTGCTACCCTATGGCATAGTCATAGATGTGAATATGTTATGTTCACCCATGGATTTCATTTCCTTGTTCATGGCTTCTTTCCACTTCTTCAATTTTAGGTAATGCCAATACTTTCTTATAGTTTCTTTGCTCATACCATACATTACATAGTTTAACTTTACTAGCAGAATACCTGTCAGATGGTATCCCTTTGTTCCATCGTTCTTACCTGTGTGGCATTGACTAGTCCTTTGTGTTAACCCTCTCTTGCTTCATATCTTTTTCAGCTTCCCCTCCCTGAACGCTGACACCATCACTAAGTGAGTTACCATCACTAAGTGGATCACTGTCCACTTAGTGAATCTTCCCAGAAATATGCATCAATTCTATTCTAATTTTGCTCTGCAAAGCTAGGAGACCTGAAAATCACTATTCTCTTTCTCCCATTGCTAAAGTGGTAGCTCTTTGAGCCTGGCTCATAGCCCATAAACCTAAACTTTCTAGCCTTTGGTTGTCCCTTCTTCTAATTGCTTTTGGAATATGCACTCACGCATTGTTTCCAAAAATCCTTAAATGTGCCAGAGATAGTTTTCTCCCATATAACGCTGAATATGGAGTATTATTAATAGAGGAACTCCACATCTTGTAAGCACTAGACTTTTCCCCTTCAACCGAAAAAGAATGAACTTCAGAAAGCCAGGCACTTCAAAAGGAATTCCCCCCTCCCCTTTTCTGGGAACATATCTTAGAAGAGTTTCCAGGGAGTATCTTCCAGAGCTGGAATTTTTATGGTCCCTTCTTGCTATCTCTCCAAGAGGTGACAAGTTTCTAGACATCTGGCTCCAATCCTCCAGTTGTATATTATGTGCAAGTTGTATAGATTCAATATAAGATTTAATATATTCAGGTTACAACAAAAAGGATTACTTGTCCCAACCCCCCCTTCTTCCATTGAAGAATAGTAGATACACGGATCTGACATGCTGCCCTCCTCAAAAATTTGAGAAATCCACCTGGAAGACATAAAATATGTGTTACATTTACAACTTAGGATGGTTTGTGAGGGTATTTCAGGTGGAACTTCTGTAGTAATGTGAGTGCTTTTACATGTCGTTTGGCTATCCACTCATTTTCTGAGGAAGGAAGGTGTTTCCAAGCTATTAAATATTGTATGGATCCACGGTGAGTGCATGAATCAAGGATATCTTTAATTTCAAAATGTTGTTCCCCATATGCCATAATGGGAGTTGGAGGTGTTGGAAGGGGGGCGGTTTCCTAACGTTTGAAGTGATCTCTGGTTTGAGTAGGCCACAGTGAAACACTGGTTGAACCTGTCTAAGTGTTTTGGGAAGTAGAAGCTCTACTGTAACAGGATTAATAATTCTGGAGATGGAAAATGGCCCAATGAATTTAAGTCCCAGTTTCTTAGAGGGTTGCAACGATTTTAGGAATTTTGTGGACAAATATATGCAGTCCCCAACTTTGAATGGTTTAGGATCACAATGTTTTTTGTCTATTTTGTCTATTCTCTACACTGATGGTGCTTAGAGTTTTGTAATCCACACATAGACACCAAGAGCCATTTTTTTGCGGAATAATACTGGGGCTACTATTTTTAGTCAGGTAGGTTGATGAAACCCCTTTTTAGATTTTTATCGATAAATGCTCTGAGTTCTTTTAGTTCTCTGGGAGACATGCAGTACATTTTCGGTTTGGGAAGTTTAGTCCCTGGTAGGATTTCAGTGGCACAGTCTGTGTTGCGATTGGGTGGGAGTTCATCAGAAGTCTCCTCACTAAATACTTGGGCTAAATCCTGGTACTCTTTGGGAATGTTAATGGGTTCAACTGGCTGACTGGCCATGGCTGGTTCTCTGTTCTCTTTCTTTTCCTTTCCTCTGGGCTGTTTGCAAATGCTACATGTTTCTGGAAATGTACGGTTCCTCTCTTCCAGTTTATTTTTGGATTCCATTTCCATAGCTATGTGCATCCTAGGACTAGTGGCCCTTCCATTCCTGGGGCTACAATGAATGTGAGCATCTCACTATGGTTCCCTAGTCTTATTTTCAATAGTTCTGTGGCAAAACTGGCTGGCTCCCCTCCCCCCCCAGCTATAGTTCCATCTAATTGGCAGAAAGCGATGGAATTTTCCATTTTCCTTAGTTGGATTCCATATTTCTCTGCTAGGGTGGAGTTGATTAGGCATCGGGTGCCTCCTGAATCCAATAACGCTGCAACTTCCTCCCCCTTCCCTCCCTAAGATAAACAGTCTTAGGGGTAGAGTGAGTGGTTCATTTGGATCGCTTACCAGTGGGTCGTCTTCTGTATCACTTTCGGATTGCTCTGGTCTCCTTGGGGTGTTGGGGATTCTTCCTCTGGGTTGGGGGGGAACTGAAACCTCACAGTTTCTCGGCTTCTCAGGCCAGTTTCTTTTCCTTGAGGATTGGATTTTCCAGGTTTCCCCCCTGATGGGTGGTCAGGCTTTCTGGCAGGGGTTTTTGAATGGCATTCTGCTGTGCGGTCCCCTCTTTTCCACACTTAAAGCAGCCAGGTGGTGTTGGAGTCGTGGTGGTCTGGGGTTTGAAAAATTCCCGCTTTCCCTGGAATGGGGATATTCTCCAAACTCTGCCACTGCGGTACTGGTTATGAGTCATGTCTATCTCTGTTTCCTCTGCCATCAGGTACCATTCATGCAGGAGGTTTGGGGCCCCACGGGCCAGGCAGGCAGTATACAGGTCGTTGTTGAGTCCATCTTTGAACCAGCAGACTAGGATATCTTCTGGCCAGTCGACTCAGCTGGCCAGGTCACAAAATTCGTTGGTGTATTCAGCTACCAGGCAGTGGCCTTGCTTTACAATTCTAATGCGGTCGTGGGCTTTTCTATTGGCGAGAGGGTCTTTGAAGCAGTGGTGTAGGGCTGTCATGAATCGATCAAGGTTCCTCAGTTCTGGATCGTTGACATTGTGGAGGGTCACCATCCATCTGGCTGCTGCCCCTTCTAGGGCCAGGGTGACGACTCACACTCGGGCTCTCTGGGTCGGAAAATTCCACCCGTGTTCTTGCCTGTAGGTGAGGACTTGCGCCAGGAAAATTCCCAGTTTCTGGAGGTCCCCATCGAATTTTACCCCCAAGGGTGGGACCTTTTTCTGCAGTTGTATGTTGGCTAGGGTTAATCCCCTGTTCTGGAGCGGCAAGGGGTAAGGTACCTGGTATGGCTGCTGGTCCTCCAGCTTGTTCCAATGCCCGATCATTCTCTGCTGGATCAGGGGTGATGGCTTGGGTTCTCTCAATTTCTGGTTCACTTGCTCTCCTATGTTGGCAACCTGGTTCATCCCTCACATTGAGGGCCTCCAGGGCTTCCCACATGAGGTGATTTTTTTTTAGAGAGTTTTTATTTTAAAACAAGCATACACATACAATACATAAAAATCTTAAAACCATCTTCCATTTTATATACATACAGTGTGTCAATTGGTTGCAAATATTTTGTGCTATCCTTTTGTAGTCATTACTCACAGTTTATATCAATTTTCACATTGTCAATCTAACATATGCTTGTATATTTATCAGTTATTGATCATCCATGACTAAACTATTTATTCCATCATTTTATATGAGATATTCCATATTTTATCTTAAAATTTGTGTTATACTTTCAACCAATGGTTATTATATATTTCTCTATTATGTTTTATATCAATCTATTAAATTTCTATCACAGAATTATCTAGTCTATTACAGTATCATGTTTTCTTGTCCAAACATTGATAAAACAAATCCCATATCATATAAAAATGTTTATCTTCTTGTTCTCTGATTTCAAATATCAATTTACGCATTTCAGCACAGTCCATAATTTTCTTAATTAACTTCCTCCTGCACAGGTATTTTATCATTTTTCCAATTCTTAGCAAATACAATCCTAGCCGCTGTTAAAACGTTTACAATCAAATATTTCAGCTCTTTATTGTATATTTGCGGTATAATTCTCAATAAAAAGATTTAGACTGGTTTAAAGTCTATATGTTGTTTTATCATTTTTGCCAACCATGTGTGGATTTTAGACCAATATTTCTTTGCGTCCAAACATGTCCACTACATATGGTAATATGAACCAGGTATCTGATGACATTTCCAACATTTATCCGATTTATTCTTAAACATTCTCGCAAGTCTAATCAGGGGTAGATGCCATCCGTAAAACATCTTATACAAATTTTCTTTATATGCAGTTGACATTGTCATTTTATAATTTTGAGACAATTTTTGCTATTTTTCTAAATCAATCCCATATCCAAAATTTTTCTCCGAAGCAATCATCATTTCTTTAACTAGTTCCTCCTCCAATTTAAATTTTAATAAGTGTCCACAAAGTTTTTTAATTACCTTTTCATCAGTACCCATCAAAATTTTATCTAAATCAGCTTATCATAATACCTTCTGTTTTAACATCTTTGTCAAATCTAGATTGTATTTGCAAATATGAAAACCAGTTCATTTTTACACCTAGCTCTTCCAACTCTTGCATAGATTTAAATTCACCCTTTTCATTCAACATCTCACCATATCTGTTCCTTTTTATATATTATTGAATAAGAAAAGACTTCAATGGTAGATATCCATAATGGAATTTTTAAATAATATTGTCTTTATCTTCTCCCAATTCAAAAACAATGCCTCTCGGATATAATGTCTTCTAAAATACCCCTGTGTTTTAGTTCCCTTATACCAAAGGGAGGCATGCCATTCCAACAGCAAGTCATGCCCTTCTAAGGTCAATAGTCTATTGTTACTTAATGTTATCCATTCCTTTACCCACATCAGATTTGTCACCTGGTAATACAACTCCCAGCTAGGCAAGGCAAACCCTCCTCTTATTCTTGCATCTTGTAACAGTTTTAGTTTTATTCTTGCTTTTTTGCCCTGCCAAATATATTTCAGCATGATTCTATTTAAATCTTCAAAAAACTCTTTCCCTAGTCAGATTGGAATTGTCTGGAATAGATATAAAATTCGAGGCAATACATTAATCTTAATTGTAGATATTCTCCCAATCAATGATAATTGTAAGTTTCCCCATTTTATAAATCTGTTGCAATCTGCTGTTTGAGTTTAAAATAATTATCCTCCTTCAGTGTGCTACATCTTGATGTGATGTATATCCCTAAATACTTAACCTTGTTTGTGTCCTGTATTTCTAAAGCTTCTTCCAACTCTTTCTTTCGTCTTGCTAACATATTATTAGTTAATATCTTTGTTTTATCTTTATTTATTTTCAAACCTGCTACTTTTCCATATTCTTCTATTTTTTCTATTAATTTAGGTTCTGTTTCCAATGGCTCTAATATTCTAATATAAATACCAGGTCATCTGCAAATTTATACTCTTCCGTTTTGATTTTCATTCCTTTTATTTCTTTATCTTCTCTAATATTCCTATTCAACACTTCCAATGTTAACACAAACAGCAAAGGCGACAGTGGACAACCTTGCCTTGTCCTTTTTCTTATAGCTATAGATTCTGTTAGTTCTCCATTTATCATAATCTTTGCAGTTTGTTCATGATATATCATTTCAATGGCTTGAATAAATTTTTTACCAAATCCCATTTGTGTCAACTGAAACAAAATGAATCACCAATTCACATTGTCAAAGGTTTTTGTGCGTCTAAAAACATCAAAGCCATTTGCTTTTCAGGATGTGCCTCATAATATTCCAGAGTATCCAAAATAATTTTCACATTGTCTTTGATTTGTCTCTTTGGCAGGAATCCATTTTGATCAATATGGATAAAATTATTTAAATATCTTTTTAGTCTTTCTGCCAGAATTGAAGCAAAAATTTTATAGTCTGAATTTAATAGGGATATAGATCTATAATTTTTAACTTGCTGCAGGTCTGTGTCCTTCGGTGTAAGTGTAATATGTGCTTCTGTCCATGTTTTGGGTATTCTTTTCTTTAGCATAACTTTGTTCATAACTTCTAATAGGTGAAGATTCAATATTTCCTGGAAAGTCTTGTAAAATTCTGCTGGTAAGCCATCAGGACCTGGTGCTTTTCCAACATTCTGTGTTTTTTAGGGCTTCTGTTAATTCCATCATTGTTGTACTCCCTTCTAGCATTGTTTTAGTATCTTTAGGTATCTGAGGTAAATTCGCTTTCTGTAAATATTGCTTAACTTTTTCTTCTTGAATATTCTCTTGAAAGTACAATTTTCTATAGTAATCTTGTATAATTTTTTTCTTCTCCTCATTTCCATAGCAAACATGTCCTTCTTCATTTATTAGTTGGCTAATCCTTCTTGATTTTCTTTCCTTTCTCAGTTTATAAGCTAGCCATCTGCTTGGTTTATTTGCATCTTCAAAGTAATTCTGTTTAGCATTTTTAATTTTTTGTGCTAGTTCCTCTTTTTCCATTAGTCCCATTTTATGTTTAATAGTATCCATTTTATTTTTAATGTCTTTTTTTGCGGGGACTTCTGTAGATCTTTTTCCATTTTTCTATAATCATCCTCCAATATTTTGAAAGTCTTTTTCTGTTTTATATTTCTTTTCCTTGTATATATATTTTCTTGTGTAGGCCTTCATCATGTCCCAGAGATTCTGTAAAGATGTATCCTCTTTTCTATTTTTTTTAAAAAAGAAAGCAAGTTCTTTCTCTATTTGCTGTTTAAAGTCTTTTTCTTTTAGTATCGTATTGTTTAAAGTCCATCTAGATCTTCTCTTATGTCCCTTTCTAAATAACTATCACTGGATTAGCCCAGGTGCTCGTTTCTATTTCAATCTCTCGTATGTTGGCCAGTAATTCTGCTAACATCCATATCAGGTCTATTCTAGACCGTGATGCATGTCTGTTTGAGTAAACAGTGTATTGCTTACTCTCCACATTTTTCTCTCTCCATGCATCTTATAAGTTAAATTCTTCTGTTATTCGAAAGAAAGATTTTGGTAGTATCTTTCTAGTTTTCTTTGTTGATTTCTGCGTTTTATAGTCCAACTGATCATTAACTATTTCATTAAGATCTCCCATCATACAAATATTAACATAGTCCAATTCAATTATTTTCATATGTAATTAACTGTAAACTTCTTCATTATCATTCGGAGCATAAATTGCAATTAAAAGTGTTTTAACATTATTGTCCATTATTTCCACCATCAAAATCCTTCCATTGTCATCTGTGTAAATTGGTTTTGCCATACTTGTGTCTTTAATATATAAAATCACACCTCTTTTTTAGATTGTGCCAGCGATGTAAATAATTTCCCTAATTTTTTTTGTTTCAATATATATTCATGTTGTTTTTTGATGTGTAGTTCTTGTAGGCAAATTATATCCATTTTTAATTTCTCTAATTTGTGAAATACTTTCCTTCTTTTAGTAGCCAAATTAAGTCCATTTATGTTAATCGTAATCAATTTTCTTTCGTCCATGTTAGGCTTTGTGAAGGGGTTTTATTGCTTTAGTGGATATTAATTCTCGTTGCTCTCTGGGTACACCATCTACTGCATCTTCTTCTTTTTCTTTTTCAATTTCTGCTATACACTCCTCTTGAAATTCAATTAGTGATTCTTCCTTTCTTGCTTCTTCCTCCTTTCCTCTGAAATATTCTAAGTAGAAATAGCTCAGCTTTTTCAACTGTGTCAATTCTATGTCTTTATTCCTGCCAGGTGAACAAGAGGCCTTCTGGCATCAGCCATCTGTAGTTAACTCCTCTTTTAAGTAACTTTTTGGTCAAAAATACGTATTCTCATCTCTCTTAGTCTTCTTGGTACCTGTTTCAGCACCACAATTTCTTTATCTTTGTACTTTAAAGTTTTTTCTCTTGCCATCTGTAGTATCTGTGTCTTGATAATCTTTTTAGTGAATCTGATATGGACTTCTCTTGGTAGTCTGTTTCTCATTGCATATCTTGTATAGACAGGAAACACTTCATCCATCCCATCCATCATCTTCTCTTTGGTTGTCTCTAGCGCTTCTGCCAGTATTTCTGTCATTATTTCAGCAAGATTTTCACCTTTTCCTTCTTCTACATTTTGAAATCTTAAATAGAATTCTGATTTGTCAATTTTCCATCCTAATGGTTCGCACCTGGCCTTCTCGACATCGCTCAATCGAGTATCAATATCTCCAATTTTTTTATCCCTTTGTGTATCTTCTTCAATTTTTTAAAATCTATCTTCATATTTCATCATCATCTGTTGAATATTTTCTACTTTCTCATCTGTCTTTTCAATTCTTTGCTCGATATTCTCCATTCTCTTTTCAATCTTCTGAATTCTTTGCATATTCATCTGTAATGTCACTTCCTTCTCTTTCTCCTGTTGTAAGATTGTCTATATAGGCCATTGTCCTCCAAATGGCGAATAGGCTATTAGTATTGAAGAAGCTGGTACTATTGTCTTTCTGCTCATCTTGTAGTGCTTACCTGTAGAGAGGGAGAGAGAAAAAAGAAAAAGGAAAAAAGGAAGAAGAAAAAAGAAAAAAAGGAGTACAGGCAAGCAATTGCCACTTCAAAAAATAAAAAGGAAAAAGAAAAATCTTCAGGCACTTATGTACCTCAATCCAATTATTTCTCTTAATAAAAGAGAGAAAAGGAAGAGGATAAGAAAAATAAAAACAAAAGATTTACGTTCTAGTTTCTGGAATAAAAGGTTGAAATCCAACTATAAATGTCCAGCTGGGGTGGGGGAGTAAAAAAGGATATGAAAAATAGCCTAAAATTAAGCCAGCCACTGCCACTGAGTATCCAAGGCTCTTTGATAAATCAACTCAATGTTTCTAGTTCCAATATTTTCAAGGTCACTTTAATCTTCTTTCTTTCAACTTCAACTCAAAGCTCTAATTGTTTAATTTTACAGATGGGTACCTGTATAAACAATCTGCCATGCTCATCCCAACTATCTTTTCCAGTGCAAAGCTCAGAGTCCTTGAGTGTAGCACAAGTACATAAACAAACAGAGGAAAGAAAGAAACAATATGTCGAAGCCTCTAGATGGCAGCGCTACTTTTTTTCCCCTTCACTTTCACTCCCCCCTCATGTATCCAATACCCAAAACAAAAAGAGAAAATGAGATCCTTTTTTTAAAAAAAAGTAAAACTTAAATCCAAAAGAAGGATCTTAATCAAAACAGACTTTCAAAAAATTGTTTTAAAAAAGTAAAAATAGAAACAAAGATGGAAAATTTAAAAGAAACCAGTCCAGTTTAAAATTCAGTAGGTTTACCAAATTCAAAGTTTCAATAAAAAGGGAAAAGGAAAAAACTATTACTTTAACTAGCTTAATTTTGCCGGTTAAACTCTTTTCTCTTCACTTTTAATTTCACTTTAAAACTTTCAGGATGTTCTCTTCAAGCAATAATAAGTAAAAGTTCATCTCACCAAACTGACACACTTTCCTTCAATCTCTTCCATTCCGGAGCTATCCCAGCTTCAGCAGCTTGAATGGCTGCCTCTCTGCTGCCGGCAAAAGGGCTTTTCCTGGATCAACCAAGGACTTTGTGATGTCCCTGGGATCGACAGGGTGTGCCCTAATCAATCACCATCTCTACGGCAATCTTGGAGGATCAAGATCATACGTCGTACCGCGGCAACGCCAACTCTGCCCTCCTCCCCACACGAGGCGATTTTATATACTGTTTCAATCGGTCATCTGCCAGTGGTTCCTCAACCCATTCTTCCTCTCTGATCAGGAAGAATGGGTCGAGGAACCACTGGCAGATGACCAACTGAAACAGTACATAAGTCGCCTCGTACATAAACCACACAAGATGATTTATGTACCGTTTCAGTCGGTCATCTGCCAGTGGTTTCTCGACTCATTCTTCCTGATCAGAGAGGGCCTCCAGCTCCATTTTCCACCCGGGTTTATGGTTACTCCCCTAGTTCTTCTATCCAAGTTGTCTCTCTTTCCTACACCTATAAACCACCGGACCTTTGTGGAATTTTTGCCAGCAGCTTCTCTGTCTTTGATGGAGTACACAAAGTCAGTGTCTGACTGGGTAGTTGTCGAAGTTTCTTCCCAGCATTCAGCTTCCCTGTGCTCCTTGCTATATTCAGACATTTTTGCAGGGTCCCCTCGGTAGAGTGAAGTTTTTTTTAAAAATTCCTCTCCGGGTTGACCTCTGTTGCTGATTCTGATTTATGTAAGCCCTGGACTTTTCCTCTTCAAGCGAAAAAGAATGAACTTCTGAAAGTTAGACCCTTCAAAAGAAATTCTTTATTGGGAGGAAGTAATCCCAGTACTAGTCAATTTAAGATGCTTCAAGGCATATAGTAATAGATAAAGGGAGTTAGAACCCCTCCCCTTATTTAGATATGGATTTAGTCAAACGAAGAACCAACATGTTAATTCCCCCCTCCCCTTTTCTGGGAACATAACTTAGAAGAGTTTCCCAGGGAGTATCTTCCAGAGCTGGAATCTTTATGGTCCCTTCTCCTCTTGTTATCTCTCCAAGAGGTGACAAGTTTCTAGACATATGGTTCCAATCCTCCAGTTGTATATCATGTGCAAGTTATACAGATTCAATATAAGATTTAATACTGTATATTCAGGTTACATCAAAAAGGATTACTTGTACCAATTTCCCCCCTTCTTCTTCCATTGAAGAATGGCAGATACACGGATCTGACACAACCTATTAATTAAATAATTAGCAGTCAACATGGCTTCACCCCAATATGACCTGTTCAGACCAGAATCCTCTAGCAGTAAATTCTTCATGGTTTGTATGACCCCATTCCGTCTCTCAGCAACACCATTCTCAGCTGCTGTGTATGGATTTGTGCGTCTTGTGTTTTATTCCTAATTGTCCCAACCACTGTTGAAAACTTGTTGACATGAATTATGAACCTCTGTCAGTTTGAGCTGATATTTCTGTTGTTTATACCATTTTTCTATGAAGCTTAGCCATTGCTTAAATTTCTGTAGTACCTCTATTTTACTTTTTAGTAAGTAGCAGAACCAAACCTGCTATAGTTATTTACAATGACCAGTGCATACTTTGCTTCTTCCAAACTGGCTTGCATTGGCCCAACCAAATCTGCATGTACCAGCTCTAGACCTCTTGTCTGCCTTGTGCTACTTTTGCTTACTGGGAATGCCTTGGACCTTGATGTTTTGCATAATGCACAGTCCAAATAATGCCTTACATCCCTTTACGTGTAATCCTTCTGCAAACTGTTTCATCTTTTGCAAAAATTGGAAGCTAGCATGGCCAAGCTTCCTGTGCAAGAGATGAACACAAGAATCATGTTGTGCCACATTGCCAAATGTTTGTGCACATCAAATCTTTGTCCCTTCAATACATAAAGGTTATCTTGCTTTATGCCCTTTGCACATACTTTGTGAAACACTTCCCATTTACAGAAGTGATCTCAATCCTTGTTTGTCTAAACTAGAGACACTCAGCAAAGTATGTTCCATTTCAGGCACACAAAAAAATGTCATTAAACCTTGTTTCCAAATATGGAATTTGCACACTGCCTCTTCCAATGACTTTAGCATTCTGGCAATTTGCCAAGGCTACTGCATCTCCAGCAGCTGGTTCCATCCTGTAAAACAATTTAAAATTATTAACAATTGTTTGACTAGCCCCACTGTCTCTTAACCATTGATTTCTGCTATTACAATAGCTAACTTTTGCAACAACAGCCTGTCCATCAGCTAATTTTCTTTCATGCAAAGAGTTTCCATCTTGCAAATAATTTCTTCCTTGCAAAAAGTTTTGCCTTTGCAAACAGTTCTTTATTTATAAAGCACTGCCTCTGTTGCTGGGCTGTAATCTGATCGTTTTTGCTGCTCTGGTCTTTGGAGATGGCCAGTCTGTGGAATTTTCCATTGCTGTTATCTTTCTGCTCCGTGGGCCCCGTCAGGATATTCTCCTCATGGCTGCTAAACTGGCGCTTCTGCTCCTCAGCTATTAAAAAAGCTTTTAACGCCTCCAAATATAATTCCTGCTCTGGTTTGCATTCAAATACTGCAGAAACAATGTTCCATGAGTCATTTAGATCAGTGGTTGACAACCAGCGGCCTGTGGCCCACAAGTGGTCCGTGAAAATTTTTTGGTGGTCCACAGAGAAATGTCACTCCCAGAACACCCCCCCCCAAAGCAATTAATCCAGGCTGTGCAGGAGTACAAGGCTGTGCCTCCCACATGGCCGCCCTACCTTCCCACTCACTCTTTACTTGGCAAACATGCCTGCTAAGTTGCTATTTTTCCTTTTTCTGACCATCAGCTGTTCTCACGCACCACTAATGGGCTGAGGGCCACCAGTTGGCAACCGCTGATCTAAATGACTCATGGGACATTGTTTCTGTAGTATTTGAATGTAAACCAGAGCAGGAATTGCATTTGGAGCTGTTAAAAGATTAGATTAACTAGAAAGCAGAAAATTGTTGGATTTCTTGCTTTCTAACTAATCTTTAGACATTCCTTAGGACTGAAGCAGTGCAGACTCAGCTAGTCGATGGCAGAAACACAGATCTCTAAATAAATCTGTGATTCTGTGAGCAACTCAATCTGCCTTCCTGCTTTGCCTGATTTGGGGTAAAAGTTGCTCTTTTTTATAAAAAAAATCAATATATAAATATTTATAATATTTACATACAAGCCATGTCCAGCTAGTCACATGACCATCAAACCATACCCACAAATTAGGCCACGCCCACAGAACAGGTTGTTAAGAAATTTGAATCTCACCCCTGCCTGTGCGTGTGTGTGTGTGTGTGTGTGTGAAAGAGAGAGATCTGATCTAAACACCCCCTCTCTCTCCCTCTCCCCCCTCTCCCCCTCTCTCTCCCTCTCTCTCCCGCTTTCCCTCTCTCTCCTTCCCTCTCTCCCTCTTTCTCTCTCCCTCCCTCATTTCTCTATCTCTCTCTCTCTCTCTCACTCACACACACACACACACACACACACACACTCCAACGTCAGCAAGCCACCGTCAGTCAAAATTCATATTAGTGGTCCCCGGGATTTAAGATTATAAGTTGGGTGATCCCTGAGGTCCAAAAGGTTGGCGATCCCTGATTTAGACTATTGTTAACCAATACCACTTTCTGAGATTCAGGAAACTGCATCCCATTCTGTTCTAATTCAACAAAGTGTGCATATGTACAAAATGCTGCTCCATTGATTCTCCTGGCTGCAAACTGGCTCTGTACAACTTTCTTGATAATTGCACAATATTGCATGACACACTTACATGCACACTTCTTAACTTCAGCCAGACCTCCTTTGCAGTCTTTAAATCAGTTACATTGATAAACTGTTCATCTTCTGAACTTAAGATGATATAAGCCATTGCTTTATCATGCTGCCTCTGATCTTCAGCAGCTAATGGTGCTTGGGATGGGTTTTCAACAGTATTTCACAGCCCTTTAGCTTTCAGGAAACATTCCATCTTTGCAGCCCAAATAATATAGTTCTGTCCCAAACAAGGCAGAGAGCGCTCCTTAATTTCCACAGCAGCCACCCTGCAAACTTTTCTCTGCCTTGTTTCTCCTACTAAACACAGGCAGTCTCTCTCTCAGCTTAAATTACAATTCAGTCTTTTTGTGTGTTCTGGGCCCATAACTGTTAGCGTTTATTGCAGAAATCAAATCCAGAAAGCACACACAGATGACTGATTTAGCAGGATTCATTGACTTCTTTATATGCATAATAATATATGATTGTACAATACCAATAGTAGATTCTTCCAACGTAACACAAGCAAAACACAAGCAGCAGCTTCAGAGCTCAGAGCAGAGAACAGAGATAAGCCATGCCCAGATTCACTCTTTTAGTTTCTGTTTCCAATTCAGCTCCCATTGGCTGATCTATTCTTAAGCCATTCATTGGCTGACCTTGTTACCATGTCTCTGCCAGTTCATGAATATTACATGCAGATATGCAATCAGATCGATTATACTAAATATTCATCAAGCAGTGATTCGTTATGATAATTAGAAAATGTGATTTGTTAGGCAAGTCTACAAAAAGAATATATTCCATTCAAATTGGATCCTTCCTGACTCAGGTAATCTTTGGTGTTCTAATGAGTAGAATGATTGCTTCTGTATATTCTGTCTGTATAATATGTCTGGAGCAAGAAGCAGTGAGTGGAAGCTAATTAAGGAGAGAAGTAACTTAGAACTAAGGAGAAATTTCCTGACAGTTAGAACAATTAAAGTAGAACAACTTGCTTCCAGAAGTTATGAATGCTCCAACATTAGAAGTTTTTAAAAAGATGTTGGATTTGTCTGAGGTGGTGTAAGGTTTCCTGCCTAAGCAGGAGGTTGGATTAGAACAGTGGTTCCCAAACTTTTTCAGTCCACCGCCCCCTTGGTGCTACAAACTCATCCTCAATGCCCCCCACCCAGGGGCGGAATTCAAATTTCTGTGGGCGTGGCCTAATTTGAGGTTGTGGCTTGCTGGTCACCTGACTGGTGGCATGGCTTGTTAGTCATGTGACTGGGTGGGCATGGTTTGGTGACTGCAAACCAAATACAAGTGGTCCTCACTTAATGGACGGTTGCTTAGCAAGTGTTCTAATTTATGACTGGCCTCCCCAGAATTACTTGACCTGTTTTTGGAGTTTTGACAGCCATGCACATACATATACACATATTCCCTCTTCCAACCCTGCTGGAGCAGGCCATTGAACTAGAATTGGCAAAGCATCTCTGATTAGATTCTAGTAGTGAATAAAATCTAATCAGAGATGCTTTGCTGGTTCTTGTTGATTTGTTTTATTTGTATTTCTTTATTTTATGTTGCTGAATTGCATTGACATGTGTGTCCCTTCTTGGGCACAACCCAGAAGCTTTTGTGATTCTTTGCAGCAAAAATTACCGACCTCTGGCTTTGCTCTATTTTTCAATCGTGCCAGCACTGCCGCGTTATTGTGCCAGCTCCGCAGGTCCACCCCATTGAGCCCGCTGCACTGGAAGGACCTGCCCAAGCAAGTCCGAGCGGAACGGTGCACCAAATCAATGGGGTGAGCCTGGGAGAGGGAAAGAGAGAGAGAGAAAAGAAAGAGAGAAAGAGAGAAGGAAGAAAAGAAAGAAAAAAGGACAAAGAAAGGGGGGGATGGAGGGGGGGGAGAGAGGGAGAGACCTGATGCATCAGATTGAAATGAGGCCTAGTTTAAAGGCCCTTTTCTAGATTGAAACATCTTTGCCAGCACATTGAAACATCTTTGGCTTCTATTAATTAAAGGTTTTGTGGATAAAACATGGCCAAGACTATCAGGAAGCTCTCACATTTTGTTGAGGCTTTAAACAGGATCCATTGGATCTCCCCAATGTATCACAGTGCCAATTCTGAAGAAGGCAAAACCAAAATGTATTGGTAAATTACAAGGAGAACACACACACTCCCTTCTAACCTTGTTGGAGCAGGTGATTGGACTAGAATTGATATCTCATTATCTTTCTCCTCCCTCCCTCCCTCCTTCTTTATTTCTTTTTTTTCTGTCCCTTCCTTTCATCCCCCCTCCTTCTTCGTCCCTTTTTCTTTCCCTTTTCTTCCTTCTCTCTTTCTCTCTCTCTCTCTTTCCCTTTCTCAGGCTCACCCCACTGACTTCGTGCACCGCTCCATTCGGACTTGCTTGGGCAGGTGCTTCTGGTGCAAGGGGCTCAATGGGGTGGACCTGCAGGGCCTTGCCCTGAAGGCAGTGATGGCGGGATGTTTGAAAAGGAGAGCAAAACCACTCTAGCTTTGCTCTCCTTTCCCAACGCTGTGTTTGGGGTGAGGCCCCGCAGGATCACCCCATTGAGCTCTTTGCACCAGAGCGTGCAAGTCAATGGGGTGATCCTGCGGGGCCTTGCCTCGAATGCAGTGGCAGGGGGGGGATTTTTTTCTCACCCCTGAATTGTGCCCTGCCACTCACCTCCAGCGCCCCCCTGCCACCTCTTAGTGTCCCCCTGCTGCCCCCATGGTCTCAGTGCCCCCTAAGGCATCCCCCCCCAGGGGGCGGTACTGCCCACTTTGGGAACCACTGGATTAGAAGATCTCCAAAGCCCTTCCAACTCTGTTATTCTATTCTATTCTATTCTATTCTATTCTATTCTATTCTATTCTATTCTATTCTATTCTATTCTATTTAGGCTTACCATTTTGTGTGGATTCAGCCAATTATTTTTGATGCAGCAAACCATGGTTAATCAAACTTCACCTTAGCCTGATCTATGAATTCAGCTGATTAAATATAAGCATTGGAATAAATATCCTACTTTTATCCCTAGGTTAAATTGTCCTCTGTTGCATTATGGAATATACAATTAATTTGTTTGAACTGATTGTGATGTCATATGTGGCAATAGCATCTGCTGGTTTAATGAGCTACAACAGCTTTCTCTAATATGTCACCCTTTGTTGTGTTGTGGGCCTCAAACTTTCTCACTGACACTATAGTGGAGAAAACTGACACATGAGTGAAATCATAGAGCCTACATCTTTCCACAGGCTATGTCTTAGACCAAGCACAAAACTGTAACTTTTAATTAGCATCATTTTTTTTGCTCTAAAATATGCTCTAAAATAAGAACAATTAACTGATTTATTAACTTTTCTTATTTATATTATATTTATATTGGGGCTTATTTGGCTTTAGTACAGTAAACACTAAACTAACTTTAGATATCTTTTGGTTAATAAATTCAAATGTTTTATTTAGAATTAATTTTCATATTGTTATTTTTTCTGGAGGATTTCTGCCTGATGTCTCGCCATTAAAAGTTAAGACTGATTGAGTTCTTTGGGATAAAACATATCAGAGGCAACTTATTTGGCTAAAAGTCATCTCTCTTCCCTTTCTCTCCCTTTTTAACAAAATGTGGCATGCATCAGCTGATGCTCTTATGTATTATTTATTTATTTTATTCAGTTTCTCCCATCTCAAACAAGTGACTTTAGATTATGAACAATCATTAACATTTGAGCTTTAGTTATATAGACATATAGCAATTATAAAGATTTATGATTCTTAATACTTGCCTATTTCAAGTAAAAATTTGAATGTATTGTTTATTTTTTAAAATATTTTGTATTATGTCATTCAGAACCAAAAGTACAGAAGATATTGATGTATTTCTACAGAGGTGTTTTGAGTGCCAGGATGTCATGGCTCTTTACCAGCTAGTTTTGAGATCAGTTGAAGAGTCCTTGAAAAGTGATAAGGAGAAAAGACTCATGAAAGAGGCAAGTTTGCAAGGCTGATGCAATAACACATATAATTTTATGGATTAGGCACTTTACGTAAGACAGTGTTTTTCAAACAGCATTACAACTATTCACAGAATTTCATAGCCAGTATGCCGGTTCGGGAATTCTGAGAATTAAAGCCAATGCATTGTAAAGTTGCTAAGCTGAAAAACATTAATTTAGTATATGGATAATGAAAGGCAAGTAAGTTCAGTTTTTCTTTCTTCTAATAAGATGGGAGACTGATAGCTTCCCTTGTTCCCTGGGAGTCATTGGTATACTTTTCATTAACATTTTCTGCAGGATTGGACTCAGTAATTTAAATGTCTCTTTTGCAATCTAATTCCATGATCACTAAAACCCCTTTGTTTTACATTTGTCTTTCAAAATAGTTCTTTTTAAACTTTAGTTGTATAAGATTAATTATAAACTCTTGAGATTCATGTTGAAAAATTGGTATTACAAAAAAAGGAAAATCCAAGAATATTCAGAAAAAAAGTAAATATAATCCCTTGTCTGTGTGATCTTATTACTTATTTAGGAAATGTTCATCTCACATAAATAACTCTTGGCAGCTAATAGCCAAAATAGTATAATAAAAATTCTAAAAATGAAACAAAAAAATTAAATTCACCTTTTTTGTATTGTGCAAAGAAAAATACAGGTAGTTCTGAACTTATGACCATCTATTTAGAGTAACACTGAAAAAGTGACTTATGATGAGCCTCATATTTATGACCACTGCAAAGTCCTTTTAATCACATGATCTCAATTCGGCTGATTGGCAACTGGCATGTATTTATGATAGGTGCAGTGTCCAAAGTTCATATTATCACCACTTCTAGCCTTCCCAACAGGCTTCTGACTAACAAAATCAAAGCTGGGTTTTTTTAATAATCGTGGCAAAAAGCGTTGTAAAATTGGAAGTCATATAATGCCGTATTTATTAATCACATCACTTAATGAGAAAAGTGGCCACAAATTGAGGACTTACCTGTAAAGATTACCTATAAAGATATCTCCATATAGAGGATTTTTCTATGACAAGAAACCCAATAAAGAATTGCACATAACTGTAGTTTAATAAAGCATCTCCTGGTTTTCTTAACGGTACTGTGTTATCTGTCTTGATAATCATGTAGCAGAATCAATAAATACAATAAAATGGTTTATGTGTTTGTTTTATAGATTTTATGCCTCATCAGTGTTAGTCACAATGGAATCAGTGAATCAGAACTTATGGAACTCTGCCCTGAGCTATCGTGGGAAATGCTGGCCTCCTTAATTTACAGAATGCACAAAATGTGTATCTTGACATATAGATGTGGTTTGTTAAGGTTTCAGCATCTTCAGGTATTTTGGCAAAGAAATTAGTTACTTAATGATCTTACTATATACTTATTTGCCAGTTTCTGCTATGCTTTGGACAGATTTTTTAAAGCTAAAAAATCTGTCCAAAGTTAAGGTCAATTAATATATCACTATTAATGTAATTTTTAATTTCCAACATTCACACTATTTCCTTTACAAGTTTGTTCTTAAGAAAATAAATGATTTTATCCAATACTGATGTCTCAAAAGTAGGCAAGAAATGGCAAGTAAAATTCACTACATATTTCACTATAATAGCTTAGCATTTGTAAAAACACAAGTAGTCCTCGACTTGCAACAATTCAATAGTGACTATTCAAAGTTACAACGGCTCTGTAATGTGATCATTTTTCACATTACAACCTTTGCAGCATCGCCATAATCACTTGATCAAAATTCAGATGCTTGGCAAATGCTTAATATTTATGAACATTGCTGTGTCCTAAGGTCATGTGATCATTTTTGGTGACTTTCTGACAAGCAAAGCCAATGGGGAAGCCAGATTCACTTAACAATCAAGTTGCTAATTTATCAACCACAGTGGTTCACTTAATAACTAACCCAAGAAAGGTTGTAAAATGGCGCAAACCTCACTTAACAAATGTCTTGCTTAACAACAAAATGTTGGGCTTAATTGTGTCGTAAGTCAAGGACTACCTGTACATGCATAAGCCTGGATTTTTCTTTTAGTTCCTGGGAAGTGACTTGCTATTGTTTATTATTCTCTTTGGAATATTACACTAATTGCAGGGTTGGTATGCTCTGGGTTCTTTTGATTAAGCAATGTCATGTGGAGACCCAGCAATGCATTATCTCTGTAGTAATATTCTGGAATTAGGTCCCCCCACAGTTCCAGAGAGGCGTTCGTTTAGAATGGCAGTCCCCAACGTTTGCTGCTTGGCGGCCTGGGGAGAGGGAGAGGGGAACTGGACTAATGAGCAGCAGGTCAGTGTGTCCCTATACACAGCTTGACTTGTGTGAGTGACAGGCTGACATGCATGCACATACATGGATGCGCAGCTCAACCTTCGCAAGTTGTATGTGTGTCCACATATGCCGGCCTGCTGCTTGTGCAAATTGAGCTGTGCATGCTGGGCTACAGCTCGCACAGGCCCTTCCGAATATGTCATGGCCAACTAATGGATCACAGCCCAGAGGTTGGGGACCCCTGGTTTACAACAATCATAAAGACATGGTTGTTCATCCAGGCTTTTGGCAGAGAGTGTGAGATATGCTTAATTTATTTATCTTTTCTATGTAATTGATTATATTGTAATTTTTTTTAATTTGAATGTTAGGAGCTTCCCAAAGGCATTGAGTTGGGCAGTGTACAAATTTAATATATTACTGTTGTTATTACTGTTGTTACACAATAGAACTAATATTTCTTTTCAGGCTTGGGATACAGTGAAATTGGAATATATAGAAGGAAGTCAGAATGGTTTTGCCTCTCACAGAGAAAAACTGATAGACTACTTTACCAGGCAATTGAGGTAAGATTTTCAGATTATGAGATATAGAAATAATTTAGTGATTATTTAAACACTTAATAAATAATGAAGGTAATTTTGTTATAACTGCCTTGTTAGCAGGATTTGTCATCAGAAAATTCATCCAGCCCAGATTTTGGAATCCATGGTAAATGGCTTCACATAGTCACAATTTGGAGCATGTTTTGGAAATTTTTAAGCCTGTAGAATATGGCAGATGGGCTTTTAAGTACACATATTTTTTCACATTTTTGTTATGTGCAATTTTATTATCTGTGACTATTTGCTGTAAGAGGATAAAACTATATTGTATGATTTGTCCTACATACCAAGTGATTGTAGTTTAAATATTACATGATAGGGCAGCTAAAGGACTAGGGTATAACTTAGGAACCCCATATTTCAAATCTCATTTCTACCACTGTCTCATTTTACTATTTGTTTGCTTGTCTATTTCTATAATTGCATCTTGCATTGCACAGTTCAAGCAAGCGATTGGGGACTGGATCTCATTACAGCACTGGCCTATCAACACTGGGCTTGGAGGAAGCAATTAAACCAGTGCAAAACTATGCTGCTAATTCACATAGTTGATCCAAATGGATACCATGGTTGAGATTATTGAAGGCTGATATATTTTAATAGAATATTTTAGTAGAACTTTTTCTATCTTATGCTAGTTTCCCAGGCAGGACATTCCTCATCCACTTCTGATTATCTCCTTATATATGTTAGTTCTGATCCAGCAACAGAAAAAAAATCTCAATTTTATTTTCTCTGATCATTTTTACATTATCACTACAAATTTAAAAAAATTACAGGTGGAAAGACCAGACATATATTTCATGTTCAAATAAATGCCTTTGTAAAATAGTATTATGATTCTACTGTAATTTAGATCAGCGGTCGCCAACCAGTGGGCCCACTGGTGGGCCGTGGAAAAATTTGGGGGGGCGCAGAAGAAATGGTCCCCGAAAGCAATTAATCTGGGCCACGCAGTTCTCGTGCCTCCCGGCTCTTCGAGGGACCTCAGAGTCAGGTCCCTGAGATGTACGCGCCAACCAGCTCCCACACACGGCGGCAACAACAGTCTTCTCCGCTTTTCCAGCCCTCGCTGCCTCACCCAACATCGAAGCCTTGGAGATGCAGGCAAAGCCGCCTCAGTGGTAGTGCCTTGAGTTGCTTGCTTCTCCACTACTGCCTCCTCCTCCTCTAGCACCTCCTTCTCTGGGTAGGGTGATTCTGAACTAACTGAGCATGCTAAGGCAACTCGGGCACTACCGCTGCGGTGGCTTTCCCCTGCTGCACGTAGAAACTGCCAGTACTGAGCAAACCCATGCCCACACTGCCCACGCCGCCTGGGCTGACGACGGAGCAGGACACCAGCAGGTGCCCAGCGGGTAAGGAGTCCAAGGCTGCACAAGGTTGGGAAACCCAGGCTAGTGCCCAAGCAGGATCAGAACCAAACAGGCAACCACAGAGGCAATCCGCAATTAGGAATTCCCAAAAGTGGGGGCGTCAGTGAGAGAGAGAGAAAAGGTGAAAAGAGAGGAGGCGGGGAGAGGGTGGTCAGCCTGGGGCATGCCGAGAGCAGAAGCTCATGGAGGAGCCCAGCTCCATGAGAAGAGCAAAGGTACCAAAAAGTGTCCGATACCAAGACCAGAAAGAAACTCTGCACATCTCCCGATTGGTGACAAGAGTGGAGCACTTAAGGCCAGGTGACTCCGGGGGAGAGTAAAGCGAAGGAAATGGAGCCTCTTCCAAGGGATTTCTGCGCCTGGTGCCGTTCCAACTCAGGCGCCTTTTGGTTGGGAGAAAGTCCGCCGAGCACCAGCAATTACCAGCGAGGGACATTGCCGAGGGGATGCTGTGTAACTTGGATGGCTGGAAAAAGGCCTGGAAGCAGCAGGAAGCAGGAAGAGAAGCAAGTGGGAGGGGGGGCTCCCCTGGCTAAGCAAGGATGGGAGAGAAGTGGGGAGGGGGCAAAGCAAGGGGCTCCTCCACCCCCCCCTTCCTTCAGAGGGGAAGGCAAATGCTGCCTGGTCGAAAGAGCGCCCAGCCACCGAGGTGATTTCCTTTCAATTCACTAATAAAATTGCCTCCCGCCACTTCGAGGCTTATTCAAACACCAGTCCTGACTATTAAAGACAGACTGGTGGAGACCCCTGCTAATACAAGAGATGCTGTCTCTCTTCCCCACCCCCAAATAATCACTGGCTGTGGCTGGGTTTGGCAGCGAAGTGCCCCCAGGGACACCTTTCTTTGCCTGTCTCCAGGTGAGGCTGGAAAAGCCCCCCCCCTCAGCTTTTCCTCTGCTGAGTTCTCTCAATCCTCCACCTGGGATCTGAAAGGAGCTCCCACTTTCTCCCCCTTCCCTTCTCCCAATTAATCACCGAGGGTGGCAGTCCTTCTGTAGGCAGATGTTTGCTGAGAAGCTACTGGAATGGCAGCCGAGGGGTGCTGTCCCCCAAGGTTTCTGCCTCTGCTTCTTCCAGCGGCAGTTGCCCCGAGGCCCCTCAGCTTCACTTTTCTATCTCTTTGGAAGGTACAGGTGGGGGGAGGCTTCCAGCCGGAACAATTTATTTTGTTATCATTAAGCATTTATGTTTTTGTTATAATTAAATAACTGTGTGTGTATGTGTGTGTGTGCGTGTATACAATTAATTTATATTTAACATAATTTTTATATTAAATATATTAGCTTTTTTAAAAAAATCATATTAGTGGTCCTCGGGATTTAAAAGTATGAATTTGATGGTCCCTGAAGTTCAAAAGGTTGGTGACCCCTGATTTAGATAATCCCATTTCCTTGCAATTTGCCTTCTTACCTATTCTTCCACTCCAATCACCCTAGTGAAGAAAGAGTGACATGGAGGAGTGCAGATGAATTGCCCTGGTTGTTCCAGCAACAAGGGGACAAGCAGAAGTTACATGAATGCTTATTGAATCTCTTTATATCTCAGAATCTTTATAAAAGGTAAGGATGAAGTTTTTAGACTATGGCTTTGTTTGTAGATTTCTGGTGACAAGATTTGTTTGTTAAAAACATAGAATCTTATTAAATATATAACAAAGGGTACATGTCTAATTATACATTTTGGTTATTCAGAGTAAAAATTAATAAAACACTGTAAAATGTATGGATTACTCTACTCTGCACAAGTCAAAAAGAGGGCTTTGAAAATATTTACAGACTCCTCACATCCCAGACATAAACTGTTTCAACTCCTACCCTCAAAATGATGCTATAGAGCACTGTATACCAAAACAACTTTAAAGACAGTTTTTCCCCGAACACCATCACTCTGTTAAACAAATTATTCCCTCAACAGTGTCCAACTATTTACAAAGTCTGCACTACTATTACTATTAATCTTCTCATTGCTCCTTATCACCTATCCCTCCCACTTGTGACAGTATGACTGTAACTTCGTCGCTTGTATCCTTATGATTTATATTGACTATTTCCTAGTATGATTTGATTGCTTATTGTACCCTATGATTATTAAGTATTGTGCCTGGTGATTCTAGACTCTTGATGAATGTATGTTTTCTTTTATGTACACTGAGAGCATTTGCACCAAGACAAATTCCTTGTGTGTCAAATCACACTTGGCCAATAAAGAATTCTATCTATCTTCTATCTAAAAGAAGTCTTCCCATAATGGCATATTGGATGTTTTTTCTTTGTTACAGTTCAAAAGTTATATCCTTGACAGGCACTTTGTTTTAGACTGGAAAAAAAATACAGAGCTCTTTGTTCTGTTTGGTATCATATATATAAAGTGTACAGAGGGAGATAGATTGCTGAAGAATATATAAGAGGTAAACAATCTGGTGCCCTCTTGATGAGTTAGCTACAACTACTGTAATAACTGAGAAGGGGTTGTGGGAATTGCAGTTCAGAATATTTCAAAGGCTGATTCACAGATTGCTGATATCTGCTATTTATGGGGGTGGGAAGCTGCACCAAAGGCAGAGACTGCTTTAGTTTGGTTTACTGTGGTGCTTCTGCTCTGTTGCTGCTCCTTTTTGCTTCACTAGAGAAATTTAATTCAGTGAGCAAAGCATGCTGTTTTTAATGAAGGAAATGTCAGTTTCATTCCCTGGAAAATACAGTTTTAAAATACCTAGGGGGAGAGGTAGAGACCACTGTCCTATGGGATGGATAGTTATGCTTGAGTAACATGTTTGTGTATATTTGTGATTCAAAATATAAAGATCTGTTAATTCTGGTTTCAGACTGGATTGAATTAAGCAATAAAGCAAAAGCTCCCGTTCAGATCTTTTTAAAAACTTAAGATAAAACATCAAGAAAAGCAGGGGAAAATACTTCATGTGAGGGTAAAATTTTGTTTATTTAATTTGTATACTAAAAGTATTTGTACATTCATATATTGAAAATATTGGTTTGTCCAAAATCATATGCAGTACATAGTAAAAAGAAGCCCAGAAACTGCTGTAATTTCAGAACCTATAACTACAAGTGTTGAAACATTGTAAAGTCAACAAGCTCTGACCATGAAACATTACCAATCTCTTCTGAGTATGGCAGAAATAATCTGGTTCCAAAATATGATGTTCTAATAAGGAACACGTTTTAAGATTGGATCTCTTTTATAACTTTGAACACCCTATTTTAATCTTAGAATAGGAGGTTCTGAGTTCAGAATCTTTCCACTGCAAAATGTGTTGAATTTTGCATTTTGGTTTTTTATATTGATTTATGTTTTTTTAAATTTGCCATAATTTTTTTATATTTGGAAGGGGGAGCTATTTGATTTATGCTTCTTAGGGTGTCATGCCTCTGGTGGAGACTGACTCTGAGGAAGAGGAGAAACAGCCAACAGGGAATGGAAGTGTAGCTCCAGAGGTGGTGGAGGAGGCTGGGGATGGGCAGAGGCCGGCTGAGCAATCAGAGGAGGATCCAGGCCCATCCCCTATCCATCCTAGGGCACGCAGGGAGGAGAGGATCAGGGAAAAGCGTGGTCTACTTGGGAGGAGAAGGCCATGATCATCCTCATGGGTTGCAGCTGTGAGCTCTATATAAGAATTTGAAACTGCATGTTCACAGATGTTGAAGTCAAATGAGTGTTTTTTTTGGATGAGCTTTATCTTTGTGGCGTTCTTCCTATGGACTCTCCCCAGTTATCTTCCTGGAATGTGTGATTAATTATCTTTGTTTGCCTTGGAACTCTCGTCAATACGGTTTGTTTCTGGTTTCCTTTTACTTCATTATCTACTGTTTGAATTTAATCTGTGACTAATAAAACAGCGAAGCTAAGTTGAAGGCATTGCAAGACCTTGATTCATGTTTTAGTTTTTGTGTTATTTTTGAGACACTGGCTCATCACATTTTGACGTCAGCCACCCCTTCAACTTATTTTTGCTTTTTGTGGGGTGACCATGGATTAGCTCAGAGCAGACAATGCCCAGTTAAGCCAGCAAGTGGCTCTTTTGATTGCACAGGTTGCACAAATGCAAGCTATCTGGCCACGCCGCAAATGCCCGGTGGCAGTGCCAGATAAATTTGATGGTTCGCTGGCCCAATTTCCAGCATTTTTTGGGCAGTGCCAGCTTTATATATGAGTCTTCAGCCTGAGGACTTGCCCACTGACCGGGATAAGGCGGGGTTTTTGATTAGTTTGTTGTCAGGCTCTGCAGCACGTTGTACGATGCCCCTGTTGACAAGGTGTTGGACAATTATGCCGAGTTTTGCTGTTAGTTCCAGGCCATGTTTGAGGACCCTGTTCGGAGCCAAACAGCAAACTGACGTTTGAGAGAGTTGAAGCAGGGGCGTGGCTCACTCATGGATTATATTGCTAGTTTTCGGGTGGTTGCCCAGGATGTACAATGGAATGAGGCAGCACTATTAGACCAGTTCCAGGAGGGTTTGTCGTCAGAGGTCCGGGACAAGTTGGTGCACACTGAATGCCCTCCCACCCTTCAGGAACTCATGCATCTTTGTCTTCGTATCGATGCTAGGCTTCAGCAGTGACGGGTGCGATGACGGACAGAGACTGCATCTGTTCCCAACAAGACCGCGCTCCTGGTGGAAATGCCTTTGGAGGAGCCCATGCAGTTGGGGGGGGGTGCCTGCCCTTGCCTGACTGAAGTAGAAAGGGATAGACATCATCGTGATGGTTTATGCCTCTATTGTGGCAATCGAGGCCATTTTGCAGCCAATTGTCCTGTTAAGACATCCACAGCAGCAGATGCCAGCGGTGGCAGGAAACGAGCATTGCTCGGCCTGTAGGTCGGGTTGTAAAGTCCTTAGGCCTGCCATCTTCACCAACCTTGCCATCCTCGCCACCTTTGACATCTTCAACATCTCCACCACAGTCGTCACTGGTGAAGCATCTTGTGCTGACAGCAAGTGTGTTTGTGCCTGGTGTGGGAACGGTGGAGATCCAAGCCTTGGTCGACTCGGGCCACAGCCAATTTCATGGATGCTCATTTTGTCGAGCAGTGGTTCATTCCTCAGCAACAGGTGTCCCTGCCAGTAATGGTGGAGACGATTGATGGTCGGCCCCTTCGTTCAGGACCTGTGGTTGCTGCAACCAAACCCCTTTGCATGCGTATTGGGCAGCATGTGGAGGAAGCCATGTTCTATGTTGCCGCAGTGCCTCATTTTCCAGTGGTGCTGGGTTTGGAGTGGTTACAGGCCCATGATCCATAGATTGGTCATCTGGAGCTGTACAATTCCTTGATAGGAAGTGTGCCAACCATTGCTTGCACTCCTCTGCAGGGACTGTGGCTATGCCCGTGGACCTGGATCTACCTGCGGAGTTGGTAGACTTTGCTGACGTGTTTGGGGAGAAGGAGGCAGATCAGTTGCCTCCGCATTGGTCGTGTGACTGTCTAATCGACTTGTTGCCCGATGCGACATTGCCGGTAGGTCGGATATATTCCCTGTCGGAACCGGAGTTGGCCCTGTTTGCAGGATTTTATTGACAAGAACCTCCGGAAAGGGTTTATCCGGCCTTCTACCTCCCCATTGGCTGCACCAGTGCTTTTTGTAAAAAAAAAAAGAAATCAGGGAAGCTACATCTGTGCTGTGATTACCACAAGTTGAATGCAATCACAGTGAGAAATCGGTATCCGCTTCCCCTCATCCCTGAACTGATTGAGCGGCTTCGTCAAGCTAAGATCTTCACGAAATTGGACTTGCATGGGACCTACAACCTGGTTCGCATTCATGCTGGGGATGAGTAGAAAACAGCTTTCTGGACAAGGTATGGTCATTTTGAGTATACCGTCTTTTGGATTAACCAATGCTCCAACTATGTTCATGCATTTCATGCATGACATTTTCCGTGATTTGTTGGATCAATTCATGGTCATTTATCTAGATGACATTTTAATTTACTTGGACTCCCTGCAGGAACACTTGCAACATTTGCGGCTGGTATTGCAAAGTTTGCGTGATAACCACCAGTTTGCTAAGCGTGAGAAGTGTCAATTTGCACAAACCACGGTTGACTTCTTCAGTCATCGTATTTCACCTGCCAGGGTGAAAATGGACCCGGGAAAAATCGAGTCGTTACAGGCGTGGGAACCTCCACAGCGGGATAAGGATGTGTAACAACTGTTGGGGTTTGCGAACTACTACCGTACATTTATTCCCCACTTTGCTGCCTTGACTGGTCCCCTTTCTAATCTGCTCAAGAAGAGGGAGAAGTTCCATTGGAGTGCTGAGGAGCAGGCAGCTTTCGAGGCATTGAAGGTCGCCTTTGCTTCCAAGCTGATCCTCAAACACCCTGATCCAGGCCAGCCGTTTGTGGTGGAAACAGGTGCTTCTGATGTGGCTGTTGGTGTGGTGCTCCTCCAGGCCTATACTCCCGCAGGCACCTTGTTCCCATGCGCTTATTGTTCCTGGAAGTTGTCGGCTTCAGAGTGCAACTATACGATTTAGGACAAGGAGCTATTGGTGGTTAAGGTCATTTTTCAGATATGGCGGCACCACCTGGAGGGGGCTCATCACCAAATTGAGGTTCGGATGGATCATCGCAATTTGGAACACCTATGTACAACTCGGACATTGAACCAGCATCAGGTGAGATGGTCCTTATTCTTTGCTCGATTTGATTTCTGGGTGATCTATGTTCCTAATGGAGGGAATCAATGCGTTAACGCCCTATCTCGGAAGCCTGAGTATACCCGAAGGGAGGATAAAATCTTGCCCCAGACGGTGGTTCTCTTGATGTGGTTTGCGGCCACCAAGGAACCTGTGGACCTCCGAGTGAGGATTCAGGAGGTGCAGTGGCAGGACCCATTTGTGGCAGCTCGACATCGAGAATTGGATGAGAATGGGAGACAAGAGACTCCTTGGGCATATATTGGGGACCTGTTGTGGTTTTATGGTCGCATTTACGTTCCTGGAGGTCTTCTTCGTGGCCTTATCCTATGTCAATGTCATGATAGTCCGGCGGCGGAACACTTTGAACACCCCATCACTAGGATGCTTTAGTGGCCGAGACTTAAACATGATGTGTCAGATATGTGGCATTCTATGAAATCTGTCGACAAGCCAAGTATGCTCCTGGTGCACCCCCTGGTCTCTTGCAGTCATTACTGACATCAGAAAGACCTTAGGGAGCAGTTTCATTGGACTTCATTACTGAGTTGCCACCATCGAAGGGTGCTACAACCACTTTGGTGGTGGTGGATATGTTGACTAAAATTGCTTTATTCTGTGTGTGGGTCTTCCGATGGCCAAGATAACGGCTCAATTGTTTATCTCCCATGTATTCCAGTTGCATGGGTTACCAGACCAAATAGTATCAGATTGGGGGTACAATTTACGGCACGCTTCTGGCAGACCCTACTTGCGAAACTGCAGGTTCAGGCGTGTCTGTCGTCCACCCATCACCCCGAAACTGATGGGGAGACAGAGAGAGTGAATGCTATTTTGGAGTAGTACCTCCGCTGTTTCAGCAATACTCAACAAGACAGTTGGGTGAAAGTGCTGCCGGTGGCAGAATTTGCTTATAACAGTGCTCAACATATATCCACCCATGTGTCCCAGTTCTTTGCTAACTATGGTTTTCACCCATGACTTTTCCCTTTAGCCCCGTCTGATTCCTCAATTCCAGCAGTGGATACATTCTTGCAAGAGTTAAAAGCTGTGCACCACATGGGCTGCAATTAACTAGAGAGAGCCAAGGAGAACTACAAATGTTTTGCAGACTGACATTGTCGCGATGTTCTGCTTTAGCGGTAGGCGATCGGGTTTGGCTCTCTACTCGATATTTACCAATGATGCGGCCATCGAAAAAGCTTGATCACCGTTACTTGTGACCTTTTCCGGTCGAGGTGGTGATCAATCCTGTGGCTTTTCGTCTCTCCCTGCCATGGACCATGCGTATCCATCCTGTTTTTCATCACTCCCTGTTAGTCCCTGCCTTGGCTGACAGTCCGCATAGATCAGCTCCATCACAGCCAGGCCCAGGAGCCCCTCTGGGAGAGGTGGACTATGAGTGGAGAGCATCTGAGATTCACGCCAGTTGCAGGGCCAATTTCAGTATTTGGTGGCATGAAAAGGTTATGGACCAGAGGACTTTACCTGGGTTGATGCCACTGATGTTCATGCTCCTTGTTTGATCCATGACTTCCACTCTCGCTTTCCTCAACATCCTCATCCGCCTGATTCCGGAGGAGGGGGCCCTGCGGAGCGGGATAGTATCATGCCTCTGGTGGAGACTGACTCTGAGGAAGAGGAGGAACAGCCAACAGGGAGTGGAAGTGTAGCTCCAGAGGTGGTGGAGGAAGCTGGGGAAGGGCAGAGGCCGGCTGAGCAATCAGAGGAGAATCCAGGCCCATCCCCTAGCCATCCTAGGACACGCAGAGAGGAGAGGATCAGGGAAAAGCATGGTCTACTTGGGAGGAGAGGGCCATGATCATCTTCATGGGTTGCAGCTGTGAGCTCTGTATAAGACTTTGAAACTGCATGTTCACAGACGCTGAAATCAAATGAGTGTTTTTCTTGGATGAGCTTTATCTTTGTGGCGTTCTTCCCATGGACTCTCCCTGGTTATCTTCCTGGAATGTGTGATTAATTATCTTAGTTTGCCTTGGAACTCTCGTCAATATGGTTTGTTTCTGGTTTCCTTTTACTTCATTATCTACTTTTTGAATTTAAACTGTGACTAATAAAACAGCGAAGCTAAGTTGAAGGCATTGCAAGACCTTGATTCATGTTTTAATTTTTGTGTTATTTTTGAGACACTATGGCTCATCGCATTGGGTCACAATGACACAAATTAGGTGGCTATTATTAGCTGTATGTAGATACATTAAATACATGTTTTATGATTCTTCTTTGGAGTATGATTCTACATTGCTATGAGATATTTAAATTGATGTTATTGTTTTATTTTATTTTATTTGTGAATTGCGTAGAATAGGAATAAGTATAAACATGAGTAAGGATACAGGAAATAGGCACGAATAAATGGGGACAGTAGGATAGGGACGGTAGGCACGATTGTGCACTTATGCACGCCCCTTACAGACCTCTTAGGAATGGGGTGTGACAGCTGGTGCTCCATTCAAAAACCAAGAAAGAAATGCTTAGACTCCATTTGTTAGAGAAAAGATATCTTTTACTGGAAATCAAGTAGTAGAAACAAAAGAATTCTGAATCTGAGAAAATGAGCGTGTAAATCACATATACAAAGTGATGGCAACGTTCCCATCCCCAATAGTTCAGTTCGCTCCTCCAATTAAAAGTAGTGCATACCATCATGTGGGCGTCTTCAGGTGGTGATGAGGCCTCTGTCCGTTGACCTTGGCATATTTTGATAAAGAGTTGCAGTTGCGCATAGCATAGAATAGAAACCTAAGCAAGACTCTCCCCCCCTCAACTTATACAGTTTCGTTTCTTAACAACTCCAGCTCGCTTCCCATAATCATGGCCTTCTCCCTTCCCCCATTACTTTTGACAGCCGAAAGATGCAAAGCAAAAGAAGAGAAGCAAAGGAAAAAAATCTTGAAGGCTGACTTTCGGCCCTCCTGCAAAAGAGACATTAGTTCTAAAAAAAATAAGAACAGAAGATTATAGAACATATACATATAACAGCAGCATTAAGGTTCAGGGTTTATCAGGATACTTAGTGTGAAATGCCTTCACGAGCTTGGGAGCTCTAACATCTTTCTCATTTACCCATTCAGACTGGGAAGAAGGAAAATGCTTCCAAGCAACCAAATATTGGATTCGACCTCTCTTTTTCCTAGAATCCAAAATTTCTTTAACTTCAAAATGTTGTTCACCTTCAATAAATAATGGTACGGGGGGATCTACTTGAGTCGGTCTCAGATCAGAAGTATGTTCAGGTTTTAATAAACTAACATGGAAAACAGGATGGATCCTTCGGAGGGTTTTTGGCAATTTCAATTGGACTGCCACAGGGTTCACAACTCGTTCAATTGGGAAAGGTCCTACATACTTAGGTCCAAGCTTTTTCAATTTTTGTGTGGTCTGCAAATATCTGGTTGATAAAAAAAACCTTGTCACCAACTTGGTATGGTTTTGTGGATTTCTCTTTTTATCTGCAAATTTTTTATGAGCTTGATGAGCATCATCTAATGCTTTGTGGGCAACTGGCCAAGTTAGCTGGAGATGTTTTATCCACTCATCTAACGAGGGAATATTAGGCTTCTCCTGTGGAAGCTCAGGTATGGGTACAAAGTCTTGTCCCGAAGCCACTTTAAATGGAGTAAATCCAGTGCTGCTATCTACCGAATTGTTATATGCCACCTCAGCGAACTCAAAAAGTCAGCCCAGTCATCCTGCTGATAACTAATGTAACATTTAAGATACTGTTCCAATACCGAATTAGTTCTCTCACAAGCCCCATTGGTTTGTGGGTGGTGGCAGAGCTTAAACCCTGGGCGGAGCCTAATAATTTCAGGAACTCTTTCCAGAAATTTGAGGTGGACTGGACGCCCCTATCTGAGATTATGCGTTCAGGAACTCCATGTAACCTGTAGATATGCAGAATAAACAATTTAGCCAACGTTTTCGCTGACGGGATTTTCGCACAGGGTATAAAATGTACCTGTTTGGAAAACAGATCTGTTACTACCCAAATAACTGTATTTCCTCCACTTTCAGATAATTCCACTATAAAATCCATGGAGATTTCCTTCCATGGAGCAGTTGGTCTAGCCACATTCTGCAATAAGCCTGCTGGTTTACCAGGCGGCCGCTTGGCCGAGGCATAGACAGGGCAGCTAGTAACATAAGTCTCAATGTCCTTTTTCAACATGGGCCACTAAAATTGCCTTTTGACCAAGTGTAGGGTCTTCACGAATCCAAAAAGTCCAGCAGCTTTAGAATCATGAGCTTGATGTAAAATTTGGTTTCTCAGCTTTGTCGGTATATATAATTTGGCCCCCACCCAGGCCAATCCATCTCTAATTGTACAGTTATTTGGGTGAGTTAGGAACCAATCATCAAGTTTTAGAGCTTCTTTTAATTGTGCAGATAAATCGTTTGACAAATCAATCTCCTTTTTCTTCTGGGTTCTGGTAACCATTGAAGCTGCCAACTGTTTGGTTGGGATAATAGGCCATACCACTTCTTGGCGAGCACTATTATACTCAGGTAATCTAGACAAAGCATCTGCCATAAAGTTCTTTCCCCCGGGAATGTACTTTAATGAAAAATTAAAACGTTTAAAGTGCTGCACCCAGCGAACTTGCTTGGGAGACAGTTTCCGAAGCGTTTTCAGAGCCTCCAAATTTTTATGATCTGTCCACACCTCAAAAGGGTGTTTGGCCCCTTCTAGGAAATGTCTCCGGGTTAACAGAGCCCATCGAACTGCAAAAGCTTATTTTTCCCAGATGGCCCATCTTCTCTCGGTTTCAGTTAGTTTACGGGAGGTATATGCACATGGTTGCAGAGACCCCATCTCGTTTACTTGTAGTAACACCTCTCCGACCGCTACGTCACTCGCATCAGCTTGGACTACAAAAGGAACGTCCATGTCTGGGTGCTTGAGTACTGGTTCGGCAGCAAACAGTGCATAAAACTGAATGTTTTTGTTTTGACAGATAAACATCTTAATTCAGCCCATCTTTAAAAGCTTCTATCAGGGCTCCCTGGGACCAGCCTCGGATATGGCACGCCAGCTCTCTAAATTCCTGGGTGTAATCAGCTACTGATCTCCGCCCCTGATTTATGGTTTTCATCCTAATTCTAGCCTTGCGCTCAGCTACAGGATCTTCAAACCTGGCATGCAATGCTGTCATGAACTGATCATAATTCAACAATTGAGGGGCATTATCATTATGCAAAGTCACCATCCACTTTGCAGCAGTTCCCTCCAGAGCCCTGGTCACACATCTGACTTTGGCTGCTTCTGAAGAAAAATCCTGCCCATATTCCTCCATATGGCTCCAAACTTGTGCTAAGAAAAATCTTAACTCCTGGGAATCCCCTCCATATTTTACTTCCAGCAGAGGCACCTTCGGAGTTCTACACCTTCTGGCAACTACTCCCCCAGCCGGAGGCCCCTGGGCTGCTGCTGCCTGTTGGGCCGGCCCAAGTTGATTTATGGGGGTGGCTGCTCTGGTTCTTCTCCCTGGAGCTACCTCCCCCTCTTTCCCCTCGTACTTTTGATCAGCTTGAGCCTCTCCGACAGCTTCATGTAGAAGGTGCATGGCTTATGTTAGTAAGAAATTTCTTCTTTCCTTCTCTTGCCACGGCTCTTCCCTTCCTCGCTGGTGGGTAGTAGTCACTCCTGGAGGGGGCTTTTCCTCAGGATCCTTCCAACTGACTCCCAGGGACCATTTGGGCTTTGCAGCTGGGTTTTCACCAAGACTTAGTTCTGCTAAGAAGTCGGCCTCCCCTACTTCCTCCATCAACAGGGAGTCTTGTCCTCCAGTCGATCCCAGGTCTTCTTGGTCACTGGCTGGATTAGACATTGTTTTCAAACTCCCTCGGAAGAAAGTTTGTATTTCTCCAGGTGGGCCGGTAAAGTGAGATTCAGAATAATGTCAGCTGGTGCTCCATTCAAAATCCAAGAAAAAAAATACTTAGACTCCATTTGTTAGAGAAAAGATATCTTTTCCTGGAAATCAAGTGGTAGCAACAAAAGAATTCTGAATCTGAGAAAATGAGCGCGTAAATCACATATACAAAATGATGGCAACGTTCCCACCCCCAATAGTTCAATTCGCTCCTCCAATTAAAAGTGGTGCATAGCATCATGTGGGCATCTTCAGGTGGTGATGAGGCCTCTGTCCGTTGACCTTGGCATATTTTGATAAAGAGTTGCAGTTGCGCATAGCATAGAATAGAAACCTAAGCAAGACTCTTCCCCCCCCCTCAACTTATACAGTTTCATTTCTTAACAACTCCAGCTCGCTTCCCATAATCATGGTCCTCTCCCTCCCCCCATTACTTATGACAGCCGAAAGATGCAAAGCAAAAGAAGAGAAGCAAAGGAAGAAAATCTTGAAGGCTGACATTGTGAGGTCAATAGTGGATAGTTTGAGGTTAAATGAGTGGGGGTTAGATGATGTAACAACTGAGTCATTGACCACTCTGTTGCTGAAGTCGTACTTTCTCCAATCAAGTTTGGAGCGGTTTACATTGAGTTTATATCTGTTGTGTGCTCTTGTATTGTTGCCCTTGAAGTTGAAATAGTCATTGATTGGTAGGACATCATAGCAAATAATTTTGTATATTATGCTTAAGTCCAAACATAGGCAGCATTGTTCTAAGTTGTCCAAAGCCCAAAATTTCAAGCCTGGTAATGTAGGGTATTCTGTTGCGAGAAGAAGAGTGTAGTATTCTTCTCGTGAAATACTTCTGGATTCTCTCAATTGTATTAATGTCCAATATACATTGCAGATTCCAGACAGATGAGGTTGTTTGACTCTAAGTGGAGGGTAATGGATTGATTGATTGATTCCATGAGTTTGCACATGATACAACACAGTGAGATTGGTCTGTAGTTTTCAACCAGGCTGAGGTCACCTTTTTTGAAGATAGGGATGACCGTTGCTAAGGACCATAGGTTCGGTAAGGAGCTGGTTCTGAATGATATGTCATATATTATGCTTAGGGGTTCTGCTATGACAATGGAGAGCTATTTTATGCACATAATCCATCAGGGTCAATATATAGGGATGGTTTTAGGCTATTTAGTGCCTTTTCTACATTATCTTCTATAAAGTCAATATGTAGTAGATCATTGCAGTTAGTTGTGTTATGACTAGGAAATGTGGGGCATGAATCATTGCTATTTACAAAGACTGAACTGAAGAACGTGTTGAAGAGATTGGCCTTAGTAGCTTCATCGCTGCAGTCTTTCCCATTTGGTCCTTTTAGGGATGGGATGGTTCTTAAGTCTTTAAGCTTGGTGTTTACAAAATTGTAGAAGGCACAGGTGGATTTTGTGCACAGGAGTTTTTTTCTCTTGCTTGCAGTGATAATTGGTGCATTCTGCCTTTATCTGTCAGCGTAAGGTGTTGTATCAGTTTTTAAAGTTTGCTACGTAGCTAGTTTTTTTTTTTAATGCCAAAGCAATTTTTATCAAATTGAAATTTCCTTATTGTTATGGATAATTTGTTTTTTTGGAGGCGGGGGTTTGGTACATAAAGTTTGATGACTCTTTCAAGTTCAAGCAAGAATGCATTATAATAATCTTATGTAGTAGTACAGCTAGAGAACAGAATGTGCCAATCAAGAGATGGTAGGTTGGCAGCTATGCAATCATAGTTGGCTTTTTTGAAGTTGTATTTTGGGGATCCATCATTACAATCCTCTTTGTGAGGGTGTAAATTGCGACAAAAGTCAATCATGCTTTGGTCACTGTTTGAAAAGTGTCCTTGTATTTGTAGGCCATAGATTGAGTTTGAGCTGTTGCAGATGAGGTTGAGGCAGTTGTTGAGTCTAGTGTTGTTAGTTACTAATTGATCCAGTCCCAGTTTAGTAACGGCATTGTACAGGGTTGCATATATGGGTTTGGATGTACATTCATTTAGGGTCCAATTTATAAGAGGTAGTTTGAGGTCACTAATGAAAATAAGAGGGTGTGGGCAAGAGGCAGCCCATGTTAGCAGTGAAGTTAGCTTGTTAGCTTGTTTGCATGAACTATGTCATAATCAGGGGCTCTGTAGCATAGTAAGAAGTGGATTGTGGTAGTTCACAGACTGTGGTCTCTGGAAGAGCAAGCTCCTGTGTAATTTGAATCTTTTTTTAGATTTAGGGACTATATATAGAAGATAGCAACTTCACCTCCTTTACGGATTTCGCGATCTGACTGATAAACGTGATATTTTCTGATTGTGGTAATGGAGTCTGGAAAAGATGCATTGAACCACGTCTCACAGACAAATATGTCGAATGTGGCCGTGCTTAGTAGGATGAGGAATTCATGCATTTTGTTTGCGAGGCTTCTTGCATTGAGTAGTTTCCTTTTAAAATATGTAGTAGTGGTCTGGAGGAAGCAAGGGGCCTGCATGTCTAATATTGGATGTTGGGGTGATGGTTATTGGGAAGTAAGTTGAAGGTCTTGCTTTTGATATATTATGTGCGGTAGTCAATGTATAGGTTAGTATTTCCTAGTTCATGGAGTCTTTTGAGCTCAGAATGTAGTTCATGGGATCGTACACATTGTTGTAAGGTTAGGTCAGGGCGAGAACGAAGATTCTTACATTTGGTGTTACTCTTGGTGAGTGAATTTATAGTGTAAATGAATTTTCGTTTGCTAGATTCATTTTTGCAAACAATCCTGCAGAAGCATGGAGCCACCGAGCCATCACTGTTTTTGAACTCTGGGCCAATGCGGGAAATGTTGAGTATTTCATCAGAGGAGATGGTTCATGCTTGATAGTCACTGATGATGTTGCTGACTTTTGTGATGTCATCATTGTCATAGTTGTCCTCTAGACCAAATAAGATGGCTGTTGGGATGCTTCCGTTTGCGCTTGATGGCGTTATTATTATTATGTTAAATTATTATTATGTGAGGAACATTATTTCCTAACAGGACAGTGCAGTTCTATAAGAAGGACAGCCATAATCCTGACCACCTGCTTTCAAAATTGTATGCTAAGCATTTGAAGAGCAGTGTGGCAGGTTTAGCTTATAAGATATATATAGGCACTTGTTGAAAATGTTTGTATTTCAGTTCCTTTATAAAATTGGAATGATGTTTGTTTATTTTGTATTGCCAGTTTGGTTCATACATTGTTTTAATTTTTTTTAAAAAACTATGAGCTACTTATTCCTATAAAGCAAAGCTGTTGCAGTAAAACAAAAGCAAATAATCTATGTAAGTACTTCACACAGTATATTAACGTGATCAATAAGATTCTTAGAATGTTTTAATGAGTTTAATTAGTATTTACTGCTTGTAGGGGACATTTTGCAGAACTACTCAGCTACTGGCAACTTCTTGGGAAAGATAAGAGCTCCATGGCAGTAGAATATTTAAATTCTCTGAAGTTATATGAGAAAAATTGTGAAGGAGAAGAAAGCATGATCTGTTTGGCTGATCTTTATGAGACCCTGGGGCAATTTCTAAAAGACCTAGGTCTTCTCAGTCAGGTAAGTACTTCTCCAGAAAAGAAGACACATTCAGATCTCTGCTTTTCCAGTGGCAGATGTAGAATTAGATTTCCGGAGAAACTTGAGTTCTTATTTGAACAACTTTAGTCTTTCATTTAAACATGCTTCTTATTTTCCATGATTATGGAAATTTGACAATAAATATAAGATATCTGTATCAGTTTAGCCATCTGATTGATTAATCAATGCAATTGATTTCATGTTATCATTTTCTACCTCATGTAGAATTAAGCCAACAATTGACATTAAGCCTAGGGCCGTGTGTGTGTGTGTGTGTGTGTTACTGCCTATCCTTTTCTAACAGAAAAAAAACCTCACCTTCTTCATAGGCAATTGTTCCATTGCAGCGCTCTCTGGAGATTCGAGAGACTGCCCTTGATCCAGATCATCCCAGAGTGGCTCAGTCACTTCATCAGTTAGCTAGTGTTTATGTGCAATGGAAGAAATATGGCAATGCTGAGCAGTTATATAAACAAGCACTTGAAATCTCTGAAAATGCTTATGGATCTGATCATCTCAGGATAGCTCGTGAACTTGATGCTCTGGCAACATTATATCAGAAGCAGAACAAGTAAGGAAAAACCATATTGTATCCAGAACCTTCCCCCACCATTCATTTTTAACAAGATCTTTCTGGAGATGCTGCTAGAATTTTATTTGTATTGAATTGGCCAAGAAATTGGGTTTGAGAACATTGGGGGAATAGACAGGGAATGAAAGTTTTGAAGATGGGGAATGATTTAAAATAGTTAATTATTGTAAATAATCTTATGGAAACCTGGGAGAAAAATTAGGGAAGATTGGAAAGTAAGTCAGTTCATAAAGCAAATGCAATTGTTGATTGGTTTTACTGTATTTCTTAATTTATATGTTATCTGCCTCATTCATTATGCAAATCATTGTAACTAATATTTTTGAAATATCCTTTTAAGGAATTGCTTCAATTTTGTTTCATCTTAGCTTATCTACAAAAACTAAATGGATTTGCACGAGGTTAGTACACAGATGGAAAGGAAGGAGAAAATATCAGAATTCATAAGCTACACTAGGAACTAAAAATCATGGAAAAAGAATAGAAAATATTTCTGCCAAGAAAATAATACAGATTAATTGATAGAATCATCAGAATTCAATCAGAAGGAGAGTTCAAGTTCAAACATCTATATTCACAGCTAATACTTATATGAAACCTATACATTAACCTGGGTGTCTGCATTTTGCCAGATTTCTGTGGGCTATTAATGACAGAAGAACTGAAAGAAGAAAATATAAAGATGAAATTAAAAGTCAGGAAAAAGTTTAAATCTGTATATGTTGATGCTTGCAGCAATATTGTAAAAAAGTTATACAGTACTGTATAGGCAGGACCTCCATTTGTTGACTTTTATTGGAACCAATACCCATTATATGCTGAGGAATGATGATCTTCTATAAATATTCTACTGCTAAAACTTCTGTTGATCTATTAGTTACTATTAATTGCATTTTTCATTTTAGATTTGAACAGGCTGAACATCTTAGGAAGAAATCCTTCAAAATTCAGCAAAAAATTGCAAGATGGAAAGGCAGTTTGGTAAATACATGTAACTTCACTGTATAGTGTTCAATATCTTTATATAAGCAGTGACTGTTGGCTTGAGTCATCATTTTTTTAAAAATGGCAAAGCTGTTCTCAGATTAGATTGGCATTCTTGTTAGTATGTATTCATTATGGATTAGAACAGGAGTCAGCAACCTTTTGGACCTCAGGGACCAACTCATAATTTTAAATCCCGGGGACCACTAATATGAATTTTGACTGATGGTCAAAATTGCTGACGTTGGTGGGAGGGAGAGAGAGAGATCTAATCTAACCTCTCTCGCTCCCTCCCTCTCTCTCTCTCTCTGTCTCACTCTCTCTCTCACACATACACACACAAACACACAGAAACAGGGGTGGGATTCAAATTTCTTAACAAGTTCTGTGGGCGTGGCCTAATTGGGCATGGCTTTGTAGTCATGTGACTGACTGGGCGTGGCTTGCATGTAAATATTATAAATATTCATGTAAATATTGAATGTTTATAAAAAAAAGAGCAATTTTTACCCAAAATCAGGCAAAGCAGACAGACAGATTGAACTGCTCACAGAATCACAGATTCACTTAGAAATCTGTGTTTCTGCCATCGGCTAGCTGAGTCTGCACTGTTTCAGTCCTAAGGAAGATTCAGCTCTGCTTTAAAAGTAGAACCGAAGATCTAAAGATTAGCTAGAAAGCAAGAAATCCAAAAATTTTCTGCTTTCTAGCTAATGTAAATCTCCTGGCACAGCAGAACAGCTGATGGTCGGAAAAAGGAAAAATAGCAACTTAGCAGGCAAGTGTGCCAGGTAAGGAATGAGTGGGCAGGGAGGGAGGGCCATATAGGTGACACAGCCTGGATTAATTGCTTTGGGGGGTGCTCTGGGGGTGACATTTCTCTGTGGACCACCAAAATTTTCTCGCAGACCACCAATGGGCCATGGCTCACCAGTTGGCGACTACTGAACCTTCGAAGTCCCTTCTGACTCTAATGTTGTATTTTTATGGTTTTGGCAATTTCAGTAAATTGATTCAAATGTCATTTACAAATACAACTTGAAACCGTTATATCACATTAGCTATATTAAATTTGCATACCAAAATAGATAGTTTTGATTCTTTTTTCTCAAAAAGTTTTTAAAAATCAAGAAGTATTTTATAATTCTGACAAAATGTCTAGCAGTACTGTTATTCCTACTAATTTTTCTTCCCCCCCCACCCTCTCTCTTTTTTTTTAAGAAGGGAGAATTTTCATGCAAATATTCTCTTTCTTTTTCTGCCTGTCTCTCTCTCTCTTATCTAAATGGATAGGTGATTTGGGGGATATATTTATAGTATAATTTAAACTTCCCCTTTCTTTGCTTTAAAATATAGTATAAACTGGAGAGGACCTATTTTACAGTAGTTAGTAATGCATGCATTTTTTTTATGGAACAATCCATATTGAGATTCTGTCATGGATTCTACAGATTGATTCCAAGCATGTTTTCCCTTAGTTTTTACCTTTGGACATTAGAATATCAAGGCAATAATTTCTTCATTTGCTTTTAGTATGGATTTGCTCTTCTTCGTCAACGATCTTTGCAGCTGGAAGAGCTGACTTTAGGTGAAGATACCTCAGACAATGCTCGAACACTAAATGAGCTTGGAGTTCTCTACTATCTTCAGAATAATCTGGAGTAAGTAATATCCAGGTGACAATTTATATATCTTAAGCTGAAGGGTTTTTTGGAAGCTAACTAACTAGAATAGTTGTATTAATTCCATGCAAGAGTTCCATTTCTGGAAGTAGTGATATTGAATAGCTTTTTAATAAACATATTAAGAATATCAAAGTTTCTACTTCTTTAGAGGATATCAAAATTAATGTAATTAAAATGCACAACCTTTTTGCTTGCATTAACTCACTAGCTTTGTAATAAAAACATGAAATGCTGAGTTTATCAAAACTTGATATTTATTTGCCAGTACAAAGCATGATATTAAAGACAGCTTTATTCTTATGCAGGTCACATAGTACCCTATATAGTATGAATTCGAAATATTTTAGCCAATCACTTTTTCTAGATGACTCCAGAATTAAATTTCAGACATGTTATGTTCAGTCTGCGTGATTTGATTTGATTTAATTTACACTGACCATCTTGCTGTTTAATTATTATTTATTATGTTTTTTTTCTGATAAAAAAATCTTAAGAACTGACCAAGCAGACCAGATCTCTAGCTGTAATTCATGGAAAAGAAATTAGCTATTTTTATTAATAAACCATACTTGTCTCAATGTATACAGATACTAAATTAAAAAGAGTAATTTGCTAATAATAATAATCAGGTACAAAGAACTTAGTAAGGCTTGGGGCCTGGGTACTTACGGGACTGCCTGCTGCCATCAACAGCCTCCCGCCGCCCAGTACGCTCCCACAGGGTTGCCCTCCTCGGGGTTCCGCCACCTGATCGTTACCGGCTGGCGACCCCAAGGGTGCGGGCCTTCTCTGTGGGGGCCCCCTCCCTGTGGAATGATCTGCCCCCGGAGATACGGGCCATTACCAACATCCAGACCTTCCGGCGCGCAGTAAAGACCTTGTTTTTCCAACAGGCCGGCCTGGCCCAGTAAACGGTTCATGGGGTTTTAACTTAATTCAGTTTTTAAATTTTTAAATTTTTAATTACAATCCTTGAATTTTAAATTTTGGAAATTTTATATCTGAAGGGATTTCGGCCGGATCTATGTTATTTAATTTGTTTTTAATTGTATATACTGTTCATTTTTTTTAGTAGGCTGTACACCGCCCCGAGTCCCTTTTTGGGAGAGGGGGCGGTATAAAAATTTAAATAAATAAATAAGTCAAAACTAAACTTATAGCAAGTTGTGTGATTTTCTAATAATACATTATTTTTCAACTGGAATGTGACATGACTTAATTATTATCTTGAATGCAGATTTGTTGCTATCCAGTCATTTTTTGAGGATGAGGGCTGACCTGATCTGTATGACTGAGCCACTGAAGGGAGCCGCCCCCCGCCCCCCAAAATGTGACCTCTTAGATTTCGAGTGTGGCATTAGCCATGACTCTGGGCAGGAATGGTGGTATGACTATCATTATATGCATATTTCTGGTGGCATGGGTGTCAAGCTCGCTGTATCACGTTGTCTCATGACGTTTTGCAATGTTTTCCCCATTCACGGAGCTGGGATAGGCATGGCCTGCACTTGATGCATTCAGCCCGCGGGCCAGTTTCACATCTGCTCTAGGGCATTACTAGTTGAAGAACCCTGTTTGTGAGGCTAGGCCATAGGAATCAGTGGAGATTGCTGTTCAAAGTGCCCTTGAAGATCACTCAGAAGCAATACCTGGTTCAGAAAGCAGCAGCACAGATAGGGCTGGGATTTCTGGTTTGCAAATATAATGTGCCACTTGTGTGAACTGCATAAGTTCCCAGTTTACTTTGACTGCAATTAAATGTGCTAATTATCACCTTTAAAGCTTTATATGGCACGGACTAAATTATTTGTGGGAATACCTATCCCTGACAGATTCTGCCTATCCTGTCAGATTGAATAGGGTAATCACACTCTAAGTCCCTTCCCACTTCTAGTGGTGCTTGGAACATGCTTTTCCATAGATTACCTGCCTTGTGGAAGATATCTGGCAGGGGTTTTTAGCTTTCTTGAGACTATCAAGACATATCTAATTATTTATGACTGATTGTTGGGGAATTCCTAGGGGATAATTGAAATGTCAGGTTTTAGGTTTTGTGTTATGGTTTTGTGAACATCCCAGAGTTGTGCTTTAAGATAGGCAGCCATACAAGTCTTTTGAACAAAATAAATGAATGAACAATAAATTGCAGTTATAATTAGCTTGACTTCAGGGGATGAAGATTTCCAATAAAATAAATAAGCAACCTCTCTGTTTGTTAGTGTTACTACGGTGCTGAGCTGTTGTAGCCTGTTGGCCGCTGGCCCCTCCAGCAGCCAAATCAAAGAAGGAGGAGGAGGCATGGAGTCAGGGTCAGCATCAGGGCAACGTGGGAGCTCCGAGAGTGAAGAGGGAATGGAGCTGGCAGAGAGAGAGAGAGAGAGATGGAGCCTGGACCATCCGTCAGCCCTCAGATGGCAAGTCAACAGCCCCCAGATGGGAGGTAGTTGATGAAGAAGAGGATGGACAACTGAGTCCAGTGCCTGATGTGCAGCTGCGCAGAAGGCAGAGAAGAGGAGAGCAGTGGAAAACCATGGGCCAATCCTGGGGAAGGAAGAGCCACTGCTGCTAGCGAGGCCCCACCCTAGCTCTAGGGATAAAAGATGGGGCAGAGATTAATAGGTGTGGCAGACAACTATTCATCTTCCGGCTGGACGAACTTGTTAGCCTGTGAGAGAAAATTTTTGCTGGAGCTGCCGGCATTCCTAATAAACGAATCTTTTGAGTTCACATTAGAGGATTTGTCATGTTTGGGGAGCTGGGTCAGACCATGTGCCATTGACATGACAATATACACTAATACTTATTTCTAAATTGGCTGATAGGACAGCAGAACTTTTCTTGAAACGCTCTTTGGAAATGAGAGAACGGGTTCTTGGACCCAGTCACCCTGATTGTGCCCAGTCACTGAACAATTTAGCAGCCCTCAACAATGAAAAAAAGAGCTATTACAAGGCAGAGGAATTGTATGAGCGAGCATTGAACATCAGGAGAAAAGCATTAGCACCTGACCATCCTTCTTTGGCTTACACTGTGAAACATCTAGCTGTGCTTTACAAAAAACTGGTAAGTATTGATATGTAATATGTCTAATATTATGGATACTTTAGAATGCCAGGAATTTCTGGTTATTGATCATCACTGGGTTGGACTATTGGCATTAGTGCTCCAAGCTGGGAAACAAAATGTTATCTATCTCTGATTATGTACTTCTGGGTATTAATATACCAAAGTGTTCACACTGAAATTTTATTTTAGAAAGATTATTCATTATCTTTCTCCAGAACTATGAAAGCAGTGCATTCGCTCTCTTTGTGAGTCTGTGTAGTTGTACATGTGTGCCTGTATCTGTGTCTGTGTGCATCCCTACAAAAAATTACGTATGTGTACATAAAAATCAGTTTGTTTAGTTGCAAAATTTAGATTATTTTTTTAATTAAAATTTTTATTTTAAACAAACATTGACAAACAAAACATAAAACCATCTTCCAGTTACATACAGTGTGTCGGTTGGTTACAAGTCTTTTGTGCTTCATCTCCATAGTCCTTATTTATAGTTTATATAAATTCTCATATTATCCATCTAGTACAGGGGTTGCCAACCTTTTGGACCTCAGGGACCACCAAACTCATAATTTTAGATCCCAGGGACCACTAATTGGTTCTGTGGGCATGGCCTAATTTGTGGGTGTGGCTTGGTGGTCATGTGACTGGCTGGACATGGCTTGTATGTAAATATTATAAATATTTATACAGATATTGAATTTTTTATTAAAAAAAAACAACTTTTACCCAAAATCAGGCAAAGCAGGCAGGCAGATTGAGTAGCTCACAGAATCACAGATTCATTCAGAATAGCATTTTCAAAATGGCGTCCGGACGTGCTCGTGAGGAGCTCCGCTCTATCGGCTGGGCTCCGGAATGAGTCCCCTTACACCCTGGGTCTCCCCACCGGTGGCAGAGGTGGGGGGAAGACCGGGGGGGTGACAAGCCCTTGGTGAGACCGCGGGGGGTGATTTCGGAGCCCCTAGATCCTCCGGAATCATTGGGGTGATTCTCAATCGGCAGAGGCCTTGCTGCGGCCGTGTCGAGTGACAGCAGCAACATGGAGCCGCTGACAGACCTTTTCCCCTTGGGTCCCCCCCCCGGTGGCAGAGGTGGGGGGAAGACCGAAGGGGTTGGCAGGCCCCTGGTGCAGCCAGGGGGGGGTGAGGTTGGAGCCGCGGGGGTTGCCAGAGCGGCTCAGAAGATCTTTGGGTGGTGCAGGCTTTGTTCTGATCGCGCCCCAGCCGTTTTTGGATGGCGTATTTGCTGTGATCGCGTCCCAGCCTCCTTGGTCGGCGACGGTGGTTTTTTGGGAAGAGATGGAATCGCAGATAGACCTTCTCCCCCGGGTCCCCACCGGTGGCAGAGGTGGTGCAAAGACCGGGGGAGGGGGTTGGCGACCCCGAAGAAACGGCGAGGCTTCAACGCCAACATGGTTGATGCTAGGCGGCGATTCCGGAGAGATGATGGAGGTGTGGATGGAGTCCCTTTCCTGCCCAGGTCCCTACCGGTGGCAGAGGTGGATAAAGGGCCTGGGGGAGGATTAGTGACCTTGGACAATCTGCGGAGAGACATTGGAGCCCTTGGAGAGTTTAGAGCCGCCGGGGTGTTCCCCGGACGACGATGGCTCCGACGGATGCAGTCTCCTGGGTCGATGGCGGTGGTGGAGATCTCATTGACCCCGTCGGCGGTGGGTGCGGCAGAGAATGGACGGCCACGGAGATGCCAGCGCCGGCGACGACAGTGCCGGACCTTGATATCGTCGCCTGGTTTGGCGGGGATGCCGGCCTCGGCAATGGCGATCCCAGGGTTGGAGGTGTCGGCGGTGCCTAGCTCGTGGCCGTCTCGGAGTCGCCAGTGGAGACGAGAATGGCTGGATGGGACATGAACATTGGCCGGGCGTTCTTGGGCACGGCCCCGGTCTCGACCAGCGAAATCCTTACGTCATCGGACAATGGGGGTGCATCCCTTAGAGCCATTGCGATATTCTGTTGAAGATCTTTGGGCCCTGAGGAACGTCCCCCTTTCTCAGAAATGGCCCTCTAGACTCTCTAGGACTTTCCTCAGTGACGGGTCCTGGGACCCTGAGAGATGGTACGACCGCAGAAAACGCTTAGGGGAGGGTTCCCGTTAGTTAAATTTTTTATCAAAATTTTTATTGGGGTTGGGTATAGAATTCAAACTGGGCTTGGAGGACAGCCCAGGGGGGTTTGGAATCAGCCAGGCTGATACACACGCCTGGGAGGGCCCAGAGGGTCGGGGGTTGGGGAGGGGGCTGGAGGGTGGGCAGCCAGAAGTGATGTCTATCGACACCGTATGTAGGAGAGGCAGATACGGTGGGGGTAGAGGGCCATATCAGAATAAGGGATCGTGCGCCTGATGTCTCCGATCGGTAGCGCATTCCGACCCTCTTGACTCGTCTTGCAGGCCTGGTTGTGTAGAGTCTCAGTCCCTGGGTACCCGGCTGGTGTTGTGCAATGCCAGGTCCGCCGTTAATAAGGCCCCCCTGATTTATGATCTTATTCAGGAGGAGAGTACGGACCTGGCAGGTATTACCGAAACCTGGTTGGGCCCAGAGGGTGGTGTTCCTCTGGGTCAGATGTGCCCACCAGGTTTCCATGCATTCCATCGGCCAAGGTCCCAGGGCAGGGGTGGCAGGGTGGCGGCCATTATTAAAGAAGTTCTTTGTCCGAGGGAGGCCACTGTTCCTCAGACGGCTGGCTGTGAGTCCCTCTTCGTGAAGTGGGGTCAGGGGGTTCAGATGGGTCTTTTGATAACGTACCTGGCTCCCTGCCACGTATCATTGGCCCTGCCCGGGCTCCTTGAGGTGATAGCCGGGCTGGCAGTTGAGACCCCTAGGCTTTTAGTCATGGGGGATTTCAACCTGCCTTCGCTCAGGGAAACCTCTGGGGTGGCTCGGGAGTTCATGGCTTCCATGGCGGCCATGGACCTGACCCAACTAGTTTCTGGCCCCACACACATCGGGGGACACACGCTGGACCTGATTTTTGTCTCTGCTCAGTTGCTCGTAGCTTTGGGGATCTAGTTACAAAACCCTCGTCATGGTCCGATCATTCTCTTCTTAGGCTTGACTTCTGTGCCGCCACCCCCCACCGCAGGGAGGCGGAGCTGTGTAGATGGTTCTGCCACAGGCGCCTGATGGATCCTGAACAGTTCCAGACGGAGCTTGGGCCATTTCCTGACACTCTAGCTCGCAGCTCGGCTGAAGACTTAGTGGCCACCTGGGATAAGTTGGCCACTGAGGCTCTCGACCGAGTTGTGGCTTTGCGATCTCTGACTCGGCACAGATCCCATCCAGCTCCGTGGTTTACAGAGGAGCTGAGGGAGATGAAGTGCCGGAAACGGCGCCTGAAGGGCACCTGGAGGGCTGGTCATACCGAATCTGACCGGACACAAGTGAGGTCCTATATTAGGACCTACCTAGTGGCAATAGTGGCGGCAAAGTGTTCGCACTTCTCCGCTCTTACTGCGTCAGCAGAAAATCGGCCTGCTGCCCTGTTTAGAGTAACCCGCTCCCTGCTTGAGCCGAGAGCATGGGAGGACCTCTTGCAGGGCAGGGCAGAGGAGTTTTCCTGATTTCTGCATGATAAAATCGCTCAGATTCGGGGCAAGCTGGACTCCAGTTGGGTGTTCCCGGGGGAGGTGGCCGGGGCAAGTCTTGAGACGGTTATTTGGGAGGAGTTCGATCCTGTGACTGCCGAGGGCATGGACAGGTTGCTGGGGCGGCTGAACGCCACCACATGTTTGTTGGATCCGTGTCCCTCCTGGTTGGTTTCTACCTCCAGTGAGGTGACATGAGGCTGGCTCCAGGGGATTGTCAACACTTTGTTGAGGGAGGGGTTGCTCCCTACCGCCCTGAAAACGGCGGTGGTGCGGCCTCTCCTCAAGAAACCTGCCCTGGACCCAGCACTTTTGAATAACTATCGTCCAGTCTCCAACCTCCCCTTTGTGGTGAAGGTTGTGGAGAGTGTGGTGGTGTTTCATTCCCTCAGTACCTGGAGGAAGCAATGTATTTAGATCCCTTCCAGTCGGGCTTCAGGCCCGGGCACAGTACTGAAACAGCATTGGTCGTATTGGTTGATGATCTCTAGAGGGCCCGTGACAAAGGTTATTCCTCTGTCCTGGTCCTATTAGATCTCGCGGCGGCTTTTGATACTATCAACCATAGTATCTTATTGCAGCGGCTGGAGAGGTTGGGAATTGGAGGTACCATCTTGCGGTGGTTCTCCTCCTTCCTCTCTGACCGCTTGCAATTTGTGTTGACGGGGGGAAGAGGTCCACCCCTAGGCCCCTCATTTGTGGGGTGCCTCAGGGGTCGATCCTCTCCCCTCTCTTCTTCAACAGTTATGTGAAGCCGCTGCGGTTGATCATCCGTGGTTTTGGGGTAAAGTCTCATGTTTATGCAGATGACACTCAGCTCTATATCTCTACCCCAAACCACCCCAACGATGCTGTGGAGGTTATGTCCCGGTGCCTGGAAGCCATGCGGAATTGGATGGGTGAGAACAGGCTTCGACTCAACCCTTCCAAGACTGAGTGGCTGTGGCTGACTCCATCGCTGGCTATTGGGGATGAGATCTTAGCCCCCACAGAGAGGGCTCGCAATCTAGGCGTCTTCCTGGATGTACGGCTGTCATTAGAAGATCATATCACGGCCGTCTCCAGAGGGGCTTTTCATCAGGTTCGCCTGATGCGCCAGTTGTGGCCCTTTCTCGATCGGGACACTTTATGCATGGTCACTCATGCCCTGGTCACCTCCCGCCTGGGACCTGTAATGCCCTCTACATGGGGCTCCCCGCGGGGAGCACCCGGAGGTTGCAACTAGTACAAAATGCGTGCTGCGTGGGTGGTTATGGGGGCGTCTAGAAGCTCTCATGTGACGCCTCTCCTGCCCGAGCTGCATTGGTTGCCAGGGGCCTTCCGGGTGCACTTTTAAGGTTCTGGTTTTGACCTTTAAAGTGCTCCATGGCATCGGACCAGGCTATTTGCAAGACCGCGTTCTACCAGTAGTCTCCCACCGACCTGTGCGCTCCCACAGGGAGGGCCTCCTTCGGGTCCTGACCGCCTCTATGTGCCACCTGGTGACCCCGAGGAATAGGGCCTTGTCTGTGGGGGCACCCGCTCTCTGGAATGGGCTCCCCCCTGAGTTGAGAACGACCACTGACCTGAGGGTGTTCAGGCGTGATTTGAAGACCTGGCTCTTTGAGCAGGCCGGCCTGGGCTGATCTTAAATTGATTTTTAATGGGGTTTTAATTATGGTTTTAATATTGGGATTTTTGATTTGGTAGCAGCTCATATTTAATTTTATTTTAACTTTTGTATATGTGTTGTTTTAGTAGGCTGTGCACCGCCCTGAGTCCTTCAGGAGAAGGACGGTATATAAATTGAATAAAATAAATAAATAAAAATAAATTTGTCTATCTGCCATTGGCTAGTTCAATCTGTCACATAAAATTTGCTAGCAAGCAAACTCACAAAATTAACTCACAACACACTATGCATATAAATATTGAATTTTTTATTTTAAAAAAAGACCAACTTTTACCCAAAATTAGGCAAAGCAGGCAGGCAGATTGAGTTGCTCACAGAATCATTCAGTGATCTATATATCTGCCATTGGCTAGCTCAGTCTGTCACATAAAATTTGCTTGCAAGCAAACTCATAAAATTTACTAGCAAGCAAACTCACAAAATTAACTTACAACACACCATGTATGTAAATATTGATTTTTTTTATAAAAAAGCAATTTTTACCCAAAATCAGGCAAAGCAGGCAGAAATTTTGCTCACAAAATCCATTCAGTGATCTATCAATCTGCCATCGGCTAGCTCAGTCTCTCAAATTTGCTTGCCGTGAGTCTGCACTGAATTTGCTTGCAAGCAAACCTTCAGTCCTGAGGGAAGCAGAGCTGAAGATCTAAAGACTAGCTAGAAAGCAAGAAATCCAACCATTTCCTGCTTCCTAGCTAATCTAAATCTACAGGCACAGCAGAACAGATGATGGTCGGAAAAAATAGCAATTTTAGTAGGCAGGTTTACTGGGTAAGGAGTGAGTGGCGGGGAGCGTTCCTACGGGCCATGTGGGTAGCGCAGCCTTGTGTTATTAATTGTGGATTAATTGCTTTGGGGGGTGTGCTCTGGGGGTGAGATTTCTCTGAGACCCACCAAAATTTTCTCAAGTCCCACCAGTGGGCTGCGGCCCACCAGTTGGTGACCGCTGATCTAGTATATGTATATATATATATGTATTATTATCATTGTTAATCATTTATTTGACTATAACTATTATTCCATCATTTTATGTGAGACATTCAACATTTTGGATTAATGTATATTATAACGTTCAATACCCCAACATAAATCCATCCAATAATAATATATCCTTATGTTATATTATCTATAATTCTTTATCCTTGTATTATAAAGTTATCTAAGGTATATCATTTCCATATTTTTTAACTAACCATTGATAAAATAAATCCCATATCTTGTAATATTGTTTATCTTATTGTTCTCTAATTTCAAATGTCAATTTACTCATTTCAGCACATTCCATTATTTGCTTGATGACTTCCTCCTGTGTTGGTATTTTCTCATTTTTCCAATTTTTCACAAACACAATTCTGGCTGCTGTTAATATATTTACAATCAAATATTTCAATTTTCTACTATATATTTATGGTAAAATACCCAATACAATATCTCTGGTTTAAAGTCAATATGTTTTTTTGTCATTTTTTCCAACCATGTGTGGATTGTAGTCCAATATCTTTTTATGCATGTCCACCACATATGGTGAAATGAACCTGGTATCTGATGACATTTCCAACACTTTTCAAATTTATTCTTAAACATTCTTGCTATTCTCGTCGGGGGTAAATGCCACCTGTAAAACATCTTATACAAATTTTCTTTATATGCTGTTGACATTGTCATTTTATAATTTTGAGACCACAATTTTTGCCATTTCTCTAAATCAATCCCATATCCAAAATTTCCTCCCCATGCAATCATTCTTTAACTTGTTCCTCTTCTAATTTAACCTCTAGTAAATATCCGTATAATTTTTTAATCACTTTTTCATCAGTACCTGTTAAAATTTTGTCTGCTGTTTTATGTAAATAATTGGGCAGTAACTGCAGCAATCCCAAGGTAGATTCTCATTCACAAACAAACGTAAGTTGCTTCATTACCTCAGAATCCACTAAAATTAGCTCCAGTTTAAAAAGCACCAGTTTGTTAGTTAAAACACTAGACTAAGAGCAGAGAAATATGAGTTCTACTCCTATATGGAAGTCAACCAGATAAATTAGGGTCAAACACTCTGTCTCAGTCCTAGGGAAAAAAACAGTTGCAAACGACTTCTATAAATGTTGTCTAAAAACTGACTGAAAGAAAGAAAGGGAAAAAAACATCCAGAATGTAAGCTTTTCAATTTTGCAAAGTTTTTGTTTTAATGTACTTTTAGCTAATTCATGCTTGCTTTGTTTCCTAGGGAAAGCTTGACAGAGCTGTTCCTCTGTATGAGCTTGCTGTTGAAATCAGACAAAAATCCTTCGGTCCAAAACATCCAAGTGTGGCTACTGCTTTAGTAAATCTGGCAGTTCTTTATTGTCAAATGGTAGGTTTCCTTTCCTTAATAAAAAGGGTAAAATGTATGATGATATATACTGTTTATCCTAAAACTCATGTCTTGGGTAGTCTGAAAAACACAGATCAGCAAATATGAAACATCAGCATGAAAATAGAAGTGAAAATATTTATTTAATTTGAGACAAATTGATACAAATAGAAAAGTAGAGCATGTATCAACATACTGTTTATTATATGAAAGATGACTTTTTCCAATCATATTTTTCCTTGCTGTTTAAAAAAAAATCAGAGGAAGGGCACACATAAAGGAATGGGTCAGTGCCTAGCCAATTTTGATTTTGAAATTAATGGAGAAACTTAAACTTTCCTCCCCCAAATCTGTCCTTCAAATGGACAGAGGGAGAAAGGAAGAATCTTATGTTTGCATATAATTTTACTTACTCTATTGACTGCAAAAATTTTGGGAGTGGGGATATTTACTTCTGTATGCATAAACCTTGTCCTATAGGCAGACTGATTTTCTGGCTTTAAAATGAATTTCATGCCTAATTTTGTTTTCTTGTCTCACTTTTAGAAAAAAAATCAGGAAGCGTTGCCTCTGTATGAATGTGCACTGAAAATTTATGAAGACAGCTTGGGGCATATGCATCCTCGTGTAGGGGAAACATTAAAAAATTTGGCTGTGCTAAGGTATCAAGTAAATGTGTTTGTTCTACTCTAGATAAATAAATTGCCACTAATTATAGCAGCCCCATATGTTTACATTGATGATATAATTGAGACATTTTGAATTCAAGACAGATGGCACTGAATATTAGAAGCATTTCTGTAGCCATATTTTGAAGCATTTCTAGCGTATGCAACATCTAGCTAAGGGTGAGGCTGCATATGACTGAATAAAAAATTCTTCATATTATTGAATCCAGGCTGGAATGGGAAAGATGTGGATGTTTCTGTGTATACAGATGACTTGGTATGAGGATTAGGTACTAAATGTAGATTATGAATCTTTAACAGAATAAGAGTTAAAAAGGAGCTTAGGGGTCCTCTAGTTCAACCCAACCTCCTGCTCAAGCAAGAGACTTTTATTAAAACTTTATTAAGTCCTACTTTCTTTTCTCCCCAAAGCTTTGAAGGGGGTGAATTTGAGAAGGCTGCTGAGCTCTATAAGAAAGCCATGGAAATTAAAGAAGAAGAAATGCTGGTAATGGGTGGAAAAGCTACTTCCCATCACTCATCAACTGGAGATACACTCAGCATTAAAAGTGCTTTTTCTCACAACATGTATTTTCAACATGGACCAAGATAATGGAAAGTAGTATATTAATCATTAGAAGAAAATACTTTTGCTGAAAAGAAATAAGGTTCCATTTTAAAAGAATAGGAAAACAGAAAAGAAAAAAAAAGATTTGTGTTTATTAACACTGATTTTGAGTATATTATATTCAGCTAAGACTCACTGTTTTTAAATATTTGGCTAATATTTTAAAAAAATTATCTGTTATGCCAGGGGTGCCAAACTCAATTTCATTGGCTGCATTAGCATTATGCCTGCCCTTGGGTCAGGTGGACATGGCTAGGTGGGCACAGCCCAATCGGGTATGGCCACCTTGACTGGAAAAATGGGGAACCCCCATCTCCAAGAGGCAGCTGGCAGTTCAAAGCCCGTGCAGTGCAGTTGGGAGCATCAGGACTGCTTAGCTGACACTATAATCAGCAGGCAGAGGCACCTGATCAGGCGTATCAGATGCCCAGGCGGCCATATATCCTGCCAGATGTGCAGCCACCTGCTCCCTCTTAGTTGCAGCAGCCGCAGGCAATAGACAGATTGTGGGGTTGTGGTGAGGCAGCCCAGCTGGTTACCACCACTCTGCAGCCCGTGTGCTTGTCCCCCTCTGTCAAACCTTATCCTACAGCAATCCTGCTGCCAGTCCCCCACCCCCGACGGCCTCGGCGATGGGAAGGGAGAGTGGGGAGCAGACTCTGGAGGACGAGGTTGGAGGGAGGGGACTGAGCATCCCACATGTGCAGCAGAGTTAAAAGACAAACTTGGACAGGTCTACACCCGCCCTGCCACCTCCCTCCCCTCACCTCATGGCAGCAGCACCATAGCAAGTGAAGGGAGAGGCACACAATCCAGTCCGGCTGCCTGTCGCATCCCAGCTGCAGTGGCCACAGGCAAGCAAAGTCAGACAGTGGGAATGGAACGTGTGGCTGGGTGGCTACCCAGCCCTTCCAATGGGCCAGATCACATGCTTCCTCATGCCTCTGCCTACTGTTTAGGGCCAGTGTGGCGGTTGCAGCACCTCAGACCCACCTCCACTGTGTGTCCTGTGGAAGCCCCACAGCTGATGGGCTGTTGACAGACACCATTGGCATGCTCACTGTCTCCTTTGCACACCTGGGGGCATCTGGCAGGAACATCCAATCTTTCATTGTCTCTGGGATGGCCCTGTGGGCCAAATTTCAGCCTTGTATTTAACAGGTCTGGTTGAAGACTTTGTTCCTGCCCTCAGACAATAAGGCTGGTACACATGAGCAAGCAGTGAATCCGGGCCATGGACGGTGTTGTTTCCTGAGCCTAGCCTTAGATTCCATGGGGCTGCCCTGCCACCTCAGCCTCGCCTCCTGGTCACATGCACAGGAAACAGTGAGTGTGCAAGCACTGGAGTCCTGGCCAAAAGTGAAGCACTCAGCCTGCACTCAGCCTTTAGGGTAACATGATCCCTGAGGACACCGTGCCTCCCAAGGGGCAGGGCTGAGTCAGCCGCTCGTGGGCTCCAGGGAAGCCCCGTGATCTAAGGTTGGTCACATTCTGGCCCAGATGGCTCCCAGCAGTTTGTAAATCAGTCCCCGGTCAGCAGGGCAACCCTGCAGGGCAGATCTAACTACATTGTGGGCCAGAACCGGCCCATGGGCCTTGAGTTTGACACCCCTGCGTTATGCTATTAGTTTTTTCTACCTTTTTTATTAAAAAAGTCGAGTTGTTCTGTCCTCTATTAAGTAAATAGAAATCATTTACTAGTCATTTGGATTTTTGGATTGCCATTTTTCTTTGTTGCAGAAAGAAGTTACAAATGAAACTAGGAATTAACAGAACAATTATAGTTTGCATATTATTGTAGATAATTAAATCTCAATGAGATTTATTTTTAAAAATTGAATGTGTAGTCAAAATTAAGTATTTGGCTGTTTATACAGATGAATATAGATAGTCTAGTTATGACAATAATTGACCCCAAAATTTTGCTAAGCGAGGAAATTTTTAAGTAACTTTTGCCCCATTTTAGGACTTTGTTACAATTGTTAAGTGAATCATTTCAGTGTTAAGTGATGTGATCATTAAACAAATCTGGCTTCTCCCATTGACATTGCTTGTCAGAAGCTAGATGGGAAGGTTATAAATGGTGGTCACGTGACTCCAGGACAGCGCAACTGTCATAAATAAATATGAGTTGCCAAGTGCCCAAAATTTGATCATGTTACCATAAGGTTACTACAACCATCGTTAAGTGTGAAAACTGGTCATAAGTCACTTTTTTCAATGCCATTATAACTTTGGTCATTAAATGAATATTATAAGTTAAGGACTACCTATAGTTGAGATATAGGAAAACTAAATCTGAATAGAAAAAAATAAAAATAATAACACAAATGTCTAATTGTTAAAAATGTAAACTTTGGCATAGAAAAGAACTTAACTTAAAAATAATCTGGTTTCATTTGTGTCCAATACTAACTATACCCTATAGTTTAGTATTATACAGATATGCTTACCCACTTTCCTTGTAATTCTTTACGCTTTTCTAAGGACTGGGAAATCACTATTGTTTATGTTCTTTAGCTGTATTTTAATGCCCAAATACGGGCTTGGTTTACTGAAAAAGCCAATTTCAAATATTGGTTTAGGAAGGTGAAGTTTCAATGAACTCTAATAAACATTATCCACAGTACAGAGTTGCATTTGTACTTTTTATTGTACTTAATTGAATTAAAATTTTTATTTTTGGGATACTAAGTTGTATATATGGATGTCTGCTGGGAAGGGAGTTTGGGATTAAATAAAAGCAGATACATAATACATGGCAACCAGGTGGGATTCAGCCAGTTTGCACCAGTTTGGCAGAATGGCCAGACTAGCATGCATTCACATACCTCCAACCCTTGGCTTGCTGCAGTCTGATTTGCAGCAAGCAAAAGGGGTTGGAGGCATATGAATGCATGCTAGTCTGGTGCCTCAAGAAACCTTTCCTTTAATTCAAACTGTAATAATTCAGGTTTTTAATCTGGTTTTTGTAACTGCAGCTCAGACATGCGTTTTATACAGATGTGGTAGCATTTACCAGTTTCTGCTCTTGCTTGTTTACAGAGTTAAGCGCACACAATAGATCAGAAGACCTCCAGTACCAAAACAGATTGTTCCATTTCAGAAGGTAGATTTCCACTTTTCTCAATTACTTTTCTAAATAACGTTTTTTATCTGCAAGTAGGAAAAACAGCCGAGCCAGGTGGGAGACAAAAGAGTTTGAATCCAAACCCTTTGTTTCTTTTCGTGCTGATTTCCCAAATGGAGTTTTTAATATTGTGCAGAAGAAATAAATGATGTTACAATTTTGTTCCATTTGGAAGTGGTACAGCCCATTTTATGACTTTAGAACTTTAGAACTAAACTGAAATTGCATGTTTAAACCTAGCATTTTTGAATCAGTGTCAGGCTACAGAACTTTTTCCCATTCAATCAATAAGAATGAACTTCTGAGAACCAAACGTATCAAAAGGAATCCTTTATTGAGATGAGACAATTCCTGTAGGAGATCAAAGCAGCGTCTAAGGTCCCTCAGGCATACAGTGATAGATAAGGGAGTTTAGAACCCCTCCCCTTATCTCAATATTTATTTAGGGAAACAAAAGCCAATATGTTAATTCCCTTTCCAGCCCTTCCGTAGGAACGATCTTTCTCACAGTTTCCCAGGCCATACCTAATTTCCCCCCACCCCCTTTTTAGAACGGACTGTTTTTTGGAGATTCCCCAGAACACCTCACTGGAGTTTTTATGATCTTCTCATCTCCTGTCTGTGCCTCTCAGAGATGTTAGGTTCTGGCCATCTGGCTTTTCTCCCTCCATTGTATCGTGTGGGTATACAAATTCGATATAAGGTTAAATATATTCAGGTTACATCAAGAAAGGATTTCTTTATCAGTTCCCCCCCCCTTTTCTTCTTTCACTGAAGAAATGACAGATATATGGATCTGACATCCTGCCCTTCTTAAGAAACAGATAGATCTACCTGAAAAAAACAAAAATCATGCGTTACATGTGCAATTCAAGATGGTTTATCAGGGTATTTTAGGTGGAACTTTCATAGTAATGTGGGTGCTTTTACATGTCGTTTGGCTACCCACTCATTTTCTGAGGAAGGAAGGTGTTTCCAAGCTATTAAATATTGTGTGGATCCACGGTGAGTGAATGAATCAAGGATATCTTTAATTTCAAAATGTTGTTCCCCATGTACCATGATGGGGATTGGGGGTGTGGGAAGTGGGGGTCTGAGGTTTGAAGTGATCTCCGGTTTGAGCAAGCTACAGTGAAATACTGGATGAATCTGCCTAAGTATTTTTGGAAGACAAAGCTCTACCGTCACGGGGTTGATAATTCTGGAGATGGGGAATGGGCCAATGAATTTTGGTCCTAATTTCTTAGAGGGTTGTAATGATTTTAAGAATTTTGTGGACAAATATACACGGTCCCCAATCTTGAAAGGTTTAGGTTTACAGCGTTTTTTGTCTGCTTGAGTTTTGTAAACTGCTCTAGCTTCCTGTAAACATAATCTTACCACTGGCCATATGGCTTGTAAATTATCCATCCACTCCTTAAGGGAAGGGATTTCAGATTCTTTGGTGGGTAGTTCCGGCATGGGGTTGAATTCTTGATCCCTGGTACCTGGAATGGGGTGAACCCCGTGCTACTATGGACTGAGTTATTGTATGCTACCTCTGCAAAAAAGGAAGAAGCATTGCCCACCGCACAGCATATGCCTCTTTCTCCCATACGGCCCATCGTTGCTCGGTTTCTGTCAGTTTCTTGGATGTGTAAGCACATGGTTGTAATTGTCCACTTCCATTCTTTTGGAGGAGGACTGCCCCAACTGCAACATCATTGGCGTCTGCTTGGATGACAAAAGGTTATTCGGGATCTGGGTGCTTAAGGACTGGTTCTGCTGCGAATAGATGTTTGAATTTCTCGAATGCTGCTTGGCATTCCATTGTCCAGATAAGGGGTTGCCTAAGTTTGGGTTTCTCTCCCCCCCCCTTTGTTTTTAGCAAGTTCTTGATAGGGAGGGCGATGTTTGCAAAAGCTGGAATGAATTGGCGATAAAAGTTTGCAAACCCCAGGAAGCTTTGCAGTTGTTTGCGGCGGTGCGGTGGGTCCCAGTCCAATACAGCTTATACTTTCTGTGGGTCCATCTCTATTCCCTCATGGGATATTCTATACTCCAAATAGTCAATTTTCTCTTGGTGGAACTCGCATTTAGAGAGTTTTGCATATAGTTTAGTGTCTAAGAGTTTTGTGAGGATTGCACGGAGTAGCTTGATGTGTTCTTCCATCGTTTCTGTGTAGATTAAAATATCATCAAGATACACTAGAACCCCTTTATATAAAAATTCATGAAGGGTTTCATTGATCGATTGCATAAACACGGCAGGTACTCCTTTCAGTCCAAAAGGGAACACTTTAAATTGGTAGCTTCCCAATGGTGTGTTAAAAGCTGTCTTCCACTCATCCCCTTCCTTTATTCTGATGTGGTAATATGCCTCCCGTAGGTCTAACTTTGAAAAAAGTTTTCCTTTCGAGAGATGGGCTAACATGTCCTTCATAAAGGGGGAGTGGATACATATTCTCTATGCAAATCACATTAAATTTTTTGTAATTAACACACAGACGCATGGAGCCATTTTTCTTTTCGCGGAATAACACTGGGGCAGCTATTTTTGGTCAGGCGGGTTCAATGAAACCCCTTTTTAAGTTTTTATTGATAAATGCTCTGAGTTCTTTCAGTTCTCTGGGAGACATGCAGTACATTTGTGGTTTTGGGAGTTTAGCCCCGGTAGGATTTCGATAGCGCAGTCTGTGGCTTGATGAGGTGGGAGTTCATCACAAGCTTCCTCACTAAATGCTTGGGCCAGATCCTGGTACTCATTGGGGATGTTAATGGATTCAGCCGACTGTCCAGTCATGGTTGATTCTCTGTTCTCTGTCCCTTTCTTTATCCTTTCCTCTCAGCTTTTTGTAATTATTATGTCTCTCTGGAATTGTACGGTTCCTTTCCTCCAATTTATTTTTGGATTCCATTTCCGTAGCCATGTGAGACTTAGGACTAGTGGCTCTTCCATTTCTGAGGCTACAATGAATGTAAGCATCTCCCTATGGTTTCCTAGTCTTATTTTCAATGGTTCTATGATAAACCTGGCTGGCTCCCCCACTACTATAGTTCCATCTAATTGGCAGAAAGCGATGGGATTTTCCATTTCTTTCAGTTGGATTCCCAATTTATCTGCAAGGGAAGGTTTGATTAGGCATCGGGTGCATCCCGAATCCAGCAATGCTGCAACTGCTTCCCCCTTCCCTTGGCTGGGGATAAACAGTCTCAGGGGTAGGGTGATTGGTTCAATTGGATTGCTTATCAGTGGGTCGTCTTCCAGATAGCTTTCGGACTGGCTCAGGTCCCCTCGGAGCGTTTGGGATTCTTCCTCAGGGTTGGGGGGGATCGGAATCCCACATCTACTCGGCCTCTCAGGCCAGTTTCCTTTCCTCAAGGGCTGGATGTTGCAGGTTTCCCCCCTGATGGGTGGTCTAGGTTTCTGGCAGGAGTCTTCGAACGGCATTCTGCTGCGCAGTGTCCCTCCTTTCCATACTTAAAGCAACCAGTCGTTCTTGGAATCATGGTGGATTGGAGTTTGAAAACTTCCCGTTTCCCCAGGGGTGGGGATCTTTTCCAGAACTTACCAGTGCGGTACCGGTTTCAAGTCATGTCTATTTCTGCCTCCTCTGCCATCATGTACCATTCGTGCAAGAGGTTTGGGGCCCCATGGGCCAAGCAGGCAGTGTATAGATCATCATTTAGTCCATCTGGATTGGGGTTTGAAAACTTCCCGTTTCCCCAGGGGTGGGGATCTTTTCCAGAACTTACCAGTGCGGTACCGGTTTCAAGTCATGTCTATTTCTGCCTCCTCTGCCATCATGTACCATTCGTGCAAGAGGTTTGGGGCCCCATGGGCCAGGCAGGCAGTGTATAGATCATCATTTAGTCCATCTTTGAACCAACAGACTAGGATATCCTCTGGCCAATCTACCTGGTCGGCCAGGTCACGAAATTCCTCGGTGTATTCTGCTACCGGGCAACGACCTTGTTTTATGACTAATGTGGTCGCGGGCTTTTCTATCGGCAAGTGGGTCCTCGAAATGGGGGCGTAGGGCCGTCATAAAGCGATCTAGGTTTCTTAATTCTGGGGTGTTGACATTGTGGAACATCACCATCCATCTGGCTGCTGTCCCTTCAACTTGTACTCGGGACCCCTGGGTTGGGAAATCCCACCCATATTTTTGCATGTAGGTGAACATTTGCGCCAGGAAAAATCCCAGTTTCTGGGGGTCTCCATCGAATTTTACCCCCAAGGGCGAGATCTTCCTCTGTATTGTATGTTTCTAGGTTGGCCAAGGTTAGTTCCCTGATCCGGGGCATTTAAGGGTCGGGTACCTGATATGGCTGCTGGTTCTTCAGCTTGTCCCTCTTCCTGCTCAATCTCCGCTGGATCTGGGGTGGCAGCTCGGGTTCTCTCATTTTCTGGTTCCCTCGCTCTCCTGCATTTTCATCTTTGTGCATCCCCCACGTCGAGGTTCTCCAGGGCTTCCCTCATGAGGCGATTTATGTACCGTCTTATTCGGTCGTCGACCGGTGACTCCTCATCCCATTCTTCCTGATTCGATAGGGGCTCTAGCTCCAATTTCCAACCGGGTTTATGATTTCCTTGGGTGAGAGTTACTCCCCTGGTTCTTCCATCCCAGCTGTCTCTCTTTCCTACACCTATAGACCACCGGGGCTTGGTGGAGGTTTTGCAGGCAGCCTCGTTGTCTTCGATGGGATGCATCGAGTCAGTATCTGACTGGGTAATTGTTGACGTTTCTCCCCAGCATTTGGCCCCTCCTTGCTCCTTGCTGTGTTCAGACATTTTTCTTACCTTGCAGGGTCCCCTCGGTAGAGTGAAAAGTTTTCAGAAAAAAAATTTCCTCTCAGGCTGACCTCTATTGCAGACGCTGCTTCATGTCAGGCTACAGAACTTTTTCCCATTCAATCAATAAGAATGAACTTCTGAGAACCAAACGTATCAAAAAGGAAACCTTTATTGAGATGAGACAATTCCTATAGGAGTTCAAAGCAGCGTCTGAGGTCCCTCAGGCATACAGTGATAGATAAGGGAGTTTAGAACCCCTCTCCTTATCTCAATGTTTACTTAGGGAAACAAAAGCCAATATGTTAATTTCCTTCCCAGCCCTTCTGTAGAAACGATCTTTCTCACAGTTTCCCAGGCCATACCTAATTTTCCCCCACCCCCTTTTAGAACAGACTGTTTTTTGAAGATTCCCCAGAACACCTCACTGTGGAGTTTTTATGATATTCATAAATCCTGGCTGTGCCTCAGAGGTGTTAGGTTCTGGCCATCTGGCTTTTCTCCCTCCATTGTATCTGTGTGGGTATATAAATTCAATATAAGGTTAAATATATTCAGGTTACATCAAGAAAGTATTTCTTTATCAGTCCCCCCCTCACCCCCTTTTCTTCTTTCACTGAAGAAATGATAGATACATGGATCTGACAATCAGGCAAAAAGAGCTTTTTTCCAAAGTTGTTTCGTTTTCTTATTTATTCTTATGCATCCATCCTTTTCCCTAAGAATAGATACCTCTAAATTGCGGTGTAGACACAGGGTGTGTTGAGAGTTCACACATTTTGCATGCAACGCCTCTTTTCTCTGGCTTAATCTCTCCAGACTTCATTCCAAACCTTTAACTGTAGTGTCTAAATAACTGTAAGTACTAGAAACTGTCATTCATACTTTTTTAAAAATTTCATTTAGTCTCAAAATAGTATATATTAATCTAGGACAGTGGAAAAAAAACTGTTTTTCTGAGATGCCAGACTAGCATGCATTCATTTGCCTTAAACCCCCTTGCTTGCTACAATTGAATGCATGCTAGTTTGGCCATTTTGGAGCCGGTTCACTGAACTCAACAAAAAATTGGGTATGGGTTCTGCTGAACTGATAGTTCAATTATTTGAATCCCACTACTGATGATAAGAAATACATGTCATGCAAATATTGCTGCTTACAATGTACACTTACATCTGATTTGGGGGCACAAGTATGTAACAGTGGCAATTGTTGGTGACAGCTCAGCATGCATGATTATTGCATGATTGTTGCATGATTGTCATGTCTTCAAGCCATCACTGAATGTATGTCTGAATTTTGTTCTAATAGAACATTGTACTATTAAAAACTAAACAAAAAAATAGGTTGCTTATGAAATGTTCATAATTGAGCTATATGCTACATATGGTCTATTTTCTTTTCACCGATTGCCTTTAGTGGTATATTTGTTTGAATCCTTTTTATACTTCAAAAGCTAGGAAATACAGATATTTAAACTTGTCTGAATATTCAGTCTTACATAAATGAATTCATGACAATTTTGAAAATGAATTATTATTTTTGTTTTCTTTTAACAATTAAAAAAGACTAATTTGTCATATTAAAAATCCAAATCTCAGTTAAATAGAAAATTATCAAGATAAGAACTGTACAGGTAGTTTTCAACTTACGACCAAAATCAAACTCAAAATTTATGTTGCTAAAATGACAAATTTGTAAAGGGAGTTTTGCCCCATTTTTACCACTTTCTTTGATTTGACTATGATCCCGAGTGCCTTTGTTCCTTCATAAACAGTTTATACTTGACTGTTTCCTAGTATGATTTGATTGCTTATTGCACCCTATGACTATTATTAAGTACCTTATGATTCTTGATGAATTTAACTTTTCTTTTATGTACACTAAGAGCATTTGCACCAAGACAAATTCCTTGTGTGTCCAATCACACCTGGCCAATAAAGAATTTATTTATTTATTATTTATTAAATAGTTTTGTCTACTGCCCTTCTCCCGAAGGACTCAGAGCGGTGAACAGCCAATTAAAATATATTATAAATTACAGATTACAAGATTAAAAGAGATTAAATTATGAGGCTGCCGTTAAAAAAGTTAAAACCCCCGATTAAGAATGAGCTAAAATTACCATACCCCAGCCAAAATAAGTTCTAAAACCCCTCATTTAAAATCCCATTTGAAGTCAGCCCAGGCTGGCCTGCTCAAAGAGCCAGGTTTTCAGATCACGTCTGAACGCCCTCAGGTCAGTGGTTGTCCGTAGCCCCGGGGGGAGCCTATTCCAAAGAGTGGGTGCCCCCATGGAGAAGGCCCTATTCCTTGGGGTCACCAGGTGGCACATAGATGCCGTCGGGACCCAAAGGAGACCTTCTCTGTGGGAGCGCACCGGTCAGTGGGAGACTACTGGCAGAATGCGGTCTTGTAAATATCCTGGTCCGATGCCATGGAGCACTTTAAAGGCTCAAACCAATACTTTAAAGCGAACCCGGAAGGCTATTGGCAACCAATGCAGCTCGCGCAGGAGAGGCGTCACATGGGAGTATCTCGACACCCCCATAACCACCCGCGCAGCCACATTTTGCACCAGTTGGAGCCTCCAGGTGCTCCCCACAGGGAGCCCCATGTAGAGGGCGTTACAGTAGTCCAGGCAGGAGGTGACCAGGGCGTGGGTGACCGTGCATAAGGCGTCCCGATCAAGAAAGGGCCGCATCTGATGTATCAGGTGAACCTGATAAAAAGCCCCCCTGGAGACGGCCGTGATATGATCTTCCAAAGACAGCCGTACATCCAGGAGGACACCAAGATTGCGAACCCTTTCTGTGGGGGTCAGGATCTCATCCCCAATAGCCAGCGAAGGAGTCAGCTGACTATATCGGGCCGCCGGAAACCACAGCCACTCAGTCTTGGAAGGGTTGAGTCGAAGCCTGTTCCCGCCCATCCAGTTCCGCACAGCCTCCAGGCAACGGGACATAATCTCCACAGCATCGTTGGGGTGGTTTGGGGTGGAGATGTAAAGCTGAGTGTCATCAGCATAAAGATGACATTTCACTCCAAAACCACGGATGATCTCTCCCAGCGGCTTCACATAAATGTTGAACAGAAGAGGGGAGAGGACCGACTCCTGAGGCACCCCACAAACGAGGGGCCTTGGGGTGGACCTCTCCCCCCCGTCAACACGAATTGCGAGCGGTCCGAGAGGAAGGAAGAGAACCATTGCAAAACGGTGCCTCCAATTCCCAACCCCTCCAACCACCACAATAGGATACTATGATTGATAGTATCAAAAGCCGCTGATAGATCTAATAGGACCAGGACAGAGGAGCAACCTCTGTCACGGGCCCTCCAGAGATCATCAACCAACGCGACCAATGCTGTTTCGGTGCTGTACCCAGGCCTGAAGCACAATTGGAACGGATCTAGGTAGATTGCTTCCTCCAGGTACTGAGGGAGCTGACGCGCTATCACACTCTCAACAACCTTCGCCATAAAGGGGAGGTTGGAGACAGGACGATAAAAGGACGATAAAAGAGCCGGGTCCAGGGAAGGCTTCTTGAGGAGGGGTCGCACCACCGCCGTTTTCAGGGCGGTAGGGAGCACCTCCTCCGCCAACGAAACTTTGACAATCTCCTGGAACCAGCCTCGTGTCACCTCCCTGGAGGTAGAAACCAGCCAGGAGGGGCACAGGTCCAGTAAACATGTGGTGGCATTCAGCCTCCCCAGCAATCTGTCCACACCCTTGGCAGTCACAGGATCAAACTCCTCCCATCTCTAGACTTGCCCCGGATACCTCCCCCAGCACCACCCAACTGGAGTCCAGCCCACTCTGAATCTGAGCGATTTTATTGTGCAGGAATCGGGAAAACTCTTCTGCCCTACCCTGCAAGAGGTCCTCCCACGCTCTCGGCTCAAGCTGAGAGCGGGTTACTCTAAACAGAGTGGCAGGCCGATTTTCTGTCGATGCAATAAGGGCGGAGAAGTGCGAGTGTTTCACCGCCTCTATCGCCACTAGGTAGGTCCTAATATAGGACCTCACCTGTGTCCGGTCAGACTCGGCGCGACTGGTCCTCCAGATGTCCTCCAGACATCTTTTCCGACACTTCATCTCCCTCAGCTCCTCCGTAAACCACGGAGCTAAACGGGATCTGTGCCGAGTCAGAGGTCGCAAAGGCACAACTCGGTCCAGAGCCTCAGCGGCCAACCTATCCCAGGTGGCCACCAAGTCTTTGGCCGAGTTATGAGCCAGAGTTTCAGGAAATGGCCCAAGCTCCATCTGGAACCGTTCAGGATCCATCAGGCGCCTGGGGCGGAACCATCTCTTCGGTTCCGCCTCCCTGCGATGGGGGTTGGCGGCACAGAAGTCAAGTCTAAGAAAAGAATGATCGGACCATGACAAGGGCTTTATGACTAGATCCCCAGAACAATCATTCAACCACTGACCAGAGGCAAAAAACAAGTCCAGTGTGTGTCCCCCCATGTGGGTGGGGACAGAAACTAATTGGGTCAGGTCCATGGCCGTCATGGAAGCCATGAACTCCCAAGCCACCCCAGAGGTTTCCCCGAGCGAAGGCAGGTTGAAATCACCCATGACTAAAAGCCTAGGGGTCTCAACCACCAGCCCGGCTATCACCTCGAGGAGCCCGGGCAGGGCCAATGATACGTGGCAAAGAGCCAGGTACGTTATCAAAAGGCCCATCTGAACCCCCTGGCCCCACTTCACAAAGAGCGACTCACAACCAGCCGTCTGAGGTACAGTGGCCTCCCTAGGACAAAGAACTTCTCTAATAATCGCCGCCACCCCACCACCCCTTCCCTGAGACCTTGGTTGATGAAATGCTTGGAAACCTGGTGGGCACATCTCTACCAGAGGAACACCACCCTCTGGGCCCAACCAGGTTTTGGTGACACCAGCCAGGTACACGCCCTCCTCCTGGATAAGGTCGTGAATCAGGGGGGCCTTGTTAACAATGAACCTGGCATTACAAAACATCAACCGGGTACTCAGGGCCTGAGACTCTGCACAACCAGGCCTGCAAGACGGATCAGGAGGGTCGGAGCGCACTACCGCTTGGAGACAGCGGGTACGCGATCCCCTAACCTAATATGGCCTCTACCCCTATCATATCTGCCCCTCCCACTTACCGTGCCGATAGAACCCACCCCTGGCTGTCCAAACTCTAGCTGCCCCCACAACTCATGACCCCCTGAGCCCTCCCAGACGTACACGCCAGCCTGGCTGACTCCAAACCCCCCCAGGTTATCCCCCAAACCCGGTTCGGGTCTCCTCCCTAACCCCAATAACTCCCTATCCTCCAACCCCCTCCTAGTCACCCTCCCCAACCCCGATAAAACTCTAAATAAAAATTGAAAAAGTTTAAAACCCCTCCCCACAACTTCTTTTCTGATGGCCGTGCCACCTCTCTGGATCCCAGGAACCGTCCTTGAGGTAGGCTGTTGATAGACCGGAAGGCCACTTCAGGGAGTGGCCCTCCCCAGAGCCTGTAAGTCCACCGAAGAATAGCTAATTGGTCTTTTAGCCACCGTCACCACTGGGTCAAGGACCACCGTCTTCATGCCGTGAGCGAACCCCGGACCAGACCCCCACCAACTCCGCCATCGTCGGGGCCGCACAGCCACCATCGCCGACGATGTATCGGGGCCGCCATCTCCGTCCCTGGGGCCATCTTCGTCAAAACCACCGGTTCTCCTCTACTCTACTCTTCTGGCAGTTCTCATATATTTTTAGAGCCTTAACTTCAAAATTTTAAAACATTGTCTTATTAGCATGTGAAATATGTAATTTGTTAATTTTTGTGGATTGCAATACAGGTCATCCTCAATTTACAACAGTTCATTTAGTGACCATTCAAAGTTATAACAGCACTGACAAAAGTGACATGTCCATTTTTCACAGTTCTACCTTTCCAGCATCTCTGTAGTCATAAGATCAAAATTCAGATGCTTGGCAACTGGCTTCTATTTGCCGTGTCTCAAGATCAGGGGATCCCATTTTGTGATCTTCTGACAAGCATAGTCAATAGGGAAGCCAGATTCACTTAACAACCAGATGACTAACTTAAAAACTGCAGTGATTCACTTAACAATTGAGGCAATAAAGGTCATAGAATGGGGTAAAATTTATTTTAAAATGTCTCACCTAACAGTAATAATTTTGCCCTCAAAATTGTAAGTACCTATACTGATTTTTTGGCCAGTATGTTTTTCAGGTCTGCTTACAAATTGCAAATAACATAGAAATAGCATTGCCTTACAAGATTTTAAAAACTTACATTGGCATTTCATCAACACCTTTGCTGTTAACTGGATTTTCTAGAGTCCATTTAATTTCACTTTCCAAAATGTTTGACTTAATGATATTATTATGTCAGTGATAGTGTTGATTTACCACTTAAAAGAAGCAAAGAGATAAGTATAAGTATCCCCAACATGACAGCAATTGGGACCAGAGTTTCCTTTGCTAAAAAAAATCCTTTGATATGATTATAAACCATGATAGCAACCTCTGCAGTTCCAGTTGCCACGGTTATAAAATCCCATGGTTGTTAGGCATGTTAATTTCCTGCTGGCTTCCTTCAGTCAAATCAGTGTGGGAAGCTGGCAGGAAGTTTCAAGTCCCAAAAGGCTTGCCAAGAATTTGGTAGGCAGGTAAGTGGTTTCTGCTGGATGGGAAAGGGTGCAAGATTGAAATGGAAACAGTGAAGCTTGGAAAGAGTGCAGGGGATAGATGAGGGTGGAAGAGAGGGTGCAGGGTGTGTGGAAGGTTCTGGGATGATATGTGGAAGCGTGCAAGGGAGCTGCAATGTCGCTTAGGAACGAGAAGGGCACAATGAATCAGGAAAGATATGCATGGGTACAAGGTATGGTAAAAGCCATGGAAGGAAACCTTGAAAACATTAATGGACTCTAAAATTCTACATCAAATTAATCTATATCAAGATGTTTTACCACAAATGTGTTTTTATTCCAGATACTGCAGGTACTGATGACCTGTGTTCTATTTAAACAATGGCAAAGGAAATGTCTAAGATTTTATATGGCAAAAGAAAAAACAAGAATAAATATAAATTGTTGCAAGATACTAAAGAAAGAGATGGTTTGGATTTAATAGATTTAAAACTGTACTTTAATGCTTGTTTGGTCTAGATCAGGGATGTCAAACTTGCAAAATCACATCTGATGCCTGTACAATTAGCACAGGCCCTCCCAAGGCTGTGTGTATCAGGCTACAGAACTTTTTCCCATTCAGTTAACAAGAATGTATCTGGCTGGGTAAGTGTTGACATTTCTCCCCAGCATTCGGTTCCCCCTTGCTCCTTGCTATATTCAGACATTTTTCTTCTCCTGCAGGGTCCTCTCGATAGAGTGAAAGGTTTTCTTTCTTTTTTCTTTTTAAATTCCTCTCTGGGCTGAACTCTATTGCAGACGCTGCTTTATGTCAGGCTACAGAATTTTTTCCCATTCAATTAACAAGAATGAACTTCTGAAAACCAAACGTACCAAAAGGAATCCTTTATCGAGATGAGACAATTCATTTAGGAGTTCAAAGCAGCGTCTAATGTCTTTCAGGCATACCGGGATAAGTAGAACCCCTCCCCTTCTCTCGATGTATATTTAGTGAAACAAAAGTCAGTATGTTAATTCCTCCCCACCCCTTCTGTAGAAACTATCTTTTTCACAATTTCCCAAGCATACATCTCACTGTGGAATTTTTATGGTCTTCTCATCTCCGGGCTGTGCCTCTCAGAGGTGATAGGTTCCGGCCATCTGGGTTTCCTCTCCATTGTATCATGTGTGGGTTATACAAATTAGATATAAGATTAAATGTATTCAGGTTACATCAAGAAAAGATTTCTTTATCAGTCTCCCCCCCTTTCTTGTTCCACTGAAGAAATGACAGATACACGGATCAGACAGTGTGCTTTCTTCATTTTTCCCTATATACCAATGACTGCATCTCAAATGATCCATCTGTTAAAATATTGACGTTTGCAGATGATACAAAAATGATTGGTCCCATTCGAGAAAATGACGATTCGGCATACAGATGGGAGGTTGTACAACTTGTCTCGTGATGTAACTGGAACAATCTGGAACTGAACAGTCAAAACCGTAGAAATGGTGGTAGACTTTAGAAGAAACCCTCCCATACTACCGTGTTTCTCCAACAATACACTTCCACCAATAGGAAGCCCCTGCATAATTTCTACACAAGAGGTGAAATTAAGCCCCGCCCCCCAAATTTAGACCTATTTAAACCATACGTTTCCCCGCAATTTCTCACATCATTCGTTAGATCTACTGTACACAAGGTGAAGAGAAATGGGGACAACGGTGGGGCGGGGGGGAGAGAAAACTTGCCTTAGGAGCTCCCTGCAGGTAGCCTAGAATACCCCAATCTAACATCAGGTGATAGAAGCTCCCCACGGGCAGTCACCAGCCACTTTGATCGGCTGGTAAGAAGCGGCCTCGTGGCGAGTGCACATGCACACTCCCCTTGCCTCGAAGCTGCTTCCATCGGCCGATCGAAAATCCCCAAAGGAAGAGTCTCCAGCCGCTTTGGGGCGAGGCGTGGCTGCTTGCGTCCCCTCGCCAAGAGGAACTTTATTTGAAGCAAGGGAAACTCCAGGGGCAGTCACCAGCCACTTCGATTGGCGGGTAGAAGCGGCCTCAAGGCGAGCGCACATGCACATGCACACTCCCCTCGCCTTGAAGCAGCTTCCATCGGCCGATCGAAAATCCCCAAAGGAAGAGTCTCCAGCCGCTTTGGGGCGAGGCGTGGCTGCTTGCGTCCCCTCGCCAAGAGGAACTTTATTTGAAGCAAGGGAAACTCCAGGGGCAGTCACCAGCCACTTCGATTGGTGGGTAGAAGCGGCCTCAAGGCGAGTGCACATGCACATGCCCACTCCCCTCGCCTTGAAGCAGCTTCCATCCGCCGATCGAAAATCCCCAAAGGAAGAGTCTCCAGCCGCTTTGAGGCGAGGCGTGGCTGCTCGCGTCACCAGCCACTTCGATTGGCAGATAGAAGTGGCCTCGAGGCGAGCACACATGCACATGCACACTCCCTTCGCCTCGAAGCTGCTTCCATCGGCTGATCGAAAATCCCCAAAGGAAGAGACTCCAGCCGCTTTGGGGCAAGGCGTGGCTGCTCGCGTCCCCTCGCCAAGAGGAACTTTGAGGCAAGGGAAACTCCAGGGGCAGTCACCAGCCACTTCGATTGGCAGGTAGAAGTGGCCTCGAGGCGAGCGCACATGCACATGCACACTCCCTTCGCCTCGAAGCTGTTTCCATCGGCCGATCGAAAATCCCCAAAGGAAGAGACTCCAGCCGCTTTGGGGCAAGGCGTGGCTGCTCGCGTCCCCTCGCCAAGAGGAACTTTGAGGCAAGGGAAACTCCAGGGGCAGTCACCAGACACTTCGATCGGCGGGTAGAAGCAGCCTTGAGGCGAGCACCCCTCAGATAGCCCTATTCCCCCCCCCAATTTCCCACTGCAACCATTTGGATCGAGAGTTTCTGAATCTGAAGGTCCCTGCTCTTCCACCACCTCCCTTTTGTTGGTGCAATTTACCTGGGGGGGGGGGTTCTCAAGACCCTTTGAGTTTATTCATTCATGTTTCCCCAAGGGGCTTTTGGGGGGGTGTTCTTCCTTGCAACGTAGCCATGCCCTCAGTGCCTGCTCTGCTCAAGTCAGAGATTGGGGTGGGGGGCAGAACCAGTTCTTGGATTCCCAGAGTGCAAGTGGGGGGGACTTGTCCAGGATGGAAACTAAGCAGGGTTGGAGCTGGGATGGAGTCCCCAGGAGAGGATTTCCAAGGCTGGAGAGAGAAGTTTAAAAGAGAGGGACAGGAGAAGACAAAAGCTTCTTTAACGACCCTCCTGTGATCCCAATGGTTGCAGTGGGAAATCGGGGGGGGGGGATAGGGCTATCTGAGGGGATGAAGAAGCGGCTGGCTCAGGAAGCAGAAATGCAGCGGGAATCGTGGGGTCGCCTGATATTTATTCTGACAACAGCATATTGTACGCGATTGAGTTTGCAGTTGGGAACCTGATGCATAGTCACGCCTCCCCCCCCCCCAAGCGGCTGGAGACTCTTCCTTCGGGGAGCTTTGATCAGCCGAAGGAAGCAGCTTTGAGGTGAGGGGAGTGTGCTCGCCTCGAGGCTGCTTCTACTCGCCGATCGAAGTGGCTGGTGACTGCCCCTGGAGTTTCCCTTGCCTCAAATAAAGTTCCTCTTGGCGAGCGGATGTAAGCAGCCACGCCTCACCCCAAAGCGGCTGGAGACTCTTCCTTTGGGGATTTTCGATCGGCCGATGGAAGCAACTTCGAGGCGAGGGGTGTGTGTGTGTGCGCTCGCCTCGAGGCCGCTTCTACCCACCAATCGAAGTGGCTGGTGACTGCCCCTGGAGTTTCCCTTGCCTCAAAGTTCCTCTTGGTGAGGGGACACGAGCAGCCACGCCTTGCCCCAAAGCGGCTGGAGACTCTTCCTTTGGGGATTTTCGATCGGCCGATGGAAGCAGCTTCGAGGCGAGGGGAGTGTGTGTGGGCGCTCACCTCAAGGCCGCTTCTACCCGCCGATCGAAGTGGCTATTGACTGCCCCTGGAGTTTCCCTTGCATCAAATAAAGTTCCTCTTGGCGAGGAGACGCAAGCAGCCACGCCTCACCCCAAAGCAGCTGGAGACTCTTCCTTTGGGGATTTTCGATCGGCCGATGGAAGCAACTTCGAGGTGAGGGGAGTGTGTGTATGCGCTCGCCTCGAGGCCGCTTCTACCCACCAATCGAAGTGGCTGGTGACTGCTCGTGGAGTTTCCCTTGCCTCAAAGTTCCTCTTGGCGAGGGGACGCGAGCAGCCACGCCTTGCCCCAAAGCGGCTGGAGACTCTTCCTTTGGGGATTTTCAATCGGCCGATGGAAGCAGCTTCGAGGCGAGGGGAGTGTGTGTGGGCACTCACCTCAAGGCCGCTTCTACCCGCCGATCGAAGTGGCTAGTGACTGCCCCTGGAGTTTCCCTTGCGTCAAATAAAGTTCCTCTTGGCGAGGAGACGCAAGCAGCCACGCCTCACCCCAAAGCAGCTGGAGACTCTTCCTTTGGGGATTTTCGATCGGCCGATGGAAGCAGTTTCGAGGTGAGGGGAGTGTGCGTGTGCGCTCACCTCAAGGCCGCTTCTACCTGCCAATCGAAGTGGCTGGTGACTGCCGCGGAGTTTCCCTTGCCCCAAATAAAGTGCCTCTTGGCGAGGGGAGTGTGCGTGCGGACAGCCATGCGTCGCCCCAAAGTGACTGGAGACTTTTCGGGGAGCTTCGATCAGCTGATAGAAGTGGCCTCGTGGAGAGGTGAGTACACATGGGGCGCTCTAGGTGGGGGAGTAAATTAAGTCACCCCCGAAAAGATGTCCTAGCCGTTTTTTCGGGGCTCAAAAAAAATTAAGACCTGGCCTTATTTTATGAGAAACATGGTATTACCTCTTACAATATTAGACAACACAGTATCAACAGTAGAGATCTTCAAATTTCTAGGTTTTATCATATCACAAGACCTAAAATGGACACCTAACATCAAAAACATCATCAAAAAAGCACAACAAAGAATGTTCTTTCTGCGCCAACTCAGAAAGCTCAAACTGCCCAAGGAGCTGCTGATCCAGTGCTACAGAGGAATCATTGAATCTATCATCTGCACCTCTATAACTGTCTGGTTTGGTTCTGCAACCCAATAGGACAGATACAGACTTTAGAGAGCAATTAGGACTGCAGAAAAAAACAATTACTACCAACCTGCCTTCAATCAAGGACCTGAGTCAAAAAGAGGGCTGTGAAAATATTTACAGACCCCTCACATCCCGGACATAAACTGTTTCAACTCCTACTCCCAAAATGGCGCTACAGAGTACTGCACACCAGAACAACTAGACACAAGAACAGTTTTCTCCCGAATGCCATCACACTGCTAAACAAATAATTCCCTCAATGCTGTCCAACCATTTACAAAGTCTGCACTACTATTACTATTAATCTTCTCATCACTCCTTATCACCCATCCCCTCCCCCTTGTGACTGTATGACTGTAACTTTGTCGCTTGTATCCCTACAATTTAGATTGTTTCCTAGTATGATTTGATTGCTTATTATACCCTATGACTATTATTAAGTGTTGTACTTTATGATTCTTGACTCTTGATGAATTTATCTTTTATGAACACTGAGAGCATTTGCATCAAGACAAAATCCTTGTGTGTTCAATCACACTTAGCCAATAAATAATTCTATTGTTATATTAGCGGCTAGTACTTGTTAAATTAGTAAAGTAAGAACTTGGAGGCTATAGCAATAGCAAAAGTATTTAGACTTATATACTTATATATAGCCCTCTCCAAATGGTTTACAGCATATTACCCCAACAATCTGGATTCTTATTTTACTGACATCAGAAGAATGGAAGGCTCAGTCTATCTTGAGCCTGGTGAGATTTGAACTGCCAAACTGCAGTCAGCCAGCAGAAGTAGCCTGCAGTACTGCATTCTAATTACTGTGCCACCATTACTCTATTATATTTTATATTTTACTGTGTTGAAAAAAGTTCAAAGTGAATGCTTTTCCCCCTTTCATTCTTTACATCTCTCCTTCCCCTTTCTCTTTCCCATTTTTCTCCTATTTTTATTTTCATTTGCATTTTGTATCATGACAATCTTAATAAAATTCTTGGGGAAGAAAAAATGGCAGTCACATGATTACAGGCTACTGTAACCTGTCATTTAAATGTGAGCCAGTTGCCAAGCTCTCAAATCGCGATCATTTGATCAGGCACAGCTGGAATTCCAAGGACCAGACATAATAATTTGTTCAGCTATTGTAACTGAATGATCATAAGTTGAGGACCAATTGCATATGCGTCCTTTGCTGCCATCTAATATTCAATTCATACTTTTTTGTCCTAAATCTTTTAAATTTACTTTCATCTATAAGCATTATTCAAAATATCCCAGAGATATTACAGTTTATAATGTCAACACTTGCTACATAGCTAGGATAATCTACAGGTAAATAACACTATTGAAACTATATTGAAACTAAATTAAGGTTTTTGTTCCACCAAAGGCTCTCATCCATTTTCTCTGGCATGTAAAGTCTATCTTTGGGTTTATTTTCATTCTTGACTTGGTTCAGAAAAGAATTTTATGTTTAGTGAGTATTTGTGAAATATTTTCCCATTAAGTTAAATCATAGGTAATGATTTTAAGGGGTTTTTTTGGTACTACATGCCGTGTGTTTGTGTAAAACTCCTTTCTATGACAGTGAAGGGTTAGGGTTAGGTTTAACTTTAACACTTTAGTTTTGTTTTCTTTACAATTATGTAAAATCCAAAATTATGTTTTAAAATGGAAGTCATATTGCTAATGAATGAATTTTACACTATAGCTTAATTCAATTGAATTTTCTTTATACTACATATTTTGTAGTAGTTGTATATGATAGCAAATCAGGAAAAATAATTTTGGATCATGGTTTATTGCTTTTGCTGAATGTAAAATAGCACAACTTTGCTCATTTTGGCTTCCAACTGTCATGATTACTGTACAAGATACATAAGATTCAATCTCAAAACATCTAGAGAAGGAACTCTACACTTAATTCATGATTTAGCATTATGTGTGAATTAAGAGTAGTATTTCAAAAATTAAATATAGCTACATCTAGTGAAACCTTTAATTTTTGTAAGCATAAGGGACATTAGAATTGTTGCCAGATTATTTTATATTTACTTTACTTGTATTATATCTAACAAACTTTTACCATTCACAAAATATCTTTGTGTTTGATTTGATATACCATTATCATTCTCATATTATTAAATTTATTGGATTACTTTAATGCTTTCTGGAAATTTGGAAATATAGCTTCTAATAATGTATTAAGTTATGGAAATTTAATGATACTATCATCAAAACAGAGTGATAAATATACAATGAGTGAAATTTAGCCAGAAACCATTAAATAGCTATAAAGCACTAAAAATAAGAGGTCCTTGATACATTCTGTATATTATATATTCTTCATTTTAGCAATAAGTTCTTCAAGACTTTCTTCAGATTCTTCAACCATTTCTCCAGCAGGAATGCAGTCTTTCTGTTAATGATAGAAAAGAAAAATAACTCCACATCCAATTCATCCAAAAATAACAGAGTTGTAAGGAATCTTGATAGTCTTCTAGTCCAATCCCCTACTCAAGCAGGAGACACTATACCATTTCAGACAATTGGCTGTCTAATCTTTCATTAAAAACTCCAGTGATGTAGCACCCAAAACATCTGAAAGCTAGTCATTCCACTGATTAATTATTCTGTCAGAAAATTTTTCATTAGTTCTAAGTTGATACTCTACTTGATTAGTTTCCACCCATTGCTTCTTGTTCTGCTTTAGGTCAGGGGTACAAAATGCGGCCCCGCGGGTGGTTATGGCGACGTCACGAAGCTCCCATGTGACGCCTCTCCTGCGTGAGCTGCATTGGCTGCCGGTGGTTTTCCGGTTCGCTTTAAGGTTCTGGTTTTGACCTTTAAAGCGATCCATGGCATTGGACTAGGTTATCTGCAGGACCGCATTCTGCCGGTAGTCTCCCACCGACCTGTGCATTCCCACAGGGAGGGCCTTCTTCGGGTGCCGTCGGCTTCTATGTGCCGCCTGGTGGCTCCTAGGAGTAGGGCCTTCTCTGTGGGGGCCTCCGCCTTCTGGAATGGTCTGCCTCCGGAAATACGCAATAATATGGACCTGAGGGCTTTCAGACGTACATTAAAAACCTGGCTCTTCGAGCAGGCCGGCCTAGGCTGAAATGGGATTTTTAATTTAGTATTTGTGTTTTAATCAGGATTTTAAAATTTGGGTTTTAATAACTTATTGGGGGAGGGTATAATTTTAGACAGCCTAAAATATTTAATTCTTTTTAATTTTTGTAATTGTAATAAAGTTTTATGGTTGGCTATGTACCGCCCTGAGTCCTTCAGGAGAAGGGTTGTATATATATATATATGTATATATATATATATATATGTTTTCGGAGGTTTTCGCGGGTATTTGTATGTGGATCTTTGGTTCTTCGGGTTTTCTCCCGCGTAGAATTGGAAATATCTAGGCAACGTTTCGATGAAGTCTCATTCATCATCTTCACAGGCTTGCGTCTTCGGCCTTGTGCTTCTCAGAGTAATGTGAGCTTGCAGCTGCTTCTTTGCCCCCCCAACCCATACATGAAGGGAACTGACGCCCACCATGAAGATGTGGCATGACCACGAACGCGAAGCCAAACAACAGGATTACAGCTCACCAGCTCAAATCCCCCAGCAACTGAGACTAACCTGAGTACAACCAAACCCCCACCAGAACAGAACACACCCCCAGCCAATCAAAACACAGCCAACCCCCCAACCAATCAGAACACACCCAAACTCCCAACCAATGAGAACACACCCCCACCCAATCAGAACACAGTCAAGCCCCCACCCAATCAAGTCACACCCCCACTAGTAGTTAAAAGAAAGAAGCAGCTGCAAGCTCACATTACTCTGAGAAGCACAAGGCCGAAACCGCAAGCCTGAAGATGAACTTTTTATATATATATATAAAAAACTGGATTTTATTAAGGGCCGCATCAGGGTTGTATTTGACCTTAGGGTACTGGGTGGACATGGCCAGTGTGGACATGGCCAGCTCGACGTCATTCAGGTCAGGGGCACCTGTGGTGACCCAAGTGCTCTGCCAGCAAGAACAGGCTCCCAAAGGCTACCTGTGCCCCTCATGAGCTCTGTTTTCAGCTGTGATGGCCTTCTGCAACTCTCTGCCAGCAAAAACGGAGCTTGGGACAGCCACACGCTGCTCTCCTGAGCAATATTTTCTCTGGCAGAGGCACCGCGGGCCGGTCCTTCTATGTTTCCACTGCAGCCCTGCTGGCCAGATCTAAGCACCCCGCAGGCCGGCTCCGGCTCCTGGGCCTTGATTTTGACACCCCCTGCTTTAGGTGCTTTGTGGCAGCCCCTTAGATATTGGAGCACTGCTCTCAAGTCACCTCTAATGCTTCTTCATTAAACTAGACCAAGGGTCAGCAACTTGTAGCTCTGGAGCCACATGTGGCTCTTTCATCCCTCTACTGTGGCTTCCTGTCGCTGGTTGGCTTCACAACTGATAGGGCTTTCAGTTAGAGCAGGTAGAGGAAAAAGGACACCATGCTAGGAGACTCTATGGTGGGGAAACTGGACTTCCAGTCAGCAGAGGAAAAAGGATGCCGCCCTAGGAGGAGAATCTATGGTGGGGGAACCAGACTTCCGGTCGGCTCCAGAATTGAACAGGGGGCTTCCGGTTAGGACCTTTGGGGCTCTTTGACTATTGCCAGCCTCTGAACTAGACACACCCAATTCCTGCTCATGTTTTAGCTTCCAGTCCTCTAATCACTTTTGTTGTTCATTTGAACTCTAAAGTCTCAACATCATTTTCATATTGTGGCAACCCAAAATGGATGCAGTATTCCAACTGTGATCTTACCAAGCATTATAAAATGACACTAACACTTCACATGATCTTAATGCAGCCTAGAACTGCATTAGTCTTTTGAAGACTGCAGCAGACTGTTGGCTATATTTAAGTGACTGCCCACTAAAACTCCATGATCCTGTTAGTTATTATTAACTATTACTATTAGCAAGACAGGTACCACCTATTCTATATTTGTGTATTTTCTTGCCTAAGTGTAAAACCTTATTTTACTCATCACAAATTTCATTTTGTAATTTATGAATCACTGTTGAGATCCTTCTGTATCTTGAGCCTATCATCTAGAATGTTGACTTTTTCCAGCAGCTTATTCATTCATTGCAATTGGTGAATTCCCCTTCTGTAATTTTTTATGAAGATAATGAAAAGTACAGGTGCAAAGACAGAATCTTGGGATATCCCACTGCATACTTTCCTCTATTTAGATGCAGTTCCATTAAGGACTACACATTGAAGCAAAGCATTTGTTCCACAGAGTAGAACCAAATTTGGCAGGTGTTCTAATACAAGCCAATGATTATACTTCAGCAACTATTTTCACATTAATGGACAACTTCAATAATACATCTTGGGGAAATAAAGTATGCTTAGAAAACAACAGGTTTAAATCAGTTTAGCAAAAGCCAATTAAACCCATTCTAAACAAAATATGATGGATTAGATTCTAAAACCAAATTTCAAGAACTTGAATGCCAAGCATTTTTATTACCTTATTTGGTATTGTGTAAGCCAACATAATTCCTTCCGGAAGATCAGGAACTGAACTAGAATCATCTTTCAGCTCTTCTTCTGAAATCTCTGAAACTAACTCTATACCTGAACATTCCCCCCAAAAAAGATAAAAATAAAAATTGTGTAATTTAACAGAATCATGATCATCTTAAAAAGTTTTTAAAAATATAACAGATATATAACTAATTTTTGCTTATCCCTGAGAATCAAAATAGAAATAAGTAATATTTAGAAAGTTTTACTGAGTTTTACTGCTATTTATGCTGCACTAAATAACCAACATACATTATGAACAGTATGGCCATTAACTTTTCTTCTTATTCATAATATGTACAATTTTTTTCTGCATTTTCTCAAATCCTTTAATGATTTAGTGATGCCCTAGAAAAAGGACGTCATACTATAACTTTCTCTGTCATAAAGTTTCATGAAATAACCATTCTAGCCTTTTGGTGGGTATTTCAAGGCAAACAGTCGGTGTCTGCATTCTTCTAACGTCTAACTAACCAGCTTCTCTTAATGATAGAATATGGCTTGCTTTCAAATAAATGATATATGTCCTCTGAAAATATTGACAGGGCAGTTTGACTCTGTCTACTAGGATCAGTTTTCTTCCCCCAAAATTCTCCCTTTTTCCCTGTCTACTTTAAGAAGTTTTGTGATCCTCAAATTGTAATAATTTTATTGATTTCCTTTTGAAAATTGCCTGAGGATCCTCAGAGACAAAGAAATAAACTGATGACATCACTAAGGGATTAGTTTTAAACAATTAAATAAAGGAACATGCATTATCTTCAGGAGTCTTTTTTTAAAAATCACCCCAGTCATTGTCTTCATGAATTATTTCTTCTTCCTGGTCTATTAATTCTTCTTTTGGATTCACTGCCTCTTTTTTCTGGAAATATAAAGATACTAAAACTAACAACAAAATCTTTTTAACAACACAAAAACAAAATTAAATAGAGGTAGTTCTCATCTGTGAGGTTGCTGTTTAACAATTGTGGACAACAAAATTAAGAATAACAAAATATTAAAAAAATATTTATGCACCTGCCATTTTGCACAAAGATAGCATACACATATCACTCAAAATTTTTTCAAACAAAATGACAAACTCCAAACTGAAGATATATGAAAGATTTTGCTGAGGATAATAAGATTTAAAGGTAAATATGCATTTACCAAAAATGGATATACAAAATCACTGGATAATAATGACTACCTGAAATTTACTTATGTGAGACAAAACACTCTACAAGAGGTTTTTTCCCCTAGCAGATTCTAAATGAATAATGCAACTCACTGGAGAACTAAGGAACCTATTTTTGGAGTTTGTATTTTACCTTATACTGTTCTTGCTGCATTCTGCAATTTCTGTCACTACACTGTGGATTTGGTTTCATTGTCATGGTGGGAAAGAAATCCTGCAGTGCATTGTAGCCGAGATAAAAGCTCACCATTCCAAAGTTTAATAAATATCTGGAGAAAATGTTAAAATTTAAAAGCTTGTATCAAAACAAGGAATCAAGTTCAAAAGATTTTATTTTAGAAGATCCATTGACAAAAAACTATGCTCTCATTGAGGTTTTAAAATTAAGGCAACTTAAAGTTTTAGCCACATACTTCAGGACATTTTGCACAAGAAGACCAGCAACCACTCCCATAGTGGTGGGAAGACTGGCAGCACAAACTCCCTCTCGTTTCAGAGTTTTCTCATCTATGTTTGCAGCTACGACAAGTGGAGGTGCACACTTACAAAAAGAAAAAGATACAGAAAAGATGTTTATAACCATGAGTTTACAGTATGGAAAAAATATATTTAAATCATTAATCTGGGCTAAATCCTTATAAAAGCCCATAGAGGTTTGGAGTTATTGAAAACAGACTGTTGTAATTCAGCTTATCTTCAGGGACTTAACCATTGCTGTTAACCAGCCTGAGGGAGACGCAAATCCAAGTATAAAGAATTACTGCAAGTTAGGAAATATTGTAGAAATTGTCTAAAAATAGCAATTGGAAAAATCTGAAGACAAAAACAAAACAAAAAAACAAATAGCATGAGAAGGATTCCAAGCTGTTTGGCTTGGAAAAAAACTGTGATTGGTATTGCCAAAGAGACAGAAAAAAAAAGGTCAATGGCATTTATTTTATCATCCGAATCCCATTTTTTAGAGACAAGATTATGTATCTTGCATGTTTTTGTAGCGAAGTAAAGTGTGGTGCTTGAAAAGGTATACTAGTTCCAGGTCCGAATCTAACTCAACTCTGGAAGCCTTTTGGGGAACTTTGGGCCAATTACTCAATCCAAACTACTCTCAGCACTGTTCTGCAATAATTGGAAGAGTGAATGTAAACACTTGATCTGAAAATATAACTGGGTCTCTCTTGACACCTTTCCAGAGGGCCTTTAAGAATTCTGAAAGAGGTTTGCTCGTCGTTGGTGTCAGAGCGGAATCTGGATCGTGTGCAGTTTCCCTTCAAGCTAACTTGCTGGAGGATCCCAATCAGGACCAGAACCACCCTGGAGGGGTGGTGAAGAAAGGGGGAATCACCTGGAGGGTTGAGGGGAGCCACAACTCCCCTCGACAGGAAAAACCCCTTCCAAAGGCAAGCTGTAACTATGGCCCAAAAACAGCCATCACGGAGGCGAAAAACAGCCCGGAAACTAAGACTGTGCTGGAGCGGAGAAGCAGCAAGCGGAGTGTGAACCAGGCAAAATACATGGATTTTGAGATACCCCGGTATTAAAAAATAAAGGACTATATTGGAGGAAAATGTGTAGAAGCAGTGACTAGAGAAAGTGAGAAGGAAATTGGATTTTATAAAATTGGCTTGAATTATTTTATTGGATTAACTTGGAAGAGAAAACTTAAAAGAAAATATTTGAACAAAACAAAGGTTTAGAAATTAAACTGGACAACTATTGGATTATTGGCACTTAAAGGGCATAACTAAGTGCTGAAATGGAGTGTTGAAAAGAAAAGAAATAATAGCTAATGATTGAAATTAGCTAATTTAATAAAAGTATTATATTTAACAAAGAAAGTTAAAGTTAAGGAAGGAGTGGATTGTGGAAAAGACTCAAGAGCATACCTGATGGTACAAGAAAAACTTACATGACTTTTTTAAAAAAATGCTTGGTCTTTCTAAGAAATTGGACTTTGGAATTTAAAAGAAAGTAGTAGAATCTCCATTATAAAAAATAAAAACCCTGGAATGTGACATTAGAATTCTACAAAGGGGAAGATATTTGAAAATATTGTCATAGAACCACCCGATGACTGTGGGAAATAGTTGGGAAAGGACCAACTTGAAGATCTGGAACAAAGACTTAAGGACATTGTTGAAAATAAACTTAAAAGATAACTGGCTGAAATAATATACTGGACTTTGGGACTACTTCTATTAAGGAAGAGGAAAGAAAAGGAAAAAAGGAGAAGATATAATGGAGGAATTATTTATTGGAATAAGATTGGACTTGCAAGATATAAGGGAAATGATGAAAATTAAACTTGAAATGTGTAATTACGTATTACAGAAATTAGAAATGGTGATCCAGCTTGTAGAGGAACAAAGTAAACCAGAGGAGTTTAACAAAGAAGAAGCCAGTTTTGAAGAACAAAGGGAACAACAATTATTTAAGCAGGGGGGGAAAGGAATTAAAATAAAAAATGTGTGGTCTGATGTGATAATAAAAGGGAGAATGATTTGAAAAACAGAAAAAGGAGAGGGAAAAAGCTAAAAAGGGAAGTTCAAAAAAAAAGAAAAATCGAAAGCGGGAGGGAGAAAAAGTTAATAATTGGAATGAGAAATGGAGAGGAATAAGAATGGGGAGAAAGGGAATTAAGAGAAAGGATCAGAAAAATAAAGAGAAATAGGAAGCAAACAAGGATGAAAAGGTATTTTCATATCTTTCAATATTTTTAAAAAAATGAATGACAATGGGTGAAAAAAAAGGATAGGGAAGGAGATTCCGCAGGATAATATGTTGTAATATATATGAATAAGTACCGAAAATAGATAAATATGTAACTGATGTGATTTTTTTTCTTTCTTGTTATTAAATAATTATCATTACACTCGATATGGAATTTAATAAAATAAATATGGAATCGGGATTTTATGAGAATATTCTATATTAATTGATTAGCGATGTATAAGAAAAAAAATGATGAAATGAGAACCATTATAGAAAGATTAATATCAGTTGCTATAATTAATTGATTAGACCAGTGGTTCCCAAACTTTTTCAGTCCACCGCCCCCTTGGTGCTACAAACTCATCCTCAGTGCCCCCCATCCACGGGTAGGATTCTGTGGGCATGGCCTAATTTGAGGGTGTAGCTTGCTGGTCACGTGCCTGGGTGGGCGTGGCTTGCTGGTCACATGACTGGGTGGTGTGGCTTGCTGGTCACATGACCAGATAAGTGTGGTTTGGTGGTCATGTGACTGGATGGGCATGGCCAGGTGACTGGTAAACCAAATACAAGTGGTCCTCACTTAATGGCCGGTTGTTTAGCAAGTGTTCTAATTTATGACTGGTCTTCCCAGAGCTTCTTGTTTTTGGAGTTTTGACAGCCATGCACACACATATACACACATTCCCTTCTAACCCTGCTGGAGCAGGTCATTGGACTAGAATCAGCAAAGCATCTCTGATTAATTTCTAGTAGTGAATAGAATCTAATCAGAGATGCTTTGCCGATTCTTGTTGATTTGTTTTAGGGTTGAGGAAGCCCAGGGCAGGCAGCGGTGGCATGTTGGGAAAGTAGAGCAAAGCCAGAGTGGCTTTGCTCTACTTTCCCAATGTGCCGCCGCTCCCTGCCCTGGGCTTCCTCAACCCTGCCCTGTACCGGCTCCAGGAAGGAAGGAACAGCACCGCCCTCTACGACATGAGTGCCCCGGGAGGAGGAGCAGCTTGGGAGGCTGATCCGTGGCAGAAGGGGCAACCTGTGAACGTCAGGCACAGCAACTACAAAGAGAGTCAGGCTTGGCTGAGCAGGATCCTGGATATTGGGCATGTGGTCAAAGCCCCCCTTCCTCTGCCTCCCCCCAGGTGATCCACAGATGCCATTGACTGTTGCACTGGAGTGGTGCAAGGGGCTCAATGGGGTGAGCCTGCAGAACTGGTGCCTCAAACGCCCCCCCTTGCCTCTTAGCGCCCCCTTAAGGTATCCCACCCACCCCCAGGGGCTGGTACCGTCCACTTTGGGAACCACTGGATTAGACTAATCTTTTTGTAATGCATAGATGATTTATAAGGGGATTGAGAAAATGTAATGCGGAATCTGACGTGTGTGTGTGTGTGTGTTATATAGTAAGTAGGGAGATGGTATTAAGGTAGATTGAGGGTGGCTAGCTCAAATTATTAACTAGAGGGGACAATTTTGACTTAATAAATAAGGATTGATAAAATTGCAAATGTGATAGAAAAAGGTACTATGGGAAATGAACATAAGAACATAGAAATGAGATAAGAATTTTAGATAACATTTAAAATAAGATATGAGAATATCCTAAGAAAAATGAAATAAGTTATAACATGAATTGGAATTGGATAAGTTTTAATATTTAATACTAATAAGGTTAATGTGATATGAAATTGAACAAATAAAATGAATAGGTAACTATGGTCATGTTTGTGAAACCTGGAACCATACTGCTTGCCAAATGAGAATTTTTTATTTAAAAAATTTGAGGAGGAAATTGAATAATGAAATTATTAGGTATGTTTAACTGATAAGGTGGTTAGCACTAGGAGAAAGTATTGAAATGTTGAAAATAAGCAATGAGGGATTTTGATTTAATGTGAATATGTGTATTAAGAAATATGATTGGTATTATTAAGTTTGCCTATACTAAAATGTATGATATATTGATGCCACACCGTTAATGTATTGTGTATGTGTAGATTGAAATTAAAAAAAACTTGGAAAAAAAATTCTGAAAGCAGGATTTTAAAAAAGATTGATGTTTGAATACTTTCTCGGTTAACAAAAAAGGAAACAAACCTCTGAAGGCAATAAATTGTTTAATATTACAATTCTATTCCTAATGAATATGCATTTTCTAGATCTCAAGTTGGAAGATATTGTGGACCAGTATGTGGATGCAAATGAGCATCTAGGACATTCCTGTAGATCTCAAATCCACTATGAAGCTGGTTGTAAGCCTTTGCACAGCCCTAACACAGATATACATTGCCATTAACTGAATGAATGAAAGATTTCTCTAAAGCAGAAAAGAACAAGAAGTCAGATAATTACGTACTGCAAAACAAGCTGATTCACCAGGTATGATCAGCTGAATATGACCAGAAACAGCATTTTCGCTTACTCCAGATTCCATCCATATTTGTCCAATCTCATTACAAGCCTTTAAGAAAAAAACATGACATTTGATTTGCTAAAAGTAGTATAAGAGGTATATACAACTGCACAACATCAGGCAGAAACCAGGGACTGCAGAACCTAAAGAGTCTACACAAAGAACTCAAACAATTCAGGATTATAATGCATTCATGCTTGATGCTCTGGATTTTTCATGCTATCGCAATTTTCTAAAACCGGCACTCAATTTGTATTGGATAAGAATAAGCAAACATCAATTAAGATTCATTAATGAGAGTTCTGAATATTTATTTACTTACAGTGTTAATTGCCATACGAGCTTCAAAGTTATCCACACAGCTTAGTAGAAGATCCACAGGTTTTCCTTCTTCTAATCCTCCATTACTACAGTATTAATAAAACCAAGTCAAACAGTGCCATTATGCATACTGTAAATACACTTCTAAAAACTGTTTTTACCTGATCCTATTCATAAAATGCTGAAAGTTGGCCACAGTAGTGATGTTGTAATTATGTGCTTCAAAGCAGACATCAGGATTAATATTCCTTTAAAAAGAGAACTGCTATTTATGATGTTCACATAAGTATTTCTTAAATGACTTTCACATCAAATGCAATGTTCTATCCTTCTGGTAATATTTTTTAAAGTTGATGTGACATATCCCCATACTTGTAAACCCGTTTCCCCATCATATACCTTAAAGTGTGTTCTGCTGCTTTCACTTTGCTCAGTCCAGCTTGTTGGGGTTGAAAAAAGAGCCTATTCATATTCGCCAGTTCCACCTTATCATAATCAAATAAGAGCAGCTAAAAAAAAATATAATAATACATATATGGTTTCCATTCATTTCTGAATAAGACCAAGTCCTGATTCTACTAATATACTGTATATTTATACTAATTTATATGTGCTTTGGAATGGTCTATATAATGGTCTATATAACCCCAAATTAGCTCCTTTTTAAAGAAGATATAATTAATTTGAATTAGGGAGGATTGTTCTAAGAATTATCATGTAAGTAATCTATCTCTTTTCTTCCTAGCTCATAGTTCAGCTGAAAAATTAAAACAAAACAGTAGGCCAAAGGTCACCTTGAAACTCAAGCTGAAATGGCAAAAGGCACATAATTATAAACACTAAGTAAATTTAGTTAATATAGTTAAGACACTCATGAAAAATGAACCACTATATCCACAGAAGTGGATCAACTGTGCCACAATTTTCTCAACTAATCCAAAATTGATTCTTGGATTTAACAAAGTATCCAGCAAGTATTCAAAATACTTGCAACAGATAAGCAATTTTTAAGCAATATACTTATTCAATTATCAATGTCCAAGGAAGAGTGCTTTCAGACTAAGTGATTAATGAATATCAAATTGACAAGTACCAACTTTTCTAAACCACTTGTAAGTTTGTAATTTTAAAAAGGAACGACTCTAATTTCTTTCAAATATTCATTCATTTTATAAACTTCTAGGAGTACATATCTTACAATATGTATCTTACAATGAGTAAATACAGTATGTATCTTACATGTCTCTTCTGAAGTATGTGGACATTGATTATTCTGGTGGATAACCAAGAACTAAATGAGAGAATATGGTTCTCCTCCTGTTAAACCTTATAGAGCTTGATCAGCCAAATGTTTTAGACTGGATTTTGCATTTTGTCCACTTATCAATTTCTTCCCAAGGATAGATCAATATTGTTTGATGGTGTTAAAAGGTGTTGTTCCAGTATGTAAGCTGTTCCGAGTAAAGCTACCTTTTGACTGATAGTGATTTTGTCAATGCTAATGGTGTAGTGCTCCATATGTCTTGGAATTGTGTCCAAGTACTTATTACTATTGATACTTACATTTGTTGTCCTACTTCTATTTGCATGTATTTTATTCTGTGATTTTCAATTGTTTCTCTTCTCTTCTGCTGTTTCCAGGTATTGCAATATCCACTTATCCAAACATTTTGTTTTTTTATCAATAACGGTTAAATTGGTAGCATTATTATTCTGTCTTTTTTATATTTATTTTATTTATTAGATTCGTATTGCCGTCTATTTGCCATAGCAAATATATAATTCAAGGCACTGAATATTTACTGCCTTTAATTTTTCTGCCCAAGAAACCTATGAGGTCGATTGAGTGAGAGAGAGTGATTGCCCAAAGTCACCCAGCTGGTTTCATTCTTAAAGGTAGTCTAGAACTTAGTCTCCTAGATTCTAGAACACCTCTTTAAACAATATGCCAAACTGGGGTTTTTCTACAATTCAGGCTTCTTTGTCATGCTATCCTTCTTGACTGCCTGCAAGGATTGGGGAATAGAGTACTTGTTTTCTTGTCATTCTGCTTTTACGTTGGTGTGACCCAGGGCATGTCTACCCTAGTAAAAAATGCTGACAGGCTTGATCTTCTTCCCCAAGTTATTTATAATATGCATAAAACTGCAGGGAAAGACCAGTCATTGATCTGGATGAAATATCATCATATGATAATTACACACCTTTTAAGTCTTCACACCAACCTGGGCAAGTGAGGTGGTAGATATCTTGACCCAGACTCTGGGACAATAGGAGACTGGGAGAATAGGGTAAAACAAGTTCAAATTAATTCTAGAAAGCCAGAGTTGCTGTTCAAAAACCATCTAGCTCATTGTTTTTAATGTAAGCTTCTTAGAATATATTGAATAAGAGTGTAAGTTAAATAATAAAATAATATCTTTTGAACAAAAATAGGACAGTAGTGTTAACTGAAAATGTAAATGTGAGAAGGCACACATTCTATAAAATGCAAGCTGAGGAAATCCATCATGGGCCATAATTTATGTCTGTCACTCATGTATTACAATGCACACTATGAATACACTCTCAACAAATGAGAATTTATTTCTCCTTAGACTTCCAATATTCTTATGCAGGACTAAGAATGTAGTGTAATTATAATGAAGAAATGATTATTACCTTACCAATGCCACATCTTGTCAGCATTTCAGCAGTCACACTGCCAATTCCACCAACACCCACTATTGCCACAGCAAATGAACGAATTTTCTAGGACAAGAAACCAAAGTTTTAAATGCTTTGCCCTATTAAGTTAAAACTTTGTGGCAAGTTATTTACAAAAAAAATTAGCCCACCTCATAATCTTTCACAATTCCCATTCTTTTCAGTGCCATCAGGCGACTACAGTAGAGAAAAGAGAAGCAGAAAGAGAAGCAATTTGTTAAAAAAAGATTTTTTAAATCCACTACAGGACATAGCAGCTTCCCAAAATGAGATAATTCCACAGTTCATAAATTATTTCAACTTTAAATCTCTATTTAGAAAATGGTTTACTGTACAATCAGCAGATCTACTGAAACTACAATCTGTTTAGAAGTATCAACTAATTTATGACATTCAGAAAGATATTGTATCAGTTAGTGTAAATGGGCATATGTAAATATATTTAATACATCCATAGATTTCTAACTGTTGTACAATTAAATTTTACCTTCTACAGAGCTGTGAGAGTACTGTACATCATTTTTACATTTGTTTTGTATATAGATGAGTCCTTGACTTACAACTGTTCACTGAGTGACTATTCAAAGTTTCAACAGCACTCAAAAAAGTGACTTATGATCATTTTTTATCCTTACAACCATTGCAGCATCCCCATGGTCATGTAATCAAAATTCAGATGCTTAGATTGCAGATTGTGCAGTAAGCTATTAGAAGAGACAGATACATCAAACAGGGAGTTCCATATGTTCTACTCATCTTAAGATTTTACAATATTTTTTTCAGATAAATCTCTGCTGGCAATGGCTTGGCTAAAAGCCCAAGTTCATTGTCATGTTGGAATCACACCTCTACTATAACTCAGTAGTTTCAGACAATCCACAATAATTTCCATGATTTCTTTCTTGCTCTGGCTTTGACAAATGAAATGCACTTGTTCTGAACATTCAAGATTATATATACTTATATGAGGCATTGATCTCTTATTATGTAATGCCAGGTCAAAAAATTTGTTGCTTTGCAAGCAAGCCTTGTTAAAAACAAATCATGTCAGACAAACCTTATTCCCTTTTTTGGATAAAGTAACTAAATTAGGGAACCAGCAAAATGCTATGGACATAATACCGGTATAACTTAGACTTCAGCAAGACATTTGATAAAGTAGATTTCTTCTTGTTAAGAGCAATATGAGATAGATATGACTAGATGGATTTTTGATTGGCTGACCCATAGTAGATAGTCCTCAATGGAACTACATCTACATGGAGAGATTATGCAGTGGGGTACTTCAAAATTCTCAGTATTCTTCCATATATTCATAAATCTAGAAGAGGGGATAAAAGAAGAAGTCCTAAGATTTGCAGACACCACCATGCTGGAGGGAGTAATTAATATTTTGGAAGATAGGCTCAAGATCCAGAAAGATCTTGACAGACTTGAGCATTGGGTCCTATCAAACAAGATGCAGTTGTGGTTTCCTTAGGCAAGAAAAATCAAATGCGTAGGTATAGAATAGGTGGTACCTGGCTCAATAATCGTAATTGTAAAAGAGATCTAGGTATCCTTGTAGACCACACTTAAGCCAGCAATGTTCTGCAACTGTCAAAAAAGTCAGTGCAGTCCTAGGCTACATCAATAAAGGAATAGTGGTAATGAGAAGTGATAGTACTGCTTTACATTGCATTGGTGAGACCACACTTGGAATACTGTGCCCAGTTCTGGTCACCATGATACAGAAAAAATATTGAGACCTTGGAAAATGTGCGAGGAAGAGCAATACAGATGATCAAAGGTCTGGAGACTAAATCGTATATAAACGGCTGAGGGAGCTAGGTATGCCTAGTATATTGAAGAGAAGGATCATGATAACTGTCTTCCAATACTTGAGTGGCTATCACAGAGAGAAGATTGGCTTATTCTCAAGATCACCAGGGGACAGGACAGGGAGCAATAAGTGAAATTTGTCAAAGTTTGTCAACCTAGAACTAAGAAAAAAATTTCTAACATGAGAGCAATTAATGGAATTGCTTGTGTCCTGGGACTGTGGGTGCTCTATACTGAAGATTTTCAAAAATAGACTGGGCAATCATTTGACTGGGATTTTATAAGGCTCCTGCCTTGATCAGGGATTTTGACTAGAAAACCTCCGAGGTACATTCTGGCCTTATGACTATGATTCAGGGAGTATTGGTTCGCAAAGCCCATCACGATCTCTAACAGCAGACTCCAAGACACTTCCTATCACATAGTATTGCTGCTTCAAATAATGAATGTGAACATTTCTGGCTGCAAACATTTGTTCTATGATTAAGAACGATGGTGTTTCTCTGAACATAGTTTTAAACATTTAGTTCCGAAATTCCAAGGAAAAATCGAACTGAGTTTGCATTCAGAAGAGGCTTCGTGCCCAGCTGGCAGGGGAAGCTTAAGGCAGCCCCATCAACGGCCTCTCTCCTTCGCACGTCGTCCTTCACCCAGATCTCTCCTCGGCCACCACATACCTGTACGGATTGGAGTCCGTCACCTCGGGACTCATCTCCGCTATCCGTGCTCGTAGGCCCCGACTGCCTCCTCTTTCTCGGACCAGCTCTTCCTCCAGTTCTTGGATGCGCCGCCGTAGCTGTTCTACCTGGTTCCCCGAGGTGGCCATGATCGGGGCCCGCGGTTCTAAAACAGCCCCCTCTTTCACCAAAAAAAACTTAGACGTCTAGATTTCCACCGGTGTCCAGCCACTCAACCCAGTTCAAACCAGTCAACCCCATCAATAGAGACACGTCTCTATCTCCAACGCTTCCTGGGGTAGCAGCAAAAGCCATCCCCTCCGCAACCCACTTCCGGCAAACACTGTTCCGGCGTTAAAAGATTTCTGGAATGGTATCACATGCTTTCAAATTATGGCACCTTTTAGAAGGCTTAAGCAAGTGCAATTCAGGATAAGTCTACTTTCTCTCTTAGTTTTTAACAGAACTGCCTTTCGTAACAAGTCTACGTCCGTTGACCTACCGCTTCTCTCATCCAGCAATATGTAACCAAGGATGATGGGAACTGCAGTCTATTCACATTTGGAGCGCGTCAGGTGAATCTTCGGAAGTCTGATTAGGATCGCAGCTATAAGAAATCTGTTTTTTCAGAAAGTGCGATGTTACTTCTAAGAGGAGAACGTAAATTGCGTAGAAAGCCATTCACCACACTGTACGGGATCTCTTTGCCCGCCTCCAAAAATGGATGGTATTACGTCCCAGGCGTAGAATGGGTAGGCTTCACTTCCTGCAACCTTTGCTCTGCGAAAAGATCAGCCGCTGGTCGGAAGCGAATTCACCTCTGCAAAAATGGCAAGTGAACCCGATACTACTGAAGTGCGGGAACAACACCGATTTTGCCAGGGAGCTTTGGAGGAATACCTTTGCCGCTCCCTGCCTGGATTTCCCGTGGAGCCTCGCGAAGTTCTCACGATCAGGCAATACAGGTAACGACCCCCTGTCGCGGCTGGGGAATAGAAGGAGGCAATTCCTTCCGATCTCACTTGCCAAGTATGCTTGCTTCTTTGAGAAAAAGTCCTAGAAGCAGGATTGATCTGTCTTTACACAGTCAAGGCTCCGAAGAAAATGTCCGCGAACGGGATATACACGTTTAACCTTCCCCAGATTTCTTCATTTACAGCTGTAGGATGGCCATAGTAATAAAGGAGAACACGCGGCCTAAGTATTCATTGTTTTAAAGTGAAGGGATAGTTGAGGAAGGCGGGGCAGTCTTCCAGTCAAATTTTCTCCGGTGCTGATGGGGCTTCAAGGTTGTCTCTAGTCTCCCACAAGATATCTAGACTGACAAAATTCCTAACCCTATTAATTCAAGTTGCAGAAATATCTTACTGAAATGGCAAATTTGTTATTATTGTCTGAAACTCTTTCGTGGGTTCTGGCCACTTCATGACATTTATGAAATGTAGTGCAGAGAAAGACACCACACACGCACATTGAACATCTTGTTTCTATTTTTGAATTATTTTTTTGCTGCTAATATCTCATTATGCAGAAGATTATTTTGAAATCTGGACTACTTGTATTAATTTAGAAGTTAACTATTTTGGGAATAAAATTATTTATTAGATTTACAGCCCACCTACCCCAGTTTCTTTCTGGGGATCAATGTGTGAAGTAAGCAGTTCTGCTCCATTTTCATTGTAGCAACAATCCTTGTGAAGTAGTTTGGGCTAAGAATAACTCCAAGTCTGAGATTTTTTTATGGTTGAAAATGGTTCTAGACTTACTCAAATCTTTCCAGGTCTAGTCCAAAATTTTAACTATTTTAAAGGTTGAAGAACCATGGTGGCGCAGTGATCAGAATGCAGTATTGCAGGCTTACTGCCAGCTGCCAACAGTTCAATCCTCCCCAGCTAAATGTTGATTCAGGTTTCCATCCTTCTGAGGTCAGTAAAATGACACCATCAGAAATAGAATAATTGCTCAACACTTCATATATATAGCCAAAATATTGCCATGGAGTTTGGAGTGGACAAATATGCCACGTTTACCATAAAACAGGGGAAAATAGTGAAAACTGAAGGTATCAAGATATTCTGTGAAATAACATAAAGAGTCTTGAGTATCCTTCAAGCTGACAACATCAAGCACACTAAAGTCAAGAAGAAACTAAATGTGAATATATCAAGAGAGTGAAGAAAATCTTAAAGTCCAAACTGAATGGAGTAAATACAATCAAGGCAATCAACACCTGAGCAATTCCAGTCATTAGATACATTAGAATATTGGACTGAACTCAAACAGAACTAAAAGCAATAGATAGGAAGACCAGAAAAAATAATGACAATGAATCATGTCTTTTTTCCTTGCAATGACATTGACAGAATCTACCTTCCAAAGAAAAGAGGTGGATGTGGAATGTTGCAGTACATCAAATGGCTAAAAAAGGAAAATGGGTATTGGAAGAATATCTGAAGGACAATGAAGAAGATGCAGTAAAGTTAGTATACCAGGAAGGCTTACTGACTACTAGAGAGATCAATCTGGCTTACAAGAAAGACCAAATAAAGAACAGAATGGAGACATGGGAAGACAAAGCACTATGTGGCCAGTACATTAAAAAGAAAACCAGATGGGCTCCCAGGAGAAATATATAAAACTATGGATGAACTAATAGAACCATTAATACTGGAATTGTACAGTGATGGAAGCAAGATTACCAGAATCTTAGAGGGAGGCATATATTTCCTTAATACCAAAAGAGGGTAGAGACAACAAACAAATTCAAAATTACAGGCCAATATCATTGTTGAATACCGACTACAAAATATTCACAACTATAGTAGAAGAAAGGCTGAAAAAATTATTAAATGAAACTATACATTCAGACCAAAATGGATTTCTGCCAAGAAGACAAATTAGGAATAATACAGGAACAATAATAAACATATTGGAATATTACAAGACCCTTCCAGAAAAGCAAGCTGCTCTAGTTTTTCTGGATGCACAAAAGGCTTTTGATAATCTTAATTGGCAATTTATGATACAACAAATTAAAGATACGAATTTAGGAGACAAATTCAAGAAAATGATAGAGGCGATATATTCCACTTAAAGGCGAGTGTATTACTAAATGGGGAGAATACAGACACATTTAAAATAATGAAAAGGATAAGGTAAGGATATCCATTGTCACCTCTACTTTTTATCCTGATGTTAGGAATATTATTAATTCAAATTAGACAAAATCCAAAAATAAAAGGAACTAAAATAAAAAAAGAATATAAAATTCAAGCTTTTGCAGATGACCTGGTATTCTTCATGGAAGACTCAAAGGAGACAGGAAATATTTTAATACGAGAATTAGAAAAATATGGAGAAGTATCAGGTCTCAAAATTAATAGAGAAAAGTTAAAATATTTAGTTAAAATATTAACTAAAAAAATTAACAAAAAAACAGAAAAGAAAGGGTAATGGGACTGCAAATTACAAAGAAAGTCAAATACTTAGGAATATGGCTAACTGCGCTTATGCATGCCCCTTACATACCTCTTAAGACATTGTACATACAAACAAGTTAACTTCACTACTAACATGGGCATTCTTCTGCCCACATACTCTTATCTTTCTTGGTGACCTCAATCTACCTCTGATTAATTGGACCCAAAACGAATGTACAACTGAACTCATACACTCAACCTTGTACAATGCTGTAACTAATCTGGGACTTGAACAACTAGTAACCATTAATACTAGACTTAACTGCCTGGATCTCATCTTCTGCAACAATTTGAACTCAATTTATGGATTACAAATAAAAGAACCCTTTTCTAACAGTGACCACAGCATGATTGTCTTTTGTCTCAACATATGTCCTCACAAAAATCATCATAATGACAAGATCCCCAATTATAACTTCAAAAAAGGCAACTATGATCTTATAGACAACAATCTCTCATCTCTTGATTGGCAAATTCTATTCACTGGATCCAATATGTTGAAGACCATTACAACATATTTTTACTTGAAGTCAAAAGAGTCATCAAATTATATGTACCAATAACAACTCCCAAAACCAGAAAAAACAAATTACCCAAAACAATAATGAAGCTCCAATCCAAAAAGAAATCCCTTTGGTGGAAAAACAAATCTGGCCAAGTTGCCAATTTTAAAAGCCACTACAAAAACTTATACCACCAGATAAAGACTGAATGCACCAATTATCACATTAAACAATAGGAAAATCTTCTATGCACGAATTCCAATTGTGCTTTCTATAATTTTGTAAACAACAAACTTAAAGATTCTAGATCTATCCCATCCCTAAAAGTACCTAACAATAAAGACTGTAACGATGAAACAATTAAAGCCAACCTCTTTAACACATTATTTAGCCTAGTCTGTGGCTCATGCCCAATATCTGTGTCGAACCACAGACAATTACAACAATCTAATACATATAGATTTTACAGAAGATAACGTAGAAAAAGCACTACAACATCTAAAACCATCTCTATCTATTGGACCCAATGGACTATGTGCCTACTTCTTAAAAAAGCTTTCCACTGTCATAGCTGAACCTCTAAGCATAATCTTTGAAAAATCTTTCAGGACCAGCTCTTTGCCCAACCCATGGTCACTAGCCACAGTCATACCCATCTTCAAAAAGGGAGACCCCAGCCCAGTTGAAAATTACAGATCAATCTCTTTATGTTGTGTCACCTGCAAAGTCATGGAATCAATTATTAACCAATCCATTATCCTCCACTTAGAGACAAACAACCTACTCTCTAATAAACAATTTGGTTTTAGGAAAAAACTATCATGTAATCTGCAACTCTTACACTGCAAAAACATATGGACTACACAACTTGATCAGGGCAAAGCAATAGACACAATCTATATAGACTTCTGTAAAGCCTTTGATTCAGTGGTACACAACAAACTATTTTTAAAACTAAAATCTTATGGTATCTCCGGACACCTGCATAATTGGATAAATGCATTCCTGTCAAACAGACAACAAATGGTCAAAATAGGGAGCACTCTATCAAATCCCGTACCTGTTATTTATTTATTTTGTCAAACAATTATTAGATAACAGGTATAACTATAAACATGGTTATAAATACATGAAATGGATACGAATAAGAAAAAAAAGAAACAATAGGACAGGGACGTTTTGGTGCACTTATGCACGCCCCCTACAGACCTCTTAGGAAAGGGGTGAGGTCAATAGTAGACAGTCTAATGTTGAAGATTTTGGGGTTTGGGGAAGAAACCACAGAGTCAGGTAGAGTATTCCAGGCATTGATTACTCTGTTTCTGAAGTCGTATTTCCTGCAATCAAGTTTGGTGCAGTTTATCTTTAGTTTGTATCTATTTTGTGCTCTTGTATTGTTTTGGTTGAAACTGAAGTATTCATTGATAGGTAGGACATTGCAATATATAATTTTATGTACTATACTTAGATGGAACCGAAGGCGGCGTAGTTTTAAGTTGTCTAGATCTAAAATTTGAAGTCTGGTGGCATAAGGTATTCTGCTATGAGTAGAGAAGTGGAAGATTCTTCTTGTAAAATATTTCTGGACTTTCTCAATTGTATTAATATCAGATATGTAATGCAGATTCCAGACTGATGAGCTGTATTCAAGTATTGGTCTAGCTAGCAAATGCTCTAGCTGGTAGAGTAATATTAGCGGAGAAAAAGCTATGCAGGGTTAGGTTAACAACTCTTAATGCCTTTTTGGCTATGTAGTTACAGTGGGCTCTAGCACTTAGATCTTTTGAGATGAGTACTCCAAGGTCCTTGACAAAGTTTTTGTCATCAACAAGGTCTTGACTACTCAGCTTGTATTTTACTTTTTGATTTTTTTTGCCAATATGTAAAATAGAGCATTTATTTGTTGAGATTTGAAGTTGCCATTTGTTTGACCATTCTGACACATAGTTGAGGTCTTTTTGAAGCATAGCAGCATTTTCAGTGGTGTTGAATAGCTTTACATTATCAGCGAAAGGAACGCATTTGCTCTTAGTATAATCACAAGTCATTAATATAGTGTATGAAGAGAGTTGGTCCTAGAACACTGCCTTGGGGGACACCACTGTTGACAGGTACGGGATTTGATAGGACGCTCCCAATTTTGATCATTTGTTGCCTGTTTGACAGGAATGCTTCTGTCCAGTTATGCAGGTATCCAGAGATACCATAACACCTTAGTTTTAGGAGTAGTTTGTCGTGTACCACTGAATCAAAGGCTGTACAGAATTCTATGTAAATTGCGTCAATTGCTTTGCCCTGATCAAGTTGTGTAGTCCATATGTTTTTACAGTGCAAGAGTTGCAGATTACAGGACAGTTTCCTTCTGAAACCAAACTGTTTGTTAGAGAGTAGGTTGTTTGTCTCTAAGTGGAGGATAATGGATTGGTTAATAATTGATTCCATTACTTTACAGGTGATGCAGCATAAAGAGATTGGTCTGTAATTTTCAACTAGGCTGGAGTCTCCCTTTTTGAAGATGGGAATGACTGTGGCTAGTGACCATAGATTTGGCAAGGAGCTGGTCCTGAAAGGTTTTTCAAAGATTATGCTTAGAGGTTCACTATGGCAGTGGGTAGCATTTTTAAGAAGTAGGCATATATTCTGTCCGGTCCAATAGATAGAGATGGTTTTAGACTGCATAGTGCTTTTTCAACATTGTCTTCTGTAAAATCAATATGTATTAGATCGTTGTAATTGTCTATGGTTCGACTAGGAAATATTGGGTATGATCTATTGCTGTTTACAAATACTGAGCCAAAGAATGTGTTAAAGAGCTTGGCTTTAATGGTATCATCATTGCAGTCTTTACCATTTGGTTCTTTTAGGGGTGGGATGGACCTTGAGTCTTTTAGTTTGTTGTTTACAAAATTGTAGAACGCTCGGGTGGAATTGGTGCGTAGAAAGTTTTCCTCTTGTTTAATGTGATAATTGGTACATTCAGTCTGGTGAATTCTGATTTTTGTCTGATTTTTGTAATTAGCTTTTAAAGTTGGCACCGTGACCAGATTTGTTTTTCCACCAAAGGGATTTCTTTTTGGGTTGAAGCTTCCTTATTGTTTTGGGTAATTTGATTTTTCTGGTTTTGGGAGTTGTTATTGGTACATATAGTTTGATGACTCTTTTGACTTCAAATAAAAATATGTTGTAATGGTCTTCAACAGTATTGCATCCAGTGAATAGAATTTGCCAATCAAGATGAGAGATTGTTGTCACTGTTGAAAAAGGGTTCATTAATTTGTATTGCATAAATTGAATTCAAATTGTTGGAGAAGATGAGATCGAGGCACTTGTTAAGTCTAGTATTGTTAGTTACTAGTTGTTCCACTCCTAGTATGGTAACGGCATTGTATAAGGTTGTATGAATGGGTTCAGATGTACATTCATTTAGTGTCCAATTTATAAGAGGTAAATTGACATCACCAAGAAAAATGAGAGCGTGTGGGCAGGAGGCAGCCCACGTCAGTAGTGAAGTTAGCTTGTTTGCATGAATTATATCATAGTCGGGCACGATTGCAAAGTAAGCAGATTGAGATATTTAAGGACAATTCACAGATGATGGTCTTGGGAAGAGCAAGCTCTTGTATAATCTTTTTTAGATTTAGAGATTTTTATAGAATATAGTAACTCCACCACCTCTACGGATTTCACGATCTGACCAAAAAACTTGATATTCTCTTGTAGTGATAATGGAGTCTGGGAAAGATGCATTTAACCACGTCTCACAGACAAATATAATGTCAAATGTGGCTGAGCTTAGAAGGATGAGGAATTTATGCATTTTATTTGTGAGGCTTCTTGCATTAAGTAGTTTGCATTTAAGATATGAAGTAGTGGGTCTGGAGGAAGTAAGGGGCGTGCATCCCTAATGTTGGATGTTTGGGTGTTGGATATTGTGATGTGGGTTGAGGCTCTTGCTTTTGATAAAGTCAGCATGGTAATCGATGTATAGATTTGTATTACCTAATTCATGTAATCTTTTGAGCTCAGAATGTAGCTCCCAGGATCGTACACATTGCTGTAAGGTTGGATCAGGGCGAGAACGAAGGTTCTTATGGTTGTTGTTGTTCTTTGCGAATGAATTTATTGAGAAAATGAATTTGTGTTTTCTTGTTTCATTTTTGCAAACAACCCTGCAGAGGCGTGGGATCATCAAGCCGTCAGGACCGACACGGGAAATATCAAGTATTTCTTCAGGGGAGATGGTTGATGCTTGATTTTCTCTGATGATTTTTGAACATTGGAGATATCATCATTGTCATTGACCTCTAGACCAAATAAGATGGCATTTGATCGCTTCCGTTCACGCTCAACAGTTTCTTTGATGAGGATGGGGATATTTGTAGGATTTGTTGTTTTTTGTGGATTGGATTTTGGTTGCAGTTGTTGAGTAGAGATATGGTCTGTAGATGTTTGATGTTCGTTTTTTAGTGCTGTCTCTTTTTTTTCAAGGTTTGCCAATCTAGTTTGTATAGTGTCCAGGGATGCTACAATGGTGTCAAGGGATGTTATACGTGTTTCAATGGTATTGACCAGGGTGGATAAAAATCAATGATTTTTTAAAAAAAATCAAAAAAATCAGATTTTTTTGATTTAAATCAGATTTTTTTGATTTAAATCAGATTTTTTTAAATAAAATGCTTTTTGAGGAAAATATATTACCATCCAAAGGTTATTCCATCATGAAATAAAGATTAGTTTTTTAATTATGCAGAATAAGGCTGCATATGTTTAATTTTTTTGGTAAATAAATTCCATTAATCCATTCACAATGTCATGCTTTTCCAGAGGTTTTTGTAAGATTATTGGGCAGTTTCTCTGCCTACAAGATATTATCACAGATGCTTGGTTTACTTTTAAATTGTTATTATTAAGGTAATGATTATTTTTCTCCTTCCTAAGTACAACAGAAAAGTTATCCAAATATGAATGATTAACCTATTAAACTGGGGATAAAAAAACTAATATGAAAAGTTGTTATTCTAAAAATCTTCACCTACTTGCATATTAAAGTTATACCAGCAAGAATTCGTCTTTATGTAGAAAACAATGATTTAAATCAAGTCTTACTGACTAGTGATTTAAATCGTGAATTAAATCAGTTTGATTTAAATCAAATCCACCCTGGTATCGACTCTTTCAAACAGGGTAATTAATTTTTCTAGTTTGGGTCTGCATGGCGGACAGAAATATGGAAAAGCATTGGCGAATGTTTTTAGGAATAGAGCCATTTGCTTGGGTAATCCTAAGCAATTATGGTGAGTGTAGTTGTTACAAAGAAAACATTTTATGTAATCTTCATTCTCCTTTAAAAATTCCTTACAAATAAGGCAAGAGCAAGAGTCGTGTGGTTCTTTAGTAGGGGTTTCTTTCTTTTTAGGTTGAGGTTTGACATTGGATTATTTGTATAAGTTGTATAACCTCCTGTTTGTATGCAGATTCATCGTTGTCTTCAATGAGACCAATCACTGTTGTGTCATCAGCAAACTTCAGTATTTTAACAGATGGATCATTTGAGATGCAGTCATTGGTATATAGGTAGAAGAGAAGTGGAGATAGCACACAGTCTTGGGGAGCCCCTGTGCTGATTGTACAGGTATTGGATATGATTCTGCCTAGCTTCACCTGCTGCTTCCTGTCTGTTAGGAAGCTTATGATCCACTTACAAATGTGTTCAGGTACTGCTAGTTGGTTTAATTTACTTAGAAGAGTGCCTGGAATGATGGTATTGAATGCTGAACTGAAGCCTACAAAGAGGACCCTTGCGTAGGTATTTGGAGATTCAAGGTGTTGTAGGAGCCATGTTAACAGCATCATCTGTCGATATATTTGCTTGGTATGCAAACTGCATGGGATCTAATAGCGGATCCATGATGGTTTTCAGGTGGGACAGCACAAGCTTCTTGATGGATGATGATGTAATGAAAAGGCTTGTGTTCTGAAAGGGTGTTGGGCAATTCCTATTATGGCTTTGCCCTGGTGTCAGGCTAACGGAACTTTTTCCCATTCAAACAATAAGAATGAACTTCTGAGAACCGAACGTATCAAAAGGAATCCTTTATTGAGATGAGACAGTTCAGATAGGAATTCAAAGCAGCGTCTGAGGTCCCTCAGGCATACAGTGATAGATAAGGGAGTTTAGAATCCCCCCCCCCATCCCAATGTTTATTTAGGGAAACAAAAGCCAATATGTTAATTCCCCTCCCAGCCCCTCTGGGAGCGGATCCTTCCCTTTTAGGAAGGTTTTTTCTCACGTAGCTTTCCCAAGACGTACTTAACTTCCTCCCCCACCCCCTTTTTAGAACGGACTGTTTTTGGAGATTTCCCAGAGCACTTCACTGTGGAGTTTTATGGACCTCTTATCTCCTGGCTGTGCCGCTCTGAGGTGTTAGGTTCTGGCCATCTGGCTTCTCCCCCCCCCATTGTATCATGTATGGGTGTGCATATTCGATATGAGGTTAAATATATTCAGGTTACATCAAGAAAGGATTTCTTTATCAGTTCCCCCCCCCCTCCTTTTTCTTCTTCCTCTGAAGAAATGACAGATACACGGATCTGACATCCTGCCCTCCTTTAAAAAACAGATAGGTCTACCTGGAAAAAAACAAAATCATGCGTTACATGTGCAATTCAGGATGGTTTATCAGGGTATTTTAGGTGGAACTTTCGTAGTAATGTGGGTACTTTTACATGTCTTTTGGCTACCCACTCATTTTCTGAGGAAGGAAGGTGTTTCCAAGCTACTAAATATTGTGTGGATCCACGGTAAGTGCGTGAATCAAGGATGTCTTTAATTTCAAAATGTTGTTCCCCATGTATCATGATGGGGGTTGGGGGTGTGGGAAGGGGGGTCTGAGGTTTGAAGTGATCTCCGGTTTGAGCAAGCTACAGTGAAATACTGGATGAATCTGCCTAAGAGTTTTTGGAAGACGAAGCTCTACCGTCACGGGGTTGATAATTCTGGAGATGGGGAATGGCCCAATGAATTTTGGTCCTAATTTCTTAGAAGGTTGTAATTATTTTAAGAATTTTGTGGACAAATATACACGGTCTCCAATCTTGAAAGGTTTAGGTTCACAGCATTTTTTGTCTGTTTGAGTTTTGTAAACTGCTCTAGCTTCCTGTAGAGATAATCTTACCACTGGCCACATGGCTTGTAAATTATCCATCCACTCCTTAAGGGAGGGGAGTTCAGGTTCTTTGGTAGGTAGTTCCGGCATGGGGTTGAATTCTTGGCCCGTGGCTACGTGGAATGGGGTGAACCCTGTGCTACTATGGACTGAGTTATTGTATGCTATCTCTGCAAAAGGAAGAAGGTCAGTCCAATTGTCCTGTTGGTAATTAATAAAACATCTTAAATATTGTTCTAATACGCTGTTCACTCTCTCTGTTGCTCCATCCGTATGGGGATGGCTTGAAGACGATAATCCCTGGGTGGAGCCTAATAGGTTTAAAAACGCCCGCCAAAATTTGGATGTGAACTGAACACCCCTATCTGAGATAATCCGTTGGGGGGCTCCATGAAGGCGATAAATGTGTATTAGGAACATCTTTGCCAATGACTTGGCAGTTGGGATCTTTTGGCATGGAATAAAGTGAAGCTGTTTGGAAAAAAGATCAGTTACAACCCAAATGACAGTATTTCCAGCACTTTCGGGAAGTTCCACTATAAAGTCCATAGAGATCTCTTTCCAGGGAGCAGAAGGGTCTGCTACTGTTTGTAAAACTCCAGGATATTTTCTTTGTCTTCTCTTTGCAGCAGCACAGATGGGGCAGCTCGCAACATAGTTTTCAATGTCCTTTTTGAGGGACGGCCACCAAAATTGTCTTTTGATGAGGTGCAGGGTTTTTACAAAACCAAAGTGTCCTGCTATTTTGGAGTCGTGGCAGCGTTTCATGAGTTCCATTCTCTGGCTTGCAGGGACATAAAGCTTGTTTTCTACCCAAGCCAGTTCATCTTTGAGTAAGCACGTGTTTCCATTAGCCTGGAACCAATCATCTTTAAGTAGTGCCTCCTTAAATATTGACGTCGTTGTGTCTTCAGTCAGGGATGATTTTTTTTTCTCTTGTGCCCGGGTGATTATCTTGGCTGCTAGTTGGGTCGGTTGGATCATCGGTTTTATAACTTCAATCTTTTTGCTGTTGTATTGGGGTTTCCTGGACAGTGCATCTGCTAAGAAATTCTTTCTCCCAGGAAAATATTTGAGAGTGAAATTAAAACGTTCAAAATATCGAGCCCACCTTGCTTGTTTTTCGGAGAGTTTCCGTGGATTTCTCAGAGCTTCCAGATTTTTGTGATCAGTCCATACTTCAAAGGGGATTTGGTTTCCTTCCAGGAAATGTCTCCATGTGAGCATTGCCCACCGCACAGCATATGCTTCTTTCTCCCATACGGCCCATCTTTGCTCAGTTTCCGTCAGTTTCTTAGATGTTTAAGCACATGGTTGTAATTGTCCACTTTCATTCTTTTGGAGGAGGACTGCCCCAACTGCAACATCACTGGCATCTGCTTGGATGATAAAAGGTTGTTCAGGATCTGGGTGCTTAAGGACCGGTTCTGCTGCGAACAGACGTTTGAGTTTCTCGAATGCTGCTTGGCATTCCATTGTCCAGATGAGGGGTTGCCTAGGTTTGGGTTTCTCCCCCCCTTCGTTTTTAGCAAGTTCGTGATAGGGAGGGCGATGTTTGCAAAAGCTGGAATGAATTGGCGATAAAAATTTGCAAACCCCAGAAAACTTTGCAATTGTTTGCGTGTGTGGGGTGGATCCCAGTCCAATACAGCTTTCACTTTCTGTGGGTCCATCTCTATTCCCTCATGGGATATTCTATACCCCAAATAGTCAATTTTCTCTTGGTGGAACTCACATTTGGAGAGTTTTGCATATAGTTTAGGGTCTAAGAGTTTTGTGAGGACTGCACGGAGTAGCTAGATGTGTTCTTCCATCGTTTCCGTGTAGATTAAAATATCATCAAGATACACTAAAACCCCTTTAAATAAAAATTCATGAAGGGTTTCATTGATCAATTGCATAAACACTGCAGGCGCTCCTTGCAGTCCAAAAGGGAGCACTTTAAATTGTTAGCATCCCAATGGTGTGTTAAAAGCTGTCTTCCACTCATCCCCTTCCTTTATTCTGATGCGGTAATATGCCTCCCGTAGGTCTAACTTTGAAAAAAATTTCCTTTCGAGAGGTGGGCTAACATGTCCTTCATGAGGGGGAGTGTATACATATTCTCTATGCAAATTGCGTTCATTTTTTGATAATTAACGCAGAGATGGCTGGAGCCATCTTTCTTTTCACGGAATAGCACTGGGGCAGCTATTTTTGGTCGGGCGGATTCGATGAAACCCCGTTTTAAGTTTTTATCGATAAATGCTCTGAGTTCTTTCAGTTCTCTGGGAGACATGCAGTACATTTGTGGTTTTGGGAGTTTAGCCCCTGGTAGGATTTTGATAGCGCAGTCTGTGGCTCGATGAGGTGGGAGTTCATCACAAGCTTCCTCACTAAATGCTTGGGCCAGATCCTGGTACTCATTGGGGATGTTAATGGGTTTCACAGACTGTCCGGTCATGGCTGATTCTCTGTTCTCTTTCCCATTCTTTATCCTTTCCTCTGAGTTTTTTGCAAATATTACATTTCTCTGGAATTGTATGGTTCCTGTCCTCCAATTTATCTTTGGATTCCATTTCTGTAGCCATGTGAGACCTAGAACTAGTGACTCTTCCATCCCTGGGGCTACAATGAATGTGAGCATCTCCCTGTGGTTTCCTAGTCTTATTTTCAATGGTTCTGTGGTAAACCTGGCTGGCTCCCTCCCCGCTATGGTTCCATCTAATTGGCAGAAAGCGATGGGATTTTCCATTTCTTTCAGTTGGATTCCCAATATATCTGCAAGGGAGGGTTTGATTAGGCATCGGGTGCATCCCGAGTCCAGCAACGCTGTAACTTCCTCCCCCTTCCCTTGGCTGGGGATAAACAGTCTCAGGGGTAGGGTGATTGGTTCAATTGGATTGCTTACCAGCGGGTCATCTTCTGGGTCACTTTCGGACTGGCTCATGTCCCCTCGGAGCGTTTGGGATTCTTCCTCAGGTTTGGGGGGGGTTCGGAATCCCACATCTACTCAGCCTCTCAGGCCAGTCTCCTTCCCACGAGGGCTGGATGTTGTGGGTTTCCTCCCTGATGGGTGGTCTAACTTTCTGGCAGGAGTCTTCGAGTGGCATTCTGCTGCGCGGTGTCCCTCCTTTCCACACTTAAAGCAACCAGGCGTTCTTGGAGTCATGGTGGATTGGGGTTTGAAAACTTTCCGTTTCCCCAGGGGTGGGGATCTTTTCCAAAACTTACCAGCACGGTACCGGTTTCGAGTCATGTCTATCTCTGCCTTCTCTGCCATCATGTACCATTCATGCAAGACGTTTGGGGCCCCACGGGCCAGGCAGGCAGCATATAAATCATCATTTAGTCCATCTTTGAACCAGCAGACTAAGATATCCTCTAGCCAATCTACCCGGCCAGCCAGGTCACGAAATTTTTCGGTGTATTCTGCTACCGGGCGATGACCTTGTTTCACGACCCTGATGCGGTCGCGGGCTTTTCTATCGGCAAGCGGGTCCTCGAAACGGTGGCGCAAGGCCGTCATAAAGCGATCTAAGTTTCTTAATTCTGGGGCATTGACGTTGTGGAGCGTTACCATCCATCTGGCTGCCGTCCCTTCAAGAGCTAGGGTGACAATTTGCACCCGGGACCCTTGGGTTGAGAAATACTGTCCATATTCTTGCATGTAGGTGAGCACTTGTGCCAGGAAAAATCCCAATTTCTGGGGGTCTCCATCGAATTTTACCCCCAAGGGCGGGACCTTCCTCTGTAATTGTGTGTTTCTGGGTTGGCCAGGATTAATTCCCTGATCCGGGGCATTTAAGGGTCGGGCACCTGGTGTGGCTGCTGGTTCTTCAGCTTGTCCCTCTTCCCGCTCAATCTCCACTGAATCCGGGCTGGCGGCTCGGGTTCTCTCACCTTCTGGTTCCCTCGCTCTCCTGCGTTGTCGTCTTTGTGCATCCCCCATGTCAAGGTTCTCCAGGGCTTCCCTCACTAGGCGATTGATGTACCGTCTCATTCGGTTATCGGCCGGTGGCTCCTAATCCCATTCTTCCTGATTCGATAGGGCCTCTAGCTCCAATTTCCACACGGGTTTACGATTTCCTCGGGTGAGGATTACTCCCCTGGTTCTTCCATTCCAGGTGTCTCTCTTTCCTACACCTATAGACCACCGGGGCTTGGTGGAGGGTTCGCAGGCAGCCTTGCTGTCTTCGATGGGGCACATCGAGTCAGTATCTGGCTGGGTAATTGTTGACGTTTCTCCCCAGCATTCGGCTCCCCCTTGCTCCTTGCTGTATTCAGACATTTTTTTCTTCTCTTGCAGGATCCCCTTGGTAGAGTGAATTGTTTAAAAAAAAAATTCCTCTCCGGGTTGACCTCTATTGCAGACGCTGCTTTACGTCAGGCTAACGGAACTTTTTCCCATTCAAACAATAAGAATGAACTTCTGAGAACCGAACGTATCAAAAGGAATCCTTTATTGAGATGAGACAGTTCAGATAGGAATTCAAAGCAGCGTCTGAGGTCCCTCAGGCATACAGTGATAGATAAGGGAGTTTAGAATCCCCCCCCCATCCCAATGTTTATTTAGGGAAACAAAAGCCAATATGTTAATTCCCCTCCCAGCCCCTCTGGGAGGGGATCCTTCCCTTTTAGGAAGGTTTTTTCTCACGTAGCTTTCCCAAGACGTACCTAACTTCCTCCCCCACCCCCTTTTTAGAACGGACTGTTTTTGGAGATTTCCCAGAGCACTTCACTGTGGAGTTTTATGGACCTCTCATCTCCTGGCTGTGCCGCTCCGAGGTGTTAGGTTCTGGCCATCTGGCTTCTCTCCCCCCATTGTATCATGTATGGGTGTGCATATTCGATATAAGGTTAAATATATTCAGGTTACATCAAGAAAGGATTTCTTTATCAGTTCCCCCCCCCTTTTCTTCTTCCTCTGAAGAAATGACAGATACACGGATCTGAAAACCATCATGGATCCGCTGTTAGATCCCATGCAGTTTGCATACCAAGCAAAGCAATTATGGTGAGTATAGTTGTTACAAAGAAAACATTTTATGTAATCTTCATTCTCCTTTAAAGATTCCTTACAAATAAGGCAAGAGCAAAAGTCGTGTGGTTCTTTAGTAGGGGTTTCTTTCTTTTTAGGTTGAGGTTTGACATTGGATTATTTGTATAAGTTGTATAACCTCCTGTTTGTATGCAGATTCATCGTTGTCTTCAATGAGACCAATCACTGTTGTGTCATCAGCAAACTTCAGTATTTTAACAGATGGATCATTTGAGATGCAGTCATTGGTATATAGGTAGAAGAGAAGTGGAGATAGCACACAGTCTTGGGGAGCCCCTGTGCTGATTGTACAGGTATCGGATATGATTCTGCCTAGCTTCACCTGCTGCTTCCTGTCTGTTAGGAAGCTTATGATCCACTTACAAATGTGTTCAGGTACTGCTAGTTGGTTTAATTTACTTAGAAGAGTGCCTGGAATGATGGTATTGAATGCTGAACTGAAGTCTACAAAGAGGACCCTTGCGTAGGTATTTGGAGATTCAAGGTGTTGTAGGAACCATGTTAACAGCATCATCTGTCTATATATTTGCTTGGTTTGCAAACTGCATGGGATCTAACAGCAGATCCATGATGGTTTTCAGGTGGGACAGCACAAGCTTCTTGATGGATGATGATGTAATGAAAAGGCTTGTGTTCTGAAAGTTTGTTGGGCAATTCCTATTATGGCTTTGCCCTGGTTTGGATCTCCAATAACGGCTGATTCTATTACCCTTTTTGCCTTTGTCTTGGCCTTTTGTCTTGTAGATTAGATGGCTCAGTCTTTCTGAGATTATTAACAAAGTTGAGGCTGCTTTCCAAGAGCATGTTTCTCCTTTTCTCATCCAGGGAAATATAATATTCTGCCTTTTTAATATTTCCTAAAATATTTCATTCTTCTAGGAGGGGGTAGGTGGGCGCTAACTTTCTTCACATGGCATAATCAAGTTGTGGAAGAGGAAATACAAGGCTTGCCATATTTGACTAGGATGACCATCTGGAAGCTGTCAAATTGAAGGGGCTGATGTGGAGAAAGGAGGGAACAACTATACACAGTTTAGTCAGTCTGGATTTAATGCACTCTATCAGGAGACTTCTGAAATATTTTTGTTGGTTTGAAGAAAACAATAGTGAATTTTATGGCATTGCAATGGTTAATGTATTAATTATTTGATTAGATTTAATGAATCCCAATCTACTTCATCAATATGAAGTATTGTCATAAGAAATTGATATTACATACAGTATAAACAAAGTTTTCAGTGGATGCAGGGAGAAGCATGAAGAGGAGAAAAAGAAAATGACGGTGAAAGGAAATGTGAAAGACATATTTAATGTAATCAGAAATTTTGATCTCCTTTTAATCCATGAGAAATAATGCTTCATCACACTTTCATCTTTCATCATACTGATACAATAAACATCTTAGACAGTGTGGGAGTTTTGTTTTGAAACTATTTTTTCTCATTGGTGCAAACTGAGGAAATCCTACTCCTCCTCTGATCCCTTATCATTGTCCATACTGGCTGGGAGGTGGACCTTTCCATTTGGAAAATCATCCAAATGAAATAAAATGTGATTTAAGCATAATTATAGGAAGAGGCCATAGTTCTAATGTTGAATGTGTATTAATATGGAGAGGACTGCTCATTCAATTCTTAACATCACCAGATCTAAAAAATACTTCTGGGAAATTATTCAGAGTACTGGGCTTGAGGAACTCATAGTAGAAGTCAGTGGTTCTTAAACTGAGGTTAATTTTGGAATATCCAGGGGTAATGGAACAATTTGTTTGTGAGTTGAGGGACTGCTGCTGTTGAGACTTTTCTGTAAATTGGGAGAATCTGAGGCTTTTTTTGTAGAGCTAATAACTTATTTGAGGCTTGGAAAAGTCTAATTTAAGAGTCATTGATGTAAATAATAGCTTCATATCTACTCATTAGTGTTCTTTGATCTATTATCTGTTACATCTCACTATGTTCATGTAGCTCTGGACAATCAAACCCCACCTTTTACTTGAAGAAAGGACTTAAAACCTACGTACTTAGAAAGAAGCCTCATGGCCCTCTCCTACCTCAGGCTCACAAGGTACTAAACTCTTATAATTAAGTATTATTGCTCTTTTGGTTTGTCTTGGGAATGCTTTGACAGTTTGCCATCTAGGGAGATACTATGATTCAGTAGTGAGTAAAACTATTGTAACACTACATTTTTTAACCTCCAGCTGAAAGTTGTTTCTCTCCATGTCCCCTTCCTCCATAATTTCATTCTAAATTATAAATCACAAATTCTAGGATCAATTTTGAATTACTTATTCAAGACCAATGAAGCTGAAAAACTATTCAGGATCCCCAAAACACCCCAGCTGAGGCAATTTATCTCTGTACTCTATTGATGCTCATATTCTAGTAAGTAGGAAGTCTATTTGATATTATTTTTCATGATATAAAAATAGAATTTTAAAATGGATATGAGCTCCATTATATTTATAGAAATTATTATGCTTATGAAGTGCTACCTATCATTATTTGCTGAAATTTATAAAAATCAAGTACTTCATTAAATTCTTCAGTTCTACCAATTTGAATACAAAAAAACAAACTTCTGCGGATCATATAATCTCCTATTCATATTCTTAATGTCTGTATTTTTGTACATCCTACAATATCCTATTCAGATTGACAGAGAATATTGGATTCAGAAAGCTTTGTTTGCAGCTGGGTTTCCGGTTCCTGAACCTCTTTTATATTGTAGTGATGTTTCAGTGATTGGAACACAATTTTATATGATGCAACATGTTCAGGTTAGTATCCTCCTTGCAGCCACTTGACTTTACTGTTCACATTTTTAAATCAGAATCTAGAGATCCATGTAGTTATTATAGCATTATAGGAAGTGATGCCCTCTAAATCAACACAGGCAAATTTGGTGTGGCTAAGGATATCGTTTTTCTTCATATCAGAGGGTAATATTGGTATGGGATGTGACTCAATGATTTACAGGCTAGAGTGCATAGAAGTAAAACATGCTTGGGATTTTTTTGTGTTGGGGGAATTTAAAGGGAAAATATTCTTTGGTTGCTGTATATTTTCATTTTTCTGCTTATGATGGAAATTGTTTTTAACTTATTTTAAATTGATTCATGACCCAGATAACTTGCTGAAATGAGTAGCCATACACAGCTAATGAGTGAATAAGCTAATAAATGAATGAAATAGATACCTCAAACTTTACAATAAAAATGATTTCCTGTGAAAGATTGTGGGACTCTCCAGAAGAATATTTGTGATGGTGTAGGGCTAAATGGGAAAGGATAATTTGCAAAAAATAACTCCTTAGTGTCAAAGGGAAGTAATTGGTACATCTTTTCCTGTGTTATACTGTTATTCAGTTGTTTCTGGATACCATTCAAGGTTATCATTTCTCCACCCGGTCAGGGTGCATTGGAGATTTCTTCCCCTAAATTTTGTTATCTTGTGGGACCTTGGACATACATCCAAGACGTGATATTTCTACCACTCTGAAACAACATTCTCCCTGAATTTAGAGGCCTGAGAGGGCCTTTTGGAGGGCTGTGAATATTTGCCTTATCATCCTGGCATTGGTCTAGGATAGAAGTGAACCTTGTAAATATAAATGTAAAATGAGTATGATGTTGTGATTAGGATACATGTGGCTCTGATTTATTAGTAATTAATTAATTATATCAATAATGTATTTAATACATTGTTACCGTGTTTTTCATAACACACGACCCACCCCCAAAAGAAAGCCAAATACTTTTTTGTGTGCATGCAGTAAAATTAAGTCCTGTCCTCAAAATTTGGCTCTATTTAAGCACATGCGCAGCCAGTTTCTCATGTCGCTTGCATTGCAGACAATTTGAGGTAGTGAGGGGAGGGGGGAAAGGGCGGAGGGGGGGAACTTGCCCCACTCGCCCCACGCACCTTGCCTGGCCATCAAGCCGCTTCTTTTGCAGCCGAAAGAAGCAACTCACTCTCCCATGCCCCTTACTTGGTCAACGGGCACTTCTTTCCACTTCTTTCTTCCTCTGCTTTTGGCTGCACACAAGGAAAGCAGCAGAAGTCTTTCTTTCTCTCCCCCAAACTTCGCTAGAAATGAGTCTTTGGTACTCTGCAAGGCATTCTGCTCCAAGATGCTGCGCTGGCGTGACACGTCTCATAAAGAGTCATTTCTGACAGAGTGGGGGAGAGAAAGAAAGACTTCTGCTCCTTTTGCTGCTTTTCTTGCATGAAGCCAAAAGCAGAAGCAGCAGAGATCTTGGGAAAATCCCAAAAAAATCTACAGGAAAATTCCCCACCCCATCTTCCTACCGATTGATCATTGTTTATTTGGGATCGCAGGATACCTCTCTCTCTCTCTCTCTCTCTCTTTCTCTTTCTCTCTCTCACACACACACACGTCCCTTACAAGCCCCCACACCCTCCAAAGCAGCCACATTCCTTAACCTAGTTCTATTGGGGGAGAGATTCTGCCCCCTACAGGGAGGGCTCGCAATTTGGGCGTCCTCCTGGATGCACGGCTGTCTTTAGAAGATCATATTGCAGCCGTCTCCAGGGGGGCTTTTTATCAGGTCCGCCTGATTTACCAGTTGCGGCCCATCCTGGATCGGGACGCCTTACGCATGGTCACTCACGCCCTTGTCACCTCTCGCTTGGATTACTGTAACACTCTCTATATGGGGCTCCCTGTAGAGACTCCAACTGGTGCAAAATGCGGCCGCGCGGGTGATTATGGGGGCATCGCGAAGCTCCCATGTGACGCCTCTCCTGCGCGAGCTGCATTGGTTGCCGGTGGCTTTCCGGGTTCGCTTTAATGTTCTAGTTTTGACCTTTAAAGCGATCCATGGCATTGGGCCAGGCTATCTGCAGGACCGCATTCTGCCGGTGATCTCCAACAGACCTGTGCGTTCCCACAGGGAGGGCCTTCTCCGGGTGCCGTCAGCCTCTATGTGTCATCTGGCGGCCCCCAGGAGTAGGGCTTTCTCTGTGGGGTAGGGCCTCTGGAATAGTCTGCCCCCAGAGATACGTACCAGCACGGACCTGAGAGCCTTCAGACGTGTATTAAAAACCTGGCTCTTCGAGCAGGCTGGCCTGGGCTGATACAAGATTTTAACCGTCTCCCGTTTTTAATTTTTAATTTGGATTCCAATTTGGGGTTTTTAAATATTTATGGGGGAGGGTGGATTTGTAATTTAACAGCCCAAAATTATTTAATTCATTTTAATTTTTGTATTATGTATCGGGGTAGAATCGGCTGTGCACCGCTCTGAGTCCTTCGGGAGAAGGGCAGTATATAAATGTTTGAAATAAATAAATAAAATAAATAAACCTGTTTTCCAGCTCTATTCTGGGGGGGGGGGGGGGAGAGGGAGAAAGATAGTATTCTGTGATTCCAAATAAAGAACAATCGATCAGTAGGAAAATGAGGCAGGGGGATTTTTCCTGCAGATTTTTTTAGGGATTTCCCCAGGGTCTCTGCTGCTTCTGCTTTTGGCTTCATGCAAGGAAAGCAGCAGAAGTCTTTCTTTCTTTTCCCCAAACTCCGCTAGAAATGAATCTTTGTGAGACTTGTCACACTGGCTCAATCTCTTGGAACAGAATGCCTTGCAGGGTCCCCAAGACTCATTTCTGGTGGAGTTTGGGGGAGAGAAAGAAAGACTTCTGCTTTCCTTGGGTGCAGCCAAAAGCAGAAGGAGCAGAGATCCTGAGAAAATCCCCCAAAAATCTGCAGGAACCCCCCTCCCCATTTTCTTACTGATTGATCATTCTTTATTTGGGATCGCAGGGTACCATCTCTCACTCTCTCCCCCCCCCCCCGAGAATAGAGCTGGAAAACAGGTGAAGGAATGTGGCTGCTTTGGAGGGTGTGAGGGACCTGTGTGTGTGTGTGTGTGTGTGAGAGAGAGAGAGAGAGAGAGAGAACATCACTGCCAGCCCTCCAAAGTTAGATTGGATCTCTCTCTCCCTCTCCCTCTTCCCCTCCCCAGTGGCAGTGGCGGAGCTTCAATGCCTGGCCAGCAGGGAGCCAGCCAAAGCACATAGTTCGCTCTTTTTGGCTATGAAAGAAGTGGCCCAGCGGTCAGGCAAGGCATGGGGGGGAAGTAGGACACCCCTTGAAAAAACGGCCTAGCCATTTTTGGGGGGAGGTCAAAAGAAAATAAGGCCCTGCCTTATTTTCTAAGAAACACGTTATTATATCAATAATGTATTAATACATTGTTATTAACACAGTAATATTTATGCAGGTTTCCTTGTATATCATTATGAGCCACCTAAGATTAAATAGGCAGATAAATATCACAAAGAAAGAAAGAAAGAAAGAAAGAAAGAAAGAAAGAAAGAAAGAAAGAAAGAAAGAAAGAAAGATTTCACGCCCCTTTAAGTGAAATGAAATCTCCTCATGGATCAACAAGTTTGAATTTAATTCTAGTATTTCAAATAATTAGACAAAAATAGTGGAACATTTTATATTTCAATGCTATTCTTTTTTCTCTTATTTCCTTATGATTTCAATTATATCTCAGGGTCGCATTTTCCGAGATATCACATTACCTGAAGTAAGCCCAGCAGAAAGATCTGCTTTGTATATAGCAGTCATAGAAACTCTTGCAAAGCTACACTCCTTAAGTGTTAATTCATTAGGCCTCCAGGACTATGGACGAGGAATAGGTTACTGTAAGAGGCAGGTAAATATTTCATAAACCCTTTCCCGTTCTGTCTACTGTTGTACATTGTAAATAGTGATGTCTATTGCTGGTCTAAGATCGTAATAAAGTTATATTCATTCTATTCATTCATTCTGTCTACTCTTATGATTTTTTTAGTGAAAAATAAGTAATTGAAAAATATAGAGACACTTGCTATTTAGAGATTGCAAATTTTGATGCTTTAAACTTTGTGGTCTTAAATAAAGTTATTAGCATTTAAGGAGATATGAAATATTGGATGATGTTCAATGTTGTGAAGCATTTTACTGACCTCTTACAATAATTACATGAGTACAGTAGTTAGGACAAACAGCCCAAAAGTTGAAATGCTAAGGAAGTGATTATTAATTTTTGTTTGTATATAGCTGTGATGGCGAACCTATGGCAAGCATGCCAGAGGTGGCACGTAGAGCCCTTACTGTGGGCATGTGTGCTGTCACCAGCTGCTCTTCTGGTTTCTGGCCCGCACATGTGTGCCAGTCAGCTGATCTTTGTGGACATCGGAACACCAGAAAACAGCTTAAAAGTAGCCCAAAACAGATCACTTTTTGGGCTGTTTTCAGGCCTTTTCCCGGGCCATATTCAGGCCATTTCTCAGACTGGAAAATGGTCTGAAAATGGCTGAAAAATAACCCAAAAATGATCAAAAATGCCCCCAAAATAGGCACGCACCGGCCAGCTAGTTTTCAGGTTTCTGGCGTGTTCGGCATGCGCACATGCATGTGAATGCACACACGTTCTGGTTTGGGCACTTGGTGCTGAAAAGGTTCACCACCACTGGTATATAGGCTGTAGTGAGGAGCAGAAAGTAATTCCAACAGAGATGAAAACATAAAAATGGCAGCACACCCAAAAATAGCAATTCAAATAATTTGAAATTGTTTAAAAGACAGTTTAGCGGTTGCCAACCGGTGGGCCGTGAGAAAATTTTGGTGGGTCGCAGAGAAATCTCACCCCCAGAGTACCCCTCCAAGGCAATTAATCCAGGCTGCGCAGAAACAAGGCTGCACCTTGTGGCTTGTGAGAACCCTCCCCGCCCACTCATTTCTTACCCAGTAAACTTGCCTGCTAAATTGCTATTTTTCCTTTTTCCGACCATCAGGTGTTCTGCTGTGTCGGGAGATTTAGATTAGCTAGGAAGCAGGAAATGGTTGGATTTCTTGCTTTCTAGCTAGTCTTTAGATCTTTGGCTTTGCTTTTAAGTACAGCCGAACCTCCCTTAGGACTGAAGATTTGCTTGCAAGCAAATTCAGTGCAGACTCACGGCAAGCAAATTTGAGAGACTGAGCTAGCCAATGGCAGTTAGATAGATCATTGAATGATTCTGTGAGCAACTCAATCTGCCTGCTTGCTTTGCCTGATTTTGGGTAAAAGTTGGTCTTTTTTTTAAATAAAAAATTCAATATTTACATGCATAGTGTGTGAGTTAATTTTGTGAGTTTGCTTGCTAGCAAATTTTGTGAGTTTGCTTATGTGACAGACTCAGCTAGCCAATGGCAGATAAACAGATTTCTGAATGAATCTGTGATTCTGTGAGCAACTCAATCTGCCTGCCTGCTTTGCCTGATTGTGGGTAAAAGCTGCTCTTTTTTGTAAAAAAAATCAATATTTATATAAATATAATATTTACATACAAGCCATGCCCAGACAGTCACATGACCACCAAGCCACACCCACAGAACCAGTTAGTGGTCCCTGGGATCTAAATTTATGAGTTTGGTGGTCCCTGAGGTCCAAAAGGTTGGCAATCCCTGGTTTAGTGAATATGATATTCCAAAGGTCTCTTTCACTCACTTCAGACTAATTTTGATTATGGTTTGCTTTTAGGTATCAACTTGGATGAGGCAATATCAGGCAGCTGCTCATATCCAAATTCCAGTTATGACCGAATTATCCGAATGGTTAATGAGCAATTTACCTGATGATGATGATAATGAAATTACTTTGATCCATGGTGACTTTAGAATAGATAACATCATCTTTGATCCAAAAGAGGTATCATGAAATAATGCGGACAGCATTTTCAAAGTAGCTTCTTCTATTTCTTTTTGTGACAGCCTTTTATTGTTATAGTGTATAATAATAGAATCTTATAAGTGTCGAAATTTCCCTCTACCTACATTTAATACTAAACAAAATCAGGAGAGGAGTTTTTTGAATTCCTCTGCCTCTCTTTCTTCTTTCCTAAAAATAAGCTCCCTAAAACAGAGTAATCTTTCCTGGACCTCCCCCTCTTCTCTTAATTCATTCATACTCAGTGCCAAAATTATGTGCCATCACATCAGACTGCTGGGAATGTAGTTAAGCAACTTTGGGAGTGTTTGAAGTGTGAATTAAATCACCTTGCATAAGCAAGAAATTATGAAAACCTGCGGAATAAATTAACAAGAGTCATATCTCAATATCAGAACTAATATATGCTTGAAGAATATTATTCTATGAAATTATAATGCAACACATACAGAAACAGATCTGAAAATAGCAAGATCTCTCCGTCTATCAACTCCTTGGCATATCATATAGGGTAAAATGCATTTCCCAGTCAATAGTGCACTTGTATTTTGCGGTATTAATTCTAATGGATCTATTTTAAAACAAATGCCAATAGTATTTGTAGAATAATGAATAATCCTAATACATTTTAAAATCCTATTGATTGAAAGATGATGCTAGAGACAAAATGAAATATGTACTGCATTTATCCCTATGGTTTAATTCTTACCCTTTATTTAGATCACTGTGAAATCAGAATTTGTTTCCAAGAACTTTAACATTTTATCCTTAACTTTGAAATGGCTAAAAGGACCAAAGGATTTTAGGTCTAAGCCTGCTTGCCTGCCTCCACCAGTAATCATGACATTATTTATTAGACATACTCTGCAGCTGTTGGAAGCTAAAAACAATTGTAAAAATGTAGTACAGGCTCAGTAAAAAAAATGAATTCAATAATTTGGCAATAGTAGTAAGCCATAATATTTCTTGTGTGTGATTCTAGGTGCTAATTTCCCCTTCTGTAAAACAGGATTAGAGTCTATTATCCTTCTTTCATATTTTTGAAGAATAGCTACATGAAATGTTCCCATTAGAAATTAGAAACGTGCGGAGTATCTTTCTTACAAGTTTTTTTTTTTCCAATTTGATTTTAAACATTTTTTGGTGTGTTGGTTGCTATCATATTCATGTGTTACTAACACATCATTTCTGTATCATCAAACAGTGAAGTCCTAACATGCTTGAGTTTACTATGCATTATATTTTGTTCTAGAGTAGGGGTAGGATTTAGCTGGTTAGTACCAGTTTGTGCGAACCGGATGTTAATTTTACATCAGTTCGGCAAACTGCTAGCCTCTCACCATCCCTCCCAGGAGTCCCCACACGCCTGGTTCTGGCTGCCAGGTAAGTGAAGGGAGGCTTTCTAGGCCCAAAATGGGATGCAGCAAGGTGCGTCACCCCCCCCCCCATTTTAGTTCTCCTGATGCTCCAGGGAGGCTTGCTATGCCCAAAACGGAGTGTGAAGGGCTGCAATGTGCCCATCCTGCACCCTGTTTTGGGCCTGGACGTCCTTGCAGCCTCATGGGAGCAAAAACGAGGTGCAGGGAGGTGCAGTGGCCCCCCCCCACATCCTGTTTTTGTGCTCAGGAGGTTGCAAGGAGGCTTACTAAGCCCAAAACAGGGCATAGGGAGGGTGCAAAAAAAGAAAGAAAGAGGGAGAGATGGGAGAAAGGAAGGGAAGGGAAAAAGAGAGAAAGAAAGAAAGAAAGAAAGAAAGAAAGAAAGAAAGAAAGAAAGAAAGAAAGAAAGAAAGAAAGAAAGAAAGAAAGAAAGAAAGAAGAACTCCTACAAAAATGAAGGAGTCAATCTATTTTCCAAAGCACCAAAAGGCACAACAAAAAACAATGGATAGAAACTAACCAAAGACGGAAGCAACTTAGGACTAAGGAGAAATTTCCTAAGGGTGAGGCCAGTCAACCAATGGAATTACTTTCCTTCAGAAGTTGTGGGTGCTCCATCTCTAGAGGCTTTCAAAAAGAGTGAGGGAAGTACATCCCAAAAGGACAGTGCCAGGAACCACTAAAACAATGTAGAAAACTTAAAACAGCCATTCCCCTTTTTAAAAAAAATTCAACCCCAAAGCAAATGCAGCAGCTGAAAGGGAAACTAAGAGCAGTCACTCATGCTAATTGAAAGCTTGCACATGCTGCCAAAAGCCATTAACCAACTCTATTAGTCTCTTCCAACTCTATTAGTCTATGTTCTCTATGTTCTAAATTGGGTACTTCACCTCAGAACTAAGACAGCTGCCTGGACCACACATGCATTAAATTCACAACCTGTATGATCAAACTACACCATTGTCCCTTCCTGTATCTTTTCCACCAGGAAGAAAGAAGTAGCCAACACTGCAGCACTTATAAAAGGTCTTGGGGAACTTTAGGGAATATCAGCTGATCACACACTTCTGTGATCAGCTGATATTCCCTAAAGTTCCCCAAGGTATTTAATCCTCTATAGTGAAAATGTTTATAATCTTGTCCTTCTTCCTGAAGGGCAAAGCTTAATCCCCTAGATGGGTGATTGATGGGTTCCCTGCCCTAATCCTATCAGTTTCTGTTTATTGACTTGATACAGCATGTATCAGCTGCATTCCAGTTGCAACTGTTATGTGGTTCTTGGCTGTCTGCCTGGAGCTATTAACTGAAGGGAGGGAGGAGAAAAAAAAACCTCTCTTGCACTTTAATTTGAGCCAGTTCTCCTAACTGCATAAGCAATTAACTAACAGTTCGGCAAACTGGTGATAACCAGCTGAATCCCACTACTTGTTAAGTGAATCTGGCTTCCTCATTGACTTTGCGTGCCAGAAAGTTATAAAATGTGATCACATGACCCCAGGACACTGCAATTGTCATAAATATGAGTTCCAAGTATCTGAATTTTGATTACGTGATCATGGGGATAGTGCAATGGTCATAAGTATGAAAAGCAGTCATAAGTCACTTTTTTCAATGCTATTGTAACTTTGAACGATCACTAAATGAACTGTTGTAAGTCAAAGGCTACTTGTACAATATTTTACTAGTATGATTAAAAGATATATATCTTTTATATCTTATAAAAGATATAAAAGAATATATCTTTTAATTAAAAGATGAGAGGAGCTCATGTGTCTATATAGCTTCTTCCTATAGTTGAAAATTCTTTGTTGGGACATATTGCAAAAGCATCTTTGTTTTCATGGTCAGGTGTGAATTCACAGACTTTCCCTAAAGTATATGATGAGCTTAGAGAAATGGCAAAATAAGAATATGTGGAATACACAAGAATCATTTTTACCCTTCCTACAGTTGTGAATAGTTAAAAATAGCCCAGTACAGAAATCTGGAGGAGTGGGACCTCAGCCCTTTGTTTCCTAGTTGATCCTAACACAGGAATATTATACAATACTATATATTGTGCTTTGGATCTGTAGTCAACCCTTGGTCTTCCACAAAACTGGATCCAGAGGACAATGGTTTAGTTACTTTGAATATATTCCTCAGTTTCTATCTTTCCTACTTTTTTCTTCCAAAACCAGTGATACTTCAAATGTACAAAAATGCATGAACTCCTATAATCAGACTTAGCTACTAAAGAATTCAACTAATGAAGATTTACATATGTGCTGTGCTTTAATTCATTCCTTACCAGGATATTGTTTGGTAAAGGGCTGGCTCTGAGAGAACATAGTTGGTTATCTTTCGTTCAGCAGTATCAGAATGGTGGGAAGCAGGAGGTAGATGTAAAAATCTGTAAGATCACAAGTGTGGCATTGCCTTCCATGCCCTCCTCTATGTACATGAATCACCTCATTCAGTTTGTTTGGTGGCAAGAAACTGACTTCTGAAATTCAGATCTTAATGAAAAGGTAACTATTTCGGTTTTGTTTTGTCAATTAGATTAGCAGTAGTCACATACTGTAGTAGCATTGAGTTGTATGCATCCATGTTAATATTCTCAAAAGTCATAACTATAATTCCATGTGCGTAATATATACTGAAATCATATCACCAGGGGCGTTGATGGGGCAGTGATTAGAACTGCAGTATTGCAGGCTGACTTCCCACAACCTGGAGCTCAATCCTGACTGGCTCAAGGTTATGGGCATCTTTGAAGGTCAGTAAAATGAATACCCAGATTGTTGAGGATAAATATGCTGACATTATAAACCACTCAAAGACTGCTGTAAAGCATTATGAAGCAGTATATAAGTCTTAAGTGCTATTGCTATTGCTAAATCACTAAATAGAGCAATCGTATTAAAATTTTCAACTATTTTGTCCTCTTTTAAGTTTTTATTTCTGTCTCTATTTCTAGGCCCGTGTCGCGGCAGTGTTGGATTGGGAACTTTCAACTTTAGGCCATCCTCTTGCAGACTTGGCTTATACTCTTGCTTTTTGGTTTTGGCCCAGAGCCCTCAAACCTATAAAAATGCTTAATTTACAGAATGTAAACAGCATTGCTGGTATGTGCTTGTTCTTCTTCTCAGCTATTTTCTTTTTTTTTTTAAAAAAAGTAAAATGTGAAAAAAACATAATGATGGGTTATTCTTACTCCAAGGATCCATTTTCCCATCTTAGATATACTTCACCTGTTCTAGGTGTGAGGAAAACAAATTCTTGAAGGTGTGAAAATGTGTTAGTAAAATAGAAACATAGAGGGAATATGTGCTAATGACTTTGTTAAAAAAGCAACTACGAAGTGCCTGCTTTTCAAGAAGCTTTATAAAAAAAATACCTGTGGAAATGTCACTGAAATGTTTCTTTCTATTAAGACAATAGTTCTTTCTTAAGAAGAGTAACAGTAGGAGAATGGAGAAATACCTTGAAATTAGCTAATTATGAATATCTATGTTTATGTCACCTATTAACTATGTATAAGAAAGACTATCATTTATTTTCCTCTTCCCTGAAATACAAGTGCCTTCTTTTGATTGCAGAGTCCCTCTCATTATTTTTTGGATATAATTCCTCCAGTGGACATTGTAAAATAAATAAATAATACAGCGAGCCTTGATTATTGGTTTTTGGGTCCTGCATTTGATTATACACAACCTCTCAAAATAACTGAGGACAGAACTTGGTTCAACCACAGTTCTAAAAAGGCTAGGCCTGCAGCTTCCCTAATGAATAGAAGCATGCCTCTCTAGCTAGATTAGGGAAATTGGCGTAGGAACTTATTATTTTAGAAGAGATATAAGTCTTTTTGTAAAGGTTTATTGAATTGGAAGATAGGGTTTTCCTTGCAGTCATGATTAGAAGGAGTAAATGAAACAAAAAAGATCACATAATGGAAGTACAGATGAGTTAACTTGCAATTCAGAAGGCAAGAAATTCAGCTTTACTAAACCCAGTAATTGTGTGTGTTCTGTGTATGTGCTTCACAGGTGGGATACAGCCGGTTCTCACTGGTTGCCGAACAGTTAGTTAATTGCTTACGCAGTTAGGAGAACTGGCTCAAACTAAAGTGGAAGAAATGTTTTTTCCTCCCTCCCTCCCTTCAGTTAATAGCTCCAAGCAGACAGCCAAGAACCACATAACAGTTGCAACTGGAATGCAGCTGATACCTGTTGAATCAAATCAATAAACAACAGAAACTGAGAGGATAAGGGCAATTACCCATCTAGAGATTAACCCCTGCCCTTCAGGAAGAAGGACAAGATTACAAACATTTTCATTATAGAGTAACACTTCTGTGATCAGCTGATATTCCCTAGAGTTCCCCAAGACTTTTTATAAGTGCTGCAGTGTTGGCTACTTCTTTCTTCCTGGTGGAAAAGATACAGGAAGGGACAATGATGCAGTTCGATCATACAGGCTGTGAATTTAATGCATGCGTGGTCCAGGCAGCTGTATTAGTTCTGAGGTGAAGTATCCAATTTAGAACTTAGAGAACATAGAATAATAGAGTAGGAAGGATTAATGGCTTTTGGCAGCATGTGCAAGCTTTCAAGTAGCATGAGTGACTGCTCTTAGTTTCCCTTTCAGCTGCAGCATTTCTTTGGGGTTGACTTTTTTTAAAAAAGGGAAATGGCTGTTTTAAGTTTTCTGCATTGTTTTAGTGGTTCCTGGCATTGTCCTTTTGGGATGTACTTCCCTCACTCTTTTTGAAAGCCTCTAGAGATGGAGCACCCACAACTTCTGAAGGAAAGTTATTCCATTGGTTGATTGGTCTCACCCTTAGGAAATTTCTCCTTAGTCCTTAGGTTGCTTCTGTCTTTGGTTAGTTTTCATCCATTGTTTTGTGCCTTTTGGTGCTTTGGAAAATAGATTGACTCCTTCATTTTTGTAGGAGCCCCTCAAATTTCCTGACAGAATAATTAATTGGTTGCCTCCAGAAGCTGTAAATGCTCCAATACTGGAAGTTTTTAAGGAGAGTGGATAACCATTTATCTGAAGTGGTGTAGGATTTCCTGCCTAAGCAAGGGTTGGACTAGCAGATCTCCAAGAACCTTTCCAACTCTGTTATTGGAACGGTGCTATTTTATTATGAGTTGGTTCCCAAACCTTTTAAGTCCACCGCCCCCTTGGTGCTACAAACTCATCCTCGGTGCCCCCCACCCAGGGATGGGATTCAAATTTCTGTGGGCATGGCCTAATTTGAGGGTGTGGCTTGCTGGTCAATGTGACTGGGTGGATGTGTCTTGCTGGTCATGTGACTGGGTAGACATGGCCAGGTGACTGGCAAACCAAATACAAGTGGTCCTTACTTAATGGCCAGTTGTTTAGCAAATGTTCTAATTTATGACTGGCCTCCCCAGAGTTACTTGACCTGTTTTTAGAGTTTTGACAGCTTTACATCAGGGGTCTAACTCCCACCCCGCCTGTGTGTGTGTGTGAGAGAGAGAGAGAGAGAGGTTGGATCAGATATCTCTCTCCCACCAACGCCAGAAAGCCACCGTCAGTCAAAATTCATATTAGTGGTCTCCAGGATTTAAAATTATGAGTTTGGTTGTCCCTGAGGTCCAAAAGTTTAGTGACTCCTGATCTAAAGGGGTGAGCCTGAGAGAGGGAAAGAGAGAGATAAAAGAAAGAGAGAAAGAGAGGAAGAAAAGAAAGAGAAAAGGGAAAGAAAGAAAAAGGGATAGACAAAGAAAGGGGGATGGAAGAAAGGGACAGAAAGAAAAAGAAGTAAAGAAGGAGGGACAAAGAAAGGGTGGGTGGAAGGAAGGGACAGAAAGAAAAAGAAATAAGGTGGAGGGAGGAAAAAGATAATGAGATATCTATTCTAGTCCAATCATCTGCTCCAGGGTTAAAAGGGAATGTGTGTGTGTGTTCCCTTGTAATTTACTAGTACATTTTGGTTTTGCCTTCTTCAGAATTGGCACTGTAATACATTGGGGAAAAGTAACTTTTAGGGTGGAGATCTGGTCCAATGGATCCTGTTTAAAGCCTCAACAAAATGTAAGAGCTTCCTGATAGTCCTGACCATGTTTCATCCACAAAACCTTTAATAGAAGCCAAAGAGGTTTCAATGTGCTGGCAAAGATGTTTCAATGTGGAAAACGGCCTCAGTCTAAACTAGGCCTCATTCAATCTGACGCATCAGGATTGTTTCTCTCTCTTTCTCTCTCTCTCCCTCCCTCCCTCCTTACCTCCCTCCCAGACTGGCTTTGCTCTACTTTACCGATGTGCCTGCAGGGCCGGCGTTTCAAACATGGATGGATGGATAGATAGATAGCGACAGGCAGGCAGGCAGGCAGATAGATAGATATATTGGTAGGTAGGTAGATAGATAGGTAGGTAGATAGGCAGACCTTTTGGATGAATGTATGGATAGATATGTAGGTAGGCAGGCAAGCAAGCAGGAAGACAGACAGACCTTTTGGATGAATGGATGGATAGGTAGATAGGTAGATAGATAGATCTATATTGGTAGATAGATAGGTAGGTAGACAGAAAGACAGACAGACAGGTGGGTAAGCAGGAAGGCAGGCAGGCAAACAGATAGGTGGCGGCACTTTGGGAAAGCGGTGGCAGCGGCTTTTCCCAACATGCTGCCACATTTGCCGCACCAGTTCCAGTGCGATACAACAGTCAATAGGGTGAGCCTGCAGGGCCGGCACCAAGGGGGCCGGCAGAGAGATGCTAAGAGGCGGCAGGCCCTGCAGGTTCACCCATTGACTAGCACCGCTCCAGAGCCGGTGCCTCCAATGTGAAAGCGGTGGCACGTACCATGCCACCGCAGCCGCGTTAGACGCACCACCACCCCTTGCCATCTTAACGCCTCTCTGCTGGCCCCCTTGGGGATGCTAAGAGGTGGAGGGGGGCATTTGAGGCGCCGGCCCTGCAGGTTCACCCATTGACTGTAGCATCGCTCTGGAGCCAGCACCTCAATGGGTGAACCTGCAGGGCCAGCTGGCACCTCAAACGCACCTCTGCCACCTCTTAGCGCCCCTCTGCTGGCCCCCTTGGAGATGCTAAGAGCTGACAGGGGGATGTTTGAGGCGCCGGCCCTGCAGGTTCACCCATTGACTGTAGCACCTCGAACACCCCCCTGCCACCTCTTAGCATCCCTCTGCCGGCCCCTTTGGGGATGCTAAGAAGTGGCAGGGGGTGGCGTATTGAACGTGGCCGCGGCGGCACATAACGTGCCACCACTTCCGCATTGGAGGCGCTGGCTCCAGAGCGGTGCTAGTCAATGGGTGAACCTGCTGGGCCAGCCGGTGCCTCGAAAACCCCCTGTCACCTTTTAGCATCCCTAAGGGGGCCGGCAGAGGGGTGCTAAGAGGCGGTGGGGGGGTGCCACTGCTTCCGCATTAGAGGCGCCGGCTCCAGAGCAATGCTACAGTCAATGAGTGAACCTGCAGGGCCAGTGCCTCAAATGCCCCCCTGCCATCTCTTAGCACCCCCCTGCCAGACCCCTTGCCTCTTAGCGCCCCCCTAAGGCATCCCACTGCCACCCAGGGGGCAGTACCGCCCAGTTTGGGAACCACTAAGTTGGACTAAGGAGAAATTTCCTAATGGCGAGACCAAGTTGGCCACACCCACCCAGTCACATGATCACTTAGCCACGCCTACCCAGTGATTAGGTAGAGAACTGGTTGTTAAGTTATTTGAATCCCACCACTGGCATGCTTGTCTGGTCTGGCCTGGCCTGTCCGTCCATCCATCCATCCATCTATCTATTTCTATCATCTATCTATCAGTCATCTACCTTTAGGATCGTATCTTTTTAAGGTTTATTATGTAATAGTTTAATTTAATCAGAAAGGGTAACAGTTGAAATTTATAATTTTTAAATAAAGTGAAAGTGCAAGAATGTTTACAAGATAGTTGTAAAGGGGTATTCTTTATGTGTTTCTCCCCACTACAATTGTATGAATTATGTGGAATAATTTGACTGAAACATACATCATGGAATCTCTTTAGAAAAGGCTACAAGCAGAAAAAAATTGGATTAAATAAACTAACATAAACAAATAAAGAGCTAGAGGATTCAGTAATAATGATCAAAATGGAGAAGGTGGCTTATTATTTATGATTTCAGAATATTGAAGAAGAAAAAGGAGAAGATCTGGACATGATGATAGAGTTGTTGGCAGAGGCGTTAAAGTTAAATAAGCTTTATAAGCTTATTTATAATAAGCTGAATAATGAGGTGAATGAAATATTTAGAATACATATGAGTTACATGAAAAGACACAAACTTCCAATACAGGTACATGTGAAATTTGTCAAAAAATCATCAAGAGATTAAATACTTACAAAAGCAAAAGATGAACCACTGCAATATAGAGGAAAAGAAATTGTGGTCTTGAAACAGGTCCCCAGAAGAGTAAGAGATTAAAGAAACAATACTGACCGTGAAATTGATTAATATAATATAAACTTTAGATGGCTGGTTCCTGAGGGAATATTAGTGAATTGGAATGAAAGAAGATACAGACTGGACACATTAGACAAAGCATTAGAATTTTACAATTACCATTTCAATGCCAATGAGGGACAGGAAACAAGAAGAGAAACAGAAATACAAAAGAAAAGAGGAACCAATAAGAGAAGAAACAAATATACAATAAGAAGAAAGTGAAGCTGAGAAAATAGAGCAAGCAGAATGAAAAAGAGCAAGAGCAAAAGACAGAAAGAAATAAGAACTAAGAGAGTGAGACCTGTATAAAAGTGATGGAGATGGAAGCTGAAACCAAACTGTTGTCAACATAAACGGATTGAATTTTCCTATTGGGGGGGGGGGACTATATGCCTACCAAAATTAAAATTAGATATAATCTGTCTCCAATAAGTTAATATTAAAATCCAATAAACTATTGGAATTGAGAAATTATATTTTTCATTAGCAAAACAAAGAAAAGAGGGGTGATTTTATCTATCAAGAAAACAATAAATGCTAAACAATTTTATATAAATGAAGAAGGGAGAATTTTGATGGTAGAATTAGTATTAAACCAAAGAAGGTACATCTGATAGCAATTTATGCACCAAACAACAAAGAAGAATTTTATTTAAAATTGCACAAAAAGATAATCGAGAATATATGGGAATATATGTGTAGTAGGAGATTTTAATGCCATTATAGATACAAAACTTGACTACAAAAGTAGCAAAGTAAGTAAAAAGTAAGGAGAACTCTTCCTGTGACTTTTTTCAAAATGACAGAAGAAATATGTACACGAGACACATGGAGAGAAACAGATCCAGAGAAAAATCAATATACATTCTATTCAAGTAGATACCAATCATGGTCCAGAATTGATATGATATGGATGTCTCCGGAATTGAGCACAAATGTGGAAGAGATAGAGATAGAAACGAATATATGGGCTGATCATAATCCAATAGAAGTGAGCTGGCGGGGATAAAAGAAAAAAGTTGAGATGGAGATTAAATCAGTTGATACTAAAAAATAAAGAATGCATTAAAACAATAAAAAAAGATTTGGAATTTTTCTTCATAGTGAACAGAAAAGAAGAAACCTCATTACCAAATATATAGGACACAGTATAAGCTTACAACAGAGGGTTAACTATAACTTATACTGTGAAAAAAAACAAAAAGAAACAATGTCAAAAGACACTAGAACAGGAGTATAAAAGACTTGAATCTGACCTACAAAAAGAACCGCAGAAAGGAAATTTAAAAACTCAAATGGAAATAATAAAACATAAATTAAATTTAAATGGAAAAAGGAATTGGCACAACAAATTAGAAGAGCAAAACATTTTTTAAAATGCTAATAAATCAGGAAGATGGTTAGCTTATAAGCTGAAAAAGGAGAAAGAGAAGAAACTGATAAGTAAATTGCAAGGTGAGAAAGGAGCTTTACAGTATCAAATTGAGAGTAAAAAGAAAATAATTTAGAAATTTTATTAAAAAACTATATGATCAAGAAAAAGTATTAGAGGAAAAAAATAATGCAATATTTGGAAAAAGCGTCTGAAGTCAAAAGTATCTGAAACAGTTAAAACTATGTTAAATGAAAAAACGATGATGGAATTGACAGAAGCGATTAAAAGTCAAAAGAATGATAAAACACCAGGGCCAGATTATAAACATTTACAAGATGTATTAAGTTTACCAATGTTAGAGATCTATAATGAAACACTGTCAGAAACTAAGATACCCAAGTTATGGATGGAAGCAAATATTACTTTAATTCCAAAAGAAGATTTGGATTTAACACAATAAAGAACTATAGGCCAATATCACTACTAAATGTAGACTATAAAATATTTGCCTCAATAATAGAGGAAAGACTTAAAAGATATTTGAATGAATTTATATATTCAGATCAAAATGGATTTTTACATAAAAGGCAAAAATAATGTGAGAATTATTTTAGATACATTGGAGTGCACTCTGAAAAATAAATGGCATTGATCTTTTTAGATGCACAAAAAGCATTTGATAATTTAAATTGGCAATTTATGTTACAACAACTAAAGTGCATGGATTTTGGGGGGAAATTTACAAATATGATCCAGACAATATATTCCAAACAAACAGCAAAAGTGATTGTGAATGGGGCTTCATGGAGAATTTCAATATAAGAAAGAGTACAAGACAAGAATGTCCATTATCCCCATTACTATCCATATTAATATTAGAAGTGCTAAACAGAAATGTTAGACAAGTTTCAGATATAAAAGGGATGGAAATAAAAGAAAAAAGAAAAATATAAATTTACAGATGACCTGGTATTTATCTTAGAAGAACCACTAGACACTGGCCCCAAGCTAATAAGAAAAATAGAAGAATATGGAGAAGTGGCAGGATTGAAAATAAACAAAGGAAAAACCAAAATATTAGTTAAAAATCTCACAAATAAACCAAAATTGAATAGACTAAGAAAATAAGCCTTCAGGTGGTTAAGAAAGTAAAATGCTTAGGAATTTATTTAACAACAAGATGTGCAACAATTAAAGAAGATAATTACATAAAACTAATGCAAAAAATTAAGCTGGATTTGGAGAAATGGAAGAACCTGCAACTATCAATAGTAGGAGGAATAGCTGCTATAAAAATAAATATTTTGGCAAATTACTTTTTTTTGTTTCAAACAATTCCTAGATAAGTATTTTGAAGAATTGAATAAAATAATTCTAAAATATGTTTGGCAAGGGAAAAGAGCAATAATAAGAAAGAAAATATTACAAGAAGCTAAAAGTAATGGGGGCTTTGGGTTGCCAGACTGGGAACTTTATTATCAGGTATCTCTACTTACTTGGGTGAAAGATTGGGTAAATTTGAGGCATAGAAGAACTGGAGGGACATGGTCTCCAATTGGGATGGCATGCCTTATGTATGATAAGAATAAAATACATAGATTCAAAGGCATTATGTAACAAATGCATTACTCCTAGCATGGGAAAAAGTCAAAACAAAAAATTATATGAAAATACCAATCTGACTCTTTACAATAGAAGCACTGATACATCCAAATTTTATCAGCTTGAAAAAAATTGTAACATATAAAGGCATTTTAAATGAAGAAGGGTAACTTAAAACTCATCGTTAATTTCTCGAGTTTTTTTTTCTCTTAGATATTCCCTTATCTGATCTTCATCTACTCTCTCTTATACAGTTTCTCAAAATATTTATGTGTAATCTCTTTTTTCTTCACTATTGTATGTTGATAATTTCCACTTTCATCTTGTAGTTGGTAGATGGTTCTTTTCTCTTTCTCTTTTTTGAACTTATAAGGCAGCTATCTACCAGGCTTGTTTGCTTGTTCAAAGTATATTTGCTTAGTTACTTTCAAGTTTCTAATCAATTCTTCCTGTTCAACTAAGTTGAGTTTATGTTTATAGAGAATCAGTTGTTCTTGTAATTTAACATTTTGTGGGGCGTCCTGTAATTCAGATTCTAGTTTATTGATTGTTTGATATAAACTGTTTTGTTGAGCATGTTTTTCTTTATTTTTTTGTGCAGTGTAAGATATTATAATTCCCCATATGACGGCTTTCATAGTATCCCATAAATTTTGGATAGTTGTGTCTAGGTTATTATTTTCTTTAAAATAAAAAGTTAGTTCTTCCTTAAGTTTCTTTATAAAAATCCTCATCCTTTAATAATTGAGAATCTAAAGTCCACCTTCTCCTTGATTTTTTCTTACCTTTCCAATTGATTCTAAGAGGGTTATGGCCTGCCCAAGAGTTTAGTATAATTTCTACTTCTATCATTTCTTCTACTAAATCTCCACTCATCCATGCCATATCAATGCGTGACCATGACTGATGGGGATTTGAATAGAAGGTAAATTGTCTCTTATCTGGGTTTAATTTTCTCCATATGTCTATTAAATTTAATTCTATAATCATTTCTACACAAATTTTCTTTTCTTTTTTTACCTTCCCTTCTTATTCCCCCCATTATAAACTTTTTGATAATCTGTTACAGTGTTAAAATCCCCTATAATATAAATATTTTTCCTTTCCAGTTCAATGATTTTAGCATATAGAGCTTTATAGAATTCTTTTTGATTAGCATTAGGGGCGTAAATTACCACCAATAGAATTTTTTTAAAGTTTATCTGTATTTCTATTGCCAGAACTCTTCCTTTGGGATCTGTAAATATTAAATTTGTCTTTATCTCTTCTTTAATGTAAACTGCTATTCCATTCTTTTTTTCATTATCTGCAGAAGCCGTAAATACTGTCCCTAATTTGGGGCAATCTAGATATTTTTCATCTGTTTTTAAAATGTGTGTTTCCTGTAAACAAATAATATCTGTTTTATCAACTTTGCTAGAATCCTTTGTCTTTCTGTCTTTGAGTTTAAGCAGTTATGTTAATGGATAAGAGTTTTGCCTCTTTTTCCATAGTTCTAATTATGTCTGGTTCTTTGTCTCCTGATTGCTCTTATTTCCCTTTGCCTTATGTTCGTTGATTTAAGGTCTTCTCTTTCATGTTGTTGCTGGTTAGTTTTTCTTACTTCTTGTTTTTCTTCTTTATTTTTTGATTGGTCTTGTTCTTCTTGAGAATTTGAGTCTAGATCTTCTTTGCTACTTTGATCTTCTGAGCCCGCTAGTTGCTCGTACAATTCTTGCGCCTTTTCTAGAGCAATGGTCACCAACTGGTGGGCCGGGGACCACTGGTGGGCCGTGAGAAAATTTTGGTGGTCTGCAGAAAAATGTCCCCCCAAAGCACTCCCCACAAAGCAATTAATCCAGGCTGTGCAGAAACACAAGGCTGCGCCGCCCACATGGCCCATGGGAACTCTCCCCGGCCACTCACTCTTTACCTGACAAACTTGCCTCCTAAGTTGCTATTTTTCCTTTTCCCGACCATCAGTTATTCTGCTGTGCCAGGAGATTTAGATTAGCTAGAAAGCAGGAAATTGTTGCATTTCTTTCTTTCTAGCTGATCTTTAGATGAGCTGAACCTTCCTTAGGACTGAAGCAGTGCAGACTGAGCTAGCCGATGGCAGAAACAGATCTCTAAGTGAATTTGTGATTCTGTGAGCAACTCAATCTGCCTGCCTGCTTTGCCTGATTTTGGGTAAAAGTTGCTCTTTTTTAAAATAAAAAATTCAATATTTATATAAATATTTATAATATTTACATACAAGCCATGCCCAGCCAGTCACATGACCACCAAGCCACACCCATAAATTAGGCCACACCCACAGAACCGGTTAGTGGTCCCCGGATTTAAAATTATGAGTTTGGTGGTCCCTGAGGTCCAAAAGGTTGGCGACCACTGTTCTAGAGTATCTATTTTAATCTTCTTTTCTTCCCAAGAGACCAACATTCCTTCTAGGATCAACCAACGAAAAAGAATGTCTCGCTTATTTAACTGTGTAGCCAAAAATTTGTAATCCCTCTCTGCTCCCTTACCCTTCTAGGGATTTGTTTGAGAATCTGGATCTCCTTTCCTTTGTATACTATATCTTCTCCTCTAGATATCTTATAAATTATGTCCCTAACTTTCCTCCCCGTGAATCGAATATGAACCTCTTTTGGAAGTTTGTTTCTCCTTGCATAACTCGTGCTGACCCTATATACATTGTCCATTTCCTTTAGCATTTCCTCCATGTTTCTATCTAGAGCAGTGGTTCCCAAACTTTTTCAGTCCACCACCCCCTTGGTGCTACAAACTCATCCTCAATGCCCCCCACCCAGAGGCGGGATTTAAATTTCTGTGGGCGTGGCCTAATTTGAGGGTGTGGTTTGCTGGTAACGTGACTGGGTGGGTGTGGTTTTCTGGTCACATGGCTGGATGGGCGTTGCTTGCTGGTCACGTGACTGGGTGGGCATGGTTTGGTGACTGGCAAACCAAACACAAGTGGTCCTCACTTAATGGCCAGTTGCTTAGCAAGTGTTCTAATTTATAATTGGCCTCCCCAGAACTACTTGACCTGTTTTTGGAGTTTTGACAGCCATGCACACACATATATACATACTCCCTTCCAACCCTGCTGGAGCAGGTCATTGGACTAGAATCAGCAAAGCATTTCTGATTAGATTCTAGTAGTGAATAAAATTTAATTGCTGATTCTTATTGATTTGTTTTATTTGTATTTCTTTATTTTATGTTGCTGAATTGCATTGACATGTGTGTCCCTTCTTGTGCACAACCCAGAAGTTTTTGTGATTCTTTGCAGCAAAAATTACCAACCTCTGGCTTTGCTCCACTTTTCAAACGTGCTGGCACTGCCGCGTTCTAGGTGCCGGCCCCCACATCCACTGCACTGGGGGCACCTGCCCAAGCAAGTCCGAGTGGAGCGGTGCACCAAATCAATGGGGTGAGCCTGGGAGAGGGAAAGAGAGAGAGAAAAGAAAGAGAGAAAGGGAGAAGGAAGAAAAGAAAGAGAAAAGGGAAAGAAAGAAAAAGGGACAAAGAAAGGAGAGGCCTGGAGGGATGGAGGGGGAGGGGGAGAGAGGGAGAGAGAAAACCTGATGCATCAGATTGAAATGAGGCCTAGTTTAGAGGCCCTTTTCCACATTGAAACATCTTTGCCAGCATATGGAAACATCTTTGGCTTCTATTAATTAAAGATTTTATGGACGAAACATGGCCAAGACTATCAGGAAGTTCTCACATTTTGTTGAGGCTTTAAACAGGATCCATTGGACCAGACCTCCACCCTAAAAAATTACTTTTCCCCAATGTATTACAATGCCAATTCTAAAGAAGGCATAACCAAAATGTATTGGTAAATTACAAGGAGAACACACACACACACTCCCTTCTAACCCTGCTGGAGCAGGTGATTGGACTAAAATAGATATCTCATTATCTTTCTCTTCCCTCCCTCCCTTTTTCTTTATTTCTTTTTCTTTTTGTCTCTTCTTTCCATCCCTCTCTTTCTTTGTCCCTCTTTCTTTCTTTCCCTTTTCTCTTTATCTTCTTCTTTCTCTTTTTCTCTCTCTCTCTCCTCTCTCAGGCTCACCCCATTGACTTCATGCACCACTCTATTCAGACTTGCTTGGGCAGGTGCCTCTGGTGCAAGGGGCTCAATGGGGTGGACCTGTAGGGCCGTGCCCCGAATGCGGAGGTGACGGTGGGATGTTTGAAAGGAGAGCAAAGTCACTCTGGCTTTGCTCTCCTTTCCCAATGCTGCGTTCGGGGTCAGACCCCGCCACCCCGAACACGGCGGCGGCAGGATGTTTGAAAAGGAGAGCAAAGCCATTCTGTCAGTATCAGTCAGTGGGCTGTCAATGTCAGTCAATGGGCTGATCCTGTGGGGCCTCACCTCAAACGTGGCAGCGGCAGGATTTTTTCTCACCCTTGAATTGTGCCCTGCCGCTCACCTCCAGCACCTCCCTGCCACCTCTTAGCACCCCCCTCTGACCCCCTTGTCTCTCAGCACTCCCCTAAGGCATCCCACTGCCCTCCAGGGGGCAGTATCACCCACTTTGGGAACCATTGATCTAGAGCTTCGGCTAAAATTTCTGCCATCACTAGTTCTAGGTCCTCATCTTTAGTTTCAGGTATATTTTGAAATCTAAGGTATGACGCAGCTTTGTCCATTTTGATATAGATCAGAGAAACCTCCATCTCTTTACTCATTGTTTTTATTTGTTGGTCTACCGTTTCTAACTTTTTCTCCATTAGTTCCATTCTTTTCTCTACTTTCTTTTTTGTGTGTTCGTTTCTTTCCAATGCTTGTTGAATTGACCCTACCTTTTTCATGAAGTTTAGACATATCTGATCTCATTTGTGTGTTTAATTTTCCCATTTCCTCCTTCAGTTCATTAATATCCGCTCTTGTTTATAACTTTACCATCATTTCTTGAAGTTTGGCAATTGATTCTTGTAGTGCAAGTAACGAGGTTTGAATATTAACATTCGAAGTGGTGTTTTGTTTCTCTGCCATTAGTGTTTCTTCTATTGTTTTTTGTATTCTCGGTGAAGCTGTTGTTGTTGAGGGTGTTGGAATTGATGTGGTCTTCTTCCCTGTCTTGCTTGTTGTGGTAGTTATAGTAGACATTTCATCTAATATCTCTCTCTGATTATTAAGAATATTATAAACACTATCCCAAATTGGCACTAAACAATTTAAAATTATTTTTCTTAAGGTTTAACTATTAATGAGATATGGTACTTGTTAAGAGCTTTTATAATGTTATGTTCTTATTTAAAGTCTCACTAATCCCAATTCTATTCTATATTTGCAAGATAAATATCCAGATGAAAAATCACCATATTTAATTGTATAGATATCAATATAAAACTCTTTTTAGATGTGCCTCAATATAAGTATAATTTACAGTTTAAGTTGTGAATATAAGTATTATGATAAACATCAAAAAATCTAAATTCTATATTAATATAAATACAAAATATAAAGAGAAGAATTTAATTAAACTATTAAATATCAATATATAACTGTAAGTATAAATTATCTAGAACTTTCAATCATTAAATAGACATATAGAATTAATTATTTATCTTGATTAACCATTTATAAAATAAGTAATAGTAGTTCCTAATTGATTACACTAAACTCTGCTTAAATTAATTATAGTTTAAGTCAGCGGTTCCCAAAGTGGGTGGTACCGCCCCCTGGGGGGCGATGGGATGCCTTAGGGGGCGCTGAGAGGCAAAGAGGCCAGCAGTGGGGCACTAAGAGGTGGCAGGCGGACGCTGGAGGTGAACGGCAGGGCAATTCAGGAGTGAGAAAAAATCCCCCCGCCACCACCGCCATGTTCGAGGTGAGGCCCCACACGATCAGCCCATTGACTTGCACGCTCTGGTGCAAAGAGCTCAATGGGGTGATCCTGCAGGGCCTCACCCAAACGCAGCATTGGGAAAGGAGACCAAAGCCAGAGTGGCTTTGCTCTCCTTTTCAAACATCCTGCCGCCGTTGCATAAAGTATATATATATTATAATATATCTGATAATGTATATATCAGATGAACACAATACACAAGCCTGATGATGGCAGATGAGATTCTGTCGAAAAGTCGCAATAACTTTAAAAGCACAACTATAATGACGTGGGAAAATACCCAAACAAAGCTGAGTACCATACATTTTATCTGTGTGTGTGTGTGTGTGTGTGTGTATGTGTGTGATATTTAGGTTTCTTCGGGTATTTTCCCACGTAATTGTGTGTGTGTGTGTGTGTGTGTGTGTATATATATATATATTTGTTTTTGGAGGTTTTCGCGGATATTTGTATGTGGATCTTTGGTTCTTTGGGTTTTCTCCCACGTAGAATTGGAAGTGTCTAGGCGACGTTTCGATGAAGTCTCATTCATCATCTTCAGGCTTGTGTCTTCGGCCCTGTGCTTCTCGGAGTAATGTGAGCTTGCAGCTGCTTCTTCCTTTTAACTGCTAGTGGGGGTGTGACTTGATTGGGTGGGGGCTTGGCTGTGTTCTGATTGGGTGGGGGTGTGTTCTGATTGGTTGGGGGTTTGGCTGTGTTCTGATTGGTTGGGGGGTTGGCTATGTTCTGATTGGCTGGGGGGGTGTTCTGTTCCGGTGGGGGTTTGGTTGTACTCAGGTTAGTCTTAGTTGCTGGAGGATTTGAGCTGGTGAGCTGTGATCCTGCTGTTTGGTTTCGCGTTTGTGGTCGTGCCACATCTTCATGGTGGGTGTCAGTTCGCTTCATGTATTGCTTCAAACCCCCCCCAACCTATACATGAAGCGAACTGACACCCACCATGAAGACACCCACAACCACGAACGTGAAGCCAAACAGCAGGATCACAGCTCACCAGCTCAAATACCCCAGCAACTAAGACTAACCTGAGTACAACCAAACCCCCACTGGAACAGAACACACCCCCAGCCAATCAGAACACAGCCAACCCCCCAACCAATCAGAACACAGCCAAACCCCCAACCAATAAGAGCACACCCCCACCCAATCAGAACACAGCCATGCCCCCACCCAATCAAGTCACACCCCCACTAGCAGTTAAAAGGAAGAAGCAGCTGCAAGCTCACATTACTCCGAGAAGCACAGGGCCGAAGACACAAGCCTGAAGATGATGAATGAGACTTCATCGAAACGTCGCCTAGATACTTCCAATTCTACGCGGGAGAAAACTCGAAGAACCAAAGATCCACGTACAAATACCCATGAAAACCTCCGAAAACAAATACTGCACCTCTACGGGGAGGAAACCCACCATCTGACCAGGACTTACGAAAAACCTGAAGTCCAAAGAGCTTCCATTTTATGTGACCTCGCATTCCTACGCAACTGCTGAGATCAAAATTTAATCCCCATAAGCTTCCAATTGAAATTCCACACCAACACAGCAGCCACCAAACGCATCCTAAAAAGAACAGAATTGGCCCTAATTAGAAATGAACTTCACACAAGATTCCTCCTAGACCAAATCAACAAAGATCTCCTCACACTTCACTTCAGACTCAGCAACAAGATTCACCCCGCACTTTGGGACAAAACCAAACAACTTGCTGTCTGGAGAGCCGAAACACAGACCACCCTCAAGACAGACACACACACCAACAAACTCAGAAAACTACAACAATGCCAGAAACAAACTCCTCCCCCCTCACAGCCACACATGAAACAAACTGCACAACATCTCAGACAAGATCCTCAGCGAAGCCGAAACCAATGTCCTTTCGAAAGGATTCAACTTTGCTGTCGCTCCCAAACACATCCCCACAGAAACCATCATATGCGGAGTTGAAACCAGCCTGACCAAAATCAACCTTGATGATGCAAACAAAATCAGACTTGAAATTACCAACATCCTCTGCACTAGCAAACCACCCAAAAGCAACTTATCCAAAGAAGAACAAACTGCACTACTTAACCTGAAAAAAGACACCAGCATAATAATCCTACCAGCAGACAAGGGCAACGCGACAGTGGCTATGAACACATCCGACTACCAAACCAAGTTAACCAACCTACTCCAAGACCCCACATACAAACTCCTAAACACAGACCCCAACACCTACCTAGAAAAAACCATCAGATCCAAAATAAAAGCCTCCCCCATCAGCGAAGAAATCCAGCAAAGAATCATACCCAGAGAGAAATCATCCAGATGCCCTAAGCTTTATGGCCTCCCCAAGATACACAAAGAAGGAACCCCACTTAGACCAATAGTCAGCTCCATAGGCTCACCTCTACAAAACCTAGCCAAATTTCTCGCCAAACAACTACAGCCCTATGCAGAATCCATCAACTAACATATAAGAAACTCATTCCAGTTCATCGAGATCATAAAGAAACAAAACTTACAACCCAGCGACCTATTAGTGAGCTTCGATGTCATATCCCTCTTCACCCAAGTGCCTATAAAAGAAGCCATCCAAAATAAATACAACCCTCTCCCCCAAGCACATCCTAGATCTGACCAACCACTGCCTATCCAATACATACTTCACCTACAATGGACAAAAATACAAACAAATAGAAGGAGCACCCATGGGATCATCCCTCTCACCTGTCATCGCAAACCTCTACATGGAATACTTTGAAACACAAGCTCTAGAAAAATATGATCACAAACCTAAACTCTGGTTCAGATATGTAGATAATCTGGCCACATGGGAAAGAAAAACTGAACAACTTCTTCACACACCTCAACAGCCTACACCCCAAAATATAATTCACCATGGAAACAGAAGCTAACAATCAACTTCCCTTCCTAGATGTCTTAGTATACAAAAAATCCAATGGCTTCCTAGGACACACCATCTACCAGAAGAAAACACATACAAACTGCTATCTACACTCACTCTCACACCACCACCTAGCACAGATTAATTCCGTAGCCGAGACACTCATCTCCAGAACAAAATGCTTAGCCGATGAACAACACCTAAAAACCGAACTACACACTCTCACTAACGTACTAACAGCCAATGGATTCCAAAGAAAGAAGATTACTCACCTAATCCAAAAAGAAATCCCAACCAAAATCCAAGACAGAGAACAAGAAAACGGCATGGCCCTCCTCCCATATATAAAAGGCACTACAGACAAAATCAGCAAGATCCTCCAAAAACACAACATTAAAACAGCATTCTGCACAAACGGAAAAATATCCACCATCCTAAGAAACCCTAAAGACAAAATTGAGTTAGAAAACCAAGGAGTATACGAAATCCTGTGCACCTCCTGCCCCACCACATACATCAGACAAATTAACAGAAGAATAAGTGCACGCATTGAAGAACACAAGAACTCAATCAAAAAAGAAGAACCGACCTCTTCCCTGGTCCAACACCTCAAAGCCACAGGACATAAGATTGATTTTAAAAATACCAGAACTATCGCCAAAACCGAACACTTCAACAACAGAATAATCAGAGAAGCCATAGAGATAGAAAAACGCCCACACAGCATGAATAAATGAGATGACACCTCCCACCTACCAGCCATTTGGAAACCCTCCCACATTAACAAACGAGTACCTAACATGAAGAAGGACACCAGACCCATACCCTCGAGGGTCACACAAGAAGCTGCCACCACACTTCCACGTAGAAAGCAGACTCACACTCACACAGAAGATGAGACACGACCATGGACCAGAAGCCGCACCGCAGCTGCTTCACTACATGCTTCAAACCCCCCCTCCTATACATGAGGCGAACTGACACCCACCATGAAGATGTGGCATGACCACAAATGCGAAGCCTAACAGCAGGATCACAGCTCACCAGTTCAAATCCCCCAGCAACTAAGACTAACCTCAGTACAACCAAACCCCCACCGGAACAGAACACCCCCCCAGCCAATCAGAACACAGCCAACCCCCCCAACCAATCAGAACACAGCCAAACCCCCAACCAATCAGAACACACCCCCACCCAATCAGAACACAGCCAAGCCCCCACCCAATCAAGTCACACCCCCACTAGCAGTTAAAAGGAAGAAGCAGCTGCAAGCTCACATTACTCCGAGAAGCACAAGGCTGAAGACACAAGTCTGAAGATGATGAATGAGACTTCAACAAAACGTCGCCTAGATACTTCCAATTCTACGCGGGAGAAAACCTGAAGAACCAAAGATCCATATATATATATAATACCTGAGTTTAGTTTTATAATTAATAATTTCCATCAAACATTCCGGTTATTTCCATCAAACATTCCGGTTATTGTATCCAATAGAAGGGAAAGAAGAAGAGAAAATAATCACCTGATGTTCAATTAGCAGAATTCACAATTATATTCTATATTTGCAAGGTAAATATCTAAATAGAAATCAATATATCTAACCTATAATTCAATATATCTAACCTATAATGTTCTATATAAAACTGTTTTTAAATATGTAAATATATAAGTATCATTATAGGTATAACTTACAATTTAAATTGTAAATATAAGTATTATGATAAACATCAGAAAATCTAAATTCTATGTTGATATATATACAGAATATAAAGAGAAGAATTTAATTAACCTATTAAATATAAGTATATAACTGTTAAGTACAAATTGCCTAAAACTTTCAATCATTCAATATGTTACAATAAATGTACAGAATTAATTATCTTAATTAGCTATATATAAAATGAATTAAATAATTGTAGCTCCAATTTAATTCCACTAAACTCTGCTTAAGTTAATTATAATTTAAATCTGAATCTAAAGTATAAATGTTGTATTATATTAGAGTTTAAGTACCAGTTGATTGAATAATTCATAATTACCAGGAAGCATTCCAGTTATTGTATCCAGTAGAAGGGAAAGAAAAAGAGAAAATAATCACCGAATGTTCAATTAGCAGATTCACCAGTTCAAAAATTTTAAGGTTCAAAAGGAGTAAAAATTATCAATTTATCCAATTCTTCTTAGTACTTCAGTCTCTCAAAATTGCCCCAATTCGTCTTCTATGTTGTACTATCGGATTGCTGAGTAATGCTGCTCACTATGGACGTTCTCCACTTCCGTTACTTCAGCTGTTTCTCAAAGTCTGTCAATCCTCAGAAAAGAGCAATGTTCACAGCCAAGTAACTTGTGTAAAACTCTCACTTTACAGTTTTTCAACAGTTAGAATTTCCAAAGGTTTCCAAAGTTTAAAACTTAATATTCGGAAGGTATCCCAGATCTCTATCTTGATCTATTCTGTTCGTTAAAGTGTCCTGCCTCCCCGGCTGTCTATTGTTCCCAGTCACTCTCTGCTCAGTCTCACCTCCGCTTTCTCTCCTCTTCTCTGATACAGCACGAACCTCCTTTCTTTTTTATCTTCTATAATGCAAATTCTTTGCACTATCCTCTCCTTGTTCTTCACCACAGGCTGTCATTCGATCTTGCTTCCCCTTTTTGCTGACTATTAGGACTTTGGAGCCGCCATCCTGAGTATGCCAGCCTCTCGGTTGCTGGGCTCAATGGGGTTTCTCTCCGTCATGCTGATGATCGCGTATCGCCAGATTGCTTCTCGAGTATCCCTACTCCAACACACTTCCCTTCAGGCTTTGTGTATCCCTTTGGGATCACTCCAGCATCAGAAAAGAGGGGTGAAGAACAGAGCTAGCTCTTCAGCCCCTCTGGGTGTCCCAACATCACCACCAGAAGTCCAGAAATTTCTCTTAAGGAAACATTCTACAAGCATCTCATTAAATAACCTATAATATAGGTTGGCTGGGAACTAGTCTACACAGCTTAAAATTTCCTGAGGTTAAGAAACAGTTATTATTTGTGGCACTACAGTGGTACTTCTACTTACGAAAGGCTCTAGTTACGAAAGTTTCAGGTTACGAAGCGCGTCGTCGAGAAAATATCGTCTCTAGTTACGAAATATGTTTCAAGATACGAAAGGCCAAATATGTGCAGTTTGATCTTGTTTTTAAAATGGTGCGTCCAAGCTGCTTTGCCATTGGTTATCTCCCAGCATCTTCCTGGCATCCCATTGGCTAGGAGGGATCCTTGTGTATGGGATGAGAGTAACACACCGTGCCACATTCTCTCGTTCTCTTGAGACTAGCTGGATTTCGCTAGTCTCATGCTAGTGAAATCCAGCAAAGCACGAAGTGCTTTCGTGATTGGTTTTTGCTTAAGTGTGTGTACAGTATTAACTTTTATTCACTATGGCCCCCCAGAAAATTGATGAGAAGAAGAGAGTTCTCTTATCCATAGAAACCAAGCAAGAGATAATAGAAAAGTATGAAAAAGGGATGCACTTGGTTGATCTCGTGAAAGAATATGGCCGTAACCCATCCACGATCAGTACGATTCCAAAGCATAAGGAAGCCCTAAAAGCTACGACTCCTTTTAAAGGCCTCTCTGTTATTTCGAAGAGGAGGTCGTCAGTGAATGAAGAAATGGAGAGGTTGTTACTCCTATGGATAAAGGAGAAAGAGATAGCTGGAGACACAGTGACTGAAACGATAATTTGCGAAAAGGCAATGGCCATCTTTAATGACCTCGTGAAGAAGGATGCAGGCGAAAGAACTTCGGAACCACAACCACACCCGGAGTTTAAGGCATCGCGTGGGTGGTTCGAGAAATTTAAGAGGAGGGCTGGAATTCACTCTTGTTCGGCATGGCGAGGCAGCTAGCGCCGACCAGAAATCGGCCGACGAATTTGTAGGAAAATTCGAGGAATTGGTGGCTGAGGAAGGTTACGTCCCACAGTAAGTTTTTAATTGTGATGAGACGGGCCTCTTCTTGAAAAAGATGCCTCGCCATACGTTCATCACCGTTGGGGAGAAGAAATTGCCAGGCCACAAGCCCATGAAAGACCGCCTTATGCTTGCCCTTTGTGGCAATGCCAGTGGGGATTGTAAAATTAAGCCCCTGCTGATCTACCACTCCGAGAATCCAAGAGCATTCAAGGCCCATAAAATAATCAGAGAAAACCTTCAGGTGTTATGGAGGGCCAATTCCAAGGCCTGGGTCACACGACAATTTTTTGTTGAGTGGGTCAATGTGGTTTTTGGACCTGCTGTGAAGAAATACCTTGAGGAGAACCATCTCCCCCTCAAGTGCCTCCTCATTCTTGACAATGCCTCTGCCCACCCGCCCGGCCTCGAAGATGATATCCTGGTGCAGTTCTCCTTCATTAAAGTGCTGTTCCTCCCACCAAACACCACCGCCATCCTCCAGCCCATGGACCAACAAATGATTTCGAACTTCAAGAAACTACACAAAACACTTGTTCAAGAGGTGTTTCGACATCACCGAAAATACCCAGCTGACCCTTCATGAGTTTTGGAAACAGCATTTCGATATTGTTGTTTGCCTCAAGATTATCAACTTGGCTTGGCAGGAGGTGAGCAGATGTACCTTTAATTCGGCTTGGAGAAAGCTGTGGCCTGATGCTGTTTCCACATGAGATTTTGAAGGGTTAGAGGCCGTGGGTGATGTTGAGCCTGAAGTTAACGAAATTGTTTCACTGGGAAAGTGCATGGGGCTTGAGGTGGATGACGAGGACATCGACGAGTTGATTCAGGAGCACAACGAGGAGCTTTCAACAGAGGAGCTGAAGGAGTTGGAGGTGATGCAACACACAGCAGTGCAGGAGGGGTTCAGTAACGACGAGGACAAGGAGGAGGAGGCAGCCATTCCGACATCCGAAATCAAATAAATTTTACGACAATACCATAGAGTTGTGGAATTCGTTGAAAAGAAACACCCAGAAAAAGTGTTCACTGGTCGGGCTATTGCTCACTTTGATGATGTTTGCCTTGCACATTTTAGACAAATTGTTAAAAGCCGACAAAAGGAGTCGTCCTTAGATCAGTTCTTTATGAAATGTCAGGCAAAAACTAAGGCCGCGAGTGAACCTGAACCGAAGAAGGCGAAAGGTGACGTCGATAGCAGTTAAAACAAAAGAAAAATGAAATGCAGAAAATAAAAAATAAAATAAAAAAAACAGAAATGTAAAAAAAAATGTTAAACATTAAACGTCACTGTTGTCATCGCATAGCCGGCTGACCTGAAAGGTAAATGAAACTCATTATTTACATTAAAGAATATTATTCCCACAATACAGTGCTGTACTCATTTTTATGTTTTTTGTGCAATAATGGTAATGTAACATGTTTTTATTACAGGTATTAACGAAATATTATAATTTATGAAAAATTATTGTCTGAATTTGGGGGGCTTGGAACGGATTAGGGCATTTATAGGTAAAATGCATCTCTACTTACAGAATTTTCGTGTTACAAAACGGCTTCCGGAACAAATTAATTTAGTAAGTAGAGGTACCACTGTAACACTAGCTGAGTTTAGATGACTCAGGAAGCTAAATGAGGTCAGGTATGGTTAGTGCTTGAGACAATCACTATGAAGTTCTAAAGTAGCAACCAATGTTGAGAAGTCTAAAATTATGCCGAAGAAAACCGAAGCAAACCATTTCTATGTTAGACTAAGAAAATACTTGTATGATGTGAAAATGTCAGTTGCTGACCACTGCTCAAAAATAATTCTATAATTTTGTTATCTAATGTGGATAGTATGATATGAAAAAACAAATACAATATATGCGTTTATTTACTACATCTGTGATATATGTGATGTAATCTGTAAATCATACAATAAAGTTAAAGGTTGACATAAATGAATTTGCTTTTCATAGGAATTCCTTCCTCTGAAGAACTGATCACAATTTATTCTCGCTTCAGGGATACCTGTACTTCTCCATATAATCTTAATTTTTTCCTTGCTCTTTCATATTTTAAATTGGCTTCAATAAGCCAGGTAACGTATATAATCTACACCTTATCTTTTAATGTTTAATGGAGCATATAGAATGCATTTTTGTAAATCCTTTTACTCATAACAACATTAGTAATGGCATTCCAGATTTTATATTTTACTTGAGAAAGAGGAACTGTTTGTGTAATATTAAATATTATACTATTGGTGAGTCACTACAAGTGATTATTATTGTGCTTTAAATAGATTTTTAAAACCAATGAAATGTAGTGATGAAGGTGTCAAAATAGGAGATGAGACTGTAGTTTAATTTTCTACTTGATCACATTGCTCTAAAGATATCCGTGAGAGACCTGTCATCTTTTAGCCCAAAATAATTAACAAATTATTGTTGGAAGAAATAAATATAAAGAGGCATCAATTTTCTCTGTATATGGATAGCATACATAATACTACCAGTTCAGTAAATGAAAATTACAGTAACTTTATATTTAATGAATCCTATGTTGCATACTTTTTAGGTTTGTTGGATTTTCTCTGTATATGGATAGCACATAATACTACCAGTTCAGTAAATGAAAATTACAGTAACTTTATATTTAATGAATCCTATGTTGCATACTTCTTAAGTTTCACAGAAATGTAATAGTTTTTATGCTATATTTTGTAATTTATAATTACTGTGTATATCGTGTATAGGTATGTATTGTTGTTATTTCTGACAATCTTGCTGCTCATTTGATGGGTTATATGTTTTTTTAACTTATATTGATCAAAGATTAAAATAATACAGATCTTGAATAATAATTAAATATATCTGTCATATATTGTTAAAGTGCTCAACTATTTGTTAAATTTCACATATTGAAATTACTTATTCTTTAGGGCATATATGCCAGATATCTCCTGGGTAATTCCTCTGCAGAAAACAGTTTGGAGTTCAGCAGTATAGTGAGACCTCTGGCTGAAGCTGGATTACTGGTAGCAAAAAAGTAAGAATTTATTATTGAAAGAGTTATAAAGATGCAACCATGTCACCTATATCTCAAACAGGTTGCACAAAGTTTTCTTGATTGCTATTTGATGCTGCACTCCCTATCTTTATAATAAATTTACAAGAGCGGTATGTATCTATGGTAGGGACAACAGATTTGAACTGCAGAAATATAGGTAATATTAAATGGCAGCAGATATATCAATTTTTCTCTGCGTCTTTCTGAGATGCATGTTTGCCCTTTCTTTAACGCTCTTGTAGGACACGTTGATATATCAATGTATTGATTGATTAGATTTTTATTATTTTTACAAATAATCAAGGGAGCCAACATACCTAATATTCCTTCCTAGTTATATGTTGCTTTCTTCTAGAATAACTTTCAACACTGGCTCACCTCCTTGCAATTCTGGAGAATTATTCCAGCAGTCCACAGAGGGGAAGAAAATCCTTCAGAAAATGAAGGATTTCATGAAAAAGCACATTTTTCCAGCTGAAAAAGTAAGTTGTATCATGAACAGTTACCACAGTAGGACCAAATCAACATCATCTTGGGCCTTGCAAACTTCCTGGAAGTGCCATTCAATTTACCACAATGCCAAGAGTACCCATGTGATCTATCTTCCAGATATCAATCCTCTAAGGCAATGACAGAGACCAGTTCTCTGTCTTCATAAGTATACAGATAAGAAAACACTTAAGTCCTAATTCCAATTTGAAATACCTGTTTTTAATTCTGTGAGATCCAAGGTCTAGAGCAGGGGTGTTAAACTCTGATCTGGCCTGCGGGGTGCTTAAATCTGACCCGTGGAGCCAGCCTGGAAATATCAAAGGACTTGCCTGCAATGCCTCTGCTGGCCAAAAATGGGCTGCAGGGGGCCTGTGAGAACTCCGCACAGCCCATTTTTGGTCTTTCCGGTCTCCAGCAGCAGTCTGCCAGCCAAAGACGGGCCACACGGAGGCCTCACAAGGCCCCTGCAGAGCCCATTTTCAGCTTTCATGGCTTTCAGCAGCACTCTGTCGGCCAAAAATAGGCTTTATGGTGGCTCCATGAGGCCTCTGTGCAGCCTGTTTTTGGCTGGCAGAGTGCTGCAGGAGGAATCCATCCTGTCTCCCCTCCCCCACTCCCCATCCCCCTCGCCAGCCTGTGGAGGAGACCTACAATGCTGATCCAGCCCTCAAAGAAATCCAGTTTGACACCCCTGGTCTAGCAGGAGATTAATCAATACTTTCAATTACTTCATGGGGTTGCATGAGAATGATTATTTGTAAATTATTTTATATATACCCTCTAGGAAATAGTTGAGTATTACGCCAGAAAGAAAAATTCACCAGATATATGGAGAAAACCTGGTGTCATGGAGATACTCAAGGTACCCTTCTTTTTATGTCCATAGTATACTGTAAAAGAAAGATCTTAGTAAAGGTAAAGGTTACCCTCGCACATATATGCTAGTCATTTCCGGCTCTAGGGGGCAGTGCTCATCTCCATTACAAAGCTGAAGAGCCAGCGGTATTCAAAGACATCTCTGTGGTCATGTGGCCGGCATGACTATAGGCCAAACGCTGTACCTTCCCACCAAAGTGGTCCCTATTTTTCTACTTGCATTTTTACATGCTTTTGAACTGCTAGGTTGGCAGAAGCTGGGACAAGTAACTCACTCCATTACACGGTGCTAGGGATTCGAACACTGAACTGCCGACCTTTCTGATTAACAAGCTCAGCGTCTTAGTCACTGATCCACCATGTCCCCAAAACAAGATCTTACATGATGCCAATGAGTATCAGTGCAAAAACTTAATTTATAGTTTTTATTCCAGTGAACGTAATACCTTACAGAGTGAATGGAATTTGTGAGTTTAATCCACAAGAGAGCCATTTTGGCATAATGGTTTGAGGCACCAGCTAGAAACCAGAAAACTGAGTTTTAGTTTTTCCTTAGAAAGAAAACCAATTGGGTGACATTGGGCCAGTCCCTGTTTCTCAGCCCTAGGAAGGAGGCAATGGCAAGCTACTTTAAAAATCTTGCCAACAAAAACTACAGGGATTGCCAGAAGTCAACACTGACTTGAAGGTAGTTTATCTTTATTTTGTATGTGTGTACAATATACTTCAAATAAAATGATAAATTTGTTTTAAAATACTTTAATTCCAGTAATTTCAGCTATAAACACTGTGTTTCACTCTCCTTTACTCTTATATTTGAGGCTGACATGGTACTAAAACAGCCTGATCTGGTTTCTGTGTCACATTAAGCCATTTTTGTTAAGGTAAAATGTCGAACTGGTTAAGCATACAAGTCCCATGATGCATCACTGCATATTCCCCTTCCACCAGTTATAAAGGATGCTCTGTTTTGGTTTTGAACTCTCTTTTGTTTTACCTCCTGGAGAAGTGGTATCTGGGGGAGAGCATGGACGTGAATTGGTTTGTTTTGTTTTACAATAAAAGAATGATTCTGACTGCAAATAGTTTGGAAGTTAATTTTGGCTAAGATCCATTATAAGTTATCAACAATTGGTAGCAGAGGTCGGTTGCCAAATTAACAGGAACAAAATATGTTAGGATCAGAAAAATCCAGAATTAATACAAGAGCCTTCACCAGACAGATGGCAGCTCAGCTGACTCCTATGGGAACGATAGGAATCGATTGGACAAAGACAAAATAACTGACAAAAATGAAGATTTAAAATCAACCCTGCTCAGAATCATTGAAATATCAACAAACAGCAAGGACCCGATGGCAGAATTAAGAGGACTTTTTCAAAATATAGACAAACCTCAAACAGAGAAAGAAAATGAAACTGCGAGTGCTGAACCCGTAAGTCCTTTGCAGCCTTTTTTAAACTTACTGGAGGCGGGAAAATATGAAGAGGCGCCATTTTCAAACCCATACAACTCAAAGCCACAACCAGTAAAAATGGCTGACTGGCAGCCAATCACTGAAGAAGTTTTGAAGGGGGAGACAAAAAGAAAAGGTAGCCCTGAGAGGAACTCTCCCTCAGAGCAGGAAATATCAAGAGCGATGGAAACGCTCAGAGCAGCATTCGGAGCTGCATTCACACACACACCCCACTCCAAGACAGACACAGACAACAAGCACTGAACTCCAGGCAGCCATGTTGTCCCCATGCAACCCAGCAACCTCAGGCAGTCTCCCAGCACCTTCTAGCAGCATTCAGAAGGCTTTAGAAATGACTAAAAGGAACACAGAAGTCACGATCCCTCTCAGCGTGTCTCCAACAGTTATCTCCGATCTCCAAACAACCCAGAGAGGCATTTCTATTTCCTCCTCACTCCCGACGACCTCATGGCTTCCGCAGCGGTCCTAGTGCCTCCAGTTTACTTACTAGCACAAGCCTTCCAAGAAAAATTTCCAGCACAGCTTCAGGATACTACATCTTCCCAGTCAGGAATTAAGAATGAAACCACAGCTCCAATGCAATTTTTTAACCCTTCACTTTCTGCAACAACTCTTCAGGAGACATTCTCCACAGGAAACCAACATAAAGCGAACATGGCACAAATTCAGAACTTCATGCATGTACAGTCAGCTCCAGTCATCTTACAGAAAAAAGGGACAGTGAGTTTTTCAAACTTTATAGCTTGCATACCAATATCCTTCTGCCAATATACGCACATCCCAGAACATCAACAACAACAATTTTTGAACACCAACTCTGCTCAACACAACATCTTACCCAATGGTTTTCCAAAGTTATGCGCAACAGGTAATAATCTAATGACTGGGCGCAGCAATTTCAGATTGCATTAATGAGGGAAAATGCTCTTTTTCTCATACTGAACCCACCCCAAAAACCATGGGTCTATAGAGGTAGATTGTATTCATCATCGGGCATTTTGCTTAATGTTAAGTTCCCTCGAACCAGCCATATACCACATCATACCCAATGGGTCCATACCCAATGGGTCCACCATCTCTGAAATTTGGGAGAAGATATTTAACCTGTTTTATAGCAAAAATAAAAATACCACTAGCAGAATATCTAGGGAGTTTCATTCTGCTAGATTGAGACCAGGAGTAAGCATGAGCAAACATCTGCTCAACTTAAACGCCATGAGATCTGATCTGATACAAAGGGGTGAGACAATCACAGAGGAAAGTTTTATTAGTATCATAATTAATTCCCTCGACTCTAGCTGGGACTATTTTCTTAATCAATTGGATAATCTAAATTATGACAACATTTCGCATGAAACATTATCAGGAAGGCTGGTGGTTGAGGATAATCTCAGAAAGGATCGAATTTTGCTTCATAAGGAACGCAGGGTTACAAAAAGAGTTAATGTTGTGGAATAGGTAAATGCATTACCAGGGTGTTATACATGTGGTTCGAGAGATCACTTTAAGAAGAATTGTCCTAAGGCCTTTAAAGGCAGAGAACCCATTAAGCATCCCCAGCTCTACTATACAAGTTATCAGAGGGAAACGTCTAACTCTGAACAAAGATATCAAGGTAGACACCCCAGTAGCTAAAGACACGATGTAAACCCGGGACGTAGAAAATCACCAAGCCCAAGAAGGAGCAGGGGATCCAGTCGGGAGAACAATAGGACTGACACTGATTCAATGAATGGGATTAGAGATGTAGAACCGAATCTTGATGTAAACACAAGAGAACAATGTTGGTTAATTGACTCCGGGGCAACAACACATACATCTTGTAATAGAAAACTGTTCATCTCTTTAGACGAGGTGTCGTTTAACATTAAAGTTGCCAACCAAAAATTCGTGCAGGTGGTTGGGAAAGGGGATGTCCACATCCCAGGTCTTGGGAGAATCAAGGAAGTTCTGTTCATACCTGAAATACCATATAATGTACTATCTGTAATTAAATTAAGCAAAGGTACTAAAATTGAGGTGTTATTTAAGAGTGACACCGTCAAACTTACCAATGATGGCAAGGAAGTAGGGGAAGTTATAGTGGCCAATGGGTTATCTTACTTTATACCCACGATGAATACCACAGCACAAGTCATAGCCAATTTATCAAATGATAATGTTAAGAATGGGAAGAAAGAGAGGGAAAAGGATGACAATGCTGACAGTGAAACAAGTGATGGGGAAATAGAAGGGGGAAGTGATAATGATATTAACGATGTAAGTGTTGAAAATGTTGTAATCAAAACAAATGACTCAAAGCATGTTTCAATTGGTAAACCTTTACATAATAATTGTGCACATATTTTGCATAGAAAGTTGAGGCACATTGGTTTTCCCGTTGTTAAAAAGATGTTGTTCTGAAGGACTCAAAGTGAACAATTGTGAAAATTATTTAGAGTGTTCCATTTGTAAGAGTTCAAAGTCAAAAGAAAAACCCCGACCAAAAAAATCAGAAAGGAACACCACACACATTTTTCAGTTGGTACACATGGATCTAGTGGGCCCCTTGAAGCCCTCTATTGGCCACAAAAAATATTTTCTCACAATTGTCGATGACCATAGTAGATACGGTTTCGTATACACCCTCAAACACAAAGGGGAAACATTCACCAAGTTTAAAGAGTTCTATAAGAGGGTAGAAATCCAACACAACATTAAAATCAAACAGATCATAACAGACCGCGGTTCTGAATTTCTTTCCAAAGAATTCAGTGACTGGATTAATAAACATGGTTTAATACACTTTACAACTTCGCCATTTTCTCCATTTCAAAATGGTGTGGCTGAACGCAGGAATGGCATATTACAGACTATGGTTAGATGCATATTAGAAGATGCCGGATTAAACTTTTCATATTGGGGAGAGGCCGTCTTGTATTCAAACTACACCCTTAATAGAATATGATCAAGCATGATACAGAAAACCCCATATGAAATAATGTACAATCAGAAGTCCACACTAGCACATCTTCATGTTTTTGGGGTAACTGCCGATGTACACATACCCAAGCAACTCAGACGAAAAGGAGACAATGTATCAAAAAAACTCAAATTTGTTGGTTATGAACCAAAAACCAAAGCTTACAGATTCATGGATAGAAATCACAAGATAATCATATCGAGATCAGCAAATTTCCATGAAAACACAAACTGGAGTAAGATACACTCAAATGAAATAATAATTGGCAAGGATACATTCAAAACTGATCAGAAACAAACACAACTTCACACACACACTACAAAAACAAAATCCAACAGAAATAGCATTAAAGTTAGGGCATGGAAAGAAGGTCATCACATACTCAAAACCAAAGGTATAGATGAGTACGGCTCAGATGACTCATCGGAAAGCAATATCCCAACCGAAAACATACCCAGGAAATCACTAAGATCTAATAAGGGCAAAATCCCAAATACCTTAAGGGACTATGTGATGTCAATTGATACCACCATAACTACACCCAAAAATTATAATGACATACACGCACTCCCACCAAATGAACAGTTAAAATGGAAAGAGGCTATGCAGAGGGAGATAGAAAGTATTAAAAAACTAGAAGTATATACCCCCTCAAAGGTACCAGAGAACAAAAAAATTATCAGTACCAAGTGGGTATACAAAATAAAACCCTTAGAGGATAACAAAAATCTATACAAAGCGAGACTGGTGGCAGAAGGTTTCTCACAAAAATTTCTAGATGATTACATAGACACTTATTCACCTACAGTGAGGGCAGAAAGTGTTAAGACAGCCTTAGTCATTGCCTCAATTCTAAATGAACATGTATACCAATTCGATGTACAAACAGCATCCCTACATGCACCACTAGATAAGGAAATATATGTCAGACCACCACCAGGAATTGACTGTAATGAAGGACAAACCTGGCTACTCAATAAGAATCTCTATGGTCTGCGACAATCAGGTAAGAGATGGTACGATTGTCTTTCCAAAACTTTAAGACTAATAGGTTTCACTGCCACATCAGCTGACAAATGTGTATTTATTAAAAGGGAACAAGGTACATGTGAAAAAGTACTTGTCTATGTAGATGATATATTATACATATGTAAAAGTAAATTTAAATGTGACCAATTCGCCAAGGAACTTCAAAAACACTTTTCATTGAAATGTTTGGGAAAAGTCGATAAATATTTAGGAGTTCAGATTACCGAATCAAGTAATGGCTTTATACTATCACAAAAAGAAAAGATATTAGAATTACTGGAGAAATGCAATATGTCTGATGCAAAACCATCATATACCCCTATGCAAACTGACTTTCTAAAGAACATGTTTAATGATGATGAGGTATTTACAGACAATACAATCTATCGATCTACAATTGGTTCGTTACTTTATATAGCCAATTGGACTAGACCGGACATAGCACTATCAGTCAACTTATTTTCAAGACACATGAATAATCCAAAAATATACCATTGGAATGCGATCAAAAGATTAATGAGATATTTGAAACGCACTGCTCATGCAGTTTTGTCACTTAATCCAAACACATCGAGCACCCTTTGACTTTCATGTTGCACAGATGCCGATTGGGCTGGAGATGTTAAGACACGAAAGAGTACCTCAGGGTATGTTATTTTTCTGAATGATAGTCCCATCCACTGGTATACCGGAAAACAAAAACTTGTATCAACTTCAACTGCAGAAGCTGAATTTGTTTGTTTATCAAAGGCCGCAAATAACTTAATTTGGTTTGACAATTTACTAATGGACATTTGGAAAGAACCTTCATATCCCATAATCATTCAAGAGGATAATAAAGCAACAGTAGATATATCCAAGGCCGATGCTGTATGCCACAGATCAAGGCACATCGACATAAAGTACAAGCATGTGAGACAATTGTCAGAAATTGGATTCATAAAAGCTGTACACTATGAGACTAAGGAACAAACTGCAGATATTTTAACCAAACCTCTTCCCCCAAAACAACACTCATACCTGACAAAGAAACTGTGTATAAATATATAAATGTTATATGGTAATGCCTATGTTAATGTTTCCTCAATGATTAATCAGTTCGACCTTAGAAGGGGAATTGTTAAGGTAAAATGTCGAACTGGTTAAGCATACAAGTCCCATGATGCATCACTGCATATTCCCCTCCCACCAGTTATAAAGGATGCTCTGTTTTGGTTTTGAACTCTCTCTTGTTTTACCTCCTGGAGGAGTGGTATCTGGGGGAGAGCATGGACATGAATTGGTTTGTTTTTTTTTACAATAAAAGAATGATTCTGACTGCAAATAGTTTGGAAGTTAATTTTGGCTAAGATCCATTATAAGTTATCAACAATTATATAGTTCAATTTAAACATAGTTATGTTCAGACAGTAAATAAGACATTGTAACTTTTAAACTATGGTTTATATTAGTACATTGTGTTAATGTTGCAAAGGCCTTCCTACGTATTTAGAATGAGATTGTCATTCCTGTCATTCAATCAGATAGGACCTGCTTTTTGTTATATGAAATTAGTGACATTATCCTTAAATATATATGTAGAAACATCCAAGCAAATTGTGATTTTATTAAATTATAGTTCCCCTTGTCTCATTTGAAAATGTCTAAGATAGCTAATTATATGAATTTACATTGTACTGTAGTTTAATATGTAGTAAGAATTATTCCAAAACATTATTCTTTCAGGAAATTCAACAGCTTTTTTTTCAGGAAAGCTTAGAAATCATAGATATTGAAAATTTAATAAGCCCATGAAGCAGAAGTGGTATTCAGCAGGTTCTGACCAGTTCTGGAGAACCAGTAGCAGAAAATTTGAGTAGTTCGGAGAACCAGCAAATACCACTTTTGACTGGAGATTTTACAGTATCCTTTCCCTGCCACACCCACCAAGCCATGCCCACAGAACTGGTAGTAAAAAAATTTGAATTCCACCACTGCTATGAAGAATAGAGATTGATACAAAGGTATCTGGATAAGATTAATATACATTTTATTTGATTTATATTTCATCTTTTATATTTCAAATTTCAGTTACAATTTGAAAGTGACAATAATTTTTAATGTAAAATGCACATGCATAAATTAAGATTTAGAAAAAAAAATTTAAAATTGAGTCAGTAAAAGCAGAAATATAAGGAATCAATTTCAAAATCTTGGTTTGCCTTATTTTGCCATTTTTATTTGTTCATGCTAAAAAGCCTGCATGAAAAAAATATTCATTTCCCATAGTATGTATATTCTTAAGTACATTTTAATGTAGGAACTGCAAAATTTGGAAAATTGTGAAAAATCAGGGGGTGGAAATCATGAACTTGCATTCATTCTGTGTAAATTAGAAAAGTGTATGTGAATACTGAGAAAGTGAATTTTTTTCCTATTTGTTTATTAATAAAAATATGATGGAGAATTGTAATTCTCGCGGCAACCCGGGGCCAGAGAGCAAGAGAACTGGATGAGTCTATGGCACTAACTCCATTGTTTTCATCAATGACAGCTTGTAGCCTTAGGCCATCATATGTCCCTAAGGGTGTTTCTTTATATGAATCTAAATATAAATGAACATGCCCCAGTGATCTCCACTTACTGCTATGATGTTGTCTTTATCTCATCTCCAGTCCATTCCTGAACAGTCTTTTGGTTCTTCCAGGTGTAAATGCTCTGCTTAAAAAAGGGATGAGTCATGGCAACTTTATTGTGTATTCCAGTTGATGTGTTTCATTATTGTTTCTGTTGGTGATGCAGTCATGTTCTAGAAAGAGCACTAAATCAGTTGGTAGATGCATTCTAGCAACAATGATAGCCCCTTGCAATCCCACCCATACTTTTCACTTGTTTTCTGGCTGTTTTTGAAACCTTTCAGTAGTTTAGAAAACAAGTTAGCACCATAGGAAAGTTGTGTGGTGCCTCAGGTATCCTGTAGCAGAATTTTTTTGTATGGTAGTTTTGTGATGTAATTTATCTTCTGTATTCCTGTTTCAGTTAAAATTGAATAGACCTATTGTTGAGTTACTTGCAGTGGTGGGATTCAGCCATTTCTCACCAGTTCATAACAACTGGTAGCTAATTTTTTGCGCAGTTCAACAAACTGGCTGAATCTCACCCCTTCACTCCCAGCCAGTGAATGGCCAAGAGGCCAGTCTGGGCAGAGAATCAGTCCCAAGCTGGCCTTTCTCCTTTCCTTTTCCCGGCCTGACTTAGGCCTTGGCCCAAAGCGCCCAGCTCTCTTTAATGGAAAGGATGTTTACAGCAACATGCTCCGTGGAAGGCACCTGTCACTCCTTTTGGATGCAAAAAGAGCAGCATTCACTAAGGCAGCCGCAGCAAGCTGCCAGGAATGAAGATGCTCAAATTTGCATCTGTCCAGGCGAGCTTCGCTTGGCAACGAGGTTCCACCGGAAAAGAGAAAGAGGGGAAATCTGGTAGATGATGCCTTTGCTGCCCCAGCCTTCCCAGCGCTTTCTGCTACAGCCTTTGCCTGGAACAAAAGGGGAAGGAGCTGCATGGGCCTGTAGAGAGGAAAAGGGAGGGGAAGGGCATTCTAGCTATTTGCATTGAGGCTCATTTGCAAAACATTCAAAGCTTCATCTCTTGGGTTCTCAGGTTCTGGTGCTGCAGTGGAAATCAGACAGGAGAGTGGGAATTTTTCATCCATTCATTCATGTACACAGGAGGTGTGTTCCCACAATGGATTAAACTAGGGTAGAATAAAGAGCCATCCAAGGAAAGGCTTAGTGCATTCTCTTCCCCTCAACCCCTTGCAAGGGCTTTTAGAACCCCTTTATAAACTAAGAGTGATTTTTGAATGTTGCAGATGCACTTTCCTTACTGTTTTGAACTGTAAGAGGTATGAAAAGTGCAAATGCTAAAATAAGCCTATTATGATTAACACAGCAAAGTGAAAAATCATGTGGCTGATTTGTTCATGCAACGTATTTGTTTTGATTAGGCTTTTCTAGGGCGTAGGGTGCTGTGCAAACCCATTTTGTTGATGTACAGTGTTGATCAGTATAGTATGCAAATCCAGAAAACATATTAATTCAGAAAGCAGCCTAAATGTGAATCAGGCATTGTGTGTGTGCTGCAAGCACCATTGTTTTAATTGCTATCAAATTCAAATATACCTTTGAGTAAAGCTGGCTGTTGTTTGAGTAAGCAGGTGCAGCCATGTCACTATCTTGCAGTCTTCCAAGATGTTTTTCAACTTCATAGGCTTACCAGTCACCTGCTTGTCTTTTGGTGTCTTCCATCCAAGTATTAACCAGACCTGTGCACACAGAGAAAGTCAGCCAAATAGGGCTATTTTCTCAGACAAAAAGGTTATAAGGAGGAAAAAGATGCAGAGTGGCAGAAATGCAGTGGAACATAAAAATAATCTGAAAATAAATAAAAATGACAGCAAGAACCCACCTGCTCTGAGCAGGAATAAATATATAATACTCCAACTTTCTATGTATTTAAATGATATATAGAAAAATGTAACATAATAAAAAATATTTACCATATTATTAGACCCTCTCCTGATTGACCATGTTTTATGGAATCAGATTGAAATATATCATTTTTTATATCGTTATTTTATATGTCATGTATACCAGAGTGTATTCCCCAAATACTTCATATATTTTTTAAAAAACTGTACTTTTTATTCTTATAACATTCCATTCATTTTACTGGATGGACGTTTTAATGCATTGGGTTCAATAATGATTCTAGTGGGGTCTTCCCACTATAGATATCTGTTCATTTAATGACTGTTTGAAGTTACTATAATGAAAAAATGACTTACGACCTTGCAGCATCCCCATGTCATATGATCAAAATTCAGAGGGAGGCCAGGTAAGGGACAGAGCGGGGTGAGTAACCCAGCAAAGAAATACTGGGCGAGGCAAGCCGCCCCTCGATGTGAGAGATCTCAAGTTGGCCACACTCACTCAGTCACATGACCACTCAGCCATGCCTACCCAGCGGTCATTAGAACAGAGAACTAATTGTTCAATTATTTGAATCCCACCACTGGTTACTTTGCATTGATTTTTCTCTTTTCATCAGGAAAAGGCCAAAGCAGAAGGTCTCTGGAACCTTTTCCTGCCAGCTGTTAGTGGTCTTAATCAATTGGACTATGCACTAATAGCAGAAGAGACTGGGAAGTGCTTCTTTGCTCCTGAAGTAATCAATTGTCATGCACCAGGTGAGGGACTATTTATCTGGCTTGTCAGAATTTTGATCGTACTTGTATGCTGGATAAAATAGGAAGGGTGTTCAATGTTTCTTCTGTTTTCTAGACACAGGAAATATGGAGGTTCTATACTTGCATGGGACAGAAGAACAGAAGAAACAATGGCTGGAACCTCTTCTGGAAGGAAAAATTAATTCTTGTTTTTGCATGACAGGTAGTTGTTTCATATTTTAGACATGAAAACATTCATTTATTGTAGAGAGAAAATTTCATTTTAAAAATTTTGGGTTGAATCCTGCCTGTTAGAAATTCTTCAATTTTACTAAAATTGATGTAAGGGAATTTAGCCAGGACTAATTTGCTCTATAAATATCAGCAACTCTGAATATAGCACTGTATTTCTATAATTTCCAACAATAAAACAGAATTAACTTCCAACTCTAAAATTCATTCTCAGCTAATTATTACCATGTATTAGGAGACTGGATAATTCTTTTTTTTTACTTCTCTTCACCCCATCTGGTATAGAGATAGTTTTTCAGGTGAAATACAAAGTACTGGTCAAAATACCATATAGCTTTGGGCCCGAGTATCGATCTTTACAACCATCTTTTTCCAACTGTTCCCATACATCCTACTCAGGTGACTAGGGAAAATTGTTAAGAGACACTATTTATCAAATGGGATGAAAAGACATTCTCTGTCATAGCTTTGTTCCTGAGGAGTAGCTTTCCCTTGAAGGAAAGGATTATACCACCATAGTAAATGATGGCCTTGGAATAGATTCCTTATGACTTATAAAGCCTTCAGCTTTCTTAAAAACATTACGGTTGCCCTCCTGGTCCCATGACCAGATTTCTGACTTTTGGCAACCTATTTGCATTTACAACTAGTTGCCAAGTGTCCTACGATCATGTGATTGTCATTTGCAATTTAATTTAATTTTCTCATTTTCCTGATAGGACAATGCTGGGCAACTTACATAACATAAAAGGATAAATAAAAAAGCAATTAAAATTTTAAACATTAAAAAATTTAAACTATGCAAAAGCTATCTTCTCAGCTAGCTTCTACAGGTCAATAGGAAAACTGACAAGAAAGATTGTGAGTGGATGGGATGTTGGATTTAAGGTCTGCTCCTCCAGTGGCAATCCTCTTGCTGGAAGAATAGACCTCAAATCTGGCAAAAGTGCTGGTTAAAGGATATTCTGAGCTTTACAGAATGCTAGTCCTCCCTAGCACTTTCTCCTCCTTTCTGGAAGCTTGTAAGGGCTCCAGAATAGAAGGGGAAATGCTAGCATTTGTTAATGTTGTGGGATTGCTTTGCTTAGTTATTGAGATTTGGGCCCAATTATTGTCATAAGTCAAGTACACCTATAGTACCACTACAGATACTATTCCAGCTAATGAATTATAGCTTATTACTCTTTAGGGTTAATTTAATTGCCAGTTGAATTGAAATTGTTATATTAAATAATGTTGAATTTGTATTGCAGTTTATAGATAATTGCTGTAATTATCTGAAATCCAATAAATGGCAGATATAATACAAATCTCAGCACTCACTCACACATTTTCTCACTCGTTTAGAGAGGATAATGAGACAAGAAAGGGGAAAAACCCTATCCCTTCTCTGGAAGTTCATTTCTGATTTGATGCCGAGCAATCCTTCTTGATGTTTAGAAAAATCTGTAAGATCTTTTCTGTTTGCTATTGCTTCAGTTGTGCTAAATTCTGATATTTGGTTTAGAACCTGATATTGCATCAAGTGATGCCACCAATATGAAGTGTAACATTCAGAGAGATGGAGACAGCTACATAATCAATGGCAAAAAGTGGTGGAGCACTGGTGAGTAAAAATGTTTCCTCTAGCATAAAATTATAGTTATGAGTTTTTGTATTAACACATCTCTCTCATTAAATGGACTGGTTTTTCTAGTTTTATTTTATATTTTTTTGAATGAATACTTACATACTAATTCATTAATTGACTAATTATTTATTTATTTAGCATATGGTATTCAATGTCAGGGAAATCTATGCTAAACCCAATGCAGTCTTGACACCTAAATTGCTAGTTCATTCTGTTTGGCACTCTTAATGCACCGCAGGAGTGAACTTGCTTAAACACTGTTTGGTGCACTCGGATTGCTGGTTCTCTGCTGTCTTGCCTTGCCTTGTCTTGTATGATGTGGCCTTAATTCAGCCAGGTCCAGCACTAGCTTCACATGCAAATGCAGCTAGGTTTTTTCCACTAAAGTGGTACCCATTTATTTACTTGTTATATGGCATTCTTTCAAATTGCTGAATGGGCAGAAGATTGGGAATGAGGGGCAGGAGTTCACCCTATCTTGTGGAACCTGGCTTGAACTGCTGGAATGCAGGCTATTTATGACCTTGATGATGTTCCAGCATCATTCATGCTGCGCCACTACGTTCCCATTAATTGACTAATTTGCTGCTGGTCCCAAGATACAGGATGAGCATGTGGTGGTGTTTAGGAATGAACTCTGCTACCTCTAAGAACATAATCAAAATTTACCCACCACATTCTGTGATGTTAATAAGTCAATAATGTTGTAGACCTATGAAAACAATCCACATTAACTTGATTGAAACTCCTGAATACATAGTGTTGTACTATGACTTCAGGTATCTTTATGTAGGAAGAACCTTGAGTAAATTAAAGATCCACATAATGATATACTTGTTCTTCATTAACACTTATTCGTTCATAAGGAGTGCAATTGTAACATATTTTCAAAAAGTTTTAGCATAGGATTGTTATTTTTAAAAAAATTTCAAGTTCAATTTCATATTTCTGTAATATATTTTTTTAAATTAATTGATTTGGGGGGATTTTTGTCTACAGAAAAATTGTGAATTTTTATGTATTTCATTTCTTTAAAGGGTAATGCTTTCCAAACATAGCAAAGGCAAGTATCAACAAGCTGTTACTAGTGAAATGCCAAAAAGTATTAATGATCAAGACTAGATCAAATAAGTTCTAAAGGAGAAAAACTGAATAATTGCAAGGACAGAAAATTCTGGAAAGATATAGTGAATGGGTTTAGTGTAAACTAAATTTAACCATTCCCTTTTCTAATTTAATTTCTGTAATTTTTCTTTTTATTTCTTACTTTTTCATGTAACATAAGTTTTCCTGAAAGGAAAAAGTTAATGGATATGTATGTCTATAATATACGTATGATCAAATAGCAATTATTTTGTTTAAACCTAGTAATTTTACTAAGTGTAATTAAGATGATCTTTCTGTAATCTCATTCATTCAGAGCAAATAGTCACTGAGCATCTAACATGAGAAATGTTATATATTCTCCTATCCATTTTCTAAACTGTAAACCTACTTGTTTGTTCTGCAGAATCTTCATGGTCCATAAAGATCTCTTCAATTTTATCATGACGTCTTGTCTTTTCCGGCACCTATAATGTTTTGCTAGGTTGATGTAATGAAAGAGTCTCCCATTAAAAAAAAGTAGTATAGGACTTCCAGTTGCGGCGCCGTGGTGATGTGGAGATAGGAGCTTCATTCTCTGAATCCTAATTAGCATGTTTGGAAACCTCCTTGAGAAGTACACAAACCCTGGAGGGATTTGTGAAATAAAGGGGAAGCCTGAGCAGTAGCAAGCCAGAAGTTGAATGCCTGCTTCACTGTAAGGAAACCTCTTTGCTCTGATTTGTGAATGTCCTGTCACTTTATAATGGTGGATCTGAGATCGCAGCGATCTCAGTAGATGAGAAAGATTGGAAGGAAAGATTGGAACAACAGTGGCAGCATCAAATGGATTATTGATGATTTGGCATTGCGAAGGTAGAGTGTGATTTTAGAAGAGGAAGAGGAAATGATTTTAGAGGAGGAAGTGATTTTGGAAGAGGGGAAGATTTTGGACTCTAGAATAGTGAATCTAGGAGATAAAGGGTAGTTGTCTGAGGGGGAAAAATGGCTAACAGTGAGAGAAGAGGAATTTGGAAGGAGGAGGATATAACCATTTGATTGAACAAAGTGGTTAGATTGGAGAGCAGAATATATTAAGAAAATTAGAGTTGTGACAAGTGAAATCTGGAATGAGAAGGAAATTAACTGCAGAGGGTTGTAGAGCAAGAAATGACTAAAGATTGAGAAAATTGCTTTTATTGCAGCTGACATTAGAGACTGAAAGGAAAAAAGAAAATGACGTAAAAGAATGTGAATAAACTGAGTGATCTGAGATCAATATAAATCTGAATAAGAATACGATTTTGATAAATTGTTTGATTAATGATTGATGTTAATATAAAATATTTGAATTAATAGTTGAACTTATTAATGTGTTAATTAGTTGATTGTAAATAATTTAATTGTAATAGTTTTAAGATTTTATATTCTTGTTTAAAAGGTAAATAAGGTATTTGTAAAAAATATAGATAAATATTGGTTAATTAATACAGGATATTGGATTTAATTCAAGTATTTGTGGAGTTGTGGAGTTAGATTTTAGAAACTAAGGTAGATCTATTATACATATAAATATAACATTACATGTTAAATAATTATAATAATCTTTGTAGTAATAGTAATGATTTATTAAAAATTTATTCTAGATTTTTGATTGAACATTAAATATATTGTAAGAACATAAGAATATAAGAATATAAATATATTATAAATTACCAAAAATATTATTTATAGATAAACAGAATACTATAGTAACAAAATAAGTATTATATTGTATAAAAGTAACTAAATAGATAGTGAAAAGTTGTGTTAAATGGAGTGGATAGATGTGTTCAAATATTAGTGGATGATGAATAAGAAAATAAAGAATAAGAGAAGTGTTACAACAATGACACTGAAAAGAAAAGCAACAACATCAAGTTCATCATTGTCCATTATATTGTCATCTGGCCAGAAATCAATTGAGGGGATGTTCAATACAGAAAAAGCAAGTAACATTTTTAATATGCAAGTGATGCAAACAACATTGTTAGCCATTCAGGAAACGATGTTGAAAATGCAAGAGACAATGTCAAAGAATCATACAGAACTGAAAACAGATCGGAGAAATAAAAGATGATATTCACAAATTAGATGATAAAATAGGTACAATTCAACAAACAATAGAAAGAAATGGGGGAAAAAATAAAAAAGGTGGAAGTTAAAGCAGAACAAATGGAAAAGAAATTGGAAGTGATGAATAGGAAAGTAATGGAAATTAACAAAGACCTGGAAAATTCGATAGTGTATCTTGAAATGGAACATGTCGCATTCTGCTTGAGATTCCAGAACATATCAGAAGACAAGGATGAAGATCTAAGAAATTATTATGTCAGAACTAATAGCGGAAATGTTACAGAGGGACCGACAGGAAATTGTGAATGAACTTGATGAGGTGTACAGAATACATACAAATTACATGAGGAGACACAAGCTGACGAGAGAGGTGCACATAAGATTTGTGAGGAAGAAGGTAAAGGATATTATTTATAAATTACAAAAAACAAACCGATGATATACAAAGACAAATAAATTGTGATCTTAAAACAGATTCCAAGACGAGTGGGGGAGCAAAGAAAAGACTATAAATTCTTAGCATCGCTGCTGAACAAACAAACTATATGGTTTTGATGGCTAGTCCCAGAAGGTATATTAGTCACATGACAAGAAAGGAAAATCAAATTGATAATATCGACAAGGCACAAGAATTATATGAGCAGTTGGTAGGGTTGGAGGAAGATAATAGCAGTAAAGATGAGCTGAAGAGTAGAAGCCAAGAAGACCAACAGCAGGAGATATAAGAAATAGAACAAGAAGAAAAAGATAAAGAGGAGAGAGAACAATCGAAAAAAGCAGGACTAAGAATAAGAATACACAGAGAAGTAAAAACTAATAGAAGACAAAGACAGATCTACAATCAACAAAATGGAGGAAGAAATTAAATTAATTTCAATGAACATCAATGGCTTGAACTCCCGAGCTAAGAGAAAACAAATTTTAAAATTAACAAAACAAAATGTACATATTGTGTGTCTACAAGGGATACACATCCAAAAAAAATATAATTGTTTAAACTTTCTCAAATTAAGAATACTATTTACAGCATTGGTAGATTTAAAAAAAAAGAGGTGTAGTAATGTATATTAGGAAAGAGATAAAACCAAACAATCTATGCCGAAGAACATGGACGAATACTAATGGTAGAACTAATGATTCAACAAAAACAAATATTATTGGTGGGGATATATGCCTTCAATGACAAACAGAAGGAGTTTTATAATAAGCTACACGAGAAAATAATAGAAAGGACAGGAAAATATTTAGTGGGGGATTTTAGTGCAATACTGAATATTGAAAAAGATGATATAAGTAAAGAGCAAAATAATAATAATAAAGAAAATTTTGCCAAAATCAATCTCTGAAATGATAAAAGAAATAAATTTAGAAGATTTATGGCAGAAAAGAAACCCAAATTATAATGAATATACATACTATTCCAATCCACACAGATCGTGGTCGAGAATTGATATGGTGTGGGTGAATGGTGAAATTGAAAAAGACATAGATCTAGTGGAAATAATGCCCAATAGATGGACTGATCATAATCCTCTCAAAATAATTTGGAAAGGAGAAAGAAAAAAGAAGATAAGATGGACACTAATTCATAAATATTGAAGGAAAAGAAATATAATCAAAAGATAAAAGAAGAATTAGAATTATTTTTTAAGGTAAATACAAAGCAACATATCACTTTATAGAATTTATGGGAAACCACTAAGGCATATGTGAGAAGAATTACGATAGTGTATATGGCTAGGAAAAATGAGAAGAAGTGGAAACAACAAAATGAACTTCAGGAAAAAAAACATGAGTGCGAACTTCAAAAAGACCCTAAGTGTGGAAACTAAGAGGAAAATAACTCTTGCTAGACATAAATTGAATTTTATATTACAAGAAGGGACATGAAATTTAAAATTTATAAAACATTTTTTTATTGAATTTGCAAATTCAAGTCTTATAGGTTGAAAATAGAAAAAGAAAAAAGATTAATACAACTAAGAAATGAGAAGGTGAATCTATGTCATCAGATGGAAGAGGAAAAAAATTGTGCAGAGTTATTTTGGGAAGTTGTATAAGCAAGAAGAAATTATGGGAGAGAGTATAACACAATATTTGAAAGTGAAAGGTTTAACGCCAATTTCAGAAGAAAAGAGAGAGATATTAAATAAAGAAATAACATCAGCAGAATTGAGGGAAAGCAATTCAAAAACAGAAAAAACAATAAAACTCCTGGACCAGATGGTCAACCAAGTGAGTTGTATAAAAATATGTATGAAATTTTGGAACCAATAATATTGGAAGTATATAATGAGGCATTATTAGAAGCCAGATTACCTGAATCCTGGTCCGAAACATATATCACCCTAATTCTAAAAGAAGGTACTGATCAACAATTAATTCAAAATATAGACCAATCTTGCTGTTTAATGCCAATTATGAAGTATTCATGACAATACTAGCAGAAAAAATGAAACCAATATTAAGCTAAATTATACAATCTGATCAGAATGGCTTTTTGCCTCATAAAGAATAACACACGAACAGTGCTAAATGCTATTGAGTATTATGAAGCCCACTTGGAAAAGCAAGTGGCGCTAATATTTTTAGATGCACAAAAAGCTTTTGATCTAAATTGGCAATTTATGTTACAGCAAAGTAAAAAAATGAATTTTCGAATGAATATTGAAAAAATATTATGGGCAATATACTCTAGACCAGTGGTTCCCAAAGTGGGCGGTACCACTCCCTGGGAGGTGGTGGGATGCCTTAGGGGGTCAGCAGGGGGTGTTAAGAGGCAGCAAGGGGGCGCTGGAGGTGAAGTGGCAGGGCACAATTCAGGGGTGAGAAAAAATCCTGCCGCCGCTGCATTCGAGGTGAGGCCCCGCAGGATCACCCCATTAACTTGCACGCTCTGGTACAAGGAGTGATCCTGTGGGGCCTTGCCCCAAACGCAGAGTTGGGAAAGGAGAGCAAAGCCAGAGTGGCTTTGCTCTCCTTTTCAAACAACCCGCTGCCACCGCCACGTTCGGGGCGAGGCCCTTCAGGTCCACCCTATTGAGCCCCTTGCACGGGAGGCACCTGCCCAAGCAAGTCTGAATGGAGCGGTGCATGAAGTCAATGGGGTGAGCCTGAGAGACGAAAGAGAAAGAGAAAGAGAGAAGGAAGAAGAGAAAGAGAAAAGGGAAGGAAAGAAAAAGGCACAAAGAAAGAGGGGGAATGGAAGGAAGGGACAGAAAGAAAAAGAAATAAAGAAGGAGGGAGGGAGGGAGGAGAAAGATAATGAGATATCTATTCTAGTCCAATCACCTGCTCCAGCAGGGTTAGAAGGGAGTGTGTGTGTGTGTGTTCTCCTTGTAATTTACCAATACATTTTGGTTATGCCTTCTTCAGAATTTGCACTGTAATACATTGGGGGAAAGTATTTTTTTAGGGTGGAGGTCTGGTCCAATTGATCCTGCTTAAAGCCTCAACAAAATGTGAGAGTTTCCTGATAAGTCTTGGTCATATTTCATCCATAAAATCTTTAATTAATAGAAGCCAAAGATGTTTCAATGTGCTAGCAAAGATGCTAGCAAAGATATTTCTTTGTGGAAAAGGGCCTTTAAACTAGGCCTCATTTCAATCTGATGCATCAGATCTCTCTCTCTCTCTCCCCCTCCCTCTCTCCCCCTCCCCCCTCTATCCCTCCATGCCCCTCCTTTCTTTGTCCTTTTTTCTTTCTTTCCCTTTTCTCTTTCTTTTCTTCCTTCTCTCTTTCTTTTCTCTCTCTCTTTTTCCCTCTCCCAGGCTCACCCCATTGATTTGGTGCACTGCTCCACTCGGACTTGCTTGGGCAGGTCCCTCCAGTGCAGCGGGTTCAATGGGGTGGACCTGCGGAGCCGGCACCTAGAATGCGTCAGTGCCGGCACGTTTGAAAAGTAGAGCAAAGCCAGAGATCAGTAATTTTTGCTGCAAAGAATCACAAAAGCTTCTGGGTTGTTCCCAAGAAGGGACACACATGTCAATGCAATTCAGCAACATAAAATAAAGAAATACAATATAAATCAACAAGAATCGGCAAAGCATCTCTGATTAGATTTTATTCACTACTAGAATCTAATCAGAAATGCTTTGCTGATTCTAGTCCAATGACCTGCTCCAGCAGGGTTGGAAGGGAGTATGTATATATGTGTACGCATGGTTGTCAAAACTCCAAAAACAGGTCAAGTAGTTCTGGGGAGGCCAGTCATAAATTAGAACACTTGCTAAGCAACCGGCCATTAAGCGAGGACCACTTATTTGGTTTGCCAGTCACCAAACCACACCCACCCAGTCACGTGACCAACAAGCTATGCCACCAATCATGTTACCAGCAAGCCACACCCTCAAATTAGGCCATGCCCACAGAAATTTGAATCCCGCCCCTGGGTAGGGGGCATTGAGGATGAGTTTGTAGCACCAAGAGGGCAGTGGACTGAAAAAGTTTGGGAACCACTGCTCTAGACAAAAGGCCAGTGTATTACTAAATGTAGATTGTATGGATTATTTCACGATAGCCAAGGAAGTGAGACAGGGGTATCCATTATCACCTCTGTTGTTTATTCTGCCTTTAGAAGTGTTACTAGCTCAAACCAGAAGAAATTCAGAAATAAAAGGACTTAAAATTAAGAAAGAAGAGTATAAGTTTAAGTGTTTGCGGATGATTTAATATTTGTTGTAGAAGACCCATTAAGAACTGGATATATGTTATTGCAAGAAATAGAAAAATTTGGGGAGGTGGCTGGACTCAAAATTAATAAAGATAAAACTAAAATGATAGTCAAAAAATTTACAGCAAATCAGAAAAAATAATTAGAAAAGAAACTGGGATTACAGATAGTAAAGAAAGTTAAATATTTAGGAATATGGTTATAATCAAGATGCTGTTCAATTGAAGAAGACAGTTATAATAAACTTGTAAAACAAATAAAAAAAGATGTAGAATCATGGGGGAATTTACAATTGTCATCATTGGGAAGGATTGCGGTAATACAAACGAATATTTTGTCCAAATTATTATATTTATTTCCAATGATTTCGATAAAATTAGATATTTTTTTTTCAAAGAACTAAATAAAATAATGATTAAATTTGTCTGGTTGGGCAAGAAACCACGTATTAAATTGAAAATGCTACAAGATAGTAGGAGCAAAGGAGGTTTTGGATTATCAGAGTGGGAACTACTATCAGGCAGCAGCACTAAATTGGATAAAAGATTGGGTAAATTTAAAAGAGAAAAGAATTTCAACACTAGAAGGTCATGATCTCCAGATAGATTGGCATGATTTTTATGGGAAAAAAGGAGTAAGGAACAAACATTCTTACTTCTATAGACACCAAATAAGAGACTCTCATCCAAATTTTATCCAATTGTTGTAGTTCCAAGTATATTCCAAAATCTTCTATATTTTTTCTGTATCTATTTTGTAGTTGGAGATATGCCCACCAGTCAATACGTATCCCTTGTTTTTGGAGGTCCTGATTCAGTTTTAATTTCCCTTGTGCATTTAAATAAATGTCTTTATATTTTGTCATTTTACATAGATCCAAGTTGTTTGCGTGTATCATAGCTTCCATCATAGTCAAATTGGAATTTTCATATAGTATCTCCTTCTAATTTTAATCCAATTTTGTAAAAGGGAATCTCCAATCAAATATCTATGAAAATATAATTGTTTCTGATTCCTGTATCCCACAAAAAGGAATGCCATCCTTTTTGCAGGTCATGGCCCTCTAAATTTAATATTCGCTTATTAGTTAAATTAATCCATTCCTTTTAACTAATTAAGACTGTTGTTTCGTAGTATAGCTCCCAGTTTGGGAGTCCAAAGCCTCCTCTGTTTTTATTATCTTGTAATGCTTTCATTCTTATTCTAGGTTTTTCCCCTAGCCATATAAATTTTGCCATAATTTTATTAATCTCCTTGAAAAAAAAATCTCTAATGTAGATTGTTTGAAATAAACACAAAAATTTGGGTAAAATAGTCATTTTGATGGCTGCTATTCTTCCTAATAGTGATAACTGTAGTTTGGCCCATAGTTCTAAATCTATCTTTGTTTGTTGTTTAAGTTTGTTATAATTATTCTCTTTTATTGTTATTCAGTGAACTGTCAACCATATACCTAAATATTTAATTTTCTTTGTTGTTTGTAGCCCCATTACTCTTTCTAATTCTATTTTTTGTAATTCCATTTCATTTTTAATTAAAAGTTTTGTTTTTTGTCTATTAATTTTAAGGCCTGATAGTTCCCTATATCTTTCCAATTCTCTAATTATCTCATTCCCTGTCTCTATGGGTTTTTTGTGAAAAATACCAGGTCATCCACAAAGGCTTGCAATTTATATTCTTCCTTCTTGACTCTAGTTCCTTTTATTGCTGAGTTCTGTCTAATTCGTCTTAGTAGACTCTCTAGCGACAAGATAAAAAGCAGAGGTGACAGAGGACAGCCTTGTCTTACTCCTTTCCTTATTTTGAAACTCTTGAGTATTTTCGCCATTTAATGTTTGCCTTCTGGGTAGAATATCTTGTTTTTATTATGTTCTCAAATTTATTTCCTAGTTTCATGTTATAAATTTGTTGTATCATGAATTTCCAATTTAAATTATCAAATGTCTTCTGGGTGTCCAGAAAAACAAGGGCAACCGGTTTCTCCGGATGTGCCTCATAATATTCCAGGATGTCTAGCACTATCCTTATGTTGTTTCTAATGTGTCTACACCAGGGATTGCCAATCTTTTGGATTTCAGAGACCACCAAACTCATAATTTTAGATCCCAGGGACCACTAACCGGTTCTGTGGGCATGGCCTAATTTGTGGGTGTGGCTTAGTGGTCTTGTGACTGGCTAAGCATGGCTTGTATGTAAATATTATAAATATTTATATAAATATTGAATTTTTTATAAAAAAGAGCAACTTTTACCCAAAATCAGGCAAAGCAGGCAGATTGAGTTGCTCACAGAATCACAGATTCAGAGATCTATCTATCTGCCATTGGCTAGCTTAGTCTATCACATAAAATTTGCTAGCAAGCAAACTCACAAAATTAACTCACAACACACCATGCATGTAAATATTTAATTTTTTTTTTCAAAAAAGAGCAACATTTACCCAAAATCAGGCAAAGCAAGCAGGCAGATTGAGTTGCTCACAGAATCATTCAGTGATCTATCTATCTTCCATCGGCTAGCTCAGTCTCTCAAATTCGCTTGCTGTGAGTCTGCACTGAATTTGCTTGCAAACAAACCTTCAGTCCTAAGGGACATTCGGCTGTGCTGAGCTGAAGATCTAAAGACTAACTAGAAAGCAAGAAATCCAACCATTTCCTGCTTCCTAGCTAATCTAAATCTCCCGGCACAGCAGAACAGATGATGGTTGGAAGAAGGAAAAATAGCAATTTAGCAGGCAAGTTTACTGGGTAAGGAGTGAGTGGGCGGGAAGGGTTCTGGCGGGCCATGTGGGTGGCGCAGCCTTATGTTTCTGCACAGCCTGAATTAATTGCTTTGTGGGTGTGCTCTGGGGGTGAGATTTCTCTGCAGCCCACCAAAATTTTCTCACAGCCCACCAGTGAGCCACGGCCCACCAGATGGCGACTGCTGGTCTACACGGCAAGAATCCATTTTGGTCGGAATGAATTATTCATTCAATATTCTTTTCAGTCTGATTGTTATTATAGTCGCAAATATTTTATGATCAGCATTCAATAATGATATTGGTCTGTAATTTTGGATTAATCTATTATCTGTGATTAGCGAGATATATCTTTCACTCCATGATTCCAGCATTTTGGCTTCTGTCAAGACTTCATTGTATAAATCTAACATCAGTGGTCCTGTTTGCTCATCCATCGTCTTATATAATCCCCCTGGGAGACCATCTGGCCCTGGCTTTTTATTGTTTTTCTGATTCCTAATTGCTTGTTTCAATTCTGTAATAGTTATTTCTTTAGATAGGTGTCCCCTTAAATCTTGCGCTATTGATGGACTCCCTTCCTCTTTTCAAATACTCTCCTATCTTCATCTACCTCCTCACATTTATATAAATTCTCAAAATACTAGTAACCAATCTTTTCCCTCTTTCTATTGTATGTTGATAGTCTCCATTCTCATCTTGTAATTGATGTATTGTTCTTTTTTTTCTCTCTTTTGAATTTGTACAAGCTTGTTTGCTTGTTCAAAAAATGTTTCTTTAGCTGCCTTTAAGTTTTTCACCATTTCTTCCTGTTCTACTATATTGAGTTTATGTTTAGTTAAGGTCAGTTGTTCTCTAAGTTTAGTATTTTGTGGTGGTTTTTGCAACTGAATTTCTAAATTTTTAATTGCTTCCTGTAGGATATTTTGTTGGATCCACCTTTATTTCCTTTAGCTGTTTAGGATATTATAATCCCGCGTATATAGGCCTTCATAGTATCCCACAAATTTTGTGTCGATGTGTGTTGTCTATTATTTTCATTAAAAAATAATGCTAATTCTTCTCTGAATTTCAGAATAAATTCTTTATCTTTTAGTATTTGTGTATTTAACGTCCATCTTCATTTTGTTTTTTTCGGCCTCTCCAGGTTTTATTTTAAGCGGATTGCGGTCTGCCCAAGTGTTTGGTAATATTTCTATGTTTTCCACCTCTCTTTCTCCATCCATCCAGGCCATGTCGATACGAGACCATGATTGATGTGGATTGGAATAAAAAGTAAATTGTCTTTTTTCTAGGTTCAGTTATCTCCAAACATCTATCAAGTTGAGTTCTGCAATCATTTCGAGACATGATCTTACTGTGTTTCTCACAAAATAAGGCAGGGCCTTTTTTTTTTTTGAGCCCTGAAAAAATGGCTAGGCTATCTTTTCGGGGGTGAATTAATTTCTCTCCCCCCCCCCATCAGTGGGTGGGTGGCAGCGGTGTTCCCGCCGGCATGACAACAGCAGCAGCGCCAGTGGGAACATGGAAAGCATTTCTGCCGCCGCTTGGGTGTTCTGCACACACCCGAGCGGCGTCAGAAACATTTCCACGTTTCCGCCGGCGTTGCTGCTGTTGTCATGCCGGCGGAAATGTGGAAAGCGTTTCTGCCGTTACTCGGATGTGTGCGGAGCTTCCGTACACACCCGGGCGGCGTCAGAAACGCTTCCACGTTTCCGCCAGCGCTGTTGCTGTTCTTGTGCCGGCAGGAACTGTGGAAGCCATGGAGGCAGCTAGCCCGCCCGAGAAGCAGCAGAAACGCTTCTACACTTCCTGCTGGTGCGAGAACAGCGGCAGTGCCGTGCAGGGCACTGTTAAAGGCAAGTTCCCCCCCCTGCCCTCCCCCCCAGCATGTTTTAACCCCTGCCCTCCAACCCCCGCCCTCCCCCCCATGTTTTAACCCCTGGCCTCCCCCCCCCAGCATGTTTTAACCCCCGGCCTCCCCCCCCCAAACATGTTTTAAATTAGGCCTAAATTTGGGGGGAGGGGCTTAAATTCATTTCATGCCTAGAAAACATGCTGGGTCTTCCTATTGGAGGCCGTATTGTTGGAGAAACACGGTAGTAGTACTCTTCTTTTCTTCCCACTTTTCTTTCAACTACCATAGTCTTTTTTGTAATCTGCTATTGCATTATAGCCTGCTATGATGCATATATTTCTTTGTTCTGATTCAATTATTTTGTTATGTAGCTTTTTATAAAACTCTTGTTGGTTTTCGTTGGGTGAATACATTACTACTAATAATACTGGTTTTAGGGCTATCCACACTTCCATCATCAATATTCTTCCTTTGGGATCCACAAAAATTAACTTCAATTTTATTTCCTTCTTAATATATACAGATATTCCTTTTTTTCCCGTCTGCTGAAGCAGTGAATAGTTGTCCTAATTTAGGGCATTCTAAATACTTTTCATTTGTTTTTTGGATATGTATCTCTTGTAAACATACTATGTCTACTTTTTGTTTAATTAGTTTTGCTAATGTTTTTCTCTTCGTGGCCGAATTTAGTCCATTTATGTAAATTAATAATAATTTGACTTCTCCCATTCTCTTAATTGTATCTCAATCTTTGTTGTCTACTAGCTCTTATATCTCTTTTGAGTTTTTACTGTCACCTTTAGGTCTTCTTGTTCTTGTTGTTGATCTATCTCTTCCATTCCCTGGTCCCCTTCTTTTTTTCCTTGTTGTTGTTGTTCCTGTTCTTCCTGACTATTCGATTCAAGCTCTTCCTTGCTGCTTTGGTCCTCCAGTGTAACTAGCTGGACATAGAAGTCTTGTGCCTTCTCTAAGGTGTCAATTTAAAAAAAATTCTTCCCATGTAACTAGCATCCCCACTGGGACCAGCCACCTGAAGAGAATGTCCTGCTTGGTAAGCTGTGTAACCAGAAATCTATAGTCCCGTCTCTGCTCCCTCACCCTCTTCAGGACCTGTTTTAACATCTGAATCTCTTTCCCCTTGTACACAATTGGTTCATCTCTTGTCATCCTGTATATTATGTCCCGAACCTTTTTCCTTGTGAATTGTATGTGCACTTCCTTTTGGTAACTTATGCCATCTGACATGATTCATGCTCACCCTGTAGATGTCATCCATTTCATTTAATATTTCATTCTTCTCTCGCTGTAACATTTCTGCTAGGATTTCAGCCATCGCTAATTATAAATTTTCTTCCTTTGTTTCCACGACATTCTGGAACCTAAAGTATGACACAGCCCAGTCCATCTCTAGGTGGATAAGAGAATCTTCCATTTCTTTGTTTATTATTTTCATTTTTCGGTCGACCAATTCCAATTTTTTCTCCATTTGTTCTATCCATTTTTTTGACTTCTTTTATTGTACATTCGTTCTTTTCTAGCCTGCTGAATTGAGCTGACTTTCTCGTCTAATTTAAGCATATCTGATTTCATTTCACTTTTTAATTTTCCCATTTCTTCTTTGACTTCATTTATTTCTGCTTTCATTTCGGTATGGTTCTTCATCATTGTTTCCTGAAACTTTATAATCGATTCTTGTATCATTAATAGCATAGTTTGTACACTGCTCAAAAAAATAAAGGGAACACAAAAAGAAGACATCCTAGATCTGAATGAATGAAATATTCTTATTAAATACTTTGTTCATTACATAGTTGAATGTGCTGACAACAAAATCACACAAAAATTATCAATGAAAATCAAATTTAGCAACCCATGGATTTGGAGTTACACTCAAAATTAAAATGGAAAACAACACTACAGGCTGATCCAACTGTGATATAACGTCCTTAAAACAAGTCCAAATAAGGCTCAGTAATGTGTGTGGCCTCCACATGCCTGTATGACTTCTCTGCAATGCCTGGGCATGCTCCTGATGAGGTGGCAGATGGTCTCCTGAGGGATCTCCTCCCACACCTGAACCAAAGCATCCCCCAACTCCTGGACAGTCTGTGGTGCAACATGGCGTTGGTGGATGGAGCAAGACATGATGTCCCAGATGTGCTCAATTGGATTCAAGTCTGGGGAGTGGGCAGGCCAGTCCATAGCATCAGTGCCTTCGTCTTGCAGGAACTGCTGACACACTCCAGCCACATGAGGTCTAGCATTGTCTTGCATTAGGAGGAACCCAGGGCCAACCGCACCAGTATATGGTCTCACAAGGGGTTTGAGGATCTCATCTTGGTACCTAATGGCAGTCAGGCTATCTCTGGTGAGCACATGGAGGGCTGTGCGGCTCCCTAAAGAAATGCCAGGCCACACCATATCTGACCCACTGCCAAACCAGTCATGGTGGAGGATGTTGCAGGCAGCAGAACGTTCTCCACAGCATCTCCAGACCCTGTCACGTCTGTCATATGTGCTCCGTGTGAACCTGCTTTCATCTGTGAAGAGCACAATGGCAAATTTGCCAATCTTGGTGTTCTCTGGCAAATGCCAAACATCCTGCACAGTGTTGTGCTATAAGCACAACCCCCACCTGTGGATGTTGGGCCCTCATACCACCCTTATGGAGTCTGTTTCTGACCGTTTGAACAGCAACAGGCACATTTGTGGCCCACTGGAGGTCATTTTGCAGGGCTCTGGCAGTGCTCCTCCTTGCACAAAGGTGGAGGTAGCAGTCCTGATGCTGGGTTGTTGCCCTCCTACGGCCTCCTCCACGTCTCCTGATGTATTGGCCTGTCTCCTGGTAGTGCCTCCATGCTCTGGACATTACGCTGACAGACACAGCAAACCTTCTTGCCACAGCTCGCATTGATGTGCCATCCTGGATGAGCTGCACTATCTGAGCCACTTGTGTGGGTTGTAGACTCCGTCTCATGCTACCACTAGAGTGAAAGCACTGCCAGCACTCAAAAGTGACCAAACCATCAGCCAGAAAGCATAGGAACTGTGAAGTGGTCTGTGGTCACCACCTGCAGAACCACTCCTTTATTGGGGATGTCTTGCTAACTGCCTATGCTTTCCACCTGTTGTCTATTCCATTTGCACAACAGCATATGCAATTGCTTATCAATCAGTGTTGCTACCTAAGTGGACAGTTTGATTTCACAAAAGTGTGATTGACTTGGAGTCACATTGTGTTGTTTAAGTGTTCCCTTTATTTTTTTGAGCAGTGTATATTAATGTTTGAGGCTGCACTCTGCTTCTCTGTTGTAAGCATCCCTTTGATCGGTTTTTGCATTAGAGGTGAGGCTGCCACTGTTGAAAGTATTGACACAGGTGTTGTCTTTTTCCCAGTCTTCACCATCATGGTAGTGATGCTTGTCATTTCCTTTATTATTTTGCTCTGTTTCTCCAAATACTATATAATCCCAAATCAGCATTCACTAGATCTTTGGTCCAGTATTCTGGATTTGTCCCTTCCTGGGTTCCTATAGATTCATTCCTTGTTTTGGAATTTGTCATGCCCCTATTGGAATTTGAGTCTGAGGGGGAGGTTGAGCAGCTGACAGGGAGTGGAAGTGTGGCTCCGGGCTGTGGAAGAAACTGGGGAAGGGCACAGTTTGGCTGGGCATTCAGAGGAAGACACAGAGTCACCCCCTCTTCATCCTAGGGCACGCAGGGAGGAATGGAGAAGGGAACAACATGAGTTATGTTATGGGGGAGGAAAGGACCCTGATCCCCTTCATTACCCGCAGCTGGGAAAACTATTTAAAAAGGCAAACTACGCACAGCAAAGTTGCTGGAAACAAAGTGTGCATTATCTCTATTTGTCGAGGCTTATCTGGGTTCTGGCATCCTCCTAACTGTGTGTGTTTCATTATCTTTTGGAAATCTACAATTCTTTATCCTGCCCTGTCTCGTTAATTGCTGCAGTGTGGTTTGTGTTGGTTTTTATTTATAATCTATATTTACTTTGGGTTTGGACTGAAATTCTTCCCTTTAAAGATGGTTCTTGGGAGAGTTTTTTCTCCAGCCGATGATTACTGGACATTGGGGGCCAAGTTGGAGGTATTAAAGGGACTTTATCTACTTTTGTTACTTTGTTGCTTTTGTGCCATGCCTGGGTCATCACAGAATTTCTTTTTCTTATTTTAACGTCAATTAATATAAACGATTAGCAACAGAAATTACAAGTATTATATCTCTAATTATTATAACTCTTAGGAATCTCACTGTTCTATATAAAACCCTTAATAACCCTGCATACTTAAATTGATAAAATCTTAATGTCAGATACTATAAAATATAATAAATTCTTAAAGAGAATATAAATTCATATAAGATATATACTATAAGACACTTATTCAAATAATCACAGTTATCCCCAGTTCATGAAATTATAATTCTGACAAATAAAAGTATAAGTATAATGAATATGATGATATGAGAATTAGTTAAAGCTAAAAGGAATAGGTTAAGAAATGAATGGAAAATTTATAAAAAGCCTGAGGAAAATATCTGTGAAAAATAAGAGAACATATGTAAAGTACAGGTTGATATGAACTAAATGTGAAAGATAAATATGTAAACCAAATTATGTCTGTATGGAGATGTGAAAACCTGGAGTAATGCTGTTCATTTAAAAGTGAGTGTACAATATAGATATAATAAATAAAATATAACATGGACTAATAGGAATAATTATTCTATAAATCTCTAATCATATGTTGTTAATTTTATCAATCTTTAAGTTTTATAAAGCACTTTATAAATATAAATATGCTTCTAAAATTATATAAATAAACACTTATTTCATTAAATTATTAAATCAACTATAATCAAGCAAAAAGCCAATAATTCAACAGTTCATCAGTTATTTCGCCCCTCGAGATCTCTTTCTACCAATCAGTTCTCTTATCTTAAAAGCAGAATTGCTGAGTAATAGTTGTTCACCTCAGTGGACATCAGATCGCCTCTGTTATTTCAGCTGCTTTCTCTTCCATTCTTCTCTATCACTGAGTGTCCAGTATAAGCAGCCTAGTAACTAGCATTTATTTCAACCAAGTCCCGTTCTTCTTTTGAGTCTAAAGAGTCTTTAAAGGATCTCCAATCTTTTCTCCCCTTCTTTGTTCGTTTTAGTTCTCACAGCTTCATTCTCTCGGGCAAATCCTCCGCTCCCTGAAAACTCTCACCACTGCCCATTCACCGCTCTTTCAGAGCTCCAATCACCTTTCTCCTGCCTCTCTCGCCCTCCACAACTTATGAGCCTTCTTTTGAGCAATCCCTGCTCATCGTGCTCAATCTTGCATCACCTGATCCAGTCAATGCCAGAGTCCATTATTTCAAAGTTTGCTTCCTTCTTTCAGCTGAGCTATCGAGACTTCAGGGCTGCCATTCAGGGATGGCAGCCTCTTGTGCACTGGACTCAAAGGGGCGGTCCCCCCCCCACTGCTCTGCTCCTCAAGTTTCCCCACATTGTCATGGGTCTCTTTGGGATTCGTGTACCCCACAGGGGTCTTCCCAATAACAAGAAAAAGGGTTGGAAAACGGAGCCTGTTCTTCTTCGCCTCTCACCGTCACCACATCACCATAGGAAATCCTAGATGAAAAAAATATCACAAAAATTTATAAATATTTGTTAGAGGTAGAATTAGAAGACGACGTAGTTAAGGGTTGAATGATAGCTTGGGTTCAAAACATAGAACATAATATAAATTTGACAGAGTGGGAAAACATTTGGAACCTAAATTATAAACTAACAAAATCGGCATCATACAAAGATAATATTAATAAGATGTTTTATATATGGTATTTATCCCCCGCGAGATTGGCGAAGATATATCCCAATATGAATTTGGCATGTTGGAAATGTAGAAAGAAAGAGGGTACCTTCTACCACATGTGGTGGTCCTGTTTAGAAACTCAGAAATATTGGCTTTAAAATTAAACAATGGCTGCAAGAAATTCTTAAGGAACAAGTAGAATTGGAATCAGAACTATTTCTGTTAGGGATATTCAAAAAGAAATGTGGAAAAAATATAAAATATATTGTATTACATATTTTAATGGCTGGTAGAATAGCTTATACTCAAATGCTGGAAGCACAACTGTATACTATCAGATGAATTTATTATTCAAAAAATAATGATATGTGCTGAAATGGACAAATTGACTTTAATGGTACAAGAGAAAGAGGAGTCTGAATACTATAGAACTTGGGGAAAATGGTATAATTGGATCAAATAAAGACAGATAGAAAATGAAGAATTAAAGATAAGCAACTTATGGATTAAATGTATATATTCGCACAAAATTGTATATATTTGTGCACAAAAGATAGAAATGGATGAGATGGATGTCACAAAACTATTAACGTTATAATTTTTATTTTTTGTTTTATTTTTAAAATATACAAAAGACTAATGAAGTTTATTTAAAAAAAGAAAGAGACTTTCTCATCCAGATTTGGAGGAAAATCCAAAAGAAACATTACATGAGGATACCTTGCTGGCTGTCAACTATGGAGGTCATGATTTACCCGAACATATTGGATATTAAAAAAACAATAAATTATAATGATTTATTAGATAATCAAGGAAAGCTTAAAATGAACCAGAAATTATGAGAACAAGGAATTATAATTGATTGGTGGCCATATTTACAATTAAAAGATAGATATAAAAAAGACTTGGAGGAATTTAGATTTGATAAAGAACAAGAGCAATTAGATAAATTTTTAGTGGGAATAGAGGAAAAATTTATAACCAAAATGTACAAATATTTATTGGGGTATAATGGGAAGAAGAAATGTTGAAAGGTTCAATGACAGCATGGGCTCGAAATTTTGGATACAATATTGAATTAGGTGAATGGGAGAAACTATGGACTAGGAATTATGAATTAATGACATCCACAACCTACAAAGAAAACTTGTATAAAATGTTCTATAGGTGGCACCTGGCTCCAGCGAAATTGGCTAAGATAATCTTTCTCCACACTCAAGGGGAGCCACTTCAGGTGACTGTGGCTTTCTCTCCTGCTTAGAAATAGAAGCTTGGCTGATTGGGATTTTTTTTTGTCTCAGAGCTAAACTAAATGAGAGCTTTAAACAAGACACAGGGGCAACTGGGCAGGAGGGCGGGGGCGGGGCCATGCAGGGTAGGGGTGATTTTTTTCCTGCAGTTTCCCTAGCAAATCCATGTCGTGGCTGCTGCTTCCTGCCTTCAAACATCAAAGAGGCTGAACAGCAGAGGGAAGAGCACGGAACTCCTGAGTTGCAGGAAGAGGCTGCCAGCAATGCCCGAAGATGCCAAAGATGTTGCGAGTGGGAGGCTCAACCTCCCCAGGAGCTGCAAAGGGGAGAGTGCAATCTCCTGCATTCCCCCCACCTCTTAAGCTGCAACTGCTGCCCCTCTGCCCCTCGCCAAGCATGCAAGCGCTTCTGGCTAGGAAAAGAAGCACATGGGATGAGGCTTAGCAGGTGCCAAAGGGAAGGCGAGTGCGTTGAGGCTCCTGGGGTAGGTGGGTGAAGTGCGGGAGATCGCACCCTCCCCTCGCAGGCCAGGGGACACCTGGGAAGGGGTCTGATGCCATGATCTCCCAGGCGGTACCCTCCCTCCCCGTTTATCATCTTATCAACACGGGTGCACTGCAGATCAACGGCCTTTCCTGGTGGCAGCGGCAGCGGCACGAGCAGGTGAGGGGTGCAGGAATACCTGCTCCTCCTCTGCCAGAATCACGCTCCGGGCAGCGTCCAGCCAGCCATGCCTGCCCTGACCCCCAGCTCACATGGATTCCGGGCCTTTCCTGTGGCATTGTTAAAAGCCACCGGGGGCGCGAGGTGGGCACAAGGGAGCAACCGGTGGCAGTGTTCCTAGCTTGCATGGGGTGGGTGCAAGCACCAATGACACCGACAGCAAGTGGACCAGGAGCGGGAGCAGCTGGACCTGGGCTGCGGCAAGCGAGGAGGGAGGTCACAAAGTCAGCAACTTACCAAAAGTTATACAGTCAAGCAAGGAGTCAGGGCAAGCAGGCAGGCAGGCAAGCAAACAAGCAAGCAAGCAAGCGGCAACAACAACAAGCAAGGAGCAGGAACTAAAGCAGCCAAAGAACCGCTAGGGGGTGTGCGTGACGAGGCGGGAGAGGCAGATAGGGTGGGGTGGGGCCAGCTAGTGAGGCAAAAAGTTAAAGGTTTTTGCAAATAGGATGTGGGAGGTCAGTGTGATCTACAGACCCAAAAATCAACTGGGAGGCATGCATGCACAGTGGAGCTGAGTTGGGCCGACAACTGGAATGCCCCTAGAGAGGGCTCTGTGTGCCACCCATGCCATAGGTTCGCCATCACAGCTATAGAAGGGAACCTACTAAAAATAACACCTACATTAAAGTCCCCTCCTGTTGTCCTTCTGGTAGGTAGTGCCCTAAAATGCATTCTTTGATTGCCCAGATAGAACAATGATGGGTATGTCATGTCAAACATTCAAAAAATGCTTAACTTGATTCTGCTGACATGTCACTTCTCTCAAACAAAAGAGAAACAATTCTTTACATATTCATCTATTTAGAAAGATACAATCCAGTCATGTGGTGTTATGTATTATATAAAAATTAAAATAATTACAAAAATGAAACAGAAGTAAACCAAACTTATTTTTGGAAAGTATGAAGACCATGGAAAGCCCATTCTTGTGTGACCTCTGTAGCCTGTGAAAAATCATGTGAGAATTGGGTATACTTTCAAAAATAGTTGTTGCTAGATATTGGTGAATGCTACTTGTCACCCAAAATATTGTGTGGCATGTCACCTTTGATCTGCATGTCATACTTTCACTGGACTAGAATAAATGGGTCATTCAATGAGTCAGAGAAAAGATGTGTGTATTAGAAGCCATTTAAGGCTTTAAGAGTAGAAATAAATGCAGATAGTCTTGGACTTATGACCATGTGTTTGATGATGTTTCAAAGTTATGACAATCCCTCCCCACAAAAAGTTCACAATCTGAATTTGTACTTGTGATTATTTGTCTTATGACCACAATTGAGCCCCAAATTTCTATGACTAACTGAGACATTTGTTAAGTGAATTTTGCTCCACTTTATTACCTTTCTTGCCACAGTTATTAAGTTAGTCATTATAGGTGTTAAGTTAGTAACATGGTTGTTAAGTGAATCTGGTTTTCCCATTGACTTTGCTTATCAGAAGATTGCAAAAGGTGATCATATGACTGCAAACATTAGAAATACAGTATGGGCCAGTTGCCAAGTGTCTGAATTTTGATAATATGATCAAAATCATGGGCATCCTACGATGGATGTAGTTGTGAAAATGATCCTAAGTCACTTTTTTCAGTGCTATTGTAATTTTGAATGGTCACTAAACGAACTGTTGTAAGTCAAGGACTACCTGTATTACAATATTCCCCTATGGTCATATGATCTCAATTTGGGCATTTGGCAACTACCCACTTTTCTGACAGTTATAACTTCCTGCCATCATGTGATATAATTTGTGATTATTTTTTTTGCACAAATTCAGAGAAAAAATTATCACCATAAAATTAGTTGTAAAGTTGGGTTCCATTATGTGGTGACTCATAACCATAATAACCATAATGACTTTCAACCAAAATTCCAGTTCCAATTATAATTACAAATTGATAACTGCCTGTATCTTGAATTACATTCAGCAATATGCTGATGGCCAATATAGTTTTTGCACAATATGGCTCATAGTACTGGTACTGACCAATAAGCAGGTGATCCAGTATGTTTTCAACCAATTAAAGTTTCTGGATAATGAATTACCCTAATTTGATCAGGAATTATAAATGCTTGAGTGACTATTTATAGTGTAGTTAATTCAGTGTAACACTGCAGCTGTTGCACCAGCCAAAGTTTAGCAAAGACCCTCCTAGCCAAAGCTTTCATAAACTCCTTTAGTAGGAATTATGAGTACAGGGATATTCTCAAATTGTGAGCTTGCTCTCTTTGGGGGGAGAGACTGTACATCGATTCTATTTCTTTTAATTACCCTCGGTTGAATAGGTATTTCATTTTTTTTACAAAAATACAACTGATTGTTTTAATTCTTTAATCACAAATTCCTGAATATTTTTTAAAAAGGCTTAGATCCAAACATTGTGTCAAAACTCGTGTGTGTGTGTGTGTGTGTGTGTGTGTGTGTGTAAGGAATTTCTATACAATTAATGTTTATGATTAAAGCTTGTTCTCAAGTTTCCAAGTTTTCTCTATCATTTACTTCCCAATTGTCCAGATGTGGTTGCCTAATTTAAATTTTAATATGGCACTATGAAATATATAACTAGAAAATAAAAATCCTAACCAGATTTAATGCTAATTCAAAGGAATAAAATTGTATTTGAATTTTATTCTGATTTCACCCATCACATTTTAGAATGCAGTCCCAGGATGCGGTGAGCAGTTTGCTAATCTCTGCCAAAATGACCAGCAGGATTTTTTTCTTTCTTCCAAATATTTGTAATCTTAATTTGGAATTATATATAAATTTAAATTAATTTAATAACTAATAATAAATTTAATAACTTACCTGTTTCTTTTATTAGCAGGAGCTGAAGTTTTGATTCTTGCCTCTGGAATGCTGTTTTTTGTTCTTTGACTTATGATTCCCCCCGCCCCCCGTTTCAATTCCATTGTGCTTCTCATGCCCAAATATCTTTGCTCTCTTTTTCAGTAATAATTGTGCAGGAAATCTGCTGCTGCATCTGGGTCAGGAGGTAGTTCAGATTTAAAATGGAGAGGCAAATACTTCTTTGAAAAAAAGAAAAGTTTGGCAAACCGCTAATCCAATTTCAGTGTGTAGCAACTTTTACCCATTAAATTTTACAGGAATAATATTGGTGTGAATCTTGCTACAGTGGCTGATGGAATTGGAACATTGATGAATGGAACTCAATGAGAGTCATCCCATTTTTTCCCCCAAAAACCCCCCTTTCCTTTTCTGTCTTTAGTTTTCTCTCTTTCTTTCTTCTTTATTAAGCAGCAGCCTATAAGAAAAGGCGTGAATATCTTTTACTCTTGATCCAAATTGATAATTTCCTGAAGTTACATTCAAATCTGCATAGAGTTAAGCCTGAAATCAAGTACAGATATAAGTCTGCAGCTACCTATCTTTGTTATAGAAAGAACACTTCGATTTGAACGTAGGTGTCTGTTTCATATATTCCCACATCAAAGTTGATTGATTGCAAGTTTATGCTCAAGAAAGCTAGCTGACAGGCTACAGAACTTTTCCCATTCAATTGATAAGAATGAACTTCTGAAATTAAACGTGTCAAAAGGAATCATTTATTGAGATGAGACAATTCACGTAGGGATTAAAAGCAGCGTCTAACGTCCCTCAGGCATGCATGATAGATAAGGGGGTTTAAAACCCCTCCCCTTATCTTGATGTGTATTTTGTAATACAAAGAGCTAACATGTTAATTCCCCCTCCCCTCTTTTGAGAACGATCTTTTTTAGAATTTCCCAGGACACATCTCCCTGCTGGAATTTTTATGGTCTCTTCATCCCCTGGCTGTCCTCTTCCAAGGTGACATGTTTCCGGGGCATCTGGTTTCTGTCCCTCCATTTTCCCCATGTGTAGGTTATACAAATTTAATATAAGATTTAATATATTCAGGTTACATCAAAAGGATTTCATATACCAACTTCCCTCCCCCCTTCCTCTTCCATGTAGAACGGCAGATACACGGATCTGACATCCTGCCTTCCTTAAAAAGCAGATCTACCTGGAAAACAATATGCGTTACATTTACAATTTAGGATGGTTTATGAGAGTATTTCAGGTGGAAATTTGGTACATTTACAATTTAGGATGGTTTATGAGAGTATTTCAGGTGGAAATTTCGTAGTAATATGGGTGCTTTTACATGTCGTTTGGCTACCCACTCATTTTCTGAGGGAGGAAGATGTTTCCAAGCTACTAAATATAGTGTGGATCCATGGTGACTGCACGAATCAAGGATATCTTTAATTTCAAAATGTTGTTCCCCATATACTATGATATATATGTATATATATATATATATGATGGGAGTTGGAGGTGTGGGAAGGGGTGGGAGGGTCTGAGGTTTGAAGTGATCTCCAGTTTGAGCAGGCTACAGTGAAATACTGGATGAATCTGCCTAAGTGTTTTTGGAAGTCGAAGCTCTACCGTAACAGAGTTAATTATTCTGAAGATGGGGAGTGGCCCAATGAATTTTGGTCCCAGTTTCTTATAGGGTTATAATGATTTCAAGAATTTTGTGGACAAATATATACGGTCCCCAACTTTGAAAGGTTTAGGATCACAATGTTTTTTGTCTGCTTGAACTCTAGTGGCTCTAGCTTCCTATAAAGCTAGTCTTACTACTGGCCACGTGGCTTCCAAATTATTAATCACTCCTTAAGGGAGGGGATTTCAGGTTCCTTGGTAGGTAGTTCCAGCATGGGGTTGAATTCTTGGCCTGTGGCTACCTGGAATGGGGTGAAACCTGTGCTGCTGTGGACTGAGTTATTGTATACTACCTCTGCAAAAGGAAGAAGGTCAGTCCAATTATCCTGTTGGTAATTAATAAAGCATCTTAAATATTGTTCTAATACGCTGTTAGTTCTCTTTGTCAAGCCATTAGTTTCCGGGTGATTGGATGACGATAACCCCTGGGTGGAGCCTAATAGGTTTAAAAACGTCCACCAAAATGTGGATGTGAATTGAACACCCCTATTTGAGATAATCCGTTGGGGAGCTCCATGAAGGCGATAAATGCGTATTAGAAACATCTTTGCTAAGGCTTTGGCAGTTGGGATCTTTTGGCATGGAACAAAGTGAACCTGTTTTGAAAAAAGATCAGTTATAACCCAAATGCAGTATTTCCTGCACTTTCAGGGAGCTCCACTATAAAGTCCATAGAGATCTCTTTCCAAGGAGCAGAAGGTCTGCTACTGTCTTGTCTTCTCTTTACAGCAGTACAGGTGGGGCAGCTCGCCACATAGTTTTCAATGTCCTTTTTGAGAGATGGCCACCAAAATTGTCTTTTGATGAGGTGCAGGGTTTTGACAAACCCAAAATGTCCCGCTGTTTTTGACTCGTGGCAGTGTTTTATGAAGTCCATCCTCTGGCTGGCAGGGACATAAAGTTTGTTCTCCACCCAAGGCAAGTCCAACTTTGATTAAGCAAGTGTTTTGTTAGCCTGGAGCCAGTCGTCCTTAAGTAGTAGGGCCTCCAGCTCCAATTTCCACCCGGGTTTACGATTACCCTGGGTGAGGGTTACTCCCCTGGTTCTTCCATCCCAGCTGTCTCTCCTATGCCTATAAACCACTGGGGCTTTGTGGAGGTTTCGCAGGCAGCTTTGCTATCTTCGATGGGATACACCGAGTCAGTGTCTGGCTGGATAACTGTTGACGTTTCTCCCCAGTATTCGTCTTCCCCTTGCTCCTTGCTGTATTCAGACATTTTTCCTCTTTTGCAGGGTCCCTTTGGTAGAATAATTTTTTTTTTTTTAATTCCTCTCCGGGCTGACCTCTATTGCAGATGCTGCTTTATGTCAGGCTACGGAGCTTTTCCCATTGAACCGAAAAGAATGAAATTCTGAAACTAGACGTATCAAAAGGAATCCTTTATTGAGATGAGACAATTCACGTAGGGATTAAAAGCATCTAACATCCCTCAGGCATGCAGTGATAGATAAAGGAGTTTAAAATCCCTCCCCTTATCTTGATGTGTATTTTGTAATACAAAGAGGCAACGTGTTAATTCCCCTTCCCTTCTTTTGAGAACGATCTTTTTTAGAGTTTCCCAGGACACATCTCCCTACTGGAATTTTTATGGTCTCTTCATCCCCTGGCTGTCTCTTCCAGAGGTGACAGGTTTCTGGGACATCTGGTTTCCATCCCTCCGTTTTCCCCATGTGTAGGTTATACAAATTTAATATAAGATTTAATATATTCAGGTTACATCAAGTGGATTTCATATACCAACTTCCCTTCCCCCTTCTTCTTCCATGAAGAATGGCAGATACATGGATCTGACACTAGCTCATGTCTGTATGTACACAATAAATGATTATTCAAATTTGTCCTTTTATGGTATGTTTTTCTTCATCTATATTAGTGGCACAGTGCAAAACCATTAGAAAAGCTAATAACATTGGCCTGTTTGTGAATCATGGATGATCAGCTAAATCTTTGGATTTCTGTCTTAGTGTAAAACACGATCTTATACCAGCATAAAGCTTTTTCTACATATGGCTAGTATTATTTGTCCCATTTGGAAGTAGTTTTCCAGGTTTTTACACTCAATGTTCCAATGTTCTCTTTAACTATTGCTTTTAAATTTACTGGAAAGCAAGATCTATTGATCACTGTAACTGTATTTTCTTCTCTGAAAAGTTAAAAATATTGTAGATTCTTAACCCAATAATAAAGGTTTCAACCAAGAAATTCTTTTTGTGTTCATTTTTTAGGAGCTGGAAATCCCAGTTGCAAGTTTGCTATTGTAATGGGCAAAGATAAAATTACTTCGGCATCCAGGTAAGAAGAAATATTCAATTTGTGTTTGAAATATGTATGGAACAAGAATCAACATTTATTTTTGGTATAATATACTGTGGAGTAATTTTCTTTCACAATCCTACCCAGTTGCTACGATACTGTTAATAACTTCTAGGTTGCTACTCTAAAAATCATAACTATTAAAGGAGAATATTTGTAGCTCAGGGTTGACATGAAGGATCCTTGGTGCTCTCTGAGCCTGCTTGTTTTCTTGCAGACGTTTCATTACCCAAACTAAGTAACATATCAGTGCTAGTAAGGAGTGCTGTGTCAGTAGGAAAACTGATAAAATATTTAGAAATCACTGTTAATCCAAAGCGTCTTATGTTACTGTTATATTCAGTATTCAATATCACTTATTACTTTTGTTTCAATTAGATATAAACAGCATAGTATGATTATTGTGCCAATGGATACACCTGGAGTGAAACTTATAAGGCCTCTTTCAGTCTTTGGGTATTTTGGTAAGTGGAATTGTCAGTTGCTTGTACTTTGAATGCTTAAAGTTACATCTGAATATTTATCTGATTTCTGAGCTGTAGGAGGAAGACGGAGATTGGAGGTGGGATATACACCCTATATAGGTTGGGTGTATGCATGGAACTGTATTTGTACCATCTATATCAGAAAAATCAATCTGAGCTGCAGTGAGAAAAATATGTGGGATGCAGTGGGTTTCCTGAAGTACTGATGGGAAGTGTGTTGTAAGGTTAATGCAGTGGGTTTTTTTAAAAATTAATGCTCAGTTTGAAGTGAGAGGGAGAACATGGGTATTTGCAAGAGATGGTTAAAAAAAAAGGAAAGACCGCAGCCATTTGCTTTTTTATATGCATTACATATTCTATTGCCAGATAGATTGGTTGATTGACTTGACAGAAAGTTTCAGATACTTTAAACTGTGCAGAAATATTATATTCCTGCATTCATTTCATGGGTTATTTGCTATATTATTTTTGTTTTAGTTCTCCAAAGAGAGAATGACTTACTGTTACTGTATTCGATTTTTTTTAAAAATAACACTGCTGGCAGTTTACCTTAATTGATACTTGATTGTATTCATAATTTTATAGATTATTTTCATGGTGGACATTTTGAAATACATTTTAATGATGTTCGAGTCCCTGCCACTCATCTGATACTGGGTGAGTCTTGAATTTCTTCTTCTTCTGATAGTTATTGGATTGTCAACAAATCTTTGTTGGTTGAATTACCTGAGCTGGGAGGAACCAGCTTTGCCATGGCTTTTTGAACTTTACACAATTGTATGATACATGTGAGAGCCAATTTGGTGTAGTGTTAAGAAATCAGGCTAGAAACTGAGAGACCAGGAGTACTAATGCACCTTAAGCACAATGCCAGTTCATTGATCTTGTGCCAGTCACTCTCTGTTTCCTACAAAGGAAACAATGGCAATCACTTCTGAAAAGGCTTATCAAGAAAAGTGTTTTAGACTATCCAAATGTTCTGTCTAAGACCCTAGAAAGTTGTTATCAGTCAGAACTTTTGCATTCCAATGTAGCAAATAATTATATATTTCCCCCAAAGAGAAAAGAACTGCCTTTTTCTTTTTATAACAAAGGAGAGGGAAGAGGATTTGAAATAGCTCAAGGACGACTTGGACCGGGCCGTATTCACCACTGTATGAGATCAATTGGAGCAGGTGAAACTGCTCTCCGGATCCTGTGTGAGCGATCAGCCCAAAGGGTCACATTTGGGAAGAAACTCTATCATCATGTGAGTTCACAACCTAATTATATAGTGTTATATATAAAAACTCTTTTTGCAAGTTGAAGATGGACATGAAGCTAATAACAAGAGATACAGGGTAGCAAAGTAAGATCATTTTTTAAACATGAGCACTGTGTGTAGTTTTGTTTTCTTTTTAAACTGCATTTTCTAATTTGCTTTTTGCCTTATTTTCCTATAGGAAGTTGTTGCTCACTGGATTGCTGAGTGCCGCATTGCTATTGAACAGGCAAGGCTACTTACACTGAAAGCAGCTAATAAAATTGATGCCATGGGCAATAAAGCAGCCAGGAAAGAGGTAACAGGATTGAAATTTTGTATGAGGAAGACAGAAGGGACAAACTATCAGGAATTTAATTATACTAATGAAACTGTTTTTGCTGAGAAAAAAAGAAAATGGTGGCTTTCATAAACATTTGCATATTCTTGAGAAACTTAATACACCTCATTTGTTAATTTAAATCAATGGGTTTAAATTTGTCAATGATGTGAACTGATGTCAACAGTCAATTAACTAGTTAATACTGAATAATTCAGTTGATAATTGAATACGTAGTAGATCATTATGTAGCTGTCAAAGTAATTTTTCAACTTTGAAGAATTGTATGTTTTATTGATAAACTTGGTTAAATTCTATTGTATATAGTGATGAATTTTATTGTGGAACCCTTATCATCTCTCCACAAAAAACTGAAGGGAACATTAGGCTGAGATATAAATAGTACACAAAACTTACTTAATGGCTATGAATCTTTCTTGTTTGGGAACCAGGAAGTGACATCATGATGACACCAGTAGGAAAGGAACAGAGCTCTCTGTCTCTGAGCTGGCTTCTTCATATTTGTAGATGCAAAAGCCACCCTGGAGGAGTGGTGAAGCAAAGGAGAGGTGCCTTGTGAGATTCCAGGGGAGAATGCAACTCCCCTGTAAAACCCCAAGGCTGTTGTTTTCTATGCCACATTGCGGAGAAGAGGCAGCCAAGATGGCCGCCACATAGCCAAAGGCAGCTTTATAACTAAGAAGATTGCAGGAGCAGAATTAGTGACAGTATCTGGAACTGGGTGAGAACAATCCATTTTACTTTAAATGCAATCCTGAAAAGAATATTCAGAAAACAGGACTTATAATTATATTTAAGGTGGCAGCGATCTGGTTATTGGAGTGAAATGTTAAAATGCTAAAAATGGAAGAAGTAAAGAAAGATTTAGGAAAGGATACTGAGTTTTGAAAGAGGTCAGGTATCTGCCAGGTGCTACTGCCAACAGAGACAAGAGGTGTATTCTTAAGATAGTCAAGAATGCCAGTAAGGACTGTGATATTGATGCTATTATACATCTTGGTACAAATGATCTGTCCCAGAAGGATGTACTTTCTGTTCAGAAAGACTTCCAGAGCTTGGGGTATGAACTTAGTAATATGGGCTGTAGGCGTATCTTTTCAGAGGTTCTACCAGTATGCAAGGAACAACAAGGGAAGGGCCAGCATGTAGCAGAGTTTAATGTGTGGCTAAAGGAGTGGTGTAAAAGGGAAGGTTTTGGTTTTATTAGTCATGATGTCTGCAGTTGGTCCAATGAAAAGCTGTACAAAAGAGATGGTTTGCATCCATCAAAGAAAGGGACTGAGTTACTTGGCATTAAATTCACAGATTTTTCTGGATAAACATTTAAACCGAACAGCGGGAAGAGAGAATTAATTACAGAACATTTCTGTCCCCAGCAACCTAAAATTAATAAGGATACCAGTGCATATAAAATAGATGTTTGTGCAGGTAAGATTATCAACCTTGTTGTCAACCAAAACCAAGCATTTAACATAATACCATGGGCATTAATCAAACAGGTGGCAAAAAAGTAGGGGCAGGCAGGCACAACACAGTATGTAGACAGTAAACACAGCGTCAGAAATAAAGATCTCAAGTACCTACCGTGTTTCTCATATAATAAGGCCGCGTCTTTTTTTTTTTTTGAGCCCCTGAAAAAACGGCTAGGACGTCTTTTCAGGGATGAATTAATTTCTTTGCTTCCCTGCGCATCCTCACCTAGGGCACCCCGCGGGCAGCCACGCCTCGTCACCAGCCTCTCCTAACAGCCAATTATGGCGTAGTGCGGAGGGCTCCCTACCCCTGCCAAGCGCCTTTGCTGCAGACCCGGGTCAGTGGGCAGGCGGCAGTGGCGGCTTAGATGTCCGCCAGCAGCATTTCAGCTGCTTCTCAGGCCTCTGTAGCTTCCACGGTTCCTGCCAGTGCTGGCGCTTCTCTCACCAGCGCCATCTCCAAAAACAGCATCTGAGTCGTTCCTGCTTTTTCCCCATCCCCTTCCCCGCAACAACAGGAAAAAAAATATTTGGAGGGACCTGGGAGCAGTGTGCGCTGCGTTTTGGTTTAATCCCAAGCAGCTGGTTGGGTGTGAGAAGAGCCGAGCGAGCGTCTCTGCTGCTGCTACCCTTGGTGCTCCAGCCTTGGGCTCTGCAAGTTTCCAAAAGTGCTGGTGCACAACTCAAGCGCGCCCAGGCCAAGCTACAGCTGTCCCTCTCTCGCCAGCGCCATCTCCAAAAACAGCAGCAGCAGCGGCGGGAACCATGGAAGTTACAGAGGCAGCTCCCCCACCCGAGAAGTGGCTGAAATGTTTCCACTGCCACTGCTGCCGCTGTTTTTGGAGACAGCGTGGCGAGAGAGGGACAGCTGCAGCTTGGCCTGGGCGTGCTTGGAATGCAGGAATGAGTTGCGCACCGGGACTTTTGGAAACTTGCTGAGCCTGAGGCTGCAGCACCAAGGGTAGCAGCAGCAGAGATGCTTGCTCAGCTTTTCTCACGCCCAACCAGCTGCTTGGGATTAAACCAAAACGCAGCACGCAGCGCTCCCAGGTACCTCAAAATGTTTTTTTTTTCCTGTTGTTGCGGGGAAGGGGAAGGAGGAAAAGCAGGAGCGACTCAGATGCTGTTTTTGGAGACGGCACTGGCGAGAGAGGCACCAGCACTGGCGGGAACTATGGAAGCTACGGAGGCCTGAGAAGCGGCTGAAACCCTGTCAGCGGACATCCACGCCCACCTACTGACCCGGGTCTGCAGCAAAGGCACTTGGCGGGGTAGGGAGCCCTCTGCCATGATCGGCCATTAGGAGCAGCTGATGGCGAGGCGTAGCTGCCCGTGGGGCGTTCCTAACAGCAAGTTCCCCCCACCTCCCCCCTCAATTTTGCATGTTTTAAACTAGGCCTAAATTTGGGGGGAGGGGCTTAATTTCATTTTATGCCTAGAAAACATGCTGGGTCTTCCTATGTGGGGGGGTGTTTTGTTGGAGAAACATGGTATATACAAATGCACAAGTCTGGGGAACAAACGGTGAACTCAAACTACGAATACATGAAGATAGATATGATATAGTTGGAATAGCAGAAACTTGGTGGGATGAAACCCATGATTGGAATATACTGGTAGAAGAATACAAACTGTTCAAAAAAACCCAGACCCCATAAAAGAGGAGGTGGAATTGCATTGTATGTAAAGGACCATTATATTGCTACAGAAATGCATGAAACCAAAGATGAAAACCTCCTAGAATACAGAGAAGAACAACCAGGATGGTTAGGGACTGGAGGCTAAAACATACAATGAACGGTTGCAGGAACTAGGCTTGGCTAGTCTAGTAAAGAGAGGGGAGACATGATAGCGGTCTTCCAATATTTGAGGGCTGCCACAGGGAGGAAGGGGTCAAGCTATTTTCTAAAGCGCCTATAGGCCAGACAAGGAATAATGGATAGAAACTGAACAAGGAGAGAATTAACCTGGAAATAAGGAGAAACTTTCTGACAGTGAGAACAATCAACCAATGGAACAGCTTGCCCTCGGAAGTTGTGGGAGCGCCATCACTTGAGACTTTCAAGAAGAGGTTGGACTGCCATTTGTCAGAAATGGTGTAGGTCTCCCGCTTGGGCGAGGGGTTGGACTAGATGACCTACAAGGTCCCTTCCAACTCTGATTATCTGTTATCTGTTATATTGGTCAATATAAAAGAAAAAAAGAATGACATGGCCATAGATGTATATCAGTGGTTCCCAAACTTTTTCAGTCCACCGCCCCCTTAGTGCTACAAATTCATCCTCAATGGCCCCCACCCAGGGGCGGGATTCAAATTTCTGTGGGCATGGCCTAATTTGAGGGTGTAGTTTCTGGTAATGTGACTGGGTGGGCATGGCTTGCTGGTTACGTGACTGGGTGGGCGTGGCTTGCTGGTCACGTGATTGGTGGCATGGCTTGCTGGTCAAATGACTGGGTGGGCATGGTTTGGTGACTGACAAACCAAATATAAGTGGTCCTCACTTAATGGACGGTTGCTTAGCAAGTGTTCTAATTTATGACTGGCCTCCCCAGAACTACTTGACCTGTTTTTGGAGTTTTGACAGCCATGCACACACATATACACATATTCCCTTCCAACCTTGCTGGAGCAGATCATTGGACTAGAATCGGCAAAGCATCTCTGATTAGATTCTAGTAGTGAATAAAATGTAATCAAAGATGCTTTGCCGATTCTTGTTGATTTATATTGTATTTCTTTATTTTATGTTGCTGAATTGCATTGACGTGTGTCCCTTCTTGTGCACAACCCAGAAGCTTTTGTGATTCTTTGCAGCAAAAATTACCGATCTCTGGCTTTGCTCTATTTTTCAAAAGTGCCGGCATTGCCGCATTCTAGGAGCCAGCCCCAGAGGTCCACCCCATTGAACCTGCTGCACTGGAGGGACCTGCCCAAGCAAGTCCAAGTGGAGTGGTGCATCATATCAATGGGGTGAGCCTGGGAGAGGAAAAGAGAGAGAGAGAAAAGAAAGAGAGAAGGAAGAAAAGAAAGAGAAAAGGGAAAGAAAGAAAAAGGGACAAAGAAAGGGGGGATGGAGGGGGGACAGGGGAGAGAGGGAGAGAGAGAGAACCTGATGCATCAGATTGAAATGAGGCTTAGTTTAGAGGCCCTTTTCCACATTGAAACATCTTTGCCAGCATCTTTGCCAGCACATTGAAACATCTTTGGCTTCTATTAATTAAAGATTTTATGGACGAAACATGGCCAAGACTATCAGGAAGCTCTCACAATTTGTTGAGGCTTTAAACAGGATCCATTGGACCAGACCTCTATCCTAAAAAATTACTTTTCCCCAATGTATTAGAGTGCCAATTCTGAAGAAGGCAAACCCAAAATATACTGGTAAATTGCAAGGAGAACACACACACACACACACACACTCCCTTCTAACCCTGCTGGAGCAGGTGATTGGACTAGAATAGATATCTCATTATCTTTCTCCCTCCCTCCTCCTTTATTTCTTTTTCTTTCTGTCCCTTCCTTCCACCCCCTCTTTCTTTGTCTCTTTCTTTATTTCTTTTTCTTTCTGTCGCTTCTTTCCACCCCCCCCTTCCTTTGTCCCTTTTTCTTTCTTTCCCTTTTCTCTATCTCTTCTTCCTTCTTTCTTTCTCTCTCTCTTTCTTCTCTCTTTCCCTCTCTCAGGCTCACCCCATTGACTTTGTGCACCACTCCATTTGGACTTGCTGGGGCAGGTGCTTCCGGTGCAAGGGGCTCAATGGGGTGGACCTGCAGGGCCTCGCCCCAAACGTAGCTGTGGCGGGATATTTGAAAAGGAGAGCAAAGTCACTCTGGCTTTGTTCTCCTTTTCCAACGCTGCGTTTGGGGCAAGGCCCTGCCGTCCCGAACATGGCGGCAGTGGGATGTTTGAAAAGGAGAGCAAAGCCACTCTGGCTTTGCTCTCCTTTCTGGCTTTGCTCTCCTGCATTTGGGGCAAGGCCCCACAGGATCACCCCATTGAGCTCTCTGCACCAGAGCGTGCAAGTCAATAGGATGATCCTGCGGGGCCTTGCCTCAAACGCGGCGGCGGGGGGATTTTTTCTCACCCCTGAATTGTGCCCTGCCACTCACCTCCAGCACCCTCTACTGCCTCTTAGCACGCCCCCTGCCGCCCCCTCTTGCCTCTCAGCGCCCCCATAAGGCATCCCACCACTCCCCAGGGGGCGGTACTACCCACTTATGGTGTATATCATAGGCCACTCAATCAAGCAGAAAATAATAGATGTTCTTTTTGCCAACCAAGTAACAAACATATAACGGAAATACACAACAATTGTAATGGGGGACTTCAATTATCCTGATATCAATCTTGATATCAAAACTAATTCTGCACCAAGTGAGAAATCAAATAAGTTCCTAACCAACCTAGCTGACATTAAATATGGAGAATATTTTCATATTTGTACTAAAATGTAAGACACTCTGGAACCACACTGTTCACACAATGATATGTTTGTTGTAATTAAAAAATTTATTGCAAAAAAAATTCTTATTTGGACCAAGTTTGATAATATTATCCCACACAGTGCTTCTTGTGGTTGTCCTCTACTATGCAATTATTTATTTGTGTTCATTTAAGAAAGCAATGAAATAGGGGATCACAGGGAGACATAAATAGGGAGTTTTATTAACAAAAGTCTCAAGGTGGGATTGATATTACAAGACCTCATGCCCATTTGTTATGTCCCACTCAGAATCTCTCAGGCTTAGAAACAATTAAAAATAAAACTCTAGATTTTTCACTTCCTTTGATTCAAAATTCAGCTTGCCATGAATGACATCTTTTTATTTCTACACTAATTTAAAAAAATTCTAACTCATCTTCACAGATTGCTATGATCAAAGTGGTGGCACCCCGAGCAGTCCTTAAGGTGATAGATTGTACTATTCAAATTTGTGGTGCTGCTGGATTCTCAGAAGACTTCCCATTGGCTCAAATGTAAGTGGAAAATACTACTACTAACCCAACTCACTAGAACTCTCCCAAAAAACATATTTGCATATTTTCATACATTATTTATATTTTACTGTTATTTTGCACTTCTGGTTGGATGCTAACTTCATTTCGTTGCCTGTGGCAATGACAATAAAGTTGAATCTAATGGCTATTAAGTAGCAGCTATTCTATTCTGTAGTGTTGAATTGACACAATTTTAATATTTTCACAGGTTTGCCTATATTCGGACTTTGCGTGTAGCAGATGGGCCTGATGAAGTTCATCTCTCAGCAATTGCAAAATTAGAACTGCTTGACCAAGCCAGGCAACTGAATGCACACCTATAACAACTATTTTATTTTGTGATGGCAATGAAAAATCCAAACTTTCCTCCACACAGCATTTTTCTTAAAATTAAGTATGATACCTAAAGAGGAACATTCCAAAAAATAAAGCGAAACCTTGATTAAATTTTAGTAACCTGTCTTTATTTCTGCAGAGAAGCTAAGTTATTTAGTTGGAAAACTAGAATAATAAGGACAAGCGTTGTTGCCAAATCATCCCAATAGAATTTATCATCTCTCCTATTCACTGTTGGGGATGATGAAAATGAAAGTTATGCTATATTATGCTTATATATTTCTACTATGTTACTACTAAGATTTCCATTCATTTCATCTCTAGTGGTTATTTCTTCTTTTTTTGGAAGCTGTGATAATGTAAATACAGCCTTTGAAAATGGGCATCAAACAAATAAATGAACATATCCAACATTTTTGTAATCTGCTTTAAACAATAAAAATATTTTAACTAGTGAGCTGATTGGTTTTAAATTTATCAAATAAATAACTCAGTGAGCAAGAACCTTCCTCAGCAAAAATCTTTTAATTCTAGAAAGTGTGGGTATCTTGGTGGCAAGATATTGAGCTCAGGTACTCTTGAGCAGCTGCAATAATGATGAAGATCACAGTTAATTTATCTGTTTAAATTAAATGGCAAATTATTAGCATTTTGCATTTGTATCAGGTTGTTTAAAAAGATCTTCTGGAGTTTTCTTATTTTTATACTCCATTTTCTTCTAGCTGATTTGACCTTCCCTAGTCTGCCAGTTGATGAACAAATTATTGTTCATTATGTAGGTATTTTGAGCCTGGTTCTTAGGTTAAGATGTTCTTAGCAGTTAAATACCAGTTATTGTATTTAAGATAATTTTTGGGCATTCTAAAAATGTAGTGTTGTTTTTTATGTGCATTTCTTGCAAACAAATTATTTTTGTGTCCACTTTTTGTAATTGTGTAAAAAAATTCTTCGTTTAGCAGGGGACTTTAATCCATTTATATTCATTGAAAGGATCCCATTTCTTTTCTCCAACTTACTTATTATATTTAGAGTTTGGTTTCTTTCTCTGTCTTTGTTCTCTCACTAGTTCCTCTTCTTCTTGGCCAGTGGCTTCTTTCTCTTTGTCTTCTTCATTTTGTATCACTGTATCTTCTGCTGGTTTTTCTCCCTGGTTTCTTTTGGATTCCTTATCTTCTTGTGCACCTTGTGTTAGCTTACATGTCTCTCATAGAAATCCGCTGCCTTAAAGGTAGAATCCAATCTATATCTTCTGGAACAGTGGTCGCCAACTGGTGGGCCGTGAGAAAATGTTGGTGGTCCACAGAGAAATGTCCCCCCAAAGCACTCTCCCAAAGCAATTAATCCAGGCTGTGCACAAGGCTGCACTGCCTACATGGCCCGCGGGAACCCTCCCTGGCCACTCACTCTTTACCCGGCAAACTTGCCTGCTAAGTTGCTATTTTTCCTTTTCCCGACTATCAGCTATTCTGCTGTGCGATTGTTGGATTTCTTGCTTTGTAGCTAATCTTTAGATGAGCTGAACCTTCCTTAGGACTGAAGCAGTGCAGACTGAGCTAGCCGATAGCAGAAACATAGATCTCTAAGTGAATCTGTGATCCTGTGAGCAACTCAATCTGCCTGCCTGCTTTGCCTGATTTTGGGTAAAAGTTGCTCTTTTTTTAAATAAAAAATTCAATATTTATATAAATATTTATAATATTTACATACAAGCCATGCCCAGCCAGTCACATGACCACCAAGCCACACCCACAAATTAGGCCACACCCACAGAATCGGTTAGTGGACCCCAGGATTTAAAATTATGAGTTTGGTGGTCCCTGAGGTCTAAAAGGTTGGCGGTCCTTGTTCTAGAGTGCCAGTTAATTAGGATCTCCTCTGGAACCAGCCATCTAAAATTTATTCCTTTTTTATTCAGCTTTGTTGCCTTCTTAGATCTCTCATCTTCCAGGGGCTCTGTTTCAACACTGTAATTTCCTTTTGTCTGTATTGTAATGATTCTTCCCTCACTCTCTTCAATATTTCATCCCATATTGTTCTCTTGACAAATCTAACATGGACCTCTCTGGATACTTTCTTCTTGCATAACTTGAGTTAAGCCTGTAAATTTGATCAATGTCCTCCATTATTAAAACTTTGTCAATTTGCAAAGCATCTGACAGCAGATTCATAATCACTTCCATTAAATCTTCCTCCTTATCTTCAAGTATGTTCTGAAATTTTAATATGTATGACGCTTTCTCCATTTCTAATGTTACTACTGTATCTTCAAGATTTTTGTTTGCTTGTGCCATTCTTTGGTTTTATTCTTTTATTTTTTCCATCTTTTTTTTATTTCTTCTGTTTTATCTTCCATTTTCTGAATTCTTTGTAATCCTTTTTTGAAACCTTTCTAGCTGGGAATTTATGTGAAGAACCTGTTCTTATCTATTTTTTCCATCTTGTGTTAATTATTTTTTATCTCACTTTTTATCTCATTGTGATTTTTTCTTATACCTTCTTTTTGTGAAGCAATTGCTTCCTGAATCTCTGTAGCATTGTCAGCATTTCTTTTTGAAAGTTATTAGATTTTGCCTGCTGGAGCATGGAATCTATCGATCTTTTGTGTATAGGACTAATGAGATTTGAGGCATTCATTTTTATTTCCCCCAACAAATATTCAGTTCTTCAACTAATAACTAATAATATATTAGTGTTATTTAATATAGCCCACTAATCAGTTATCAAAAAGCAATTTATGTTATCTTTTAAATCTTACAGCATTTAACTATAGTTTATACTCTTTCCTTTATCTATAGGCTTTATAATCTAACAGTTTCCAATAATCCAATATTTGTATCCACCAAAATAAAATAAGGTTTTTAAACTAGCTCCCTCAATCAACATTCAGCCAATATTTATAATCCAAACTCCGGGGTTTATTTAGCTGGCTTGTCTTGTCCTATCAATAAATACAAATCAATTGATGTTTATAATCCACAATAGTCCGCAATAGCCCATCAGTTTTAACTAATCCAAGCAATACATCCCACCAAATAATAAACTACATTGCATTGTTCTCTTTATTTGCCAGTTGTGTCTTACTCTACTGATGACTCTTGCTTCAAGGTCACCAGCCCTTATTTATTAGAGCTATATCCGCTGTTTGCATATCAGACGTTTCAGCAACTTTCTCCTCTTTACCACAATCTTCAAATAATTCCTTGGGAGTTCATAACACAACTAGTATTTAATATTCTTTGATTAGTTATTTTAAATCATCTTTGCTCTCCAAGACTTTAGTAAAACTTTAAAAGTTCTTAATATCTGCTATATAAAGTTTTTTTTCCTAATAAGCTCAGTGTGGTTTTCTATTTTAAGTTCCCTTTTGGGCCCCTCATTGGTGTTTGACTGCTATTTCTTTTCCTCTGGTGAATGGGCGGTTTATTTTCCCTCCTTCTGAGGGGCTTCTGAAGGGCTTTTCTTTCTTTCTTTTGAAATTTATCTGTTGCAGGAAGTATTCTTCAAAGGAAAAGAGAAAAAGTAGTCTTACCCAGTTTCAGAGCACAATGTTAATAATCTTTATTTCAGAGCTTTTTCTCCCCAGTTATGATAGGTTCAAGCAAGTTGCACAAGTGCAGCTATCCCTTCCTCCTGACAGTTTGGCATTTTCCCTGGATCGAACGAGCAAACTGCCATCTGCTCATGATTTACAGGGGTGACTTTGACTCCCTTGGGGGCCTCTGACAGGATGAAATCAATCATGGAAAGCCAAGCTCAGCTTTCCCATGACTATATCACCATGACACCAAACCAGAAATTATATTTTACATCAGCACAGTAAAAAAAAAAGAGAGAGAGGAGTAGCCTTATATATTAAAGAATCATTAAATTCTAAACAGATATACTCAACTGAAGAAGGAATAATTTTGATGGTGAAAATAATAATTAATCAAAAAAAGTTTTGATAATAGCAATATATGCACCAAACAATAAGCAAGATTTTTTTTACCAAGCATTACATAAGAAAATATTGGAAATGGAATATTAAAACATTTGCCTTGTAGGAAATTTTAGTGCAGTTGTGGATGAAACACTAGACTATAAAAGCACTAAACTAGGGAAAAAAGGAAGAAAGAGACTACCTAAGACTTTCTTTTAAATGATAGAAGAAATTTGTATACAAGATGTCTAGAGAGAATTTTTTTTAAAAAAAAAACCAATATACATTTTATTCAAATAGATGTAAATCATGATCTAGAATTGATATGATATGGATGTCTCCAGAACTAAGAACTGATATACTGGAGGTGGAAATAGAACCTAGTGTTTGGGCAGACCATAATCCAATAAAATTGATTTGGAGAGGAGTAAAGAAGAACCTTAGGTGGACATTGAACCAAGCCATATTAAGAGATAAAAAATTCACAGAGCCTGCAGCAATGGAAATTAAAAGAGAAGATACATCACTCCAGAAGCTATGGGACACAGCCAAAGCATATTTTAGAGGATTAGCTATAATTCATGCAGCTAAAAAAACAAAGAGAAAAAGTGATGGACTATGATGTTGAAAGAAAAGTATAAAAAATTGTAGCTAGCGTTCAAAGAGATCCACAAAAGTAAACGCTTAAAAGACAAATGGAGATAATTAAACATGAATTGAACTTAGTAGTTTTCGAAGAAATAGCTTAACAAATCAAAAGGGCAAAACAAAACTTTTTCAACAATGCAAACTAATCAGGAAGATGGTTGGTGTATAAACTGAAAAAAGAAAAAAAAAGTTGATAAATTGCAAGATGATCATGGATATATACATTTTCAAAGTGAGTCAATAAAAAAGAGTTAAAGACTATTATGAAAAGTTATATGATTCAGAAAATAAACCTATGGAAAAAAATAACACAATATATGGAAGAAGTCAACTTACCCAAAGTCCCAGAAAACTTTAAAACTATACTAAATGGGAAAGTAATAGAAGTGATAAAAAATCAGAAAAATGATAAAACTCCAGGTCCAGATAGGCTACTAGCAGAATTTTATAAATATTTTGCAGATATGTTAAGCTTCCCACTGAAAGATATCTGTAACGAACTAATATCAGAAGATAAATTACCAAACACATGGACAGAAGCAAATATTATGCTAATACCAAAAGATCTGACACAGATGAAAAACTATTGACCAATATCCTTACTAAATGTGGACTATAAAATCTTTGCTTCAATAATAGCAGAGAGACTGAAATTTTTTTTGACCGAATTTATTCACCCAGAACAAAATTGCTTTTTACAAAAAAGACAAATAAAACACAATTTAAGGATTATTTTGGATACATTAAAATATTATGAAGTACATCTACTAAAAAAAATGGCACTAATCTTCTTAGATGCCTAGAAGGCCTTTAGCAATGTGAGTTGACCATTTATGTCATACAACTAAACTATGGACTTTGGAGAAGAATTTATAAATGTAATTAAGACGATATAAACAAATAGCTTAGGTAATTGTAAATGATGCCTATACAGAGAGTTTTAATATAACAAAAGAGACAAGGAAAGGATGTTCACCTTTACTATTTATATTGACTTTGGAAAATTTTGAACAGGAATATCAGACAAAATTTAGAAATTAAGGGACAGGAGATAAGAGAAGAAAGATATAAATTACAAGCATTTTCAAATGATTTGGTATTTATTGTAGAAAAACTGCTAGAGACAATCCCAAAGCTGTTAATAGAGATAGAGAGGTAGCCGGACTGAAAATAGAGACAAAACTAAAGTTATAGTAATAATATCCACAAAAACAAAATCTGGCAGAAAAAGTGGACTTTTAAATAGTTAAGAAAGTAAAACATTTGGGAATATACTTAACAGCAAAATGCACAATGATAAAAGAAGACAATTATATAAAACTACTTAAGCAAATAAAATTAGATCTGGAAAAATGGGGAAAAAAATCTATATTTTTTAATGTTAGGAAGGATTGTCACAATAAAAATGAATATCCTACCAAAACTGTTTTTCCTGTTTCAAACAGTACCTATAAAAATTGAAAAGAAATTCCTCAAGGATTTAAACAAATTGATGCAGAAATTTATTTGGCAAGGGGAAAAATAAGAATAAAGTTGAAAATGCTACAAGAATCTAAAAAAAAAAATGGAGGATTTGGATTACCAGATTGGTTTTTTACATGGTTAAAAGAATGAATAACTCTCAGACACAAGATACTGTTATATTTAGAAGGACATGATTTACAGTTAGGATGGCACACCTTCTATGATATGAGAAAAATAAAATTCATAGATCTTTCTAAATCACTATATATGAAATTCACTAATATTGACATGGGAAAAGATAAAATATACTTGAAAATTCCAGAATGGCTGTCAGCAATGGAAGCCTTTATATACTTTCTGTATATAAAGTATATAAGCCTTTATATACTTTATATATAAATCTGGTGAAGCTTGAAAAAAATAATGATATATAAAGATGTTTTAGACATTGAAGGGAAATTAAAATCAAAGCAAGAGCTTGAAGAACAGGGCATTATACTATCATGGTGGCCTCAATTGCAAATATACTCTAGATATCATATAGATATGAAAAAGTATGGCTTCTATAAAGGACAAACAGCATTTAATAAGATACTGTTGAACTCTGATGAAAATTAAGGTATATGACTTTTTGCTAAATTAAAAAATGGAGGATGAACAAATAAAAGACACAACAGTACAATGGGGAAAAAACTTTGGCTATAATATAGGATTAGAGAAATGGCAAAATTTATGGGAAGGGAACTATAGATTAACAATGGCAACTTCTTATAAAGAAAATTTATATAAGCTGCTTTATAGATGGCATTTACCACCTGCGAGGTTAGCTAAAATGCTTAAAAATATGTCTAGCAAACATTGGAAATGTAATCAAAAGATGGGCACATTTTATTGTATTTGGTGGACTTCTGCTAAAACTATTTTTTGGAGGGCAAAAATAAATAGATGGCTAGAAAACATAATAGGGAAACATGTAGATTTTAAACCTGAACTAGTTTTATTAGAGATGATATCAGACAAAAATTGATAAGAAAAGTATGTATTTAGTATTATACATTTTAACAGCTTTGAGGATTATCTTTGTACAATATTGGAAAGATGAAGAAACACCTCAAGATGAAGAGATAATTAAGAAAATATTAGACTGCAGAAATGGACAGACACATTGAAAATCAAACAGAAAGTAAAGAGATCAAACAGCTAGTAAAAAATAAACAAAGGATCCAGATAATAGAAGAGAAATCAGAACAAGCAGAGAAAAATGTAGACGAGATAAATCAAAGATTGACCCAGGCAAATGAGCTAGAGACATGTTGGCGAACCTATGTGTCAGATCCGTGTATCTGTCATTTCTTCAGTGAAAGAAGAAAAGGGGGGGGGGGAGACTGATAAAGAAATCCTTTTTTGATGTAACCCGAAAACATTCAATATTATATTGAATTTGTATAACCCACACATGATACAATGGAGAGAGGAATCCCAGATGGCCAGAATCAATCACCTCTGAGAGGCACAGCCAGGAGATGAGAAGACCATAAAAATTCCACAGTGAGGTGTATGCTTGGGAAGCTGTGAAAAAGATCGTTCCTACAGAAGAGGTGGGGTGGGGAATAAACATACTGGCTTTTGTTTTCACTAAATACACATTGAGAGAAGGGGAGGGGTTCTAAACTCTCTTATCTATCCCGGTATGCCTAAGAGACATTATATGCTGATTTGAACTCTTACATGAATTGTCTCATCTCAATAAAGGATTCCTTTTCATACGTTTGGTTTTCAGAAGTTCATTCTTGTTAATTGAATGGGAAAAAGTTCTGTAGCCTGATATAAAGCAGCATCTTCAATAGAGGTCAACCCGGAGAGAATTTTTTTTTCTTACAAAAAGAAAGAAAACCTTTCACTCTACCAAGGGGACCCTGCAAGAGAAGAAAAATGTCTGAATACAGCAAGGAGCAAGGGGGAGCCGAATGCTGGGGAGAAACGTCGATACTTACCCAGCCAAATACTGACTTGGTGCACCCCACTGAAGACAGCGAGGCTGCCTGCGAAACCTCCACCAAGCCCCGGTGGTCTATAGGTGTAGGAAAATGGTACAGCTGGGACAGAAGAACCACAGGAGTAACCCTCACCCAGGGTAATTGTAAACCCGGGTGGAAATTGGAGCTGAGGCCCTATCAAATCAGGAAGAATGAGGAGCCACCAGTCGACGACCGAATGAGATAAATCACCTTGTGAGGGAAACCCTGGAGAGCCTCGAGGAGAGGGATGCACCAGGACACCAACGCAGGAGAGCAAGGGTACCAGAAAATGAGAGAACCCAAGCCACCACCCCGGATCCAGCAGAGTTTGAGCGGGCAGAGGGACAAGCCAAAGAACCAGCAGCCATACCAGGTACCTGACCCTTAAGCACCCCGGATCAGGGCATTAACCCTGGCCATCCCAGAGACATACAACTACAGAGGAAGACCCCACCCTTGGGGGTAAAATTTGATGGAGACCCCCAGAAACTGGGATTTTTCCTGGTGCAAGTGCTCACCTACATGCAAGAATATGGGTGGGATTTCCCAACCCAGGAGTTCTGAGTATGAGTTGTCACCTTGGCCCTTGAAGGGGCAGCAGCCAGATGGATGGTAACATTCCACAATGTAAACGCCTGTCAGGCTACAGAACTTTTTCCCATTCAATCAATAAGAATGAACTTCTGAGAATCAAACGTATCAAAAGGAATCCTTTATTGAGATGAGACAATTCATGTAGGAGTTCAAAGCAGTGTCTGAGGTCCCTCAGGCATACAGTTATAGATAAGGGAGTTTAGAACCCCTTCCCTTATCTCAATGTGTATTTAGGGAAACAAAAGCCAATATGTTAATTCCCCTCCCAGCCCCTCTGTAGGAAGGATCTTTCTCACAATCTCCCAGGACATACCTAACTTCCCCCCACCCTCTTTTCAGAATGGACTATTTTTTGGAGATTGCCCAGAGCACTTCACTGTGGAGTTTTTATGGTCTTCTCATCTCCTGGCTGTGCCTCTCCGAGGTGTTAGGTTCTGGCCATCTTGCTTCCCTCCCTCCATTGTATCATGTGTGGATGTACAAATTCGATATAAGGTTAAATATATTCAGGTTACATCAAGAAAGGATTTCTTTATCAGTTCCCCCCCCCCTTTCTCCCTCCACTGAAGAAATGACAGATACACGGTTCTGACATCCTGCCCTCCTTTAAAAAACAGATAGGTCTACCTGGAAAAAACAAAAATCGTGCATTACATGTGCAATTCAGGATGCTTCATCAGGGTATTTTAGGTGGAACTTTCGCAGTAAGGTGGGTGCTTTTACATGTTGTTTGGCTACCCACTCATTTTCTGAGGAAGGAAGGTGTTTCCAAGCTACTAAATATTGTGTGGATTCACGGTGAGTGCGTGAATCAAGGATATCTTTAATTTCAAAATGTTGTTCCCCATGTATCATGATAGGGGTTGGGGGTGTGGGAAGGCAGGGGGTCTGAGGTTTGAAGTGATCTCCGGTTTGAGCAAGCTACAGTGAAATACTGGATGAATCTGCCTAAGTGTTTTTGGAAGACGAAGCTCTACCGTCACGGTTGATAATTCTGGAAATGGGGAATGGGCCAACGAATTTTGGTCCTAATTTCTTAGAAGGTTCTAATGATTTTAAGAATTTTGTGGACAAATATACACGGCCCCCAATCTTGAAAAGTTTAGGTTCACAGTGTTTTTTGTCTACTTGTGTTTTGTAAACTGCTCTAGCTTCCTGTAGAGATAATATTACCACTGGCCACATGGCTTAAGGGGATTTCAGGTTCTTTGGTGGGTAGTTCCGGCATGGGTTTGAATTCTTGGCCTGTGGCTACCTGAAATGGGGTGAACCCCGTGCTACTATGGACTGAGTTATTGTATGCTACCTCTACAAAAGGAAGAAGATCAGTCCAATTGTCCTGTTGGTAATTAATAAAGCATCTTAAATATTGTTCTAATACGCTGTTCACTCTCTCTGAAGATCCATCAGTTTGGGGATGACTTGATGATGACAATCCCTGGGTGGAGCCTAATAGATTTAAAAAAGCCCGCCAAAATTTGGATGTGAACTGAACACCCCTATCTGAAATAATTCATTGGGGGGGCACCATGAAGGCGATAAATGTGTATTAGGAACATCTTTGCCAATGCCTTGGCAGTTGGGATCTTTTGGCATGGAATAAAGTGAACCTGTTTGGAAAAAAGATCAGTTACAACCCAAATGACAGTATTCCCAGCACTCTCGGGAAGTTCCACTATAAAGTCCATAGAGATCTCTTTCCAGGGAACAGAAGGGTCTGCTACTGTTTGTAAAAGTCCAGGATATTTTCCTTGTCTTCTCTTTGCAGCAGCACAGGTGGGGCAGCTCGCAACATAGTTTTCAATGTCCTTTTTAAGGGATGGTCACCAAAATTGTCTTTTGATGAGGTGCAGGGTTTTGACAAACCCAAACTGTTTTGCTATTTTGGAGTCGTGGCAGCATTTCATGAGTTGCATTCTCTGGCTTGCAGAGACATAAAGCTTGTTTTCTACCCAAGCCAGTCCATCTTTGAGTAAGCAAGTGTTTCTGTTAGCTTGGACCCAGTCATCCATAAGTAGTGCCTCCTTAAATATTGACATCGTTGTGTCTTCGGTCAGGGATGATTTTTTTTTCTCTTGTGCCCGAGTGATTACCTTGGCTGTTAGTTGGGTCGGTTGGATCATCGGTTTTATAACCTCAATCTTTTTGCTGTTGTATTGGGGTTTCCTGGACAGTGCATCTGCTAAGAAATTTTTCTCCCCAGAAAATATTTGAGAGTGAAATTAAAATGTTCAAAATATTGAGCCCACCTTGCTTGTTTTTTGGAGAGTTTCCGTGGATTTCTCAGAGCTTCCAGATTTTTGTGATCAGTCCATACTTCAAAGGGGATTTGGTTTCCTTCCAGGAAATGTCTCCATGTGAGCATTGCCCACCGCACAGTATATGCCTCTTTCTCCCATATGGCCCATCTTTGCTCGGTTTCTGTCAGTTTCTTGGATGTATAACCGCATGGTTGTAATTGTCCACTTCCATTCTTTTGGAGGAGGACTTCCCCAACTGCAACGTCACTAGTGTCTGCTTGAATGACAAAAGGTTGTTCGGGGTCTGGGTGCTTAAGGACCGGTTTTGCTATGAACAGATGTTTGAGTTTCTCGAATGCTGCTTGGCATTCCATTGTCCAGATAAGGGGTTGCCTAAGTTTGGGTTTCTTCCCCAAGTTTTGCATATAGTTTAACATCTAAGAGTTTTGTAAGGACTGCACAGAGTAGCTTGATGTGTTCTTCCATCGTTCCTGTGTAGATTAAAATATTAAGATACACTAGAACCCATTTATATAAAAATTCATGAAGGGTTCATTGATCAATTGCATAAACGCGGCAGGCGCTCCTTGCAGTCCAAAGGGGAGCACTTTAAATTGGTAGCATCACAATGGTTTGTTAAAAGCTGTCTTCCACTCATCCCCTTCCTTTATTCTAATGCGGTAATATGCCTCTCATAGGTCTAACTTTGAAATTTTTTTTCCTTTTGAGAGGTGGGCTAACATGAGGAGGAGTGGATAATATTCTCTATGCAAATTGTGTTTACTATTTGGCAATTCACACATAGACGCATGGAGCCATCTTTCTTTTCATGGAATAATACTGGGGCAGCTATTTTTGGTTGGGTGGGTTCGATAAAGCCCCTTTTTAAGTCAATCAATAAATTATCAGTAAATGCTCTGAGTTCTTTCAGTTCTCTGGGAGACATGCAGTACATTGGTTTGGGGAGTTTAGCCCCTGGTAGGATTTCGATAGCGCAGTCTGTGGCTTGAAGGGGTGGGAGTTCAACACAAGCTTCCTCACTAAATGCTTGGGCCAGATCCTGGTACTCATTGGGGATGTTAATGGGTTCAGCCGACTGTCGGATCATGGCTGATTCTCTGTTCTCTGTCCCTTTCTTTATCCTTTCCTCTGAGCTTTTTGCAAGTATTACGTCTCTCTGGAATTGTACGGTTCCTTTCCTCCAATTTATTTTTGGATTCCATTTCTGCAGCCATGTGAGACCTAGAACTAGTGGCTCTTCCATTCCTGGGGCTACAATGAATGTGAGCATCTCCCTGTGGTTCCCTGGTCTTATTTTCAATGGTTCTGTGGTAAACCTGGCGGGCTCCCCCCCCGCTATAGTTTCATCTAATTGGCAAAAAGCAATGGAATTTTCCATTTCTTTCAGTTGGATTCCCAATTTATCTGCAAGGGAAGGGTTTGATTAGGCATTGGGTGCATCCCAAATCTGGCAACGCTGCAACTTCCTCCCCCTTCCCTTGGCTGGAGATAAACAGTCTCAGAGGTAGGGTGATTGGTTCAATTGGATTGCTTACCAGCGGGTCATCTTCTGGATCACTTTCAGACTGGCTCAGGTCCCCTCAGAGCATTTGGGATTCTTCCTCAGGGTTGGGGGGGATCAGAATCCCACAGCTACTCGGCCTCTCAGGCCAGTCTCCTTTCCTCGAGGGCTGGATGTTCCGGGTTTCCTCCCTGATGGGTGGTCTAGCTTTCTGGCAGGAGTCTTCAAACGGCATTCTGCTGCACACTGTCCCTCCTTTACACACTTAAAGCAATGATACGTTCTTGGAGTCATGGTGGATTGGGGTTTGAAAACTTCCCGTTTCCCCAGGGGTGGGGATCTTTTCCAGAACTTATCAGTGAGGTACCGGTTTCAAGTCATGTCTATTTCTGCCTCCTCTGCCATCATGTACCATTTGTGCAAGAGATTTGGGACCCCATAGGCCAGGCAGGCACCATTATCTAGACAACCAAGATGGCGACCGGAGGATGTCGGGCTGAGGAGCTCCGCTGCCACGGCCGAAATTCGGGGTAAGTCCCCCTCCCCCAGGGTCCTCACCTGTGGCAGGGGTGGCAAAAGGACCCGGGGGGGGTAGGCAGCCCCGAGGAGGCCGTGGAAGTCCGGAGGAGGCCATGGGGCCATTGGACTGCCACCGGGGCTACCGCTACCGCCGCTACCGCCGTTGCTGCTGTCGGCGCCGCCGCCGAGGCCGGGGCTGTCGCCGCGGCTGCCGGGGCTGCCGCCGCCGTCATCGGTGGCCGTCGTCGCCGCTGCTGGGGCTGCCGCTGCTGGGAGTGGTCATCGCCGCTGCTGGGGACCGTCGTCGCTGCTGCGGGGGCTGCCGCCGTCGTCGCGGGGGCCACTGAGGCTGTTGCCGAGGCCGGGGCCGCCGCTGCGGCCGCTGGGACTGTCGCCGTCGTCACCGGTGTGGAGGAGGCCATGGGGAGGCCAGAGGAAGTCGTCGCTGAGGCCACCGCCGCTGCCGCTGGAGCCGTTGAGGCCGTCATTGCTGCTGCTGGGGCCGTTGCCGGCGCGGAGGAGGCTGTGGGGAGGCTGGAGGAGGTCGCCGTTGGAGCCTCTGAGGCCTACGCCGCTCCGCTAGGGCCGTTGGGGCTACCGCCATCGTCGCTGGGGCCGCTGCTGTCGACACCGCCGTCGAGGCCGGAGCCGCCGCTGGGGCCGTCACCGGCGCGGAGGAAGCCATGGGGAGGCCGGAGGAGGTCGCCGATGGGGCCTCTGAGGCCGCCGCCGCTGCCCCTGGGGCCGTTGAGACCGACATTGCCGCCGCTGGGGCCGCCACTGGTGTGGAGATCGGGCCCGGGACTGGTTTAAGGGCCGAAGCCACTGCCGCCGAGGGCTCTTTGGGCCTCTTGGGCAACGGGGGTGCTGTTTGGCCAGGCATCGGATATGGTGCCTGGCAATTTCCATCAGGCCCGGAGATGTGGGTCCCGTTTGGTTTGGCCTTTGCCTGGTCGATGGCAGTCAGGGAAGATCCAGCCAAAGACACAGACATTGATATATTCCTCGAAACATCTGTGGGCCCTGAGATATGTCCCCCTGTCTCAGAGTTGGCCCTCTTACCTCTCCAAGACTTATCTCAAGGACGGATCTTGGGATCCGGAGAGATGGTGGGGTCGCCGGAAACGTGGGAGGGAGGGTTGTTTAAAATTTTTAATTAGATTTCTAAAGGGGTTAGGGTTGGCCGGGCGCGGGTTGGGGGACAACCCGCCTGGGGCTGGGACCGGTCGTGGGTTGAGCGTTGCTGGGAGAGTTTGGGGTCGGATGGGGCTGTACTGAGGATGGGGGGTTGTCCCAGGGAGGGTGATTTTAAAGCTATTAGTACGGTGAGCGGGAGAGGCAGATTTGGCGGTTATAGGGGGCCACATTCTGTTTTGGGAGCGCGCCCCTGCTATTTGTCAGCGGTGGCGCGCTCCGACCCCCTTGTTATGTCCCGTTCCCCGGGGGGTCTGAGCGATCGGGCCCTGGGCCTCCGGCTGATGTTGTGTAACGCCAGGTCCGTTATTAATAAGGCCCCCCTCATTTATGATTTGATCTGTGAGGGGGGAGCGGACCTGGTGGGCATCACCGAGACCTGGCTGGGCCCACAGGGGGGAGTCCCTCTGGTGGAGATGTGCCCAGCCGGGTTTCAGGTTTTTCATCAGCCGAGGGTCCAGGGGAGGGGCGGGGGTGTTGCGGTGGTTATTAAGGAAGATCTGTGTCCGAGGGAATCCACTGTTTCTCAGACGACCGGATGTGAGTCTCTTTTCGTGAAGTTTGGTCCCAGGGTGCAGGTGGGCTTGTTGATCGCATACCTGGCTCCCTGCTATGCGGCATCGGCCCTGCTTGAGCTCCTTGAGGTTATAGCCGGCGTGGCGGTTGAGACCCCCAGGCTTATGGTCATGGGGGATTTCAACCTCCCTTCTGCCAGCGGTACCTCGGGAATTGCTCAGGAGTTCATGTCTTCCATGACAGCCATGGGCCAGACCCAGTTAATTCGGGACCCTACTCACGTGGGAGGTCACACCCTGGATTTAGTTTTTGTCTCTGATCAGTGGCAGAGTGGTCTGGGTGTAGGGGATATAGTTATAGAACCCCTGTCATGGACAGATCACTCGCTCCTGAAGCTTGACTTCCGTTCCGCAACCCCGACCGCAGGGAGGCGGGGCCGCTTAAATGGTACCGCCCCAGGCTCCTGATGGACCCGGATAGGTTCCTGATGGAGCTTGGGCCATTTCCCGAAGCTCGCACACACGACTCGGTTGAGGGCTTGGTCGCCACCTGGGATAGGGTGGCTGCTGGGGCCCTTGACCGGGTCATGCCCTTGCGGCCTCTGACCCGGTGCCGATCCCAAGTGGCTCCTTGGTTTTCTGAGGAGCTAAGGGAGATGAAGCGCTGGAAAAGATGCCTAGAGAGTAGTTGGAGGGCTAGCCGTTCTGAGTCTGACCAAACACTTCTACGATCTTATATTAAGACGTATTTAGTGGCGATAAGGATGGCGAGGAGGACTTACCTCTCCACCCTTATTGCGTCCACGGAAAACCACCCAGCCGCCCTGTTTAGGGTGACCCACTCCCTTTTAGAGATGGAAGCGCGGGAGGATCCCTTACAGGGACGGGCTGAGGAGTTTTCTAGGTTTGTGCAGGACAAAATCGCTCAGATTCGAGATGAGCTGGACTCCGACTGGGCATCTCTGGGCGGGGGGGCGGGGGTGGATATCGGTGAGGTTAATTGGGTTGAGTTCGACCCTGTTACTGTAGAAGACGTGGACAGGGTGCTGGGGGGACTGAATGCCACCACCTGTTTGTTGGACCCGTGCCCCTCCTGGCTGGTCTTGGCCACTCGGGAGGTGACACGAGGCTGGTTCCAGGGTATTATAAATGCTTCCTTGAGAGAGGGGCTTTTACCCGCCACCTTGAAGGAGGCGGTGGTGCGGCCCCTCCTCAAGAAACCGTCCCTGGACCCAGCATTGTTATCAAATTATCGTCCGATCTCCAACCTTCGGTTTGTTGCGAAGGTTGTAGAGAGTGTGGTGGCCCGTCAGCTCCCCCAGTTCCTGGATGAAGCGAGTTATCTTGACCCCCTCCAATCGGGCTTCAGGCCCGGGCACAGCACGGAGACGGCGTTGGTCGCGTTGGTTGATGATCTCTGGAGGGCTCAGGACAGAGGTTGTTCCTCTGTCCTGGTCCTGTTAGATCTCTCGGCGGCTTTTGATACTGTCGACCACAGTATCTTATTGCAGCGGTTGGAGGGGTTGGGGGTTGGAGGCACCGTGTTGCGGTGGTTCTCCTCCTTCCTCTCCAACCGTTCGCAATTTGTGTTGACGGGGGAGCAGAGATCGTCCCCAAGGCCCCTGCTTTGTGGGGTGCCTCAGGGGTCGGTGCTCTCGCCCCTGCTGTTCAACATTTATGTAAAGCCGCTGGGTGAGATCATCCGTGGCTTTGGGGTGGAGTTCCATCAGTACACTGATGATACTCAGCTGTACATCTCCACCCTGGGCTACCCCAACGAAGCCGTCGAAGTGATGACCCGGTGCCTGGAGGCTGTGCGGGGTTGAATGGGTCGTAACAGGCTTCGTCTCAACCCGGCCAAAACCGAGTGGCTGTGGTTTCCTGCGCCCAGATACAGCCAGCTTATTCCTTTGCTGGCCGTGGGGGGAGAGGTATTGACCCCCGTGGAAAGGGCGCACAACTTGGGTGTCCTCCTGGATGTGCGGTTGTCTTTGGAAGAACATATTGCAGCCATCGCCAGGGGGGCTTTTTATCAGATTCGTCTGATTTACCAGTTGCGGCCCTTTCTAGATCTAGGCGCACTTCGCACAGTCACTTCCGCCCTCGTTATCTCCCGCTTGGATTATTGCAATGCTCTTTACATGGGGCTCCCCTTGAAGAGTCTCCGGAGGTTGCAGTTAGTTCAGAATGCAGCCGCGCGGGTGATCGTGGGCGCCCCTCAGGGCGCACACGTAACACCACTTCTCCGCAGGCTGCACTGGCTTCCTGTGGCCTTCCGGATTCAATTCAAGGTGGTACTGATGGTATTTAAAGTGCTCCATGGCTCGGGACCTGGGTACTTACGGGACCGCCTGCTGCCACCAACAACCTCCCGCCACCCAGTACGCTCCCACAGGGTCGCCCTACTTGGGGTACCGCCACCTGATCGTTGTCGGCTGGCGGCCCCGAGGGTGCGTGCTTTCTCTGTGGGAGCCCCCTCCCTGTGGAATGATCTCCTCCCGGAGATACGAGCCATGACAGATATCCTCTCCTTCCGGCGCGCAGTCAAGACCCTATTTTTTAAACAAGCTGGCCTGGCCCAGTAAGGGTCTATGGGGTTTTAAGTTAACAGGGTTTTTTAAATTTTAATGTCATTTTAAAATTTTTTGGGATGCAGCCACATCTATGTTTAATCTGGTTTTAAATTCTATTTAATTTTGTAACTTTGTATTTTATGTATTTATTAGGCTGTACACCGCCCCGAGTCCCTTTTGGGAGAGGGAGCGGTATAGAAATACGAACAATAAATAATAAATAAATATCATTTAGTCCATCTTTGAACCAACAGATTAGGATATCCTCTGGCCAGTCTACCAAGCCGGCCAGGTCATGAAATTCCCCGGTGTATTCTTCTACCGGGCGATAGCCTTGTTTTACAACTCTAATGTGGTCGTGGGCTTTTCTATCAGCAAGGGTGTCCTCGAAGCGGTGGTGTATGGCCGTCATGACGCGTTTGAGATTCCTTAATTCTGGGGCGTTGTCAGATCTGTGTATCTGTCATTTCTTCAGTGGAAGGAGAAAAGGATGGGGGAACAGATAAAGAAATCCTTTTTTGATGTAACCTGAATATATTTAACCTTATATCAAATTTGTACACCCACACGATACAGCGGAATACCCAAGCATTTAGTGAATACCCAAGCATTTAGTGAGGAAGCTTGTGATGAACTCCCACCCAATCAAGCCACAGACTGCGCTATCAAAATCCTACCAGGGGCTAAATTCCCAAAACCACAAATGTACTGCATATCTCCCAGAGAACTGAAAGAACTCAGAGTATTTATGAATAAAAACTTAAAAAGGGGTTTCATCGAACCCGCCCAACCAAAAATAACTGGCCCAGTGTTATTCCGTGAAAAGAAAGATGGCTCCAGGCGTCTGTGTGTTAATTATAAAAAATTGAACACTATTTGCATAGAGAATATGTATCCACCCCCTCATGAAGGACATGTTAGCCCACCTCTCGAAAGGAAAAATTTTTTCAAAGATAGACCTACGGGAGGCATATTACCGCATCAGAATAAAGGGAGGCGAATGAGTACTTTAAATGATTTAATTTCACTCTCAAATATTTTCTTGGGAGAAAGAACTTCTTAGCAGATGCACTGTCCAGAAAACCCCAATACAACAGCAAAAAGATTGAGGTTATAAAACCGATGATCCAACTGATCCAACTAGCAGGCAAAGTAATCACCCGGGCACAAGAGAAAAAAGAAACATCCCTGACTGAAGACAGAACGACGTCAATATTTAAGGAGGCACTATTTAAGGACATTGGCTCCAGACTAACAAAAACACTTGTTTACTCAAAGATGGACTGGCTTGGGTAGAAAACAAACTTTATATCCCAGCAAGCCAGAGAATGGACCTCATGAAACACTGCCACAACTCCAAAATAGCAGGACACTTTGGGTTTGTCAAAACTCTGCACCTCATCAAAAGACAATTTTGGTGTCCGTCTCTCAAAAAGAACATTGAAAAATATGTTGCGAACTTCCCCACCTGTGCTGCTGCAAAGAGAAGACAAGGAAAATATCCTGGACTTTTACAAACAGTTGCAGACCCTTCTGCACCCTGGAAAAATATTTCTATGGACTTTATAATGGAGCTTCCCAAAAGTGCTGGGAATACTGTCATTTGGGTTGTAACTGATCTTTTTTCAGGTTCATTTTATTCCATGCCAAAAGGTTCCAACTGCCAAGGCATTGGCAAAGATGTTCCTAATACACATTTATCGCCTTCATGGAACTCCCAACGGATTATCTCAGATAGGGGTGTTCAGTTCACATCCAAATTTTGGCGAGCATTTTTAAACCTATTAGGCTCCACCCAGGGGTTGTCGTCATCAAGTCACCCAGAAACAGATGGATCAATGGAGAGAGTGAACAGCATATTAGAACAATATTTAAGATGCTTTATTAATTACCAAGAGTACAATTGGACTGACCTTCTTCCTTTTGCAGAGGTAGCATACAATAACTCAGTCCATAGTAGCACGGGGTTCACCCCATTCCAGGTAGCCATGGACCAAGAATTCAAACCCATGCCGGAACTACCCACCAAAGAACCTGAAGTCCCCTCCCTTAAGAAGTAGATGGATAATTTACAAGCCATGTGGCCAGTGGTAAGATTATCTGTACAGGAAGCTAGAGCAGTCATTCAAGCTCAAGCAGACAAAAAATGTTTTGACCCTAAAACTTTCAAGATTGGGGGCTGTGTATATTTGTCCAAAAATATATTAAAATCATTACAACCCTCTAAGAAATTAGGACCAAAATTCATTGGCCCATTTCCAATCTCCAGAATTATAAAGCCCCGTGACGGTAGAGCTTCGATTTCCAAAACCACTTAGGCAGATTCATCCTGTATTTCACTGTAGCTTGCTCAAACTGGAGATCACTTCAAACCTCAGAGCCCCCCTTTCCACACCTCCAACAGCCATCATGGTACATGGGGAACAATATTTTGAAATTAAAGATATCCTTTATTCATGCACTCACCGTGGATCCACACAATATTTAGTAGCTTGTAAACATCTGCCTTCCTCAGAGAATGAGTGGGTAGCCAAACGACATGTAAAAGCACCCACTTTACTATGAAAGTTCCACCTAAAATACCCTGATAAACCATCCTGAATTGCAAATGTAATGCATGATTTTTGTTTTTTCCAGGTAGACCTGTTTTTAAGGAGGGCAGGAAGTCAGATCCGTGTACCTGTCATTTCTTCAGTGAAAGAAGAAAAGGGGGGGGGGGAGAGACTGATAAAGAAATCCTTTCTTGATGTAACCTGAATACATTCAATCTTATCGAATTTGTATAACCCACACATGATACAATGGAGAGAGGAATCCCAGATGGCCAGGACCTATCACCTCTGAGAGGCAGAGCCAGGAGATGAGAAGACCCTAAAAATTCCACAGTGAGATGTGTGGGAAACTGAAAAAAAGATCGTTCCTATAGTAGTGGGGGGGGGGGGATAAACTACTGGCTTTTGTTTCACTAAATACACATTGAGAGAAGGGAAGGGGTTCTAAACTCCCTTATCTATCTCGGTATGCCTGAGAGACATTAGATGCTGATTTGAACTTCTACATGAATTGTTTTATCTCAGTAAAGGATTCCTTTTGATACATTTGGTTTTCAGAAGTTCATTCTTGTTAATTGAATGGGAAAAAGTTCTGTAGCCTGCCACTATGCCACTCATGCTGGAAGTGGTACGCAGAGCCATTTCTTCCAGCACATGAGTGGTCGTCTGAAAGAGCCTCACTGCACATGCATGCGCATGCCGTTGCCCGGCAGCTGATTGTCAGATATCTGGCATGCATGCACAGGGTGTGGAGGATGTGTGTGTGGGAGATGTGTGTGCATGCACAGGGATGCGCTATGTATGAGGGGATCACACACAGATATACTGTGTGTGCGAGGGAACTGCATTCATGCGCAGACATTCATGCAAGGGTGTCATACGCATGTTCAAAGATGCACGGCATGAGGGGGAATCGCTCATGCATTCTCAGATGTGCAGCACATGGAGTCGCATGCACATGCACAAAGACGCACAGCACGCAAGGGGGGAATCACATGCATGCACAGATGTATGGCACACGAGTCGTGCACATGCACAGACATGCGGTGTGTGAGGGTGTTGCACATATATGCACAGGGGGTTGGGGGGGCCCAGCACGCATTGCCTTCTGGGTGCTGGCACACGAGAGTGCTTAAGCGAGCGAGCAAGTGTGCAATTATCAGCACGGGAGCTGAAAAAGGTTAGCCACCACTGAGCTAGAGGAAATCGTGACATCTTTGGAAATGTAGATGACTGCTTATTTCATGAGATTTCAAAATATTGAAGAGTAAAAAGGGAAAGACCTTGATATCATGACAAGATTGTTTGCTGATACTTTACAGATAAACAAGCAGCAGATGAAGGCAGACATGGATGAAGTATTTAGAATACATACAAGCTATATGAGAAGTTCATATTATAAAACATTATAATGAACTACTGAAAAATGTCAAAAATTGGAAATTATACTGTATTTTTCATTAGCACAACAAAAGAAGGGGAGTTTTATATATAAAGGAAATAATAAATGCTAAACAAATTTATATAGATGAAGAAGGGAGAATATTAATTGATAATAAACCAAAAGCAAACACTTTTCATATGCATCAAATAATAAGCAAGAATAATTTTATTAAAAACTTCATATGAAAATAACTGAAATGGATTATTTGTGTGGTAAGAGATTTCAACACAATTGTAGGTACAGAACTTGATTATAGAATTAGTAAAATAGGCAAAAAGGCAAGATAAACACTTCCAAGGATTTTTTTAAAATGGCGGAAGAAATAGGTCTTCAAAATATATGGAGAGAAAAAACCCAAAGAAAAATCAATATACATTTTACATACATAGATTGATATCATGGTCAAGAATAGATATGATATGGATGTTGCTGGAATTAATAGCAAATGTACAAGTGATAGAAATAGAAACAAATATATGGGTGGATCACAATCCAATAAAAATTAAATGGAAAGGACAAAAGAAAAAATAGAGATGGATATTGAATCAATTTACTGTATATTAAAGGGAAAAAAATATACAAACAATGGAAAAAAATTATTTCTTTTTTAAAGAGAATAGAAAAGAAGAGTTTTCATTATAAAATGTATGGGATACAGCTAAAGCGTTTATTCTAGAAGAAACACAAGAAACAGGATCAATGGTAGGATTCAAATAATTTAACAACCGGTTGTCTGTCCTAATGACTGGTTGGGTGGGCATGGCTGGGTGGGCATGTGACTGGGTCAACTCAACATCACCAATGTTGAGAGGTGCCTCACTCCGCTTGCCTAGCCTCCTGAGCTCTTCTGGTCTTTGTCTATTTATTTGTTTAGTACTACAGTGCCTGGTTGATTATCTAATGCCTGCCTGTCCTTCTGGATCTGGATTTCCCACAGATTCTTAGCTCTATTATTCTCCACAATCTTCTGTGGAAACTCCTCAATGGCTGGCTGGGGAATTCTGGGAATTAAAGTCCATATATCTTTCCGCTGAGAGACACTGATCTACCCCTTGGGTTCTATCTAGTGTGGTAAATCCTTGCTTCTATGGTTCTTGTGCTGGTATGATCAGTGATTAGTGCTGCCTTTTACACACACACACACACACAGAGAAAGAGAGAGAGAGAGAGAGAGAGAGGGAGAGAGAGCAGGGGTCTGCTACCTTAAGAATAACTTTAGTGTCATTATACAAGTGCAACGAAACTGTGGATGCACCCTAGCAACTGTTTGCGATTAAACACTCAAAGAGCCAGTTGGATCAGTTTCCCACAGACAAGAAAACACAGGGAACCACAAAACCCTTGAGACATCTAAAATGAAGATAATGCTGCATATATCTTTTTTTTTTTTTAATGCAGTACTATTTCTTCTGGGCCTTAGGTGGAAAAAGAGATTTCTATCACTTGCTGGAGATGTCATGGGTTAATCTGGGAATTTCTGTGAACAAATTCTAATTTATTGGAATTGCATCTTTGGTTTCATTGTAATTATACATTTAATTAAATTTGAGGCATTTTATATAATTGTTTCTTCTACTTCAGGAATAATTATAAAATTATGATTATCACTCATTTCTTTACTAGTAGTAGAAGCAAAATAAGCAGACATAAATGTCACCTAAAGTCAGAACCCTATATTTGGATTCTGATAGATTTTTATTGTGAATGCTTTTGCCAAACAGTGGCTGGGAAGACTTGCCACAGATAATTTTACAAAGTACTTATTTCAAATAACATTTCTTGATTGTGTATTCTTACTTGTCCTCTTGTACCGTATCACTGCATTTTGGATTCAAATGCAAAAAATATTTTTGAGAGCATAGAGAAAGGAATGCTGCACCTATTTGCAATTCTTTAAGGCAGCTGCATTTTCCCCCCTGGGATTATGCAGTTTCCTGGGATTATGCAGCTGCCTTTCTTCCCCAGAAAAGGCCATATTTTGCTTAAAGAATTGCAGACAAATGCATCTCTGTCCACCATAGCAATGCACAATCCTACACTTTTCTGCTTTTACAAGACAGATGGACGCACTTCTAAACAAAAACACTGGCTGCAGATAGCTCTGTTTTTCCCATTGCAGGAAAGTTCAGAAATGGCTCAGTGTGGTAACAACTGACTGGCTGATTTTGGCCTAGTCATTCCCTCTCTCTGCCCAGCCTGCCTCACAGGACTGTAGTGAAGAAAATAGGAGGAGGAGAGGGAGAGGGTGGAGCTGGCGTTGCGGCGGTACAGTGTGCGATCTTGAAGCTCTAAGATTACCACTGATATCTCCATTGCAGGATGGTCCCACCGGACCTAAACCGTCCCATAGAGACGGTGACTGAGGAGGGCACATCCTGTCGACCCCAGGGACATTGCAAAGTCCCTGGTAGATCCAGGAGAAGCCCTATTTTTCCCGCAGCGGAGAGGCAGCCATTAAAGCTGCTGAAGCTGGGACAACTCTGGAATGGAAGAAAGCTGGAAAGAAAGTGTGTCAGTTTGGTGAGATAAATTTCTACTTACTATTTTCTGGAGAGAACACCTTAAAAGACTGAAAGTAAAATTTAAAAGTGAAGATAAAAGTGGTCAAGCGGCAAGATTAAGCACAAATTAAACCTAAAGATTTTTTTTTCTTTTTATTGGAACTTGGATTTTTGTAAAAGCTTTTCAATTTTTAAACTGGACTGGTCTTTCCTTTTGAATTTAACTCCTTGGAAAAGATTTTTTTCTCTTTAACAACTTTAGATTTTTATTTATTTATTCCTGGCTTAAATATTAGGGAAGGGAAAGGAAAGAGAAATAAGTAGCACTGCCACCTGGAGGCTTGGATATATTGTTTTTCTTTCTTTCTTTCTTTCTTTCTTTCTTTCTTTCTTTCTTTCTTTCTTTCTTTCTTTCTTTCTTTCTTTCTTTCTTTTCTTTCCTTCTTTCTTTCTTTTTTCTTCCTTCCTTCCTTCCTTCCTTCCTTCCTTCCTTCCTTCCTTCCCTCCCTCCCTCCTTCCTTCCTTCCTTTCTTTCTTGTTGATACATTTGGTGTTATATTCAAGGACTCTTGAGTTTTTCCCTGAAAAGATAGTGGGAAGAGCATGTAGATTGTTTATTTCAATTATGAAATTGAAAGAAAGTAGTTTGAAGTGACCTTGAAAAGAGAACAGGAAATTTTGTTTTTTGATTTAGTAAAGAGCCTCAAATACTTAGTGGCAGTGCTTTGCTAACTGATAGAATTGCATTTTCTCCCTCCTTTTTTTTTTTTTTTTTACTTCCCCTCCAGTTGGATTTTTATATTTGGACTTGAGTCTTTTGATGCAGGAATAAGATTACATTTTTTCTCCCTCCCTCCTCTTTTTGCTCTACTTTTTTAGCAAGGGGAATATACAGATTTCTGTCTTCTTTATTTTTTATTATTTTTTCATCCTTTCTCCATTTTTTTTTCTTTTTTTCTTTTTCTTTTTACATAATTGGAACCAATTGGATTAAGGTGCTCAAGTGCCTGAAGGTTTTTTTCCCTTCCCTTTTTTATTTTTATTTTTTGCTTTTACTTTTTATTGGAATGGCAGTTGTCTGCTCTTGCTTTTCTTCCCATTTTTTGTTATTAAGTATTGTAAGATGAGCAGAAAGAAGCCTCAGCTTCTTCAATCCTGACTTCTTCCTCCTCACCATCCGGAGGACAACGATCAATACAGTTGATGTTGCAACAGGAGAAGGAAGTGACACTGCAGATGATTATACAAGGAATTCAAAAGATACAAACAAAAACAGATAACATTGAAAAGAGAACGGAAAATATTGAAAAGAGTATGGGCAATATCAAGCAAAGAACCGAAAAGACAGATGAGAAAATTGAAAATATTCACTAGTGATGATGATGATGCAATATGAGGACAGAATTAAGAAAATTGAAGAACAAGATGTACAAAGAGATAAGAAGATTGGAGATACGGATACCTCACTGAGTGAAGTTGAAAGAGACAAGAGCAGATCACTGGGATGGGAAATTGATAGGTCAGAATTCTATCTTAGATTCCAAAATATAGAAGAAGAAAAGGGTGTAAACCTTGCTGAAATGTTGTTTTATGTGTTTTATTTTTAATAAATAATTATATTGTTTTATTTTTAAATGTGAAATTAGAGATAACTAAAGAGAAGATGATGGATGGAATGGACAAGGTTTTCTGTGTCTATACAAGATATGTGATGAGAAATAAACTACCAAGAGAAGTTCATATCAGATTTACTAAGAAAATAATTAAATCACAAATATTGCAGGCAACAAGAGGGTTAGTTAACACTAAAGTACAAAGACAAAGAAATAGTGGTACTGAAACAGGTACTGAGAAGAGTGAGAGAAATAAGAAGAGAATTTTTGACCAAAGAGCTACTCAAGAAAGGAATAAATTATAGATGACTGATACCAGAAGGTCTCATGTTTACCTGGCAGGAACAAAGACTGCTCATGTTTACCTGGCAGGAACAAAGAATTGATGCAGTTGAAAAAGCTGAGTTATTCTATCTTGAATATTTCAGAGGAAAGGAGGAAGGTACAAGAAAAGAACAGTCGTTAATTGAATTTCAAGAAGAATGTATAGCAGTAATTGAAAAAGAAGGAGTCGTAGGTGGTGTACCCAGAGAGCAACAAGAACCAAAATCTACTAGTGCAACAAATCCTTCTTATAAAGTCTAAAATGGATGAGAGAAAACTGATTACAATTAATATAAATGGACTTAATTCAGCTACTAAAAGAAGAAAAATATTTCATAAGTTAGAGAAATTAATCTGCCTACAAGAAGTACATATTAAAAAACAACACGAACACATATTGAAACAACAAAATTAGGGAAATTATTTACAACGTTGACACAGTGTAAAAAGAGAGGAGTGGTGTTATACATTAGAGACACAATCCCTGCAGAACAAATATATACAGATGATAATGGAAGGATTTTGATGGGGAGATAATGGACAATAATCTAAAGACACTTTTAATAGCAATCTATGCTCCAATTGATAAGAAGATTTTTACAGGCAATTACATATGAAAATAATTGAACTGGATTATGCTAATATTTGTCTGATGGGAGATCTTATGTAACATCTAAGATACTGTTCCAATACCGAGTTAGTTCTCTTACAAGCCCCATTGGTTTGTGGGTGGTGGGCATAGCTTAAGCCCTGGGCAGAGTCCAATAACTTCAGGAACTCCTTCCAAAAGTTTGAGGTAAACTGGACACCCCTTTTTGAGATTATTTGTTCAGGAACCCCATGTAACCTGTAGATATGTAAAATAAACATTTTAGCCAACGTTTTTGCAGATGGGATTTTCGCACAAGGTATGAAATGTACCTGTTTGGAAAACAAATCAGGGCGGACCATATATCGGGGGTTGACAATGTCCAGGCTGACTGGTTGAGTCAGTCCACAGTAGACCAGGCAGAGTGGAGTCTAACCTAAGAACTACCCTCTCTGTTTTGGGACTTATCATGCTGATTCAGTCCTCCAACCGTAGACCTCTTTGCCACCCCTCAGAATGCCCAGGTGGGCAGGTTCTTCACCAGGTTTCCAACCCAGGGAGCGGAGGGGATCAAGCATTTTGGAGCGCCTGGCCTCTGGGTCTCCTCTATGCATTTCCCCCTCTTCCCATTATTCCAGCTATAATTCGGAAGTTGTTGGAGGAAAAGGCAGAGCTAATTCTCCTGGCGCCCCATTGGCCCAGAAGACCCTGGTTCGCAGATCTAGTAAACTTGTCTGTGGTTTACCTGTCAGCCATGGAAGATCCCGGCTTCCAGGATCAGGGGGCATTACTTCATCCAAACCTCCAGTGGTAATAACCGTTTGGCCCTTGAGCAGCAATCTATGAGGGCTTTCAACTTTCCTGACAGGGTGATTGACACCATACAAGCTTCCCGAAAGCCATCTACTATGTGCATCTATGATGCAACTTGGAGGGCCTTCTGTCCCTGGTGCATTCCTTTGGACAAAGACCCCTATTCTGCTTCTGTGGCAGAAGTGCTAATGTTCCTACAAGATGGCTTAGACAAAGGACTGGTCTTAAACACGCTTTGCTGCCAGGTAGCAGCTCTCTCCTCTGTTCTATCCTAGGAGGGATATGCTTCTCTGTCCCATCACCCTTTGGTGTGCAGGTTCCTAAAAGGGGGGCATCTAACCTTCGACCTCCTGTTGTACATAGGTTTCCCACTTGGGATTTACCTAAAGTTTTACAAGCTTTAATGAGGCCCCCTTTTGAGCCCCTCAGATCTGTATCTCTACAAATTCTGTCCCTCAAGATAGTATTTTTAGTGGCCATTACCTCAGCAAGGAGAGAGTCTGAATTAGCGGCACTTTCTGTACGACAGGACCTGTGCTTTTCCATCAGAACAGGGTAGTTCTTAGGTTAGACCCCACGTTTGTCCCTAAGATAAACACTTGTTTCACCGGGCGCAAGATGTTTTGTTACCAGACTTTTGCCCCAGACCACAACATGAATTGAAACACAGGTGGCATACGCTGGATATGAGGTGGGCCCTCTGAATTTACATCAAACAGACGGCAGCCTTTTGAAAATCTGAAGCCATGTTTGTGTTGTTTCATCACTCTACCCTGGGGAACAAGGTGACTTCATTGACAATTGGTAGGTGGATTATATCCAAGGCGTACCAAACTTTGTCTGTGCCAGTCCCCAGACACGTCACGGTCCACTCCACTAGAAGTGTGGCTACTTTGGCCACCTGGTCTACTCAAGCATCACTGTAGAAGATCTGCAGAGTGGCTATCTGGACTTTGCCTTCGCTGTTTATACGGCATTATCACCTGGATTCATTTGCCTCAGCCCAGGCATCGTTTGGTCAGAGGGTGCTTCAACAGGTGGTTCCTCAATTGGAGTGACTGGCCCAGGTGTTGGCCCTCCCAAGGACATGCAGGCTTTGATATGTCCCATTCCTGGACTCTCGAGGCAGTGTGGATGAGAATAGGCGTTGGTATAATTACCTGAGAATGCCCTTTCTTTCTACACTGCAAGAGAGTCCAGCCCCACCCTATACATCTGGCTTTGATGGTTGGGGAGGGGTGAAATTAATTTCTTGCTTATCTTCCAGAGACACATTACGTCTGTCAAGTATCCTCACCTAAAAGATAGGCAGGCCAGCCAGGGCTGGCTTTTTTAGTGGCAGACTCAGCTCTATGACATCAGGAGGATGTCAGCTTCTGGATTTTTCCCATTCAACCGAAAAGAATGAACTTCTGATCACTGGATGTTTCAAAAGGAATTCTTTATTGAAATGAGAGGATTCCAGTAGGATTCAAAGCAAATTCTAATAGCTCCCAGGCATGCAGTGGTAGATAAGGGAAGTTAGGGCCCCTCCCCTTATATTGATGTGTATTTTGTCAAAAGACCCAACATGTTAATTCCCCCCTCACCTTCTTTGGGAACGATCTTTTGAAGAGTTTCTCAGGGCTTATCTTCCAGAGCTGGAATGGTCCCTTCTGCCCTTGCTTTCTCTTCAAGAGGTGATAGGTTTCTGGACATCTGGCCCCCAACCTTCAGTTGTATACCATGTGTAGGTTAAACAAATTCAATATAACATTTAATATATTCAGGTTATATAAAAAAGAATCACCTATACCAATTTCCCTCCCCCTTCTTCCATTGAAGAATGGCAGATACACAGATCTGACAGAGGAGCTTAATCCATTCCTGGACTTTCTTGCAGTGTAGATAGAAAGGGCATTCTCAGATAATTATACCAACACCCATTCTTAGAGGACCCTTTCTGCAAATTTGGAGCCTATCAAAATAGTCAACATGAAGAGTTTGTAGGATAAGTTATCACATGAGCTTATTTAAAAAATTGGAAAATACAAAGTAATTGTGTGAAAACAGGGTCCAATATTTTTATTTTCATTAAGCATTGTTGCCAAAAATAGTTTTCAATTCTAAAGTACTTCTAATGTACTTCCATTAAATACCTTTTGCTTTCAGTCACCAAAAGTGAATAGTTCCAAAAGTTTCCAAGAGCTTAATTCCAACATCTAAAATCTATAGGATCACTATGAGTTGCCATATAGTCCATTCCAACACCATAAATGTGCAGGCTTTCTCCTCAAAAGTCCCTCGTTTTTTCTAATCTATTAAAAAAAATTAATCTTCCCCCTTCACCATTCTCCCACCCCTTTCTCACCCACCCGGGGGCAAATGGCGGGAATAGGTGGTAAACGGTTACGAACAGCCTACCTCCTAGGAAAGAAAGGCGAGCGGGAAATTACGGGAAAGCGCATGGCTGAAGGAAAGGCCACACATGGCTGGGCATGCTTGGCAGGAGACGCAATGCGATGGGGTTGTTTTGTTCATTGCCAACAGAGCCACCAACTGAAATGTAAAAATGGAAACTGGAACAACCAACATGCGGGGAGGAGGAGCAGGGAGAAAAGGGGGAAGTGGCCTCCTTACCTCACGCCGGCCGCTCCATTGCCCATTTCACCCTTGCACCCCTGCATCACGGAGCTTTCCTCACTCAGCATCACCCAGATGCCCTCACTTCTCTCAAATATTTCTTTGCCTAGTGTGCAGGGAAAGAAAAGATTGTGTGGGGCTAAAAAAAAAAAAATCACTCAATTCCAACTTCATGAGATCTTTTTTAAAATGAGAAGTTGGAATTGAATTTTTTTTTAGACCCTCACAAGCTTTTGTTTCCCTGCACGTGGCGATGGAGCTGGAAATCAGGTGGGCAAAGGAATGCTTGGGTTATTTGGGAAAGCGAGAGCATCTGGGCAATGGTGGGTGGAGAAAGCTCTTCTGCTAATAAAAACCTTGTCTTTAATGGCTGACACTGAAAGGCAGAACAAGAGCTGTCTGGAAGCCAGTTGGCCTGGTAGTCAAGCAGGAATACTTTTACTCTCACACTCCACCTGCCACACTCCCAAATTGCATTGAGGTAGGTGGGTAGCTAAGCGAGAGGCAAGAAGCTCTGTCATGCCCGGCAATGGTGGGGAGAAGACGGCAAGAGATGGTCTGTCTCATTCCATGAGCCCCAATGAAAGGCAGCAGCAGCATGGCTGCTTCCCTTCCCTGCAAAGAAGGCAAGCAAGCACCTGGGCCATGGGCACCACATGGGAAGGCAGCAGGCCGTAGGCACCACATGGGAAGGCAGGCAAGCAGGCTGGGCTGCAAGAACCACATGGGAAGGCATGTAAACAGGCTGGGTCATTGGTACTGTGTGAGAAGGCAGCAGGAAAGGCAGGCAAGCAGGCTGGGAGGCATCTGGGTGAGAAACGGAGACTCATCAGGCAGAGATCAGCTGGGCTGTGTGATCAAGGTGATGGAACCAGAGAACAGCAGCTATGTCTTGGGCATGACTCTAGGCACCGACCAAGGCAGAAGTGGCTGGGAGGGGCAGGTTGAATGGTGCCAGCCAGTGGTGCAATTTGTTATCCGAACTGCGCAAAATCGTAACAACTGGTTCACCGAACCAGTCTGAACCGGCTGAATCCCACCTCTGAACTGGATTCAAATTAATAAAAAAAAATATATATGGAAGAATATGGTGAAGTTGCAGTATTGTTAATGAAGAGAAAACTAGGATACTAGTCAAAATGTTACAGATAAACGAACAAAAAAGAATTGATGAAGAAGACAGACATTCAGATAGTTAATAAAGTAAAATACTTCAGAATTCAATTAGCAGCAAGTTGTGCAATCATTAAAGAAGATAATTATTCTAAGCTGTTGCAACAAATTAGATTTGGAGAAATGGAGATATTTGCAATTATTGATGGTAGGAAGAATAGCTGTAATAAAAATGAATAATTTGTTAAGATTATTTTTGTTCCAAACAATTCTAATAAAGTTAGAAAAAAATTACTTTGAGGAGCTAAATAAAATGATGTTAAAATACATTTGGCAAGGAAAAAGAGCAAGAATAAAATTGAAAATGTTACAAGACTGTAAAAGGGGAGTTTGGGTTGCCAGATTTTGAATTTGTGATGGCACAGTGGTTAGAATGCAGTACTGCAGGCTACTTCTGACCACAACTGACTGCCTGCAATTTGGCAGCTTAAATATCACCAGGCTCAAGGTTGACTCAGTCTTCCATCCTTCTGAGGTCGGTAAAAGGAGCACCCAAATTGTGGGGGGCAAAATGCTGACTCTGCAAACCACTTAGAGAGTAAAGCACTATAAAGCAGTATATAAGTCTAAGTGCTATTGCTAAGTGCTATTGCTATTAAAACCAGAAATATTTTTGTTGAGTATTTTACTAGAACAGAATAATAAAGGGAATACGTATCTAATTTTACATATGTTAACAGCAGTGAGAATTTTTTTGCACAACAGTGAGATCCCTACAGATGAGTGTTATAAAAAAAATTAGAATGCACAAAGATGGATAGATTAACACTAAAAATAAAGAAGGAAGAAACATAATACTTTTTAACATGGGACTTGTTTTATCAATGGTTAACTAAGAGAAACAAAGGTTAGAAATTAAAGAGATTAAGAGAATGATTACTAGTATGGATAAGCTAATATTACTATTACTATGTGATTATTGTTATCTATATTATCTTTTTTGTTGTTTAAAAATAACTGTAGTCAGACGTGCTGTTCATATATATTTTGAGCTTTTATGTTAAAGAAAATGTATATATGTGTGTGTGTGTATGTATGTGTGTATAATCAAACAGAAAGAAGACACAGAATATTATCAAACTTGGAATTTATTTTACCAGTGGTTGGAAAAAAAGAGTGGAGAGTAAGAATTGCATTTGTATTGTTAAGCAAATTAAATACCCAGACAACACAATGTTTATTAAGCACTAAGGAATGTAATTAATAGAAACTGAATAAAATTTATTAAAAGTAAATAAATTTATTTAATTACACTGCAACCCATGGGCTTCTTTGTTGTCAGTTTCACAAAAGGATTAATTGACACCCATACAAGAGCTGAAACAGTGTTAACCATTTGCTCAAATATAACTGCATATAGCGGAGGAAAATTCTGATCTAATTTTTCCCCTACAATTCCCAAGTTATGTTTTGTAGAAACGTAACAGTTTTTGTCTCAAAAAACTGTTTTGTTGACAGTTCTTGTGATTTCTATCTAGAACTCTGAAAAATAACTGAATAATTCTGTCTTACCTCATGCCATCAGAGCCAGTATTAACAGAAAAAAATATACAATTTTAGATCAGTATTCATAAAACTATTTGATTTTCCTTTTAGCTTTACCAAGAAATAAAACAATACAAGCTTGTTTCAACAAGGCTTTCAGTTCCCTTTATTCTTTTAAATTTTATGTACATATGAATGATTTGTATAATGTACATTCAATATAGAAAGTTTTATATACTGAATAATGTATAGAACATATCACAATGACACAATGCTTTTATATATCATGTAATTTTTAAATATCATTTTGCTGTATTTTAGTTTTTTGATTTGGTAAATCAAGTTAAACACACAAGGATCTTATTTATGCTAGTGATTGGGGATATAGACAAACAACATCAAGCCAGTCAAGTTCTCAGAGGATGATCAAGTCCAACTTGAAGCATCGAAGAAAGAAACTTCTAGTGCAATTTGGGAAAATCAAATGATTTAGCCAATTCTTTGAGACTGCAGTTCAACTTCAGTCATGCTAATTCATATAATACAAAATACTAGGAAAATTGTTTCAATTCACAGTCTTGTAAACAAAAATATAAAGAAATAAATGTGCTTATGTACAGCAAGAAAAAAAAATCTTGTGTACTCTTTTAGGCTGATCCACAAAGTACTTTCTTATGTTACAATGCAGTAGAATTGTAAATTTTCTAAAAAAAAATATTCATAGAAAAAGGAATAACACTGTTTTGAAACTGGGAAAGGCAGGCAAAATTTATTCTAAAGGTTTAAACAATAAAACTTTGCCTTTGAGTCCCTTGTGTAGGCCATTCATATCCCTTAGCCAATATCTCCAGCTTCGTGATCTACAGGAGGTGGAACATTGGGCATAACAGATGAAGGCCTCCCTGCAGTAAGGTAGCCAGCAACTCCAGGACCTGTTCCACAAGGAAGAAAAAAAAACACAATGTTGAGTATGTTGTTAGGTCAGTTCAGACCAGACTAAGATTATTTGTTTTATCTGTGGCATGGCAGTTTTTATTTTCAAATCCCTTTAGCTAGATTAATTATAAGCAGTCTGCTATCAGAATTCCATCCTTCCCATATGTATCTTCAAAGCATTATTTAGATAATGTTTTGACATAATTGAAAATAGGTTTTTACACATATAATTATAAACATTTTTAGACAGCTGTAATTTGGCACCCTGAAGTCAATGACCCTAAAAGCACGGCAGCAAGTACAGCATTTTGTACCAATTTAAAACAACCTATGTTCGCTACAATGGTACATCATGGATCTTGTAAGCATATAATATGTGGGATAGCACAGAGGCTACATGTACTGAGCAAAATGGTATCTACCTGCTTTAGTGAATGCAAGAGAGAAGTTTAGCAAGCTGCCTGCCAAAGGAGATCTAAAGCCCACTTCTGAGATGAAGGGGACTGCTACCAGATAGAAGGGAAGGAGAGGAGATACCTGAAGGAAAAAGAAACCGGAAGCAAGGGAAGTACTTTAAAGTAAAAAGTGAAGCATAACTTTATTACATTTTGAGGCTTTGTGGTCTGATGCTTGAAACATAATTCTGTAATCCTTTGAGAATTAAAGATGAATTTGAAAGGAAGTCACCTTTACATTTATTCCTTAGACCCTTCAAGTATTTGTTACTGCTTTCATAATCATTTATTCAGATGTAAACCCTCAGAAGAAATGATGAATGGGAACATCACTTAGCCTGTATTGTACTATGTAGCAATTTCATTAACAATTCTACATGAAAACCAACTAGAAGTCAATTAAGTGATCTTTCAAGAACAGACAGACAAGGAAGGAACCCTCACTGTAAATGTATACTGACCTGTGAGGTATCCTGCTGTCTGAGTTTCAGATATGAACAAGTCATGTTTCTGATCTTTGAAGGCACTCCATATAGAAGATTGAGACAGGATTTCATTCACCTACAAAAGTGGGAAAATAGAGAAAAAAATGTATTTGCTGTACAGGTTGGAGAGGGCTTACTTATGGAAATTAGCTTAGTGTCATTTTTGATTTTACCAAAACCTTCGTTTTTATAACTTTACCAGTCAGAAGAACTTGTATTTTCAAAATAAATGTTACAATGAATCCTCTTATTCCATGTGCTCTAAAATGAATTTAAGACATGTTTGGGATTTTACCTGTTCTCCATACTGTAAACTGCGAGTCATTGATTTCAGTGCTTTAACAATTTGAGCTTTTGTAGCTGAAGGGTTTTCCAGATTCTCAAGGCCAACACCTTCAAGCAATTTTAGGAGATAGGGTACTAAATCTGCTTTCAAGGCCTGCAAGACAATGTGAGCATATTCTTAAATTCAAACTAAGACATTTTGATTAAGACTTCTGTGAGCCTTCCTATTGCATTTAGCTGAAATTAAAAATATTTCAACAGCAAATGAATATAAATTGACTACAAATGTGGAATCATGAAATATATGAGCTGGAAGGAATTGTATGGATGTTGTGTAATTCTATGTAAGAATCCTTTCTTAACAGGGATTATCCAACCTGTTTGAGGGATACAATATTGTTTTGGGCCAGAGGTGGGGAACTACGCCTCTTTTATGACTTTTAATGGCTGAGGAATTCTGAAAGTTGAAAGTCCAAAAGTCATAAAGGGACCATAGTTCCACACCTTTATTTTAGGCAAACAGCTTAATGCTCTGTCAAAAATGTCTTAATATTTGATCTGAATCTTCTTTTTTAATTTCGTCTCTCTGTATTCAAAGAACAGGTCTGTAAGCAATGGACTTTTCCCCTTCAACTGAAAAAAATGAACTTCTAAAAACTAGGTATTTCAAAAGGAATTCTTTATTGACAGGAAGTGAATTCATTACTAGTCAAAGCAGAATCTAAGATCCTTCCAGGCATACAGTAATAGATAAAGGGAGTTAGAACCCCTCCCCTTATTTAGATGTGGATTTAGTCAAACAAAGAACCAACATGTTAATTCCTTCCTTCCCTTCTCTGGGAACATATCTTAGAAGAGTTTCCCAGGGAGTATCTTTCAGAGCTGGAATTTTTAAGGTTCCTTCTCCTCTTGTTATCCCCAGGTTTCTAGATATCTGGCTCCAGGCCTCCAATTGTGTATCATGTGCAAGTTATACAGATTCAATATAAGATTTAATATATTCAGGTTACATCAAAAAGGATTACTTGTACCAACTCCCCCCCTTCTCCCATTGAAGAATGGCAGATACAGGGATCTGACACCTATATTCTAAATTTTCATAGACAACTAACATATTGTCAATCATTCTCTGTGGAAGCTATGGATCTTCAGTTTCTTTAACCATTCATCAGAGGGCTTGATTTCCAGGCTTATAGTCATAATGAATTCCTCTCTGAAACCATTTCAACTTTTCCATGTCTCTTAAACTAGTATACTTTCATTACTTATATACCTGCCAATTTTGCCTGAAATGTAAATGCTGGGGAATTTGGCATTTCTTGAGGGTTCACATCATATTCCTAACATTTGACAGTAACCACATAATCATAACAAAAAGTTCACCACCTTAATCTTTGTAAAGTAACACTGTTGACAATACAGTGTTAGATAATCCAAGGAATTTTGATCAGCAGAAATCAAGGAGAAAAGTATTCTCTTCCATGATCTCTTCCCTCCAGAGGTTAGATCCCTCTTCACCCTTCTGGAAAAGTCTTAAACCCTGGTTCTCTCTGTGCCCCTGACGGGTATGCTGTGCTATGCTAGAAGTGGTTGATAGAATGAGACAAAAGTATACTCCTGTACCATTTACTCGCTTGGTTTTAACCTCTTATTTGTTTAATTGTTAACCTTAGTTTTAATGCTTTTAATGTCTTTATATCTATGATTTTATATTATTGTAAGCTATCTAGAGCCACTTAGGATAGTGAGACAAGACATAAAAAGTATAAATAGGAAAAATGCACAAATATAATCATAAATCAAAGAGCCATTTTATTAGAAAATTACAAAATTTGCTTACTTGCACTACTAGATCATTTTGTTCTTTTTGAAACATTCGATTAAGTGCTTCACAGGCTATGCCAACATTATCTGATCTTTTCTTCATTCCATTCATCAAAGGGCCAATGGTCTCTAACACCGCCATTGAACGAACACAAAGCTATAAAAATATAAGTTTGCCAAATATTAATATCTTGCAACTACCCAAGTTAAAGATCGATTTGAATCCTGACTGAGGATTCAAAGAGATTTCAGTAGAAACATGTGAAGTATTATGAAATGTGTGAAATATTAGGAACAATCTTAGGAGCTTTGTTCTATATTCCATTTCAGTCTGCTCATGAAGAAAGCTTGCTTGCACTCTTCTAATTGGAATACATGTAGGAGATGAACAGGCAAACCTGGGGCAATGGAATTTAAAAAGTATCAGCCTACTTTCCCACAAACCATCTTAAGTTCAACCCTTCTTCCACTGACCATTATCAACTGCCAATTTAGAACTGAACATTAGTTAACTAGATTTATGTCAAGCACAAAGAATCAGAATATATGTTAAATTGCAATTAAGATTCATTGTTCAATCCTATTCAAGAATCTAGCCAATTAATATTGGAACATAATAACTGTGGGCTGATGATTCATTTAATTTCATTCCTTGGCTCTGCTTATTTATCTCCTACAATGAGCAGTTGACTGTTGAGCAGATGCAGACAAAAGGACATGAGGAATAGCATTTAAAGATGCTTCAAAAAAAATGCTTCAAAAAAAATGGCCATATTGATACCCTGCCTAATACTCTGTTCAGTCTGCCTAATAACTGTCTCAGCAGAAAGATGGATTATCTAATTTATAAATGAGAGACACACAACAACTCAAAAGAGATAACTGTAACCAAAGAAAGACCTTCTTTGAAGGCCAACCCTCAGAAACATACATCTTTTTTGTGACTTAAGGCTACATACCTCATTATCAGATAGCATGTGTATGACTCGCATAGCACTTTTAGGAATAGCATTGTTCTTATGATTCATAGCTTGAAGAATCTTGGGAAGATGACCCAATGGCGGAACCTGGTCTGCTAGCTGAGGCTGAGCACTAAAGAGGCATACTGTTGCTGTTGTTATTGTTTCCAAAGTTTCCCCCTGTTTCAGAATACAAAGAAAGTAAATTATAGAATAGCACAAATAAACATTAATCAGAGTGAAAAACATGACTGAACAACACTCAAAAGTTTTACATGAATGGAATATTTTAAAACTGTATTCACAACATAGCTTCTCTTATTGATAAAATTATACTCCAGGTAGTTTTTATGGTTTGGAACTTACGTTGGAGAAAATTCAAGTTGCATAGTTTTTATTATATTTACACGAGTTATTATGAATAATGAATCAATCATGCATACATTCCATGAGGTATTGCTTCTAGTTTATTTTTGACATTTGAAAAACTATTTTCATGGACTTCACTAATTTCAATCTATATTAATGTCTTTTATCATCTTGAACTGTTAGTCAATATAAAATATTCTATTACCAAAATAAAAAAGTAAATTTATTTTAGATTTATTGAAAAATAAAATTAATTCTTATGTAAGTATAATGTCTTCTTCAGTGAATGCTGCTATCAACAGAAATACTCAATTTTAAATTAGCTAGTATCAACTAGAAAAGAATTCAAATTTTTTTCTTCCTAAATGTATTTCTTCTTCTATGAATGAGAAGGATTCTATCATCATTTTCAAACATTTAAATTAACAATTACACAAAGCTGAAGTCAAAGTTAGAAATTAAACTTACATGGGGATTATTCTTCTCCAGTAGTTCAGTAAATTTTTCTAATAGGGCAATGAGAAATTCTCTAGGTTTCCGTAGGACCCAGGCTGGCTGGGCAATAAAGATTCTTAGGAAGACACCCCCTACAGAAAGTTCACCCTCTGCTTCACCATATACTACAGCAAAGTCCTCAGGCAACTAAATCAACCCAAAAAAGGAGAAAAAAGTTATTCTGTTTCTCTGACGTAAAAATTTCAGCTATTTTTTATTTCTTATTTATGAATAAAAAGAAAAAAATTAGAATAAAAATATCTAAAACTGAAACCAAACATCTTTACTAGATTACTTTGCAAATCTGATAATTGAATAGGAAGTCTATAATGGACAGTTGAGCCCTAACCTGAATAGCTGGTGATTAGGAAAAAGAGGAGCTCCAATTTAGCTATTTAATACATAATATATAGTTGCCACTTCCCCAATATTGCCCTGCAAATAACCACATTATCTGGAAATTGTAAGAGTTGCATACTGATGTATTTTGAGAGTACCAGCTTTAAGAAATATGTTCCACATAGTCCCAGTATGACAATCAGGGCAAGCAATGAAAGAATATTTTCCCAGAATGAAAATGGACGGAACACAAGCAACAATATAAAACAAAATGTAAATATTTTAATTATATTTATATTAGGATGTTTTTACCTTCCAGTTAATGTCAGGGTTATCCCTTTGCAGTTTAAAGTGCCTTTAAAAAAGAGGAAAGAAAATCATTAATTTCTCTGAAAACAGACTCAGGCTAGCAACATGCAATCTTTAAATTATTTCTAAGAGGTTTGATGAACTTATAAAGACCGAAATTAAAAAACAACAACCCAGACATTAAATACCAGCTCAGGATTGAAATGAGGAGTCCTTGGTGCTCTCTGAGCTTGCTTGTTTTGTTGTAGACGTTTCATTACCCTTAACTAGATAACATCATCAGTGCTAGTAAAGGAGTGCTGTTTGCTGTCAGTTTATATTCTGGTGACTTGTCTATCTATTGTCTGCTGAGACAATCAACAAGCCCAAAAGAGAAAAAGACTCCAGCATCTCTCCTCTGGTAATCAGCACTCAGATCAGCATAAATTAACTCCAAGATCAACTTCAAACCAACAATCAAATAAGCAATACCCCAATAAAAAAACCCTGCCAAACAGCCATCAGTAAGCAGCCCAACCAAAGAATCTCTAAGATTGCTCCCATCCACACAAACAAGTCACTAGAATATAAATAGACAGCAAACAGCACTCCTTTAGCACAGATGATATTACCTAGTTAAGAGTAATGAAATGTCTGCAAGAGAGTACCAAGGATATTAAATATTTTAAACCCACAGGAAGAAATTGTTTTCAAAGTAGATTTATTGGGAAGAAATGTAGAGAATTTATTTATTTTTATTGTGACATACTCTAGCATCATTTCCCGAATGGTTGTAGATACTTTTTCTCTGGAGTTGTCATTCCATATTAACTCTGGATTTTCATGTGTTCCTTCAAAAATGTGAACAGCAGCTTCAGGATTATCTCTCATAGCATCCATGAAGACACTAGGTAGAAATTTCATTAGAATAATTCTAACCTAAGGGAAAAAAAACACACACACAGACATGGAGCTTACAAATTTGTCATATCTATTAGTGTTCCAATTCAGCAAACAAGTATCAGTGGAATGAAGAAAAATCGGATTTTTTTCTGAATGAATTACTAGAAATTATGTCATTTCATAGTGCAATAGGAAGCCAAGCTCATGTGCCTGCTATTTATTCCTGGCCATCCAATTCAATTATTTCAAGTCCTGCAAGGGTACAACATTTCTGAGAAGCTTATTTCAAGGCATTATGTATATACTATATGATATGTGTATGATATCTGTGAAACATCTATTGATGATGTTATACTTACCTTCGGACCAACCAGCTTGTCTGTTGTCATTTTAGCAAAAAGCTCTGCTGTCTGAGATCGAACTTGTGGATGTGTTGAATTACAGAACATATCAAGTAAGTAGATTAATGCACCTAAAAAAGTACAGAACTGCTAATATTTCTAATTACAGGAAGTTTGGAGCTATTAATTTTGAATGCAACAAAAACTTGTAATAATACTGCAGGAAACAATGATGGTTGTCATACCTTTTAGCATAGCTTCTTTAACTATTTTGGTATTAGATGTCAAAGCATACAGAGTTTCAAGAACTAGCTGCCGACCTGCCAAAATTAAAAAATTTGTGAAACTTTATAATTAGCTATTTGACATAGACTAAGAGAATACAACAGGATTTGTTTAAAGTTATACATCAAGTTTGTAGTTTCCTGGTTTATTTGTTTTACATAAGGCATGTGACAGGTGGACATCAATCTCCAATTTTATTTCAAGAATATACTGTTCTATAGCAACTGGAGTAATTAACTTTTATGATACATCTGTCTTGCTATGTTAATAATTCAACTGAATTATTTCTGTATCTAATGTGCCTCTATTTAAGGAAGACATTATTACTATGTGACTATTCAAAATTCAGTAGCTACTTTACTATCAAAAGTATGGCATAGTAATTAATCTAGCAAAAATATCCCTTATGTCTTATTTTTAATTATTATTATTATTATTAAAAAAACTAGCAGTATTTTGAGACTTTCTAGCAAGCAGCAACACTTAGCGAACTTTGGCTAATCTCAAAAAGATAAATATAGTCTGCACCAAATTATTATATGGATGGAAAGCCCAAATGAAAAATAGGAGGGAAAAAAAAAACCCAGCCATCATGATTGAAGATAATAGCAAAGACTTCGAAACTGTTCCAAGAGTATGATATTGAAATAACCAAGAATCATGTTTGACCTGAGAACTATTTGACTTATAAGACTAGGTTAATATATGGTCAGCTACAGTAAGATGCAACACGTACTATTAAATCTTCCAAGAGTTAAGCTTTAAAAGACAAATATTTAAAAGCCTCTCTAAATTGGGTCTCTATTATTCCTAGATAAAATAACACAAGTATACTCTTCAAGACAGAAATATGCTTTTTTGTATCTAAAAATTCCTCTTTTTGTACTATTTAGCTAAAGAGCAAATGAGAGAGAACTTAAATAAATTAAAATGTGATCCACATACTTGAAGGCAATGAATGCAGGAGAGCTAGTAAGTTGGAAAGAACTGTTGCTTCTGCAATATTATTTACACAATCTTGGTTACTTGTCACTATGTTCACCACCTGTTAAATAAAACAAAACTAGATTACCAAGCTTTAGCCTAGTTTGGATGGGTCTAAGAAAATATGGAATGTATGTTGAAAAATATAGCTACTCTGAATTTTAAAGAAGATTTTTATAGCAAGAAAAATGGTTCTTCCTCAACCGTAACAAATCTCCATTCCAACTGAATTTACATTTTTGTTTCAATTTGCTTGCTTCCTGTGTTTTGCCCTATTCCAATTAATAAAAAATTAATAATAAATCAATTTAGTATTAAGTTATTATTCAATATACAAAGTTTGTTACAATGGCACTGATTAATCACTATTTTTCACACTTATAACTATTGCAGAAACCCAATTTTGTGATTAAAATTCAGACTCTTGGCAAATGATTTATATTTATGACAATTGCAGAGTTCCAGGCACATACGATCACTTTTTGGAACCTTCTGACAAGCAGAGTCAATGGGGAAGCCAGATTTAGAACATTACATTTCTCTTCCAGACCTTGTTGATCTGGCTGTTTTGGAAATGGCTGGCACTTTCCCAGAAGTTAGTATTCTGAATGGAAAGCATTAAAGTATTTGGCCTTGAACTATGTCTGTTTTGTCCAGAAATCCATTTACTATTTTCAGAATCAGAATCACTACTGGCTTCATATAAAACATAGCCTTGGTTCATTAATGTCAGCCGTCTCCAATCTGTTGCTCTAACACAATAGTTGTACTCCAGGGTATTGGAGGCACTAAGCTGATGAAGACTAAACTACAAAATATAATTAGGACTCTATAACATTTAAAAAGTGGTAACAGTAACCATTATTATACCTCCAGAGCCAACTGTTGCACTTGACCAGCTCCATGGACACGTAGAAGGGAAAATAACAGCTTAAAGTGACCTATACATTCGCATTCTGAACCTATAGAAATAAAAAAAGTTTTAAATTAACAGTTTTAAAAGACTTCATTAAAATTCATATGTAATTTATTGATAAGATGTATAATTGAATTTGCATCTAAATCCCAGTTTTTTTTAAAGGGAGTATGTATATATGTGTATGTATGCATGTGAATGTACACATACAAACACACACACACACACACACAAACCATTTTTAAAGAAATGTTCAGCATGCCTCATTTACCTGGATTGTGCTTTATCACATTTCTTAGAGCTTCCAGAGTCATTTCAACTCTTCTAAGTCGCTCTCCATGTTGGTTAGATTCAACTTTCCCTGTTTGAGTTATGGCCATTAACGTATGAAGATACTGGGCTTGTGACCCTATATAATCCAAAAGGCTTGCAGCAAATGCTTTTGGAAGCTGTATTAACACAAATTAAGAAGAAAGTTTCAATAGGTAAATAAAGAAAACATTTTTAAAATTTACACAACTTGAGTTAACGGATAAACAAAGTATATTTTAGACTACCATCCTTTCTTAACTTAATTAGGCAACCAAATGATTTTTATAACCTAAATAATCAAAATGATATTCTTCAAACATTTGGAAGTAGAAATCGTATATATCCATATTAGTTATGACCGAATCCCTGTTCTAAAATATGTGATTCTTATAAATATTTGTTCATCAACATCTCTATTTAAACCTAAAGACTCTTACCTCTAACTGGAATGTGGGAATTTCATTGTAAATTCTAACAAAAATCTCTCCTACAATAAGTTCTTTTGCATGATCACTGAAGACAAATTCAGATCCATAACTTTTATCACATTCACCCTTTAGAAATAAAAATATTATCTTAGAATTTGTACTTAATAAATTATACTCTTAACTGGTTGATGTAATGAGAAATCATGATTTAAAAGCAGCACAATCTCTATTATAAATATATCTGAAATTATGGAAACGATATAGGTAGTCCTTGACTTTTGACTGGTCCCTTAGAATGAGTGCTTTAGTGTCCATAACACACTTACGGATATCATAAAATATTGCATAACCCCCCCCTCCCCCCAGTATTTTGGGTGCTTGACAACCAGTTCACATTTACAACTGGTTGCAGCATTCTATAAAACAGTTTTATCAATCTGTGGCAAAAAGTACCCATTCAGAGAATGGGTTTGTATTTATGATTGTGTCATTTGCTTAACAACTATGTGATTTGGACATGATCCCATTATTCACTTAATGAATGCCATAAAAGAGTTGTAAAATGGGATGTAGTCAATGGGTGTCTTGACTTATGACTATCACAATTAAAATTCCAGTCTCAATTGTGGTTGTAAGTCAAGGATTACCTGCAGTTGATTTCAGAATCTTACTTCATTTGAGACTAGCAGTGTAGATAGATGAAAATAGGAGGTATGCTCATTTCTATTAATCTTGACTGTATATTGGAAGACAAACAAAGATACCAACAATTTTAAACTATACAAGAGGTGCAGTGAAACTTCAATTTAACAGATTAATTTTGGTGAGGACTGGATGTATTCCCAAATGTTAGTTAATTAAATCACAAATTATGCCATTTACTGCATTTGTGCAATGACATCACTGATTTGCATTTATGCCATGCATGTAATAATGTCACTATGCAAATAATGAAAATTGCTGAATATGATGTCAAATTAATAGATTTAAATGCTTCTTCCAAATTACTTTGGATTGAACCTTCTTATTACTTCAAGATGTCTGAACAGACCAATCTGTTGCATTCAAGATTCATCTGTCTATTAAATGGAAGTTTCATTGTATATTAACATATCTGTGTGAGTCATTATAAAAATATACACAACAAATCATCTTCAACAAATTCAGATATACATTTGTTGAGCAATGAAAAACTCAAAATGTTTTTCACAAAGTTTTTTCATATTAAAGTAATCAATATACATTATAGCCCATTTCTGTAAAAAGCAACACCTACACTCTGCATATGCTCCTTATAATATCAAACTTAATCCTCCAACATGCCATTCTAACAATTTTGAAAAAATGCCTCACTGTTTTAATCATGCTTTCCTGCTGAGATTCCAAGAATTCAAGGAGTTCAACTCTTGTCTGATTATTCCAGATCAGGTAAGGGCTCTCTGTGTTGCTGTTGAGCATTTTCAGAATCTATATAAAATATTTAATTAAAAAATATATTCAAGATAAGAAAATTGATACTATCAACCACAGTATCTGTCAATCTTCTCCTTATTCCTATTTAACATTTACATGGCGCCACTAGGAGGGGTGGTTCAGCAGATTGAAGTCCGGTATCATCAGCACTACTTCAGGCTGGGTTGATGATCTAAAATCCTGTCCCCTTCAGTCAGGAGCAAGATGAAGTAACTATATATTCACCACCATTCTCTGCATGGTTTAGTGGTATCTTATGAGAAGGAAAGGGATAAATCTGTAACTTGGGAGTTTCCTGGACGAGCAACTCTGTTTCTTCACATAACTTTATATTGCCTTTCAAGGCAAGTCAGAAGCTTCAACTGATTCAAAACTGGCAACTTGTGTATTGGCCAGCATTTAGACTCTTTGCTGGTTGTCAACAGTGCAATTTAAAGTTCTGATACTAAATAGCTTGAAAGCCAAGTTGTCTGCAAAATTCCATTCTCTCATTGGAAATGGCTGGCCAATTCGTTACAGCTGAGGGAAGCCATTAGTTTCTGATTTTAAGAGGTGAGTAAGTCTACAGAAGTAGTATTTTTCAGGGGCAATCCCAGTTCTTTGGAATGGTCTCCCAGTGGACATTAGGTCAGCTCCCATTCTCACAGCTTTCTGAAAACAGCTGAAAGGGAACATTGGCTTACCTGAATGTTCATTTTCTGTCTATGTGGAGTGAGTTCAGATAGGATGGGGTTAACTCTGCTTAAATCAGTTGGACTGAGTCTGCTCAAATTCAAGCTCCACCCCTTTGCTGAGGCCACTCCCCAGTTTTCAATGAAGCATCAAGGCAGATGAGACGTGATTCCACTAGTGTATATAAACAGACACACATTAATGCACCCCCCTAGCCCACTTCAGACCAGACAAACCAGGGTGGAACTGGACTCATTCCACATAGACAGAAAATGAACATTCAGGTAAGCCAATGTTCCTTTTCCTGTCTATGGTTACGTGAGTCCGGATAGGATGGGACATACCCAAGCCTCTAATTCCAGGGAGGGCAATATTCTAGGTCCTACTTACATAAGTGTTCATGTACACTTTGTAGGACTCTTCTGCTGAAAGCGGCATCCACCGCAGCGAAGGCATCAATGCGATAATGGCAGGTAAAAGGAGATGGAGAAGACCAGGTGGCCGTTCTGAAAATCTCCTCAATAGGGGCTTGAGTAGCCCAGGCTGCCATTGTTGCTGCACTCCGGGTGGAATGTGCTGTCACTCCTCTTGGAATCAGAAGAGCCGAAGTGTGATAAGCCTTAGCAATGCAGGCCCTAATCCATCTGCCCACCATTTTTGGTGACACCTTCAACCCCAAGGAACTGGGTTGAAATGATACAAACAGGCCTCCGTCCTGCGGAACGGAAGGGTCCTTCGGATGTAAGTCTTCAAAGCCCTCCATACATCCAGAGTGTGCCATGATCGCTCAAAAGAGTGGGAAGGAGTAGGACAAAAATTGGGAAGGACATATTCCTCTGCTCTATGAAATCTGGTTTAGATTTCATAGATATAATTTCAAGATATGATTTCAAACTTTAGATATAAAGGAGGGATCCAATCGTAACACCACTCTGTCTGCATGGAAGACACACAAGCCCTCCTTGACAGAAAGAGTGGCTAACTCCAAAATCCTTCTAGTCAAGGTAATGGCTATGAGGAATGCCATCTTGAGAGAGAGGAAATACAAGGTTATGGATTTAAGTGGTTCAAAAGGTGGAGACATTAAGGCTTTTAGAACTTTGGGAAGGTCCCAAGTGGGAAATCTGTGAACCACAGGTTGCCTTATGCTGGAAGCCCCTTTTAAAAATTTACAAATGGTCTGATTGAGAGACAGGGAATCTTTATAATGCAAAAACAAAACTGAGGAAAGGGCTGATACCTGTCTACGCGAGGTATTAGCGGAGAGTCCCTTGTCGAGACCCTCCTGCAAAAAGTCCAAAATATTGGCCACAGAAGCCAAAATGGGGAAAATCTTGGATTTCAAACACCACTGGCAGAAAATTTTCCAACTGGCTTGGTAAATTCTGTTAGTGGAAGGCCTTCTGGCTGCTAGGATGGTCTGGATGGCCTTCTCAGAAATCTTTTGCTTCCTCAGCGCGCTCCACTCAACCGCCATGCGGTCAGTTGGAACCACTGAGGGTCTGGGTGTGAGACTTTTCCTTGGAGAGACTTTGAGAGGAGGGATTCTCCAAGGTGTGGAGCACGAGAGGTTCACCAGGTCCGCAAACCAAGGACATCTGGGCCAGTATGAAGCTAGTAACAATACCTCCTCCTCTTCCAAGATCTTCCGAATCACCGCTGGTAACAAGGGAAGAGGAAGGAAGGCATACAGCAGCCCCCTAGGGCAACAGCACCTCAGGGCATTGGTCCCTTCTGCTCCCTGATGTGCGAACCTGGTGAAGAATCTAGGAAGTTGGGCATTGGTCGGATAGGCGAACAGGTCCACCACTGGAAGTCTGAATATCTGAATCAGCTCCTGAAACAGAAGAGGGGGAATACTCCACTCTGTGGGGTCAATTTTTGCTCTACTTAGCCAATCAGCTGGTGTATTATCCCCCCAGGAGATGTGTTCCCTCCTAATAGAAAGCAGATTCTTTTCTATCAAAGTCCCAGACATTCAGCCTCTAACATAAGAGCTTGGTACCTCCCTGTCTATTAATGTGAGCCTTGGTGATGGTATTGTCTGTCAAGACAAGGACATGGGAGTGAAATACGTGTGACTTAAATTGTTTAAGAGCAAATCTGACTGCTCTTAATTCTAGCCAATTAATACTCTTCCCTTTTTCTATTGGAGACCACAGGCCCTGCGCCAAATTCTAGTCTAGATGGGCTCCCCAGCCGGAGAGACTGGCATCCGTGGTGATGACTATACGGGAAGGTTCTTTGAATGGTTGTCCAGCATGTAAGGCTGGAGAAGACCACCACAACAATGACCTCTTGACTGATGTAGGACAGAAACCCTGATAGCCAAATGACTCCTGCCAGCTTTTTGATGAGGCAAAAGGAACCATTGAAGCTTTCTGGAGTGAAGCCTGGCCCAAGGCACAATGGAGATGGTAGACACCATTTCCCCTAATAGTTGGGATAGAGAAGCTAGGGTGGAAGAATGAGCCTTCCCAATCTTCCCAATCATAGAATGCAGACTGCCTATCCTCTCTCATGAGAGAAAAACTTTGCAAGAAAGTGTATTTATGTTAGCCCCCAAATGCAATAAAGTTGTGGAAGGAGAAAAATGCCTTTTTTTTTTGTTATTTATGGAAAATCCATGGTCTTGCAACATGTGAATGGTGGTAGATCCCTTAGGGCATGGTTCTTAGAAGACTGGATTAAAATGTCATCTAAGTAACATTGAACCCTAATGGGGATACTCCTCAAACGGGCTGCCAGGGCTGCCAAGATTTTTGTAAAAACCCTGGGCGCAGAAGACAAGCCAAAGGGCATGGCCCTGTATTGGAAATGTTTGCCTTGGTAAGTGAAATGTAAGTATTGCCTATGTGACTGACAAATTCTAATATGAAGATAAGCTTCAGTTAGATCTATAGAGGTGAGGAAGTCACCCACCCTGACGCCAGCCAAGGTAGTCTGTAGTGAATGCATCCTGAAACGCTTGTACAAAACAAATTTACTGAGCCTTTTAAGATCTAAGATGGCTCGCCATCCCCCAGAAGATTTAGGTATCACAAACAGATGGAAATAGAATCCCTTGCCGTGTTGGTTAATGGGGACCTTTTGTATGCCCTGATATCTAACAAGTGTTGAATTGCTTGTTCCACCAACCGTCTACGAGAGGGTATTCTGGAGACTGAACAAGGTACAAAAGATCTGGGAGGAGAGGACTGAAATTTAAGGGATAGACCCTGTCTAACAGTTTGTAACACCCAAGTCGGATGTGGTAGTTTCCCATTGGGCAGCAAAATGGGATAAACTGCCCCCAATGGAAGGACTACTGCTATCTTTATCGTGAGCGTCTGAAGAAGCGACTTCCTTTCCTGTGAAAGGGCCGCTTGCCTGAATACTGCAGTCTGTCACGGGCTGCTCTCTCATGAGGGCGTTCCTGCCAGTAATAGGGTTGTCTCTGGGACCCCTGAGCCCCTGAAGTGTCCTCTCCTCTGTAAGAGGAGCTACAGTTAGAAGGAGCAGCCCTAAAACTGGAGCGTCAATTTAGAGAAGGAAGATACTTCTTCTTGTCCCTGGTTTCAAACAGGTGCGGCTCCAGGATCTCGCCAAACAGTTTTTCCCCTTTTATGGAAGAAGAGGCCACCTTCCACTTGCGCCGACCATTTGCCTGATAACTCTTCAGCCAAAACATTCTACGGGCAGCTATGGATGTGGCGATAGCCTTGGAGGCAAACCTGGCACTATTCAAAGTAGCGTCTGCAGTGAATTCTGCGGCTGCGACCAACTTATGAATATCCTAGTGGATTTGAACATCAGATGCAGGGACACATTCCTGCAATTGGTGAAGCCACCGTAGAGAGGACCTTGTGAAAAAGGAGGCGTCCGAAGCTGCTTTAACTGCCCAAGCGACTGCCAGGTGAGTGCGCTGGAGGAACTGCTCGATCCTCTTATCCTCAGCTTTTAGTCCCTCTTCAGGATCTGCCAGATTGGATGAGGCAGATACCATAGCCACAACCGATGCATCAACTGTAGGTACCTGTGGGGAGGTGGTTACCCCATGGTGAAGAAACGCCTCTTGTTGGCTGACAGCGAAGAGGAAGTACTAGAGGCTTCCATCTGTTTTTGTATAACATTGAAGAATAATCTAGGGACAGGCACCATTTCTGGTCTTACAGCTGGTTCATCAAAAAGTTGATTAGGTGGCACCGTGCCATCACCCTCTGTTTCACCAATATCAGCTCCAGGCCCCAGCTTTGCAGTTTTCTTGGCTTTGAATAATAAAGCCCTAAACTTATGTGCATCAAAAATACTAGTAAAGGAAGGTCTTTGAGGGGCCATATCCTCATCCTCTGAGAAATCAGATTCTTTTTTCTCATCCTCAAGGGCTCTGCACAAAATGCTGGGTAGTGAAGGCACTAGGGAACCTCTGTCTCTATAGGTTTCTCTGGCCTGAAAGGACCTGTCTGGTTGTGATTGATCTGAGGCTTCAGAAATATTTCCTTTAGAGCCTCTACCACTCCCCTTCTGATAGCCTTGGCAATAATGGCTTCCAAATGAGCTGGAACAGCCTCTTCCTCAGAATTGTAAGGTTCAGGAACAGATTTGGCCCTTTTAGGGGGAGGAGGAAGAAGCTCTTCCACAAATGAAGGCTCCTTGTCATACTTCTCAAGGTCTCCCAAAATAGTTGGATCCCCAACTGCAGAAGAATTATCAGGGGACCAAATATCAAGGCGAGGTGACCCAGTAGAGATAGAAGGTGCTACTTCCAGTTGTAAAACTGGGGGTTGTACAGATTGACCTGACCCAGCATCAGAAGGGGGAGATCTCCTGTCTTTCCCCCTAGCCACATGATGGCGTTTCTCCAACCTTTTTCTAGAAGCCTTTGGATCTTTCAGGACCTTTGGTTCAGCTCTGGCTTTAGGGGTCTTCCTCTTCTGTCTGCCCCTGGATTTTGCTTTGGAAGTGGAAGGGTTGGGCTTCCTTTCTTGTTCTTTATCAGCCATCTCATCTGGAAAACGAATTAGTTCACAAGAAAGAAGCAGGAAAGGGAGGGAACCTGCTGGAGGGAGTGAGGAGTATTAATAAATCCAATCACAAAGGAATAATGCAATAAAAAGCCTTATGCAGAAAGAAATTATTCAGCTTACCTGGTTAGCCGGCTTAGCAAGCCTGTAAAAGGCTTTTGCTGGGCTACAGCCACACCCTGCCGGTTTCCCACCAGGTTCTGGACCTGCAAACAGGTCAGAATGGTGCCCACGCGATTCGTCAGTGCTGGAGATGTTCCACCAACCATTGTAACTCAGCACTGGCAACGTGGCCGATAGCGCCCTTCAGCTGGGGGTAATCCCTGCCAGCTGGGATCGGACCGATGCCCGATCAAGCAGCTACTTTGCTTCCTCCAAGGTTTGCAAATATTTCCTGCTGCCTGGTCCTAAAGCTGCTGCTGCAAGCTGCTCCGCTGTGTGTTTTGCAGCCAAGGCAATCCAAACAGCAAGTCAGGAAAGCGAAAGAGAAACCACAAGCAGATTCTGCTGCTGCTGCGCTACTGCGCGAATCAGCTGGCTGCCCTTATCTGGCTGATCGCCTGGAGCCCTTCCACATGGTCCTGGCTCCCCACGCTGAGCCTGGAGCCCTTCACGCAATCTGGAAGTCCTGGAAGCTAAAATTAGCTCACTCACCAGTCTTCAGCAGATTCCAAGCCTCAAAGATCTGTTTAAAACATTTTTTCCCTTTTTACAATTACAGCTATCTTGGGAGCCTTGTAAAACACGTCTAGTCCTGGCTAAGACTGAGTCGTAAACTGGGGAGTGGCCTCAGCAAAGGGGTGGAGCTTGAATTTGAGCAGACTCAGTCCAACTGGTTTAAGCAGAGTTAAACCCATCCTATCTGGACTCGCGTAATCATAGACAGGAAAATGAAGTGTTTCCAGAAGGCATGTAATACTTTCTTGCTTAGGTATTACATACTGGTTCTTTAATTGATTTGCATTTTATATTTAATTGGATTGTGCATGTTTAATGGTATATTTGTGAAATGTCAGGAATCCTTTAGGATTGTTAACAATTTATAAAAGTAATAATAAATAAAAACACTAATAACTTCTTCCACTTCTCACAATATGATTGTGATAACTCTGATAATATCAGATGACTCTGATAAGCCTAATAGAGTATTAAACACGTTTTGAAATGTTAGTTGGTTCTAAATTGTATAATACCCTGCCTATCTCTTTGTGTATTAATATATATAGATGATTATTTTTCCTTTTAAGAATTGAACTCTGGTTTATTAATCTCATTTTTATTATATGAATACTACACAAAAACATGAAATTGTCTTTGCTCTGCAATTGCTGTATAAATTAAGAGATGTGCTGTCATAGTGCAGTTATTACGGTGTTGGATATAGGAAGATCTCTCAATTATAGAGTTTACTGGGTAACTTTGGGTCAAATATTTTTTCTCATTCTAGCTCAGTGGTGGCTAACCATTTTGGGTTCCTGTGCCAAAAATTGTGCTCGCATGCCAGCACTCAGAAGGCAATGCATGCCTCCCCCGCCCCATGTACACGCAATGCTCCCCGCCCTTATCTGCACTGTACACGCACGTGCCTCCCAGCTGACTTTTGGCCCATTTGAGGCCTTTTTTGGCCTCCCAGAGGCTTGAGGGAATCCTCTGCAGCCTTTGGAGGCCAAAAAATGGGCCTGTTTTGTCACTTCCTGTATTTCCAGAAACACTGGAAGTGATGAAACAGACCTGTTTTTCAGCCTCCAAAGGCTGTAGAGGCTTCCCTCGAGCCTCTGGGAAGCCAAAAAAGGCCTCAAATGGGCCGAAAATCACCTGGGAGGCGTGCACATGCGCAATACAAGTTTAGCTGGGGCTCCAGTGCCTGCACAAATGGCTCTGCATGCCATAGGTTCGCCATCATGGTTCTAGTTATTTAACATGTTATTCTTTCGGAGAATAAATTTAGAGGAGACTCCATTTAAGTTGCCTTCAGCTTTCAAACAGACAAAAAATGAAAAAAGAAAACTTGTACTGTCTTGTTATACAGGTCAATTTCAATTTCAAATCACTACTGCGAATATATGTTCTCCACTAGGAATACTTGAGCAACATGACAGCAATGTATATATAATGTGGTTCAATCTGCAGTACATTCATTTACCATATACAGCATTCAAGAGCTATTTAAAGCAAGTTTCATGTGGCAGACAGAAGCGTTGATGAAATTTTTAGTATTAACCACTCTATTAAAACCTGACCAGAAAGGATATGTGATATTAAAAAGGCAGAGTGAAACAAATTCCTACATTTTAAAAATATTTTGAGTAATAAACAGAAGCTAAAATACTGAAAACTAAAGATCTGTGCAAGGTTTATTTTCCAAAACTGTTATGACTGAATATTTTCATATCCTGTCACTATTAAAACTAACACATTATATATTTTAGTAACATGATATAGTGTCTTTGTTAAATAAAAATAAAAGAATTATTATAATAAAATGTCACACTTTTCATATACCTCAGCAGGACTGACCACAGCAAGTTTTCTTGTAATGTAAGGGGTCAGCAGGATTCCAAGACTTTTTCTGATTGCTGGATTCTCAGGTGTAGTTTGTGCTTCAGAAAAGTATCCACCAAGCCGACCCAAAGCAAGAAGACTGAGTTTGGCAAGAGTATTAGCTACTTCCTATGAACAGAAAATATGAATAAATCCAACACTTGTTATCTATTCTAATAGTATCTTCTCTCTTTACAGTAAGAATATAGATGCAAAATAAAGCTTGAATTTTAACAATCCTGGTGTCAGATCTGTGTATCTGACATTTCTTCAGTGGAAGAAGAAAAGGGGGGGACTGATAAAGAAATCCTTTCTTTTTTTTAAATAAAGTTTTATTGGTTTTTAACAAAGCATAACAAATAAAACATCTTATTTGAGTACAGCAAGATTCCAGGTTATCACATTTCCATACAGTCACAATTTCATATGCATATTCATCTTATGTATTCAACTTCATATCTTTTTCATACTCTTTTTCCAACTTCTCACTATTTCTCCCTTAATTTTCTTTTACAGTTATTTCATTTTCTTCTTATTCAATTGAGTTTCTTTTGGCTAAATTTCTATATCTTTTTGTTCATTATATTTATACTTTTGTCTGTCTTGTTTACAATTTCATATATTCTCTTCCAACATTATTAAAAAGCAAAATTCCTCCCATGATTGCCAATTAGAGTGTAACACCTTTGAATCTTATAATTATTATCTTATGAAATCTCATTAAACATTAAATTTGTGCATTCCAAAATTATAACATTCAAATTTCTAATATCTATATATGAAAATTAATAAGCAAGATAATTATTCAAATTCATTCTAGTACTGGTATGGATTCCCTTATATATCTTTCACATTTCTTTTCAATATTTGTCAATCTTTGGAAACAATTAAAGTATTTCCCTCCTTCTTCAATATTATGTTAATTGTTAATAAGCATACCATTACATAATTATACAGTTTTATCTTATAAATTATTTACTATTAACAAGCAAAATAATTATTCAAATTCATTCTAATCACTGATATAAATTCCCTTATAAATCTTTCACATTTCTTTTCAATATTTTATCAATCTTTAGAAACAACTACAATGTTTCCCTCTCTTCTTTATTATTGCATTAATTATACATACCATTATATAGCAATACAATTTTATCTCATAGATTATTTTATTTCATTTCTAACTCATTACTATATTCTATTGTCATAATGCAATCTTTTGTACCTTTGCAGAATTCTCACTTTTAACTTAGTTTAACCATTATCTGTGTTTTCTAGATGAACCAATACCTTTAATCCTAGTACGTTTCCCCTTTTTCTTTATTTCCTGTTTTTGTGCCTCATAAGTTCTTTCTCTTTCTGTCTCCCCCCCTTTTTTATACCCTTCTCTAATTTTCCCTTCTGTAATTTTCTTTTCTGCTTCTCCTTACTGTTATGCTTCCTTATCAAATTATTTTTCTTTTTGGCTGTTCCCTTTAGTCTCAAACTTTTGACTCCATTTCCCCTTTTTCCCCCTTTCCCCCCACACTGCATTGTTTGATCATTGAAAATGGCTTCTTCTTTGTCCCGCCCTTCTTCTTGCTCTTGAAGCTTTTGCTTTTCATAGTTCAGGGTCTCCATTTCTAAAAATTGAAATATGAAGCCAAAGGATCCTTTTCCCTCTTCTGCATCTTCTTTCTATTTTTTAAGACTCATTTTTAATTCCTCCAGGAGTGATGCCATTTTAAACACTCTTAAACAACCACCCAATTGTCTTTAAGTAAAAAGAAAAAAGAGAAGCCAACGCCAAAGCTTTTCTTATAAAAAAATCACCAAAAAATCCCAGACTGTTCCTTCTTGTTTCTTCCTTTCCGTGGGTTACTGTATCTTTAAGTAAGGTTTCAATTACAATGTATTCTTGGGAGTCTTTTCAAAATTTCATTTTAATCCCCTTTGTTTTTCCAGGTGGCACTCCGTTGTTTCATTATTCCAAGTTCCACCTTTTTTTTTCTCTACTCCTTTTTTCTCCTTTTTAGGGCTTTAAAATGACCAAAAAAAAAAAAAAAATCTTTATTCTCCTTTTGACAATTAGATTCCAGCTTAAAGTTGCCTATTAGTGTCAACATAGAATAGTACAAATTTCTTATTTAGATCTTCTTTTTTAACATTCCATGCCATTTGTAATTATCAATGTAAAAGTAGGAAAAGGGATTTTTAATCTCCTTTTCTCTCTCCTTCGCCGCTTAAAAATCTTCTTTCAGAAGTGTCCCTCTAAATACTTTTAGATCCAGGGTACCTTGCTTAGATGTTCTCTGTATTTAGCCCGGTCTGTCCTGCTTTCCTCTTTGTCTTCCTCCTGCACAATCTTATCCAGTCAGGTTCTTCTTTGAGGTGGCCATTTCTGATCACCGCTGCAACTGCCTTCGGGAAAGGGAGTTTAGACCAGCCAAGGAGGAGAGATGTGGCTCCCATCTACTCGACTAGCAATCTCCCCCCTCTTCACCACCTCTACGAGGTGGCTTCAGCCCCGAATCAAGAGGATCGGGGCGCTCCAGTGGCGAGCACGGATCGAGACCATGCACGATCACGGATTAAAGAAATCCTTTCTTGATGTAACTTGTATACATTTAATCTTATATCAAATTTGTATAAGCCACACATGATACAATGGAGAGAGAAAACCCAGATGGCCGGAACCTATCACCTCTGAGATGAGAAGACCATAAAAATTCCAGTGAAATGTGTCCTGGGAACCTCTGGAAAAGTTCGTTCAGAAAAAGGGGTGGGGAAAATTAGGTATGCCTGGGAAACTGCAAAAAAGATTGTTTCTACAGAAAGTCTGGGGGAATTAACATACTGGCTTTTGTTTCACTAAATACACATCGAGATAAGGGGAAGGGTTCTAAACTCCCTTATCTATTCCTGTATGCCTGAGAGACCTTAGACGTTGCTTTGAACTCCTACATGAATTATCTCATCTCAATAAAGGATTCCTTTTGATATGTTTGGTTTTCAGAAGTTCATTCTTGTTAATTGAATGGGAAAAAGTTCTACAGCCTGACACCTGGCAATTGCCATTTACTCTATGCCTTGTGTCACTATTCAGGAGAATCTTCCTAAATGAATAAATGAGAGCTTTTCAGAAGGAACAATGGAAAGGAATAGGAATTGGAATGTCCCTTTCTGTGAAATTTCCATGACTCTTTGTTAGAGCTACATGGAAGAAATATGATATTGATAAGGAGGAACAACTTCAGATTACAACCAAGTCATAGATTTGCAAAAGCTTCACATATCAACCAATCTTCAAGGTAAATTATAAAACTCTTTTGCTGGTAACATATAAGGTTTTCAAGCTAAGAAGCAGCATGATGATTTACATTTTTCTAGACTATCCTCTTTTTAAGATTCTTGTGCAAAAGCCCAGGTTTCTAAATCCCTGCATTTTGTGACTATCATTTGAATCTTGAACCCTCAGGAATCTTGAATTCTTGAATTCTTGCTGAATCTTCCTGGAAATATAGTTACTGTAGATTACAAGGAGTCCTCATTGAACAACCCTAGTTGGAACTGGTAAGTCATGTTAAATGATGTGGTTGCTAAGTGAAATGTCACACAACCATTTTGCTTGGCAATGGCAATTCTGGCAATTCAGTCGTAGTCATTGAGTGAATCCCTGATGGTCATTAGGTAATGATTTACCGAGATCCAAGCCATTCTTAGAATAAATATGGAACTATCTCCATTTAATTCTTCTCATCCACCTATCTCTCCCCTATCTCTGTTCTTTTGGCTGCCCACGGTGGCTCCAAGTGCCCAAATTTGCCCTACACCCCATACCTGCTAGCATCTTGTTTCATGTCACCTTCTTTTGCACAAATGTGGATAGGGTCTCTTTTGTGTGCCAACAGATGCCGCTTTTTATGAAAGAAAACTTGGTTGCACCAGCATGATAGGACACTCCTTTTACAGGCCATCTTCCTTTTGCTCTGGTGTTCAGATGTAAAAGGGTGCCCTGGCTGTCATGCAAAAGGTTGTCTTGACCATAATGATGCATGGCACAGCACACATGTGTTGACCTATAGCACTCATTTGCTGGCCTATGGAATATTTTTTCTGTGCATGGCTAGGAAAGTGAGCCCAGTGTAGGAAAAATTGACAATGAAGGTCATCTGGGAATAGCAGTGATCCTTAGACTTAGAATAACTTTATTGTCACTTTGAATGTACACTAATCGGCATACATTAAAATGAAATTTCGTTGCATATAGCTTTCAAAGGGTCTCTACCACAAAAATACATTACATAAATCAGAGATGGTATTCAGCAGGTTCTGACCAGTTCTGGAGAACCAATAGCGGAAATGTTGAGTAGTTTGGAAAACCGGCAAATACCACAGAATTTTACAATATCCTTCCCCTGCCACGCCCACCAAGCCATGCCCACAGAACCGATAGTAAACAAAAACTGAAATCCCACCACTGACATAAACGTGACAAAATAAATACATACATACAAAATTATGCATATATACACAAATATATCACGGAGAAACAATTCAGATGTATAGAAGAAGAAAAAGAAGAACTTTATTGTCATTGTACAAGTACAACGAAATTGTGGATGCACCCTGGCAACTGTTTGCGATAAAATGAAACCAAAGCACTTAAAAAATAAAAAATAAGAAAAGTAGAATACCCACATCTCCATTTGCAATTTGAGAGTACAATATCTATGAATATACACAAAATATACATCCAACACTGACTGCGGCACTTTACCGAGAGTAATACACAAGAGATGGATTGTACTGTAGTATGTTATTATACATCTGAATGAGGTATTGCAGCTTCACATCTTTTCATATCTTAATATGGTAGTAACTTTTATTTGTTTGCAGTTCGGATGGCCCAGGGAAAGAAACTATTTGTTAATCTAGTGGTATGGGATTTTATTGATCTAAAGCGCCGTCCAGACAGTAGTAGGTCAAAAAGATAATTGCCAGGGTGTGAGGGATCTTCTGTGATAGCCTTGATTCTGCTTTGGCAGCGAGGCCTGGCTAAGTCTTCCAGGGAGAGCAGAGGGCAACCAATGATCTTTTGAGCTGTATTTATCATCCTCTGTACAGTTTTCCTGTCCTCAGCTGAGGAGCCTGCATACCACACACCCAGACAGTATGTCAGAGTGCTCTCCACAGAGGCTTTATAGAAAGCCAGCATCAGCTTCTTTTCCAGATTGTTTTCCTGAGAACCCGTAGGAAGTGCAGCCGTTGCTGAGCCTTCTTCACTATGGCCTTGGTGTTAGGGGACCAGGAGATATCGGCTGAGATATGGATGCCAAGGAATCTGATCGTAGAGATAGTTTCCACTCATTCTCTGTTAACGATGAGTGGGGCGTGGTCCTGTCCATGTTTCATGAAGTCCATAATCAGTTCTTTGATTTTATGGACATTCAACGACAAATTGTTCTGTGAACATCAGACAGACAGGTTCTCTACTTCTGCCCTATATGCCATCTATCCTCTCCGGAGATGAGACCAATCACGGTCGTGTCATCTGCAAACTTTATGATGGTGTTTGTTGCGTGGCGTGGTGAGCAGTCAAAGGTGTACAAGGCATATAGCAGGGGCTCAAGACATAACCCTGGGGGGAACCAGTACTAAATGTAATAGTGGAAGAAAGGTGGGGGTCAAGTCTAACGGACTGTGGTCTGTTTGTCAAAAAGTTCTTAATCCAGGAGCACATGGGGGTGGGGACCTGCAGATTATACAGTTTGGTTACTAGTATATCTGGGATGATAGTGTTGAACGCAGAGCTGTAGTCCACAAAGAGCATCCTCACATAGCGCTCTATGAAGTGTGATGGCCATAGCATCCTCTGTAGATTGGTTTGCTCTATAAGCAAACTGATGTTGATCAATGGAGGGCGGGAGGCAGTCTGATGTGCTGTGAGACTAGTCGCTCAAAAACCTTCATGATGGAGCTTGTTAACGCTTATGGGCCTATAGTCATTGAGAGTGTTTATATTTGTTTTTTTGGGAATGGGATGATGGTTGCAACCTTCAGGCATTGTGGGATGGTGGCATGTGTTAAAGATAGATTGAACAGCTCTGTAAGTATTTCTGCCAACTGGTCAGCATACACTTTAACTATTGCGTCAGGAATGCCATCAGGCCCTGCAGCTTTCCTGCAATTTACTGCTCTCAGTGTTTTTCTCACCTCATGCACCTGAAAAGAGAGAGGTGCAGCATCATGATCCTTGTGAGGCAGTATGTCCAGGTTCTTGGTGATCTCAAAGCATGCGAAAAAGCTGTTTAGCTCCTCTGCCAGAGTGCTGCTGCTCTCGCTGTTTGTTGGGCCCTGGCCTTTATAGTTGGTTAGGGCCTGTATCCCCCTCCACATCTGCCGTGGGTCACTGTCAGTAAAGTGGCCCTCGGTCTTCCTCCTATACATCTCCTTAGCACATTTGATGCCCCTTCTCAGCTCAGCTCTGGCAGTGCTGTACTGTATGGTGTCACCTGCTCTAAAAGCCAGGTCACGGGCCTTGATCAGAGCCTGGACTTCGTTGATCATCCGGGGTTTCCTGTTTGGGAAGGTCTGTATACGTTTGTCCATTTTCTACACAAGTCTTTATGTAGAAAAGCACAGTCTCTGTGTATAACTCGAAGTCCTGTTGTTTAAAAATGCTCCAATCTGTGCAGGCAAAAAAATCCTGAAGCTGGGAGAGGGCATTTTCAGGCAAACATCTAATAGTTTGACTGCTAGGTTTTGTTCTCTTCCTAAGGGGAGTGTAGGCTGGTAGTAAAAGCAAGGTGTGATGGTTTGATTGTCCTAAGCGGGGAAGAGGTTTTGCTCTATAAGCATGCTTGATATTTGAGTACACATGATCAAGTGTGCTTTTCCCCCTGATTGGGCACTTAAAATGTAGGTAAAGTTTGGGGAGCATAGTTTTTAGGCATGCTCTGTTGAAATCCCCAACAAAGATGTGAACGCCCTCAGGATGAACTCTCTGTTGCATGGTAATTATATCTTGAAGATGACTGAGCGCCATGCTAACATTAGCATCTGGAAGTAAACATACAGCACAGGTAACTACTGTTGGTAACTACTGCTAGCTCCCATGGCAGATAAAACGGTCTACACTGAACAGTCATAGCCTCCAAATCTGGTGAGCAATGGCTGTTTGTCATTTTGCTGTTTGTGCACCAGTCTTTATGTACATAAATAATTAGGCTCCCTCCCCTTTCTTACTGGAGGCTATGTTGCGATCTTGATGGTACAAGGTCCGGTCTGCTAGCTCCACTGTAGCATCAGGGATTTGCGGGTGCAGCCAGGATTCTGTGACGATTAATAGACAGCACTCACAAATTGTGTGATTGTGAGAGATCTGCAGCTGTAATTCATCCACTTTGTTTACGAGGGATCTGGTGTTTGTGAGGAACATAGATGGTAATGGGGATTTCTGCGGTCTCTTTCTCAATTGAATTAGCAGACCCGCTCTGCATCCCCGCTTCTGTTTCCTCTCCCTACGCCGTCTTTTACACTTTCTTAATCCGACAGCAATCCATGGGGCTCCCGGGGATCTTGCTAGCTCCAGTGGGATATTGTGGGATTCTGTATAAGCATAGGTGACTTCAGTTTTGAGTTTCTGTCCTATACTTATCAGGTCTTCTCGACAGTACGTTATCCACTCGATTTATGGTTTTCATCCTAATCCTAGCCTTACATTCGGCTAGTGGGTCTTCAAATCTGGCGTGCAACGCTGTCATGAACAGGTCATAATTCATCAGCTGGGGGGTATTATCACCATCCATTCTGCAACTGTTCCTTCCAAAGCCTGGGTAACACACCTGACTTTAGCTACTTCTGAGGAAAAATCCTCCCCATATTCTTCCATGTGGCTCCAGTACTCGGCTAGGAAGAATCCTAACTCCTTGGGATCCCCTCCATATTTTACTTTAAATGGAGGCACCTTTGGAGTTTGAGGCCTTCGGGCAATTGCTCCCCCCACCTGGGGGCCCTGGGCTGCTGCCGCCTGTTGGCTGGCCCAGGTTGATTTATTGGGCACTCCCAGATGCCTCTCCCTTTTCCCTCTCATACCTTTGATCAGCATGAGTTCCTCCAACAGCTTTATTCAGAAGATGCAAGGCTTGAGCTAATAAAAGATCTCTTCTTTCATCCTCTTGCCATGGTTCTTCTCTTCTCTGCTGTCGAGTAGTGGTCACTCCTAGAGGGGTTTCTTCCTCCGGATCCTTCCAGCCAACTCTCAGTTTTACGGCTGGTTTCTCATCAAGATGTAGTTCTGCTAACAACTCAGCTTCCCCTGCAGCATCTAGCAGCAGGGAAATTGGCATCCCCGCCGTTCCCAGGTCTTCTTGGTGACGATTAATAGACATTGTTTTCAGACCCCCTCGGAAGAAAATATTAATTCTCCGGGTGGGCTGGTAAACTGAAATTCAGAATATCAGTTGGTGCTCCATTCAAAATCCAAGAAAGAAATACTTAGTCTCCATTAATTAGAGAAAAGATATATTTTATTTATTTATTTATTTAAATTTTTATACCGCCCCCTCTCCCGCAATGGGATATCTTTTACTGGAAATCAAGTGGTAGCATCAAAGGAATTCTGAATCTGAAAAAATGAGCGCGTAAATCACATATACAAAGTGATGGTAATGTTCCCACCCACAATAATTCAAACTGTCCATCCAATTAAAAGTTGTATGTAACATTATGTGGGCATCTTCAGGTGGTGATATGTCAATTGACTTTGACATATTTTGATAAAGAGATGCACTTGCGCATAGCATAAACATAAACAAGAAACTTTCCCCCCCAACTTATACAGTTTATTCTGAAACCTCCTGCTTGCTTCTCATAACTATTTCACCCCTTCTCCTCCTCCCCGTTACTTATGACAGCCGAAAGATGCAAAGCAAAAGAAAGAAATCTTGAAGGCTGACATTTTGCTTATGTTACCATGATTACAATGGTTGCAATCTCAACGACTGAATATAAGTCCCTTCATTTAGTGCAGTCATAATTTCAACCAGTTGCTGAATGAGTGTAATTTAGTGAGCATTATCTCTTTTAAGTTAGAGACTGGTACAGTGGCTGGCACTTTTATTAAAATTAGTACTTGCTGATGAAATGAGCCATATTTGTAATTAAATCTGAACATGCTGTATCTCACAGATTGCAAACTGTCTACTTTATTAGGATAAATATAGGACCCATGGTGATGGAACAGTTGGTGATAGATTATAGATTAAAAAGCAAATTAATGTAGATTTATTTTCCGGAAGAGAGAAAAATCTCTATGTCTCTCTCAAAGCAGAATGAATTTTCAAATTGTATTACTATATTCTGCTTTGAACCAACAGAAGGAGAACACTGAGTATTGTGTTATTTATTTACTTACTTATTTATTCACTCATTCAGAATGCCTCTTCAATTATTTATGTATATTTATGATGCACATTGAAGGGTTTATTTAAAAGCATATTAAATAATTCTGAGTAAGGATTTAAAATTAATCTACACATTCCTAAGAAGAAATATTTTTCAGGAAATTTAAAACATAGTATTTCATTATTTTACAAATTAGCAGTCTATTAGCAATACATAATTATTACCTGCTGATTAGAGTCTTCACACTTTTTAATGCCACTCTCTTCCAGTGTATAATCATAGTTAAAGAGGTAGCCTAATAAATACCACAGAACGCCAGCTTGGAACAGATGTGTTTGAAGCCAATAATCCACCGCAAATGAGCTGACACATTCTACTCCGATTGAAGCCACACGTGGAATGTTCTAACCAGGAATAAATACATTTATTTTGGGATTTTAGTGACAGCTGTTGAAATTTACTAGAAATTAATAAAGAGATCTACTAATGTAAAATGCCATAGTTCCTTGCACATTTCTGCTTCCCTCTCCCCCCATTGAAATGTATTGCCTATAGTATAACTGCTTACTATAATATAGCGTACTATAATATAGCAAAATAGTATAATTGAAGTGCAATAAGATAAACAGAAGGTCTATTGATGTCAGAAACAAAATTAGTTTAGCAGGCTAAGACAAAAATGTTTTCTTCACATGCTAAGAAATGTGAATCTCTTTTTAATGAGATCCTCTCATAAATAGCATCCATATCCATATAGGAACTATTTTGAAAAAGTTGAAGAAAGGCTTTAACACAGCTGCCAAGCAAGAGTTTACCTTGCCATAATACAACACTCTGCAGAGGTCCTTAATAATATTGGGCATTTCAGTAATTTTCTCTCTGCAATCTTCAAACTGAGAAGCCACACTGTAACATTTACTAATGTGTCCACACACCTATGAATAGAAAAAAAAAACATCATGAGGCTGATGATTACTGTAAGCTCCATTAACTGTTTAGTTTGTATCTCAGTAAATGGGCCTAAATTTGGATCCAATCAGTGTTTTTCCAATGAGAACAATTATCAGGTGCTTCTCAGCTTACAACCATTCATTTTGTAACAGTTACAAAAGCACTGAAAAAAGTGGTTTATGACCACTTTTCATACATATGACCATTGCAGCATCTTGAAGGTCACATGATCAAAATTCAGATGCTTGATAATTGGTTCATATTTATGACTGTTGCAGTGTCCTGGGTCATTTAATCACATTTTGTGATCGTCTGACAAAGTAATTGAGGAAACCAGATTCACTTAACAACCGTGTTATTAACTGAACAACAAAAATTATTCATTTAACAATTGAAAGGATATAAAATGGGCAAAATTCACTTAACAACTGTCTTGCTTAGCAACAGAAATTTTGGACTCAATTGTAATTGTAAGTTGACCTATATTTATATATTATTAGTTTCCTACATCCTGATTTTTATTTGAGGCTTAAAGGAGTTAACTGGTCACTTTTTGCTTTAATTTTCTCTATTCCTGCCCCTTTTAACAGTTGCTTGGCTTGTAGAAATATAGTTAAATGATTTTATTTCCAATAATGATTTTCATATTTAAAAGTGCCTTTTTCTTAGGGCCTTTGATCATGTAGAGAGGAACGTTTGGAATAAGACAGTCACAACTTTGATTTTCTATAGAATGGTTTTCCAGTCCAAAGACTGGAAAAGAGCTAACGTGATTCCCATTTTCAAAAAAGAGTAAACAAATGATCCAAAAAACTATAAAGACCAATCAACGCTTAAGAAAATCCCAGGGAAAAATGTGCCAACGCTTAGAGGCAAGCAAAAATATAAGTAAAAATTAAAAGGTTTGACAGGTGTTCTTTGATAAATTGTGTGTTATTATTACATTCTTTGACAAACTGACTAGTGAAATGTTGTGGACATAATACATTTGGATTTTAGTAAGAGATTTAACAAAGTGGAAAGATAAAGAATTGTGAATTAGCATTACCACCAACTGGATTAATAACTGGTTGACCAACCACACTCAATGTTTAGCCCTTAATGGAATTATATCTATATGGAAGGATGTATTCAGCAAGGTGCTCCAAGGCTATGTCTTAGGCCCAGTACTCTTCATAAATGATTTAGAGGAGGGGATAGAAGAGAAACTCATCAAATTTGTAGATGACCCCAAGCTGGTGGGAATTATAAGATAAGCTCAAGATCCAGAATAGTCTTTACAGACTGGAACACTGGGCCGTATCTAACAAAATGCAATTCAGTGGTGAGAAAAGTAATGTTTTACACTTAGGCAGGAAAAAACAAATGCATGGGTATAAAGCAGGTGGTACCTGGCTCAATAGCAGTAACTGTAACAGAGATCTGGGAGTTCTAGTGGACAACCACTTAAATATGAGCCAACAATGTGCTGTAGTCACCAAAAAAGCCAATGCAGTTCTAGGCTGCATTAACAGAGGGATAGAATCCAGATCACATGAAGAGTTAGTACTTTATAATGCCTTGATAAGACCACTCTTGAATACTGCATCCAATTCTGATTGGCACAATACAAAAAAGATGTTGAGATTGTAGAAAGAATTCGGAGAAGAGCAACAAAAATGATTAGGGGGACTGGAACCTATTGGAAGAATGATTGAGGAACTGGATATATCTGGTCTAATAAAGATAGAGGTGACATAATTGTATTTCTTCCAATATTTAAGGGGCTGCCACAAAGAAGAGGGAGTCAAACCTATTTCCTAAACTATCTGAAAGCAAGACAAAGGATGGTTCTCCTCCTTCCTCTCTGACCACTCGCAATTTGTGTTGGCAGGGGGGCAGAGATCGACCTCGAGGCCCCTGATTTGTGGGGTACCTCAGGGGTCGGAGCTCTCGCCCCTCCTGTTCAACATTTCTGTGAAGCCGCTGGGTGAGATCATCCGTGGCTTTGGGATAGAATTTCATCAGTACGGGCCACCCTAATGAAGCCGTGGAAGTGATGACCTGGTGCCTGGAAGCTGTACGGGGTTGGATGTGGTGAAACAGACTTCAGCTCAACCCAGCCAAGACCGAGTGGTTGTGCTTTCCAGTGCCCCGATACAGCCAGCTCACTCCTTCGCTGGCCGTGGGGGGGGGGGGAATTTCTAGCCCCCACGGAAAGGGCACGCAATTTAGGTGTCCTCCTGGATGTACGGCAGTCGTTAGAAGATCATATAGCAGCCATCACCAGGGGGACTTTTTGTCAGGTCCGTAGGATCTACCAGTTGCGGCCCTTTCTGGATTGGGACGCACTTCGCACGGTCACATCCGCCCATTGGATTATGCCAATGCTCTCTACATGGGGCTCCCCTTGAAGAGCACCCGGAAGCTCCAGCTGGTGCAAAATGCGGCCGCGCGGGTGGTCTTGGGGGCTCCTCTGAGCTCCCATGTTACACCACTTTTACGCGAGCTGCATTGGCTCCCAGTGGCCTTCCAGGTGCGATTCAAGGTGTTAGTGACCACCTTTAAAGCGCTCCATGGCTTGGGACCTGGATACTTACGGGACCACCTGCTGCCACCATCAGTCTCTCGCCGACCAGTGTGCTCTCATAGAGCGGGCCTCCTTGGGGTACCACCGGCTGGACGGCTGACGGCCCCGAGGGTCGGGCCTTCTCTCTGAGAGCCCCCTCCCTCTGGAACGAATTGCCCCTGGAGATAAGGACCATCCCCGACATGTTGACCTTCCGGCGCGCACTAAAAACCCACCTATTCCATCTAGCCAGTCTGGCCTAGAGTTATATAAAACGATTATAAATTCAGCTTTTAAATGGTTTTTAACTTTTTCTAATTCCCCACTCTTAATCTCTTAAAGCCTATCTATTTAATTCTTTTAATTTATTTTAAAAATTTATTATATTTGTATTTATTTGTTTTTATTTCGCTGTGAACCATCCCGAGTCCTTAGGGAGAGGGGGTGGTATACAAATTTGAATAAATAAATAAATAAAAATAAAAAACAATGAATGGAAACTTACCAAAGGGAGATCCAATCTAAAACTAAGGAGAAATTTCCTGACAGTGAGAACAATTAAACAGTGCCTTCAGAAGTTGTGGATTCTCCATTACTGGAGGTTTTAAGAGATTGGACAGCCATTTGTCTGACATGGTATTGGATCTTCTGCTTGAACAGAGGGTTGGACTAGAAGATCTCCAAAGATGCTACTGACTTCATGTGTATTTGCATTGTGTTTTAATATACTGCTATCTATTTAGAGTTGCTTCAGTGAGTTGGGCAGTCATATAAATGAAATAATAATAGAAATTAAAAAAAATGGTATTGGTGCTTAAGCAAAATGGATTGCTGTTCTAATCTATCTTTGTAGTTTTCTGTATAGTTGGTATTTTATTTATATTTTAGACTACATACCAGTATGCATGATAGGATTTCTTGGAAGAATTACCTGGACTGACATATCCTCTGGTTTACTAGAACGTGTTAGAACTGCAACACAACGATTAAAAGCTTCTTGCAAAACCTGTAAGGATAGATGACATTTGTTCTGTAGATTGCCAAATGAAAAACTATCAAAAGCTGGTTATAGAAAACTATATCTACTAATACTGAACAACATTTTAAAGATATAATACACATGTAGACAACCTAGTATTTTCATACCAAATCCCATTAATCTTAGCCAGCAGTAAAGGCATGGATGGCATATGAAGAAGTATGTAACACTTGAAGGCATTATGATGTCTATTCCTGCTACAAGCTGAGATTTACTTAACAAATATTTATTTGTTCGTAAACATTTCTAGTATTCTACAATATGAAATCAAAACAGCAGAGTTTTAAAATCTCTTCTGTTTGTATAAACTCAAAGGCAGTTTTATGTTTAAAACTCTGTATTTATAACATGGTGCCTGTAAAAGCAAATTAAAATTCCTGAAAATATTTAGTAATAATCATTCGTAAAATCCATTTCTCCCCTTTGTAGAATATAATACAACAAAAATTTATATTAGTAAGTTTGAATGTACCTCTATTCCATTCTCTCTCCTTAGTTCTTCTGCATTAAGTGCTGAACAATTGACTGTGTAGAAAGCTAATTCCGCGGCAGCTGGTAGCAGAGGAGACTCTTTGGAAAACAAGAGGTTATCTGAAGTTTCTATCATAATAGTCTTGATTAACATTGGATAGCCAGCATACTTATACGGCTTCAAATCTGGAAAGGAACATGTCAGAAATCTGTATCTGCAATGAAATCTTTGAAGTTAGGGTTCTTAGTTATTCTATGCCACATTATATTTCTATGGTTTTTAAAATATTCCAGCTATTAATATTTTAGATGAGTCATTGAATCCCACTGAGAACCCCAACATGTAATACCTTTTGCTGGCTTTTCTTATCTAAAACAACAAAGGCATTTCGTCAGAAACTTTTATAAATTAAAACTAAAGAAAGTTTAATAAATGTATGAAATTATCTGGAATTCATTCTTTCTTTATATGTCACATCAAAATCTACTATACACATAGAATTGGTGATAAGACTAAAGATCTCTGATAGCTCAGAAAGTTTCTCAAGCAAGAATATAGTTGAAACATTGCTTTGGGAAAGAGTGAACTAGAATTACTTCTAAAAATATAGAAGCTGCCCTTCTGCTTTACAATCAATTGTTTTTTCCTTTATATAAAGCTTCACATTTTCTAACAAGTTCTTTCTTTTTTTTTTGGAGAGAAAATACATTTAATATAATATTCTGAGACTAAGTTATTTTATATATAACTACATGGATATATTTTCTACTATTTTTAGTTTGCTATATTCATTTGCAACTGTATATTAAGGTTCATTCATTAACTACAAGATGAGAATCTACCAAACACAAGCTGAAACTGCAGCAATTTTGCTTATATATGATTGTTAATAATGCCTTAATAATAAGGATTGTAGTCTAGCACTGAAATTATTTAATAACTGTAAAATATATATTTGCTAAATTTTTACTGTCTAATACATTGGTTACTAAATCTAATTACCTTCTCTATGTCTGTTAAAAAGGATACTCTGAGTTTTCAAAATCAGAATTATATTCTCAGGATCTGGACCATTGATAATTTTAGAGGACTTTGTGCAGAGAAATTCATATCCTTTATTGACCTTTTCAAACATATCCTGTAGTTTTAAAAAAGGGATAAAGAAAATGTATATAAATACTACCTGAAAATAAATTTAATGTCGCAAAAAAGTAAGTTTTTAAGGAGTAAGTATACATAATTTTCAGTAATGCTGTTCCTTCTTTTTTTTATTCTACAATCTATTATCTGTCAAAAAACCTGCATTATGCAAATACTAAATATAATCAGTGTTCTGAGTAACACACCCATTGAAAGCAGAACTCTGAGGCAAGTAGATTTCTCAAAGAATATTTTTATTAGATATATCATTTCGGCACAGCCGGTGAAAACCAACTCTAAAAGTCCACACAGTTTTCACCTAATTAAAAGTATAAAACTCCCCCCTCCCAGGTATCACGAGTCACATTGTTCAATGAATATAGCTGGCAGGCTCCACTCCTCCACTACTAGTCACCTGTTATGATGACCTTGGTTCCCACAGGAAAACTTTTTGTTTTGACTGGTAGCTAGACTATATGACTATCTACTTCCCCCTTCCCTTCCCCATCTCAGGCTTTGTGGCAACTATGAGGCAGCAGAAGGTGGCTCCAGACAGGTTTTCAGAGTTGACACATAATTCAGAGCTTGTCCACAACCTGATACTAGAACAGGGTAATTACGATTTCTAAGGGCAGTAATAAGCTAATTTTAACTCTGACAATATTTAGCCTTTACTCACACCTCTCTCTCCTCAAGTTTGATCTCCCTATACTTATCTGCTGCAGTTTGAAAAACTCTTCATCTCAAATATTAGGTGAAGATCTTTACTTCTTTATAGATTAACTCCAGCAATTAACCAGACATGTCACAGAGAAAGGAACGCCCTTCAACTGAGTTAGAGTCTGCCATCAGCTCTAATTATTGCATTTTGCAACATTTTTGCCATTTTCCAGCAAAAAACATCCACTGGATAAACTGGATTTGGACTTATGACCACGTGATTTGCTTAACAATCACTCACTGACTCACTTAATGACCTAAGTAAAAAGAGCTGTAAAATTGTGTCGTGGTGATTCAACTATGACTGTAATGACTATGGCCAAAATTCCAGGCTCAATTGTGGTTATAAGTCAAGGACTACCTGTATGAAAATATCTTCAGGAATACTTGACCACATGAAAGAAAGAAAGAATTACTTATTACTGTTTTGGGACAAAAATGTGGGAGGGCACAGCTGCAAGGAAATTATTAAACAGAGAAATAACAACTTCAGTTCATATTGGATTTCTTTAAGTTAGCTTAGAATCAAGTCAGCATGAGCATAGAATAGCAAAGCGTAAACGGTAAATGTAGATATTTTAAGGTTTTTCCTTATAGGATTAACTGACTTATAGATTCTCCATAGCATCCTTCTCTTTCCTAATTCATGGATCTTTATTTATAATATTGCTTAATTAATAATATTTATAAGCTTGTAAAGTGAATTTGTGATGATTCAGCTTAATAAATGTTAGTTAACATGGATTTTGGATGAGAGAACTAAGAATATACAAAGGAATGCATATATTAATGAATTCTATTTTGTAAAGTAAGTGGGAAATCTTAACATACTAAAAGTTCTGTTATTGGATTAGGATACAATACTTCCTCTAAAAATCACACATATTTAATATAAGATACTTACCCGACCTTCTGGATTCTTGTCAGGGTGGTATTTCTGAGCCAGTTTAAAATAAGCTTTCCTGATCTTACTTTCATCATGTCTATAAAGTACAGAAAAGATTATATGTATTGCCTACAATTCAATAGTCTAGTTAGTCAGAAGTAAAAATACATTTGTAGTTACCTTTTGCATATATAACATTAAATATATTTAAATTTTAATTTCAGCAACAGAGTCTTTGAAATAATTGATCTGATCCACTCAAATTATACATTTTGTATAACATCCAAGTTTGTACCTTACACTATGCTGAATTCAGACAGCAGTACAAAAGCCTTAAATCCATTCATTTTAGAATGTTGGTTTGAATTATATTTTATAACTAGAAACTTACAGCCCTTGACCCTTTGGTAGATTCAGAACTTCATAAGCATCATCTATGGACATTGTAGGCGCCTTCTTTTCAATCTCCTTCTTCCAGGTTTCTAGAGTATCTTTTAAGAGTTTAACCTAAATATATAAGATTTCTGTTTAGCTTTTCCATGTAAAGGCTTTTTATGCAGTATTCACTCTTCTAATATTTCTAACTATGGATGGTAGCTATACCTAACAAATTTAGGATGGTGAAATATATTGACCATAACAGGCAGGGTGATAGTAGTAAATATATGGGACTAGAATTTTCTAGTTTGGGGAGGAGAGCAGCGGAAGCCGTAGCGAAGAGATGTGGACGAGTGGAGCTCTGCAAAGTCCCATCTATTTCTCCTGCTTGGAGAAGCCGTATAGGGCCAAGTTACCCTGGAGAGGTGACAAAGAAAGAGGGGATGCTTTGGAAGTCGCGAGGAGAGTGCAGTCTCTTTGTTTGACTCAAAGAAAACTCTTTATCCGGTGGAAAAGAGGATGACCATTATGGCTAAACCAAAGCCGTGACAGCTGAAAAGATCTTGGAACAGTGTGTACGATGTGAGGAGAAATCTCTAATTTTTGCTGTGAAATTTTCCCTAAAGCACCCCCTAAGGAGAGTGAGACTCAACTGAAGAGGTGGTAGGGTTTTTCCCAAGCCACAAAGAAAAGCGGCGACTAAAAAGTGGGAGTGAATATTAGATCCAGAAAAGAAAGAATGAACAGAAAATGTTAAAAATATTAAAGACAAGGGATTAGACTGGATTGGCTAGTTTTTCAGCAAACTAAACTGTTTTAAAATATTGCACTAGACATTGGTTATCATCTCGAAGTGAGGGAGTTTGGAAAAATGATTAAAACAAGAAAATAGCATCGGGGCCATATTTGCAGCTGAACTGGAGAAAAAAGACTAAGAGCGATGCCTCCTGGCCGTGGAAGACATTACAGACATGAGTAAGCAATAAGTTAAGATCTGTTGTGTCTACAAGAGAAGCTGAAGACATGTGCAGTTGATTATACTTGCTGTTTGGAGATAAATCTGGTGGGCAGTATGTGAGTGTGAGTGTGGACTAAGAAGAGATGGCTAATGGACTAATCAACAGAGTGATCTGTGAACTGCTGGAATATTGGCTCTTTTTCCCCCTCTTGGTACGATAGACAATTAAGAAATTGGGATTTTGAAAGACTTTTGGGTAAAACTTTAAAGTAAAGTAAAGTTTTGGACTACTAAAACAAGGCAAAATGTCACAAGGAGAAATAAATTTATTATTAAAAGGAATATTATTAATGTCCCACAACTTGCAGGAAGAGATGACAAGAAACCACAGGGAGATAAAACAATTGATTCGAAATATTGTGAAACCAGAGTGCGATGAACAAACGGCACTGAATAAAGATTAGGAATCTCAGGAAACAGAGGAGAAAATAGAAAAGAAAAAAAAGAAAAGATGGGGAAAAATATGACAAATGATACAAAAAGATAAAAAAGAGGAGATAGTAAAAACATATGAAACAGAAAAAGCAAATTATAGTTTAGATATTTTTCGTACTTCTAGAAACCAAAATATAAAAGAGGTTACACAAAAAAGATTTTCACAAAAGGGAGGAAAGAATCAGTAAAAAGCTTTCTGAAGACTCAAAGGTATGAAGAAGCGATTGAGATAGAGGAAATATCTGGGTTGAATGCAAATGAGGCAAGAAGAGACAAGATCCCAGGGAAGGAGTGAAGGAGATGTGCCAAAAAGTTAATAAGAGGTTTTTTTTTTTTTGGTTTTTTTTTTTTTGGGGGGGGGGGGGGGGAGGGAATAAGCAGGAGTTGAGGAATAGATGTAGAATACCTTTTAAGCCAGGAGTTGTGTGTAGGAGAACTAGGAGAGACGCAGAACCAAGAAATAGGTAAAATATCACTACATATATCTCTATATAACAACACTGAAGTATTAAATAGATTAAAAACTAAAAGATGACTGTATGTATCTATTAATAGTTAGATAATAGAAGAAAATGATAGAAATTAAAAGGTTAAAAGAATGATTAATCAAATAATGAAAAATTATTAATACAAAGAATTATCAATATGTTATTGTAACTATGATTAATACTGCTATCACTAATAGATTTGCTATATAACAACAGCCAAGCATTAAGTAGATTAGAAACTTAAAGATGACAGTATGTGTCTATCAATAGCTAGATAACAGAAGCAAAAGATAGAAAATAAATGTTAAGAGAATGAGTAAATACTGAAAAATTATTAATGCAAAGAACAAATATTATCAATATGTTACTATAATGACAATGATTATTGCTATCAACACACTGTTCATGTAGATACTAAGTTTGTTTTCTTCTAATGTAATCTCAAGAAAATGTAAAGTTATATTTGAAAGAGACCGTACCTGGAAAATACACTGTACTTTGTAGGGAAATGGAAATTTATATACAATAAAAAGAAAGAGATGGAAAGAAAGAGAAATGGAGAGATGAAGGGAGAGAGGGAAGTGGAGTAGAGGAGAGGACGGGAGAAAAGTCAAGGGAAGAAGAGAAGGAAGGAGACAGAAGAAGGAATAGAGAGGGGAAAGGAGGGAAGTGGAGGGGAGGAGAGGAGTAGGAAAAAGGGAAAGAGTGGGAATTGGAGACGGGAGGAGAGGGAAGGAGAGGGCAGTATAGAGAGGAGAGAAGAGAGAGAAGGAGAAGGAAGTGGAGGGGAGGAGAGAAGAAAAGAGGGAAGGACAGGGAAGCAGAGGGGAGGGGAGAAGGGAAGGGAGGGAAGGAGAAGGAAAGAGATGAAAAGAGATGGACTGTCAATGTAAAATTGAAAATATGATGTATTATAAAGGAAAATGCATAATAAAAACATTTAATAAAAAGAATTTTCTAATTTGGGAGAGAGGGCTCTTTTTAAAAATTCCTTATATTATACTTTTCATGTCTTCAGAATGGTAAATGGCTATGGTGCTAATTTTCAATAACATGGTCACAAAAGCTCTTTCAAAGAGTTATTTTCAAGAAGAATGAAGAGGAAAAAACTATTATCTTATTTTTACTTGTATTTCATATTTTTTGAAAATATGAAAGAACAATATCAATTAATTTAAACATATCAACATTTATGTCACAATTGGAACATGATCAGCCTGACAGCCATGATCTCATGTTTTTTGCCATACAAATCCCCAATGTTAGAAACTACAAAGATGACCACAAATTGACTTACAGGATCTTTAATTGGCCAATCAGGAAACCGAAGTTTATCACAAAGATGTCTGAGGTAATAAATATTACAAAACAGCTCATTTTCCAGTTGAGGATAATTGATAACTGGTATGGGGCAGTACTGATAAAGTGCTCTTGTATTACTTTGAAGACGAGGGGTGAAGTCAGCAAGGTGTGCCGCTATCTTCTCTATCATTAGGCGCCTGCAAATTGCAAATATCTCTTTAATCAAAGAAACATTAACATTCTTTCAGGAATTGATTTTCTTATTAGACATTAAATCTGCTACTTTGTGACAAGTTGCAAAGACATTTAATGAATTAATTATAGGCAGCAATTGTCAATGAAAAATTATTTTGTTTTATACAGGATATGTTAAGTTAATTACCTCATTTCAGTGCTCCAAATGGCTTCTGGAGTATCAAATTCACCCAAAAAAATTTCAGAAAATTTTTCTGGTTCATAGTTTTCCAGATAACACACCATAGCTTCTGGGAGGATATGCCCCAAAATGCTTCTCTGAACTATATCTTGACCTTTTGCCTAAAAAAAAGAAACCAGGAACAGAAATAAGTGTAAATAAACATACTAACATATTAAAAAGTTTCTTATTTTCTAGTAACAAAATTGTGAATACTTTCCAGACATTCAGTATAATTTATTCTGAAATGTTTGAGATATTATATTTGAATGCTCTCCATTTCACCTACAGGTGGCTCTAGGTGGCTTACAACCTAATAAAAATAGCAAAATAATTGCTTTAACCATCATGATACCCCCCTATTTATGCCAGATTTTAATATTAGTTGACAGGATGTGACAGCAGGTCCAAAATGACTGAATTGCAGCTTTAGTTACTTGAACTATGAGATAGTTTGTTGACTGATTAGCCTTATGACCTACAACCATATCAATAATATAAAGCAAAAATAAAAATACAGAATACATGTCCAGGATAAAATAGATAAAAGGAAAATATAGAAATATAGAAAAGAAATAGAATATATGTTGTAAATATAAATACAAAGAATCAGTATTCAGGTAAATTCATCATCTTTATAGGATGCCTCAATATAACAAGTTCTTAGATCAATTGCCCCAACTATAAAATTAGCAGTTCTGCTCACAGTGTATAGATTCCAGTGAGTTGTACTGGAAAAAGCAGGGATATTAAGTATCAAAGGCTAAGAGGGGCATATAGTTGACAAACAATAAATGATCAATATGTTCGATGGCTGAGACACCACATATAGATGTCCGCTCATGATAAGGCAGATGATAGAAATATCCTTATTTGTCCATGGAATCTAGCAATTCAAATCCAATGCTAGAATAGACTATTTTTGAGAATTGGGTTAGACTTATTGACAGTTATTTTTCAAGTTGAAAAATAGTTTTGTTCTTAGGTAAAAGAACTATTTCTTTTAGTAAATGTATATTAGTCTGCTATCTTTTAAATACTTTATGTTTAAAAATTTCCTTTGCCTGGGAGACAGTTGAGAATAAATACTGGATGGAAAACCCATGCTGCGAAATAATTTTGGAAAACTGGATTATCCAGGATTTGGCTGAGCCATACTTATTTATTCCGCTAAACATGTATCGGATAGTCTGTAACAGCCCATTGAATGGATCTTCTACCAATATGCAAAACTTTTAATTATGAATTGGTTATATATGAAATGGGTATCTGATTCTACTGTGACCTGGAGGGCTGACATGGTCTTATCAATTCCTAGAATGTTTCTTAAAAAACAGTTCTGATCTTATTCATATGAGGTAGTTTTGGTAAGGTACCACAATTCTGCATCGTAAGTCAGAATTGGGATTATTTTTGCTGTGAAAATTTTCAGTACAGGGATCAAGGTACCTGGATAATTATTAGATAATTTATATGGTATTTTAGTACTTTTTTCAACCTTTGCTAAGCTTCTTTTAAAATGATTTACCCATACGCCTGTATTGGTAAAAACCTCTCTAAATAAGGTAAAAAAAATCATTTGTTCAATAGGTTCCTCATTTATCTGCCAATTATATTTCATCCTATTTTTTGCTAAATACGATCATTTTAAATTTGATTTTATTGATATTTAGAAAGTTAATAGCACAGCAGATATTTAGTTTTTACATTAGTCTTCAGGTCAATTTGAGAGTGCACCATTAGAACTATATCATCAGCATACAGAAGAATATTAATGAATTTATTATGGATCTTTTGACTACTTTTGAACATTAACAGATATTAAAAAGTACCAGGGCTCAGAATACAATTCTGTCCAACACCACTATGGGTAGATAAGCTCTTGGTAAAGCAGTAACATCTATACAGATTTCAAACAAATGTTTGAGTATAGGGCTCTGACCAAGAAAAAAACCTAAAAGTAAGAATCTGGGTTTCATGCTTAACTTAGCTAATTTCTTCCACAAAATGTTTTTGTTCATAGTCAAAAACAGTACTGACATCTAGAAAGACAGTAAACAGTTTCTTATCATTAATTAGTTGTTTTGTTATCAGAGGGCATAAAATAAAACAAATGTCTATTGTGAAGTGCTCCAGTTTAAATCCAACTTGTTCCTCCATTAAGCAATTTATTTCCATTACCCAGAATTCTATTTTGCTCAAATATTTAAACACAAATATTTCTTCAATTTTCCTTTCTATCAATATATCATAATTAAATTATGATAATTAAATTATTTTCTTGAGGATTTTTTTACATTAACCTATTTAGTTTCTTTAGAGTTGATTTCTCTCATTATAACTTAACAAAATAATTTATTTGAGCACTATATAAACAGAATTCTTTGGTGTAAAATAATTACATAGATAGATAAATTTTATTATCAGTAGATCAGCAATTATACCTAGTAAAAGGTAAAAATATTTTGTTTTCAGCAAATGAAAAGTTAAGAGAGTACAAATAATCAAAATAATGCTTAATATAATATTAGGATTGGCTTATTTGCAGAAAATTTAAATGTTGGTTTTTACTATTAATATATCTTACCTCTTCAGTTTTGAAAGCTTGTTTTGAGTGTGTATACTTCAAAAACCTATAAGATAAATGTATTTGATTAAATGTTATGAATTATTAATAATTCAAGTGCTTCTATTAAGCTAGCCTTTCTCACTTATTTTCTGCAGTCTTAGGGTTCAGTGAGAAATAATGATTAAAAAAAGGTTTTTTAAGTTTGCACATCTTATAATGCTAAGATTCACAGAGGTTAGAATTTTTATATGCCTCAATTCAGCTTATTGATCATGCTAATATACCATGAGCTTTAGATTAATTTGTATGCGGACATTCACTAAGAATTATTTCAAAGGGTTTCCCTGGGAAAAAAATGTTGAGAAAGAATGCTCTAAACTTTAACTCTTACTAGTAATTTAATACTATATTATTTAGGGAATGCCTTATCATCAGATTGACTCTAATCACCACTACAATATAATGGTTTGGTTTGCACATATTGCTAAGAGATAATATGGAGAGTAAAGCTATCTATCCTCAGAAAGAAATAATGGTTTACAATAAAACAAAATGGTTTTATGAAATACAATGGTTCACAATAAAACACAATTTGAAATCCTATTGATTTACAATTTCTGGTTTGTGTACTCAAGGCTTGTTTGTATATTGTATCTTTCTCATTTCTTCTAGGGACAGATGGAAAAAATAAGCAGGAAATGGCTAGATCTTTTGACTGACCTTTAAGAAAAGTCTGGCTTCCATATTGATCTAGGATTGAACAGCATGCTAAATCAAAAATAAAAGACTTATGGATTGCTAGATTGCATGTTACTCAAACTAATATGGAAATTTTGTTTTCACCTTGCAACAGGGAGTACATTAGAACCAGTGTACATCATAATGAAGAAGAATATTCCACTGAGATAAAGACGAGGTAACTGCGGATTATCTTGCATGATATGGAAGAGTAATATGGCAACCTTCTCAACAAGAATGGGATCAAAAGTCAGCAAAAGCTGTAGCGTAAAAAAAGTTAAATATTTATTTCAAATTAAAATATTGCTCAGTAACTATCCAAAACATTACTCACTTAAAAAAACACATGAACATGCAGAATATGTTGAAAATTAAGCAGAAAATAAAATATGCCTGAAAAGCAAGATGGAATGTCAATTTACCTGAATGATATGAGGAAGGCAAGTGTTGTCTGAGAGAAGCCTCTTCACCTTGGGTAAAGGTCTTATAATAGCATTGTCCTGATCTCTAAAATAAATATATTTTTCTAATCAGTATATTAGTACAAAATCATTTACTTCTATTATCTTTTGGCTAATAGCAGATGTTCTTTTGTGCTTCACATTCTTGTTTTTTCCTAGAAAAAACTCTTTACTAGCTCAACATATTATAGAGGTTGACTTCCTTTACAGTGAAGAATTATGTTTTTTTGGGAATGGCTTTTTGAACAGTTTTTCACTATCTTCATTCCCAGGAACGGATCATTTAAGATGGGGTGTTAAACTCAAGGCCCATGGCCAGATACGGCCTGCAGGGTGCTTAGGTCTGCCCCGCGGGACCACCCTAGAAACAGCAAGGAACCAGCCCTCCCAAGCTATTTTTACTGGCAGAGCGCTCGAGCCATGAGTGACTTTGAGCAGGCTATGCCCATCCTGGCCACGCCCATCCATGCCCCCCTCCCCCGAGGTCAAACACAACTCTGATGTGGCCCTCAATGAAATCGAATTTGATACCCCTGATTTAAGACTTTTGCAATAATGAAAAATATTAGCGATCTGAAATCTAAGCTCCTTACCTGCTGGGAAAATAGCTACACATTGTGACAAGCATGTTGAGAATAAGTGTAGCCAGATCTGTCTCATTTAGCACAGCTTGTCCAGTGGCCAGTAGACACCATTTCAACTGAGGAATAACTTGCAATGGTCGCCACCCATCCATGCCTTGGGCCCAGCAGCGTGTTTTTGAAGTTAATTTTCCTTCTGTCCACAATTCCTGCATCTGAATTAGAAATTTAATACTATAATAAATACTGTTTTTGGAATAGTACTTTTGACAAACGTTCAGTTTTTGCAAACAGTGGTGACTATATTTAAATCATGTTTACATTAGTCTATGTAAGCAGATGTGTAAAAATACTTTATCTTGCCAAAGATGAAACAGTAAAACAATCTGAACAAATCTAAAGGACTAATCAAACAACTCAAATCTGCTAAATCAAAATTTCTGGAATAAAAATAGACAATTATTCCAAGTTCATTAGAATATCTCATTTGGTGATGGTGATAAATAAAGACTTAGAAGATTCACTTATACACTTGGAGAGGGATCGTGCAGCATTTTTTTAAGATTTCAAAATGTTACAGAGACCAAAGAAGAAGATTTAGAAATAATAATGACTGAATTGATAGTGGAAGCTCTGCAGGAGGTACATATTAAAAAACAATATAGGAATTGCTTAGAATACCCCAAATTAGGAACATTATATTAAAATTATGTTAAGAGTATATTCATGAACTGGAATAGAGTATGGTAACAAAATCAGCCAATGAGGACTGAAACTAAAAGTATCCTAGGTGTGGCTCTATATTACGCTCTGCAGCTCTGAAGCTATGTTAAGCTCTGAGTCTGTCTATTGAAATGAAACTTGCTTGGTTGCCTCCTGAATGAAAGTGAAACTGATGTCTGTTTCTGAGCTCCTGAGTTGCTGTTCTTCTCTGAACCTATAACATATCTGCTTCTGTTTGAGTTTGCTCCATGGTGGAGAAATCTACAAGTGGTATTGTTAAATTTACTTGTGTTTATAAAAAAGTTAAATGAAGCCTCAGCCATACTTTTCTGGCACTGAATTTACACTACAATACGCTGAATGGGTTATGGGCCAGAAAAAGACTGAATTGTAATTAAAACTGAAAGACTGTCTGCTTTAAAAGTCAGAAATAAGGCAAGAGGCTTTGCAGGATGACTGAAAAAATTAAAGAGAGCTCTCTACCCCGCTTGGGTCAGAAGAACTATATTATTTGGGCTGCAAAGATGGAATGTTTCCTAAAAGCTAAAAAGCTTTGGAATATTGTTGAAAATCCACCCAGGCACCATTGAATGCTGCAGATCAGAAACTGCATGATAAAGCATTGGCTTATATCAGTGGTGGAATTCAAAATTTTTTACTACTGGTTCTGTGGGCATGGCTTATTTGGTGAGTGTGGCTTGGTGGTCGTGTGACTGGGTGGGTGTGGCTTAATGAACATGTGACTGGGTGGGTGTGCTTGGTGGTCATGTGACTGGGCGGGCATGGCTTGTCCAGCCATTCCTTGTCACTCAGCCTCAACTTATCTATAGTTCTGTAAAAATGTTATTCACCTTTTTTGACTTTATTATCTGCATACTATAGATGTACTTTCATGGACCACTGAGAGGAGGAAATGGCTCAAATGCTTTACTCAAGAGTGTGATAGGCAACAGGCTTTTAAGGGGCTGCCACAAAGAAAGGGGGACAATGTATTTTCCAAAGAAGCAGAATGCAAACAAGAAGCAATGGATGGAAACTGAACAGAGAGAAGCAACCTAAAACCAAGGAGAAACTTCCTGACAGTGAGAACAATTAACCAGTGGAACTGCCTGTCTCCAGAAGTTCTGGGTGCTCAATCACTGGAAGTTTTTAAGAAAAGACTAGACAGCCATTTCTCTGAAATGGTACAGGGTTCACCCCAAGGTCCTTTCTAAGTATTATTCTGACACCTTTCCCAGGATTTCTACTCAGAATTTGGCATGCTCAGTTTTCTTGCCTGAGCTGGGGATTGGACTAGAAGACCTCCAAGGTCCCTTTCAACTCTTGTTAAACACATGTGTATTTTATGCTCTGGACTATAGACATTGAATGCATGTAAACCCTGAAAAATATGTGGTAGCCCTGGGCAAAAGAAAGGCAGAAAAATCACTCTAGATGTAGGGACAATCTAAAATATTAACACATGATAAATAGCGGAACAATTAAAAATAGCAGAGTTTTATCTCTCTCTCTCTTCCTATTTTTTTTCTCTCCCTCCCTCCTTCCTTCCTTCCTTTCTCTCTCTCTCTCTCTCTCTCTCACACACACACACACACATAGTGAGAGAGAGAGCACTTAATAGACAAGCATTTTGGAAGAGCTCCTTTAAATTTCTCCAAGGCTGGAATGGATTTCCCCACCCCCTCTGTCAGCCAGCACTCCTTCTCACTCCAGGCACTTTAACTCACAAGGGGAAAGTGATACTTGCAGCGTCCATGGGGAATCCTTGGAGAAGTTTTTAAAGGACCTGCTTCCAAAATGCATTTCTTTTACATTGCAAAAGTGCTCCAAGGCTCGATTCACTCCCACTCCCTCTGTCAGCCCGCACTCCTTTTCACTCCAGGCACTTTACTCACACAGGGAAAGCAATACTTGCAGCGTCCATGCCTTTCTTCCTTTCCCCCAGGGAGAAAGAGGATGTGGGGAACAGAAAGCTAGGAGAGCGATCGCAAGTGAGCGATAGGGGGCATGGCCAGCCAGGGATCACCACCAGTTTGGTAACCCATGCCATATAACCGCCACTGGTTCGCCTGAGTAGGTGCAAACCAGTTGAATACCACCTCTGCCTTATATCATCTTAAGTTTGGAAGATGATTAGTTTATCAATGTAACTGATTTAAAGACTGCAAAGGAAGTCTGGGATAAATTGGGGACTGTTCATGTGAGTGTATCTGCATGCAACTTTGTAACATCATCGTAACATGCAACATCAAGAAAGTTATATAGAGCTCGTTTGCAGCCAGGAGATTAAATGGAACAGCATTTTGTTCATATGCAAACTTTGTGGAGTTAGAACAGCGTGGGATGAGGATTCCTAAATCTCAGAAAGTACTGCTAGTTTTGAACAGCCTAGATGAAACTTAGGACATTATTTTCTTCAGTGTTTGAATGCAAACCAGAACAGGAGCTGCATTTAGAAGCCCTTAAAACTTGTTCAATTAGCCATGAGGAGAAATCCCTGAGGAGGGGGCCCAAGGAGCAGAATGGAAAATTCCAGACTGGCTGTCTCCAGAGAAGAGAAAAGCAGCAGGGGATATCAGATTACAGCTAAGCAGAAAGCACAACAACAGACATGATGCTTTATTTGTGGACAAACAACTCATTTGAAGAACGAGTTTGCGAAGGGACTGTTTGCAAGAAAGACAATTAACTGATGGACAGGTTGCTGTTGCAAAAGTCAGCTATCGCAAGAGAGATCAATGGCTAATAGACAGTGGGGCTAGCCAAACAATTATTAATAACATTAAATTGTTTTACAGGATGGATGCAGCTGCTGGAGACACAGTAGCCTTGGCAAATGGCAAGAAGGCTAAAGTCATTGGAAGAGGCATGTGCAAATTCCATATTTGGAAACAAGGTTTAATAATGTTTTATGTGTGCCAGAAATGGAACATAATTTGCTGAGAGTCTCTAGTTTAGACAAAGAAGGAGACCACATTTGTAAACAGGCAGTATCTTATAAAGAAAAATGGAATTGTATGTGCAAAGGGCATAAAGCATAATAACCTTTCTATGTTACGGGGCAAAAAGTTCAATGTGCATAAACATTTGGCAATGTTGGAAAACATGATTCAATGTGCACAAACATTTGGCAATGTTGCAAAACCTGATGAGTAACAAGAATATGCACATGGAAACGTTTATGAGAATAGTTATGAATAATTATTCAGCCATACACAGATACACTAAATTGAGTTAAAGTTTACTTTAAGAAATAGCACAATCCAATAAACGGTCCAGAAGGCACAGCTGATGATTTCTTGCAAATGCTGCACACAGGCTTGTTATGATTGTCCGCAGTTCGGAGATCTGGCAAATTGCTCCACTGGCTGGCCCCTCCCCTCCCCACCCACTCACTCCTTATCTGGCATGCGAGCCATCCAACTTGCCTGATTTGGAAAGTTGCTATTCCCCCCCCCCTCCCCACTGCTCTGCCGGGAGATTTAGAATAGCTAGAAAGCAGGAAATCTTTGGAATTCTTGCTTTCTAGCTAATCTAAAAGCAGAGCCAAACCTTCCTTAGGACTGAAGCCTCTACTTTTCAGTGCAGACTCAGGTAGCCGATGCAGATAGATAGATCTCTAAGTGAATCTGTGATTCTGTGAGCAACTCAATCAGCCTGCCTGCTTTGCCTGATTTTGGGTAAAAGTTTGCTCTTTATTTTATAAAAAGTTCAATATTTACATGCATGGTGTGTTGTGAGTTAATTTTCTGAGTTTGCTTGCAAGCAAATTTTATGTGATAGACTCAGATAGCCGATTGCAGATAGATCTCTAAGTGAATTTTTAATTCTGTGAGCAACTCCATCTGCCTGCCTGCTTTGCCTGCTTTTGGGTAAAAGTTGCTCTTTTTTATTAAAAAAAATCAATATTTACATAAATATTTATAATATTTACATACAAGCCACACCCATCATGACCACCAAGCTATGCCCACAAATTAGGCCACACCCACAGAATTGATTGTTAAGAAATTTGAATCCTACCCCTGGTCTATTCCAGTTATGAAGGGTGTCAAAGTATATTCATGAACTTACATGAAATTGCTGCAACAAATAAAGATTTGGAATTATGAGGAAAATTACAATTATCTTTATTAGGAAGAATTGCCATAATTAAAATGAATATTCTACCCAAATTACTTTATCTATTTCAAACAATCTCCATAAAATTGGATAAGAATTTTTTTACGGAACTGAATAAAATCACTTTAAAATTCATATGGTCATTTAAGAAAGCTCAAATAAAATTAATAGCATTACAGGATAGTAGAAATAGAGGTGGCTTTGGACTTCTAGAATGGGAATTTTATTATAATGCTGCAGCATTGGTATGAATCAAGGAATGGGTCAATTTGAACAACAAAAGGATTTTAACCCTGGAAGGACATGATTTACAGATGGGGTGGCATGCCACCTTATGGGAAAGGAGAAGCAAGAAACATACATACTTTTACAGACATCATATGAGGGATTCTCTGATACAGATTTGGAAAAAGATTATATTATATGACAATATCAGGCTGGTTATCCACATGAAATTGATGATCTACTCCAATACATTGGATTTACATTGGTTAGATACAAAGAAATATTAACAGATAATCAGGGAAAACTAAAAACAAATCAGGAGTTAAAAAATCAAGGCATAATCATAGATTGGAGATCATATCTCCAGGTGTAAACGAGATACAAAAAAGATGTAGAAAAATTTGGAATTAATACGGAGTTACAACAACTAGATAAAATTTTAATAGGCCCTGAGGAGAAATTCATAACAAGGATATATAATTATTTATTAAAATTTGTCTTGGAAGAGGAAGTAGTAAAAAGTTGCATGATAACATGGGCAAAAAATTCTTGGACATAATATAGATTTAGAAGATTGAGAAAAAATATGGAATAAAAATTACACATTAACAAGATTGGCAGCTTATAAAGAAAACATATATGTTTTACCATTGGCATTTGACACCAATGAGATTGGCCAAAATGTACTCTAATATGAATCCAAGGTGCTGGAAATGCAAATAGAACCAAGGTACCTTCTACCATATGTGATGGTTATGCTCAGAAGCCCCAAAATACTGGACCAAAATATGGAGTTGGATACAAGAAATAGTGGAAGATCGGATAGAGTTTAAACCAGAATTGTTCTTGTTAGGAATAATAAAGGGGAAATATAGTAAAAAAGATTACATATATCTTACTACATATAATGATAGCAGCGAGGATAGCATTCGCACAATGTTGGAAACAAGATACCATGCCATCGGAGGAATTAGTAGTTCAAAAAAACTTAGATTATGCTGAACTGGATAAACTCATTTTAGAACTAAAGGATAAAGAAGAGTCAGAGTATTATGAAATTTGGGACAATTGGTACAAATGATTGAACAATAGAAATAATAACAAAGATAAGAAAACTGTAGACAAATGTATATGAATGTATACATATATATATGAGATTGGAATACGTAATAATTATGTCACAGTATCATTAAAGATAAGAATAAGATTTGTAAAATGTGAAAAAGCATAATAATAATATCATGTTTCTCCAACAATATGCCCCCTCCAATAGGAAGACTCAGCATGTTTTCTAGGCAAAAGTTAAATTAAACCCCTCCCCCCAAATTTAGGTCTAGTTTAAAACATGCAAAATGGGGGGGAAGGGCGGGGGGAACTTACCATTAGAGTGCCCCGCAGGCAGCCATGCCTCGCCATCAGCCTATCCTAATGGCCGATCATGGCGGAGCGCAGAGAGCTCCCTACTCCTGCCAAGTACCTTTGCTGCCAGGGGCTCTTGCGCAGGAAAGGGCCGCACCAAGAGGCAGATGCTTCCACTTTCCCATCTGCCCAAAGGGCATCGGCTCCTCCCTCCCCTGCCACAGCCCTGGCAAGGGCGCAGGAGCTGACTTTAAAACAGACTCCATCCACGTCCCCTCAGGCAGCCAGAGCAGGGCTTGGCAGAGATGCCTCTGGCAGGACCGCAGAAGAGTGAGTTGCCCAGCCTGCTGCTGGTGCGCCAATCTTTGACCAAAACTTTGCTCTGGGCATGAGCGGGCACAGCAGCAGCCCACCCCAGCCCACATGGCTCATTCCTCTCGGGGACTGGAAGCTCACTTGCGCTGCTCAGCATGGCTTCCAGTGCTACCGCCAGCCTCTCTTACCTTACATAGCAGCGATGCCTCCTCCTGCTGGCCATGCACCCAAGCAAGGGCTGCACGCTTTTGCTCCTGTACCCTGCAGAGCCGGAATCCACCACCCGCCACGCAAACCCCAATGAGCAGACTCACCTGTGCTCGGGGAAAAAGAAGCTGCGCTCTGCCAGCGTTTTTTCCCCCAAGCACGGGCGAGGCTGTTCATTGGGGTTCACGTGGCAGCAGATTCCGGCTTTGCTGGGTCCCGGGGCAACAGTAAGCAGCCCCCACTTGGGCTGCGCTTTCGACCTTCCGGCACCATTGTGTATACTTCTGCGGCGGCTCTGTAAGCAGAGAGTCTGTATCCCATGCATCTCTGGGAGCACCTGAAGCTTGATGGGGCTGCCTGGGCCCTGTTGCGAGCTTGGAGTCCATGGGTTGGAAAACAACCCCCGGACTTCCAAAGAGTATTGTTGAGGGAAGAAGTTGGGGCAGGTTGGTTGTGGCCACCGCACCTGAATGGCGCAACTACATTCTTTTGGAACGGTCTGGCTGAGAGACTTGGGAAAATCCCAGGAGGCAGTGCAAGGAGGTTAGGGAGGGTAGAACAAAATTGGTGCATGAGACCGGTCGGCTGGTGTTTGCACTGGAGGAAGAGGAGCTGGTGGAGTGCCAGCCATGGCGGGAGTGTAGAAAAGCAGCCCGCTTGCCTTTGTCTCTTGTGCAGTGGCAGGAAGCCGGACGTTGCCGGGGCCGGGAGCTCTAAGCGACCCAGCAGTCTTCCCCCCTGCTCTTCTCAAGCAGGGCAGGTTAAGAAAGCAGCCTCCTGAGTAACGGTTCCAAGTACTGGAGCTTGATCTGAGCTCGAGCATGTCCACATGGCATGCCAAATTTGGCGCTTAATGGAGCTCTGCACATTTGCCAATGCACTGGACCAAGAACTACCCGCACAGGCTGAGCTGGCACGATGCACAGGGTGGAAAGTAGTTGGCTGTGTGGGTGTTATGGGAACACGGCCATTCACTGATAAGGATGTAAATACACACACACACACACACACACTACCACCAGGCTGTGCTTGGGAGGAAAATTAAGACATCCTTGAAAAGACGGCCTAGCCATTTTTTCAGGGCTCAAAAAAAAAAAAAAAGACCCGTTCTTATTTTATGAGAAACACGGTAATAATAATAATAATAGAATATCTGATTTGAAAAAGAAACATCTCAACTATAAAAATACTGATCACTTAGACCAGAGGTCCTAGAGCACACGCAGCTCTTTTATTCCTCTGCTGCGGCTCCCTCCTTTCATCCCTCTGCTGCAGAGAGAAGCAGCTGCTCACGCGGCGACGGAAAGGGGGACGAACCTACAGTGCCCAGCTGCGGTTTTGAATCTTGCATGGGGGACTTTCGCCATCTGGAGGATATTTTTCAATCAAAACCGCTGATGGTACCATTCTGCTGCAGGAGTAAAGCTCAGGACAGCAGGAAAGGAGGGCTAGCCCCAATGAACCTTGCACATCCACCCTGAGGGTCAGGCTCAGAGAAAGCCGGAGCACCCTCACCAAAGACGCTTGCCCATCAGCCAGTCAGCCTACCCACCTTTCTATGCTTTGGTCAAGCCAGGCCACCTGCTCATGTGTGCCCCCCAGGCCCCACCACAGTTGGCTAGGGACTCACATGAGGAGGGTTGTCTTCAGAGAAGCCACCACAGTGGCTTGCATTTGCTCCTTAGCCAGCCCGTGCACAGCACAGTGAACTTTGCTGTGCTTGACAATGGGGGAGATGGAGTTATCTCCTACTCCTGGAGCCCATTACGACGCGGAGCCACAACAAGTCCCTGCCCCACTCATCTCTGGTAACAGCAACAGCATCAGGGATGGAGAACAGGTTGTGCGTCTTCCTGGCACCAACAAAGGCTGGAAATAGCTACCCGCTGTTTCCTGTTAGTCTATCAGGCAGTGAGTGAGACACTGGACAATCAGAATCAGAGGGAGGGGGGTGGGGGAGAGAGAGAGAAAGACAGAAACAGAGACAAAGGGATAGAAAGACAGACAGGGAGAGTCATTGACCCAGAGACAGTGAAACAGAGATAGAGACAGACAGAGAAAAAGAAAAAGAAAGAAAGAAGGAAAAAGAGAGAGGAGAGAGAGAAACAGAGACAGAAAAGTGAACAATCCACTTGAGGCAATTGGGAGGGGAGGGGTGAGGTGGGGCAAATAATTTAACAACCAGTTCTCTGCCCCAATGACTTGCTGAGTAGGCATGGCTGGGGGGGTGTCATGTGACTGGGTGAGAGTGAGTGATATTGAGTTGGCCACGCCCACCTAGTCACACTGGTTGTTAAATTATTGACTCCCAATGTTTCAATTTCTGTGGAAAACAGGTCCAAATGCTCTTTGAGTGTTTAAGGTTGAGACCCTTGACCGAGACTGAAAGTAAAACCTTTCCCGCAATAAAAGACAGAATACAACTCCTTGGTAGCAATCCTGTCTCCAGTTCTGTTTTTCATTCCTAAGGACAGGAAAATAATGAATGGATATAACTCTCCTGATTTTTCCCCCCAGAAAATCCATCATGCAAATGTGCTGGTTATTCCTGACAACTTCTAAGACATCATCGCCATTGTCATCAGCCATCTAATCATATCCAATCCTCAGCCACTATGTGGATCAGCATTCTCCATGCTGCTCTGTTTCATATGCTTCTGCCATATCATCCTGGTGTCATCCTTTATACTGTCCAGCCAATGGATGCTAAAGTGGCCCTCTTCTTTCACCACCGATCACTCCCAGCATGACTGACTTTTCAAGCGAGTCAGCTCTCATGACATGACAGCTTCTGTTTGGCAATCTTGTCTTTTAGTGATATTTCCTGTGAGGATCAATCTAGGATTTTTTTGTTATTTTTGCAGTTGCAATTGGAAAATTATTGCTTTAACAAATGTGCATTTGCTTGTGAGCTGGTGTCTTCTATGCCATACATTGCAATTCTTCCAAAGGCTATACGCCTTCTGTTCTCAGGGCTGCAGTCACCACTTTGGTCAATTTTATAGCCAAGAAAGATAAATTCCTTTACTATTTTGATAGTCTCATTGTTGAACCTGATGTTCATTGTCATTATCTTTGTTTTCTTGATGTTATGGTGCAATCCAAATTTTTCACTTTCGTCTTTGATTCAGGATTATCCACTCCATATCTTCCTTGCTTCTTGTGAGCAATGTTGTATCATCTACACATCGGAGGTTGCTGATAGTCCTACCACTGATTTTAACCCCAATGATTAAAGTCCTCCAAATGTGCATTTCTCAAAAATATTTCTGTGTACATGTTGAATAGTATGATAGAATGCAACCTTGCCAAATGCCTTTTCCAATTCTGAACATTTCATTATTCCATTCTTACAGTGGCTGGCTGCCTGAAGAAGAGAGTACAAAGACTGAATGAGCAAGATGTGAAGTGGTGATATTCTCAGTTCTTTGAAACAGTTTAAGAGCTTATCATAGTTAACACAGTTAAAGGCTTTTGTGTAGTCAATGAAACACACCTAGAGATCTTTTTGGTATTCCTTTACTTTTTCCATCATCCTATGTAGATTGGCATATGATCATGTATTTCTTTTCCTTACTGAACTCCTGCTTGTACATCAGGCAGTCCTCTGCTGGTGTCTTAATTCAAATATTTCTGAATTATCTTCAAAATAATTTTACTCATGAGTAGTATCAAGTTCAGGGCTTGGAACAGTGGTTTGCATTACATTTCTTTGGCAAAGCATTGTCAGTGATTTTGTTGACAGTGTTCTCAGCAGGTCTGCAATAATTCCATCAACTTCTGGGGCTTTGTGGTTAGGCAGCTGTTAAGTGCCTAACTGATTTCTCCAGGATATCTGGTTCCATTTCTGGTAGGTCAGCTTCTTTTCTTACAGCTTGGCCTTGTTTTTTGTTTGTGTAAAGTTGTTTTGCATATTGCCAACATTGTTTTTTGATTGCTAATTGGTCGTGCAATTCCTGCCCATTACCTCCTATGACTTTTTTTTTTTTTGCCAAAGGGGCTTCTGGCCTTCTTCACAAAAGTGAAACACTCTCTTGTATGATCTTAGATACAGATTAAGAGTTGAAAGGGATCTTGTAGGTCATCTAGACGAATCCTCCATCCAGGCAGGAAACCCTACACCATTTCTGACAATGGGAGTCCATTCTCTTCTTGAAAGCTTCTAGTGATGAAGCTCCCACAACTTCTGAAGACAAGCTATTTTATTGGTTGATTGTTCATTCTCAGAAAATTTCTCCTTATTTCTATTCTTTTGTGGTAAAGTTTTTTATTTTTAAAACATATATCAATACCATTTCATGGACAGTGTGGTGCCTGAGTATCATTCATTTTGATACAAAAGTAAATTGATACACATGCAAATTACTACATTAATCAGACTTACATAATCTAATATCATACATAACTGTATCAGCACATAATCCTTCATTTTTCAATTATTCAATGTTTGCTACATCCTTCTAATAGTAATAGCATTAATTTTGAGCATACCTGATAACATCCTTTTCCAAAATCTAGTCTTAGCCTCTAACATTCAATTTAAATGTGGTATATAAAAATATGTATAACAATATTCCTCTTATTTATAGTTTTTCAATCTATTTTAATTTTTAATACATCCAATCTTATTTTTTTAAAAAAAGAATCTTTCCTATCCATCATGTCACTCTTGGAAATCCCACTTGCCTCCCATATTCCTCCCTACATTTTCCATATTTGACCCAACCATCATTTCCATCCTATTTTTCGCTGCCAGTCCACCCATAAGTCTGCCAAATCCTGTCTTTTTTCCAAAAATATATTTCAATTTGTCCATTGCATTTTTCTACCTCCTAACATATTTTCCCAACTTTATTTCATCCAACTTTGTAATTTCCTTCTTTTCTCCTTGTTCTATTTGTTGTATCATCTGTTCTATCTCTTTCACTAAACTTATAGAGTTGTTTCCTGGGTTTTATTATCTTGCTTCATTGTTCTTGGTTGCACATTTTCAGTTTTTCCAGATATCATGCAATAAATCCTTTATCTTCCTGAAATTCCCCACCATTGTGTCATGAAAGCCTTAGAGTAGCATAATTTCTTTTTATGTCTCCAGTTTTTCTTGATCTTGCCAGTTCTTCCTGATCTTGTCTTATTTTAAAAAGTCCAAATAGTATTCAATGTTCAGTCAGTAATCCGTCATCGCTCCAGAGTCTATTTTTTTTGACTTCCCAAGCCAGCAGATTACTTGATCTTAATATTGTTCATCAGGAGATACAATAGTTATAATTCTTTATGTCCCACAATTAATCAATAAATTCCAATTATTCAATCCAAGGGATTTTCCAAATGATTCTTTAATCCACTTTTTAATTTGCTAATTAATTCCAATATTCAAAAATCATTCCATTAGATGTCCTCCAGATTTACAAGATTGATCTTCTAGTTACCATAAAGTAGATAAATATATAACAGTAATTAATACAGCAGACCTCCAGGTGTCAGAATTTTTCCAAGGTTGCTTTATCATTCAGGAGTATGACATAGTATATAACTATCCACCAGTAGATGGTGCCTTCAGCTTGAAAATCAACAAAATATCCAACAGATACCCAACACAAAGAGGAAACATCAGGCCAACATGGTTTCGGCCCTGTCTACCCAGTACGAAGAGGAAACAAAGCCAGCAGTTTGAGGAGTGGCATCAAGCTGGCCATGCCCACCCAGTCAGCCATGTCAAGTGATTGGCATTAAGCTGGCTACACCCAACCAGTTGGCCACACCCACCCAGTCGACTACACCCTCCTGGCCCCCCAGATCAACCACAGCCCTGATGTGGCCATCAATGAAATTGAGTGACACCCCTGCTTTATAGAGTGGTATTAGTACCTCACTTGATCTTGATTGTATCCCTGTTCATGCAATTTAGGATTGCATTGGCTTTTTTGGCTGCCGTTGCACACTGCTGGCTCATATGTAACTGGTTGTCCACTAAGACTCCAAGATCCCTCTCACAGTTACTGCTATTAAGCCTGGTTTCATCCAGTCTATATGTGTTTTTTCTTGCCTAACAGTAAGACTTTACTTTTCTCTACATTGAATTTCATTTTGTTAGTTTATGAAGAAACTGAAGAGTACTGTATCTAAGACAAAACATTGTGGTACACCACTTTCTTCCCCCCATGTAGACATAGACTCATTAAGGACTACTCATTGAGTACAGTTTGTCAGCTAGTTACAAATGCATTTGGTGGTGAGGCTATCTATCTTACTTTTTTCCAGCTTGTCAAGAAGTAAGTTGTGGTCTACTTTGTCGAATGTCTTGCTGAAGTCTAAATATATTATGTCCACAGTATTTTGCTGGTCTACTAATTTAGTCACTATGTTGAAGAATGAAATAAAATTGGTTTTGGCATGATCTATTTTTAACAAATCCATGCTGACTTCTAGTTATTATTTACTTGTTTCTAGACGTTGGCAGATCTGTTTTTTATTACCTTTTCCAGTATCTTCCCAGATATTGATCTAAGTTGATTGGTCTATAGTTTCCTAGGTTTGTCCCCCCCCTTTTTTTTGGGGGGGGGGGGAAGATGGGAACCACATCAGTTCTTTTCCAGTCCTCTGGTAGTTCCCTGGTGCTCCAGGATTTTTGAAAGATTTGGTACAGTGATTCCAAGACGACATCTGCCAGCTCTTGATGTAATTCGTCAGGTCCCATGATTTGTATTCACCAAGATCAGACTGATGTTCTCTTACTATTTTTTGCGTATTTTAACTTTTATTTTTAGTCTGTTTTTTACAGTTATGTTTTTGGTAGGTTGGACTAGCTTCTTTTTGCATGAAGACTGATGCAAAGAATGAGTTAAACAGCTCTGCTTTTTCTCTGTTGCCTGTTACTTCCTTGCCGTCTTCTCTTTTTAATGGACCTTGATTTGTTTCCTTGATTTTTCCTTGTTATTTATATGTTGGAAGAAACTTTTTTTTAAATTATCTTTGACTTTTGTTGCAAGTCTTTGTTCATTCTGAGCCTTTCCTTTCCTGACTTCGTCTTTGCAGATTCTGGCTATCTGCTGATATTCTGCCTTAGTTGTGTGTCCCTCTTTCCATTTTTTGTACTTGTCCTTTTTGTCTTTCAATTTGTTAGAAATATCTTTGTGCAGCCATGCTAGTTTCTTCTGGGATTTGTTTTACTTTCTCAATGGTATTGTGCTGGTCTCGGCTTTTATGATCATATTTTTCAGAATTTCTCAAAATTCTTTTGTTGTTTTCCCCTGTAGGATTTTCATTCAAGGAATCTTTCCCAAGTTCTTTCTGAGTTTGTTAAAATCAACTCTTTTAAAATCTGGTGTCATTATATTATATTGCTTGTGTTTGCATTATGTTGAATTCTAGTCTGACATATGGTTATTCTCATCCAAGGTTCCTGCAGATTCAACTCCTCTATCACTTCTTTTCAGTTTGTAAGAATTAAGTCCAGTATGGCTGTCCCTCTAGTTTTCTCCTCTAGTTATCCAAACTTTGTTTTGGATAACAAAGTTGTCAGCTAGCTTGGTTAGGAACCTATTTGATTTCTCACTTGGGGCAGAAATAGTTTTCCAATTGATATCAGGGTAATTAAAGTCCCCCATTATACTACTGTAGTGTGTTTCCTACGTATATTTGTTAGTTGATTAGCAAAAAAAGGGCATCTATTTTTTTCTGCTTGATTGGGTTGCCTATAGTATACAGCCATGTCATTCTTTTCTTCTTTTATATTGACCCATATGCATCATAGGAGCTTCTTGTCTTTGGTTTCATGCATTTCTATAGCAATATAATGGTCCTTTACATACAGTGCAACTCCATCTCCTCTTTTATTGGGTCTGGGTTTTTTGAAGACTTCATATCCTTCTATCAATATGTTCCAATCATGGATTTGATCCCACCAAGTTTTTGTTACTCAAACTATGTCATGTATACCTTCATGTATTACTAGTTCAAGTTCACCCTGTTTGTTCCCCAAACTTTGTGCATTTGTATATAGGTACTTGAGATCTGTATGTTTGACTCTGGGTCTTATGTCTTCCTATGTCTCCTATTTGGTGTTTGAGTTTGTCTTCCTTCCCATCCCTCCTTAATTATTTGACTTGCTTTCTAGGGGTTTTTGCTTGGAATTAAGTCCAGGAGATCCTAAAGATTGGTCACCCTACCCCCTCAATTTTAGTTTAAAGCCTTCCTCAACTGGCTAAGTTGAGCCAGTTGTTTTCCGAAAACATTCTTCCCAGTCTTTGTGAGGAGCAGCCCGTGCCTTGCCAAAAGCCCATTATGGAGATAGTACAGACCATGGTCCAAGAATCCAAAGTTGTTTGGTGACACTAACCTTTTAGCCACTGGTTCACTTCTAGAATTCTTTGTTCTCTTACCGGAGGTTGTCCTTTCAGCAGCACTCTGCCAGCCAAAAACAGGCCGCACAGAGGCCCCGTGAGGCCTCCATCGTTTTTGGCCGGCAGAGTGCTGCAGGAGGCATCAATCCCATCTCCGTCCCACTCCCCCTCCCCTGCTGGCCCATGGAGGAGACCTACAATGATCTGGCCCTCAAAGAAATCAAATTTTGACACTCCTGACCTAAATCCTTGACTATCTTGCCTAGCTACTCCTAATCACTCAATGTTGTTTTCAAGTCCTTTTTTGTGTCATTCATCCCTACATGTAGTAGTAAAAAAAGGTAGTAATCTGTGGATTTTATTAACAGATAATAGATAATCAGTGTTGGAAAGTACCTATAGGTCATCCAGTCCAACCCCTGCCCAAGCAGGAAATCCTACATCATTTCTGTCAGATGGGAGTCCAATCTCTTCTTGAAAGTCTCAAGTGATGGCCTTCCCACAACTTCCGAGGGCAAGCTGTTCCATTGGTTGATTCTTCTCACTGTCAGAAAGTTTCTTTTTATTTCCAGGTTAAATCTCTCCTTCTTCAGTTTCCATCCATTATTCCTTGTCTGGCCTTTGGATGCTTTAGAAGATAGCTTGATCATTCCTCTCTGTGGCAGCCCCTCAAATATTGGAACACTGCTATCATGTCTCCCCTGGTTCTTCTCTTCACTAGACTAGCCATGCCCAGTTTCTGTAACCATTATTTTGGATAGGTTCTCAGCCATATCTTGTTCCAGGGAGATAGCATACCTCTCTTGTCTAGTCTACAGACTTCTGGTTCTGTTCCCTTGAGAATTGAATCTATCACCAACACTCGCCTTTTTTTTTCCTTAGGGAGGTTTGGGGTATTTTTCTGTCTCTCACAGAAGCACTTGATGGTGCTACTTCTGGGTGGACATTTCATGATGCTTCTTTTCTATGTGTCTACGTGTTTTCTTCTAGGGAGAGTCTATAAAATTGATTGCTTAGCACCAGTGGGGCTGCAGTGGTTTGAACAGGGGTTTTGTACTAGGTTTGTGTTTTTTTTCTATGAGTGATATATTTCCATCTGTATTCTTCTTCCTAAGGGGTCAATTCTTTTAGAAGTTGTTCAATCATTATTATGTTCAATTTGGGTGTATTCTCTTTGCAAAGTTTGAGGTTTCTCATTTTGTAGGTTGAGTTTCAGAGTGGTTAGAGTTTCCTCTAGACCTTTTCCTTTTTCTTCTAATAACTTGATTCGTTTACCTTTGGTACATATATAGTTTGCGTATTCTATGGGCATAAGTGAATACACGATGTTCTGCAGATCACAATAGTATCAGTTTCTTTTTCCATGAGTGGATTTTTTTAAAAAATGAAAATGAAAATGTAGGTAGTTTATCATAGTTTTTTAAACGGAAAAAATGTCCAATTTAGAATTTTTATATTCTAACAGATCATTTAAAATTTCAAATTTGGGGGAAAAAGTCTAGCTAACAATTTTAAATTCTGTTAAAAAAATGTCTAAATTAAGGAGTTCTAGCAGATCATTTAAATGGTCCAGTTGCTTTTGGCTCCTCAGCCACATGGCTCCCCCATTTGCAGTTTCTCCCAGCAAACAGGACTGCCTGGATGGCCTATAATAAGCTCTTTCTGCAGCCGTTCTCCTCCTCCCTGCTTCTCTTTTTGACCAGCTCGGCTTTTTGTTCTCTTGCTTTGCCTTCAGTCGATTTCCCTCCCTTCTCTACAGCTGGCCCCATTTGCTCACTAGCTCGCCTCCTTGTTCTTCGCTGGTTCATTTTGCCTCTCTGCTCACCTCACTTCGATGGATCTCCGGGCTCTTGGGTAGGCTTCTCGGGTGCAGCTGGGCTTCTCTCGGCAGGCCAAGTTCGGTGTGGATAGTTTTCCTCCTATTTCCCCAATCTTTCCTCTCCTTTTCCTTTCTCCACTTTTTTTGCTTTCTATGATTTATCCTATGATCTATCTTTTCCTGTCCACCTCTCCTCCTATCATTTATCTTAGTATAATAGAAACTTTCTTCCTGCAATTAACTCCCTGCGATGTAACTATACTTTTTCCATTGCCACCATCTTCATGGATGGTTCCTATAGTTTCTGTCATGCCCCTGGTGGAGATTGATTCTGAGGAAGAGGAGGAACAGCCAACAGGGAGTGGGAGTATGGCTCCAGAGGTGGTGGAGGAGGCTGGGGAAGGGCAGAGGCCAGCTGAGCAATCAGAGGAGGATCCAGGCCCATCCTCTATCCATCCAAGGGCACGCAGGGAGGAGAGGATCAGGGAAAAGTATGGTCTACCCAGGAGGAGAGGGCCATGATCCTCCTCATCGGTTGCAGCTGTGAGCTCGGTATAAGAGTTTGTAACTGCGTGTTCACAGACGTTGAAGTCAAATTAGTGTATTCCTTGCATGAGCTTTATCTTTGTTGGTGTGATTCCCATGAACTCTCCCCGGTTATCTTCCTGGAATGTGTGATTAATTATCTTGGTTTGCCTTGGAACTCTCATCAATACGGTTTGTTTCTGGTTTCCTTTTGCTTCATTATCTATTTCTGTAATTTAAACTGTGACTAATAAAGCAGCGAAGTTAAGTTGAAGGCATTGCAAGACTTTGATTCATGTTTTAGTTTTTGTGTTATTTTTGAGATATGGTCATCACATTTTCTTACATCATTCAGCACAGTACTTTTCTTTATCTTTTCTTGCCTCTCTCTGGAACTTTGCATTTAATCTTTGCGTTTATTCTCTATCACCAATGGCTTTTTCTTTCCTTCTCTCTTTTGCAGTTTGTACTATTATATCCATCTGGCCAATTTTGTTTGTTTCTTGTAAGCAATATGTTCTTGTGTATTTTAGTGACAATTGGGCTACTTTAGTGACTGTATGTAATATATTTTGGTCTACTTTAATGACAGTTGTCCCATAACTCATCTAATAGTCTTTCTGGGATGTTGAGCACTTCAAATCTGTTCTTAACTTCAACTGCATATGCCCAGGGAATCTTCTTAACATTAAATTTCTGACGCTTGGGTGGACCTTTGACACTGCAATATCTGAAACTTACCTTGGCAGCTAACAGTTCATGATCTGAACCCCAATCAGCATTACAGAATGTTTTCACAGTGAACATGGAACTTTACCACCTCTTATGGCATAATATGTAGTCAATTTGGTTTTGATGTTCTACCCTTTGGTGAAATCCAAGCGTATAGTCACCACTTAGGTTGTTCAAACCATATGTACATTATGCTTAACTATTGTTTGTGACATAGCTGAATCAAATGTTCTCCTGCCTCATTTCACATCAAATACATATTATCACAATATCCCAATCAAGGAACTGCTAACAATAAACAACCCAACCAAAGAACTACCAAGATCATTCCCAAAACTGACAGGGCAAGCCACTAGAATATATATTAAGAGGAAACTCCTATCCTTACTAGCTCTGATGATATTACCTAGTTTGGTAATGAAACAATGCCAATGCCAACTATGAATGCAAGAAAACCACCAAGCTCAGAGAGCACTGAGGACCCCACATATGATTTCACCATTTACAAACATATTCCTTTCTGAAAAAGATTACAAGGCCATGAGCCAACACTATATTATTTTCAATATGAAACAAAATTCTTGAAAGATACCTCATTAAAGCTGTATGGGCCTCTTCTCTCTTTCTCTGCATTGCCATAATACCATTCTTTTTCACTATCTCTTTTCATATCTGGTGCTGCTTCAATAACATTGCTCTTAAAAAGAAAAGAAAAGTAAGTTTTGCATCACATGCTGTAACTAGAAAATAGTTTACAGTTTAAGAACCAATTTATATGTACAAATGTCATTCTACTGTTAGAAAATGTACACATAGTCGGACTCATCAATTTTTCAAGTTACTGGACCAAAGGATGAGAATGGGAGAACTTAAAGGATGACAATGGGAGAACTTAACCATACAGGGAAGGGCAGATGAACTTTAGATGACAGGTGTCTTAAATGATACAATTAGTAATCAAACCCAAGCCTTAAAAAAAACATTAAATAACCTCCCAATTTTGAACAGGCTAAGTTTCAAATTAATTCCAATGTGATAAATATTTTTGATTTTATAAGAACCTGCATTTATTTGTATTTATACAAAGCTTAAAAAAATTAAAATGACGTACTTGGAATGGTACTGTTGCCCTGCTTGTGTGAAGATGGGCCAGAGTAAGCAGATCCACAAGGATTCTGATACCATTTGAATCCATAAGCTCTTTAACATTTTTCTGTAATAAAAGTATAAAGAATTTATAAGAAATCACATACTTTTAAAAATGATTTTTTCTGGTCTAATTTTTATTGTAAGGCATGCTAATCTTAAAAAAGAAAATTCAAACTTAGAAATAAAGAGTTCTGTTGATAAAATTGGATCTAGCTTTCATTTATTTCTAATCTTTCATTTTACATCATTTACTGATTTTATTAGTAATAAATATTATATTACAATAAATTATTGAATAAATGATGAATGATTGATACTTGCTTTCACTGTTAACCAACACAGGGGTGGGCTTTAAAAAATTTAGCAACTGGTTCTCTGATTAGTTGCTTGGTTGCTGTGGCCATGGTGGATGTGGCCTAGTCGGCCTCCTTATACCACCCTGGCCTGGGAGTGAAAAGGGGCTCGGAAGAGGCTGTTTTTGCCCTCCTCGGGCTCTGAAGACTTTCCTTGAGTCTGTTGTGGTTTGCCAGCAGTAGGTGCGGATGGCTGAGGGCTCAGAGAGCAAAGACTCAGATGAGGAGCCTGCGTGTGATGCAGGGATGGGGCCAGGACCATCAGAGAGTGGAATGTTGCCTTTGGAGATTGTGGAGGCTGGCAACAGCGATGAAGAGGTCCCCGAGGAACCCATGCCCAGCGCGCATGCATGCAAGGCTGCTCGAAGGAAAGAGCAGCTGCAGCAGCATGGGCGACTCGGCAGTAAGGCTGCAAGGTAATGGCCTCTCCCTGAGAAGATAAAAGCCAGCTGAGAAACTGCAGTTCTTTGCAGAAGGCAAAGAAGTTTTACACTCAAGCCTGGTGGACAATAGGAATATTTGAGTTGGTGTTTGGAGACTCTTTGTGTTGAAATTATTGCTTAGTAACATTATCTGTTGTTCTTGGCATCTTTGCAAAACCTTGGCAAGGCTCTATCTTATTGGAGTTAATTGGTTTGAAGCAGCCTTTTACCCGGGAAGGAACGGGGTTCATAAAGAAACATTAAAAGGTTGTGCTGTTATCTTCATCTCGGGTTTGCTTCCTTGGAACCAGGTTTGGGTCAGAACAGAGCCTCCGGAGGGCAAAAATGTTTCTGGACTCCCCGGGCTTTGCATGGGCCCTGCACTCAATCCAAAGTGGGCTATGCGATGTCTCCTGAGAGGGGCGAAGCAGGGTGAATGGGATTTGCCCATTCGCTGAACTGGCCATAAAATTAACAACCAGTTCTCCCAAACTGGTGAGTGTCAGCTGGTGCTCCATTCAAAATTCAAGAAACAAACACTTAAACTCCATTTGTTAGAGAAAAGATATCTTTTACTGGAAATTAAAGTGGTAGCAACAAAAGAATTCTGAATCTGAGGAAATGAGCGCGAAAAGCACATATACAAAGTGATGGCAACGTTCCCACCCCCAATAGTCCATATCGCTCCTCCAATTAAAAGTGGTGCATAACATCATGTGGGCATCTTCAGGTGGTGATGAGGCCTCTGTCCGTTGACCTTGGCATAGTTTGATAAAGAGTTGCAGTTGCACATAGCAAAGAATAGAAACCTAAGCAAGACTCCCCCTCCCCTAGATTATACAGTTTCATTTCCTACTCACTCCAGCTCGCTTCCCAGATATATTATGGCCCACTGCCCTCCCCCCCCCCGTTACTTATGACAGCCGAAAGATGCAAAGCAAAAGAAGAGAAACAAAGAAAGAAAAATCTTGAAGGCTGACATTCGGCCCTCCTGCAAAGAGACGTTAGTCCTAAAAAAAATATAAGAATAAAAGATTATATATTACATACAGGTAACAACAGCATTAATGTTCAGGGTTTATCAGGATACTTAGTGCGAAATGCCTGCACCAGCTTGGGAGCTCTAACATCTCTCTCGTCTACCCATTCAGACTGGGAAGAAGGAAAATGCTTCCAAGCAACCAAATATTGGATTCGACCTCTCTTCTTCCTAGAATCCAAAATTTCTTTAACTTCAAAATGTTGTTCACCTTCAATGAGTAATGGTACAGGGGGGGCTACTTGAGTCGGCCTTAGATCAGATGTATGTTCAGGTTTTAACAAACTAACGTGAAAAACAGGATGGATCCGACGGAGGGTTTTAGGCAGTGTCAATTGAACTGCCACAGGATTCACAACTCATTCAACTGGAAAAGGTCCCACATACTTAGATCCAAGCTTTTTTGATTTCTGTGTGGTCTGCAAATATTTGGTTGATAAAAAAACCTTGTCACCAACTTGATATGATTTTTGTGGACTTCTCTTTTTATCTGCAAATTTTTTATGAGCTTGATGAGCATCATCTAATGCCTTGTGGGCAACTGGCCAAGTTAGTTGGAGATGTCTTATCCACTCATCTAATGAGGGAATGCTAGATTTCTCTTGCAGAAGCTCGGGTATGGGTACAAAGTCTTGTCCCGAGGCCACTTTAAATGGAGTGAATCCGGTGCTGCTATGTACCGAATTGTTATATGCCACCTCAGCAAAAGGCAGTAAGCCAGCCCAATCATCCTGCTGATAATTAATGTAACATCTCAGATACTGTTCCAATACCGAGTTAGTTCTCTCACAAGCCCCATTGGTTTGTGGATGATGGGTGGAGCTTAACCCCTGGGCGGAGCCTAGTAATTTTAGGAACTCTTTCCAGAAATTTGAGGTGAACTGGACGCCGCTATCAGAGATTATGCGTTCAGGAACTCCATGTAACCTGTAGATATGCAGAATAAAAAACTTAGCCAACGTCTTCGCAGACAGGATCTTTGCACAGGGTATAAAATGTACCTGTTTGGAAAACAGATCTGTTACTACCCAAATAACTGTATTTCCTCCACTGTCAGGTAATTCTACTATAAAAGCCATGGAGATTTTCTTCCATGGAGCCGTTGGTCTAGCCACATTCTGCAATAAGCCTGCTGGTTTACCAGGCGGCCGCTTGGCCGAGGCACAGACAGGGCAGCTAGCAACCTAAGTCTCAATGTCCTTTTTCAACGTGGGCCACCAAAATTGCCTTTGACCAAGTGTAGGGTCTTCACGAACCCAAAATGCCCAGCAGCTTTAGAATCATGAGCTTGATGTAAGATTTGGTGTCTTAGGTTTTCCGGTACATATAATTTGGCCCCCACCCAGGCCAATCCATCTCTAATGGTACAGTCATTCGAGTGGGTTAGGAACCAATCATCAAGTTTTAGAGCTTCTTTAAATTGTGCAAATAAATCGGTTGACAAATCAATCTCCTTTTTCTTCTGAGTTCTGGTAACCATTGGAGCTGCCAACTGTTCGGTTGGGATGATAGGCCTCACCACTTCCTGGCGAGCACTATTATACTGAGGTAATCTAGACAAAGCATCTGCCATGAAGTTCTTTCCCCCAGGAATGTACTTTAAAGAAAAATTGAACCGCTTAAAATGTTGCGCCCAGCGAACTTGCTTGGGAGACATTTTCCGAGGCGTTTTCAGCGCCTCCAAATTTTTGTGATCTGTCCAGACCTCAAAAGGGTGTTTGGCTCCTTCTAGGAAATGCCTCCAAGTTAACAGAGCCCATCGAACTGCAAAAGCTTCTTTTTCCCAGATGGCCCATCTCCTCTCGGTTTCAGTTAGTTTACGGGAGGTATATGCGCATGGTTGCAGAGATCCCTTTTCATTTACCTGAAATAGCACCGCTACGACGGCTACGTCACTCGCATCAGCTTGGATTACAAAAAGAACGTCCATGTCTGGGTGCTTAAGTACTGGTTCAGCAGCAAACAGACGTTTCAGTTTTTCAAAAGCAGCTTGACACTCCATGGACCACTCCAGTGGTGTACTACGCTTTGGTTTTACCTCCCCTCTGGTTTTAAGGAGATTTGTGATAGGCATCGCGATCTTCGCAAAAGCAGGAATAAATTGGCGGTAAAAATTGGCAAACCCCAAGAAACGTTGCAGTTGTTTCCTGGTACGGGGAGGGGCCCATTCCAAGACCGCCTGCACCTTCCCCGGGTCCATTTCTATGCCGTTATGTGATATGCGATAGCCTAAATAGTCAATTTTCTCCTGGTGGAATTCATATTTAGACAGCTTGGCATACAACTGAGCCGCTCGAAGTTTCTCCAGGATTGACCGCACTAGTTTTACATGATCATCACGAGTTTCCGTGTAGATAAGAATATCAAGATAAACTAACACTCCTTTGTACAAATGTTCTTGCAATACTTGATTTATCATTTGCATGAATACTGCAGGCACCCCCTGTAGTCCAAATGGCAGGACGTTGAATTGGAAGCAACCCATCGGACAATTAAAAGCAGTCTTCCATTCATCCCCTTCTTTAATTCGGATTCGGTAGTATGTTTCTCTCAGGTCAAGTTTCGAAAAAATCTTTCCTTTAGCCAGGTGGGCCAGCATGTCCTTCATCAGGGGGAGGGGGTACACGTTCTCCACCGAAATTGCGTTGAGATTTCGGTAGTCCACTACCAAGCGTAAGGAGCCATCTTTCTTCTCCCGAAACAACACTGGAGCCGCCACCCGGGGCCTAGCAGGTTGGATGAAACCACATTCTAAATTTTTTTCAATGAATAATCGCAATTCTTTTAATTCCCGCGGGGTCATCGAATACAGTTTCAGTTTTGGGAGTTTTACTCCTGGCAAAAATTCGATACTACAATCCGTTGAGCGATGAGGGGGGAGCTCATCCGAGGCCTTCTCACTGAACACCTCCTTTAAGTCCCAGTATTCCTCTGGAATTTTCTCCTCCCCTTTCAGAATCTCAGTGCCAGTAGAAGCCAACTCCGTGGGATTCTTGGGTCTCAACTGGGATTGCCCCTCCCCTTCTGGGGGTTGGTCTGTACGTATGCGTAATGATCCCCTCCTCCAATTAACGTGGGGGTTCCATTTCCGGAGCCAGGACAAACCCAGTATTAGGGGGCGCTCCATCCCAGGAGTCACAATAAAACACAGAGTCTCTTTATGGTTCCCCATTGTCATCTCCACTGGTTCCGTTATAAAATGAGCAGGTCCACCCCCGGCTACCGATTCATCCAATTGGCAAAAAGCTATGGGCGTTTTTAGAGTCTTTAGCCTTAAGCCCAGCTTCTCTACCACCTCCGAACTGATTACGCACCTTGTGCACCCCGAGTCTAACAAAGCCAACATGTCCCCTTCGGCCCCTGATGTGGGTACCCTTAATCTCACTGGAATGGTCATAGGGCCCTTGTTTGGACTTACCAGTGCGTTGTCTTCTAATTCGGATTCACTCTCTTCAGAAGAGGTTGGAGTTCCCAACCCCCCTCCTTTTTGAGGGGTGACCTCTACAACCTCCTCCGCTTTTAGCGCCGTTCCACGAGGCTTGGCTGGAGGTCTCTCAAATTTTCTCCCTCCTCCTGGCGCCCCTTTTGGTTCCAGCTTGGCGCGGCAGTCTGCAGCCCGGTGACCCTCTTTCCCACATCGGAAACATGCCCTGGTCCTGGGTTTTGCCGCTGGTCCTCCTTTTAGAGGTTTTAAGGCTTCTTGAGGCCTGGTTAGAGGGGAATTCCTCAAACCAAAATCCCCCCGGCGTCTGTTTCGGATCAGGTCAATTTCCACCTCTGCTGCCAGCACGTACCACTGCTGCAGCTCACCAGGGTCTCTTCTGGCCACACAGCGTTGATAAACATCTTCATTCAGCCCATCTTTAAAAACTTCTATCAGGGCTCCCTGGGACCAGCCGCGGATATGGCACGCCAGCTCTCTAATCTCCTGGGTGTAATCAGCTACTGATCTCCGCCCCTGATTTATGGTTTTCATCCTGATTCTAGCCTTGCGTTCAGCTAGAGGATCTTCAAATCTAGTGCGCAATGCTGTCATGAACTGGTCATAATTCAACAGCTGACGGGCATTATTATTTATTTATTTATTCGTACTTCTATACCGCTCCCTCTCCCAAAAAGGGACTCAAGGCGGTGTACACTCAACAACAAGGTAATACAGAAAACAGAAGCGAAAACAGGTAAATAATCAAGATGGCCAAGAATCACCCCTATAAAATTACAAAATATAAACCCCAATGATCTTATTTGGCTAGACCGGCTTGTTTGAACAGCAAGGTCTTAACTGCGCGCCGGAAGGTTAGGATGTCTGACATGGCTCGTATATCCGGGGGGAGACAATTCCAGAGGGATGGGGCTCCCACAGAGAAAGTGCGTAGTCTCGGGGCTGCTAGACGACAGCGATCCAGTGGTGGTACCCCGAGCAAGGCAACTCTGTGGGAGCGTACTGGGCGGCGGGAGGTTGTTGGTGGCAGCAGGCGATCCCGTAAGTATCCAGGTCCCGAGCCATGGAGCACTTTGAAAACTGTAAGTACCACCTTGAAACGAATCCGGAAGGCCACAGGAAGCCAGTGCAGGCAGCGGAGAAGAGGTGTTATGTGGGCGTCCCGAGGGGCGCCCAAGATCATCCGTGCGGCTGCATTCTGAACTAACTGTAACCTTCGGAGACTTTTCAAGGGGAGCCCCATGTAGAGAGCATTACAGTAGTCCAAGCGGGAGATGACGAGGGCAGAGGTGACTGTGCGAAGTGCGTCCAGATCCAGAAAGGGTCGCAATTGGTAGATAAGACGAATTTGATAAAAAGCACTCCTGGTGGCGGCCGCAATATGATCATCCAAGGATAGCCGCACGTCCAGGAGTACACCCAAGTTGCGTGCCCTTTCCACAGGGGATAATGTCTCTCCTCCTATGGTCAGCGATGGAATAAGCTGACTGAATCTGGGGGCAGGAAACCACAGCCACTCGGTTTTGGTCGGGTTGAGACGAAGTCTGTTATGACCCATCCAACTCCGTACGGCCTCCAGGCACCGGGTCAGCACTAAGACATATTATCATTATGCAAAGTCACCATCCACTTTGCAGCAGTTCCCTCCAGAGCCCTGGTCACACATCTGACTTTGGCTGCTTCTGAGGAAAAATCCTGCCCATACTCCTCCATATGGCTCCAAACTTGTGCTAGAAAAAATCCTAACTCCTGGGGATCCCCTCCATATTTTACTTCCAACGGAGGCACTTTCGGAGTTCTACGCCTTCTGGCAATTATCCCCCCAGCCGGGGGGCCCTGTGCTGTTACTGCTGCCTGTCGCGTCGGCCCAGGTTGATTTATGGGGGTGGCTGCTCTGGTTCTTCTGCCTGGGGCTACCTCCCCCTCTTCCCCCTCATACCTTTGATCAGCTTGAGCCTCTCCGGCAGCTTCATGTAAAAGATGCATGGCTTGCGTTAGTAAGAAATCTCTTCGTTCCTTCTCCTGCTATGGCTCATCCTTCCCTCGACGACGGGTCGTGATCATTCCTGGAGGGGGCCTTTCCTCAGGATCCTTCCAACCGACTCCCAGGGACCATTTGGGTTTTACAGCTGGGGTTTCGCCAAGACTTAGCTCTGCTAAGAAGTCGGGCTCTTCTGTTCCCTCCATCAACAGGGATTCTGGTCCTCCAGTCGCTCCCAGGTCTTCTTGGTCGCTGGCTGGATTAGACATTGTTTGCAAACCCCCTCGGAAGAAAATTTGGTTTTTCTCCGGGTGGGCCGGTAAAGGGAGATTCAGAATAATGTCAGCTGGTGCTCCATTCAAAATCCAAGAAAAAAAAATACTTAGACTCCATTTGTTAGAGAAAAGATATCTTTTACTGGAAATTAAAATGGTAGCAACAAAAGAATTCTGAATCTGAGGAAATGAGTGCGAAAAGCACATATACAAAGTGATGGCAACGTTCCCACCCCCAACAGTCCATATTGCTCCTCCAATTAAAAGTGGTGCATAACATCATGTGGGCATCTTCAGGTGTTGATGAGGCCTCTGTCCGTTGACCTTGGCATAGTTTGATAAAGAGTTGTAGTTGCGCATAGCAAAGAATAGAAACCTAAGCAAGACTCCCTCTCCCCTAGATTATACAGTTTCGTTTCCTACTCATTCCAGCTTACTTCCCAGATATATTATGGCCCACTGCCCCCCCCCCCCCGTTACTTATGACAGCCGAAAGATGCAAAGCAAAAGAAGAGAAGCAAAGGAAGAAAAATCTTGAAGGCTGACAGTGAGAACCGGTTTTCCCGATTTGGTGAGAACCGATAGCAATCTACCCAAGTATATATTAGTGGTGGGATTCAAATTATTTAACAACTGGTTCTCTGCCCTAATGACCCGCCTCCCAGCCAGTCTCCCTTTCCCCAGGCATTGGGTCTATATGCAACACTTCCAGAAATGAAGTCTCCAGATGCAAATACCAACCCCACCTGAATGAAAGGGTGGAGAGAGACCAGCAAAGCATTCTGCTCCCATCACCAAGGAAAGTAAGACATTGAGCTTATTAAAAATCAATATATTGTGTCATAACATTTCACACCTGAGGTGACAGAGGCAATAAATCCCATTGACTTCTCAGAAGCAATTTACAATTAAAGCCCATTTGCACCCCCAAAATAATAAATAAATAGCAGAAGGAGAAGGATTGACAATACTTCTGTGAGGGCAATTTTGAAAGAGGCTAAGCTAAAGCTGGATTACACCCCCCTTCGCCACCCTTCCTCCTCCCTTTTCATCTCCCCCCTTCCTTTTTTGGCTGTTTTTGTTGTGCCATTTTTGGGACATTTCTGGCCATTTTGGGGCCATTTTTCAGGGTGTTTTCGGGCATTTTTCACCTATATAACAGCTGAAAATAGCCTGGAAAACAGCCCAAAAATGGATGAAAAATGGCCCAAAATACAGCCCAAAACCAGCTGTTTTCAGGCCATTTTTTCAGATTGTTCTTCACCAGAAAGAGGCCTGGAAAACAGCTGAAAATGGCTCTAAAACAGCCCAAAAATGGCCAGGGGAGGCGCCAGCCAGTGGTAGGATTAGCTGGTTCATGTGCACTCACTTTTCAATTTTGTATTAGGCAAACCGGTTTTTACATTATGAGCAGCCCACCTCTGGTCCTTAAGTCATCATCATTTATGAACTTCATTACTGGCTTTTGACAAAGACAAAAACTAGCAGAAAGTCACAAGTCATGATTGTGTGATGTTGAACTTAATGGCCTCAAGTGATTTTCTAACAACTGCAACTAGAAGTTCTGTTGAAGTCAGCAAGGTCATATTATTTTTCACTTCACAGCTATATCACTTAGCGATGGAGTTGCTGGTCCCAATTATGGTTGTTAACTGAGATCTAACTGTATTATCTTACATTTCTTATGACCCTAAGCATATTTGCATTTTATTTATCAAAAAAATATATTAAAGGAAAGGTAATGGTTTCCTTTGTCCTGTTGAGCCTGACTTCAGCGGGTAGTGCTCATCACCATTTCTTAACTGAGGAAGCCAGCATTGTCTGAAGACACTTCTATGGTCACGCAACCCGGATTACTATTCATATACAGGTGCATTGAATGCTGTTATCTTTCCACCAAAGTAGTACTTATTTATCTACTTGTATTTGCATGCTTTTGAACTGCTAGCTAACTCCCCTGTTAGCAGGAGCTGGAGCAAGTAATGAGAGATAACCCTGTTGTGAAGTGCTTGGATTTTGAATCAGGGCTATCAGCTATCCAGCTGACAAGCTCAGCATCACAAATAACACTGCTCAAGATGTAGCCAAAATAGTTTGTCTCAAATACTCCATAAACAAAACATCAAGCTGAAATTAATCCATCACTGTAAAATAATTCTATCAAATGGCTGTCTTTATTGTTATAACACATACAAATAAAACTTACATATTACATGCTATAATATCATCATTAATAGAATTATATACACCAATGCACAGAGTACGAATAATAAACAGGGTGAATTAGAAACTCAAGTAAATGAGGGAAAATATGATAACGTTACCATTACAGAAACTTGGTGGGTTGAAATCCACAAATGGAACATACAGCTAGAGGAATTAGACCAAATATAAGAGGAGAGGGAGTTGCACTATATATAAGAAATAACTACATCTCTACAGAAATAGAGCCCAACAAAACTGTCTTGAATGCATTTGGATCAATATTAAAGGGGGAAAATGACACTGCCAGAGGTGTATATTATAGGCCACCGAATCAGAGGAAATAGACGAACTTGTTGCTAGTCAACTAAGGTATATAGGAAGCACATCAAAATAGTAATGGGGGATTTTAATTACCCTGAAATCAACTGGACCAAGTGGAAGATCAAACAGGTTCTAGACAAAATTAGCAAACAATTTTGTTTCCCAAGAAGTAGAGAGGGGAACAAGGGAATCAGCCATATTGGACTTAATTCTCACTAACAGAGATGAAATGATATCGAGGTGTTGAACCTTGGGGGGTGGGGAATGATCATGCAATATTGGAATTCAATATTATGCAAGTACAAGCAATAGAACAAGGTCAAACTAGAATCTTGGACTTTAAGAGAGCTAATTTCAATAAACTTAAAGAAAGCTTGTGGAGGATTCCATGGATGAGAATCCTCAAGGGGAAAACAATTCAAGAAGCTTGAGAAATTTTGAAAAGTGAGATTATAAAAGTCCAATCTAGCACAATACCAATGAAGAAGAAAAATAATAGCTCTCAAAAGAAACCAGCATGGCTGTATAAAGAAATCTCTGATAAATTGAAAGACAAGAAGGACAAGTATAAAAAGTGTAAAGGTGCACATAGCTAAGGCAGAATATCAGCAAATAGCCTGAGCCTGCAATGATGAAGTGCGGAAAGCCAAGGCTCATAATGAAGAAAGGCTTGCAACAAAATTATAAAAAAAGCATCTTCCAACATGTTAAAAGCAAGAAAACAGTCAAGGAAACAATTGGTCCATTATTGGGAGAAAGTGACAAGAAGGTGACAAGCAACCGTGAGAAAGCAGAACTATTTAACTCATTTTTGCATCTGTCTTTACACAAAGGGAAAAAATAGTCCAACAGCCCAGCACCACAAAAAAACAGATTACAAACATGTTAAAATAGGGAAGAAAATAGTAAGTCCACTCTAGACGAGTTCAAATCACCAGGATCAGATTGATTACACCCCAAGGTTTTGAAGGAACTGGCAGATGAGATCTCAGAACCACTGAACTATATCTTTCAAAGATCCTGGAGCACCGAAGAACTGCCAGAGGACTGGAAAAGAGCTGATGTAGTTCCCATCTTCAAAAAAGGAAAAAAAAACAGATCTAGGAAACTATAGACCAATCTGCCTAATAACAATACTCAGGAAGATACTGGAAATGCAATGAAACAGTGAACACCTAGTAGCAAACAAAGTAATAACCAAAACCCAACTTAGGTTTGTAAAAAACAGATCGTGTCAGACCAATCTTACTGCAAAATGACAAAGTGACAAAATGAGTGGACCAGAGGAATATTTTTGATATAATTTGTTTGGACTTCGGTAAGGTATTTGATAAAGTAGACCCCAACCTACTTCTTGATAAAATAGAAAATGTAGATTAAACAGCATTATCACTAGATGGATTCATAACTGTCTGACCAACCGCATTCAACGTGTAGTCCTCAATGGAACTGCATTTATCTGGGGGAAAGGATGCAGTGGAGTACCCCAAGCTTTGTTTTAGGCCTAGTACTCTTCAACATGTTCATCAATGATTTGGATGAGGGGATATAGGGAACTCATCAAATTTGCAGATGACACCAAGCTAGCAGAAACAGCCAACACTCCAGAAGATAGGTTTAAGATACAGAAGGATCTTGACAAGACTTAAACATTGGGTATTATCTTTACAAAATGAAATTCAATGGTGAAAAAGTAAGGTTCTACATTTAGGCAAGAAAAACAAAATGCACAGGTACAGTATATGTGGTACCTTGCTCAGTAGTGATAACAGTGAGCAATCATTTAAATATAAACAGCAGTGTGCTGCAGCTGCCAAAAAAGCCAACCCAGTTCTAGGCTGCATAGACAGAGGAATAGTATCAAGATCACATGAAGCGTTAATACCAGTTTATAATGCCTTGGTAAGGCCACACTTGGAATACTGCATCCAATTTTGATGTAAAAAAGATGTTGAGGCTCTAGAAAAAGTGCAGAGAAGAGCAACAAAGATGATTAGGGGACTGGAGGCTAAAACATACGATGAACGTTTGCTGGAACAAAGAATGACTAGGGTGACATGATAGCAGTGTTCCAATATCTCAGGGGCTGCCACTAAGAAGAGAGAGTCAAGCTATTCTCCAAAGCACTTGAGGGTAGGAGAAGAAGCAATGGCTGGAAGAAACCTTGAATTAAGAAAGAATTTCCTGATAGTTAGAACAATTAATTAGTGGAACAACTTGCCTCCAGAAGTTGTAAATGCTCCAACACTGGAAGTTTTAAAGAAAAGATTGGACAACCATTTGTCTGAAATGGTATAGGGTTTCCTGCCTAAGCAAGGGGTTGGACTTGAAGACCTCTAAGATCCCTTCCAACTCTGTTATTCTATTCTAACATATGTTTTTCATTATTTTATATTTATAAAATAATAAAAAGCTTGAGTTGTTTATAGACAGATGTGTACATGGCTAGCACTTCCAATGCAAGTTGTTTGAATTCTTGCTTACCTTGTTAAGAATCAGTTTGTTAAGGAATATTATCAGCCGGTCCCGTTCCAGTCTGTCAATGCACTATAAAAAAATATAAGCCTTGTTTTTTAACAGAGAAAAGATTGAAAATGTGTGATTAAATGCTATTCCAGTATCCTTTAATGCATCATATTTAACATACTTAAATATGATTATCTTGCAATCTCCAAAGACTGAAAATAATAAAAATACTAAGACTTTTGGAAACAGTAGCTTTGTTTTCACAACAATCACACTAAGGCAAGCCATCAACCCAATCAAAGCAATGATTAAAGAAATCACAATATCACAGTAGTTAAATCAAATATCATTCCCTGGGAAACACATAGCTCTGCTTATTTCCTCCAGTACATATCTAGTATCCCATGAATTCTTATGTCTAGAGAGCATGGACAAAGTTTCACAGTATGGCCACTGACCAGCCAGCTTCTCATTCTTCTGGCAATCAGTCAACAGAATGGCTTAGCCATTCCAGGCAATATATGGGTGTTGTGTTTATGCTGCCATGTTTTTGTAGGAAATGGTCATGGGAAGGATATTTCAGCTGCTTTTCTTCCCATTTATTTGTTTATTTGGAGGAGGATGCACTATAGGTAAATTGACTATGTTTAGAATTTCTTATAACACAATTGTTTGCAAGGAATCAATTAACTCTGTGCATGACTGTTTAAGGTAAAATGAATGTTCTGGGGTAATTAATTTAGTCTAGACACTTCTTTGGCAAATCCTACAATACATAAATCTTACTAATCCAAATAAGGGATTCAGAACAATGTTATTATGATTATGGTAAAATCTACAAAATGTATCTTTGTGTCAAGGAATAAGGACCTATAGAAATGGAGGGTTCTGAAAGGGAAGAAAAGAATTGGGAGAGGTGGTTGAAAAATAACATTGTAGTAAAGCTATTTAAAATGACTAGTAATACAAACCTCTCTAAGATGGGAACTGGAAAAAAAATACCCACACAAACAGTGACAACGGTAATAGTGGCAAGTCCCTCTATGCAGATATCTATTGATGAAATGCTGCCAAAGGAGAGATCAAACTCTATAAAAGATCTACAAGGCCTAGTGTTGAGTAAACAAGAAATTGTTGTTGAAAAACCATGAAGATTTGAAAAATGAGATGGGGTCGGTAAGGATTGAATTAAAAGAAAAGATACAAATTATAGATGAAAAATTTGAATGTTATCAACAAGAGATGCGGAAAAATCAAGAGAAAATAGCAGACATAGAAGCAAAAATGGAGGAGGAAAAAGTGTGGATGACTTGACCAGAAAGCTGATGCAAGCAAATAAGAACTTGGAAACAATTGTAATTTTTCTTAAGACAGAAAAGGCAGCTCATTACTTGAAATTCCAAAATGTGAAGGAGGAAAAAGGAGAAGACTTGCTGGATGTGATGGTGGATATGTGATGGTGGATGGTGCAAAAGCACTAGGGACAGAAAAAGAAGTGATGTTGACGGAAATGGACGAAATGTATAGGGTGCAGATGAATTATGTAAGGAGACACAACCTCTCTAGAGAAGTTCATGTCCGACTAGTTAAGAAATCGATCTGTGACTAAATACTGCACAGAACGCAAGACAACCCAATAGAATACAGCAGAAAGCAGACAATTGTCCTCAAACAGGTTCCAAGGAAAATAAGAGACTTAAGAAGACCCTATCACTTCTTGACAACGAAACTTATAAAATACAATGTTAGTTTTAGATGGTTGACATCAGAGGGAATTATGGTCAATTGGCAGGAGAAAAGATATCGATTAGATACACTTGACAGAGCGGAAGAATTTTATGATCAGCAATTTGTCAATGAAGAAGTAGAAGCAGAAGAAGCGGTTGAAGAAAAAGATACTGAAGAAAGCGGTTGAAGAAAAAGATACAGAAGGAAGAGGAATAGAAGCTACAAGTACGGAAGGAAGCTCACTAAATAATAAGGATAGAAGATATGGAAGATGAGGAAAAATGGAAGAATATGAAAGAATGGATACAGAACCTAAGGAAATTAGAACAAGAAGCACCAGGCAAAGAAACAGATAAGACAAGAGAGAGATGTGAACTGGTATAGTTGAGTATTAATAGTATAAACTCTCTGATGAAAAGAAAAAAAATATTTCACAATCTACAAAACTTGAATGCGGATATAATAGCCCTACAGGAAGTACACATAAAAGAAAAACAAAAATATCTGTTAGATAATAAAAAATTAGGGAAACTTTTCTCGACATTAAGGAGTGTGGTGTTATACATAAAAGACTGGATTTTGGCTAAAGAAATTTTTAGAGACAAGGAAGATCGGATATTGATGGAGGAGATAGAATTAGAAAATTAGAATTAGAAAATAGGAAGATCCTTCTGGTAGAAATTTATGCCCCAAATGATCCACAAGAAAGTTTTTTCCAAAAACTATAATAAAATTAAGGATATGCAATCTGAAGAAATTTGTCTTTTAGGTGATTTTAATGCGATCATAGATAAAACATTGAATTATAAGTGTGACAATAGAATAAAAAAGAAAAAAACATTACTAAAATCTTTCCATGATTTGGCAAGGGAAGTTAAGATTTATGATGCATGGAGAGAACACCAGCCAGATAAAAAGCAATTTATGTTCTATTCAAACAGACATCAGTCCTGGTCGAGACTAAATATGGTATGGATGCCCAAGAAACTCATCTCAGAAATAATTGATACTGAAATTTAAACAAGCCTATGGGCAGATCATAGTTATATTAAACTTAACTGGAAAGGTCGAACCAAACCCTCAAGATGGAGACTGCAAAGAGCAATTTTAAAAGAGGAAGATTTTAAATTTAAAATGGAAAAGGAAATGAAGCTCTTCTTTATAAAGAAAACAAAGAAGAGGATACATCCCTATAAAACACTTGGGATACAGTGCATTTATGAGAGGAGTGGCAATAAATTATATGGTCAAAAAGAATAAGGATAAGAAGCAAAATGAAGAATATTAGAAACAGAATATAGAAATTTGGAGATGAAATTACAAAGAGAACAAAAAAAAAAGGAAATAAAATTACAAATGTACTTAACAAAACATAAAATAAACCTATTGAGCAAAGAAGAATTAGCCCAACAATTGAAAATGACAAAACAAAATATATTTGAGAATGCTAATAAGCCAGGAAGATGGCTAGCCTATAAAAACAAATAGAAAAGAGATGGATCACCAAATTATGAAATGAACAGGGGGAGATATGCTACCAAAAGAAGAGAAAAGGAATATAACTCAGAAATTTTATCAGAAATTATACAAGGAAGAAGATAATTTAATGGAAAAAAAAGTGATAAAATGTCTAAGGAAAACAGAATTTCCGAGAATTTCGGAAGAGGAAAACAGTATGTTGAATGAAAAAATAAGACTGGAAGAAGGGATTTGGGCGATAAATAAGCAAAAAAATAATAAGGCCCTAGGACCAGATGGGCTCTCTGCTGAACTATACAAGACCCACCAAGATATATTAAGTAACAGATTGCTCAAATTATTTAATGAGGTCCTAGATGAAGCAAAAATCCCATAATCTTGGAAAGAAACAACGATCACAATTATCCCTAAAGAAAAAAATGATCAGACAATTATAGAAAATTATAGACCGATCTCTCTCTTAAATGTGAATTATAAAATTTTCATAACTATAATAGCTGATAGGTTAAAAAAAATTAAATTAATTTATTCATATGGACCAAAATAGTTTTCTCCCACACAGACATCTTAAGAATAATATAAGGACAATTTTAGATGTTATAGAGTATAAGGAGGAGAATAGTGTCGAGCAGGTGGCATTATTGTTTTTAGATGCCAAGAAGGCATTTGATAATGTAAAATGGAATTTCATTTTGCAACGAATTAAATATATGGGTTTTGGGGAAATATTCTTAAATCTGACTTCAGCAATATATAATAAATAGGAAGCTAGGATATTGATGAATGGCCAAACAACAGATAAATTTGAAATCCAAAAACGGAACGAGACAGGGATGCCCATTATCACCACTTTTGTTTATTTTGACCCTAGAAGAACTAACGAGAATAATCAGGAAAGAAATGGAAATAAAGGGATTAAAAATAAAAAAGGAATAGTTTAAATTACAAGCTTTCACAGATTTGGTTTTTATTTTAGAAGATCCACAAAATTCGAGACCAAAACTTGTAGAACAATTAGCAAAATATGGAGAAGTTGCGGAGCTAAAAATTAATAGGGAAAAAACTAAAATACTTACAAAAAATATGACAAACAAACAAAAACAAATTTTAACTAAGATGATGGGCATCCAACTAACAAATAAAGTTAAATACTTGAGGATTACGATTTCAGAAAGATGCACAACACTTAAGGAGGATAATTATACACCATTAATTAAACGAATAACGGAAAATTTGAGAAAATTGGATAACTTAAAAGATTATCTTTTATGGGTAGAATTGCATCTATAAAAATGAATATACTACCGAAATTATTGTTGCACTTTCAAAATGCCCCCATAAAATTGGAAAAAAAAATTGGGATGATTTGGACAAATTAGTATTGCAATTTATATGGCAAAAGAAAAAACCCAGAATCAAATTAAAATTGTTGCAAAATGTGATGGAAAGGGGAGGATTTGGCCTACTTGATTGGGAATTGTATTATAGAGCAGCAGCTCTGGCTTGAGTTAAAGATTGGATAAATGTTAACTCTAGAAGGATATAATCTACAGGCAGGGTGGCATACTTTCCTGTGGCAGGATAAACAACAGGTTCATGGATATTTCCAGAGGCACAAAATTAGACAGACCTTGTTAAATGCATGGAATGAAACCAAATGACAAATTTATGTTGAAGTACCAATTTGGCTATCCACATTAAAAGCGTTGATATATCAACATCTACATATGAGGATCAAGGATGGAGGTTTCTTCCTGGGAGGGGGAGGGGATGGCTATTACCACGATCGGCGGGAGAGGCAGGTATGGTGCTGACCGGGGGCCTCGCCCCTGTTGTTTACAGGCGGTGGCACGCTCCGACCCCCAGGTCATGTCCCGTTCCCTGGGTTGCTCGAATGATTCGGCCCCGGGCCTTTGGCTGATGTTATGCAATGCCAGGTCCGTAGTTAACAAAGCCCTCCTTATTCACGATCTAATTACGGAGGGGGGAGCAGACCTGGCGGGCATCACCGAGACCTGGCTGGGACAGGAGGGGGGTGTTCCCCTGGTGGAGATGTGCCCAGCCGGGTTTAGAGTTTTTCATCAACCGAGGGCCCAGGGGAGGGGAGGGGATGTTGCGGTAGTTATTCAGGAGGATCTAGTTCCTAGGGAATCCACTGTTTCTCAGACGCCGGATGTGAATTCCTCTTTGTAAAGTGTGGTTCTGGGGTTCAGATGGGCTTATTGATCACATACCTGGCTCCCTGCTATGTGACATCAGCCCTGCCTGAGCTCCTTGAGGTTGTGACCAGCTTGGCGGTTGAGACCCCCATATGGTCATGGGGGATTTCAACCTGCCTTCGGCTGGCGGGACCTCGGGGGTTGCCCAGGAGTTCTTGGCTTCCATGACAGCCTTGGGCCTGACCCAATTAATTAGGGACCCCACTCATACTGGAGGTCACATCTTGGATCTGGTTTTTGTCTCTGGACAGTGGCAGGATGATCTAGATATAGGGGATATAGTTATTGAACCCCTGTCATGGTCTGATCATTCGCTCCTTAGGCTAGACTTCCAGGCCACTCCACCCTGTCGCAGAGAGGAGGACCAATTACGATAGTACCCCCCCAAGCGCCTGATGGATCCAGATAGGTTCCTGATGGAGCTTGGGCCTTGTCCCGACATTCGAGCACACGACTCGGTTGAGGACCTGGTCGCCACCTGGGACAGGGTGGCGGCCGGGGCCCTTGACCAGGTCGTGCCCTTGCAGCCTCTGACTCTGCGCCGCTCTCACTCGGCCCCTTGGTTTTCCGAGGGGCTGAGGGAGATGAAGCACCAGAAAAGACGCCTGGAGAGTATTTGAATCCGACCGCTCCGAATCCGACCGAACACTATTACGGTCTTATATTAAGACCTATATAATGGTGATAAGGGTGGCAAAGCGCTCGTACTTTTCCGCACTTATTGCGTCCGCGGGAAATCGCCCAGCCGCTCTGTTTAGAGTGACCAGCTCCCTCCTGGAAGGTGGAGTGCAGGAAGACCCGAGGGGCTGAGGACTTTTTAAATTTCCTTTTGGATAAAATCGCTCGGATCCGGGATGGGCTGGCCTCTGAATGGGCAACTGGGCGAGGGGTCGGAGGTGGAATTTGGGGAAGTCATTTGGGAAGAGTTTGATCCTGTGACCCCCGAAAACGTGGACAGGGTGCTGCGGGGGCCAAATGCTACCACATGTTTATTGGACCCGTGCCCCTCCTGGCTGGTGTTGGCCACTCGGGAGGTGATACGAGGTTGGTTCCAGGATATTATTAACGCTTCCTTGAGTGAGGGATATCTGCCCGCCGTCTTGAAAGAGGTGGTGAAACCCCTCCTCAAGAAACCGTCCCTGGACCCAACTCTGTTATCTAATTATCGTCCGGTCTCCAACCTTCGCTTTGTGGTGAAGGTTGTTGAGAGTGTGGTGGCACGACAGCTCCCCCAGCACCTGGATGAAGCTGTCTATTTAGATCCACGCCAATCAGGCTTCAGGCCCAGGCCCAGCACGGAGAAAGGCTTTGGTCGCATTGGTGGATGATCTCTGGAGGGCCCGTAACAGAGGTCATTCCTCTGTCCTGGTCCTTTAGATCTCTCAGCAGCTTTTGATACTGTCGACCACAGTATCCTATTGTGACGGCTGGAGGGGCTGGGGGTGGGAGGCACTATTTTGCAGTGGTTCTCTTCCTTTCTCTCCGGCCGTTCACAATTTGTGTTGGCAGTGGGGCAGAAATCAGCCCCGAGGCCCCTGGTTTGTGGGATTCCTCAGGGGTCGGTGCTCTCGCCCCTTCTGTTCAACATTTATATGAAGCCACTGAGTGAGATCATCCGTAGCTTCGGGGTAGAATTCCATCAGTACGCTGTACATTTCTACCCCGGGCCACCCCGATGAAGCCGTCGAGGTGATGGCCCGGTGCCTGGAGGCTGTGCGATGTTGGATGGGGTGGAACAGGCTTCAGCTCAACCCATCTAAGACTGAGTGGCTGTGCTTCCCGGCACCCCGATACAGCCAGCTAGTTCCATCGCTGGCTTTGGGGGGGGGGGAATTCTTGCCCCCAGAGAGGGCTCACAATCTGGGTGTCCTCCTGGACGTACGGCTGTCATTAGAGGACCATGTGGTGGCCGTCACCAGGGGGGCTTTTGGTCAGGTCCGTAGGATCTACCAGTTACGACCCTTTCTGGATCAAGGTGCGCTTCGCACAGTCACCTCCGCCCTCGTAATCTCCCGCCTAGACTATGCCAACGCTCTCTACATGGGGCTTCCCTTGAAGAGCACCCGGAGGCTCCAGCTGGTGCAGAATGCAGCGGCACGGGTGGTGTTGGGAGCTCCACGGGGCTCCCATGTTACGCCACTCCTGCGTGAGCTGCATTGGCTCCCGGTGGCCCTCCGGGTGTGCTTCAAGGTTTTAGTTACCATCTTAAAACGCCCCATGGCTTGGGACCAGGATATTTGCATGACCGCCTCCTGCCATTATCGGCCTCCTGTCGACCAATACAATCCCATAGAGTCAGCCTCCTCGGGGTGCCACTGGCTGGACAGCTGGCGATCCCGAGGGTGCGGGCCTTCTCATTGGGGGCACCCTCCCTCTGGAACGAATTACCCCCGGAGATGAGGACCATCCCTGATCTCTTGACCTTCCGGTGTGCGTTGAAAACTTATTTATTTCACCAAGCCGGTCTGGCCTAGGGTTTTTAGGGGATTTTAATTAGGGTTTGTCTGGTTTTTAGTTTTTAGCCCTCTTTTTTAGCTCTCAGTCTTTTATATTTGGTCTTTTAGTAGCTTTTAATTTTGTACTGTTTTTATGTGGCTGTACACCGCCCTGAGTCCTGTTAGGGAAATAGGGCAGTATATAAGTTTAATAAATAAATAAATCTTAAATGAGAAAGGAGAACTAAGAACAAGGCAAGAGCTCAAAGACCAGGGATTAGAGATAGAATGGTGGGCTTACTTACAATTACAATCGAAATATGGAAAAGATATGAAAGAATGGGGAATTAGTAGATGGAAAACAGAATTAGACAAAATATTATTGGGAACAGATGAGAAATTGATTAAAAAATCTATAAAAGTGTTATTAGAATGTAAATTAGAAGAAGAAAAGGTAAAAGAAACAATGCTGGCCTGGATGAAAGATGTTGGGCATACTATAAATTTGGATGATTGGCAAACCTTACGGGATAGAAATAAAAAAATAATTTTGGCGGTACCGTTTAAAAAAAGCTTAAATAAAATGTTTTATCGATGATATATCCCACCATCAAAATTGGCAAAAATGTACCTAAGTTATTCCCCAAGTGTTGGAAGTGTAATAAGGAAATCGGAACATACTATCATTTATGGTGGAATTGTAAGAAAGCCCAAAATTATTGGTGAAAAATTCAGAAATAGATAGAAGAGATGTGTGAAATTAAAATAGAATATAGACCCGAAATCTTTCTATTGGGAATTAATGTGGGAAAATATAATAAAGATATAATATATTTAATAATCCATGTCACCACAGTCACAAGGTTAATTTATGCTTAAAATTGGAAATATAACAAAACTCCAGATGAGATGGAAATAATTAGGAAAATTTGGATGTGCACCGAAATGGACAAACTAACCCAAGAATTAAAAGATAAGGTTGAATCTGATTATTATAAAATTTGGGAGAAGTTTTTCCACTGGTTGGAAAAAGGAAGGATCAAGATTATCAAAACTGACCAAAGTTTATGTATATATGTAAATTTGTACTATTGTTTATACTTATTAATGATGTAAAACAATTATGTGTGTCAGGACGTATGCACCACATTCACTGTTGTTTTTAAATGTCTTTTCTTTTTTGTATGTTTAATAAAATTTATATTAAAAAAAGATAAAATGAATGTTCTGGGGTAATTATTTTAGTCTAGTGACACTTCTTTAGTAAATCCCATAATACATAAATCTTACTAATCCAAATAAGGGATTCAGAACAATGTTATTATGATTATGGCAAAATCTACAAAATGTATCTTTCGACCTGGCTTTATTGTCTACAATTCATGATTATCTAACATATTTTAATCCCTTTGGAACACAGGAACAGATACTATAAAAACATGTTCTAGTAATGTCTATGCTAAAGAAATTCAGAAAATATCAATTTATATTCTCATGAAAAATATTCAAAGACAAATCTTAGCAGCTTGCTAGCCAAATTTGGAGGGAGGCATTAATAAATTACATTTACTACCTGCTTTCCAAAACTGTGCAATAATTTAGGAAATGCTTACTCTTTCCAACATCCCTACAATGTATCTAGTATCACCAAATGGACCTATCTCTTCATAGCATCTTCCATATACAATAGCCAGGGCTTGTAAGCAGAGACATTTCATATTTATTTTAGGAGTGAGCAGGAAACGATGATACAACTCATTGAAAAATTCAGACCTGTCAAGAAAAAGGATAAAGAATGGTTTAAGACTTAAGTCTTTACATCTAAAATGTAACTTTTAATGTTAAGATAATATCAACTTACGATTTTTTTATTGCTTCACTTTCCTCACTCTCATCTTCTTCTAAAAGCAACCTCAAATAATAATCCCCTATTTTAATTTCTTCTGACAGGCATTCATATTTCACCTATTACAAAGAGAAAGTAGAGAAGGTTCTAATATAATGTCTGTGTGAGAAATGAAATTAATATAATAAAATCTCAGATTTTTTTTGTACAAAATTGAGATTGTTCGTAAGAAGGATCATATGTAGAAGACAGGGAAATATTTGCTTATTCTTGGGAATTGTACATATCTGAAGAAATGAATTCTTTTTTGTTTACAACTATTATTTTTATGTGATACCATAAAGCAATCAGTAATTTAATAACAATCTCAATTACCCATTAGGATTAATAAATCTTATTCTAGAAATGACATTACAGGAACTTGAGCAAAATTTATTTTGTTTATTTGCTGGAGCTAACATATTTTTCCAGTTGAAGATAACTCTGAACAACTTACATTCACTTCTACAGTTAAAAAGGTCAAAATACAATAGTATAATAAAGTAAAATAATAAAAAATAACAAAAAATTATTAAAAAGTTCCAAGGTCAAAAGGCAAAGCAAAAAAAGAAAAAAAGAAAAAGTCAACCATAGGTAAAGGTGAGAGCTCTAATTTATCTCAGATATGGTCCTATGGCTTTTTTTTTTAAGTCCAGTTTCCATGACTTTCTTTAATCTATACCATGGGATCTACTTTGATCTCAAGGGGCAAACTATTTCCAATAAGTGAGGAAGCAAGAGAGAAACTTAACTGTTTGGACTCTATAATGACATCCCTTGGGATGGAAAGAATCTGAATCATAATTATAGTGTATCAGCAGAAGCCACTTGACAATTCCATAGATATCCAAGACTGGATGCATATTGAACTTAACTTGATAGGCTAATTTTCTTACTTTTATAATTATGATTATAATTCCAATAGGATTTTTTAAAATAGATCACTGATTTGTATCTTTGTAAATAATTTTTATCAGTATTTTACGTACTAATAGTTTAGAAAAGGCTGTAAGGATTGTCTCTCCATCTAATTTAAGAAAGTGAAGACTTTTGAAACAAAGTATTTCAAAAGGAACCTTTTATTAAGCAGAAGTGACAGCAATACATTCAAAGCAATGTCTGAATACCCTTAGGCAAGACAAGTAGAATTAAAGCAGTAGAGACCCCTTCCTTTAGCCAGATGCAGATTCAGCCAATCCACAGATGTGAAGATGTTATTGTACGGGCCGCTCTAAGAAATAGATAAGCAGGCATTCCCATGGCTATCTCCGCTGGCTTTCAAAATGAAACAACCCACATGGCCCTCCTGCCTACCACATTCCCCAAGAGTTGGGAAAATCTCAGGGCACTCCGGTGCCAGGATACAAATTATAAAATAGTAGTTGTCACAAGCAATAGTAATGAATCAAATTTATGACCCCCCCCTTCTCCCAACTGAATAGCAGTATCACTTTTAGGGATCTGACAATGGCACTACAGATCCAGATGAAAAGATATTTAGATTCAAAATAAACTAAGCTTCTAATTTCATGGGATAAATATCAGATGAAGACATACTTCAAATTCATGGTGATTCCAGGAAATGACATTGGTACTGCCAAGTTCTCTGTCAATCTGAAATGCCCGCATTTCAGTCTCTAAGGAATCTCTTAATTCTTCCCTTGTTTTGAAATTCCAGATCAAATTGGATCTAGCGTGATCTTGGAGAAATCTATACAAACAGCATAAGAAACAGATTATAAATAATAATTTTTAAAAATAATAAAGAGGCACACCATTTCTTTCTGAATTGATTACCGGTAATAAAAGAGATCCCAGTTGGCTTGAATTTTTATCCTTTGCCTTCGTTTCCTCAGTATTACTGGCTTCTGATTGAGGTTCTACAAAATAAAGTCAATCAAATTACGTCCAGAAAGTAACTGAATATACAGTGAAATGAGTTCATGCATTTCATGGAAATACGAAGCTTTCCTTTTATGAAAAGTAGCAGCTTTCTCAAAAATCATAAATACCTTTTTCCCCATCTAAAGATAGGCCATCATATCAATATGGATCAATTTTATAAAAGTTAAGAAATGAGGTAAATATGGCCTCAAACATTTCTGCTTTGTACTAGAGATAGCCTTGATTTACGACCTGTTTGTTTAATGATAGTTTAATTCAACCCCAACCTAAAGGTGATGTCTTTAAAGTTACAGTTGTCAACTCCCCAGTCATGTAATCACAATTCAGATGCTTGGAAACCAAATTCCATTAACACTGGTTGTAATATCTGGCTGTCATGTGACCATAATCTGTAACCTTCCCAACTACCTTTTGAGAAGAAACATTAATTGAAGAAACCAGATTAATTTACAACTGCTTGATTCACTTAATGAACCCATGCTTCACTTAACAACTGCAGTTAATTGCTTAATGGCCAAAGTAAAAATGGTTGTAAAATTGAGTCTGGTCATGAGATGATTGGCTTTATGGTTGCATCAACTTATAAAGGAAACTCTGGTCCCAGTTGCAGTCATAAGTCAGGAACTACCTGTAGCTTCTTTTTCATTGTTATGGAATTTGAACAATTCACTGCAAAAGTATGGTATAAAACCACTTGACTATATTGTTACATGATGTGTGAGAAAGCAACTTCTTTACAATGTTTATGAAAATAACTGGAAATATAAGACAATCAATTTGGAGAAGCATAACTTGATATGTTAGCAAGTAAAGACTTCTATATTTTTATACAACTGAAACATCAATAATAAGCCAATCTTAACCAAGCAATAGTTTTAATCAATTTTATATTGGCAGACATGTTGCTATACACTAAGCTAATTCAAGGCAGTTTGCAGAAAGGAATAAAGACTCACCATATTGTTTCTATCCTAGTTGTATTTGGGAAATAAAAGAAAAACAAAATTTATATTTAAAATGCCTCTCAAAAGTTTTAATATTTTAAAAAAACCTCCTACAAATAAGGTATTTGTACATAATAGCGCTATGGCCTGCGAACCTTAGATCACACCTCTAACTTCTACTAATCACATTGCTGTGAGCGGGAATGTTCATGGGCCAAAGTAATAGAAAAAATTAGTGCTGGAAAATGTAATATCATTTAATGAACTGGATATATAGCAAATGTATGAATTAAAATGGCTCCTCATTTTTCTCCACTTATTCCACAAAAAACAGCCTAGAACTTTAGGTGTAGTCACAACTGAAATTACATAATGTTAGTCATACTCATAATTTAATAAATTGTTATATATGGTACTCTGAACCGAATGGATAATAAAGCTACTTCAAATATCATACATTTAGCACACTAATCCATATCGAAATTGGTTTGTTTTTGGATTACCATCTTGCACAACTCCCTCTTCAGAATAAAACTACGGTTTACTTACAGACTATTCAGCCAAAATATAAATCACATTATGGCTAAGAACAGAGTGTAAATCAGATCACAACCATGTAATATAAAAAGCCATAAACAATTATATGCATCAAAAAGGTACATAAATACATAAGTAAGCAGAAGGATGGAAGGAAAGCAAATTAGACAAATTGAGAATTTGTCCTACAGAGATAATATATTAACTACTCAAATTATACAGGTGTTGTCTTAAACTTATATTTCACCTTTATAAACAGCAGTTATCTTAAATAGCAGTTTCCCAGTTTCAAGAAAAAAATTAGGCTTGATTAGGTATCACTATTAATACAAGAAAATATCTTCAATTTTTCTGTAGATGAGGATATACTGATAGTAACAGTCACCTATAAAATCAATACAACCAAACATATCTAGACAAACAACTGAAATGGAAAAAAATCATATTAACATTAAATATGAACACAAAAAATAATATTATACCTCTTTTTGCACTATTCCCATTTTGTCTCGCCAGTGCATCAAAACCAAATCCACCTTCTCTTTAGCAAATTTTTCAACCCCTTTAGCAGCTTTTCCTGCAAGTCGTTGCCATTCTGGCACTTTATTAAACTTCCCATACTGATCCTATAGAGGAAAGTTCATCAATCATCAAAATTAATTTAAATAAATCAATTATCCACAGAAATAATGAAAATTGAGCTAAGTTATTTTTACCTTCTTGAAAGCCATGATCTATATTTTAAATTAGATGTACAGTAAAACAATTCAAGAGGAAAATTTCATACTTACATTTGCAATTTTTAAGTTATCCCTAATATGCATCCGATCCCAGTCCTTTTCTGGAACAGGGTCATTATTGTCCAAGTAAGCAAGTAAACCTGATGGCTAAAGCCACACACATACAAATGATGAACAAAAAGCATCAAATCCAATTACATTACTTATCAAAACTTATAATTAATTCAAGATTTGTTATAATTTTCTACAAATTTAAGCATCAATTACTATTTGACATACATAATATACATCTTTATTCAACTGTTATTTTTAAATCAGATGTTTTAGTGCCTTTTTATTAAGTTATTTCATTTTCCATACATCACAGAGTGTTGACTATCATTAAATATTAGTCCATAGGTAGCAATTTTCATGTGTATATCTTACATTCTCTAAAAACATTTTAACATTATCAATACAGCTACTAGAAACAATGAAGAGTAAAAAAGCTATATGGGGCTTAGTTATGCCTATCTATGCCTTAGTTAGGCTAGTGTTTTCTTTTAAAATCCCATCTATTAGAATTTTCAAAGTTTAAAAGATTGGAACACTGGGGGCAAAGGACACTTTGAGAAATAAATTCTAAAATGCTTTAAACATGGTAGATCTTACTATAATTGAGTGAGGGGGAAAATCTCTGCTGCTAATTACATATTCACAGTACAATTCAGAGCCATCTTTCATACCAAAAACTATTTCCAGTTCTATCTAATATGCTTTTGGTAAAAAATGGAAAACTCATATAATAGCTTCTGTTAATGCAATGACTTGCTATTTGAAAATCTAGTTATAGTACTGCGGAAGTGTTCGTGCGTACCTAAAAGATCTTCTAGCCTTGGCTAACATTTACCAATCTAAAAATACGTAACAAATTTTTTTACTAGAATACTTTTCATAAAGCTATTTAAAATGTCTATTGCTGAAAAATGGCTGAAGTGTCATAAATAAGCCTTCTCAAGACACATTTTCACTTACCAAGATACGCTTAAGTAAGTTCAAAGCGGTTGTATTTTCAGCTGTCCAAAGACCCACTAGATGTCTACTTAGCTGCCTAAGAATTATAGTGGAAAAAACAATTTATTAGATAAAAAATGAAGTTCAAAGACAACAGTCTTCCAACAGTGCTATTGCTCAGCAACTATTCAATCTTCAACTTATATTCCAAATTAAAACTGCTGTCTAATCCAGGGGTCGCCAACCTTTTGGACCTCAGGGACTACCAAACTCATACTTTTAAATCCCGAGGCCCACTAATACTAATTTTTTAAAAAAGATAATATATTTAATATAAAATTTTTATTGTTTATATTAAACATAAATTTATATATATATATATACTTTTGTGTTACAACACCCTGTCAAGCCCCAATTAAGGGAGGAAGCATACTGCTTTCTTTTCTCTCTTTCGACTCATTACCAGAGACCATACCGACAGAAAGCTATTTGTTTCGTTGTCTTTTGTGTACATGTGTGTTAGGTTTTGAGCTGATAAATAATTAAATAAGGGAGACTAGGATAGATCTATTTTGAGCTGGTTAGCTCTCTTCAGCTAGCCATAATCTTGCTGGCCCAGCAAGGGTATGGCTAGCTGAAGAGAGCTAACGAGCTCGAAATAGATCTATCCTAGTCTCCCTTATTTATTTATCAGTTCAAAACCTAACACACACACACACACACACACACACACACACACACACCTGCTTATTTAGTTATAACAAAATCATAAATGCTTAATCATAACAAAACATTTATTGTAACAAAATTATTAAAGTTAGTGCAATTATTACAAAATATTGAAACGTTTAAATATTACACATTTTTAGTGTGATATTTGTTCCTGCTTGTTTGAAATAAGTTTATGGATTTTTGGCTCCAATGATGTTACTGCAAGACAGAGAGTTGTTATTTCAAGACAAGACTGGTACTGAATTTTAATTGCTGTGACAGATGAAAATGTCTTTTCGCACAAATATGTTGTTGAAAATTGAATCAAAATTTTCATTGATTTTTCATTCAGCAATGGGTATTCACTTTTTACGGAGAGCCAGAAATGAGGTCTTGTGATGGATGACTGGAATTTAGCTTTGAGACGGTTATCGGATGATAGATCAATGAGGCTTTCTTTTTCATGCATACTTAAATCTTCAATTTTTCCTGCAAATGGATCTATTATCCACATATTGCCATGTCTGGGATCTTCTTTCTTTGGGTAATAACGACCAAAAGATTCTGTGAGTGACTGTAAGTGCTGTTGAGCAATGGTTACGACTTGCCAGTTGACATCTTTCTCTCTCAAATACCCATCAAAATTGGAAAACATTTGCAGATCTTCTTCTGCCAACTGTGTTTGCCACAGTAATATTTTCCTTTGAAAAGCATCCATTTTACCTCGTAGTGTGAACACAATCTGAAATTGTCCTTGCAAAGATAAGTTTGTTCATTTAACAATAAAAAAATATCTGCAAGGTATGCAAGCTTGGCTACCCACTCATTGTTGGTCAAGAGTTCTAGAAATTTTGGATTATTTTGCTGGCAGAAAAATACTTTCACTTCTTCGCGCAGGTTGAACAGTCGGCTTAGTATTTTGCTCCTTGACACCCATCTCACCTCAGCGTGAAGAAGAAGATACCTATTTCTTCACAAAGTGCCTCAAATATTCGAATATTGAGTGCTTTGTGTCGAATTTCATTTACAATTTTAATAACATCTGATAACATTTTGTGTAGCTCTGGGGACATTTTTTTCGTTGCAAGTTGTTCACGATGTATAATGCAGTGTGTTGACAAAATGTCTGGGTGACCAATTTTTTTTCACCTTTGCAACAATTCCTGAACGATGTCCAGTCATGTTTACGGCACCATCTGTATGTATCCCAACACATTTTTTCCATTCAATTCCGTGTTCGAGGAAATAACTGTTCAGTGCTTCAAAAATCTCAGAGCTAGTTGTTCTACCTGGCAAGTTGAGCGAGCAAAGTAGTTCTTCCTGTAACTCTCCTTCACACTCAATTCTTACAAAACAAAGGAGAAGTTCCTTGTTACTTAGGTCTGTTGATTCATCAAGTTGAATTGCATAAAATGGTGCATTTTTCACCATTTTTATAACTTAATTTTCAATATCTCCAGCCATGTCTTCAATTCTGCGCTTGATAGTGTTAGCGGATATAGGAATTGCTTTCAGTTTCTGGACAGCCTGCTTTCCCAAAACCTCTTCACAGGCTTGTAACATGCAAAGCTTAATTAAATCTTCTCCATTTGTATATGGCTTTTTATTTTGTGCAATCTGAAGTGCTATCAGAAAAGGAGCCTTTAATAAGGACTTATCTCCAACAGTCATTTTTGTTAAAGCAATTACTTGCTTTTGCATATTTTCATGCATTCTTTGAAAATATTCAAGTGGTTTGTTGGCTAAATCTGGGTGTTTTGATTGCAAGTGTCTTCTGAGTTTCGAAGGTTTCATGCCTTCATTGGATAAATTCTCAGAGCACACAACACAAAGTGGCCGTGGATCCAGCTCACTACCAGGTTCTTGAATAAATCCACATTTCAAGTGATCTGAATCATATTTTCTTGATATTTTAGAGTTTTTTCTTCTTTCCGCCTTCAGTTTGAATGTTCTTCCTAATGGTGCCTGATGAGGACTGTGGAAGCTCTGATTCATTGATCAGCTCATGGTTAAGTGAAGTACGCATATTGTTGTTGCTACTATTATCGTTAGTAACATTATCATTTGTATCGCTAAAGAAATGCAAAATATTCCTTCGCTTTTTTCCACTCATCATGGAAACCATTTGAATCTAAAACCAAACAAGAAATGATAGTTGTCAAAATCAATTTGTTTGATGCCATTAATATTACAGTCAAAGAAAATGAAGTTAAGGTCAAACTTATCTAAAAAGAGCATCTACCTAGCTTGATCCTGGGGTGCTGTGTGTCCAGACCAGGCACTTTCTTTTGGCCTCTGGGCAGGAGGTCCAAGAGAAAGCACCTGCTCCAGGCATACAGCCTTCCAGGAACCTCTTTTGTGTTCCTTCTCTCAAGAAGCCTGGTCGGTCTGAGTGAAGGAAAATGAAGACAGGCAAACTGATGGTGGTGGGAAAGTCAGTCCCATATTCCAGAGTTGTAATAGCCACAGCACTGGCCCTTTGGGACAGCTGCTCCTGGATGATAAAAGGGTCAGTCCTGTGACTACTACAGCTCTGGAATATGGGTTTGGCCCATTTGGGGAGGAAAGGCAGCACTCTGGCTGAATGGGGGGGGGGGCAGGGGGCAAGTGGGGGATGAGGTTGGGAATTGTGGGACAGAGTGAAGGGAAGGGAAGGGAAGGGCCTCTCTCATCCTTTGGGTTTGAGAGGATCCAAAGTCCTGGTGTTTTGTCTTTGTTAAGAGTAATGTGTAACTAGCATTTTTTCTCCTATACTTTCACACTTATGAAAGTTTGTCAGCAAGCAAGAAATACCATTTCCACTCCATTTTCATTCCAGTCATAACAGGACAAACATTTGAATGCACAGTACTATCTAACATTTTCCTGATATAGGTCACTCTGCAGCAGTCAAGCCATGCAATTTCCCCCCGTGGATTTATTTTCCCAGCAGCGTTGGATCTTTCTCTCTCCCTCTTCCAACCCCTCGCCCCCACCTTGAGGCTGGAAAGAAAAGGCACAGCCATGCAAATTTCCCCCGTAGATTTAATTCCCCAACAGCATTGGATTGCTCCAATGCTCTCTCTCTCTCTCTTCCTTCCACCCCCCCCAACCTGGAGGCAATGGTTGCTGCAGCCATCAGGCAGAAGCACGAGCAGCATCTGCTGCTTTTCTTCCCGGGACTTTAATGCCTAGGGCGATTATGAACTAACCAAATGGCTACATTGATACCCCTGTGTAGCCGCTTGGTTAGTTCCTAATCCGCCTTTCTTTCCCACCGTCAGCAAGCCACCTCTCTCCCCCGGCATTGGTCTTACCTTCAAGTTGCAGTTCGCATGGTTCTCTGCTTCTCAATCAGTGAGTTTTGCACGGTGGTCAGCAGGTAGGGGGGCACGTGGACGGAGCAGCCTTCTTTTCCCGCGCGGCCCATATTAATTGCTTTTAGAGGCCATTTCTTCTGCAGCCCACCAAAATTTTGCTGCAGCCCACCAGTTGGCAACCGCTGTTCTAATCTACCTCATTCTAAAGTCTTGTTATTTAATAAACATTGTAGCTTTAAAAACTCAATCAATGTTAAAAGGCAACTTAGTACCTACTACACATTACAGCAGTTTTCAACTTCCAAAATTATGTATCTAGGTGTTTTACTAGAAATAAAAGTAGGACAGGTATTTGGCAGGATGATTTGGTCCCCAGCTTAAAAGAATGCTTCTGTGAACTCTGTAATTAAGTTAAATTGCAGTAGTAGAAATTATTTAGTTTAATAAGAAGATAACACTGCTGATAGTGATATCAATGTAAGGGAAGAACAACCCCAAGCCAATGAGAAAAGGAGATAGATCACTGTGGAAAATGACTACAAAGACAAGTACCAACTGAAAAACAGTCCAGTCAGTATAGGTGATCTTTAATTTACAACCATTCATTAAGTCGAGGACTATATTCAATACTGTAGTAGAAATAATTGTAATCATTTAATGTAATGATTAAAGTGCTAAAACTGGGAGAGTATAAATACTAGTCCTCCCTCAGAGTCAGAAACTGATTGGGTGATATTGCTCTTTTTCAATCCAAGCTACATAAAAAGGCTGTTACTGTGGAGAAAATAGGAAGCATTATAGATGCTGCCTTGAGTTTTATAAAATAAAGGTGTGGTATAAATCAAACAACTGGGAAGAGATAGAAAAGTAATGAGTGTATATTCTTTCAGCATATAGTTCTTCTGCAGCCATCAATTTTAGTATGGAAGACAAAGATCACTGACTTAGAGCAGGGGTTCTCAACCTTTTCTATACCCCGCACCCCTAGAACACTTTTGATATATTCTTGCACACCTTAAAAATAATTATATGCATATAACTATATACTATAATTATAATTTTAATTATACAGTATAATTTTAAAGTTGCTAAACCAGTTTCGCATTCCCTAGAATATCATCTTGCATTCTCAGGGGTGTGAGCACCCCCAATTGGGAACCCCTGCCTTAGAGCATTTAAACAAGTAATTTAAGTCTGGACTTACCTATTGGTACGCATCCTTTGATCTGTGCTTATAGTAAACATTGCAGTATGCAAGTGGCGAGGTAAAGCACCTTCACTGAGAGCAAGTTCTTGCATTTTAGTTGCTATTTCTTTATCTCCCTCCTTTGGGAAAAATGGAATAAAATTTAAAAAACAATTAAGTTTTTCATTGTTTACAGTTTTTTGAACTAGAAGTAACTACCTGCACATATAACACTGTTAATAATGCTAAAATGTAAAATTAATTTCTCATATCAATATTTCTGCTTTTATTTCCGCTGTGACAAGAAACATCTGAAGCAAATCTAAATGTAACATATAATTATTTCATCTTTAAAAATACTAAACTAGTCTTGGAAAAAGAAACACTTTCTTATTAAGAAGAATTTCACAAAATAATTCAAAATAATAATTTTCTGGCATACATTAAGACCATAAAGGCAATATTTTTTGCAATGCCTAATTGATTCTATTAATATTGTGCATTTATATTTACATAAATATTGCCTTATAAAGATTTTAACAGCTGCAATTCACCTGCAGTCAAAAACTTCCCTTGTAAGAAAAAATATCAATATAAAGAATTATATTTATCATGGAAGAGAATATTCCAAAAAATTCTAAATTGTTGTTTTTTTCCTCTGCACCATGCCAAATCATCTCCCAGTTCATGACATTTCTTGGGCAATTTGATTATTTCCAGAAATAATTCTGAAGTACACATGCTCCACCCCTGAATTTAATTCTCATTGCCATGTCCAGGACTTCTCATACCATTTCTTCATAAGAGGATTTACTTCTTGAAACTGTCAAATAATTACCAGAACAACATAACCTAGAACTTTGGCATGGGTTATGGACAGATGAATTTTGCAAAATCAAAGGGAGAAGAACCAAACCTAACCCTGTTTCTGCAGGTAGTCCTTAAAATTACAATGGATCTAAAATAGATATTTAGAATCCAGATTTGAAATTCTGATGGCTGCGTCCCCTCAGTCTTATTACTCCGTTTTGGGGGGTAAGCAACTGACCTGCAGTGTTCTGCAGTTGCATCATTTTCTTCAGTTTCTGACAAAAATGATGCATAGCAAACAATGGATTCACTCATTTAATTGCTGTATCATTTTATGACTGATGCAGTCACTTAAGAATTGCCACAAAAAGGTTGTAAAATTGACCGTGGTCACACAATCTGATTAATGACTATATTGACTTACAACTGTAAATGTGGATTCAATTATAATCATAAGTTGAGGACTAGCTGTACATTACTTGTAAGGCAGAATAACTTTAGAACAAAAATTGTGCTAAAGAGTCAAATATTTTCACTAACATAGTTCATTCTAAACAACTGCTTTTAGCTGAATGAAAAGTAAATTAAATTAAGAATTAATCACCATATTTCTTCATAAGTTTATTTTATACAAATTGTTTACTGCTCAAATGTACCTTATTTAAAATAAGCCTTACTTCTATTATTGCCTTCATAACCAGTCCAGCTCCTTTCACAATGGCCATGGAAGGGTGCTGTGAAAATAATGCATAAGAAAGCAATATAGCAGAGACATAGTGAATTGGTAAGTCTAAAACTGGGGGGTGGGGGGTGGGGTGATTTACTCTCATTAAGCGATAAACACTTTTATAGAATTGCAATTGAGAGCCTTCATATTCTATAGCAAATCAGTTCCTATTTAATTTAGAATGTTCTTGAAAAATCTAATGCAAATGTATGCAAGTTATCATTCCATTTACAATATAATTTTCCTCTTTATAATATTCATTCTGAAGCATTTATTATTTAATTTATAAGGTTGTCCATTTTACCAGGTGATTCTGGTTGGGAACAAATTTAAATAATTTTTGAAATGTTTCTTAATACCATATTAACCTGAAAGAGCTTGAAGAGGGTTCTTCCATTAAATGCAACCATCTCTAATAACATATCAAACTGCTGCCCTTCTGTTGTTTCACTATAAGGAGCACAAAGTGCAAAAGTAAGGAAGTCCAGAAGCGAACTAATAACTAGGGCGCCTGTTCCATATTCCTAGAAATGAAAAATATATTTATTTTAAAAGATTTCACAGAAAAAAAATCAAATACACATGAACTATTCTTTTTAATTCAAAGGAAAATGAGCGTTATCACTTTAACTCCAAAGGAACAGAATAAAACCTATCTATCACTTCTGATTCTGGAAATTTCTCTCTTTCCAATAAAAAGGAAGTATTTTTGCAGGCATATGCTGCATGCATATATATAACTGCAAAAAACACATTCCAAAGAAGCAGCCCAGATCATTAAAAAGAATAAACTTCTTATTAAAATTATAAAAGAATTTATACTATTAAATCATGTCCAATTTGTATGCACAAGTCATTGTCCTTGCTGGACATAATTTATCTTCAAAAAAGGTTAACATTCAGCCCATAAGATATTATGATTCATAAAATACTCACAAAATGATCTGCAGTGATTGCAGTCACTTGTTTGCTTTCAACAACTATACACTACTTCTATTACACAACTACAGTACCAGGTGATATCTCATTAGATATTTGGTTTCAATTATACCTCAGAATTTTTAAAACAGAGAAGTAAACTTTTCATATAGGCACATTTCTAATGATGAACATATACTATTGGTATGCTCAGAAAATAACAATAGGAACGTTTATCCTGTCACAAAATGGCCATATTAACAGATATTAATTAGAAAACACCTTTTAAGCAGAAGTATATTTGATATCTTTCAGAAATGATGAGGTGGGAACCCCTAAAACCAATATTGGAGTCACACATTATTTATTATGAGACACTTCAATCTGGCTCACTCCCAAACAGTTTATGGTTATTTATACAGTTATTCAATAAAATTAAGTAAATACTTCCAAGAAGTTGAATTCTTCAGGAGTATCAGAAAAACAATTTATCCTAACTGTTTTTTATTTGTTATATGCTACCTTATTTTTTAATTTACCGTGTTTTCCCCAAAATAAGGCCAGGTCTTACCTTCTTTTACGCTTGAAAATAAGCACTCAGGCTAATTTTCGGGGAGGTCTTTTTTTTGAGGTGAAGGAGGTGAGAAGCGTGGTCCCCTCATGGCTGCTTGGCCCCTTAATTGAAGCCCACAGATCAGCTGAGCCAGTGAGGGCCAGGAGGTGCCTCTCATTCTGTCTCTCTGGATGCTTGGAGATGTCTACAGTGCACTCTTGCCAGTCCTACCTGTGGCACCAGGCAACCTCATAACTGAGGGCCCCTTTCTTCCACAGTTCATCTTGTGGCGCTGGAGCAGGCAGTGACCAGTCTGTGCTCTGCCTGGCTTGGAGCTCGGAATTGGTCAGGCTGCTACTATGATGAGGCAGAAGGCCGTGTGGCATGTTGGAATCAGCTCTCCCCACCGCTTCTTATGCAGCTGGTGGACCTGCTGCTGATGGCCTCATCACCTTCCTGGCTGCACTGCTCTCAGCACAGGAAAATGGGGGGCGGGATTTCCTGCTAATCATCCTGAGCCCAGCACGCACACACTGTCAGGCCTGCCTCCATTCAAAACCCAAGAAAGAAACCCCCGCAATTCCATTGAGATAGAGAAAAGGTACTTTTACCAAGTTTGAAATGAGCAAAAGCAAAGCAAAATCTGAGCCAGTGAAAATTACATATTGAAAGTTTTCCCAAATCCTCCCCCCAGGGACCCAGGCTGAATGTTTAATCCATGACCCACAAAGTGTCATGTGGGGCACATTTTCAGGTGTTTTTGTCCATCTGGAGTTCTAGGATGATGACCCTGACTGGGTGTAAACAACTCAATTCAGCAGCTCAGTAATTCTTGAGAGCAAACCTCCCTTTTAGTTCACATGGGCATTTCTCACACCAGCATAGTTCCCAAACCCCAATGCCATGCCTCCCTCCCCATTACTGTGGCAGCTGATAGCAAGCAAGCATCAAAGGGAAAACCCAGGCTGGAAATCCAGCTGACATTCGGCCCTCCTGCAGTAGAGGCGTTAGTCCTAAGGAAGAAATATAAGAAAGAATAGACAGGAAAGAAGAAATCTACCATAAAGGGAGCAAAATAACATTACGGCTTGTCAGGGTATTTAGTGTGAAACAGTTGTAAGAGTTTAGGGGCCCGGACATCCCGAGCATTCACCTATTCAGACTCTGAGGTAGGGAAATGTTTCCAAGCCGCCAAATACTGTATTTTCTGCCAAGCTTCCTGGAATCCAGGATCTCTTTGACCTCAAAGTATTGTTCACCTTCAATGAGGAGGGGAATCGGAGGGGCAGGTTGGTTTGGTTGAAGAGGGGATACATGCTCAGGTTTCAACAAGCTAGCATGAAACAAAGGATGGATCCGCCTAAGGGTTTTGGGCAGCTCTAGCTGTACCATGATCGGATTAACGATCCTAACAATGGGGAAAGGGCGTACATACTTGAGTCCCAGTTTCTTTGATTTCTGGGTGGTATGTAAATACTTTGTAGATCCAAGATCCCTACTTGGAACTCTTTTGATCAAGCTCTTTTCTTGTCGGTCTATCTTTTATGGGCTTGATGTGCCTCATCTAGTGCCTTACAGATGACAGGCCAAATACATTGAAACTATTCAATCCATTCCACTAAGGAAGAGATCTGAGGCTTCTCCTGGGGCAGTTCTGATATGGGTACAAAATCCTGACCAGAAGCAACTTAAAATGGGGTGAAGCCAGTGCTACTGTGGATGGAGTTATTATAAACAACCTCTGCACAAGGTAGTAAGTCAGCCCAATTGTCCTGTTGGTAGCTCACATAGCACCTAAGGTTATGTTCCAGAACAGAGTTCATACGTTCACAGGCCCCGTTAGTTTGAGGGTGGTGGTAGAGCTTAGACTCTGGGTGGAGCCTAACAATTTCAGGAACTCACTCCAGAAGTGGGAGGTGAATTGTACCCCCCTATCCGAAATGATGCAGTCAGGAACCCTGTGTAACCTATATACTTGTTGGATAAATAGTTTGGCGAGCATTTTTGTGGAGGAGATCTTGGAGCAGGGTATAAAGTACACTTACCTAGAAAATAAGTTTGTGATCATCTAAATAACTGTGTTACCCACACTCTCAGATAGTTCAACAATGAAGTCCATGGATATTTCTTTCCATGAGGCACTAGAATTGGCTACACTATGGAAGAGTCCAGCAGGTTTTCCAGGGGCCTCTTAACAGCAGCACACATATGGCAGCTGGCCATGTAGATTTCTATGTCCTTTTTCAACAAGGGCCACCAGATCTGCCGTTTGACTAAGTGTAAAGTTTTCACAAAACCAAAGTGTCCAGCAGCTTTCAAATCATGGATCTGTTGCAGCACAGTTCCCCTAAGACTGGCAGGACATATAGTTTAGCGCCAATCCATACTAGCCATCTCGTATGATGCACTCGTTTGAGTGGGACAGAAACCAGTCATCACTTTTCAACGCCCCTTTCAGTTCCTTGCTTAAGTCACTGGGAAGGTCAAGTTCTGCTTTCTCCTGAGCTCTGGTAACCAGAGGAACAACCAGTTGCTTGGAGGAGATAACTGGACGGATTACTTATGGCCAAGCACTATTATACTGGGGCAATCTAGATACAGCATCCATCATGAAATACTTCCCCCCCAGAAAGGTAGTGCGAGGAGAAATTAAAACAGTTAAAAGTATTGCGCCCAACGAATTTGCTTGGATGAGAGTTTTTGGGGCATTTTTAAGGCCTCCAGGTTTTTATGGTCAGTCCATATCTCAAACGGGTGTTTTGCCCCTTTGAGAAGATGCCTCCAAGTTAAGAGGGTCCATCAGACAGGAAATGCTTCCTTCTTCTTTTCAGTTTCAGTTAATTTCCTGGAGATGTAAATGCATGATTGTAAGGCCACAGTGGCATTTGCCTGCAATAGCATGGTCCCCACAGCCACATCACTGGTGTGAGCCTGGACTACGAAGGCAGCAATCGTGTCAGGATGTTTAAGGATGGATTCGGCTGCAAACAGCCACTTAAGTTTCTAAAAGGCTGCTTGGCATTCCATTGTCCATTCAAGGGGATGGCTAGGCTTTGGCTTAAGCTCTCCGTTTGTCTTTAGACACTGGTAATGGGTAACACAATTGTAGCAAATTCAACAATCAACAATTGCTAAAATCAACAATTTTAGCAGGGATGATTGACTATAAAACTTTGCTTTTCAATTGCTTTCTGATGCAAGGAGGGAGGAGGGTGCCTACTCCATGACCACTTGCACCTTCTCAGGATCCATTTCTATCCCCTTATGTGGTATGTGGTAGCCCAAATAGTCAATGCTATGCTGGTGACAGACTTTGACAATTTGGCGTACATTTCAGTGGTTCCTGCTTCTCGGGCTTCCTGCCTCCAGCAGTTGTTGGCTTGGAGCCTGGCTTGGAGAGGCAATCAGCTGCTCGGGGCCCCTCCTTCCCACACCTAAATCACGCTGTGGATCTCTGTTTCGCTGCTGGCCCGCCTTTAGCAACTCTCGGGGGCCCTCTTGGGGTAGAAGGGGAAGGCTTGCTCCCGCTGTGGCTTCCACAGTGCCAGACTCTGGCTAAATTGATTTCTACCTCACCTACCAACACATAACAGCGCTGAAGGTCTCACAGGGCTCGACAGGAGATGCAGTTCTGATAGATGTCCTCATTAAGCCCATTTTTGTAGCACTCCATCAGGGGACCTCTGGGGACCAGCCATGCATGTGGCAGGCCAACTTGTGAAACTCCTGGATGGACTCAGCCATTGACCTCCACCCCTGGTTTATGGTCTTCTTCCTGGACCCAGCCTTGTGTTCAGCTAGGTCCTCAAGCTTCATGCAGAGCACCATCATAAACTGGTTGTAATCCCTCAGCTGGGGGGCATCATCGTTGTGAAGGGTGACCATCCACTCTGCTGCGGTCCCCTCCAGAGCCAAGGTAACACATCTCAGCTTGGCTGCCTCCAAAGCATACTCCTGCATTTGGTTCCAGACTTGAGCTAGGAAGGCTTTGGGATCCCCTCCATATTTTATTCTCAGCTGAGGAATCTTTGGAATTTAACACGTCCGGGGGATGCCCCCTACTGGGTGGTCCTGGGCTGCAGCAGCAGCGGCTACTGGGATGGCTGCTGCTGGAACTGGCAGGAGTCTCTTTGTGTGCTGGCAGGGCATGCTTCTCCGCGAGGCCCACACCAAGCTCTCCAACTCTCGGGTGCTTCATGTAGAAGTTGCAGAGCATGGTTCAGCAGGAGGTCCTCTTTGTCTGCTTCCTGCAAGACATCCTCTCCCCGCCGGCATATGGTAACAGTTGGGGGTGCTCATCCAGGGATTCCATGCATCCTATGTCCAGCAACCATTTGGCTTGGACCTGTTTCTCCTCAAGCTGAAACTCCTCAAGCCACTCTGTCTCCTCCCAGCAGCATTGTGGCTGGGGGGAGATCGACCCCAATCTTCCTGGTCGCTCCTGTGGGTTGACATTGTGTGCTCAGCTCCCTTAATAGATTAGGTCTCTGGGTTGGCTGATAAAGCAGATTTTGCTTAATGTCAGGCCTGTCTTTGTTCAAAACCCAAGAAACAAAAACCCCAAACCCATTGAGATAGAGAAAAGGTACTTTTACTGAGTTTGAAATGATAGCAGCAAAAGAAAAGCAAGATCTGAGCCAAAAGATGTGAAAATTACATACTGAAAGTTTCCCCAAATTCCTCCCCCCAGGGACCCAGGCTGAATGTTTAATCCATGACCCACATGTGGGGCACATCTTCAGGAGTTTTTGTTCATCTGGAGTTCTAGGACAGTTGGCCTTGACTGAATGTAAACAATTCCATTCAGCAGTACAGTAATTCTTGAGAAGCAAACCTCCCTTTTAGTTCACATGGGCATTTCTCACATCAGCACACTTACCAAACCCCTATGCCATGCCCACCCTCCCCATTACTATGGCAGCTGATAGCAAGCAAGCGTCAAAGGGAAAACCCAGGCTGGAAATCTGGCTGACATGCCCATTCAAGAATTGCAAGGCTGAAGGCTTTGGGTGTGCATTTGTGCTGGGATGGAGGAATGGTCAATCTGCAAGAAAATCCCCCCCCTCCAAATGCCCTCTATTGGTGTTTGTTTGGTGCGGCCCCAGGCAAACCGAGAGACAGTGGAATGGAGTGGGTGGTGCATAGGAATTGCCTCTGCCTCCACCTTCTGCCAGTACAACCATGCAAGCCTCCTGTGAGCTTTCCATGAGTAAAAAGAGGGAAAAGCAAAGCAGCTGGCCATGGAGCTTCTGGCTTTGGGAAGTGGCCCAACAAGCAGAAGCACTGTGCCCAGAAAGAGACGGGCAAAAATCATGCTGCTAGTTGCACGCATGTGGTTTGCTCCATTACCCCTCACTGTAGAGCCTGGCCAGGAAGGCAGAGGGCAGAGTCGCACGCAGTTCCTGCAAAACTTTCCCACCTTCCACCAGATTAACATACATCTCCTTGCCTTCGCTCTCGCTCCCCCTGCTTGCAGATCCCTCCCCCACCAGGTCCTCTTTTGACTGTTTGGCTCCGCTGCAGCTGGAAAGAAGATCGTACTTTACTTTCAGAGCATGGTGCTCTCCATCTTAAGGTGGCTGCACTTGAGGGGCATAGGCAGCGCTTCCTCCAACCAAGCTTGTGCACCAGGCAAGCTGACTCTCCCAACTTGCAGAAAGGCACAGCACATTTCAATTCCTCAGAAGCTGCATTTGTGGCACATGGCAAGATTCTAAAGATCTTCATTCTCTTTTGCACAGAGAGCTTATTACTGGTTGTGAGGGTCTACAGGGGGCACCGATTTCCTTTCCATGGCAACCAGCGTAAGAGTGCTGGGGGCGGAAGAAGAGAGAGAGAAAGCCTCTTGATTTTTGTGCATGTTTTAAACTTTTTACTAAGTTTAAACATGCATGTGTGCTTGTGAGATGGGGAGTGGAGTTCTTCCCGAGGGAGAAGAGTGCAATTTGAAGGTTGTCAGCAAATACACACACAACCCAGCCAGTGAAAAATATGGTGATCAATGTGCATTTTCAAGGCAGCAAGAAGACTTGGGAAGAGCTCCACTACACATACACACACAAATAGACACCTTTACACTTAGTGAAAAGTAAAAAGACATGAACAGGAATCAAGAGGTTTTCTCTCTCTCTTCTCCCATCCCCTGCGTTAAGCTGTAATGTGGTGATTGGAACAGGCCTTTTTTCCCTCCTCCCTTCTGCAAAGGAGACATATGCCTCCATGCTCGGAATCAGCGGTATTTGCAATGCCCCAAGGCGCCAGTGAACTACAGCTCCCCTCTGCATGCTCACCGCCTTTCATGCTGGCCATGTCCATCTCCCCCAGGCTTATTTTCAGGGTGGATCTTATTTTTGGAAAAACACGATAGATTCAAAATATAAGGTCATACAGCACAAAGAACTACCCAAAGAAGTTTTATAAATTTGCTGATGCTTATGGGCACCACATAATTTACTTATAACCTGATTTTTCAAATATAATTACAGATATAATTGTAATACAATAGAGCCATAAAATTAATGTGCAGCATCTTGCACCTTCTAAAAGGTATCTAATCAAGACGCTCTTTTACTGCAACTCTTAAACACATAATTTTTAAATATTTGAGTCATATAAAACACTGACCACATGGGAATTAAATTTCTCCAACAAGTTTTCCAAGAACTTTTTTGAAGAAAGAAGTGATGCCTTGTTTAACTGTTCTTGCCTCAAGTCATAGTCATCATGCATAGGCTGTGGATAAAAATATATCATTAATATAAAGCTATAATTGTATGAATTGTAATATAAAAATGATAAAAATGGAAATATATTAAATCTCTAATAATTTTATAAAACAAATAAAATATTGAAATGATATAATACAGGCATCAATTCATCTTACATAGCAATTTTAATTCAAAATCTTTCCATTATAGCACAAGATGTCAGTGAGCTCACAAGTTTAAAAACAACCACAACTTCCTGAAATTTAACCCTAATTCCTTTAGTTTTTTTCTTCCTAGCTGTGTTCATAAAGACAAAGTAAAGTTGTAACCCTCTTGGCTAAATTGAAAAAAAGCAAATAGTTTTTTCTTAAAATTGCCCTCTTTTGTAGATTACATCAGGATGATCTAACTCAGTGGTTCCCAAACTTTTTCAGTCCACCGTCCCCTTGGTGCTACAAACTCATCCTCAGTGCCCCCCACCCAGGGTTGGGATTCAAATTTCTGTGGGCATGGCCTAATTTGAGGCTGTGGCTTGCTGGTCATGTGACTGGGTGGGCATGGCTTGCTGGTCACATTACCGGGTAGGTGTGGTTTGGTGGACATGTGACTGGATGGGCATGGCTGGGTGACTGGCAAACCAAATACAAGTGGTCCTCACTTAATGGCCAGTTGTTTAGCAAGTGTTCTAATTTATGACTGGCCTCCTCAGAGCTACTTGACCTGTTTTTGGAGTTTTGACAATCATGCACACACATACACACACACACCCTTCCAACTCTGCTGGAGCAGGTCATTGGACTAGAATCAGCAAAGCATCTCTGATTAGTAGTGAATAGAATCTAATTAGAGATGCTTTGCCGATTCTTTTTTATTTTTATTTCTTTATTTTATGTTGTTGAATTGCATTGACATGTATGTCCCTTCTTGTGCACAACCCAGAAGCTTTTGTGATTCTTTGCAGCAAACATTACCGACTTCTGGCTTTTCTCTACTTTTCAAATGTACTGCCACTGCCATGTTCTAGGTGCCAGCTCCGCAGGTCCACCCCATTGAGCCTGCTGCATCGGAGGGACCTGCCAAAGCAAGTTCGAGCGGAGCAGTGCACCAAGTCAATGGGGTGAGCCTGAGAAAGGGAAAGAGAGACAGAGAAAAGAGAAAGAAAGAGAGAAGGAAAAAAGAAAGAGAAAAGGGAAAGAAAAAAGGAATAAAGAAAGGGGGAGATGGAAGGGACAGAAAGAAAAAGAAATAAAGGAGAGAGAGAGGGATAAGAAAGATAATGAGCTAACTATTTTAGTCCAATCACTAGCTCCAGCAGGGTTAGAAGGGAGTGTGTGTGTGTGTGTTCTTGTAATTTACCAGTACATTTTGGTTTTGCCTTCTTCAGAATTGGCACTGTAATGTATTGGGGAAAAGTAATTTTTTAGTGTGGAGACCTGGTCCAATGGATCCTGTTTATAGCCTCAACAAAATGTGAGAGCTTCCTGATAGTCTTGACCATGTTTCGTCCACAAAACCTTTAATAGAAGCCAAAGATGTTTCAATGTGGAAAAGAGCCTCAGTCTAAACTAGGCCTCATTTCAATCTGATGCATCAGGTCTGTCTGTCTATCTCTCTCTCTCCCTCTCCCTCCATCCCTCCCAGACTGGCTTTGCTCTATTTTCCGATGTGCCTGCGGGGCCGGCGCTTCAAACATGGATGGATGGATGGATGTACAGAGAGACAGGTACGTAGGTAGACAGAAAGACAGGCAGGCAGGTAGGTAGGCAGGAAGATAGACCTTTTGGATGGATGGACGGACGAACAGACAGACAGAATACAACAGAGGCGGCACTTTGGGAAAGTGGTGGTGGCAGCTTTTCCCAACGTGCTGCCGCATTCGAGGCACCGGCTCCGGTGCAGTACAACAGTCAATGGGCCTGCAGGGCTGGCATCTCAAACGCCCCCCTTCCACCTCTTAGCACCCCTCTGCTGCCCCCTTGAAGATATTAAGAGACGGCAGGGGGGCGTTTGAAGCGCCGGCCCTGCAGGCTCACCCATTGACTGTTGCACTGCTCTGGAGCCAGTGCCTCGAACGCCCCCCTGCCATCTTTTAATGTCCCCAAGGGGGCCGGCAGAAGGGCGCTAAGAGACAGCAGGGGGGCGTTCAAGGCACCGGATGTTGCACTGCTCCAGAGCCGGCATCTCAAATGCGGCAGCGGTGGCATGTTATGTGCCTCCACGGCTGCATTCAATGTGCCACTCCCCTGTCACCTCTTAGCATCCCCAAGGACCCAGCAGAGGGGTACTAAGAGGCGGCAGGGGGGCATTCGAGGGGCTGGCTGTTGCACTGCTCTGGAGCCGGTGCCTCGAATGCAGCAGTAGTGGCACGTTACGTGCCGCCGCATTCGACGCGCCACCCCCGCCACTTCTTAGCATCCCCAAGGGGGCCAGTAGAGGGGCGCTAAGAGGCGGCAGGGGGCGTTTTAGGCACCGGCTCTGGAGCGGTGCAACAGTCAATGGGTGAGCTGCAGGGCTGGTGCCTCGAATGCCCCCTGCCACCTCTTAGCACCCTCTACTGGCCCCCTTGGGGATGCTAAGAAGTGACAGGGGGGCGTTCGAGGCATCGACTCTGCAGGTTCACCCATTGATTGTTACACTGTTCCGGAGCCAATGCCTCAAACATCCCCCTGCCGCCTCTTAGTGCCCCTCTACCGGGTCCTTGGGGATGCTAAGAGGTGGCAGGGGAGCGGCACGTTGAATGCAACCGTGGAGGCACATAACATACCACCGCTGCCGCATTTGAGAGCAGTGCAAGAGCCGGTACCTTGAACGCCCCCCTGCTGCCTCTTAGCGCCCTTCTGCCGGCCCCTTTGGGGACGCTAAGAGGTGGCAGGAGGGCGTTCGAGGCACTGGCTTCAGAGCGGTGTAACAGTCAATGGGTGAGCCTGCAGGGCCGGTGCCTCAAATGCCCCCCTGCCGACTCTTAGCGTCCCCCTGCCGCCCCCCTTGCCTCTTAGCGCCCCCCTAAGGCATCCCACTGCCCCCATTCCCACTTTGGGAACCACTGATCTAACTAGTCTCTCCAAATTCCATCCATACTGACTTGAAGATCTGTTAATTTTATATGAATTACACATGGAGGAAATTAAATTGGTGAAAGCTATTTAAATCATATATTGGATTGATTGTCCAGATGAAACAACACAATTGAATCCAGTGCAGTTCAACATTTTGTAAACCCCTTCATTTTAAGAATCAGTGCCTCTAAATTAGATCAAATATTCTACTAAACATAAATACTTACACACATCAGGGCACAAAGCATATCAATGGAAGCATGGGTAACTCCATCATTGTTCCTTTTAAGAGCCTTTACTACCTTTACACCCAGACGCTCTCGAAATCTTTGAAAACAATAACACAATGTATTACATATATTATTCCGATCAGTATTAAAACTCAAAATTAAACAATTTGATTAATTTGAAATGTTCAGTTCAGCTTATATGAATAGATCTAACAGCATAACATTAAACTGAAGGCAGATAGATGATAGCTCAAAAGGAAAAAGAACATTGCCATAGAAAAACATTGTATATCCATTAGTAATTAGTTTATATTAAGTTGGAGTTTATAGGCAGTATAACAAAAGTTGGCAACATTTAAGGGCGCAGAATTTTTGAATAGATAATTTTAGTAGAATAACTCAAAATGTTCTGGGAATTTAGACAGAAGAGGAGAAATCAATTGTAAAAAAATGTTACTATAGAACAACAGAGTAACAGAATGTGAGTTGTAGTTTATTTTCCATTTACATCACAAGGATACTATCGTTAGTAACAGGGTTTCCTGTATTTACTTCCAATAATGTTGTGGGGACAATGTTAAAACAATACAATATAAATTGATCAAAACAGAGATCTTGTCCAGATAACTGCTCTATTTGTGTTTTAAAAACTGGTTGCCAATAAATACATTACATGGACAAACAGCAAAATTCAACTTGCCTTGTACATTTAGAATTCCTGTTTCAAAATTGAGTTGGCTTTCTCTAAGCATAATGGCAAAGAGTCCCAGAAAAAGCCACCAAAAGTTCTTTCCTAGAAGTAGGTGGGGTTTATTTACTTATGGAGTCAAAATTATCTACTATAGTTAAGGGGACCAATCCAACAGGACTATATAATACTTTCAACAAAATGTTAGAGATAATTTAAAGACCAGAATCAATTCTACTTGTGTATTTATTTAGCATATGGCAGCAGTCCCCAATCTTTCTGGCTCCACGACTGGCAGTGGCTGCGGGTGAGGGGGATAATTTTGTGTGCAAAATGGAGATGGTTTGCTGTTTGTGCAAATGGAGCTTTCCATGTTTGCCTGCTGCTTGTGAGGCCCAGTTTCCAACAGACCATCGACCAATACCAGTCGGCAGAACAAAAGGTTGGGTACCACCATTGTATGGCATCTACAAACATCATACAATCACTCATATACAAATGTAGTTTAAAAAAAGTATCAGCAAATGTGTGTGTGTGTGTGTGTGTGTGCTCCTGTGCGTGGGTGTGTGTATAAAAGATATTTGGACTATACGATATAGGAGATAATATAATAAATTAAAATAAAATCATAATAAGACCATCATCATATGGAACCATAGAATTACAATGGGATAGATGTTATAATTCAACTCTATTGACTGCTGCTTTTTGACAAACCTTTGTATTTGGGATTAAAAGAACAACTCTCTCTACTTTTACTCCAATGCAAGCTATAGATGTAACATTGAAAGTACATGTCATTGAGATCAGTAACAGAACAAAAGTAAAAAGTATCACAATTTATTGTGGAAGACATTGTGGAATATATATTGAGATTCAAATACTTACTTTGGAAGTTGTGTGAAAGCAAGAAATCCAGCTTTGGAGGCAACTAATCTTCTAACAGCTTGGAACTGGCTTTCAAGTTCTGCAATAGATGCTGTAATGTCACCTTCTTGGGAGAGTAATGCTGTTATAGCATTATTTATTAGCTTTTCTTTGTTTTCGGAAAAGAGACCCTGAAGGAAGGAAGGAAGAAAGAAAGAAAGAAAAAAAGAAAGAAAGAAAGAGTGTTTCACCAGCTACAAAAAGAATAATGAAAAAAAATATTGATGCATTTATCTTCAACTTACATCTTGTGTCACTGCATGCAGAACTCCACTGTATGAAATGTTAGAATTAAACCTAAAGACAGCATCTGCAAAATTGCCATCTGCAGTAGAACAAGTCAGAACCAAAAATTAAAAAGTTAGTTTGCTTTCTGGATCTGCAGGAAGACCACGAACCAAATTATAAAGTAATATAAATCCCAAAGAGAACACTTACTTGGAGGTGCTGCCAAAAATCTTAGATGAAGGCTTTCAACTTCCTCGTCTACTGGCATACTCAAAAGGCCCCATCGCTGCCCTTTTTCTGTTGGTGTCATTTTCACACAAACATCCCTATTACCAGATGCTCTTACTCCATCCAACAAACTGGCTAAAAGTGAATCCCTAGGAAAATTGTTCAATTTTTAGCTAATATTGTCATGAACAGCAAAGGCATGATGCTTTTCTACTGAATTGTATAAATATGATGAGGCAACATTTGCAAACATAACATGTCCTGTAATATACAGTATCAATTTGGCTACATCTGAAACCACATCATCTATCTGTCTCATCTGTCAGGAAGATGGAATAAAGTAATACATTTTCCAAAATTGACATGTGAGGAATTGATAAACAGTTCAAAACATAACAGGAAGCAAATGAACAATTAAATGTATTACTTGAGGTAATGGACCATATTCTATTTCCTCAATGTCTGCATTTATTTGAAAAGATATGCCTTGGGTAAATTAGCTTCCAAAATGAACAGGACTGATTTGTTTTCCTTGAATACTGGAAGGTTTATTTTATTTTAGATACACTTTCAGTTATAACCTGTAGTAAAGCTTATTTTCTAGATTACAATTTTAATTGTCTCTATTTTTTTCAGAATTTGCTAAGAGAATTTAAAAACTAGTGTCTTTTCTTATCAATATAAAAACATAAGCTATATCTGAAAAATTATGAGTAACTATTTAATTTTAAAAAATAAAATAAGTAATATATGGTGTATGTAAGAATACTCCTAAGCTGACATACCAACAAAGTAATTGATAATTCAATAATATTTTAAAATACCTCTCTGTTGAAGAGTATTTTCGGATTTGTCCCTTGATAAATTCTATGGTAAAAAGCTGTGGATTTTCAGAATCGCATACTAGCGCAAATACCTTTAAAGAAAGAGTTCATCAAATAGAACTTGTCATACTAAATCTATTATTCTATACATATTTAAATACCACATTACAAATGCCAATATTTCATAATCTTTTCTAAATTTTAATGTAATTTATGAACTCACAAATTATGTATATTAAGAGTTTCTAAATGAGTGAATCTTGAAGTGAAGCTGATTGTCAGGTTATGCTTCTGCGATTTATTAAACCTCTATTAATTCTTACCTCTCCTAAAGGTTTTAGTGTTGCAATATTGTATGTAGCTGGGTCACGTTCCACCAGGCATGTTTCTGTAAGAGCTAATATCCGTTTCACGGGTTCCTTGAAAAAAAAAGACATATTTTACTTAGCAATGCAATTAAATAGGAATTACAAACCAGATTAAATGGAATAAATTAAATACTAAGATCTCCTTATGCAAGTAGTCTTCGCCTTATAACCATTTTAAATTATGATGGTGTTGAAAAAAAGGCCTACAACTGGTCCTTTATTTATGAATATAAGCAATGTCTCCATGATCACAAGATCAAAATTCAGATGTTTAGCAATTGGTATGTTATTTATAAATAACATCAGAGGTGGTATTCAGCAGGTTCTGATCAGTTCTGGAGAACCGGTAGTGGAAATTTTGAGTAGTTTGGAGAACCAGCTAATACCATCTCTGCCTGGCCCTGCCCCCATCTATTCTCTGCCTCCTGAGTTCCAGCTGATCAGCTGGATCTTCTTTTGTTGCCCTGCACAGGAAAACGGGAGCTGGAAAGTAGGTTAGTGGGGTGGGGAGGGAATGATGATTTTACAGTAACCTTTCCACAGGAATGGGGAGGGAATGGGGATTTTGCAATATCCTTCTGGAGTGGGGTGGGAATAGAGATTTAACAGTATCCTTCCCCTGCCACGCCCACCAAGCCACGCCCACAGAACTGGTAGTAAAAAATTTTGAATCCCACCACTGAATAACATGCCAGTTGCCAAGCAACTCAGTTGCAGTATCCAATAGTCACATAATCATTTGCAACCTTCTCATGGATCTGCTGATAAGCAAAATAAATAGGAAAGGTTGGATTTGTTAATAATCTTGGTGATTTGCTTAAAAAACTTGATAAAAAAGAGCCATAAAATTAGGCACAACACACTTAATAATTGTATCACTTAACAATGGAAATCTGGGTCTAATTGTGACCCTAACCCTAACCCTAGGACTACATGTATTAAGATGTTTAATGTTAACATATATCGAGGTCCATGAACTATATAAATGTTTGCAAATGAAATGTAGATTCCTTAAGATTCTTGACATATTTTAATTATAATACAAACCTGCTGTGGGGATTGATTTTTCACATGTTCATTTTAGAAAATAACGAACTGATTTTGACTCAAATACAGCTAATATTTGTAAAATAAGTTTATCTGAATTTCTTGATCAAGGAAAAAACAAGACAAAAGTTGGTATCGTTAATGGGTCTAGTTCAAATGTACAGTATCTCTACAAGTAAACTGCACCCTGAAGACTTTTGGTACATATCAACCTTTAAAACTTGTTCTAAAACAGTTGTTCAATTAAAGTAGTAAAAAAGTAGCAAACAAAGCAGATATCTCTTATCTTGATTAAAAAGTTTTTTCATTTCAATGCTGATTCAACATTTTGATAGTTGTTACATTTCACCTCTGTGAAATTATATTTTTCTGCTAGCATTTATAAACCTTTTTCCTCATGAAACAACATTTACTGTAAAACTGTACACTAAAGGAGACCTACTATTTTATATGTTTATAAGTTACATTCGACATTTTTGTTTCTTATTTTAAAATTGTTCAAAGAATGAGAGACTTTAATGATAAATACAAGAAAATTTGTAAACCAGCAAAAGTTTGTTAAGTATACATTTTTCAATGCGGAGAAAACTAGGCACAAAGCTTTGTTGCTCAGCGATAAGGTAGAATTCTGGAAGCAGCCACCATATTTACACTCACCAGATTGATTTCTGGTAGCTGTAAACACTGCTGTCACTTTCAGAATTGCACCACATGGCCACGCAATAAAGCAACCCATTCCAATACTCTGGAAGGTCTCGGAGTTCTTGAAAAGATGTGAAATGGGTCTGGGTCTTGGGGCAGTACGAATCAGGGTGAAGGACTGTGAGAATTTTAAAAGAGGGAGAAAAAGCTTGCAGGTACCCAATGGGAGGGGGGGAAAGCCTATGGAGACTTAGTGTGGAAGGGAAAATCCTCCAAGGAGTTGATGGGAGAAAAAACCCTGAAGGACCAACTGGGGAAGTAAGCAGAATGCCGATATCTCAAAGAGAGAGGTGGCCTTGGAGCTCCAGGACAGATGGAAACACCCTGTGCTCCATTTAACAACACATTTATTTAATAGGAAGAGCAGGAGATGAGGATAATTAAGCAAGACCATTCTTGCTTAATGGCAGTCAGAACATGTAACCATAACTGGCAGTCTTCACTATGGTCTTATTTTGAGAACTGTCTGTAATTTTATAGAAGTTATAGACTTCTACAAAGATTGAATTATTACAAAGTTGGATAGGGATAAATAAATGATAGCAAAGGAAAGCATGTATAAAAAAGAATACTTGTAGATATTGCAGATTGTAGAACTTACCGCATGCCTTGGAGATATCTTTTGGACCACAAATTCTGCTAAAGATGTAATATATTCATCACTGCTGTATTTCCCAAAACGAAGGCTCAAATATTGTTCAAATTCTAAAGGCTCCTTTCGGGTTCTCAAGGAGATGCCAATGTAATTGCCAGCATGTTCAATTGCACTTTTAATAATGTCTTCTCTTTGCTCAGAAGCAAATAAATGCTGCAAATTTCAATAAATTCCTTGATACAAATATTCTAAGAAAATTGTTAAATCTGAAAGACTTTATAGTTTTAAAGACAATGTGGTCTGTAATACTAAAAAATGTTTAAATGATGCTAAATAAACAATATTCATTGTTTCATTATCAATACTGAGTTAAAATAGTCTATCTTTCAAAAAAATTAAAATATTGTATGAAAATAATAATGTATTAATAATCAATTGCAGTAATTAAGTTCAAATCTTCATTTAGATAATAATGACATAATATATGCCAAAAAGTTCTCATTTTTAAAGAACCATCAAACAAGATATTAAACACAGGTAAAGTAGGTCTTTTATAATACTTACTAGTCTACTAAATCCTCCATAAATTATACAAAACCCTCCTGGATAATCAGATAGATCAACAAATCCTTCAATATATCTATAGTCATAAGAACACAAGATTGTATTTGTTGTAGGATTAATTTGGTCAAAGCCTCCTGGAGTCACTTCTAGAACTACAGGTTTACTTGAATCACTCCAGTGGTGTTTATAACTGCTGTATCTCTATGATAAAAAAAGGAGTAGTTTAAAAAATGAAATGCAATAATTCTATTAGATGAAAAAAAGTATAAACACATTCTGTGAATGCTAATGGTAGATCAAATCTAACAAGCATACTGGAGCTTCATAGATTATATTTTCCTTCAAAGATCAAACCATAAACAAAATCAGGAAATTTGTTTCAGGATGAGGCCACAAGATTCATCATCTAATTATATAGGATCAACAGTACCCAGGACTGTGTACAAACAGTGAAAGATTACATATGTAAGTATCATACGTTATAATGTGCATTTATATTGTTTTTTATACATAAGTTCTTTGTAGAGAAAATATGTAACAAATGAAAGATGTAAATATAGGTTAATGATATTTCTATTCTAAATTGAATAGTTTAAATTGATTTTAGTGGCAAACATGAATGTAAATTAGGAAAGAACTGAATCTTAATTATTATAATTTATTATGCATTCATTTATAATAACTATATTTTTTTCTTCATAAAAAACAAAACATGAAAAAGAAGACAAGTGGGAAAATGGAATGTTGCATAACAAAATGTTTCATACAATTCTACAATATTATGCTTCAAATAAATTAGCTTCAATGCACTGAAAACTCAAAATATAATTATAATCCATCTTTTGATTAAAAGTTCTAAAATGCAATCTAAAACATTAAAGCTAAATTATTTCCTTAGATGTACAATATTTGGATTTTTTTCCACGTTTTGCTGAACAATGCAATCATATGGCAATTATCAGAGCAGAATAATAGCTGACAGGAAGATAGAGAAAATGAAAATTCTACTCCGCTACTTCTTTTGTGGTCACTAGTTGAGACCAGTTTTTTGCTTATCCTTTCCTGAGATAGTTCCTTCAAGACAGAGTTTGTTTTTAAGTGACATATGTTCTTTTACCTCTCAGTGAGCTTTTCAAACTTAGCAAATTTAAGTATGCGGACTTCAACTCCTAACTACTGGAGAATTCTGAGAGTTGAACTTGACACATCTTAAAAATGCCATGTTTGAAAAGCATTGCTTCTTCTTCTGCTATTTCCAGAATACTAATTTATCTTCAGTGTGCATGCACACACGCATACACACACATTCTAATCTAATTTAATCTAATCTATTTGAAAACTTCAGCATGAAAGGAAATCTAAGCAAGTAATTAACTATATATTTTCTTATTCAAAACATAAAAAATACTTGCCCTTCCTGTGATTTTTCCTTCAGCAAAATCAGTTCTAAATCGCTGAGACAGAAAGAAAAGGAAAAGAAAAGAAAGTAATCAACAAAAGATGAACAAAGAAATTATATTATTTGGAAAATATGTGCCATAAACCAATGTTCATTTTAGCCATGGCTTGCTAGATAAGCCAGAGCTTTGGTTTATGTATAATATTAATTCAAATCATGTTTGAATAGCTGGTTTCATATATCACATTAATTCAAAATCAAACAAATAAACCATATTATTGGTTTCAACTACTCAGCTTTGAGAGCTCTCGAATAATTGAAAGCCAACATTATTAAGATTGGTCAAGCCATTGAACAAGAAAGACAGAGACCTCTCAGTCCTAGAATTTTCTGGTAACTTTAAAATTATAGTCATTTTCTCTTAGCTCAAGTTATCTCAGTGGTCTGATTTTCTAAAGTAGGACTAATCTCCGCTTTACATAAATAAAATATGAAGCACATGATCTGCATCCAAAGCGGCATTAATAAAATATGCATTTTATATCAGAATTTGAGAAATGTATGAAAAATTTAAATAAATAAAAAATAATGGTCTTTATCTTGTGCAAGAGAGTGTCATTTTATTTATAGCTGTAAATATAGTGTAAAGTAACAAAAAATTAGTTCTTTAAATCAATAAATCTTACCAGTGCTTCTGTAAGAAGTTCTGCTCTGTGTTCTGTAGAAAACTTAAGTGTTTCAGATTTTTTCCCACTTCCTTTACGAAATGTGAGGCTTAATTCTGTTCCTTGTCCTTTTCCAACAGGGTTGATGCTACAAATGTCTCCATATGGCCACTAAGTCAAGAAATCACAAACTGAGAATATTCAATTTTATCCCTACAGAATATGATTTCTTCCATCAACATGTACTATTTCAAAGATTTCCCTAACTTGATAACGTAACCCATTTTAATTAACTATTTCCTAAACATAAATCAAACCTTACCTCAGTGTCTTCTTATATATTGCCATTACAAGCTACTAGCTTTAAAATGTAACTTATTATAAGGTGAACATAGAGACAATTGTTCCTTCTGAAATACTGATGTGAATTGCAATTGCAGGCCATTAGAAGGATGGTAAAATATTTCAAAGAGTGTCATATTGTGTTGCAAACTCCAGACACCTATTATGAAATTTCAGGCTCCCAATTAATATTTCCCAAAGCTGTATAGCCAAACAAAATAAATTTCTATTGCATTTATTAGTACTGTTATACAATTGATTGTTCTATTTAATAAGAAAGACAGTTATGATTCAAATTCTCAAATTACCAAAACATTTAATTCTAAATCTAATTATTGCAATCATTTTTTAATTTTACCTAGTTAAGCCACCTAACGTCAGACTCTTTAATGATTTCATACTGGATATTGATTTGGTATCCAGTCATGGCACTCTCATTATTCCAAATGTTTAATTATTATGAAAGATATTAACTTTACATGAGTTAATATGGAAATGTGGTATGTATAACCTATACATTTTAATTACTGTGATGCTTCATTGTTTATGAATCCTCTTATTTCTGTATAAATATGATATAAAATGTGATCTGTTCTCCATGTAAGTCCTAAAACTAGATAAAGAGAACCAAATATGAGTCAAAAAAATTATTTATTGAAAAAGAATGATCTAAAGCCACTTATCTGAGTGTGGCTAAAGTATTTCAACCTCTAGGATTATCGGTTCATTTGAAGAAGAAATTTAAAGTCATGTGTTTCAATCAAGAGGATGATAAACATATATGACTAGGAGTTCTGCTTTATTTAAAGAACGGAATTCTGGGATTCATTATCAAACAATAGTGATTGGTCTCATTCGAGACAATGATGAATCCGCATACAGACAGGAAGTTGTACAACTTGCCTCGTGGTGTAACAGGAACAATCTGGAATTGAACACACTCAAAACTGTAGAAATGGTGGTAGATTTTAGAAGAAACCCTCCCCTACTACCACCTCTTACAATACTAGTCAACACAGTATCAACAGTAGAACCTTCAAATTTCTAGGTTCTACTATATCACATGGATTAAAATGGACACCTAACATCAAAAAGTCATCAAAAAAGCACAACAAAGAATGTTATTTCTGTGCCAACTCAGAAAGCTCAAACTGCCCGAGCTGCTGATACAATTCTACAGAGGAATCATTGAGTCTATTATCTGCACCCCTATAACTGTCTGGTTTAGTTCTGCAACCCAACAGGACAGAAACAGACTTCAGAGGATAATTAGGACTGCAGAAAAAACAATTACTACCAACCTGCCTTCAATCGAGGATATTGCATGAATCAAAAAGAGGGCTGTGAAAATATTTACAGACCCGCTCACATCCTGGATATAAACTGTTTCAACTCCTCTCAAAACGATGCTATAGAGCATTGCATTCCAGAACAACTAGACACAAGAACAGTTTTTTCCCAAAAGCCATCACTCTGCTAAACAAATAATTGCCTCAACCCTGTTCAACTATTACAAAGTCTGCACTACTATTACTGTTAATCTTGTCATCACTCCTTATCACCCATCCCCTCCCATTTGTGACTGTATGATTGTAACTTTGTTGCTTGTATACTTACGATCTATAGACTATTTCCTAGTATGATTTGATACCCTATGACTATCAATTAATGTCGTACCTTATGATTTTCGACTCTTGACGAATGTATCTTTTCTTTATGTATACTGAGAGTATTTACACCAAGACGAATTCCTTGTGTGTCCAATCACACTTGGCCAATAAAGTATTCTATTCTATTCTATTCTATTCTATTCTATTCTATTCAAAATGTTATGAACAAAGTACATTTCTGTTCTCCTCTGAAAAACAGGCTGGAAAGTATTATAAACCTCTTTCCAAAGAGTATGGACTTCCACTGTTAGGCAGACTACATATAAATGGAGACAATTCAATAACGCCCCCCCAAGAGTGATCAAGTAACTTCAAAGAACATAGCATATTATATTCCAGATCTCAAAAAATCCCAGAACAATAAATAAGGAATTAAAAGCCTCTCTTGCATTGCTCAATTTCAGTGTTCATTTAGACCACCATCAGATAAACATTGAATAAAAGTGGTAGGCATGATAGGGTTGCAGGGAAAAAGCCATTCTTCTCCAAAAAAAGAACACTGTTTGTGAAAGACTGCATGGGTAAGTCAGAAGGCTATATGGAGAATGTTCTGTAACTGGATGAGACCAAAATAAAACTGTTTGGGCTTGAATGAAAGCATTATGTTTGATGAAGGGCATTCTAGCATAACTATCTCATTCCATCTGTGATACATGGTGCTATTACCATGAAAGGACAAGAAACAGTAGTTGAAAACTAATTGAGGAGAGAAGCAACCTGGAACTAACAAGAAACTTAACAGTGAGGACAATTAACCAGTGAAACAGCTTGCTGTCAGAAGTTGTGGGGGCTTCATCATTAGAGATTTTTAACAAGAGACTGGACAGTCACTTGTCTGAAATTGTATAGAGTCTCCAGAGCAGGGGGACTAGAAGACTTCCAAGATCTTTTCCAGCTGTATTCTGATTGATTAGTTGAATGGATAGAATCTAATCAAGGGGAGAAGCAACCTAGAACTAAGGAGAAACTTCCTGACAGTGAAAACAATTAACCAGTGAAAGGTTTCCCTCAGAATTTGGGGTTGCTCCATCACTGGAGATTTTTAAGGTGATATTGAACAGGCATTTGTCCAGAACAGTATAGGGTCTCCTGCTTTTGTAGGAGGTTGGATTAAAAGACCTAAAGTTCCCTTCCAATTCTGTTATTCTATTATTCTGTTTGGGCTTGCTTTCTGCCACTAGAGCAAGACAGTTTGTCATCTTTAATGGAACTGTTCTTGCAAATTCTACAGGAAAATATCAGAGTATCTATCTGTGAACTGAAGCTCAAGAAAAATGAGCCATGTAGCAAGGCAATGACCAAATCTCGCAAAAGAATGGCCAAAGAATGGTTAAAGGAGAAGAAAGTTAATGTTTGGAGCTGCCAAATCAAAGTCCTAGAGAAACGTTGCGGCAACTGAAAGAATCAGTTCATGCAAGGAAACCAAGCAACATCCTTGAATTGAAGCTGTTCTGTAAGAAGCAAAGGGACTAAAACTCCTCTAGGCCAATGTACAGGACTGATCAACAATTATTATATTTTAGAATCTGAAGTTCCAATTACTACTGCCCAAGGTACAGGGTGGGATGCTACTGGTTCTGCCCGGCTCTATAGAACCAGTAGCTCTGAAGAGCAGCAGACACCGAACCAGTTCTATGCTGCTGTTTGGCTTACCCGCCCACCCGAGCTCTTACCTGTTCTTTATTTCCTGCTTTTTCAACCTCAGCTGCTTTGCATGGTACAGCTGAGGTTGAAAAAACAGTAAAGAAGTGGCTTTCCAAACTCTGCGCACCTGTGTGCAGCGCTTATCAGCTCTCTGGGCGGTATTTATTTATTTATTTAGTCAATTGCTTATAAGATAATAGGTATAAGTAAAAACATAGTAATGAATACATAGATACATATAAGAGAAATAAAAGAAACAATAGGACAGGGATGCTTATGCACGCCCCCTACAGAACTCTTAGGAAAGGGGTGAGGTCAATAATAGACAGTCTAAGGTTAAAGTTTTTGGGGTTTGGGGAAGAAACCACAGAGTCAGGTAGAGTATTCCAGACATTGACCACTCTGTTGCTGAAGTCGTATTTCCTGCAATCAAGTTTGGTGTGATTAACCTTGAGTTTGTATCTATTGAAGCTAAAGTATTCATTGACAGGTAGGACATTGCAATCTATGATTTTATATATTATAAAATTTAGATCGGACTGAAGGCGGCGTAGTTCTAGGTTTTCTAGGTCTAGAATTTTGAGTCTGGTGGCATAAGATATTCTGCAACGAGCAGAGGAGTGGAGAACTCTTCTTGTGAAATATTTCTGGACTTTCTCAACTGTGTTAATATCAGATACGTAATGTGGGTTCCAGACTGATGAGCTGTATTCAAGTATTGGTCTAGCAAATGTTTTGCATGCTCTAGTTAGTAGAATGATATTACCGGAGAAAAAGCTATGTAAGATTAGGTTAATAACTCTTAATGCATTTTTGGCTATGTAGTTACAGTGGGCTCTAGCACTTAGATCATCAGAGATGAGTACTCCAAGGTCCTTGGCAGAGTTTGGATCATCAACAAGGTCTTGACTATTCAGCCTGTATTTTATTTTCTGATTTTTTTTGCCAATATGTAAGACAGAGATTGTTTGTTGAGATTTGAAGTTGCCATATGTTTGACCACTCTGATATATAGTCGAGGTCTTTTTGAAAGGTAGCAGTATTGTCTGTGGTGTTGAATAGTTTTACATAGCTTAAGGTTTATTACACTGAACCGGTAGTAACACTGGTTGAATCCCACCCGCCAAGATAGGCACACACCAGTTTTTGAAAGCATAGGTTTACATATTTTTGCTACACACCTGAGATATATAGCTTTGGACCATTTTCCTCAATAAATGAATAATAATATTTTCACTCATTTGTTTAATTGGGCCCCTTTATTTAGTTTTATGATTAGTGTGAAGAACAGATTCTTAGGCTTTATTTATGCAAAAATATTGGACATTCAAAAGTATTCACAAACTTTTAAGCACTGATATGAATCTTACAGATCTACAAAGCAAATATTAAGTCATCATGTATAAAATAAACTGCAAATTATACTAATTTAAAATATATAAAGTTGCAAATAAACTCGACAAAGCAGGATGAAAACTAAGAAATTAAAGTTAATAAATATGAAGTATCACTTTAATAACTAGCAATTATTATCATCTAATCCCATAAAACCAACTCAATCTTTTATCTATTTTAAGTAATACCAGTAATTATCCAACTCCATAATTCAGTATTCCCACTTAGAGCTAAATGGTCATAAAATATATGCTGCTATTTTTCTAAATGGACTTTTTTTTAAAAAAAAGTTAATTATTCTGAATATATATCAAACAGCATAAATTCATTTTACCTTTATTAATTCATGCAACTGAGATAATATTCTTTTCATTCTCTGAGAGAATCACTTCCACACAGAAGATATATACTAACTTTTGGGGAATATATTATTTTTCATTACCTGATTTGTAACTTCTAATGTATTAGGATTGTATGTTGTGATGCCATGAGTTCCAACTGAAAAGACTCGTTTATACCTATATTAGCATGAGAAACAAGGATTTTGATTTACATGAAAATATACAGAATGTTACCTTTATTATTATCTTTACTGCTAGACTATATAAAAGTATATAGCTTATTTTTATGTTCTATATTTAGTAAGGTTTGCTGCTATGATTCATAAATCTTATCATAACCGTAATATATGAGAACTAGTTTGACGTAGTGGTTAAATGCTGGCCTAGAAACTAGAGTTCTAATACTGTCTCAGGCATGAAAGCTGGATGACCATTATTCATTCTATCTCAGCTCACCTCAGCTCACAGAACTGTTATGGGGAAAATAGGAGGAAAGATGTTTGCTGCCTTGAGTTTCTTACAAAGTAATAAAGGCAGGTTAAAAATCTAATGAGCAAAAATACATTATGATATAGAAATTATACAATATTAAAATTAGCAGATTTATTGTATAGTAAGTATATACTATAATAGTAATTACAATATGGATTGTTTTCACTTAAGATAATATATGAATCTACCCACAACTTAATTTTATTTCCAAACTAGGGCACTATGGTTTATTCAACAATAGGGAACAGGGGTGGGATGCAAATATTTTTTCTACCAGTTCTGTAGGCATGGCTAGGTGTGGCCATGTGACTGGGTGGGCATGGCTTCTTTTTTGCAGCAGCAGCATCCCCCCGCGCACCCCCTTTTGCCTCCTGGGCTTCAGGGAAGCCTCCTGGATGAAGCAGTAAGACAGCAAGGGGGATCCCGGCACAGCTGATTGTCAGAACAGATGATTGTTGAGAGGAAAAAAAATAAATACCGTAAGGAGTGACTGGCTGGGTGGGCGGGGGAGAATGCAGTCAGCTATGTCGTGCATGCGCGATAAGGACTGACTAGGCAGGGAGGGGAGGGACCAGCCAGGGGCACGATTTGCCCATTCTCCAAACTGCACAAAATCGTAACAACCAGTTCTATCGAACAGGTCCAAACTGGTAAAATCCCATCTGATAGGGAAATATTTCGGTTTAATATTAAATGTTAATCAGGCTATTATACACTGATAATTCTTTTTCAAGAGGCATGCAAAAAATGAATAGAAAGAATACAAACAGTTGTAATAATTATCAGAAATAAAAAATACCACCAATACTAAAAAAAAGGGGGGTGAATTAATGTCCATATACAAAACACATGTCATGTCCCTGTCAGAATCTGATTCCAAGGGGGAGGCCAAGGAACTGACAGGTAGGAGTGTGGAAGAAACTGGGAAGCCGAGCAGCTGACAGGGAGTGGCTGTGGAAGAAACCGAGGAAGGGCAAAGTCCGGGTGGACAGAGCAGGGAGAGATAGAGAAAGGCAGAAGGAATACAGAGGAAGATCCAGGCCCACCCTCTCTTCATCCTAGGGCACTCAGGGAGGAACGGAGAAGGGAGCAATGTGAATTGCATGGCTTATGGGGGAGGAAAGGGTCCTTATTCCCTTTATTAACTGCAGCTGGGAATACAGTGTTTAAAAAGGGAGATTGCACACAGCAACCTGTTGGAAGCAAATAGTGAGTTATCTTTTATTGTAGAGGCTTATCTGGGTTCCTGGCATCTTCCCAACTGTGTGTGTTTTATTGGCCTTTGAAGCTTATTCTGCCCTGTCCAGTTAATTGTTGCAGCGTGGTTTGTGTGGATTTTTATTTACAATTTATGTACTTTGTTCTTAGACTGAATTTTCTCCACTTAAAGAGGGGAAAGTTTTTTCTCCAGCCAAAAGTATATTAAAGGGACTTTTTTTTACTTATGTGACTGTGTTTCCTTTGTGCCATGCCCCGGGTCATCACAACACAATTGCATAGGAAAATTCTTACATGATATATGTGAAAAAGAATGTATCATAGAAACAGTAATGTCAGTAATGATGTGGAAAAAAGAAAAAAAAAGATGAGTCATTGAAGGAAAAAATAAATTGGATTTAACTGATGAACTATTGGCAGTTATAGGAACATTCAAATTGAAAAACAAACTACAGCAATAAAATATACTTATACATACATACATACATACATACATGGCATTCAGCGATGTTCGGGTATTTTCCCACGTCATTATAGTTGTGCTTTTAAAGTTGTAGCGACATTTCGGCAGAATCTCATCTGCCATCATTAGGCTTGTGTATTGTGTTCATCTATGAGTCAGGCTTTCACAGTCATTTCTGTTTTAAATTTGGTGCTAGCCTACTGCTGTATTAGAATGTTTTTTTCTTCATCCTGATTGGTTGGGAGTCTTGGTCTGTGTTTATTGGTCTTGGAGTTTGCTGTGTTCTGCTTGATTGGTATTTCTAATGTTTTCTGTCTGTTTTGTAGCGTTTTTCTGTCTTGTATTGGAGGCTTTTAGTGCGGCTTGGCTTCGGGTAAACGGACGGCTATCATTTATTAGGAAGTGAGGTTTCATCTGGGTGCTTGGTTGGGGTGTGTTTGAGCTGGAGATATCAGGGAAGGTCTGTTTGCACCCAGGTGTTTGCTTGGCTATTGGTATGGAGATTTTTTTTGTTTGTGAGTGTAGGCTTCCAGATAATTGACAGTCTGGTGGAGTCATCTCTTCTATTCATGCTTTCAGGTTTTTTTTCAATCTCTATGGCTTCTTTGATAATTCTGTAGCTGGGGTTTTCTATAGAGATCACGAACAAAAAAATCTCTATATCGCAATCCAGGCAAACACCTGGACACAAACAGACCCCCCCTAATACCTCCAGCCCAAATATGCCCCAGCCAGCTACTCAAATAAAACCTAGCTTCCTAATAAATAATTATCAGTCATTTACAAGAAACCAAGCTGCACAAACCAATGCACAAAACACAATGTTGCCAATCAATCAAGAACACAGCAACTCGAAGACCAATAAAAACAGACCTAGACTCCCAGCCAATCAGGATGAGGAAAAAACCATTCAAATAAAGCAGAAAGCCAGCACCAAATTTAAAAAAAAAAAAACGGCTGCCAAGCCTGACACGCAAGATTAAAAAAGAACCCAATACACAAGCCTGAGGATGGCAGATGAGATTCTGCCAAAACATCACTTTAATAAAAGCACAAATATTAAGACGTGGGAAAATACCCGAAGAAACCTAAATACCACCCACCCACCCATCCATCTATCCATCCATCCATACATACATAAAATGTACAATAATAATTATTCAATTAATGTAAACATTTTCATACACAGATTTAAAACAGATGTCATATTTTAATTTAGGCTGTGTATTAAAACAGACCTGGACTAAAATACTATACGCTATATATAATACTATATCTTTAGATTTGCCTTAATAATTAAACATTGTAAGTTTTTAAATGCATGTGGATATTTGCTATCTTGTAAGTAAGAGGAAGAGGAGGAAGAGGACAAGGCAGAGAGGGAAAGGTAGGAGAAGAAAGAAGGGGAAGGAAAAGAAAAATGCATTTGAAATGAAATGCATATGTTGCTGAAACTTTGTTCAACTCAACTGACAAAAACTGTAAGCAATTGTCAGAAAAAAAATTATACAGGAACTTGCTAATAAAATTGGGGCATGCAGAAAATGTGGAATGTTCCAGCTCCAAATCCATTTCAGGATATAAATGTATTTTTTACTAGTCCTAACTTTTCCAACAGTTGTTAAAAGCCAGTATGCCATGCCTACAGGCCAACTTAGATTTCATTATATGGATGTGGTGCATATGTGTTTAGGGTTACTTACAAGTTTCAAAGTTCCTACAAGCCAGTGATTCTTTGCTCTTATGCATTAATGTCTTGTCAATCAACCCCATATGTGCAAAGATCAAGCTAACTACTTTAATTATGTTTTGCCTATAATACAGAAATCTCTCCAGTCTGGCAGTCTATCCTTTGGAACAAGTAGATAAGTTTTCAAGGAACCTGGCTTGGCCTTAGCCTTTTTGCAGTTGTGTATGACTCCAGGCTAGCTCTACACTTGAACTCTCTTGCTTGCCAAGCTGAATATTTCCCAACATGTGCTGACAATTCAAAACAAAAATTTCAGCTCATAGCTAGGTTACTTACCTTCCTCTCCATGAATGCTTTGTTGTATAAAAGCAGGCCAAATCTTTATTTTCCCTAATTATGTTCATTTTGTGCTACAACCTGTAACAAAAATTTTTAGTATTGTAAGCGTATAATAACAAGAGCTAAGAATTTGGTTACAATATATAGATGAATAGCTGAAAAGATTGAAATTTATATTATAATTTAAAAGTGCATTTTTACAAAATAATATACCTTTGGACAGACATCATAAAAACTTTCCAGAAAGTATGTATTTCAAATCTATGTTGGAATTATGAAAAACATCTTTTTATCATGTCTGGTGGATTTGTTGAAAAGTCTAGAAAATTTTGGGTTATAAAGAGAAAGTTAAAGATTAATATTCATCTGAAACCAGAACTTCTCTTTTCGGGACTAATAGACAGACAACTACAAAACACTTATGGATGTTTTTTTTATACATGGTAACTGCAGCAAATTGATCATGTGCAGAAAGATGGAAAGACTTAAATACCTACAATGGAGGAATGATTGGTGAAGATGACAGAATTTTCAAAGATAGCAAATTGACTGTTTGATTAGGGAAAAGACAACAAATACATTTGTTAGTGAAACAACCTTTGTGGATCCTTTTGCAGAAAATAAAAAAAATGAACTTGTGACTTATACGTCAGACAATTAAAAAAAGGTAAAATATGAAAAAAGGGAGCTGGGCTGTAACCTTAGAAAGAATTAAATAATATCTCTTTTTTGGTCTTTTCATTTACTTTGTTGTGTTTATCACTTTTCTTTTACTTTACTTTTTCTTTAAATTTGTATTTTTTATTTTGTAAAAAAACCTAATAAAAATTATTGAACAATAATTAACAATTATTTCAGAAAGGGCAACTTCAAGTGAATGTTTCATTTACTATTTGAAGTGAACACTGTCTTTTTATTATTTTTAAATACTTTTTATTAGACATTTTCCAACAATTTATAACAGATTAACACTTTCAACATTACAGCATCATTGACATATATTAATTACTGTGTTACTTTTGTGTCTATTGTCTAACCATGTATACCAAGCGTCCCAGATCAAATAACACTCTGTTTCACTTCTATCTTTTAGTTTAAAGTCAGCCTGTCCATCTCAGCGCAGTCCAGAATCTTTCTTATCACTGTCCCCTTAGATGGTATATTTTCTTATTTCCAGTTGTGTGCATACACAATCCTGGCTGCAGTTATTATATGTAAAATGATATATATGTCTGTCTTCATGTGACTCCCCTTAATATTCCCAATAAAAACAGTTCTGGCCTGAATTCTATTTTTTGTTTTGTTATTTCCTCTATCCACTTATGGATTCTACTCCAATAGCTTTTGGCTTCCAAACATGTCCACCACATATGGAAGAAGATATGCCCTATTTGTTTTTACATTTCCAGCATTTTGGGTTCCTGGTGGGGAACATCTGTGCCAATCTGGCAGGGGGTAAATACCATTTATAAAACATTTTGTATGTATTTTCTGATATAGTTCCCCCCCCACATTTTCTCCCAATATTCTAATTCAATATTATATCCCAAATTTTTTCCCCAAGCTATCATTCTTTCTTTTACAATTTCTCTTTCCATTTTAAAGTTCAAAAGAAGGTTATATATTTTGGATATCATTTTCTCTTCTTAATCATTCTTTGATATATACCAGTATTCCTCTTTTTTGTGTGTGTGCGATAAAGATTTCCAAGCTTTGCTAGTTCTAAACACTTGCCATGCTGTTTTTTGATGTGTGCTTCTTATAGACATATGATATCTATCTTTTGTTTCTGTAATTTAGCTAATATTTGTTTTCTGTTTGCTGGGGATTTTAATCTATTAATATTTATTGAGAGCATCCTAATTTCCTCTTCCATCTTATTTCCTATATACAGCTTGCTGACATCTATTTGTCCTTGTTTCCCTCAGTGGTCTTGTTCTTGCGCCTTCCCTTTTAAATCGTTCAGTTTCTTCTCATCTTTTTCTTCTTGTTTTCTCTCTCTCTCCCGATTGTTATTCTTTTCTGACTCCTGCTTTCAATTTTTTCTCTGCTTCCTTGATCTTCCTCTGCCTCTATACAGAGGTCAAAAAATTCTTGTGCCTTCTCTAAGTTGTCTATTTTGAATTTTTTTGTCAGGTTATTAACATTCCTTCTGGGATGAGCCATCTAAAAAGCATATTATGCTTAACCAATTGTGATGCCAAGAACTTATAATCTTTTCCCTGTTCTCTCACTCTCCTTGGGATTTGCTTTAGCATTTGTATTTCTGTTCCCTTAAAAGTCGGTGGTTTATCCCTTGTTATTTGATAAATTTCATCCCTTGCCTTTTTTCTAAAGAATATTATATGGACTTCTCTCGGTAACTTGTATCGCTCATGTAGTTAGTATACATTCTATATATCTCATCTATTTTTTTTTTTGCACCTCTTGTTTGCTTCTCTGTAACATCTCTGCCAATAATTCTGACATAACTCAACAAATCTTCATTTTTGGCTTCAGGCACGTTTTGAAACCTCAGGAAGAAGGAAGCTCTCTCCATTTTTGCTTCTCTGTTCCACTGTGACCATTTTTTTTCGGTTTGTCCCACCTTAGTTTCTACTGTCTTTATTTTTTGTTCATTCTTGTCTATTGCTTGTTGAATTGTCCCTTTGCGTATCTCACCTTTCATTTCCACCATCTCATTTTTGAAGTCTTCATGATTTCTCGCTATTGTTTCATGGGTTTTCATCATTTCCTGTATTGTTATAAGAGTCGTTTGTATTGTCTGCATGTTTAAGGTAGAGCTTGCTTTTTCAGAACTCAGCAGGTCTTCAATTGAACACTGACCTGATGGGGATGCAATTGTCAGTGATGGATTGAGTGTTGTCTTTTTCCCTGCTTCTGTGATTGCTGCTATATTTGATATTTTTAAGGTTCTAAACATACCTTTCAATACTATCATTAATTTTCCTTTCCACTTCAATAATCTATAACAGCCTATGTCATATCAGGTTATTATGAATATGTATAAATAAGAAATTTATCTATCGTTCACTATTCTCCCAATCCTTCAATTTGACCTTACTAACTTTGCTTATTTAACTCAGTAAATAGAGATAAGTATATAATAAATATCAATATATAAAAATATATGTTTAGCATGGATCTCTATATATCTAACAATCTAGGATAATCACAGTTGAAATCATTGAAAAAAGTACAATCAAAGTATATCAATGTTTCCCAATATAAGGTAGTTAAAAATATGTATAATATATATAAAAATAGGATAATAATCAGGTTATGGTTTGCAGTTTATAGTATATATAGTATAGAATATATAATACAAATTATCTAAGAACATTATAATGCGTGTATCTAAACAATTCTCCATTTTTCTTTCAATATTGATCATCAAAACCATTCCTGTCCCTTCTATTTCATCAGCCACTTCTTGCCATTTAATGGCTCTCTCCGTCAGTTTGCACAATCACTGTTCCACACTAATATGGTTTCCTCTCACAGGGAGGGCTCCTGGTTGACGTTGTTTCTGTTTTCTTGTTTTATTGCAAACTTATATCAATCTTCTTAGGTCAATGATAGTTAGTCCTCTCCTGATCTCTCAAATCTCTAATCTTCTTAGACTGTCAAAAAATAAAGTCAATTTTCTTTAAAGCTCTGCTCCCACTACCGGTTTGCCACTCTTTCTCAGATCGCTTTACCCTTCTTCGGAGACTTACTTCTATAGTCAAGTACTTCAGGACTCACTTTTCTCACCTCCTTAAATGGTCAAAGTCCACTGTATCTTCCTCGATGCCTTTATGTTGGTCTCACTTTTCTTCTTCCTGATCACAGCTGCTTGTCACAGCTCCGGATCTGCCATATCTGTTGATATCTGATGATCTCTTTCTCATTGAATTTGAGGGGTTTCCCTTTGTTGCAGTGGGACGTTGCTTTCTTCCTCGCTACTCCTGGGGCTTCCCCTCTACTTTATGCCTCTATTCAAGATTCATAATGCCCCAATGGGCCGCCAAATGAGAAAAATCGGGCAGGAAAGAACGGAGCCCATTCTCCTTGCTCTGCACTGTGACGTCACCACCGGAAGTTTGTTTCTCTTCAGATCATATAAATCTTTCACCTTTAATACTGTATCTTTTTAATATAGAAACATATAGATATGTTTGCACAAAAACATTTCCTGAAATATATTTTGTTTTTTAAACATTTCAGCCAAATATATTTAGCTTTAGCAATTAAAGCACCCAACTGCAATGCAATTTTTGACACAAAAGTAGCAGTATTGTTGAAATCAACTTCTTATATTATAAATGCCTGAAGTAATATATTATAAATTACAATAAAAAGTGCCCATATTAAATTAAAAATAGATGAATAAAATCACCCACATTAAAGAATCTGATGAAATATTTAAAAGTCTGATAATTTTTTTACAAGCCTTTAGTCTTTTTATTCGGGGTGGAGTCAGGGCATCTGAATGGACCTGAAGGTTTAGTGGCTGGATGCCCTTCCTAACTTCTATGCAGAGTTCACAGCAGGTAAGTTCACAGCAGATATTTTCTCTTTGCACTCTGATAGAGAAACATCTGTTTCTGCTAGGATTGAACTCTCAACCTTCCAAATGGGAGGTGTATGTCTTGACCTCTAGGTCATCATATCACTCAAGTCTGAAAAAATCAAGGAGTATATACACAATGCTAGAAAGACACTGCAGTAAATCAACAGTATTTGAGATAAAAGGTGATAGGGAATAAAATTTTGGAAGTGCAAAATAGCATTATGCTGGAAAATATTTACTGTTTAACCATTGTGTAATGAATGCAAGAAGGAATGTTAATTTTAAATTTTTGCTTTTAAAAAGAGAGACTATATTTTGTGCAAATAAATAATTGAAGGCTAGAAGATTGTAATAAGAATGATATACAGTGGAAATAAGAAATGTGAAATGCTACATGGCATGCTTAACCATTCTTTCAACTTTAAGCAGGAAGTAAAACAGAAGTTTGATTACTCTACTTTAATGTATTTATGCAGATATGTATCAAAAATGAATACAATGATCATAAATATATGGATATTTTGAATGCAAAAATTACTGAATAGTATAGATAAGAATATTAATGCATCAAAAATAAAGACAATTGTATTTAACATGAAAATGGAAGGGAAATGGAAGGAAAAAAACCACCAGAGCAAGAAAAGGAATGCAGAATGATAAGAATGTTTGCTAAAGCAGTGGTTGCCAACCGATGGGCCACGGCCCACTGGTGGGCCGTGAGAAAATGTTAGTGGGTCGCAGAGAAATCTTACTCCCAGAGCATCTCCCCAAAGCAATTAATCCAGGCTGCACAGAAACAGAAGGCTGCACCCCCCACATGGCCTGTGGGAACCCTCCCTGCCCACTCACCGGCAAACTTGCCTGCTAAATTGCTATTTTTCCTTTTTCCGACCATCATCTGTTCTGCTGTGTCGGGAGATTTAAATGGTTGGATTTCTTGCTTTCTAGCTAGTCTTTAGATCTTCGGCTCTGCTTTTAAGCACCCTTAGGACTGAAGGTTCTATTATTCAGTGTAGACTCACAGCAAGCAAATTTGAGAGTGAGCTAGCCAATGACAGATAGATAGATCACGGAATGACTGTGAGCAACTCAATTGGCCTGCCTGCTTTGCCTGATTTTGGGTAAAAGTCTTTTTATATAAAAAATTCAATATTTACATACATGGTGTGTAGTGAGTTAATTTTGTGAGTTTGTTGCTAGTAAATTTTATGAGTTTGCTTGCAAGCAAATTTTATGTGACAGACTGAGCTAGCCAATGGCAGATAGATTTCTGAATGAATCTGTGATTCGGTGAGCAACTCAATCTGCCTGCCTGCTTTGCCTGATTTGGGGTAAAAGTTGCTTTTTTTAAATAAAAAATCAAATATTTATATAAATATTTATAATATTTACATACAAGCCATGCCCAGCCACTCACATGACCACCAAGCCACACCCACAAATTAGGCACACCCATAGATCCGATTAGTGGACCCTGGGATTTAAAATTATGAGTTTGGTGGTCCCTGAGGTCCAAAAGTTGGCGACCCCTGTGCTAAAGGATGGACCAATTTAAAGATTTTCAAATGTAGGTAATAAGTATTGAAAGAAATGTTTAATAAAGAAAACAAATATGGCAATGCATTAAAGAATGCCTCTGCCTACTTTGATATATACAAGTGAGAACTCAGTATTTCAACTTAAAAACTTAAAAATAAACTGAAGGTAGCTGGAAAGAAGTATCTAAAGTACTTGTGTAGTAAAACAATAAAATACAAATGGTGAAGAAATGTAGACTGAAAAGTGAGTGACCAGTACAAAAATGATACTCCATTTGATAGTGTAGAAAGAATGAGGCAGGGTGGATAAAAATAGATGATTTTTTAAATAAAAAATTTAAAAACCGGACTTTTAAAATTTCAATCAGATTTTTTTTATTTTTATCAAATTTATTTTAATAAAATGCTTTTGGAGTAAAATAATCTATCTAAAGATAGTTTTCTATTTAAGATACATTAATAATTTAGTTTATTCAGCATGAAATGGAGCTTAGTTATTTAGCATGAGGCTGTATATTCTGCAATATTTACATTTTTTGTAAACTCTTTCAATGAATTCTGCAAGCTGAGATAACATACACTGCATTAATCTATTCACACAATTTCACAGTAACCATGAGATAAATCATAAAGCAAAGTTCAGGAAATTCCTTTATCCCATTGTTTTGGAAATCTATGTATACTACAAACTGTATGTTTGTTTGAAAAGAATTCTCTACCACCAGGCTCTAAGTGTGAGGAAGAAGGGCATGCAATAAAAATGAAAGTGAAACTTTCTAAGCAGCTTATAAACCTTGTTATCTTTCTGCACATAGCTTGAAGTGTTTTATTCCTCCTTTGAGCAGCAAAATGGCCACAAGCCATAAAAGAGACCCAGTTTGGGAATATTTCAGTGAAGTTCTTTTACCCATGGGTAAAGCAGGTATGCATGCAAAATGTAAGCAATGCAGCAAAGAGATGCAAAGCCTGGTGGCCCAAATGAAACATGAGAAATGCTGTAATGAAAGGACCAGGTTTGAAGAGGCAGGACCTTCAAATTGGTGAACTGTTTTTAATTCACCATATTTTTAGACTGCCCTGAGGTATTGTTATGCTAAAGCAATAATATATATCTGCTATTGTTACTACAGCTGCCATGGTGCTCTGGTGACTGGACAGTGGGTCAGGATTCAATCCAGATGGCCAGTACCCCACCCAAGGGACAATCCTGGAGACGAATTGCAGAATTGTCCTGAAACATCTGAAATGGCTGCCAACGCCAAAAAGGGACAGAAGCACCTCGCGGTTTTTGCGGCTAGCACAGATCAATAAGAACGGACTGGGAGAAAGTGAGTTAAATAAAACACTGACTCCCAACCACCTCCCCAGCCCAGGCCACACGGGCTCTCAGGGGCACCTCCAACCAAATTTACAATCACAATTCCAAAAACCAGTCCATCAACAAAGAAATTTTAAAAGTCAGTCAAAAAAACGCGAACTGAAAAAAGGGTGCGAAAAACAAAAGTGCTAACTAGCAAGCCGGCTAGCTGCCGTCAAACCTGCTCTAAGCCTCTCGAAGAGAAAAAGCTCAATCCAGGGGGTGATTCTTCCACAATCTTAACTATTCAGAGCCCTTAAAGAGTGGTCTGAACACGCTGAGACCGAGTGAAGAACTGGGCACCGTTACCCAGGGGGTGTGTCCTCAGTTTTCAACTCAGTCTGCAGAGCTATGAGACTAGAGACTACCCATCCTGGATTCTCTCTTCGACTCAGTGGAAAATTTAGAATTTCTTGAACTTTGAAATGTTGTTCACCCTCTACCATAATAGGGGATGGAACAGGGAAAGCAAGTGGACAAAGGTCACAGTGACTTAAGCTTTCAGCAAGCTACAATAGAAAATGGGGTGGACTTGCCATAATGATTTAGGGAATTGCAATTCCACTGTGACAGGATTAATAATATGAACAATGGGGAGAGACCCAATGTATTTAGGGCCCAGCTTTTTAAACTGCTATAAAGATTTAGAAACTTAGTAGAAAAGTAAATTTTGTCCCTCACTGCTTTATAGGCTTGGCTTCATTCAAAGCTTTGCGGACCACAGGCCAAATAGTTTGCAAATGAATTAAATCTTCCCATTTAAAAACCAGCAATTTAAAGCAGTGCAAACAAAACCACTCCCACAGTACAGCAATGCAGGAAACAGAAACTCAACAGCACAGCAATGTAATGCAGGAAACAGAAACTACATATAGAGATATCTCCAATCCTCCCACCAGAATGCCAATATCCCAATAGAAATATATGGGACCTGACAAAATCAAATGTTAAGTATGCAGTTTAGTCAAAGAGAATGCTGCAAATGTGTCCAAAGTGAGAGAAGAAATTTAGAACAACATGACGAAACTACCAAGCTAATAACATATGTTTGCAGTGCTCATTTGATGTACTTCCTAACCAAAGATTTCTGTGTCCCAGAAACAAAGAATAATGTTGTTGAAATTGCTAAATGTTTTCGTAACAATTATTTTTCTGCAATCAGCCCTGAAAATAATGGGTGGAGCCAAGCTAACACTCCCACAAGATGTTAAATGGAACTCTGTAGTAGACTATTTTTAACAATATATAAAAAAAATTGGCCTATTCTGATGATCACTTGTGAGCAAAATTTGAGAAAAAATAGATGGCACCAACACAGCCAAAATCCTCAATTTTCTTAAGAGAATTATTGAACATATGCTAAGCATCCTGAAACCCATTTCTGAAGCTTTAAACAAAATCTAGAAAAATAGTTGTCTTATTGCTGATGCTACTGAAATTTGGAAGGCTGAGCACTTAAAAACAGAATTACAAATGAAGCAGAAATTACAAGATTTAAAACAGCGAATGAAACAAGCACTGTCTCCAGCTCTTTTTCTCACAAACATTGTCACTATCTGGTACCAGGGTCAAACCTTAAGTGCTGAAGAAGTTAGCCATGACATAGGTATCCAGCAATCATCCATCTCTAGTGCCAACTATAATGAACTTCAGAGCTAATCAAAAATGTATGTTTGCTGATGAGGTTTTAAAGAAAGTTTCACCAGTGAACTTCCTTTCTTAAGCACTTGGATTCAGAAACTGTTGTGAAGTAATGATTTCACTTTTAACTGCACTGGGCCTCTTCTGCTAGCATTGAAAGAATATTCTCTTCCTTTGGACTTGTTCACTCTAAATTGAGAAATCATTTGGGGCCTGATAAAGCAAGAATGCTTATTTTTCTTTTCCAGAACATGAACAAATAAGAAAATGAAGATGAAAATGAGTGAACTATAGAAGACCATGTTTGAAGATTTTTTTTTTTAATGTGGACCAAGCTGATATATTCAGTTTAAATTCTTTTGTTTTTCAAAAGAGGTCATTCCATGTTAAGTGGTCTGGGGGTCCCTGTTTGACCATCACGGATTTCAATGAAATTTTGTGTGAATACGCACACATGTTCCCAATGAACATTGGTAGTGTTACGTTACAATACTTGCGGAGATATAGTCATTTGTTTGACCCCATATCACAGCCTTCTATAGTATGACTCAGGTTCCAGCAACTTTGAGATGTAATATCTCCGGCAATATTTTGTTGAGAGGAACAAAACTTGGCCATCTTGTACAACTTTCTTGAGCTCTATTAAAGAACATAATAAAAATATTCTCATGAGTAATCTCCATCTAGATAATTGAAGCAAAGTTAGCCGAAAATATTGCAGCTCAAAAAAAAAGGTTAAAGTTTGGCTTTTTATATCTCTGGAAGGAAAACTATGATGAACATGAAACTGCATGTAATAACTTAGCAACACAAGGTTTTCGAATATAAAATTTCATTCTCCTACTGCTTTTCAATACTTTACAAATTTGTGTAAAAATGCCAAAAATAGGGTATTTTCAATCCGCTTTTATAAAAAAAGATCTTCTGGAAACTCTGTTAAATCATTCTCATTAGAAAGAGTATATTTCAACCCCCCTAAAAAAGTAGAGTTGGTTTTTCATCGCAGACATATAAAGCCCTAATAATAGGGACAAAATTGAGGATGTTCCTATGGCAATGCTATGTATGTCAATGTGCATTCTTCTATATTGTGCTGTTGTCATTTCATTTATGTTGGAGTTTAAAGTGTGTAATTCATTTCTTGCGTGCTATATGAATCTGTCAGTCTACTAAGCAGTGCTTCTACACTTAATGACAGTGGTTAAATGTGCTGTAAGTGCTTTAGTGATGCCACACATTAGCATGTTGCAGCCATAGGATTCTGAACTGTACAGGTGTAATTGTCATATTTTTGTCATAAAATTAGAATCTTATATAAATTCTATGTTTCAGATTTTGCAGTAATACACTTTATATCAGTGCTCTCCAAACTTTTTCAGTCCACCGCCCCCTTGGTGCTAACACTCATCCTCAGTGCCCTCCACCCAGGGACGGGATTCAAATTTCTGAACTGGTTCTGTGGGTGTGGCCTAATTTGTGGGTGTGGCTTGATGGTCATGTGACTGGGTGGGTGTTGCTTGGTGGGTGGGCATGGTTTTGTGGTCATGTGACTGGGTGGGCGTGGCCAGGTGGCCATGTGACAGGCAAACCAAAAACAAGTGGTCCTCACTTAATGGCTGGTTGCTTAACAAGTGTTCTAATTTATGACTGACATCCCTAGAGATACTTGACCTATTTTTGGAGTTTTGACAGCCATACACACACACACACACACACCCTCCTAACCCTGTTGGAGCAGGTGATTGGACTAGATATCTCATTCACTTTCTCCTCTCTCCCTTCATTTTTTCTTTCTTCCTTTCTTTTTCTTTCTGTCCCTTCCTTCCATCCCCCCTTTCTTTGTCTATCACCTTTCTTCCATTCTCTTCCTTTTCTCTTCCTTTTTATTCCTTTCCCTTTTCTTTCTTGTCTCTTCCTTCTCTCTCCCTCTTTCCCTCTCTCTCCCTCCCTCCCTCCAAATATATCCTGTTCACTTCTCCTCCCTCCCTCCCTCCACTTTCTTTTTCTTTCTGTCCCTTCCTTCCATTCCCCCTCTTTCTTTGTCTATCTCTTTTCTTCCTTTCTCTTTTTCTTTCTTTCCCTTTTCTTTCTTTACTTTCTTGTATCTTCCTGCTCTCTCCCTTTTTCACTATCTTTTTGTTTCTCTCTTTCTCTCTCTCTCTATCTCTCTCTATCCCTTCCCTTCCTCCTACACTCTCTCCTCCTAAGCTAGGAGACCCACCTGAAACACACACACACTCTCTCTTCCAACAAGGTAGTCACCTGGCAGCGTCACTCATCATGAGTGATTAGTCTCTCAAGAGTCCCAGGGTCCGGACACGATTGTTCACGCTCGGTCCCACATTGCCTGGAAAAACTGGCAGGCAAGGTTTCCAGGTCCAACAAAGGAGCTACGCATGGGACTTCCACCCCTCCCTCTTTTGGGGAAAGGGCTGGGAACTTCAAGCGAGGCTGCAGCCTCACCCCCACAGGAGCTGCAGGAGAAGTGAGCTGCAGGAAAGGTGAACCAGCCCATCCTCACTGGCTCACCTTTCTCTCTGACACCAGCTGCGGGAGGAAGGTAAGTTTGTAGGCAGTCGGAAAAGTCCAAACTGCAGCATACAAACTTACCTTCCTCCTGTGGCTTGTGGCAGAGGGAAAGGTGAGCCAGTCAAGGCAGACCCGTTGCTATTCAGCTCACCACCAGCCCACATCTCATCAGCTGCTGGGGCTCATGGGTTGCGGCTGCTGAGAGGGAGTGCGGGAGGCAATCAGGAAGCAAGAGGCTTATGCCGCCTGCATCGCCCCTTGCCAGCCATCCCTGCAAGCGTTTTAGCCGAGTGTAGGCTGCTGCTACGCAAGCTCCATGGATGGAAGATCCGCTCTCGCGAGGCTTGACTCACATGATTCTCACAGCAGTGGCCTTCAGCCAAAGTGCGCAGGCTGGCAAGCGACAGAGGGAGGGGCAGCTGACAAGAGACGATGCGGGAGGCATTGTGCTCCCTGGTCCCCCCATCCCACCCCTAGCATGCAAGGCCCAGCAGGTGCAGAGAGTCCAGGCAAGATCCAAGCGGCAATGGGTCAATCCTGGCTCGCCTTCCTCTTGGCCACAAGCCAGGCAAGTGGGGTGGGGGAAAAGCTGAATTGTGCCCTACAATGGGACCACCTCCAGTACTCCTCTGCCACCCTCCCTTGCCTCTTAGCGCCTTCCTGCTGCTCCCCATGCCTCTTATCGCCCCATCCCACCGCCCCCAAGGGGGTGGTACCACTCACTTTGGGAACCATTGCTTTATATTATTGCAAATTTCCATAATATGCGAAATGGATGTAGACAAGTCAACTGGCAATCCTTCTTTACCCAAATGTGCTGTTGGAGAAAAATTGTCGTCAACTTGCCACCATGGTTCATTTTATTCTAATGAAATTGAGCTGCATTATGTGGACAGTTTGTCCACCGAAGAAAAAATAGTCATTACTCAGCAATCTCACAGACGATGACCAAATCAGTTTGCATCACAAAGCGATATATCTGAAAACGTACAACATGTAGCAAAAGTTGTGCTGAAACCCATTTGACAAACAAAATCACACAGCTAAACATGGGCTGTTGAATGTCAATCTAGCCATGGCCAATGATTTAATAAAAATGGCAAAAATTGAGGGAAGGCCTGACATCGCTACGAGACGAAGGATTGCGAGTCTCTGAGACTGACGCCGATATCCCCACAGATGGACAGTCCAACTGGACCTAAACTGTCCAGAAAAGATGGTGAATGAGGAGACCACGTCCTGTTGATCCCAGGGATATCGCAAAGTCCCTGATTGATCCAGGAGAAGCTCTTCAAACCTGCTGCGATGGAACAACCATTAAAGCTGCTGAAAGTTGGGACAGCTCCAGAAAGAAGAAGAAAGTTAAGTGTGTCGGCTCTGGGTGAGATTAAACTAATTTATATTTCAGACTGAGAACACCCCAAGGGGAAAGAAAAATATTGAAGACAAAAGAAATCTTTTGGACCTCAGGGACCACCAAACTCATAATTTTAAATCCCAGGGACCACTAACTGGTTCTGTGGGTGTGGCCTAATTTGTGGGTGTGGCTTGTTGGTCATGTGACTGGGCATGGTTTGTATGTATTTATATAAATATTGAATTTTTTATAAAAAAGCAACTTTTACCCAAAATCAGGTAAAGCAGGCAGGCAGATTGAGTTGCTCACAGAATCACAGATTCATTCAGAAATCTATCTAACTGCCATTGGCTAGCTCAGTATGTCACACAAAATTTGCTTGCAAGCAAACTCAAAAAATTTGCTAGCAAGCAAAATCACAAAATTAACTCACAACACACCATGTATGTAAATATTGAATTTTTTATATAAAAAAAGAGCAACTTTTACCCAAAATCAAGCAAAGCAGGCAGGCAGATCAAATTGCTGACAGAACCACAGATTCATTCAGAAATCTTATCTATCTGCCATCGGCTAGCTCAGTCTCTCAAATTTGCAGAGCCGAAGATCTGAAGACTAGCTAGAAAGCAAGAAATCCAACCATTTCCTGCTTCCTAGCTAATCTAAATCTCCTGACACAGCAGAACACCTGATGGTCAGAAAAAGGAAAAATAGCAATTTAGCAGGCCAGTTTGCCGGGTAAGGAGTGGGCAGGGAGGGTTCCTGCTACATTTAATCTGAAATGAAGAAGACAACTGCCACAGGCTCATTGATACCCACCTCTTCCACCCCGCTTACTGGACAGCAATCAATACACACAATGTTGCACCAGGAAAAGAAAAGAGAGAAGGAAAAAGAGAAGGAAGTTACACTACAAATGATAATGCAAACAATACAAAAAGTAGCAGACAGAACAGAGAAAACCGATGAGAAAATAGAAAACATACAACAAATGATGATGAAATGAGGAAAGATTTCAAAAAATAGAAGAAAAAGATGACCAGAGAGACAAGAAAACTGGTGCAATTGATAGTAGAACACAATAGAGGAAGTGGGATGCTGGGCTGGGAGTTGGACGGGGCAGATTTTTATCTCTGATTCCAAAATATAGAAGAAAAGGGAGAAAATCTTGCTGAAATAATGATAGAAATTCTGACAAACGCCTTGAAGATATTCAAAGAGAAAATGATGGATGGCATAGATGAGGTGTATTGAGTTTTTACAAGATATACCATGAGAAATAAACAACCTAGAGAAGTCCACATAAGATTTACCAAAAAGGCAATTAAAACACAAATACTACAAAGTTCAAGAGATGAACCACTGAAGTATAAAGGTAAGGAGATTGTGGTCCTAAAACAAATACCAAGAACAGGGAGAGAAATAAGAAGAGAGTATCCATTCTTGACAAAAATCCTAATTAAGAAGGGTGTGAATTATAGGTGGCTGTTCTCTGAACGTCTTATGTTTACTTGGCAAGAGCAAAGATTCAATAGAGAAAGCAGAACTATTTTATGGAGAATACTTTAGAGGGAAAGAGAAGGAGAAATTGCGAGAAGAGGAAACAGTCAAAACCCAAGAGGAAATGAAATGATTGAAGCAAGAGATAAAACAATTCAAGAAGAAGCACATATGAGGAAGGAGCAGGAGGAGGAAGAATGGAGTATAAAGAAGCGGGGAGCAAAGAGCTATAAATCCTACATGTAAGGTATAAACAATGGAAGAAACTGATTACAATGAGTATAAATGGATTGAACTTGACTATAAAAAGAAGGAAAATATTTCATAAAGTAGAAAAATTAAAACTAGACATAATTTGCTTGCAATAAGTTTATATAAAAAAACAACAATTCAGATGTTAAAGAATATTAAACTTGGGAATTTATATACTTCATTGGACTAAAAGAAAAAAAAGGGAGTTGCGCTATACATTAAAAATACAATTAAAGCTGAACTAATCTTTAAAGATGAAGAAGGAAGAACGTTAATGGTGGAAAAAATTGATAACAATGTAAAGATACTCTTAGTAGCAATATACGCTCCTAATTAAAAACAAGAATATATAAAAAACTACACAACAAAATTATTGAATTGGAATATGATAATATATGCCTCATGGGAGACTTTAATGGAATAGTAGATGCAAACTTGGACTATACAACACAGAAAACTAATAGACAAAATAGAAAGATATGACCAAAACCCTTTTTTAAACTGGTAGAGGAACTAAGCATTAAAGATGTTTGGAGAAAAAAAAATATAAGGAATAGACAATACACCTTTTATTCCAATAGATACTTATCCTGGTCAAGAATAGATATAATTTGGATGACAACGGATCTGATTTCTAATAAAAAAGATGTAAATATTGAAAGGAGTATGTGGGTGGACCACAATCCAATACGAATTGAGTGGCAAGGACAAAGGAAAAGATCTAAATGGACTCTGAATAATACAATACTGAAAGAAAAAGAATTTACAGAAAATACGGAAAAGAAATTGGCTTTTTTCTTTAAAGAGAATAATAAAGAGGACACATCACTGCAAAACCTATAGGATACCATGAAGGCCTATGGCGGAGGACTGATAATAGATTACACAAGAAAAAAAACATTAAGAAAAGACGAACACAACAGAGGTTAGAGGAGGACTACAAGAAATTTGAGAAGGATTTACAAAAATATTAACAAAAAAAGGATATCAAAAATCAAATGGGCATAATTAAACATAAAATGGTATTGATGGAAAAAGAAGAGCTAGCCCAAAAAATTAGAAGTGTTAATCAGAATTTTTTTAAAAATGCAAATAAACCAGGCAGGTGGTTGGCATGTAAGTCGAAAAAAGAGAGAGAAATAAAAAAGATAATGCAATTGTGGACTTCCGGTGGCGGTGTGTGGTCGAGCAACACAAAGGAACAGCGCTCTGTTCTTAGTTGCCGAGCTTCAGCATTCTGGGAGCCAAAGGAGGCAAAATCGTTCCTGGGGGATCAGTGACGGAGCGGGGAACCTTTGGAGCTGAAGAGGGAAGGGGCAATCCCCAGCAGTGCGATCGGAGGAGCCCTTGAAACCGGCACTGAAGAGTCGGACTTTGGTGGCTGACCCAGAGACAAGATGACACACGAGACAGGAAAAGGAAGTAAAGAGAAAGTACGATGTGAAGAAGCGGTGTGAGCGGTGAAACTGAAAGAGAGTGGAACTGTCAAAACGAGCCCAGAAATAGACGGTGAGAGGAAAGGCTCAAAGCGGCACCTGAACAGTGAATACACTGAGGAAAGCGGATAAGGGAGAGGATGAAAGGGTGCTAGCAATAGTGAAAGATTGAATAAAGAAGATTAGGTGATAGACTATATACGAACTAAGTGAAGAGGGGAAGTGAAAGTGGATTGTTTGAAATGTGATGATTGAAACTTTTGCGCTCCTAAAAGAACATTATTGTAACAGAAGAAGAAACATAGTAACAGTTAAAAGATCTGGGGGGGGAGTGTCTCTGACAGTACAGAAAATTGAAAGTCGGACATTTTGAAGAAGAAAGTGAAAGTTAACTCTTTAAATACACTGCATCTAATATTACAGTAAGACTTAAGTGAACTGCTTGGAACACACAGAATAACCTTTGCGGAGAACGAAAGGAAAGTTGTGATTATAAGAAATATTGCCTATATATTTAAAAGTACTGTGACTAAACTATATTTTTATTTGCTTCTTCTCTTTTTCTCTCCATTTTTTTTCTCCTTTTTCTTAGTGATTATATTAGAAGTTAAAATATTTAAATATTTGAATATATATTGAATGATTTATATGGCAAATAGAGTGTAAAGAATATATATATTTAGAGAAAAGTGATTGTTTAAGTGATATATACTATAATATAAAGAACTTAAGATAGATATTTTTTAAGAAACTTATTGACTAAATTATCTTAGGAATTGTATTGTTTGGCAGTATTAGTAAATTCTTATTACTATCAAATGTATTGTAAAATAACTTTATAAATTTAAATTGACTATTAGTGATAAGAATTTATTTAGATAAGTTTAATTGTTAAGTAATCAATTGTTTAAACATTTCAATATTAAATGCATTAAAGTAATATAAAGTCTTAAAGTAAAAATAAATAGAAATATATAAGAATATTAAGAAGTAATTTAGTGGCAAGGAATTAAGATAAATAACTTTGGATATCGGGATTGATTTGTATAACTGTATAGATTTATTAATTTGTGAAAGTTCTTGATTCAATTAAGAGTTAATATAAGTTATTGAGGCTAGATTACAGGGAAGAATAGATAGAACCTAAAGAAATAATGAGCATTGAACGGTGTTGTGGGACAAGATAGAAAGAATATTAGGACAACAAACCAAATTAATTCAAGAGATGACAAGCATTATAACAACAGTAGTGAAGACTGGGAAGAAACCCACCCGACAACAACTACAGCTATTTCATCTCCATCTATACAAAGATCCATTGAAGGAATGCTTACAACGGAGAAAACAACAGCTACAATGAACACACAGACTATGCAAGCCACCCTGTTAACAATTCAGGAGACGATGATGAAATTACAGGAAAACATGACTAAGAACCATGGAGAAATGAAAATAGAGATGGAGGAGGTGAAAAGAGAAGTGAGAAAGGATATTCAGAAGTTGGATGAGAAAGTTGGCCAGTGTCAGGCTACAGAACATTTCCCCATTCAATCAATAAGAATGAACTTCTGAGAACCAAACGTATCAAAAGGAATCCTTCATTGAGATGAGACAATTCCTGTAGGAGTTCAAAGCAGCGTCTGAGGTCCCTCAGGCATACAGTGATAGATAAAGGAGTTTAGAACCCCTCCCCTTATCTCAATGTTTATTTAGGGAAACAAAAGCCAGTATGTTAATTCCCCTTCCAGCCCCTCTGTAGGAAGGATCTTTCTCACGTACATTTCTCAAGACGTACCTAACTTCCCCCCACCCCCTTTTCAGAACGGACTGTTTTTTGGAGATTGCCCAGAGCACTTCACTGTGGAGTTTTTATGGTCTTCTCATCTCCTGGCTGTGCCTCTCAGAGGTGTTAGGTTCTGGCCATTTGGCTTCCCTCCCTCCATTGTATCATGTGTGGGTGTGCAAATTAGATATAAGGTTAAATATATTCAGGTTACATCAAGAAAGGATTTCTTTATCAGTCTCCCCCTCCCTTTTCTTCTTCCACTGAAGAAATGATACACGGATCTGACAGCCAGATTCAAGAAGTTTTACAAAAGAATGAACAAAGACTCCAAATGATTGAAAAAAGAATGGAAAAAACAGAACAGAAATAAGAATCGGTAGATCAAAGAATGCAAGAAAGACACAAAGAAGTAGAGAACTCAGTGATCCAGTTGGAGATGGAGAGGGCTTCGTTCTACTTACGTTTCCAGAATGTGGTAGAGATGAAAGAGGAAGATCTAACGGAAATAATGGCAGAGACTATTGCAGAGGCACTCCAAAGAGAGAAGAATGAGATAATTAATGAATTAGACGAAGTCTATACAAATTACGGCAGAAGATTTTGATTTAGACTATCAAAAGAGGTTCACGTCTGTTTTGCTCGGAAAAAGGTGAGGGACATAATTTACAAGATTACCTGAGATGAACCTATGACATATAAAGGTAAAGAGATCATAATGTTAAAACAAATCCCAAAAAGAAAAGGAAAAAATATCACTTTCTGGCCGCCCGACTCAACAAAAATAATACACTGTTTAGGTGGATTACACCAGAGGGAATGTTGGTGTTGTGGCAAGGGAAGAAAGTCAAGATTGACACATTGGAGAAAGCAAAAGAATTCCACGCACAACTATTAGGCACAGAGGAACTCGGTAGTAGCAGAGAGGAACTGAAATCGGCAAGTCAAGATGATCAACAATTGGAAAAGAATGGAAAAGAGCAAGAGGAGGAAAGGAAGAAGGAAGACCACAAGAAAAAAACAGAGTAAGAGCAAGAGCACAAACAGAAGCAAGGAATAACAGGAACTAATTGGTAAAGGCAAAGAGAGAAAATGGATAATAATTTGAAGATATTATCAGTAAATATAATGGATTGAACTCCCCATCAAAATGGAATCAAACTCTGTAAAAATTGGCAAAACAAAAAATGGATATAGTATGTCTTCAGGAAGTACATGTTAAAGCCCAAGATAAGAGCTTTTTGCAATATAAAAAATTAGGAAAATTATACACAGCATTAGCGGAGGGAAAAAAAGAGGAGTAGCAATATATGTTAGAGAAAAAGTAGACATATTATACACAGATTCAGTAGGGAGAACATTAATATTAGAAGCAGTATAGGAACAGAAGAAAATTCTATTAGTTGTAATATATGCTCCCAACAAACAACAAGAAACATACTTCAAATAAATACATGAAAAAATTCTTGAATTAGGCAAAGAAGAAATTTGCATAATAGGAGATTTCAATGCAGTATCGGACATAAAAAAAGATGATCAAAGTACCAGTAAAAGAAAAAAGAAAAACACACTTCCAAAAACATTTTTTAACATGATAGAAGAACAGAACCTAATTGATATGCATAGAATATACAATCCAAAGGAAAATCAGTTCACCTTTTATTCTATTCCCACAAATCATGGTCAAGAATTGACTTGACATGGATAAGTAAAACCCTAATGAAAGACATAGTACAAATACAAATAGCACCAAATATGTGAGCAGATCATAACCCTATAATAGTAATATGGAAAGATCAATCAAAACAAAGAGGAAGGTGGACATTGAACTCACAGACTCTGAGAGACAAAGAATATATAGCAAAATTAAAAAAAGAATTAGAAATGTTTTTTGATGTAAAGGGGTGTTGGTCTTACCTGAACGCTTCTTCTCAGGGGGTCGAAGGGAGAGTCCAGGCTGGATAATCTCTAGTCGCCTAGCTCTGCAGACCGAATTGAAAAACTGAGGACACACCTCCTGGTAACAGTCCCCAGTTCTGAACGATGTTGAAGTGAAGTCAGCTGCTCCTCATCCTCCAACAAATATCTTAGTGGATACTGCGAAAAAAAGGGATATTTCCTCCCTACTCCGACCCACCAGGGTGGGACTGGACTCTCCCTTCAGCTCCTCCAAGAATAAGAGTTCAGGTAACACCATCGCCCCTTCTCCATTGAGCCGAAGGGAGAGTCCAGGCTGGGACCTACCAAAGCTGGCTGATGGCAGTCCTATGGGTGGGAACTGGATTGGTTGGAGGTCCCCACTTCTGCATGAACTCCCTGCAGTACTCGCCTTCCAAAGGCTGCCTCTGCTGAGGCAAAGGAGTCGATTTTGTAATGCCTAATGAATGGGGTCAACGATGACCAGGTCGCCGCTCTACAAATGTCCAGAATCGATGCCTGCGTTGCCCAGGCAGCAGTGGTCACTTCTGGTTGAGTGCGCAGTGATTCTCCTGGGAACAGGAAGGCTCTGTAACTTTGCGATGCAGGCTCTGAGCCAGCGACCTATTGTGGAAGGTGACACCCTGCGCTCCAGAGTTGACGGCTGAAGGAAACAAACAGGGCCTCTGTCTTCCTATGGGGAGAGGTCCTTAAGATGTAAATATGGAGGGCCCTTCTAATGTCCAAGGTGTGCCGTTTTCTCTCCAGTGCATGGGAAGGCTTTGGACAGAAGTTAAGCAAAATCAACTCCTGCGAGCGATGGAATAAGGAGTTCACCTTGGGCAGGAAGGTAGGGTCCAACCGCAGAACCACCCTGTCTGCATGGAATATGCACAGATCTTTCCTGATGGATAGGGCCACCAACTCCGAGATACTTCTAGTCGAGGTAATGGCCACCAAGAATGACATCTTGCACGAGAGTAAATGAAGGCTGACCTTACGCAAAGGTTCAAATGGGGGAGAAGTCAGGGTCTGCAGGACCTTAAGCAAATCCTAGATGGGACAGCGGTGGACTACCGGAGGCCTCAAATTTGAGACTCCTCTAAGGAAGGCCTTCACCCTAGGATGTTGGGTCAGAGTAGAAGAGCTCCTGACTGAAATCACCAAGGCCAAGGCCGCCACCTGCCTCTTCAAGATATTGGGGGCGAGACTTCTATCCAACCCATCCTGCAGGAATTCTAATACATTGGCAACAGAAACAACAGTGGGTTCCAATTGATGACTTAGCGCACCAACTGCAGAAAATTTTCCATGTTGCATTGTATATTCTGGTTGTGGAGGGTCTTCTGGCCGCCTGGATGGTCTAAATGACCTTAGAAGAAAACTTCTCCTGCTTCAGGATCCCCTGCTCAAGCGCCAAACGGTTAAATGAAATCAGGGTGGATCTGGGTGTTCAACTGGGCCTTGACTGAGGGAGATCTTGTGCGGGGGAATTCTCCAAGGTCTGACGATTGACAGGCCCACCAGGTTGGCGAACCAAGGACATCTGGGCCAATAAGGGTCTACCAAGAGCACCTCCGCCCTCTCTATCAATACTTTCCTGATTGCTCCCGGAATCAGGGGAGGAGGGGGAAAGGCATATAATAGTCCCTGGGGCCACCTGCACCGGAGGGCATTGACTCTTTCTGTTCCCTGGGCCGGGAATCGAGACAAGAACCTCGGGAGCTGGGTGTTCTCTGAAGAAGCAAATAGGTCCATGATCGGTTGACTGAAGCGCTCTGTCATCTCCTGGAACAGACTGGAATGTAGTTGCCATTCCAACTGGTCGACCGTGGTCCTGCTCAACCAGTCTGCCCTCACGTTGGATACTCCTGAGATGTTCTCTGCCTGTAGGGACAAAAGATGTCTCTTCGCCCACCTGCACAATCGAGTTGCCTCCTGCATTAAAAGGTCTGGAGCGACTGTCCCCCTGCCGATTTATGTGGGCCTCGGTAGCCACATTGTCTGTGAGAAGGACATGTCTCACCACCATCTCCTGCCTTAAATTTTTGAGTGCTAAGCGGGCAGCCCTGAGCTCTAACCAATTTATGTTGTGGGTGAGCTCCTCTCGGGACCACATCCCCTGGGTGACCTGGACTCCCAAGTGGGCCCCCCAACCATACAGACTGGCATCGGTTGTGATGGTGATTCTCTGAGGTTCCCTGAACAGGCAACCCTGATCCATGGCTTTGGACTGCCACCAATGGAGGGAATGACGGATTGGCAGGGGAACGTGAATCCTCCTTGGGGAGTCGCCCTTGTTCGTCTTCTGAAAAGGGAGCAGGAACCACTGGAGGGTTCGGGCATGGAATCTGGCCCATGGGACAATTCCGACACATGATATCATCTTGCCGAGGAGTTGGGACAGCAAAATGATAGGTGTCTCTCTGGAAGACAGAATCCATGATGTGACCTCCCTGATACTGTCTCGACGTTCCTGTGAGAGGAAAACCTGCCCGGCCAAGGTGTCTATGACAGCCCCAAATGCAAAAGCCGAGTCGATGGTATTAGGTGGCATTTGCCCAGGTTTATCGAGAACCCATGCTCTCAAAGAATCCTGATTGTTGAAATCAGATCTTCCTCCGCCTGAGGTCGGGAAGAGGATGCTACCAGGATGTCGTCCAAATAGCACTGGATTCTTATGGGTAAGGCCCTGAGGAATGCTGCTACCACTGCCAGGATCTTGGTAAAGGTTCGAGGGGCTGATGATAGGCCAAATGGAAGAGCCCTGTATTGAAAATGATGGCCGCCGTAGCAAAACCTCAGGAACTGACGGTGGTTGGGGTGAATGGGCATGTGGAGGTAGACCTCTGTCAAGTCTACCGAGACCAAAAAGTCTCCCTCTTGCAGTTCCTGAAGAATGGAGTGGAGGGAGTGCATCTTGAACCCTTGGTAGATTAGATGTCTGTTGAGCTCTTTCAGGTTGAGAATTGCTCGCCACCCCCACCCCCCCGAGGCCTTTGGGATCACAAACAATATGGAATAGAACTCTTGTCTCTCCTAGTCTACTGGAACCGGCTGGATGGCCCAAATGTCCAAAAGATGGTGGATCGCTGATTCCATGAGATCCCTCTTGGAGGGGTCCGTGGAGACGGGGCAGCAGACAAAGGCCCTTGGGGGGGAGGAGAGAAACTCCAGAGAGAGACCCGACGATAAGGTTGACAGGATCCAAGCATCCACCGTGGTCTGTTCCCACCTTTGCCAGAACAGACCCAGGCGGCCCCCTATGGGGAATGAGGCTCTGGCGTCACTTGTTGCATCTGAAGGGCCTGTTGGAACCCTTAAAGGCCCTCCTGCCTCTGTCGCCCTCTAGCAGTAAAGGCTTGCCTATTGGCCTGAGATGATGCTCTCTAGAAGAAGAGCCTAGGTTGACGGGAAAAGCCTGCCCCAGCTTCCCCCCATTTGAAGGAGGGCTTCCTATAGTAGGGTGGAGTCCTGGAATCAAAGCGCTTCCCTTGGGAGGGAAGGATTTTTCTTTTGTCTCTGGTCTCCGTTAAAAAGGGGTCCAAGGTCTCTCCAAAAAGCTTCTCTCCTTTAAATGGAGCAGATGCCAGTTTCCATTTGGTTCTGATGTCCATCTGCCAATTTCTCAACCAGAAAAGCCTGCGAGCTGATATGGAAGAGGCCATGGCTCTGGAACGAATTTGGCTGACATCAGGGTGGCATCAGCAGTCAATTGAGCCGCCGCTATAATTTTGTTCAGGTCTTGATGCATCCTGAGATCCTCAGGTGGGATTCTGCCCTGAAGCTGCCTCAGCCATCTCAACAATGCCCGGTAAAAAAAGATGTGGTTATTGATGTTCTGAAGGCCCAGGCGTCGGCCTGTTGAGCTCTCCGGAGCACCAGCTCCTCTTTCCGGTCCTCTGCCTTTAAGATGTCCTCCGCATCAGGTGGGATAACAGATGAGGAAGCTAGGGCTACGACTGGGCCATCTACCTTTGGCACTCCATAGCGTCCAAAAGGTCCTTGTCCATGTTAAATAAGATAGACTCAGATCCAGTGGGGTGGGTATACACCCCAGGGGCCTCCCACTGCTTCTTTATCAAGTTCAGAAACATCTGGACATAGGTACAGCGTCCACCACAGATGTTTTCTCAGTGAACAGGAAATCCTCCTGATCATCTCCCTCCGTGGGAAGGTCCTGAATGACCATGTCCTTTTTAAGATTAGTCGTGCTCTTAGCCTTAACCAGCAGAGTCTTGAAAAGAGCCAGCTGGAAAAGGCCCTTAAAGGGAGGGGAACCTGCTTCCTCCGACTCCTCATCCGAAATATCCCTCTCTGGAAGGAGGTCCCTCTCGGAGCCATAAAATTGGCTGCTTTCAGAAGGGGAGGCTGAGCACTCTCTGAAGTGGGAAGGCTGTTCTGTCATGGCCTGCCCTTGCTCCTGAAGGGCGTTTCTGCTAGTGTCAAAATAAGATAGCTGGCGCAGGTGGCTGACCTCTGCTTGCAATTCCTGTCTTATTGTTTGGGAAATCCAGGCCCTCATAAAAGATGGCATTTCTGGCATCTGGGTCTCCTCAGATCGTAAACCCACTGCTGTAGGTGTAAAGGTAGCTGCAGGCACAGGTCTGGATCTGCTGGAGAGCTAGTTTGCAGGTGCTTCCATCAAATTCCCCTGGGGTGGCTCAGAAAAATTATGAGAGTTCTCTGCCCTGATTTGGAGGTTTCCCTGCAAATCCTGAGTACCTGAGCTACCAGGAGACCATGTAGCCATGTACTGTCTATCTGGCAGTTGGTCTGGCTGCCTGTCTTCTTGTGGAGGAAAATTTTGAGAGGTTGCTCTGCTATCTACCATTCTGGACCTCACTGCTCTGTCAAACTGTTTGTCTATGGCCTTTTGTCTACGCCTGGCCTATCTATCCTCAACTCTGGAGGGTTTTTGGGGGGCTAAAGCCCTGGCTCTAATCCTAGCTGCTGCCTCCAGACCAGCAGATCTAGGCTTAGGAGAGCCTTTAGCAGCCTTCTCTGTGTCCTGCTGAGAAACTGACAAGTCTTGAGCCCACCAAAAATAACTGTCACTTGACAGGGAGAAAGAAAAAGACAGGAAAAATTCCTGACCTGAGCTGTCTTCTACAGCCACAGCTGCTGTCCACCACTTCAGGAGGCTATTGCGACCCGAAGTGGTGAGCTCAGCCCAGCTCTACGATTTCAAGGCAGAGTCAGAGGAAAAAAGATAAAAAAATGGCTGACTCTTTGAATCGGAGCAAGCACTGACAGGTCAGAGGCTTGGGAGCCTGGCGCTGGCTGCACCGCAATTCCAGGCAGGCTTACGTGACTTGCTTCTAGCGCAGTGCCCTGGGGACTGGCTAGGGGGGTAAGGAGATAATCCTGATGGCCAGAACCCCCCCCCAAGAGACAATCCTGGAGGCGAACTGCAAGACTGTCTCCAACAAAAAGAATGGTTGCCGCCGGCAGAAAGGGACAGAGGCGCTTCACGGCAAAAGTGATTTTTTTCCTCTGCAAGGGAAAGTGAATTGAGAGCAGGCGAGTTTAAAGAAAGACGCTTACTCCTGTCCTCAGCCCGGGCCACATGGGCTCTCAGGATCGCCTCCTGCCTAATTCTAACCAAAAAGTAGAAAAAAACCCAGTCCATCAGACAAAAGATTAAAAAAAGGAAAAAATTAGGTTAAAAAAACGCGAGCTGGAAAAAAAGGCGCGAAAAATGAAAGTGCTAACCGGCAAGCCGGCTAGCTGTCAAACCTGACTAAGTTCTTCTCCTGCGAAAAAAACCTTAATCCAGGGGGTGAAATTCTTCTAAAATCCTAGCTATTCAGAGCGCTAAAGAGGTGGTCTGAACTCGTTGAGACCGAGTGAAGAACTGGGGACTGTTACCAGGGGGTGTGTCCTCAGTTTTTCAACTCGGTCTGCAGAGCTAGGAGACTAGAGATTACCCAGCCTGGACTCTCCCTTTGGCTCAATGGAGAATAAAAAAGAACACACCTCTTTACAGTATCTGTGGGATACAATGAAAGCCTATCTAAGAGGAATAACAATTGCATATAATGCTAGAAAGAAAAAAAAAAGAGAAAAAGAAAGTAACAAGTTACAGAAAGATATTAGAAATTGGAAAGACAAGCACAATTAGCACCAGAAAATGAGCAAATTATAAATAAACGTAAGTTAACTAAACATAAATTGAATATATTAGAACAGAAAAGAAATTTAAGAGCACTGAAATTAGTAAAGCAAAATTATTTCGAAAATGCAAATAAGCCAGGAAGGTGGCTTGCATATAGATTAAGAAAGGAAAAAGAGAAGAGATGGATACAGCAATCACAAGGTAAGGAGGGAAAGATACAAAATAATATAGAAAAGAAAAAAGAAATAGTATTGGAATATTTTTGTGAACTCTATAAACAAGAAAATATGAGTAAAGAGAGGAATTAAACAATATTCAGAGGAAGAAAATATTCCAATACTAACAGAAGAAGGGGAAAATTAAATGAAGAGATTACTATGGAGGAAATAAAAGAAGCAATTAGTAAACAAAAAAACAATAAAACTCCCAGAACAGATGGTTTACCTGCAGAATTATATAAAAATTTAAGGAAAATTCTTGATCCAATTCTTTTAGAAATCTATAATGAAATGCTTAAAGGGGCAGAGCTACCAAGGTCGTGGAGAGAAGCATATATCATACTAATACCAAAGGATGGTGCAGATATCACCCACATAAAGAACTATAGACCAATTTCCTTGTTGAACGCCGACTATAAAATATTTATGAATTTAATGGCTGAGAGACTAAAAAAAATACTAAGTAGATATATGCATACTGATCAAAATGGTTTTCTTCCAACTAGATACCTTAAAAACAATACATGAATAGTATTTGATATCCTAGAATACTATGAGGCACATCCAGAAAAACAGGCTAGTTTTTCTGAATGCTCAAAAAGCCTTTGACAAAGTAAATTGGGAATTTATGAGGCAACAAGTAAAGGAAATGAAATTCGGGGATAAATTTGAAAAAATGGTAGAATCAATATACTCAAACCAAGAAGCCTGGATAATAATCAATGGAGAAATGACTAATCCATTTGAAATAGGAAAAGGAGTCAGGCAGGGATGCCCACTTTCACCTCTGCTCTTTACCACGACTCTAGAAATTTTGTTGAGAAGAATTAGACAGAATATGGAGATAAAGGGATTAAGAATTAAAAATGAAGAATATAAGGCCCAAACATTTGCAGGCCTTGTATTCTTCGTAGAAGAACCAATAAAATCAGGACCAAAATTAATTAAAGAGAGAGAGAGAGAGATGGAGAAGTGGCAAGTTTAACAATCTATAAGGATAAAACTAAAATGATAACAAAAAATCTAACAGAGAAACAAAGAAAGAAATTAGAAGATGTAATGGGCTTACAAATTGTAAAAAGAATTAAATATTTAGGAATTTGGCTCACGGCAAGATGTTCAACAATAAAAGAAGATAATTATGTAAAATTGGTACGAGAAATAAAAAAAGATTTAGAAAAATGGGGGAAATTGCAGTTATCAGTGTTAGGAAGAATAGCGACTATTAAGATGAACCTCATGCCAAGAATATTATTTCTCTTTCAAAAAATTCCAATTAAATTAGATAAATTTTTTTTAATGAATTAAATAAAATTACTACAAAATTTATTTGGTCAGGGAAAAAAACCTAGAATAAAATTAAGCTTCTTACAAGATAATAGATGCAGAGGTAGATTTGAACTCCCTGCCTGGGAACTATATTATAAAGCAGTAATTTTAACATGGATTAAAGACTGGCCAATTTGAGAAACAAAAGAGTTTTAATTCTAGAAGGATATGATTTGGAAGTGGGGTGGCATGCCTTCATGTGGAACCCGGGAAATAAAAGTTATACACACTTTAATAAGCATATAATTAGATGTTCATTATTAAAAGTGTGGAAAGAGATTAAGCACAAACATTATATGAAGATCCCAGGATGATTTTCTGTCATGGAGGCATTGATCCACCCCAATGCATTAGAAACTGGAAGAAAAATTAGGTATTATGATGGGGAAGATTAATGACGAATCAAGAAATTAGAGAGCATGGGATGAAAATAGAGTGGTGGCCATATTTACAACTCAAGACAAGATATAAAAAAGACATGGAAGAGTTTGGAATTGAAATAAAACTGAATCAATTAGATAAAATATTGGAAGGAACAGATGAAAAATTAATCTCAAAAATGTATAACTAATTGTTAGAATACGAAATGGCGGAAGAAATAGTTAAAGCCATCAAGCCGGTCTGGCCTAGGGTTTTTTAGGGGATTTTTATTTGGTCTGGTTTGGTTTTAGCTTTTAACCCCTTTATATTTTTTAGCTTTTCACCCTGTTATATTTGGTTTTTTAATTGTTTTTTAATTCTGTATTGTTTGTATTTTAATTCGGCTGTGCACCACCCTGAGTCCTGTCAGGGAAATAGGGCGGTATATAAGTTCAATCAATCAATCCATCCATCCATCCATCCATCCATCCATCCATCCATACATACATACATACATACATACATAAATAAATGCCCAATGATTGCATGGGCAAGGAATGTAGGGCACAATATTAATTTGAGAGATTGGGAAAAAAATTGGAACCAAAATTACAAAATAACAAAATTGGTGATCTATAAAGAAAATCAATATAAAATGTGTTACCGGTGGTATCTGTCACCCTCAAGGTTAGCTAACATTTACCCAAACATGAGTCCAATGTGTTGGAAATTTAAGCAAACGAGGGGTACCTTCTTCCACACTTGATGGCTCTGCCCAAAAAGTAAAAAATATTGGAAAAAAATTAGACTGTCGATAAAAGAAATTACAAGTATTCAATTAGAATTTAAATTTGAAATATTTTTGCTGGGAATGTTAAAAGGGGACTATGCAAATGAAATGAAATATTTAATTCTCCATATAATCACAATGGCAAGAATTGCGTTGGCACAACGCTGGAAGAGCGAACAAATGCCAACAAATAATTTGATTACTCAGAAAATACTTGACTGCACTGAAATGGACCTACTCACACAAAAACTTAGGAATAAGGAAGACTCAAGATATATTACAGCTTGGGATAAATGGTATAAGTGGATTAAAGAGAAAAAACCAGGAAATTAAAAGATATGGTTTTGATGAATGGAGTGGTTAAATTAAGAATGTTTATCAAATTAAGAAACGAATAGTAGTAAAATTATTACCAAGAAAAAATTACATGTCTTAGTGGATCAGAAATGTATGTTTTATATGTTTATCCATTATGTATTTGAATAGATTTTGTCTGCAACGTAAAGTTGTGTTCGATGTATTGTACAGTGTTTTTCTTTTGTAATCTTTAATAAATTTTTCTTTTAAAAATGATAATGCAATTAATAGATGATCAAGGAAGGGCATGTAAAGGGAATGACGAAAAGAAAAATACAAAAATACTATGAAAAACTATACAACCTAGACAATATTGATGAAGAAAAAGTGAAACAATATTTGCAAAGATTGAAGCTATCTCAGATATCTGAGGAGATTAAAATAATGTTAGAAGGAAAAATAACAATGACGAACTAACTGAGGCGTTAAAGAGGGAAAACACTGGAAAGGCTCCGGGACCAGATGGGCTGCCAACGGAATTTTATAAAACTCTACAGGTATCTTTAAGTATTCCAATGCTTAAATGTAACTAAAAGTTTCTAACAAGACTTCATTCATCACTTCAATCATTGGAATACTTAAAGATATCTGTACAGTTTTATAAAATTCTGCTGGCAGAATTGAACATCCAGATCACAAAGTTAAATATTTAGGAATACAACTGACAGCAAGATGCTGAACACTCTCTTTTTTGACTCAAAAAAGATAACTATCATAAACTCAAATAACAGATTGCGACAAATTTGAAAAAAAAATGGGAAAATTTACAGCTATCTCTAATAGGGAGAATATCTATAATTAAGATGAATATATTACCAAGGATTTTATATTTGTTTCAGACAATTCCGATTAAACTAGGAAAATAATACTTTGAAGATTTAAATAAAATAATATTGAAGTATATATGGCAGGGGGAAAAGGCAAGAATTAAATTAAAATTGTTACAAGATGCTAGATCAAGAGGTGGTTTTAGTTTACCCAATTGGGAATTATATTACCAGGCAGCAACATTGATGTGGGTAAAAGAATGAATTGTTTTAAGGAATACTAGATTGTTAACATTAGAAAGTCATGATTTATTATTGGGATGGCACGCCTTTTTATGGTATAAGGAAAGTAAAACATGTATATTTTAGGAGACACTATATTCGCAATGCTTTATTATTAATATGGGAGAAAATTAGGAAACAAAATACCAGTCTGGTTGTCAACTATAGAGGCATTTTCATATCCAATTTATAGAATGGAACAAACAGTAAGATACAATGAAATATTAAATGAAGAGGGTGAACTCAAATCTAAGCAAGAACTAGAAGAACAAGGAATAGAGATGAATTGGTATTCATAAATTTTAGGTATGATAAAGATAGTAGGATAGAAGGATTTTATAATGAATTAACTGAATTAGATGGAATTTTGACAGGTACTGATGAGAAGATGATCAGAGAACTATATGAATATTTACTTGGAGTAAAATTAGAAGAACAAGTTAAAGAAACAATAATTGCCTGGGGGAAAAACTTTGGATATGGGATAGAGATGGCAGAAATTATGGTCTCAAAATTATAAAATAACAATGTCAATTGCATATAAAGAGAATTTGTATAAGATGTTTTACAGGTGGCATCTATCCCTGGCAAAGATAGCAAGCATGTTTAAGAATAAATCGGAGAAATGTTGGAAGTGTCATAAGATACCTGGATCATACTATCACATGTGATGGATGTGTGTGGAAGCCAAGAGACTAAAATTCATACATGGCTAGAAAAAATGATAAAACAGCATATAGATTTGAAACCAGAGGTATTTTTATTGCGTATCTTATCTGAAGTAAAGAATTGACCTATTTGATTATAAATATTTTGACAGCAGCTAGAATTGTATTTGCCAAAAACTGGAAAAGTGAAAAAATTCCGATAGAAGAGGAGGTGATTAGGAAAATAATGGAATGTCCAGAAATGAGTAAATTGACATTAGCAATTAAGAGAGCAAGAAGACAAAGAGTATTTAAAATTTGGAACTTATTTTATCAATGGTTAAATAAGAAAATAGGGAAATAAAATACAATACAATACAATATAAATACAATATTATAGTAAAGATAAAACAGTATAATGATTTATTATAATTGACTATAATGAAATGAATATTATGAACTAGGTTTGGTAAAAGTTGAAACTTGCTCAAAAAGGATGATGTGAATTTACAATTAAAGTCCAATAAGGAGTTAATAATAATATAATATGAACTTTAATAATGTATCTAGAAGGGAAAGACTGTTGATATGGTGCACAAGAAGATATGTACCAACCAACACACTGTACAAGGGAAATATGGTTTTATGCTTTGTATTTATGTATGTATTTGTTTATGTTTGTTGTTAAAAAGTAAAATGAAAAAAAAAGTGGCGAAAACAAATGTGAAGCTGAATCAAAAGATTTGTTCCAAGTGTAAAGTCAAATACGTTTCCATGGTCCAAAGCATGGCAGACTCTTTGTCATTGGATAATTACGATATGGACATTTCAGACACTGTTAATCGAATTTTGACCGATTTAGGGACTTCTCCATTACAAATTTGGAAGTTGAGCAGTAGGGATAAAACTGAGTATGTGAAACAAAAAATTGAATGCGTGCAGGAAGTGGTAGCAGACAAAATAATGTTAGCTGCTGGAGTAGCAGCTGAAGATATTGGAGAAACTAGCGAATTTGCTGCTAAGGAATGCCAGTCATGCCAGGATTATGCTGACCTAATCAAAGACATGAAAACGAAAATATCCGAAGATCAATAAAAGTTCAATTACTGACTTTGGCCCCAAAGAGTTGGTTGATACTGGTGCAGCAAAAACACTTGGCATTTCAGACTATATGGTTAAAACAACGAGAAAAATAAAGAGAGGCATTTGTGCACTACCATTTGTGTAAAAGTTGGCAAACCACTGCCAAAGAAAATTGCTGACAGAGTTCGAGATTTCTACAAGGATGACGAATTTACAGGATGTGCCCCAGCAAAAAGGATTGTTTCAATTCGGCTTGATGGTGTCAAGGTTCACAAACAAAAGCAGTTGCTACTATGCAATCTGAAAGAACTGTATGTGGCATATCAAAACAAACATGGTGCTGAAATTGGTTTCTCCAAATTCTGTGAACATGGTGCTTAAATTCAATAAGTGATTGTTGGAATTTGGCAGTTCATATGAACAGTACTTGGGAACCATATAAAATACCCACTTTAGGCTTGGGAACCTAGGATAGCTGCACAATCGCCAGCTTGGAACAGATACCCACACAAGGCTTTGGAACTTCAAGGAAGAAACCATAAAGTATGTGGAAAAATCAAGAAAGTATTACATAAGTGACTCATGTTTATTTTGAAATTCTGTTTATAATGTAGTTCTCACTAGTAATTTAAGTGCAAATCAGAGACAGTATTCAGCAGGTTCTGACCAGTTCTGAAGAACCGGTAGTGGAAATTTTGAGTAGTTTGGAGAACTGGTGGTAACCTTCTCCCAGGAGTGGGGAGGGAATGGAGATTTTGCAGTATCCTTCCCCTAGAGTGGGGTGGGAATGGAAATTTTACAATATCCTTCCCCTGCCACACTCACATGCCCACCAAGCCATTTCATGCCAACCAAGCCACACTCAAGAACCGGTAGTACAAAAATTTGAATCCCACTACTGGTGCAAATGTATGCTTAGATATACTAGTTTATAAAATTTAACATCAGCCAAAATCTATTTGCAGTTCTTACATTCTCTAACTATCCATAACATTTTTTATTTATTTATTCATTCATTCAAATTTGTATACCGCCCCCTCTCCCTAAGGAATATATAATTTTATTTATTATATATGTAAAAAGCTGTTCTATTCTTAAACATGTTTCATCTGCATGGTTATAACACATATATTCTATATACAGCCTTCACATTTCAAGATTACACATTTCTAGTAATTTCTTCAAACTTAAATTAAATCTTGTTAGGTATTACAAACATGAAATGCTGTTGCAAACTTAAAGAATGATTTTTTTTCAGAGTAGTTTTTATTGAGTTAATTTTTGTAACTATTCCTTATGCACCAGCATATAAAAAAAATAGAAAACTCTGTGTGTGTGTGTGCACATGCAGGTGGACATGTGTATCACCATTTAAACTGTTTTTCACTGCAGTCAATGACATTATATAAACTTTGCTAACAAAAAAGGGCAATGTCCACTTACCAGGAAGTAAATCTCAATGTAACTGGCGTTATTTCTAATCTGTCAATCACCTAATTTATGAATTTTATCATTTTTTCTAAACCAAGAAACTCTACTGAAAAGTAAAACATTGTACATTGTACTTAAAATACTTTGTAAGCTGTCTTCACTGATTTATGTACTGTTTCATTCATAAAAAATGAAGACTAGTTTTATTAAAATTAAGTGATACTCAAATATTATCCCAAAATAAACAAGTCAATATAAAACTACAAATATTATGTATAGTATATTAGCACTAAAATACACAGTGATGATTTGAACACAATGGATTTTTTAAAATGAAATATTTTCCCTATTAATAATCAGTCTGAAAATCAGTGAAGACAAATATTTTGCCTCTTTAAATTTAAAACATAAAACTGAATCTGGAAAATTAGAGATATTGATTGAATCTTATTCAAATAATGGAACCTGAACTTAAATCCATTAATATGTTTCTTAAAGCTGTATATTAAAAGCTTTCCCAAACCTAGAGGGATTTGGTTCTGAGATCTTATTTATTGAACATATATAGTATTTTCACTTTATTAAAATTCTGAAATCATTCACTGTAAAACTAGAAGTAAACCCAGGGTATATCAAAAGAGTTATTAAGACTAAGCAGGCAATATAAGATCAAAAGAAATGTACTGTAATTTATAGAATTGCAACAGAATTTTGGAAAAAGTGCTAAACTTCGGTAATTAAAATCTGCAAATAGCATTTGAAAATAATCAGAAACACTTTCACCAAACTATATATATTAAACTATTCTTGAAACTGTAAAACAGAGTACAAAGGACTAGCAGTCTAATTTATCTACATCCAGAATTGAAATATTACAGAATTTGAATGTTAACTGGCATAAAAAAATAACTAGCATTGTATACATAACTACAAGACACTAACTCTGTCTTTGCAGAAAACCTTATTTTAAGGATAATGAAATCTCAGAATGCATGTAATAGGGGTGGGAGTTTTTTTAGAAAATGCAGTGAGATGAGCAGAATGGAAATTTAGTAAATAAGTAAATACACCAGACTACAGTTATGAATCCTAAATCCAAAAGATAATATAGTACACTGAGTTCTAATAATTGTAGAATTGTAATCAGAAAAACATTTGCTTAAGTCTTTGTACATATAAACATTCAAGCTTGAATGATACAGAAGATAATATTCTGCAACTGCTTTAGAGTTTATATAATACCTTCCCTGACAAAAAAGAAACAAATATACTGATAATTCTAGTCCCCCCCCCCCCAAATATGGGTCTCAGTGAAAGAGCACCTCTTAATTTTTCTTCAAAACAGAACTTGCAATACACAAGCACATTTACTTTTCTAGAAAAGGCTTAAAAGACTTACCTATGATTAAGTTTGTGAAACATCAGTTCTCTGAAAGCTCTTGCAAAATACAATATAAAGAATTTCAAACCGCCACGTATAATTAAAAGAGAAAGACGTTTTCATAACTGCATCTTGAAACCCACTGTATCAATTTCAGTTCATGGCCAAAAATTGTCATGTATCATAAGCTACATGATTGCCAAAATTTTGGAAAACTAAAAGCATAAACTGGCTGTTCTGCTTATTATGTTATTACTAGTGCTGTATATACTTTTCTGAATGGGCAGATGATACTCTATGTGTGGTGGACAGGGAAAAGAGATAATATAGAAGAAATGCTCTGGCCATCATTCTTCACTATCCTGAAAGCTACAGACAAGAGCACATGGACCAATAGAGCAGGAACAACCAAGGGAAGTGTGATACTGTACCCACTACGGGAATAAATTGAGGTACATTGACGCCTCTATGGTAATTAACCGCTTGCCCCAGGGCCCAGCTGAAGTAAAGCTCGGAAATTTCACAGAAAAGTTTGGAGCGGGAGTGGGGAGGGGAAGAGCTGGATACTTGCCTTTCCTCATTTACTATTTCTGTGCATGGGGAGGAGATGGGGCGGGCAGCACACGGTATCAACAGAACCTCGATTCAAAAAAGAGACAGACCACCCCTAGTTACACCTTTTCTCTTTCTAGCCACGCTTGTTTGCAAAAGCTTTTCTTGACTCTCTCTTGCCATTTTCATCTTTCCATCTAAACGCCGCTGCCCGAGGTTCCCCAAGCCTTGAACAGCTAAGAAACATACCGAGGCAGAAATAACCGAAACTATTTCAAATGGTGTTGCGAATCAGCTTCTTCTCGGCTACTCAAAACTCGTCTAGTCCTCTTCAAAGCTGCGCTGTGGAGAACGCCATCTTCACTCGGGCAGGGAAGCCAGCCACTATGCGCACGCGCAGACACTGCAGATCACGAGACAAATCAAAGTCAGCTGGTCGTTTGCTGCTTCCTTTCCCCCGCTGTCTCGTTACTCAGAATTCGCCTCCGTTTCTCACGTCACTTCTATTTTTCAAGGAATGGGAGCATGCGTAGAACTAGCAGCCGCACGAAAGGAAAAATCGGCGGCTTCCTAATAGAAAAGGAACGCACCTGTTCCGCAGAGCAAGTAGGGGGCAGCAGGCTAAAAATCGAATAGGAGGAAGACGTTTCTTATTTATTTATTTATTTTATTTATATTGCTGCCTATTCGGCTTACACAATGTAAGACCATATTTAAAACAAAAAATAAAAATAAAAAACAATAAAAACTAACAAAAAGATTCAAATAAATTAGTAAAGTACGATAAAACAAAATTTGGAAAAAAAAATAAAAATGTAGTGGGCTACATCGTTTTTGGAAGCGGAAGAGTAAACGGGGGCACGTGGTAGTTGTAGGATGGTAGAGCCCCAAGTTTGTTTTGTAGATTGGCCGAACAAATCTGGAAAATCATTTGAAAAAACGAGGGAATAGAATGAAAATTATGTAATTCTGATGATAGCCCTTTAAATTGGGGGAAGAAATGGAGGGTATAATATATTTATGCCATTATCTAAGCCAGACAAATCACTAAGTGGCTAAGTATGTTGGATGAGACGAGCTGATGGAATTTGTAAACCATAGTTTCCATTGTGAATCTTATTTACTCAGAAAATTGTGCTATTCTAAAGTAGAAAGTTGGCATCCAGATAAGATTGGACTGGACAACAACGGCCAGACTCCATTGACCATGCGACAAGGAGATAAATTACCCTATTTACCTTACTAGGCAGAAACAAAGTGACCAGGAAATTGGTAAACTTATATCCTTATATGGTAGTCAGGCATGGCTAATGTATCCTGTTCTATTATCATCAGGGGTAATGAGAGCCCAGAAGCATTTCTCCAAAGATTGATTGAGGCCTATGAGCAGTATGACCAAATTGACATTATGGCTCCAGCGAATTTGGCCCTGCTGAATGAGAAATTTATAACTCAAAGTGCAGAGAGAGTGCACATGGCGACAGGCACCCAGGGGAAGAGGGGGGCCACGGGGACGCAGAAGCTTCCAGTCCAGATTTTCCACCTTCCTTCGGGGAAGGGGGAGAGGCACGTGGCCCAAAAGGAAATCAGATGTTAGGGAACTGATAGGATTGGCAGAATCGCAATGGACAGATTGAAGGGGACCAGGCTTTGAAGCTCGACCCCCAGAGCCACTGGTTAAGATTAAGGTGGGAGGAAAAGACACCTCTTTTCTACTAGACATGGGACCTAGCTGATATGTTATTAATAGGCCAATTGCTCCTCCTAGTGGACAACAGGTTCAAGTCCAGGGAGTCTCAGGAACCATCCTAGGACGGAGTATGTTACAACCAGACGTATGTCAATTAGGGGAAATGACCCTCCAGCATCAGTTTTTGTACAAGCCGGAGTGTCCCATTCCGCTTTTAGGAAGGGACCTGCTCACTAAATTACGAGCAACTGTCACCTTCTCGGAAGAGGGCCATGACTTACAAATTCATCACCCACCCAAGAATACATGGCGAATCATGGTGTTACACAAAGTGACTCAGGGAAATAAGTGGGAGGAATTTGGAACTCCAGTGGTCTGGGCAGAAGATAACCCTCCGGGACTAGCTGTACACCAGCCTCCTATAATTATAGATTTGAAACCAACTGCCCAACCTGTTCGAGTCAGGCAGCAATATTATTCACAGGTCCAGTCAATCCAAGTGAGCATTTCCAAGTATTTGAAGGTGGGCATCCTCAGACCTGCACAGTCCCCCTGGAAAACCCCCATTCTGCCCATGAAGAAACTGAACACATATACGCCTGTCCAGGATTTACGACCCGTGAATTCAGCCACCATTAGTATACACCCAGTGGTGCCCAACCCTTATATGTTGTTGAGCACCATTCCCAGAACAGCGCAGTGGTTCTCTGTATTCAACTTAAAAGATGCCTTCTTCACTATCCCCATTCACCCAAGAAGCCAGCCTCTGTTTGCGTTTGAATGGGAGGATCCGAAAACCGGTCGCAGGGCTCAGTACATGTGGACTAGACTACCGCAGACCTTCAAAAACTCTCCTACAATCTTTGGAGCAGAATGTAGAGACTTGGAACATTTCCTCCCCTGTCATCCTCAAGATGTGCTCCTTCAATATGTGGACGACCTCCTGGTATTTGGGACCACTGAGAAGGATTGTTGGAAGAACACCCACTTCTTACTGAAGTTATTGCAGGATGCAGGATACAGGGTCTCCAAGTCTAACGCCCAACTTGTGCAGAAGGAGGTCAAATACTTAAGATACCACCTCTCCCAAGGCCTACGAGCACTGGGGGAGGACAGAAAGTTAGCAGTCACCCAAATGATAGCCCGTATTAATAGAAAAACCCTGAGGGGCTTTCTAGAGGTGGCCGGCTTTTGTAGGTTATGGATCCCAAATTATGCCATACTAGCAGCCCCTTTATATGAATCTACAAAGGGAGGAGAGAAAGACCCTTTTATATGGCAGGAAGCTCAAGAAACTGCATTCTGGGAGGTCAAAGCGGCCCTGCTTAAAGCCCCCACCCTGGGCTTGCCAGATCTTGAGAACTTTTTCTAACTATTCATCTATTTGTTGATGTACAATTGAACACAGCAGTGGGCATACTCACCCAGATTCTGGGAACATGGCATTGCCCGGTGGCTTATCTCTCTAAACAACTGGATGGCATGTCCCAAGGATGGCCCCATTGCATGAAGGTGTTGGCGGCGGTAGCTCTTCTGCTACAGGAAACTAATAAGTTGACATTTTCATGCACTGTTACCATCCACATACTCCATGCCCTACAGGCCATCCTTGAAAATAAAGGCCATCTATGGATAAGCAACCAACGATTGTTTAAGTACCAGGCCATGTTCATTGAGAATCCTCAAGTACATTTGCAGATATCCACCTGCCTGAATCCTGCAACCCTTTTGTCACTAGAAACTGACCCTACCATTCATGATTGTCTACATGCCCTAGAAACCCAGTTTTCTTGTTGTAAAGATCTTAAAGATACCCCTTGCCCGCTGCAGAACTCAATTGGTTTACAGATGGCTCAAGTTACATTTCAGACAGAGTGAGAGTGGCAGGATACATTATTTTCAGTGCAGAGCAGGTTATTCTTAGTGAGCCCTGGGAACAGGCTACAGTGCCCAGCTAACTGAACTATGGGCTCTCTTGAGGGCTCTGGATATAGTGGAAGGACAATCTTTGAATGTATGGACAGATAGTAAATATGCTTTCCTTACCCTCCACGCCCATGCTGCTATTTATCAAGAACGAGGGTTCAGGGATTCTCAATAAAGTATATTCAGCATGGCCATATCATTGAACGCTTGATTGCAGCAGTTCAAAAACCAACTAAGATAGCAGTCATGCATTGCAAAGGCCATCAGAAGGGAATGGATCCCATTGCAGTTGGAAATAGGGCAGCCGACCTTGAGGCTCGAACAGCTGCTCTAAGGGATGGCCCCATTCCTGACTTATCCATTTGTTTAGTCCAAGATCTAGGGGTCATACCTCAAACGTTGACCCCCATATATACACCCACCAAACAGATGCAAGCTGTACAAGATCTGCAGGCTACTAAAGTGCAGGGCTTGTATGTCCTACCTGACAATCGCTTGTTTGTGCCACAAAGCTTGGCTTGGACTTTAATACAGAAAGCCCACAATACTCTACATCAAGAAAAACTGCATTAGCAGAAGCCATTCTTAAAGAATATTTTTTGGACTGAATTCATGCCTTGACTCACAAAGCATCTCTTCAATGTACTGTTTGTGCTCACACTAACCCTAGACAAGACCGTAGACAAGGCCCTTCTATAAGGATCCCAACCAATCACATTCTTCCCGATGTATTCCATTGTAATAGATTTTACTGATATGCTCCGTAGTGGACCCTACAGAGCATTATTAGTTATCATGGACAGTTACTCAGGGTGGCCAGAAACTGTTCCAACCCATACCAAACAGGCTCGAGAGGTTGCCCAAGTATTCCTGAAGAATATTATCCCAATGTTTGGTTGCCCAATCCTTGTATCCTCTGATAATGGCCCAGAGTTTGTTCATCGCACCAACCAGGCTTTGACTCAAGGACTTGGAATCAACTGGAGGTTCCATTGTGCTTTCCACCCGCAATCAGGAGACAGAGTGGAGCGCATGAACCGAACTCTAAAAACTGTCCTTACTAAAATATGTACGGAGTCCCAACTTAAATGGTCAGATGCACTTCCGTTAGCATTGTATACTATAAGGTATACAATTTCCCCTAGAGGAAAGCTTAAGTTGTCACCGTATGAAATGATGTTTGGACAGCCCCCTACAATATTGTGTCATCAATTGATTCATAAAGGAATTGATTCATAAAGGGCGAATAGGTAAAACGAAATTGCTGGTACAAATGCAAGTTTTAAACAAGCAGATTTACAGAGTCAGGCAATATGTGATAGAACAAAAAAAACCCTCGTTGACAACTCAGTGCCACCAGTTCCAGCCAGGTGATAGGGTATGGGTTAAACACTGGAAAAATGAGCCCCTGGTAGGGAGATGGAAAGGACCATATACTGTAGTTATGGTTTTTCCCCTTGCAGTTAAAACCTTGGAATCAAAGTCCTGGATCCACTGGACTAGGTTCAAAAGTACATCTCAAAATGATCCAGCCCGATGGGAGGTAGAGACCAATGAGGAACCTTTGAAGTTGACCTTTAGAAGGAAAACCGCCAAGTAATGACTCGGAATCATATGTACTTTTCACTGGCAGTCGTAGTTGTTGTTGTTTGTATATTGTGTATCATCAGGAGAGTGTTCTGCCTGAACTTACCGCAATAGGTTCTCTACGCACAGCCTCAGAAGTCTCCTTGCTGGGCCAAACCGGAAGCTGGCTGTCAATGCACAGATGAAATGAGGACAAAAGTAGTGGTATTGGGATTGTTAGTAGCAGAATTATTAGGGACCCTTATATGTGTTATTAATTATGGACAATGGACCCCATATGGGAATACTACCCTAGGAATTATACAATGCTACACAGTAGGGATAGCTCCTCTTTGTGACAACCTCATTTTCTCAGTACACCCTCAAGCATGGTTATCAGAGCCTCCTAGTGCACACCCTTGTTGGGAGCTATGCCAATTTGATGTCGCAATCATGCACAAATGTTTGGGACAAGTAGGGGATTTCGTGGCAATATGTGAATATTTGGGAATAGTATTGAGGTGAGGAGTGTGTCAAGGGTACACTGGAGGTTCACTGACCATTAGGGAAAGATTGTTGGATGTAAACATCAGACTGAACTGTGGAGCCCCAATATTATAACAATGGGAGGCCAAAGATTTGTCTACCTTCCACTTTGGATGGAAAGGAATGTGTATAATGTCTCTAGCCAGAAATGAACCCAGTAGCAAGAAATGAATCATTAGGAGTTTACCCCAGTGTGACCAATGTCTGAAAAAGGCAGGAATGAGCCAAGGTTTTGTGTATAACCCTGTCAGTACCACACCCTGTCAGAATACAACCAAGTGTATTTACTCTTCTCGAACTTATGACATTTGTAGTAACAAATGCTATAAGTTAAATCCTCAGGGACAGGAGTCAAAGAGAGCTGCAAAGAGAGATCCGATCACCTCCATGCCTTCACACAGAACAGTTAGAGGATATAGAGTGCCAGGATTGCATTCACACCACAATGATAAGACACAAGATCATCAAAACGTTAGTCTATTATACTCATAAACCCCCAGCATGTAAACAGTTTAACCTTACTAAGTGTTCATTGAATGGCACAGAATATCAGAGATGTAATGGTACTAAGGGAATAGAATGTTATATAACCCGAACCAAGCTACCACAATCACCGGCTACCAGGTCACTCTAAACAGTCTTGGTTGTGGGCAGCCCGAAGAAGTCACCCGAAACGTAACATCCAGCCTGGACAGAATGGTAGACTTACGATTTGATGCCTGTAAAGTGATCAACTGGAATTGTTTCCCGAAAGGAGGATGTGGGGGCCTGGATTGGGAAAGGACTTATATGTTTAATGATAAATATGCATGTAGTGCCCACACTGGATGAGACTGTAATAGCCTATCATGGAATTATTGCCCGGCCTGGAAGTGTGTGACATTTTCCACCTGGAGCACGGGCCCAAGGGGTCAACTCCAGTTCAGACTCCGCAAAGGAGTAGCGGGGAGTAATTGCAAGAAAGGGAAATGCAACCCGGTAGTACTGACCCTGAAACTTGTGCAGAATGCTTTAAATGCAAAGATAGCCTTCGGTCTGCAAATATATGGGAAGGGAAGCGACCCTGGGACTGTTCTCCAGGTTCACGTCACAAAACAAACCTGAACCACCGGTCACCAGAAGAGCCTATTTTGGTCTTACTATCAGGAGATAGATAAGTTAAATATACATGAACTCCCCTCTAAAGTTACTATCACCTTTGTACAACTAGCAGAGGATGTTGTTAATACTATGATTATGAGTAACTGATTTGTCTGTGGAGGTACTAACATGGAAGAAAAACGGCCTTGGGAAGCACAGGAGCTTAATTATTCTAAATGGAACCACAAGGTAATCTCACAGTCACTCCAGGGAAAGATGGGAATTGGGCCCTGACCTCAAATTTGGTTGGATCTGTGTGTTTCACCCGAAACACCACGAAAGGATAGCTATGTGCAGGTAGGATCATTAATTTGCCTGTCCACCTGGAATAATGGCCAATGGTGGTCTGGGAAGAAGAAACAGGAACTAGATACAGAGGCAAAAGCATTACATAACGTGGCCCCATACCTTTCACAGCCCCAGAATACATCACTCATCTGGCTGGCACCTAATGGAGTGTATTGGATCTGTGGAAAGTTTGCCTATAATCAGTTTCCACCTAACTGGTGTGGAGCATGTGTGCTTGGAATAATCAGGCCAGGCTTCTTTCTCCTTCCATTAAGGAAAAGGCAGGTCTTAGGAGTACCAGTTTATGACGAAGTAGGCAACATCCGGCAGAAACGTCACGTTGATACTACTTTAATTGAGAAAGCCCAAGTTGGCAATTGAAAGGACAATGAATGGCCCCCAGAGCAAATTATTCAGGTATATGGACCAGCCACTTGGGCCAAGGGTAGCACGTATGGCTACCATACCCCCATCTATCTAATAAATCACTTAATTCGACTCCAAGCAATGGTGGAGATCATCACAAATGAAACAGTAACTAGCTACAGAAAGTGTCAAGTCTAGGACATATATCATGCAAAATCGATTGGCCCTCGACTACCTGTTAGCTAAAGAAGGAGGTGTGTGTGGGAAATTCTATTTGTCCAATTGCTGCACTGAAATAGATGACAGTGGAAAAGTCATTTAAAGAACTTACTGATAAAATAGTAAAAGTTGCCCATGTCCCAGTTCAAACTTGGAATGGTTTCAACCAGCTGATGCTTTCTCTGGATGGTGGCCAACGTTTCCTGGATTACAAGGTATAGTAGCGCTAATAAGTTTAATTGCTGCAGGATGTGTAATTCTTCCATGTGTACTTCCAATCTTTGTAAGGACCATTTCCAATAGCCTAACCTTATTAGCTGAGTATAAGGCCATGGCCCAGGTCATGGCCATGTGGGAATATGAAAGGTTGGTTCAGGAAGATCCTGGTGAAACTCTCCTTGAAAAGGCAGAAGAGTTTCAAAGGGGGGAATAAAGTAGAAAGTTGGCATCCAGATAAGATTGGACTGGACAACAATGGCCAGACTCCATTGACCATGTGACAAGGAGATAAATTACCTTATCTATCTTACTAGGCAGAAACAAAGTGACCAGGAAATTGGCAAACTTATATCCTTATATGGTAGACAGGCATGGCTAATGTATCCCGTTCTATTATCACCAGGGGTTGATATATATGTGACCAAATGGCAGAAACCTCTGGCCTATGTGACCCAGGAACCCCTGGTCTACGTGACCTAGGAAGAGGATGTGTTTTTACACAACAATCAATATCCTGGTTTTGATATCCTTTGGGGTTCAGACCTCGAGCTAGTTAATGCTGCTGAACCTTGCACAATAAATCTTTCCCTGAGATAAAGAGCTGATGTGGTCCCTCTTTTCTGCAACAATTCAACTGTAGAAAGTTAGTACCCACCACTCTCTTAGAAGAATGAAATATTCTAGGAAATATTTAAAAGGCAGAATATTATATTTTCCTGAATGCGAAAAGGAGAAACATGTTTTAAAGACAAAGCTTCCTGCCCCCCCTTCAGCTCCAGGTGATGGGATTAAGACATGGCCTTCAGGACATGATAAGATTACCCATCTCACCACATGGCCTGGGAAGATTGCATCAGCCAGCACTCAGGTGAAGCCATGTGGTCCAGACAATGTCTACAAAGTTAGCTAAGACCCCTGCCCTGGGAATCTGACAGCCAATAGGATATATTTCTTACACAGGAACAGGAAACACTAAGGTAGGGCCCAACAGAGGTTATATAACTAAGGGACTCTCAGCATCTATGAAAATATATAGCAACAATAAACCTTGGTTCACAGCTAAACTTAAGCAGCTATGTTGTTCCAAAGAGGAAGCTTACAGAAAAGGTGACAGAATGCTATACAACCAGGCCAGAAACTTATTAACAAGAGAGATCAAAGCAGCAAAAAGAAGCTACTCTGAAAAGTTAAAGAACCAATTCTCAACAAATGAACCAGCAAACATGTGGAACTCTTAAAAACATCACTGGCTTCAGCAAACCTCCTTCCTAGGCAGAAGGAAATCAAAACTAGCAGATGACCTGAATGTGTTCTACTACAGGTTTGAAAAGAAACTACAGCCACCTATCTCCACAACACACATCTCAAACACACTAACAATAGCCAACCCTCCTACAACTGGCCCCAATCCATTGGGCTCACAACCTCTGGTGATCATAGAAAAAGAAGTGCAAGATCTATTACACAGACAAAAGCCAGGAAAAGCACCAGGGCCAGACAAGATAATCCTTCTTGCTTACAAGTCTGTGCTGAGCAATTGGCCCCCATCTTCACCCGAATCTTCAATAGATCACTAGAGATATGCTATGTTACTTCCTGCTTCAAACGTTCTACCATCATCCCAGTGCCAAAGAAGCCCTCCATCAAGGAACTGAATGAATACAGACCAGTTGCTCTAACATCTGTAATCTTTGAAAGGCTTGTGCTGTCCCACCTGAAAACCATCACGGATCCACTGTTAGATCCCATGCAGTTTGCATACAGAGCAAATAGATCAACAGATGATGCTGTTAACATGGCTCTGCACTACATCCTACAACTCCTTGAATTTCCAAATACCTATGCAAGGGTTCTCTTTGTAGACTTCAGTTCAGCATTCAATACCATCATTCCAGACATTTCTAAGTAAACTAAACCAACTAGCGGTACCTGAACACACTTGTAAGTGGATCATAAGCTTCCTAACAGACAGGAAGCAGCAGGTGAAGCTAGGCGAAATCACATCCGATATCTGTACAATCAGCACAGGGCCCCCCCAAGGCTGTGTGCTATCTCCACTTCTCTTCTCCCTATATACCAATGACTGCATCTCAAATGATCCATCTGTTAAAATACTGAAGTTTGCTGACGACACAACAATGATTGGTCTCATTCAAGACAACGATAAATCTGCATACAGACAGGAGGTTATACAACTTGCCTCGTGGTGTAACCGGAACAATCTGGAACTGAACACACTCAAAACTGTAGAAATAGTGGTAGACTTTAGAAGAAACCCTCCCATACTACCACCTCTTACAATACTAGACAACACAGTATCTACAGTAGAGACCTTCAAATTTCTAGGTTCTACTATATCACATGACCTAAAATGGACACCTAACATCAAAAATGTCATCAAAAAGCACAACAAAGAATGTTCTTTCTGTGCCAACTCAGAAAGCTCAAAGTGCCCAAGGAGCTGCTGATCCAGTTCTACAGAGGAATTATTGAGTCTATCATCTGCACGTCTATAATTGTCTGGTTTGGTTCTGCAACCCAACAGGACAGACACAGAGTTCAGAGGATAATTAGGACTGCAGAAAAAACAATTACTACCCACCTGCCTTCAATCGAGGACCTGTATACTGCACGAGTCAAAAAGAGAGCTGTGAAAATATTTACAGACCCCTCACATCCTGGACATAAACTGTTTCAACTCCTTCCCTCAAAACGACGCTATAGAGCACTGCACACCAGAACAACTAGACACAAGAACAGTTTTTTCCTGAAAGCCATCATTCTGCTAAGCAAACTGTTTCCTAGTATGATTTGATGTTGATTGTACCCTATGACTATCATTAAGAATCATTAATTATGATTCTTGATTCTTAACTAATGTTCTTTTTCTTTATGTATACTGAGAGTATTTACACCAAGACAAATACTTTGTGTATCCGATCACACTTGGCCAATAAAGTATTTTATTCTATCTATTCTATTCAGCCCCTTTCACTCAGGAACTCCAAGGCATGTGGTCCTGTCCACCATTAAACCTTCTTTCCAAGCAAGTTCCATTAATCCAGTGTGTTTTTCCCCACTTGGAACTGAACCCAGAAGGATATTTCTTCCAACAATTTGGCACCCCAAAATTGACTCCAAGTTAATCTGATCAATGGACCTGCTCCAGGTAAGCAGACTCTTGCCAACAGAGACCCACTGAGTATGTGGGTGAGTTTTCCTGGACCGTGGCTATTTGGAACAAAGGTTTTAAAGGAGTTTTGAGTGTTGAGCTCAAAGGCTGCTTGGAAAGAAGGTGAGTAAGCGTGAGAAATGTGTGTGTGTGTGAGAGAGAGAGAGAGAGAGAGAAAGGGAGGGAGGGAGGGAGGGAGGAGGGAGAGAGAGAGAGGATCTTGCTTCCTCTGTTCTACCAAGAGAGCTAGTATCAATTATGTTACTGTTAATAACAATAGTAATCATGCTATTTGTTTAACCGAGTTAATGTATCTTCCTTATATCACTAATCCTTTCATATATTCCCCTTTTTCTAGCTCCTCTTTTTGTCTGCTAGCCATTGAAAAAATAAGACCCAAGAGTGGAGGGAGTATTCAGTTTCTTCCTTTTTCTTAATTGTAAGTGTTAGCTTATTCTAATCACATCTTCATTGGTTGGGATCTCTTCACTTTTCCGTTGTTGTGCAAATACTATTCTCCCTGCAGTTAATACATGTAAAATACTGTACATTCCCTTTGTTATACCTGTCTGGCAGTATGCCCAACAAAAATGTCTGTGGTTTCAAATCTATATGTTGTTTTATCATTTTTTTCAAGCAATGTATGTATTTCTGTCCAATATTTTTTTTCACTTTTTGACATGCCCACCACATATGATAGTATGAACCAGATATCTTGTGATATTTCCAACATTTTGCAGATTTATCCTTAAATATCTTTGCTAACCTTGAAGGTGGAAAATGCTATCTATAAAACATTTTATAAAGATTTTCTTTGTATGCAGTAGATATTGTTAATTTATAATTTCTATCCCATAATTTCTGCCATTGATCTAATTCAATCGAATAGCATTTTTTTTTAGAATCTTGCAACATTTTCAAGTTTATCCTTGATTTTTTCCCTTGCCAAATATATTTTAATATTGTTTAAGTTTTCAAAATATTTTTTCTCTAGTTTTATAGGCATTGTTTGGAATAAATATAGTAATCTGGCAGGATATTCATTTTTATGGTGGCTATTCTTTCCATCAATGACAGTTGTAGATTTTTCTACTTCACAATTTGTTTTAATTTGTTGCGCCAATTTATAATAACATTCTTGATTATCTGTATACTATTTTCCTTGTTCTTTTTTCTGTATGTCTGTAAACTATTGTTTTGGTTTTTTTCTTTATTTATTTTCAGTCTTGCAACTTCACCATATTCTTCTATTTTCCTAATTAGTTTGAGTCCATTTTCTTTCTTTTTTTGAATTTTTTTATTTTAAACAACAAACAAAATATTAACAATCAAATATGTCAATTCTTTACTGCATCCTTCAGGCAATATACCCAATACAAATATCTCTGGTTTCAAATCTATATGCTATTTTATCATTTTTTCCAACCATGTATGAATTTAGTCCAGTATCTTTTGGCTTCCACATGTGTCCACCACATATTGTAATACCAGAGGTGGTATTCAACCGGTTTGCACTGGCTTGGGTGAACTGGTAGAGGTGATTTGGCATGGGTTGCTCAACCGGTGGCTACCCCTGGCTGACCACGCCCCCGAAACAGTTGCCCAGTTGCCCAGTTGCCCACTTTTCCTGGTCACTTTCCTAGCTTTCCTTACCATGTGGTGGCCATGGTGCAACTTGAGTGGATGTCCCAGGGCTGCTGCACATGCACACTGCATGTGCAGCTGCTACACATGCACACTGCATGTACAGCTGCTACACATGCACACTGCATGTGCATGTGTAGCAGGACATCCACCTGCCTGCCCACCCTCCTGGATCATGTTTTCTTCCTTCTCCCGACGGACGCGCCGGTCAGCAGGTGGGTGGGTGGATGTCCCGGGACTTCTCACCCCCCTTGTTGCAATATGCCTGCAGCAGCCCCTTGGGAGCTGGGAACCGCTATTCCCAGGCTTCTACTCACCTGTGCTTGGTTGAAGCCCTTCACCTTGCCTGAAGCTGCTGGTCCTGCCCCTCACCCTCCCCTCCCTTGCCTGGCCTGAAAAGGTAAGGGCGATGGCAGGGGATAGCAAAGCGGCCGGGTCCCTATCTTCCTCTCTCTCTCCCCCATTCTGTGTCTCTGTGTGTGTGTGTCTCTCTGTGTGTGTATGTGTGTGTCTCTCTCTCCCTCAAAGCCTTTCTTTTTTTTCTTTCCTATGTGTATGGCTGTCAAAACTCAAAAAACAGGTCAAGTAGCTCAGGGGAGATCAGTCATAAATTAGAACACTTGCTAAGTAACTGGCCATTAAGCGAGGACCACTTATATTTGGTTTGCCAGTCACATGGTCACCTAGCCATGCCCACCCAGTCACATGGCTAGAAAGCCACACCCATCCAGTTATGTGACCACAAAGCCATGCCCATCTGGTCATGTGACCAAGCCATGCCCACCCAGTTACATGACCACCAAGCCACACCCACAAATTAAGCCACACCCACAGAACCAGTAGTAAAAAATTTTGAATGCCACCGCTGGGTAATACGATCCAGGAATCTGTTGACATTTCCAGCATTTCTCCTATTTGTTCTTGAACATCCTTGCTATTCTTACCAGGGGTAAATGCCACCTATAAAACATCTTATACAAATTCTCTTTATATGCTGTTGACATTGTTATTTTATAATTTCTATAATTTCTGCCATTTTTCTAAATCTATCCCATATCCAAAATTCTTCCCCCAGACAATAATTGTTTCTTTAACTTGTTCTTCTTCTAGTTACCCAAGTAGATGACCATACAATTTTTTAATCAACCTCTCATCAGTACCTGTTAAAATTTCGTCCAATTCGGTGAGTTCATTATAAAACCCTTCTGTTCTTTAACATATCTAGAATGTATTTGCACATATGAGTACCAATTCATCTCTGTTTCTTGCCCCTCTAGTTCTTGTTTTGTTCTAAGCTCACCCCTTTCATTTAATATTTCTCCATATCTAACTATATGTTCCATTTTAAAAACAATTGGATAAGCAAAAGCTTCAACGGTTGATAACCAGACTGGTATTTTCAAGTAGTGTTGTTTTCTTATTTTCTCCCATACTGTCAGTAATGCATCTCGGATATAATGTCTTCTAAAATATCCATATGTTTTACTTTCCTCATACCATCAGAAAGCATGCCATCCAAATAATAAATCATGACCTTCCAATGTCAACAATCTAGTGTTCCTTAATACAATCCATTCTTTCACCCACATCAATGTTACTTCCTGGTAATATATATCTAGACTCCCTCCAATCGGGTTTCAGGCCCGGGCAAAGCATGGAGACGGCGTTGGTCGCGTTGGTGGATGATCTTTGGAGGGTCCGGGACAGGGATTGTTCCTCTGTCCTCAGCGGCTTTTGATACTATCGACCACAGTATCTTGTTGCGACGGTTGGGGGGGGTTGGGAGTGGGAGGCACCGTTTTACGGTGGTTCTCCTCCTTCCTCTCTGACCACTCGCAATTTGTGTTGACGGGGGGGCAGAGGTCGACCCCGAGGCCCCTACTCTGTGGGGTGCCTCAGGGGTCGGTGCTCTTGCCCCTGCTGTTCAACATTTATGTGAAGCCGCTGGATGAGATCATCCGTGGTTTCGGGGTAGAGTTCCATCAATACGCTGATGACACTCAGCTGTACATCTCTACCCCGGGCCACCCCAACGAAGCTGTTGAAGTGATGACCCAGTGCCTGGAGGCCATGCGGAGTTGGATGGGTCTTAACAGGCTTCGTCTCAACCCGACCAAAACCGAGTGGCTGTGGTTTCCTGCGCCCAGATACAGCCAGCTTGTTCCTTCACTGGCCGTGGGGGGAGAAATTTTGACTCCCGTGGAAAGGGCTCGCAATCTAGATGTCCTCCTGGACGTACGGCTGTCTTTAGAAGATCATATCACGGCCGTCGCCAGGGGGGCCTTTTGTCAGATTCATCTGATTTACCTTTCTGGATCTGGACGCACTTCGCACAGTCACTTCCGGCCTCGTCATTTCCCGCTTGGACTACTGCAACGCTCTCTACATGGGGCTCCCCTTGAAGAGTGTCCGGAGGCTGCAGTTGGTTCAGAATGTGGCCGCGCGGGTGATCTTGGGAGCCCCTCAGAGCTCCCATGTAACACCACTTCTCCGCAGGCTGCACAGGCTTCCTGTGGCCTTCCGGATCCGATTCAAGGTGGTACTGATTGTTTTTAAAGCGCTCCATGGCTTGGGACCTGGGTACTTACGGGGCCGCCTGCTGCCATCAACAGCCTCCCGCCGCCCAGTGCGCTCCCACAGGGTTGCCCTCCTCGGGGTTCCGCCACCTGATCATTGCCGGTTGGCGACCCCGAGGGTGCGGGCCTTCTCTGTGGGGGCCCCCTCCCTGTGGAATGATCTGCCCCCGGAGATACGGGCCATTACCGACATCCAGACCTTCCGGCGCGCAGTAAAGACCCTGTTTTTCCAGCAGGCCAGCCTGGCCCAGTAAACGGTTCTTGCGGTTTTAAATTAATTAGGTTTTAAATTTTTAATGTAGTCCTTGAATTTTAAATTTTGGTAATATTTTGTACTTGATGGGATTTCGGCCGGATCAATTTTATTTAATTTGTTTTTAATTGTACATATTGTTCATTTTTTAGTAGGCTGTACACCGCCCCGAGTCCCTTTTTGGGAGAGGGGGCGGTATAAAAATTTAAATAAATAAATAAATATAATTCCCAATTGGGTAAGCCAAAGCCTCCTCTTATTCTAGCATCCTGTAAGAATTTTAATTTAATTCTTTCCTTTTTTCCCTGCCAAATATATTTCAAAATTATTCTTTACCTAATTTAATTGGAATTGTCTGAAACAAATATAATATCCTTGGTAGTATGTTCATTTTGATTGTAGATATTCTCTATTTTAAGTCTGTCACAATCTGTGGTTTTAATTTATAATAGTTGTCATCCTTTAAGGTTCCACACCTTGCTGTTAGTTGTATTCTTAAATATTTAACCTTTTTTGTGATCTGGATATTCAATCTCTCTCTATCAATTCTGTCTTTTGTTGTTCAATCATATTTTTCACTAATATCTTAGTTTTATCTTTATTTAGTTTTATCCTGCCACTTGCCCATATTCTTCAATCTCTTCTATTAACTTAGGTGCTGTTTTCAATGGTTCCTCCAATATGAAAATCAGATCATCTGCAAATGCTTGTAATTTGTATTCCTCCTTTTTTATTTTCATTCCCTTTATTTTACCATTGTCTCTAATATTTCTATTTAAAACCTCCAAAGTCAAAACAAACAACAACAACGATAGTGGACATCCTTGTCTAGTTCCTTTTTTGATATTAATATTATCTGTTAAATATCAATTCACCATTACTCTGGCAAATTGCTTATGGTATATTACCTCAATTGTTTTAATAAATCTTTCTCCAAAGCCCACCTGTCTTATTGTAATATCATAAACTGCCAATTTACATTGTCAAAGGCTTTTTGTGCATCTAGAAATATCAAGGCCATTTGCTTTTCTGAATGTGTTTCATAATATTCCAAAATGTTTAGGACTATTCTCATATTATTTTTGATTTGCCTCTTAGGCAGAAAACATTTTGATCAGTAAAATTGTAGAATTAATCAAATATCTTTTCTTTCTGCCATTATTGAGGCACATATTTTATAATCTGCATTTAGCAAGGATATAGGTTTGTAATTTTTAATTTGTTGTACATCAGTCTCCTCTTTTGGTATAAGAGTAATATAAGCCTCTGTCCATGAATTGGGTATTTTAGTTTTTGACAAAACTTCACTCATCACCTCAAGCATTTGAATTCTTAAAGATTCTTGTAAGACTTTATAGAATTCTGCTAGTAGTCCATCCAGGCCCGGTGCCTTTCCAGTATGTTGTCTGTTTAGTGCTTTTATCAGTTCCATCATTGTTATTTTCCCTTCAAGAATTATTTTAATGTCCTCAGGTATTTGGGGTAGCTTCACTCCTTGCAAATATTGTTTGATTTTTTCTTTTTCCACATTTTTTTGATTGTATAATTTCTTATAGTATTTCTGTACTATCTCCTTTTTTTCATCATTTTTATTACAAACCATTCCAGAGTCATCTATTAATTGTGTTATCCTTTTCTTTTCTCTTTCCCTTTTCAATTTATATGCTAGCCATCTGCCACATTTGTTTGCATTTTCAAAGAAGTTCTGTTTAGCACTTCTAATTTTTTGAGCTAATTTTTCTTTTTCCATCAGCCCCATTTTGTGTTTAAAAATGTTCATTTGATTTTTAATGACCTTTTTGGGGGGATATTTTTGAAGCTCCTTCTAGGTTTTTTTGTAATCCTTCTCTAGTGTTTGTTGTGCTCGCCTTTTTTGAATAATAATTCTTCTTTTATAATCTATAATCAAACCTCGGACATGGTATCCCATAAGTTTTGCAATGAAGTGTCTTTTTATTGTTTTCTTTAAAGAAAAAACCCAATTCTTTTTCTATTTTTCATACAAATTCTTTTTCTTTTAATATTGTATTATTCAAAGTCTATCTTAATCTTTTCCTTTGTCCTTGCCATTTAATCCATACAGGATTATGGTCCACCCAAATACTTGTTTCTATAGTAATTTCTTGTGTGTTGAAGGTTAATTCTATTGACATCTAGATCATGTCTATTCTTGACCATGATAAATGTCTATTAGAATAAAATGTATATTGTCTATTCTTGGCATTTCTTTCTCTCCAGACATCCTTGATATTTATTTCCTCTACCATTCTAAAAAAGGATTTTGAAAGTATTTTTCTATTTTTTTGTTGGATTTCTGTGTTGAATAGTCCAATTTTATATCTACTATTGCATTAAAATCTCCCATAATACATAAATTGTATTCCAGTTCTACAATTTTCTTGTGCAGTTTTCTATAGAATTCTTCTTGTTTTTCATTAAGGGCGTAGATTGCTACCAGAAGGATCTTAACATTATTGTCCGTTATTTCCATCATTAATTTTCTTCCTTCCTTGTCTGCAAAGATTAATCCAGCTTTAATTGTATATGATAAGTATTAGCAGAGCGTCCTTGATAACAAGGATTACACAACAAATGAAGGCAGTGTGCAAAGATGTAGCAATGTTCACAAAGTTACACAACCACAGAAGGTAAAGGGTATAAAGGTAAAGGTTTTATATACAAGATATAGGCACAGTCCAATATTCAATGTCAAGCAGTAGTTCAATTAGTCATACACAGTTAAGCAGTCAATTCAGTAGAAACTAACCAGGATAATCAGCAAGCAAAATAGCAACACCGGAGCTCAAATACAGCAATGGGGAGAGAGAGGTGCTCTCTGGCTTTTTGCTTTATAGTAGGCCTGCTTCTTGCAGCCAATCAGGATCCTGGCTTCAGTAATTGCAATGAGACATCATGGTTTACAGCCATATATGGTAAACCAACCGTTTGGGTTCTTAAGTAAACCCTAACATTTTCCACTTTGGTTTACTATATATATATCCAACATATACAGATCACAAAGTTACATTGCATATTTATAGTTTTACAGTGTTAAACCGTATTTCTTATAACAATCATTGTGTTTTTGAAAACCTTGTGCTTTCGTGAAATTATCAGCTTTATTCTGTTTACTCTCACAATATCTTAGCGCAATCAGTTTGTTTTCCACACATTGCCGTATATTCTGATACCTTAAATCAGTATGCTTTGATCTTGTTTTAACAGCAATACTGTTTATAGCAGCTTGGTTATCTTCGTACATAAGAAATGGTTTAGTTACAGAGTTGTTTGAAATAAATCAGCTTTGTACATAGCAAGGATAAGCAAGAAAATTCAGCTTCCATTGTTGAAAGACTGATATGTTGCTGCCTAATGGACTGCCATTCTATCAATGCGTTCTCTAACATTATTACCAGGCCAGATGTTGATTTCCTTGTTTTGACATCATTTGCAAAACTTGCATCAGCATACACGGTGAGACTTAATTCCTTATCAGGTTCTAAATACAAGTCATAATTCAAGGTGTTCTTCAAATATCTAAGTATTCGCTTTGCAGCCTTCCAATGTTTAACATTGGGCTCTATAGTGTACCTGGCCAATTGATTAATGCTATAAGCTATATCCGGCCTTGACCAATTTCCCAGATATGACAAACTACCTATTAAGGACTGATAAATCTCCTTATCAAATATAGGACTTTCATTGTTATCATTGTTAAACTCCTTCCCCATAGGAGTTTTGGAAGTTTTGCATTGGTCCATGTTATACCTTTTTAATAAATTGGTGATTTTATCCACCTGTGATATCTTGAACCCTTTTTGTGTCTTACATATATCAAGTGTCTAATTTCCCCTAGTGTTCTTATCTTGAACTTTGCTTGCAAACTGCCTATTATATCCTCAGTTTCCTGCATAGCCTTAGTGATTATGGCAATATCATTGGTAAACAGTATTAAAAATGCTAACACCCCATTTTGTTTTCTTTTTAACAGACATGTGTCCGCCAAACCACTCTCAAAACCTATTTTGTTTAGTTCCTTTACTATGCATTTGTTCTACTCATGACCCGATTGTTTAAGTCCATATAAGCTCTTCTTTAGTAGCCAAACTGTTTCCTTCCTATTATCATCTATCCCCAGAGGCTTTTTCATGTATATAGTATGTTGTAACGATGCATGTAGGTACACCATTTCAACATCTATATGGTTCACTACGTATCTGTTTTTTGCTGCCCATACTAGTGCTGCTCTTAAAGTGCTAGCCTTTAGGCTTGGAGCAAAAACTTCGTCATAGTCTAATTTTGTTTGGGTGAAGCCCTGGGTGACTAGACGTGCCTTATGGGTTACATTTCCTTCCATATCCTTTTTAAGTTTGTAAACCCATCTGCATCCAATTGCCTTTTCCTCTTTTGGAAGTTTGACTTCATCAAATACCTTCAATGCAGTCAATGACTTTAGTTCCTTTTTCATAGCTTCATTCCAAGTTACTCTTTTTCAGAGTAAGACTTAATGTCTTCATAGGTAGAAAGTTCAAGACCGATTTGCTGAGCAACATAGCCTGGTATCTATCAGGAGGTCGTGACACTCTGGTAGTACTTCTGGCCAATACTGGACTAGTCACCTGAGTAGACTCCTCTTTTACTTCCCCTATCGAGCACTCATCTACTTCTTCCTCTTTCATGGAGACAGAGGACTCCTCTATATCTGAATCTTCATTTAGTGTCTCCTCTATAGGTTCATTATTATCGTTATCCTTAATTGGTACCTTTTATTCTATAATGACATAATCCTGGTCTATTTTCTCCCATCCTGTGTGCTCTAAGAACTTCGCATTCGCACTATGATAAACCTTAGTTGTGCCTGGTTCCCAAAATCTGAATGACCTGTGGTTGGATTCGTATCCCACAAAAAACAGTTTTTTAGTCCTAGATTGCCCCTTGCGTCTCAGCTGAGCTGGGATATGTACCCATGCAGGGGTCCCAAACACATGGAGATAACTGAGCTCTGGTTGTGTACCATGCCAGCGAACAAACGATAATTTGTTTGTTGCTGTGTGGACTACATTATTTAGGATATGGTTAGCAAATTTGGTAGCTTCTCCCCAAAGTTTCTTGTGCAAACCTGAATCACTGAGCATAGCTCTAACCATGGCTTGTAATGTCTGACCTCTCCATTTGCAATAGGCATTATGTTGAGGTCTATAAGGCACAGATCACTTATGGACTATCCCTGCCTGAAGAAGGGATACATAGCTATGAACTTATTGTTAGTGAACTCTGACCCATTATCACTCACTAATGTCATGACTTTACGTTTTGTCTTTCGTTCCACAAACCCCAACCAATTGGTAAAATTCTGACATGTTTCAGCCTTGCTTTTCATTAGATAACAAAACTCATACTGAGAATATAGATCTACAATACTTAATATGTACTTTGCTCCCCCCAAGCTGGGTTCCTTTGGACCGATTAAGTCTGCTACTACCACTTGTAGAGGCTCACTGGCTTTAAAACCATTTGTTCTATTAGCAGGAGTTATTTTACTCTTTTCCTTGTTGCAAACATTGCAATCTACATAGTGATTACAGGGCTTTTATCCTGATACCTTTTGATAATTCCACAGTTCGTCTTAACGCTCTAAAATTAACATGCCCCATATGTCTGTGTAATAGGTGAATGCATTCATCATGTGGCTTTCTGTTCTCAAGCCCCACCTTAGTGTTTAGCACTGGGTTATCTTGTAACATAAACAAACCATTATCAATCTAGCGGTAACATACTTCCTTTGTTTCTCTAGCACACATTCTAACCCTTTGAATGTTTCCGTATGCCCCGCTTTTATCAGTACACTCACTGATAACAACTGATACATCGCACTAGGCACACATAGCATGAGCAACTCCTCATTTAGACATGAACAAAATGCATTACCTTGTCCTGAAGCCTTGAGCTTCCAGCCATTAGCCAGCGAAATACTTTGAGCCCTGTGCTCCATGTGAACAAACTGTTGCTTTCTATTGGTAATACATTGTGATGCTCCACTATCCATAACCCATTTATCATGGTTCCTGCTGAACCAGTATTACACACAGCTAAATTATTGCTTTTCTTTTTCAACTATCTACCCTATGTATTTTTCTTTTTGCAATTTCTAGCCAAATGACCCTTAGCCCCACATGTATAACATTTTTTAACAACATAAACTGTAGCTTGTTCCTCAGCCGTAGACTGGTTGTCTTGTCTCAGTTGTGTCTGTCCTTTCGCCCTCTTGACTCTTCTATTAGCCTCCCTGTTATGTTAGTCAAAGTCATTTCTTCCTTGGCTAACACCTCAAGTGAAGATACATAGTCATCATAAGAGTCATCTAAAGAGGAAAGGATGATATAGACTTGATGGAGTTCAGAGAAAATCAGCTCCTGTTCATGAAGTTGTTGCAGAGCTCTCTTCATGTACTCCAAATAAGCAAGCATATCACCTCCCTTATGCATACGCGTTCTAAATAGCTTTCATGTTAGATTAATATGAGAACCAACACTGTCTCTAACATAGAGCTTCTTGAGGGTCTTCCAGCACTCGGCAGCAGATTTCACACCACGAACATGCACAAGCTGTGAATCATCAAGTCTGATAACGCACAAAGCTCTCTCGTTGTCTCTGGCAAAATCATCTAGCTTCTTCTGGTCAGCATCGTTCGAGACATCCAAAGTGTCTACATCCGGTGGATCGACAACAGCATTCCATAGCCCCTCTCTCCTCAAGAGCAGATTTCACACCACGAACATGCACAAGCTGTGAATCATCATGTCTGATAACGCACAAAGCTCTCTCGTTGTCTCTGGCAAAATCATCTAGCTTCTTCTGGTCAGCATCGTTCGAGGCATCCAAAGTGTCTACATCCGGTGGATCGACAACAGCATTCCATAGCCCCTCTCTCCTCAAGAGCAAACTGCACTTGGTGGACCAGGTAACGTAGTTGGTGCCATCCAACTGGGTAATCATAGCTAAGCTGGACATATGTTCTTGTGCCATCTTTACATCAACCATATACCACAATGAACCTTCTGTATAGTGACTCACTCAGTTCACGCTAATTACCTTTGACACTGGGCCTGGGCCCATAACCAATGATAAGTATTAGCAGGGCGTCCTTGGTAACAAGGATTACACAACAAACGAAGGCAGTGTGCAAAGATGTAGCAATGTTCACAAAGTTACACAACCACAGAAGGTAAACAATATAAAGGTAAAGGTTTTATATACAAGATATAGGCACAGTCCAATATTCAATGTCAATCAATAGTTCAATAAGTCATACACAGTTAAGCAGTCAATACAGTAGAAACTAACCAGGATAATCAGCACCAAAATAGCAACACCGGAGCTCAAATTCAGCAATGGGGAGAGAGAGGTGCTCTCTGGCTTCCTGCTTTATAGTAAGCCTGCTTCTTGCAGCCAACAGGATCCTGGCTTCAGTAATTGCAATGAGACATCATGGTTTACAGCCATATATGGTAAACCAACCATTTGGGTTCTTAAGTAAACTCTAACAGTATACTTTACATAAAGAGCAATGTGCACCAATGAAGTATATAAATTCCCAATTTTAGGATATTTCAATACTTGAATATGTTGTTTTTTAATATGGACGTCTTGCAAACAAATTATATCTAATTTTAGTTTTTCTAATTTATGAAAAATTGTATTCCTTTTAGTGGCTGAATTAAGTCAATTTATATTAATTGAAATTAATTTCTTTTCTTCCATTCTTTAAACTTTATATGTAGGATTTATTGTTCTCATAGATCTTTGTTCTCGGGCTTCTTTGGGTTCTGCCCTTTCACCTACTGCATGTTCTTCACATATCTTTTCTTCCTGTAGATCCTTATCTCTTGTCTCAACCACCTCCTCTTGGAGTTTCACTGTTTCCTCCTCTCTTATTTCTTCTTCTTCTTTTCCTCTAAAATATTCTCCATAAAACATCTCTGCTTTTTCTATTGAATCCAATCTATGTCTTTGCTCTTGCCAAGTAAATATAAGATCTTCTGGAATCAACCATCTATAGTTCACTCCCTTCTTCAATAATTTTTTTGTCAAAAATTGGTATTCTCTTCTCGATTCTCTCACTTTTCTTGGTACTTGTTTTAGGACTTTAATCTCTTTGTCTTTTTACTTCAATGGTTTGTCCCTTGCACTTTGCAGTATCTGTGTCTTAACTGTTTTCTTAGTAAATCTTACATGGACTTATCTGGGTAGTTTGTTTCTCATTGAGTATCTTGTGTAAACTTGGAACACTTCATCTATTCCATTCATCATTTTCTCTTTGGATATCTCCATAGACACCTGCAAGAATTTCTATCATTATTTCAGCCAAATTCTCCCCCTTTTCTTTCATAATATTTTGAAATCTGAGATAAAAATCTGCCCTATCTATCTCCCAGGCCAGCATTCCACTTCCTTTGTCTTGTTCAACAGCTGTCAATCTGCTCTCAATGTCAATTTTTTAATCTCTCTGGTTACCTTTTTCTTTTATCTTTTGAAATCTTTCTTCATTTTTCATCATCATTTGTTGTATATTCTCTATGTTTTTATCTGTTTTCTCTGTTCTGTTCTATTCTTTGTATCGCTTGCATTATCATTTGTAATGTGACCTCTTTTTCCTTTTCCTTCTCTTTCTCTCTTTCCTTCTGCTGCAACGTTGTATGTATTGATTGCTAGCCACTAAATGGAGAAGAGGATGTAGGAATTGATGAACCCATGGCAGTTGTCTTCCTCATTTCAGCTTGAGTAGGAGTCTATTCAGTAAAAAAACAGCTTATAATACCAATAAACAATCTTCAGGTTCCTCTTTACCTCAATTCAATTAAAGTTGGGAAAATTGAAGTTAATGAAAAATAAAAATAAGAATAAAAAATAAAAATAGAAGCCAACTTCCTAGAGGCACACAAAAACCATAAAAAGGAATAAAATAATTTCCTTTTTAAAAATGTAAAGTTAATCCACTGATCATCCAAAAAGAAATGGAAAAAAAAATAAACCACAAGATGAGGTAAAGTAAAAAGAAAAAAAAGAAAGAAAGAAAATTATATTCCAACAGTAAGGCTGAGGCCTAAGTAGTAATTAAAGGCAAAACCAGAAAGTCCATCAGTCAGCAAAACACCACGCTTGGAAAGTTTTGTCACAAAACAAATCACTGCCCCATACAACATCCAAGGCACCAGAAAGATATGGTCCAAGGTCACCATAAACTTTTATCTTTCAACTTCAGTCTCCAGCCATTAATATTTTTGCAAGAGCAACACCTGTGTAAACATTTCTTCAGTGCTTAGCTCTATATCTCCACCAGATGTAAACAATCTGGCAAGAAATTTTTTTGGTATAAAAGAAAACAAAAAACAAAAATTGAGCTTCTAGAAGGTAGTATTACCTTGTTTTGCTTAACTTATCTCCTTTACAATGTAGCCAAGGTGAAAAAAAAAGTTTCAAAAAAGTTTCTAGCATATAAAATTCTCTTTCAAAGAGAGAAAAAAAACAGAAAATCAACAAAGAAAAAAAATCAATTTCTCCTTTAAAATGATTATTAATAATTGTCTTTCAGAGATTTTAAAAGTCCAGTCCAGTAAAAAAAGAAAAAGCTCTTTTTAATATAAAATGTTTCTTAAAAACCTTGTTAAATGGACAAAATGTTTTCATTTGCCGCTATTTCCTCTTCTGTCCTCAATCTTATTTCTGTTCCTTCTTAGGGTGCTCTCTTGTCAAAGGTAGAATTTTTAAAATCTCACCCAAAGCCGACACACTTTCTTTCTTCTTCTTTCTTTCAGAAGCTGTCCCAATTTTCAGCAGCTTCACTGGCTGCTTCCTTTGCAGCCGGTTTGGAAAGCTTTTCCTGGATCAACCAGGGACTTTGTGATGTCCCTGGGATCAACAGGATGCTCTCTTCTCATTCACTGTCTCTTTGGAATGGTTTAGGTCCAGATGGACCGTCCAGCTGCGGGGATATCGTCATCGGTCCTGGAGCGTCGAGATCCTTTATCCATAGCATCACGACATCTCAGTTTGAGTCCATTTTCTTGTGGGTCTTCCAAGATAAAGAGTAAATGTTCTACAAATTGCCTGTAATTTATATTTTTCCCTTTTTATTTCCTTACCTTTAATTTCTATGCCTTGTCTAATATTTCTATATAGCACTTCCAATGTCAATATGAATAGTAAGTGAGATAGTGGACATCCATTTCTTGTGCCTTTTTATATTAAAATTCTCTGTCATATCTCCATTTACCATTTGTTTATGGCATATTGCCTTTGTATTTAAAATTATTCTCCTATTGTTTTTAATCTATCTCTTAAGCTTTTGCTCTGAATTTATAAATTCATTTAGAAACTTTTTTTACTCTCTCTGCCATTATTGAAGCATATATTTTACAGTCAGTGTTCAGTAAAGATATGAGCCTATAGTTTTTTTATCTGCATTAAATCTGAATCTTCTTTTGGAATCAAAGTAATATTTGCTTCCATCCACGAATTTGATATTTTTGCATCCATCAATACTTCATTATGAACTTCCAACATTGATGGATCTAAAATATCTTGTAAACATTTGTAAAATTCTGCCTGCAGCCCATCTGGTCCTGGAGTTTTATTATTCTTTTGTCTCTTGATCACTTTTGATGATTCCATCATTGATTTCATTTAACATACTGTAATTTTTACTTTTTACTTTGTCTGGTACTTTAGATAATTTTGCTTTCCCCAAATATTGTTTAATTTTCTCTTCTGAAACTTTTCCTTGGTCATACAGCTTTTCATAACAATCTTTTTTTGTAAAAGTTTTATTTCAATTTTCCACATTTTTAAGAAACATCTCTTTTTAGTGAATAGCATGACTCCAGGTTTTTCACAGACATAGTTTAGTTTACACATTCATCTTTCACATTTAATTCATATCTACGTCTACTTCACATATTTTCTATGATTTTTCACATATATTTTCCCCAGGCTTATTTATAAATTTTCAGTTCATTTCTTAACCTATTCCTTTTAGCTTTAAATAATTCTCATATCATCATATTCATTATACTTATATTTTATCTGTCATAATTACAATTTCATCGCATACTCTCATTTCATCATTTCAAAAATTCCGTCTTAATTCAAACACTTTAAAACAAAAATTTCCCCTACAAATACCAATTAAAGTGTGCCACCCCCTATAGCTTATATATCATCTAATGAGTTTCCTTTTAAATCCCAATAATCATTTAACTTGATTATCCCCTTAAACATTTATAATCATCTTCTAATAACTACCTAACAAATATACCCTTTATATCAAATTTTGCATGGTGTTTTCCCATTCAATTATATCAAAGCATTTATGGTATAACAAGAAAAATTAATCTGTTCAATTCATCATAAAGAACTGATTTAATTTCATTACAACAATTCTCATATTTCATTTCAACTGTATTCTATAAGATCATTAAACATATTTATTAAATTTATTATAATTTCCCTTTGTTCACATTCTTCCATTCCCCCCCCACTTATAATCTCATTACAACAATCTTCATAATTCATTTCAATTATGTTCCATAACTTTATCAAACTTAGATAATAGGTTTATCATAATTTCTCTTTTATCACAACTGTTTCATTTATCTCTATATTTAGTTTAACAAAAAAAAAACAGTATTCCAATAACAAAAAATATCAGTTCCAATCTTACATTTAAATAATCTATATTTCCCTACTTTCTAAATAGTTTAATACTTCTAATATATTTATACTACACCTTAACACTTCGCAGTATCCTCTTTCTCAATTCTTAACCATTTTCTCTGTCTTTTAAATAAACTATTTATTTTCATTTTTATACGATTTCCATATTTATTTATTTCCTGGTTCTGTTTTTTAACACTTCTTTCCCCCTTCATTTTTCCCCTCCTTTTCTTACTCCAATTTTTATCCCCCACCCTTTTTAAAACTTCCTTCTGCAGTTCCCTTTTCTGCTGTTTCCTTTTACTTTGTTTGGTTCTCAAAATATTCCCCTTTTTTATTGCCTCCTCAAATCTCAAATTTTAAATTCCCTTTCTTTTCCCTTTTTGCTTTAAACCTCATTGCTCTAATTGCTCATTGAAAATGGTCTCTTCTTTAATCAACTCCTCCTCTTCTTCTGACAATCCTTGTTATTCTTCATGCTCTAAAATTGCCATTTCTAGAAATTATAGTGCAAAGCCAAATAATTTGCCTTTTTCTTGTAGCTTTTCTTTCATGTTTCTCAGTTCCATTTTTAATTCCAAAAAAAGTTCTGCCATCTTTGACCACTTCTATCCAGTGATTTACTTCAGCCAATGTCTAAAAGATTTATTTCCAATGATTAGTTTTTATTAATTCTTTTTTAGATTTTCAGTTCCATCAAGTAATCCATTATCCATAAGTTTATACCAAGATTGCCAAATCAATTCCTTCCTACTTCTTTCTTTTTTTCCCCAAAGTTCAATATTCCACTTTCACTTTCCAGGGGCTCTGTTTTGTTG